>OZ010619.1:1272146-2544292 GCA_963932285.1 Caenorhabditis macrosperma
TCTGTTTTTCTATAATAGTTCCGGAAGCGCCAGAACAAAAATTGGCTGATTTCAAGCTGTTCTGATGATCATCATTTTGAAAATCTGATTTCTTAATGTTAAAGGAGGCATAAATATTTCTGTTGATTTTCAAGCCAAATTGTACAATCCAAGTTTTCCGTGAAAAATATTTGCTAACCAATCCGGTTTTTCGAAACTTTTCTCCGGAAATACAAAAGAGTTTAGCAGTTTTTTCGGTCTTTCGTTTGCCTTTAGAGGACAAACTGTTTGACCAGCTGTTCGTTCATGAGTTCACACCTCCCATTCACCTCTTCCACAAATAGCCAATCTTTCCAACTTTTCAGTTTTGAACCATCCCAGCCATGACTCTGCCGATTCTGCTGCTCCTATTTCTCTGCTCGCTGGCGTCGTGCCAAACGTACAATTACAATGGAGTCTCCGGCACGTTCTACTCGCCAAACTATCCGAAGAATTACGATAACAGTGCGAATGCAGAGTATGTGATTACAGTACCCGATGGCTACTTTATTCATCTGACTTTCTTGGATTTCCTCACTGAGGATCCGTACGACTTTGTGGCGATTCAGGAGGGAACTGGAGACGAGGCGGTCGCGCTGCAAAAGTGAGTTTTGAAGGAGATCAGAGCGCAGTTCCTAATCCTTTCTTCTAGTTACTCGAAAGTCTCCGGCGACAAGACGGGGCTCTCAGTGGTTGTCAACTCGACAGAAGCGACAATTCTGTTCACGAGTGACCTGACGACGACGTTCCGTGGATTCGCCATCAAGTACGATGCGGTTCCGACTGGCAACCAGTTCACGCCTGTCAACACCTGCTCCAGCCTCTTCCATGTCAGCTCGTTCGGCATTATCACTTCACCAAATTTCCCGGAGAACTATCCGGATAGCGCGTCGTGCTCCAGCTTGCTCATGGTGGCTGAAGGTTACAAGTGAGTCACCGATAGAAAAGTTGCGAAATGTCGTTATTTTTTTCTAGAATAACTCTCCAATTCGTGGCTTTCAATACAGAGGCTGGATATGATATTGTCTACGTCTACGACGGATCCAACAATTCCTACCCGCTACTGGGACAGTGAGTGATTTCCTGGAACGGATTTAGCAAAAAAATAAACAAAAATAAAGGTTCTCCGGAAAGAAGTTACCCGCGGCAATCACCTCGTCCTCCAACTCGCTCTACATTTTCTTCCAATCCGATTTGGTCAACAACTTTTCCGGATTTTCAGCACTTGTTCTTGCTGAGAATGAGAACAATGAGTACAGACGAGGAGTCTTGCCACAGGTATGAATTGTTATTCTATTTGTTTTTTTTTAATCCGCAAATGTTCAGGCCATCGAAACATCGACCGATGCGACGGCGCGTCGAGATGTGAACATTCTCAAGTGGCTGAAGGAGAAGAAGTCGGGGAAGGAGACGGCGAAAATCGCAAAATCTCCACAATTGTCTAGTAGTCAGTGACAATTGACCCCCGTGAATCGTGTTAATAACAATGAAACATTCAATTTGTAGTCTGATTATTATTGCGGAAGACGCCGAAAAAATGAAAGTGAGAAGAGAGGGTAAAGAAAGAGAATCGGAAAAATTGGAAGAAAAAGTGAAAATTGATAAGCGAAAGTGCGGCGGAAAGGGCAAAAAAGGGAAATTATTCGGAGCGGGTTTTTATGAGGAATTAGGAGATTTGCGGTTTTTTCTGAATTCGCATGTGAATTTCATTTGAAATTTATTGATAATAAGGTAAAATCATGGTTTCGACGGGAAATCAGAGGGCTTTGGTCCATTTCTGATATATTGGTCGGAATTTTTCGTAGACCTAGAGAATTACGGAAAAATAGAAGGAATAGTGGGAAAATTGCTGGAAAAAAATGTTTTTTTTTTTTCATTTTCCCATTCTTGTGCAACTTTCCAACTTTCCAGTGCATTTGTAGAACTTTCTTCCGAAAAAACCGTGTACACAGTCTGCAGCCACCAACTTCCGCCGACAAACCTGTCAAATAATTGCGTTTGTCTCTGTGTGTGTGTATGGCTGATAATCGTAAATTGGTTCTTTCTCTGCCAATCAAAGTCGCCTGCTGCTGGTATATTTAGACCACCGATATTTATATACCAGAAGCTGTTGTCTTGCCCGTCTCTCACAGCAGCTGGAAGAAGCAGAAGCGAAAGAGGCGTGGCGTCGCCAGCAAAAACGAGTGTCAGGGGCGAGCGGCAGCTGTCGCCTGGTGGCATACTAGACTAGGTGGCGCTGGCGACGTCGTCCTCAAGACAGACGAATGTGGACCTTCAACCGATCAACGACACCGCCGCCGAACGGCTACTCGTCCGGGAGCAGCGCGAGGAGAGCGGCAGAGACTTCGGGAGGTTGGACGGCACTCACTGTGAGCACTGTGGCAGTGGAAGAGGCGAAAGTGAGTGATTATTATTTTTCTGAATTTATTAATTAATGAGTTTTGCAAAAATTACATGAAAAACTGTAAAAGCTGGACAAAAATGGAAAAGTTTTTAGGACGGAAAATTAATTACTACCGTAACCGAGTCCGAAGGCGCACGCTCGTATATATTCACAGGTCTCGCAACGATTTTTGGAATTTCGAAAACTTTTTGTTTTTGAGTAAAAAAAAAGAATAAAACAAGAAAACAAAGATCGAATTTTTAAACACCTGGAGCCCATTAGCAAAAGGAAAATAATTAACAATGATATTCCGACTAAATATTGGAAAAAAACGATGAAAACCCAATCATTCTCTGACTTTTGTTTAAAATTCTCTCACGCTAATTACCGAAATCACGACACGGCTTTGTGTGGAACTCGTTCAGTGGCGTAACAAGTCAGATAAAGATCTCGAGGTGACACGAAACAGTGTACTTTCTCGCAATAGAAAGTGAATTCGATGAATTCGGTTTGAATTAAAAGTGGCACTCATCAAGATGAAAAGAGGGGAAAAGTCAATAAGAGCGTTAAAGGGAAAAGAAAGAAACAGTTCTTTGTCACAATCTGACATTGAGATCAAAAGAAAAATGGATAATTTGCGGGTTTGGCGCCAAAAATTGGGCCTAAAGTTTACGCGGCTGAACTTTTTTCAAAATGGCCTAGGATCCGACGCCTGCAGTTCCTCGTCCATCTGGATTTTTTTCATTTTTTTTTCGTTTTTTGGAGTAAGTTCCAAAATATTTGCCGACGAAAATAAAAAGGGGCCAAAATAAAAAGTTCCAAAATGTTGGAAAAGGGGCCAAAATCTTTTTTGAAGAGGGCCAAAATCTTTGGTCCAAAATGTTGGTACACTTTCACGTCAGAATGCAGATTTCTGCACTGAAATCCCCAATTTTCCGGCAACTTTTGTTTAAGAGGAAGTTTCGATTTGCCGAAAATGTTCGAAAAAGTAGCGAAAAATTCAGAAAAAGAAAGGAATGAACGAAAATTGTTTTACTTGTAATCTGAGAAGACATAGTAAGTGATATTGAACAGAAATGTGAATGCAAACAGAATAGTTTCTTGCGAAAACTAGATTGATTTCATATTTACCATCTAATTTGATCAACACTAGAGAAACTGCTTTATATTAACACATTTTTTTATATTTTTCAAACATTATTTACTCATATTCGTTATCTCTACTGTTACTGACGTATGCGTGTTGGTGTGTCCGCTTGTATGTCCGCGGCATTTTATCCGTTCCTAATGGACCAATTTGTCTTATTTTTGACAGTAAGGCGCGAAAATGTTGGCCGGACAGTGCTTGTGAATTTTCTAAACGATCCATAAAATTTGACTGTCACAGCGCCAGCCTGCGGGGCGGTGTTAGCCGCCACCAGCAGGCTGGTAAAAGATGTGACAGTGAATAAATTTTAATGAGACATCTCCTGACTAAGAAACGCGCAGAAAAAAGAGAAAAATTCCTAGCAAACAAACCAGGAAAAAATTCGAATCGAAAAAGATTGAACCAAAACTATAATATTCGTGAATAAATAGGGAATAAGGAAAAACATTCAGTTAAAGACTAATATTTAAAACCTGTAATTTTTGAGCCAAATTGAGAATAAGACTAACTTTCCCTTATTTCTTGTAGCACTATATCTACTAGAGTATTTGGGAACAAGCCGAAAAATGTGGGGGAAATTTTTTTAAATGAATCAGATTTTAAAAATATTTTTAATCATTTTGTTCGGGTTTTTGATGATTTTTCCAACATTCTCCGTTTCTCAAATAAATTTTTCTTTCAAAAAATGTCGCCAAATACAGTTTTTCAGTGAAAAATATGTGCATTTTGACGTGGCGGTGTACCAAAGATTTTGGCCCTTTTGAAAAAAGATTTTGGCCCCTTTTCCAACATTTTGGCACTTTTTATTTTGGACCTTTTTTATTTTCATCGGAAAATATTTTGGAACTTACTCCGTTTTTTGGGTAGATTTTACATCATTTCTCAACTTCTCCGTTTTGATTATTCAACTGTTTTTAACTTTAACTTATTTTGAGTATCTATTTTCAGCACAAAAATGGGTGATAACAATCGAAAAAGAAAGCATCAGCGATGGAATCCAAAGTGAGTTTTAAAAATTACAAAAATGTAATCGACTGTACTCAGAACTAAGCAAAAGTCCGTCGAGGCCGGCGTCACTGGTTTGTTTTTCACATGCGAAGGGCACGAGAAGATGGCGCTTCAGGAGGCGTACAGCATCATTGACCAGCTGTTAGACGACCCATCGAAGCCAATTTCGGAAATTCGGCCTCAGTCATCACAAACGAACCCGGATTCCGAGATGAAGGCGGTTGAGGACGAGAAAGAAGTGGATTCCGATGAAGATATAGCCGATGCGTTGAAAAAAGCGTGTGATAACGAGCGAAAGCCGCAGAAAGGAGATGGCCAGCCGAGAAAAGAGAGACGATGCATTCAAAGGCCTACTGGAGTCAAGAATTGCATATTCATCAGCATCAAAGACGCTGATATCACTTCTCTCAGTGAAAAAATGGTCGAGTTGACGCAAAAAGAGCCGAGATGTCGGTACCTTCAACGCGTTTATCCCGCTGATCACACATTGGCCGTGGATTTGGGAAAACTCAACGAGTGTCTTATGAAGGTACTAATTATCAAGTTTCCCGTTGATTGCTTGTGTTTATCCTGTGCAGGTGGTGTCAGATACATTGAAGCTGAACGAAGACGGCAAGTATCCGACGTATTCGGTCGAGTTCAAAGCGAGGAACAACGACTCTGTGGGCAAGCACGCAGTGCTCCAAATGATCGACGACGCGGTGCTCGTGCTCGCCCCGACGGCAAGAGTCAGTCTGAATCGTGAGTAATTCGTTTATCTCGGAGCCGGCCGCCTAATTAGCTTGTTCCCTTCAATTTCCCTAATTCTTTTCTTCAGACGCCGATGTGACGTTCTTTGTCCAAGTTGTTCGTACTACAATTATGGTTGGAGTTTGCCGCCAGTATTACGACCGTCGAAAGTACAGCCTTCGTGCCGTGAAAGCCGATGCGCCCGCACCGACCGGTGACCCTCCTGTCGCAGCCGCCGCCGAATAACTCTCTCCGTCTCCTCTATACCATTTCCGATCGCTGTTCTCACCGCCTCATTGGCTCAGTGGCAGAGCGTCTGTCTAGTAAACAGAAGGTCGCTGGTTCGATTCCAGCATGAGGCACCGATCTTTTGCTGTCGCTGAACCTTGTTATTTTTCAATTTATCTTGTTTATCACCTCAATAATTGTTGATTTTGCTCACTTCAATGTAAGTTTTTTATTGCGTTCTCTTCCTTTTTCAAACCACAGAAGTCTGTAGAGAACAAAAAGTGTCATGACGTGTCTGCCTGTACCCCGTTCACTTTCCTCGGGTCGACCCTTGCTCGCGCGTCGGTTTTCATGCTCCAAAATCCAGCTCTTTTTTCTCTGCTCTCTCCGCAACTCGCGCACTGCCGAGTTGCTCGTCAAACAAACCGAGTAGTACAGGGTGTCTAGAGCACACACTCGTCGCCGGTGCCCGGGGTGTGAGAGTTGAGAAATGATTTTCTATCCTTTTGTAATTCCTTCCCCCATTTCCCTGTATATCTTTTTGTGATATCCATTCTAGTCTTGCTTTCACACAGTTCCAGTTCTTTTCTGCCCTCCTCCCCTCCACCCCCTACGCGCATCACTGACCAGCTTTTGCTTTCGTTTTTCACTTTTTTAATACGAAAAGCGAAAAGGAGACCTGTGGCGAAGACGAAGAAGAAGCATTGATTGATGATCTCAGTCGTTTTTTGCCCCTCTCTATTCCTTCCTCCTTCCTTTCTTCCTCCTCACAACCATCATCATCATCGTTTATCTATCTCTATCTCTCTTTCTTTTTTTATTTTTCTTTTGCCTCCCCGCAAGCAGTGGCACCTCGTATTTACGTTATAGTCGTTCAGGTTGACAAAGTATTTATAGTAGTTGAGAAAATACTCTTTCAAAAGTTGCGAAAGTGATTGTTTTCTAATCTCTAGTTTCCTGATCCTATGGTTAGGTGCTTAGCTGGCTTCCTCCCTCATGTTTTCAAATTTTTGCCATGGAAACGGGTGGGTGGATTAGGATTCGGCTGGAGGGTTCATTTTGATACTTTTCTCAATAAGAATTGAATAATTTCCGGAGATTTGCAGAGATTTGTGCATTTATCAAGCGAAAATAGGATTTTTCCGAATTTCTCGTAAATTCACGGATTTTTTCTTTCTAAGATAGATATTTACCTATTTAACCTAATAAAAAATAGAAAACTTACATTTCGAAAGAAAAAAAAATGCCGGAAACGGGAGCTTTGCCTGAAATTTCAGGAAATCTTCCAATAAATTTCCAAGACTTGTATTTTCGCAATTTCACCAAAATTCAAAAACTTCTAACTTTTTTCGCAAAAACTCAAAAATTCTCGAAAAAAGTTCAGCTTTTTACAATTTTTTAAAAATTAAAAAACAAAAATTTTGTTTCTCGCGTCAATTCCACTTGTTTTCTCTAAAATTCGCCAAAAAGTGTCACTTTTTGAGAGCAAAATGCATAGAAAATTGGGACAACGTCCAAAACAAAAGTCAAATTGAAACAGGCGGAAAAACAAGAAAATTGTCTTCGGAACGCGACGAGGGTCGCCTCCGAATTCAGTTTGGTCCCTCTGGACTCTTTTTGCCAGAAACAAAAGTTCCCGTTGGCATCATCCAGCAGCCATCCATCAAGAAGAGCACCTTGTCCTTGCTAATCCCCTAAACTGATGGCGCTCACAGATTCATCGCCTCCTTCCGAAGAACCCCCTCCCTTCTTCGCCTATTATTCGTTCCTTGCGCAGCACTCGTTTCTCGTCCTCCTCTGTTTTTCGCCAGCTTTCTCTCCACTTTTTCGTTTTCTCCTTCGTTTTTCCAATGCTCCTCCATATATGTATCGCGTACTCTGCGGACCAATTGCTTCCTCCTCCTCTTCTTCGTGTGTTTTTTTTCTCGCGCGCATGTCTCTCTCTCTCTCTCTTCCACTCTATTCTACTAGTTAGACAGCCCCTCCTGCTAGTTAGTCCTTCCGCTCTATCATATAGCTGCTGGGCTACGTGTTTTTTGTATTATGACACGAATATGCCACAACGCATTCGCATAATTCTGTTGTCCCCAACCACCCCGGACGTATTTCTTCTGCGTTTCCACAGTTTTTTCTTCGTATTTTCTGCTTCATGTTCTATTTTTTTGTTTTTGGTTTTGTCTTCGAGGCCGTGCCGGCGGCGCTAAAAAACGTAAAACAAAGGGGGAAGGAGATGGCGTTTCGTTACGAGACGACACGCGATTGTGCAGCGATACTTGTGAAGATTTCCTCTTCTTTTTGAAAGATTTGTTTGCAGTCTCCTATTTCCGCATTTGTCGCCTGAAATTATCGAAAAATATTGAATTTATACAAAATTACGGTAGAATTTAAGAAAAAAACGTCGACTTTTATTAAAAATGTCCAACTTTGAAGTTCAAATTTTCTGAAGACACAAGCAAGAAAAAGAGAAACAATTTGAAAAATATGAGAGCAATTCGAGAAAAATGCATGATTAAATTTTTAACTCTTTTTCATCAAATTGTGTTCATCTGCTAATGGCAGGAGCGATTTAACAAAAACTAGTAATTCTTGTTCGGAAATCAGAGATTAATCGAGTCTGACACATTCTCCTTTACCTAGAAATTCTGTTCCCAGCTAGGATACAAAAAATTAGTGATTCAGACTTGTTTTCCGGCTCCACGACTCATTCCGAATTCCGCTTTCTCCCACAAAAGACTTGGTTCCCATCACATGACATTTCGGGAGGAGGAAGGGGGAAAAAGAATCTCAAACCCATTTGCCTTCCATTCCTTTCCGAGTACACTCTCGGTTTCTATCGTGTGAAAAACACATTCCATCGCGTCGTCTATGTCTCTCTTGGCAATTTGGTCATATATACAGTATTTCTACTGCATATTCTTCGCGCCATTCCATTCCATTCACTCACTTCATTCTCATTTTCTCGACATTGCCATTGTTCGGGTTGTTCGGGTCGCGACAGCGCAATAATGACAATGATGAGGGTAGGCTAGGGGGAGAAAGAGAGAATTGACGGTTCAAGGTTGGACTGGCGGTTGTGAATTTATGAAATTTCCTCTTGGCTTCTATCATTCTCTGCAAATTCTCATTGGTATACGTGTAAAAATCGAAAAAATTTAAAAAAAAGACTTGCTTATTGAAATAACCTATTTTTCTGGTATCAGGGTTTTTTATGGTCAAACCATACGGAAATAACATTATTTAATAAATTTTCAAAAAAGGTGAAAGAAAACAGCGAAAATTGCTGAAATTTAGAGGAATTTCGGCGAAAAGACGAGAGAAATTCCGAAATTGAAGAAAAAACGCGCGGCTACAGTACCCTTAAACTTAAAGGCGCATGATAAAATGTGAAAATTTTTGTGGGTTCAAAAACGTAAAATTTAATGCCCTCATTCAGTTTCACTGATAAACTAATCGTTTTATGTGGAATAAAACGGTATTATTGTTTTTTTTTCTAAAAATCAGAAAAAAAGGTCTTTCCCTCCCATCACGCGATGGCCGGAGGGAACAATGTCCACCTACAAATTGTGTCCGGCCACCGGCCAAAATGTGCTCTCTCTCTGTCTTATCATTTGCCTATTTATGAGCATGCGTGGAAACGGAAACAAACCCCGATATATGCCCATTTTCTTAAATTTGTCCTACTTAATTAAAAATTGAATTTCCAATTGACACATTTGCAGCCGCCCATCACATCTTCCGCCAATTTACATCATCATATGCCCGTCTACGCCAGAGCCATTTTCGGTGAGAGATGCAAATTATTTGGGAGCAATTCGTCATCTTTCTTCAATTCGCAGGCTCATTTCCAACACTTCAACAGGTCCGTGTCGATCACGGAGAAGCGTATTTCTCTGGCGATGCGGATGATTTGAAAGCGGCCAAGAAACCATCCGAGCACACTGTTGTTGCTCGAAAAGTGAAAATTGTGCCATTCGACGAGTTTGAGCGTGAGTTTTCCAAGAAATTCTGCAAAAAAAACAGCTACTCAATTGTTTTTTTTCTCTAGTTGTCTCCAACAGCGTCGGCAGTTGTGTGGAGTACGTGAATCCAGATCAATCCAGCGAGATAATGAGGCAAATGAGAGCTCTCCGGGATGAAGAGCAACTTTGTGACGTGGAGCTGCTCGTTGAGGGCACTGTGATACGAGCACATCGCTATATTCTCGCCGCCGCGAGTCCGTATTTTCGGGCGATGTTCACAAATGGAATGGTAGAGATGAAGAAGTTGAGCATCGAGTTGCAGGTAATTCCTACTAGAAAAGTTGTTAAAACCCACATTCCCCATCCCCAGGATCTTCCCCGAGAGTCAATGGAGATATTGATCGACTACATTTACACGGACAAAATCGCCATCACAATCACCAACGTGCATCAGCTCATTTTCACCGCTACAGTGTTACAGGTGAGCTGAGGGTTCAAAGGTGGCGACAGAGTGTATCTTTTGTGTTATCAGTGATTTGATAACAGTGCAATTCATCATCATGTGGAGGCAGTGATGCACTGTTCCAAAATACGTGTTCTTTGGCAAATTTTGTGTAGAGATCGGGTCGAGTTGATTGTATATGCATGTTATGCCTATTTTCGATGGGAATTTAGAAAAAAAAACTCGACTTTTGTGTTTTGAACTTTTTTTCGGTGAAATCATGTGAGTTCTCTAACATTTCGAAATTTACCCACGTGAGCACACAAAACCACGAGAGGATGACTTTTCCAGAGTGGAAAAATTTCGAAACGCGGTCAAAGTTCCTCATAATCCGGAAATTTTCAAAAAATTCAACGAAATGACAATTTCGTTTTTTCTTCCTGATTATTGTGAATGTATATCTGAAATAACGTATAATGTAGGAAAACAAATAAGATATCGACAAAATTCAACGGTTTTTCCGTTTTTTCGGGGAAACAAATTCGGAAAATATGACAAATAACCAAAGCGAGTGTTTAAGAGCATTTGAAGAACTAATTGGACGCCTGGATAGCGGAAAAACATGAAAGTGAACAAAATAATTATAATTTAACCAAAAGTCTTACCTGTTTTTTGATATTCATCTCAAAAAGAGGAAAAAATAGGCCGGGAAAATCGAGAAAATCAGCGAAAATCGACTTCTTCGGTTACGGTAGATTTTAAAGGCGCATAACGAAAAATAGAAAATTTTTCGACGTTTATAAAAATTTCAGATGGATGTCATCGTATGCGCCTGTCAGGAGTTCCTCAGCTCTATGATCACATCTCAAAACTGTCTGGCTCTTCATCAATTCGCCGAAACGTACAATTGCGCGAACTTGATCTCCTCGACCGACGATTTTGCCGCCGATCAATTCGACTGCATTCGCGGGCGCGCCGAGTTCAAAACCATCTCGTTCGCTCATCTCCGACGCCTTCTGAATCGCTCCGACCTCAATGTGCACGAAGAGCAAGAGGTCTTCGAGGCGATTGTCACGTGGATCGACGTGGATCCCGAGGATCGTCTGCAGCATCTTCCCGACCTCTTCGACACGATTCGTCTGCACTTGGTCGGCTGGAATTATCTGTGTCAAGTGATAAAACCGAACAAGTACATCAAGGAGAGCCGCGAGTGCCGGGATATGATATCGTCGGCGCTCTTCGACGCGATGACTCCGCATCCGCAAAAGGTGCCGCTCCTCGAGACCACCGAGAATACTGCTCAGTACTCGGCGAGCATGACCGACTCGGTGAGCACGATGAGTGACCCGTTCCCGGGCGCCAGCGGCAAGTTGTGTCTGGTCAAGCCGCGCAAGTCGGTCGCCGGAATCATTTTCTGTGCGGGTGGCCGCGGAACCGCCGGCGGTCCGTTCAGCAGTGTGGAGGCGTACGATTGGCGGACGAATCACTGGTTCCCGGTGGCGGATATGATGTCGCAGAGGCGACACGTCGGCGTCGTCAGTGCCAACGGGAACTTGTATGCGATCGGCGGACACGACGGCGTCGCTCATCTCGCCACCGCGGAAGTCTTCACGCCGTCGAGCACTCAGTGGAAGCGGATAGCTTCTATGCGGACGGCACGACGAGGAATCGCCGTCGCGTCGTTGGATTCGGCGATCTACGCGGTGGGAGGCTTGGACGACACCACGTGCTACAAGACCGTCGAGAGATACGACATTGAGTCGGACGACTGGAGCTCTGTGCAAGATATGCGGGTGCAGAGGGGTGGAGTAGGTGTCGCAGTGCTTGGCAAGTTCCTGTTCGCGATTGGAGGCAACGACGGCACGTCATCGTTGGACACTTGCGAACGCTTCGATCCGTTGATCGATCGCTGGAAGGACATCGCTCGGATGCAGAATCGACGAGCCGGCTCGGGAGTTTGCGTGCTCGATGGCTATTTGTACGCGATTGGAGGATTCGATGATAATGCGCCTTTGGCGACGTGTGAGCGATATGATATGGAGAATGACAGGTGGCAATCGTTGGCGCACATGTCGAGTCCGAGAGGTGGAGTCGGTGTGGCGGCGATGGGCGGCAAGGTGTACGCGATTGGTGGGCATGATGGGTCCAGGTGAGCTCTGAAGCCAATTTAGAGAAAATACTCACATTCTTCCAGGTATCTTAACACCGTCGAGTGCTACGATCCGATCACCAATTGCTGGCAAGAGGCCGCCGACATAAACGAGTGCCGAGCCGGAGCCGGTGTCGCGTGGGCCAACGTTCGGATGCAGCAGTTGGGAAGGAAGTGTGATTCGGGATGCGCGCCGTCCGGCGGATCCTATTGTATTTAGAGCAAAGACATTCATCATTTGTGATATTTAGTTGTTTTCTCTCTGTATATTTTCTTTTGCATTTTGATGTTTCCCCAGTTCTTCGAATTGACCGGTTTTCCCCCTTTCTAGTTATTTTTCTTTCAAATGAAGTCAGAGTTCATTGGAACACTCTACAATACTAGTCTACACAAACTGGTGTATATACATGGAAACGGGGAATTTTCGAGGCAAGATGATCACAATTGGAATCGATTCACCGCTTCTGTGGTGATCATTTTGGCGATGGCAAGTGAGCTGGTGGCGGCTGGCGATGGGGCGTTGCGGACGTGCATGATGGAGGAGGAGAGGGCGCCGGTGCCGCTGTCGAACACGAAGTCGTCGACGAGGTTTCCAGCGCTGTCCATGGCTTGGGCACGAACTCCCGATGGTCCTCTGGTCACATCGCTGAGCTTCAGCTCGGGAATGAATCGTTGAAGCTGCTTGACTTGAGCGGCAATCCAAATTCCACGATACAACTCGCCGATGCCGAATTTGAAGTGCTTTTTGACGAGTTTTTGCATTCCACTGAAAAATAGAGTTTACACAGCGAATAACTCAACGAATGATTCACCTATAAGACAAAGAGTCGAGCAAATCACTTGGGGAGATGCTGAAATACGAGTATCCTTCGCGTTTGTAGGCGAGCACCGCATTTGGACCCAACCAAATGTCGCCGTTCATTCTCGGTGTGAAATGAACACCGAGGAACGGGAAACGAGGATCGGGCACCGGGTAGATGTTGGTTTTCACCAAATGCCTCTTTTCCGGCTTCAAAAGTAGATATTCTCCGCGGAATGGCACAATTTTCGGGTCAGAGAGGCCTCCGGAGAGAGCGGCGACTCTGTCAGACTGCAAACCGGCGCAAGTGATCAGGTTTTTGGTCTCGAACTCTGCGAACGACGGATCGCTAGAGACTCGGATCGGGTAGGACGGGTCCTGATTGTTCGATATGTTCTTGAGCGGGTAGCTTGTGAAGATTTTGCCGCCTCGCTTCTCAAAGTCCTCTCCGAACTTTTTCGTCACGAATCCCCAGTCGACAATTCCAGTGTGCGGACTCCACAGCGCTTTGAGACCTTTGCAGTGGGGTTCTATTTCTGTGATTTTTCGGGAGTCGATCATTTCGATATCCCGGCAACCGTTAGACTGCGCGCGTCCGAAAAGAGCCTGAAAATTAATGTTTCGTGTAAAAAACCAAAAAACTAAAAACAACTGACATCTAGCCTCGGAATCTCTTCCGGTTCCACAGCCACAATCAACTTTCCGGTTTTCTTGTATGGAATCTGATTCTCATCGAAGAATTTGTACGACAAATCCAATCCCTCCACGCAAAGCTTTGCTTTGAGACTTCCGGGCGTGTAGTAGATACCGGCATGGATGACACCGCTGTTGTGTCCACTTTGATGCACCGCCAACTCTTTTTCCTTCTCGATCAGTGCGATTTTCAAGTTTGGCCGTTCAATGAGAAGTTGACGGGCGGTCGCACAACCGACGATCCCGCCACCCACGATGACCAGATCGTACTTTGGCAGTTCTCTGAATTTGGAAGATTTTATTGATTTGCAAGGAAGATCAACTCACGTAGACCTTTTCGGAGGTCCTGAGATACTTCTCAAAGCTAGAGCTGTCTGGCGAGCAAGCATTTCGGAGCAGGCGGCTGAAAAAGAGAAAAGTCTGAGAACACAAAGAAGACTATAGTATCACACACACGAACAAGTCGAAATTCGAGGTTTAGTTGTTGTTTTGCGTGCAGTATCTGTCGTTTTCTCGCTTATCTACCATCTTGTTTCGGCGCATCGTCGAAAACTGGTCAATGGTTTCGATGGTTTGCCTAGGGGAGAGAACGAGAGAAGAAATTGAGAGAAATGGCGAACATTTTCGGGAAGTTATACGGTAAGCAAAAGTACGCAACGCGCATTGCGTACAATGCGTTAGATTCCGGTGCGACAGCCCGACAAATAAATTCCACGGATTTGGCGCTTTTCCCTTTCTGCTTCATTGTTTTTTTTCCGGGAGTTACACTTTCCCCTATTTTATTGATTGATTTTTAATCAATCTTTCAAAAAATACCGCATAATGGGACTTTGTAAGTGCCCAAAGCGAAAAGTAACAAATCTATTCTGCTACGAACATCGTGTCAACGTTTGCGAGTTTTGTCTCGTTGATAACCATCCGAATGTGAGTTTTTTGTCACTTTTTCAATTGTTCATCGTTTTTTCTAAAGTGCGTCGTTCAAAGCTACCTGAGTTGGCTGACAGACCAAGATTACGACCCGAATTGTGCGCTCTGCAAGACATCGTTGTCCGATGGCGAGACGATCCGCTTAAATTGCTTACGTATGCTTCACAATTACATTTTTACTGAAAATTAATTGTTTCTTATTTAGATCTCTTGCACTGGAGATGTTTCGACGATTGGGCCGCCAGTTTCCCAGCGACCACCGCGCCAGCTGGCTATCGCTGTCCCTGCTGTAGTCAAGAAGTATTTCCGCCAATTAACGAAATCTCGCCGCTAATCGAAAAACTGCGCGAGCAGCTGAAACAATCAAATTGGGCACGCAATGCACTTGGTCTTCCGGTTCTTCCGGAACTCAATCGACCGGCTTCAGTTCCAAAACCTTTCGTCCCGGTTGCAAAACCACCTCCGCCGGTTGCGGCGCCCGAGACGGCGTATGACGCGTCTTATGAAAACCCATTGGCAAAGGAGATTCCTGCGACTCATAATCGGTGAGATTATTCATTAAAACATCTCGTAATCTGTCTATAAGTTCAGATCGGCCACTCCTGCAACTCACCTGGAGATGGAAGACTCGGCGACGTACTCGGTGTCCAACAACGATGTCACGTTCTCCAGAAAGAAAAACTACGCGTCCGAGTCGTCAAGTGACACCCGTCCATTGTTGAAACGCGATCGGGACGCCGACAATGAGGAGAACAAGTACAAACGACGCCCGACGATGGATTGGATGCGCGGGCTGTGGAGAGCCAAGCACGGCGCTGGAATGCCTCAAGAACGCATGTCTGGTCGAAAAATGGCTCTTTTCGTTATAATTCTCGCTGTTTTCGCTCTTGTTACGGTAACCGAAAGCTAAAATATCGTATTTACCAATTTATTTTCAGATAATAACAGTTCTGAAGCGTGCTGGCTACAACGGTGAGCATTCCGATCCGATGTTCGATCCGATGGCCAATCCGAATATCCGCGTGGCTGTCGATGATTCCCGCCTTCCGCACATCTAGAAAATCGAGAACTTTCCCCTTGTGTCACTAGAAATTACTGTGCATATCCATTTTCCTGTGTAATATTTCCCCCTTTCCACATCTTCGCTATAATTCCTGGTCTGGGCGACTAATATTCGTCGAAACAGAATTCTACTAGAACGTTTTCCCATACAAATGCCTGCTAATGATCGCTAACACGGGGTCCGTAAATATTCGTTTATACACTGCTTTTTCGTTAACTTGGTTGTATTTAAGTTATTCTTCGGTGGTTTCTTACATTTTTTGCTTGCTAACAAAACGGTCTATTTATTGATTTCACGGTTTGAGCGTTCTGATTGACGTTTTTAAGCGGTTGACTTTTCGCCGATTCATTATTTCTCTTTTTTCCACTTCATTTACAAATGTTATTTCGATTCAGTTGTCACAGGGTCACCATGCACCGCGTTGGTGGACAACTCGTCCGCGGAGTGACTAAAACTCAGCAGAAACGGGCGCTTTCGGCGGCCGCACCGAAGAAGGTTTGTTTTTTGTTAAAACTCTATATTGAAGACAAAAAACCGAGAGTTGCAATTCTCTGCAGGTCGAGGTGTTCATCGATGACAAGAAAGTGCTCGTCGATCCAGGAATGACGATCTTGCAAGCGTGCGCGCTCGTCGGCGTCGACATTCCAAGATTCTGCTACCACGACCGTCTCTCGATCGCAGGAAACTGCAGAATGTGCCTCGTCGAGGTGGAGAAGAGCGTGAAGCCGGTAGCATCTTGCGCGATGCCAGTCATGAACGGAATGAAGGTCAAGACCAACTCGGACTTTGTCCGTAAGGCTCGCGAGGGAGTCATGGAGTTCATGCTCAACAACCATCCTCTTGACTGCCCGATTTGCGATCAGGGAGGCGAGTGCGATCTTCAAGATCAGGCCGTCGCTTTCGGATCTGATCGTGGACGCCTTCAATCGAGATACGACGGAAAGCGCGCGTTGGAGGACAAGAACATTGGACCGCTCGTCAAGACTGTCATGACTCGTTGCATTCAGTGCACCCGTTGTGTCCGTTTCGCCAACGAAGTCGCTGCATTCCCAGACTTCGGAACCACCGGCCGTGGACAAGACTTGCAGATCGGAACGTACGTAGAGAAGTTCTTCGCTTCGGAGCTTTCTGGAAATATTATTGATATCTGCCCAGTCGGAGCGCTTACGAGCAAGCAGTACGCTTTCACTGCCCGTCCATGGGAAACCCGCAAGACGGAGAGTGTTGATGTGATGGACGCCACCGGATCCAACATTGTGCTGTCGCACAGAACCGGAGAGCTTCTTAGAGTCATCCCGAAGATTAATGATGTGAGTTTTCCGACTTTTTTCTTTCATAAATGAAAGCAGAATTACAGGACATCAACGAGGAATGGATCGGAGACCAATCTCGATTCGCTGTTGACGGACTCAAGGTCCAGCGCCTCCTGACCCCGATGATCCGTGGAGCCGACGGACAGCTCAAGACCGCCACCTGGGAAGAGGCTCTCTTCACCGTTGCCGCCAAGCTTCGTGAGGTTCCAGCCGAGCAGAAGGCCGCCGTCGCCGGAGGACTCAACGACGTCGAGTCTCTCGTTGCCCTCAAGGACCTTTTCAACAGATTCAACAGCGAGAACGTGATGACCGAGGAGGAGTTCCCAGAAACTAGCGGAGGATCCGATCTTCGTTCCAACTACATCTTTAACGATGGAATCGTTGGAGTTGAAAACGCTGACGCTATCCTTCTCGTCGGAACCAACCCACGTTTCGAGGCACCAACCCTCAACGCCAGAATCCGTAAGTCGTTCCTCTACACCGACGTCCAGATCGGAGTCATCGGAGCTGAGACCGAACTTACCTACGAGTACGATTACCTTGGAGCCTCCGCGAAGGCTATCGATGATGTTCTTGCTGGAAAGGGAGACTTCGCTAAGACCTTGGCATCTGCCAACACTCCACTCATCATCGTTGGAGCTCAGGCTTTGAAGGGAGAGGCTGGAGCCGCTCTCCTCGGAAAGCTCCAACAGCTCGCCGACAAGCTCTCCGCCGGAAAACAAGTCAAGGTTCTCAATGTTCTGCAAAGATGGGCCGGACAGACTGGAGCTCTCGACGTCGGATACAAGGCAGGAACCTCCTCCATCAGAAAGACCCCAATCAAGTTCCTCTACTTGTTGGGAGCCGACGAGGGCAAGGTCACCAAGGCCAACCTCGACCCATCCGCATTCGTCGTCTACCAGGGACACCACGGAGATGCTGGAGCGGAGATCGCCGATGTCATCCTTCCAGGAGCCGCATACACAGAAAAGGACGGAACCTACGTGAATACTGAAGGAAGATCACAGAGGTAACAGATGAAAAATAGAAAACAAGAAATAAATTGCATTTACAGATCGTACCCAGCTATTGCCCCACCAGGAGAAGCTCGCGTCGACTGGAAGATCCTTCGCGCCGTCTCTGAAGTCGCCGGAAAGTCTCTTCCATACAGTGACTTGAAGGAGATCAGACAGAGACTTAACGAGGTGAGAATTCAGTAGTTGTGCCTATCACCCGAATTCCATTTCAGATCGCTCCTCACCTCCTCCGGTACCGTGACCTCGAGGCGTCTCCATTCGTCAAGCAGGCTCTCCAACTCGCCCAGACTTCCGGAAGCGTCGACGTCGACGTGTCACCAGCTCTTCGCGAACTCGCCGACTACTACCAGACGAACGTGATTTCCCGCAACTCGCGTAGTATGGCGCAGGCGAAGAAGGCCGCCATCGAGAACAAGACGAATCCCTACGCCGAAGAGCCGATCCACGCACGACTTTAAACCGTAGATTGTTCATTCTGTTTTCTACTCTAGATTTCCAGTCCGTTTGGTTTCACACGACACCTCTCACTCTTGAATATACCAAAAAATCCCAAAATGGAAATCGGCCGGTCTGAAAATCTGTAGAATTTTGCGTTCATCTTTTTTAGTAGAAAATCGTAGACCCATTCTCTCTCATTTTCCTTCTCTTGTTTCGTTTTCTCTCCTGCCAGCCAGGGGAAGTGCAGATATGTGTATTGTATGAAAAATGACAAAAATAGAATGTGAAAAGTGCATTTTTCATTTTCAACGCGAACTTTCGAGACGGATCTAGCAGAAAACCTTCGAGCACATCTTGTTCTGAAGCCATTGTGGAGAAGCGGCCTTGTTCGACACGACATTGACGCAGTTGGATCCGACGAGGCTCGTCAGATCGGAAACCGACGCCGACGATGCCCACTGGACAGCGAGCGGGTTGAGTGAGTATTTTGACTTGAGAGAAGCCATCGTGGCAGTCGGGCTGACATCCCAAGCGGTGTTGCTCGTGAAATAGACGAGCACCTTGTTGGAAGCCTTCGTCGTCTGTCCCAAATATCCCTGAATGGCGTTGAGGGCGAGATTCAGCGTTTGTCCGTTGACGTCGTCCTGCAGAAGGCCATCCACCGCCGTCAACACATCGGATCTCTGTTGCGCGTTGTGGAACGACGTGTAGAAGAGTTGCGAGTCGATGCCGGTGGTGACGAGGGCGAACGAGGTGGCGGTGTCGCCGATGGCGAACGGAGCGACAAAGTTGTGGATGGCGGTCTTCATGGCGGCGAAGTCGGCGGCCGACGCCTTGTTGGACACGTCGACGATGAGGTAGACGTCGGAGGAGAGGCTGGCGAGTGGGCACGAGACGGACGGCGATTGGGTGGGTGCGGGAGTGGAGACGGGCGCCACAGTGGACACTTGGACGCCGCTGGAAATCATTGATACGAGTGGAGCGTTGGATCATGAGAGAACCCTACGGGCAAGAATAGGAGGAGATCCACGCGGAGACGTAGGCCAACTGATCGACGGTGAGCGCGAAGAACGTGTTGGTGGTGGCGGAGGTGAGTTGCGGCAGTTGCGAGTTGAGGTTGGCGATCGCCTTCGCGCCGAATCCCACCGACAGGACGACGTTGAACTTTTGCTGGAGTTGCGCGAGAATCGGACTTCCGATGACGGTGTTGCCGGTCCACGAGTCGCCCGACACGACGACCAACACCTTTTTGTAGTCGACGGATCGGAGGCCAGACGCCGCGGAGACCTCTGCCTGCACTTTGGTGAGCGCTCTGAAATTGGTCAGTGCTTAGAGTTGGTCAGTGCTCAGAAAGTCGAAATGGCCCCGTAACCATGGAAAGACGGAGAATGATTATATCTTGAGATTGCGGGGCCATTTTCGGATTCTGCTTGCTCACTGATAGAGATTCCTCTCGGCGGATCCCTGATATTTCAGTGTTCCATTGATGCTCGTCTGCAGGGCGGCCAACGTGGATCCCTGGCTCAGCGAGCCGACAGTCTGAGCGGAAGATCCGTACGCGTAGACGGCGACTTGGCTGTCGAGCGGAGAGATGGTCAACTGGGAGACGAAGCTGAGCAGGAAGGCGCGGATCTGGAATGCAGTGGGCGGTACTGATAAGAGGGACTAGACTAGAGAAAACGAAAGAGAGAGAGAGAGAGAGAGACACGTGTTGGTCGATTCGGTGATAATGATAAGAGATTCGACGTACACTTTCAAACGTGGCTTGATCGTAGGCATTCGACGCGTCCACCACCACAACAATGTCCGCCTCGACGTTCTGAAAGAATCGTCTCGTCTCGGGGTCCGTATCACTTATCAGTATCCATCAACACTCACAAACGACGAGCAGGCGGTCGTCAAGCAGATGTGACTTGCCGAAGACGTCACGATCAATAGGGACAGCGAGGCGAGGAGGAGGAGTAGCCGATTCATCGAGTGTGTGCGTCTGTTTGTGTGGATGGAAATGAGGACTGCGAATGGAAGGGTGTGTTGTTATCAGTTGGTGGCAGGAAATCACTGATATCAAAACGGTTTCTGTCAAGAACCGGACCGTGCCGCGGCAACGTGCTCGATGACTAGAGATCAGAGGGGACGATGCCTAGACTAGAGTATAGCGGGGAGTACGTGTCGATTTTGTGATTACTTGAGATGATTACTACACGAAGATGATGACTATAATCCAAATCCGCGCCCCATTCATTCATTCATTCATTTATTGCTCGAAAACCAAAAAAAAACGGAAACTAATGGTGAGAAAGTGACGACGACGCGTTTCTCGATGTGACGTCGCGGCGGAGGAAGTCGGCGCCGGCGCCGACTCTTGCCACCTTCCGAAAGCCCAACCGCTTGAGCAGGCCGTTGCGGAGGGTTCGGTTGAGTGCCAGGTAGATGAGCACCGGCGCGCCGTGCCCGAATTGCCAGAGGATATGGCCGAGCATGATGAGCCAGAGGGGCACCTCGATGAAGTTCATGATGACGTAGATGATGGAGGCGATTTGGTTGATGGCGCAGATGAGGGCGGATTGGAAGAAGATTTGGATGCTCTGCAAAAAAAAGAAGAGGGATTTTGACATGAATGGGCCCTCACTAGATTCTTGGCCTTCGAGTTGGCGACGTCCTCGATCATGTTGAACTTCTCGCCGAGGACGCAACACAGAGAGGTGTAGAGGAGGCACGTGACGCCGACGACGAGCAGGTTGTTGAAGCCGTGCGGGATGTTCGTGTACTGAAAGAATGAGGATTCAGGGGTTGGGGGCTCCAGGAGTTGTGAGGCTTAAGATCCCAAGAACATGAGAATTGAAGTCGCCTCCAGAATCCAGAGCCTTGGAGCCCAGGAGCATCTCATCCGGAATTCTGATCTACACATTTCAACTGGACTATCAAAATGGCACGAAAGTTTCAAAGTTCAGCTTCCATGTTCCAAGTACTTCTGCACTGCTAAACCGCTGGTGGTACGCAGCGGACACGCAGCGGCCGAAAGTTACCCGCTGCGTACACGCAGATCCGATTACAGCCGCTGAGTACACGCCAGCGGTTTAGCAGTGTGGTTTTTTCGGAAAGATTCTAGAAAGGTTCCGGAAACCCAGCCATCTCTCTCACCTCTTCCGTGCGATTCTCGAATATCAGCGGATTGAAGAACCACGTCAAGTACTTTGAGGAGAATGTGACAGGTTTGGTGAAGATCACAAAGTACAAGCCGTAGATGATGGGGAGGGTGAGCACGAGGAAGGTTCGGTTCCCCTCGAAGAGCATTACACACGTTCGGGGTCTAGTCAGATCCAAGAGTCGATTGATGACCAGACTCATGGCGATGATACACGAGCAGCACCACAGACCCAATCCTGCCATTCCGACGATGTAGATGAAGTTGGGGTAGGTGCAGAAGACGGCGCCGTGGAACGCTAGCCATCCGGTGATGATGGAGTTGACCCAGATGGCCAGCATGTCGACGATTCCGAGGAAGATCATGATTTTGAAGCACGACATTTTGAAGTGCTCTTTCTCGAACATTACGGTGAGGATTGGGATGTACATGATGTTGATGAATATGCCGTAGGCCATGTCTAGAATGCCAGCGACGGGGCGACGGACGCCATCCCTTTCTGACCATTCTTCAGGGGTATGAGCGCTGAAGGGGATTACTGTAGGTAACAAAGTACGCAAACACTCTCTCACCTGCAATCATACAAAGGGATGGCCTCGATAGAGCCGTACTTGAAGATGTTGTTCATTGTTGAAGAAGAGGAGGGGAGCAAGTTGGCGAAGAAGAAGAAGAAGAAGCCGAACGAAGTGATCCACCGACGGCGGCTCTCGTCCATTTATATCCCGGCTCTCACCTGATTAATATGGGATTACTACACGTTTAACGATTCCATTCAAAAACTCGTCTCCACCCCGGGGGAAGAGTATTTTTGATCCGGAGACACAATGCAGTTGGAGAGAGATGAACTCGTCGCTCTCTGCTCGGGAGAGAGAGAAAAAGGGGCGGGGGGTTGTTTTTCAGGGGACAAACCAGCCAAATGAGCTCTGCGAACAGGGCCGAGGGCTCGAGTACTAACACGCTTCTGGAACGTTCGTCATATTTTAGGGGGGGGGGGTGTCTTTCGTTGCACGGCGTTGTTTTCCTTGGAGCCACTATTGCCTCAAAAAATGTTGGTGCTATTCCACTATCGAATGCTACCAAAATGGCTCATTATATCTCGAGACTTATAAGAGATATCAAAAAGTTGTCAACAGAAAACTTGTAGATTATAACTAGTACAATACGTGTGCAGTTAACAACTTTTTGATATCTCTTATCAGTCTCGAGATATAACGATTTTTCGGCAGAGTTATCCTCGCTTTATCCCAATGTGGCGGTGAGGACGAAGGGTATCGAAACGAACGGACACAACTCAGCGCTCACAGTAACCCGCGGCGGTCTAGAAATCGCAAAGCTCTGCAAATCCGACTCTATAACTCAATTGCTCCATAGTGCTCCAAGTTCTGGAACGCCACAAAAAACAATGTATACCTTTGAACTTGCTGTCAGAATGCGTGTTTGTTTCGTTGGTCTGGGTTCCAGATGAGTCTAGAGAGGTTCCGGGAAGGGCAGCTCTAGATCCCATTCAAGTCTACAAGATTTCAACTGCATTCAGTCGGCTGGGCCGATCTTGGATGGTCGCGACGGAGAACATCGTACGTGCTCCAGAATCTTGTGGTGACGTTCCGTGGAAGCTGCCGAGCCAAGGTGTGCCCGCTCAATCGAACAATGGGCGTTTGGGGACCAGTTTGCACAGGGATTGAAGGGTTTGGGGGGTTCTGTATTATTCTTTTCACGGAGAAGTGATAGTTGGCTCAGTGCCAAGAGTTGTCGGCTCTGTTGGTCTCGCCGCGCGCTTTTGTGTCGATTTACGTACACCTCGTGTACTCCTCGAGGAGGAGTAGAAATAAATTAATTCAACCAAACGCAATTTCTCTTAATTTTCTTCAATTTCACCAATTTTTTCGCGGAAACTTCGACATTTACGTTTAATATATTTATTTATAACTTCTGTAATTGATATTTCTATGTTTTCAGGGGAATAAAGCTGTCGGCAACATCGGCGACAGGAAACAATGGAAAAAGAGGCGTCTAGTGCAACAACCCGGAAGTTTGTAAGAAATTCACATTTTATGTAACAGCTGAGTTATGTTTCTTCCATTTTCCCATGTTCAAGCGTCATATTTTCCAGAAACCTGTCGAAAATGGAAGCAGTCGGCTGAAACGGAGAAATTAATAATGCTTTTTATTAAGAGAAATTGCGTTTGGTTGAATTAATTTATTTCCACTCCTCCTCGAGGAGTACACGAGGTGTACGTAAATCGACACAAAAGCGCGCGGCGAGACCAACAGAGCCGACAACTCTTGGCACTGAGCCAACTATCATTTCTCCGTGAAAATAATAATATGACCCTGTAAACCTGGAGGGTTCCGGAAACGCTCCAGATCCTCGCAGTGGACCAAGATAACCGAAAACTCATTAACAATATCTTTATCGATAATCAAGAAGATATCAGTTGGTCTTTGTGAACGCGGTGCTCGGCGCATCTCTCGAAGTCACAATCGCCGACTTCTTCTTCAATCTCAGTTTGCGCAACAGTCCGTTCCGGATGGTTTTGTTCAGACACAAGTAGATCAGCGCCGGCGCACCGTGCCCGAATTGCCACATGCTGTGTCCGACGATGATGAGCCAGAAGGGCACGTCGATGAAGTTCATGATGACGTAGATGATGGAGGCGATTTGGTTGATGGCGCAGATCATGGCCGATTGGAGGAAGATTTGCGTGCTCATCTTTTGCGATTTCGACGAGGATCCGCCGGCGCCCGTGTCCGCCTGTTTGATCTTTTTGCCGATTACGAAGCAGAAGGAGACGTAGAGGAAGCACGTGACGCTGACGACGAGGATGTTGTTGAAGCCGTGCGGGATGTTGGCGTACTGTAATCCGAATGTGTCTCGTGGGGGATTTCTATGGGCAATAGGGATCTCTGGTCACCGGAATTCTAGCAAAACCCTCAAAATGTCAGTTTCGAAAGAAGTTCCAGATTAGCTCAACAGTCTAGGGAGCTCTCAGAAATGCAGAATGCCACTTCCGGAAAGTTCCGGTTTTCCGGGGTTAGAGGGAGATTGTTCTGGAGATTTTTGACCTATTCTCCGCTAGACAACGACAAATTGATAGGTCTAGTGCGGCCTGTACCTACCTCTTGCGTGCGATTCTCGAAGATGAGTGGATCGAAGAACCACGTGTGATACTTGGAAGAGAAGGCGACCGGTGTGGTGAAGAACACAAAGTAGAGGCCATAGAAGACGGAGAGGCTCAGCACCATATAGGTTCGGTTGCCCTCGAAGAAGAAGTTGCCGAGTTCGGGTTTGGTCAGGTCGATGAGTCGATTCATCACCAGACTCATGGCGATCACACACGAGCAGCACCAAAGGCCCAATCCTGCCATTCCGGCGATGTAGATCAGGTTGGGGTAGGTGCAGAAGACGGCTCCCTTGAAGGTGAGGAATCCGGTGATGATGGAGTTGACCCAGATGGCCAACATGTCGACGATCGCCAGAAAGATCATGATCTTGTAGCACGACATTCTGATGTGCTCCTTCTCGAAGAGCACCGACAAGATCGGGAGGTAGAGGAGCTGGAAGAGAGTGGATGGTAGGTAGATTTGGAGGATGGGGACCATTACATTGAAGATGACTCCATAGGTCATATCGGCAAGACCGTAGATCGGACGTCGAACACCATCTCTCTCGGACCACTCGTCAGGGGTGTGGGCGCTGGAAAGGATTACTGTAGGTTGGGGAAAGTACGCAAACACCAAGTCCAAGACTCCTTTCTAGTCGATTCCAGATTACTGTACTTTGCAAATTCCGCAAACACTGATACCATAGTTTAAGACCATCGGCTAGCTGGCTCACGGTTACTGTACCTCTCAAAGTCCGCAAACACCGAGACCGTAGTTTGAGACCCTCGGCTAGCTGGCTCAGGGTTACTGTACCTTTCAAAGTCCGCAAACACCGAGACCGTAGTTTGAGACCCTCGGCTAGCTGGCGCAGGGTTACTGTACCTTGCAAAGTCCGCAAACACCTCCTCCTCCTACTGTACCCACATACCTGCAATTGTACAACGGGATCGCCTCAATGGAGCCATATTCGAAGATCTTTTCCATTGAGCGCCAGAGATGCGAATATCCGGAAAGAATACACACAATGAACCGCCCGGCGCCAGTTTTATACGATACGGAAGTCTGAAATACTCGTCAATACTCCTAATCCACTCCCGTGTTGCGTCACTCTCATTTGGCACATGGATGCTTGAATTTGAGGGAAAACATCCATTGAAATCGGGAGGGGGTGTCCTTTGAATGAGGAGACGAGTTCGAAGAATACGCGTATTTCGGATGAGGATGACACGGTGGGATTAGAAGAGGAGGCGGATGGGGGAGAGAAGAATTGAGTACGTTCGGTGATGGTTGATCAAGGAAGAAGAAGGGATGACGCACTAGAGTTATGAGTAATCAGTGTCTTGCCTAAGCTCTGCCGGAGAATCATTATATCTCGAGATTGATAAGAGATATCAAAATGATGTCAATAGCAAACTTGTAGATCATAACTAGGACTACAAGTTTGACTTATCAAATTGCGGTTGTATAGCGGAGAGGAGAATAGGTCAAAAACCTCCGAAACAAGCTCCCTCTAGCTCCGACCGAGGGGAGCTCAGCTGATGAACTATTATATCTTGAGATTGATAAGAGATAGCAGAAAGTTGTCAATAGCAAAATTGTAGATCATAACTGAGACTACAAGATTGCAGTTGGCAACTTTTTGATATTTCTTATCAATCTCGAGATATAGATATATCTCCCGAATTGTCTGCTGGATCTGCAAACAAAAGTGTTTTCACTTTTCACCCGACCACTTTTATACGTAAAATGAGGCACTCGATTCTTCCGGATTCCTTTTTGGAAGACTAGTATATTTCTAGGAATATGTCTCGTGTTGGATACATAGAATGACACTTTGAACATTCAAATTCGTGCAGAACAGCTGTATTGTCAACACTATTCCGAATGAGGAAGTAGGGATGTCAGAGAAGCGAAGGTGTCTAGTTACACACACAGTCTTCCGAATCATTGAAATTGTAATCTGGTGCTCGCGAAACCCTCTTCTCTTGGCGTTTACTATAGTTGGGAAACATGTGGATCCACTCCTAAACCGCTGGCGTGTACGCCACGTACACGCTGGTGGTACGCAGCGGACACCCTGCGTACCCGCAGCGTCCGAAAATTACCCGCTGCGTGTCCGCATCAGTAATCAAAAAATGCCAAATTTGGTGAAAAGTGTCCAATTTTAGAGCAAACCCGCCAACCGCAGGCGGACCCGCTGCGTGTCCGCTGCGTACACGCAGATCCGATTTTAGCCGCTGAGTATACGCCAGCGGTTTAGCAGTGTCATTTTGACACCCTCAGTAGGCAGTGGTGACGAGAGGTCTCTGGTTCGAGTCCTTTCCTCAATTGGATAGTATCTTCGTATAGGCGGTCACACTTCCCGGCCCGGAAGTGACTTAAACTAGGCCAAAATCGGATTACCATCTTCGGAACCTGAAATCCAAAATCCACAGCTCAAGGAGCTGGTCTGTCTGCGTCTCTTCCGCTCTCCACACTCTCTCGAATGGTGCCCAACTGTAATCAATTCCAGTTTCCGGCTCGAATTGTTTTCCGGAAAAAGGGACAGCTAGCAAACTGTTTGAGTATTCGCGGATGAGAAAGCCCCCAAGGTTCACTTTAAGACTTTCATTACAGTTGGTTCAATTGATGATGGCTTCTGGATTACGGTACTTTCAAAAATGCCGCAAACACCGACACTGGGTTACTGTATCTGCAAAGTCCGCAAACACGAACCTTCCACGACATTCTGATCAGCTTATCACATTAAAACAAAAAATCCTTCATTCAGAATCAATTAACAGTTATCAGTGGCGTTGGTTGCTGGACTTGTTGTTGCGTAGATTCGATTCAAACTGACCGCTTTGACTCGCTACAAACAGACAATTTTCAGTTATCATTGGAGCGAACTTGCTGCATTTGTGTCAAACATCTTGCTTACCGGTCATCACCATTCTTTTGTGTTTTGATAGTGTAATAATATGATATTGATGACGAGGTTTGAGGTAATTTCCGTTAATAGGCACACACAAATACGGGGAGACAGTGGGGGGAAAGGAATAGGAGTGGTTAGTCGGATTAGTCACACGGAACGACCGAGTTCTCTTGCTCTACCTTCAACCCGATTCGCTTCAAGAGCCCATTTCGAATCGTTCGATTGAGCACGAGGTAGATGAATACGGGCGCGCCGTGGCCGCATTGCCACAGGATGTGGCCGAGCATGATGAGCCAGAGGGGCACTTCGATGAAGTTCATGATGACGTAGATAATGGAGGCGATTTGGTTGACGGCGCAGATGAGCGCCGACTGGAAGAAGATCTGCGTGCTGAGACTTTGCGATTTGGTGCGGTGGCCTTCGATTTCGCGCACACGTTCGCCCAGAACGCAACACAGCGAGGCGTAGAGGAAGCAGGTGACGGCGACGACGAGCAGGTTGTTGAAGCCGTGCGGGATGTTCGTGTACTGGAAGAATACGCTGATGGGGGTCTGGGAGCCATGGATTACTGGTCTAGATGGCTCCGGTTCCCCGAGAGCTCTGCCGGAGAACCATTATATCTCGAGATTGATAAGAGATATCAAAAAGTTGTCAACTGCAATCTTGTAGTTCTAGTTATGATCTGCAAGTTTGCTGTTGACAAGTTTTTGCTATCTCTTATCAATCTCAAGATTTAATCATTCATCGGCAGAGCTCCGGTTGGAGCAAGAGGGAGCTTGTTTGGGAGGGGTTTTTGACCTATCTTCTGCTAGCGGACTGTCTTCACCTACCTCTTGAGTGCGATTCTCGAAGATCAGCGGATCGAAGAACCACGTCAAGTACTTGGAGGAGAATGCGATGGGAGTGGTGAAGAACACAAAGTAGCTTCCGTAGATAATCGGGAGAGTGAGCACGAGATACGTCCGGTAGCCTTCGAAGAACATCTTGCAGACGGACTCTTTTGTCAGATCTAACAATCGATTGATGACCAGACTCATGGCGATGATGCACGAGCAGCACCACAGACCCAATCCTGCCATTCCGACGATGTAGATGAAGTTGGGGTAGGTGCAGAAGACGGCTCCCTTGAAGGCGAGGAATCCGGTGATGATGGAGTTGACCCAGATGGCCAGCATGTCGACGATTCCGAGGAAGATCATGATTTTGAAGCACGACATTTTGAAGTGCTCCTTCTCGAACATTACCGCCAGAATTGGGATGTACATTAGCTAAAAACCCTGTTCATGGAATACCGTAATTTATTTCGAAAAACGCTGCCGGAGAATGATTATATCTCGAGATTGATAAGAGTTATCGAAAAGTTACCAACGGCAAAGCGGTAGTCCTAGTTATGATCTACAATTGTTCATTTGATAACTTTGTACTATCTCTTATCACTCAAGAGATATAATGATTCTCCTGCAGCGTTTAAGGTGCTGCCCCATTCAAGGAAACACGATAACCTTGTTTTTGGGAAGCTTACATTCATAATAATCCCATAACCCATATCGATGACTCCAGCGATCGGTCGTCGGACGCCATCCCTTTCTGACCATTCCGCAGGGGTATGAGCGCTGGAAGGGGATTACTGTAGGTGGCAAAAGTCCGCAAACACTCTCTCACCTGCAGTTGTACAGAGGGATGGCCTCGATTGAGCCGTACTTGAAGATGTTGTTCATAGTTCGAAAGAAGTGGTCGACTCTCGACTCTCGCTTTATATACTCGTTTCGAGGCTGCTAATCCAATGAAAAAGTGCACGTCGCGGACAGATTAGAGGCGGAGGATGGATTCTCTGACGAAGGTGGTGTAGATGAGGTAAAAATGAACCGAAATCAAAATTCACTTTTTTCTTCGCACCGTGGTCGAAAATAGTGGCAGAAGCTCAAGACGATACACTGGTTGTAGTCGTAGTGGCGGTTTCTCAATTCGCCCACAAGTCAGCGACGATACAATATTTGTAGGTGACTCTGGGAGAGAGCCGGGTGGGGAAGACCGGAAATTAATCGACATCATCATCATCATCGTCGTCTTCTTCTTCGTTGTTATCTTTTGTCTCGTGTGAGATTCTGTGTTTTCTACTACGACCCTTCCTGTTTTCGCCAATCTCTTATTCATCGTCACGTGTCTTCGGTACTGGGAATCGGGTGCAAGTTTGCAGCAGTTTCGTCATGACAAAGAGCTCTGCCGGGGAATCAATAAATCTCGAGATTGATAAGAGATATCAGAAAGTTTCCAATTGCAAACTTGTAGTCCTAGTTATGATCTACAAGTTTGCAGTTGACAACATTTTGATATCTCTTATCAATCGCGAGATATATTGATTCTCCGGCCGAGAGCTCTACTGGGTTGCGGAGATCGGCATCCGATAGTCGGGTTCCGATAGGTTTCGAGCCGATCTGTAGTCAAATCTGCAGGATTAAATAGTGAAATATATTCATAATGATAAAAAGATAACGGATACATAGAAAAAATCCAATCTAGAGAGAATACGAAGCAATTGGTGCTGGGGTCACTTGGGGTGTTGGTCTTGCGAAGATCTTGACCATATCCTGTCGAACTTTCGAGTCATGGAATAGGAGAATGTAGGGGAGTGCCAGGGTCATCTGCAATCATTGGTTATCACTGGTATCATTTGAGTATCAATGGAGATCAGCAAAGTGTGTTGGTGGCGAAATGTCTGGTGGCGAAGTGTCGCGGAGCCAAATATAGCGTATTTTCTCGAATAGGGACCCTACGCTGCCGGAGAGTTCTTATATCTCGAGATTGATAAGAGATATAAAAAAGTTGTCAACAGCAAGTCTAAAGGTCTAGTCATGATCTACAAAGGTTCAGTTGACAACTTTTTGATATCTCTTATCAATCCCAAGGTATACTGATTCTCCGGGTGCGTTTCCGGTGCCGCTCTATACCAGGAAACACAAAGTTCTTGAAAGTGTCTAGTCGACAACAGCTGTGGACTATCGATTGTATCTTTGCTTGTTATTGACTCGCTCTCACATACAATGTCAGAAATGAAGGGAAGGGCGTCCAAAGTGACAGGGGGCAGGAAATCCGGCAACAAGTCGACGACAGCAGTGCTGATCGCTTTCAGTATGCACCAGAGAAGAATTCCAGTGTATATGAGGCAGTAGGTGACGGCGATTCTAGTGAGTTTGTTGCTGATGTCTCTCGCTTCTCTTGTGAATCCTGATGCCTGTTCTAAACGGGACACATCATCTCTAACCCACCTCGAATCTTTCTGGACACTAAGACAGGTGTCAGTATCCCTATTATCAAAAGGATAACAAAATAGATCAGTGATAAGATTGCAGTTTGATAGATCACAGTATCGACTGTCTCTGGGTAGTAGGTGCCTATCAAGGTGTCATTGATAACGTCCACTTGAACATTTCCGGGAATCGAGAGGATGAGGAGGGCAATGTAGAAGGTGGAGAGGAGGGCGAAGAGAGGGTAGTAGCGAGACCAAATCTGATTGATATGCTCTACTGATAACACTGATAACGCCGCCTTCACCAACCTTGTCATATCCCAACGGGAAGCACACAGATGTGATGCGATGGATGCTGAGTGCTGCCGCCGAGCAGAATTGCATGTGCATGAAGAAGACGACGAGGACGAGCGCGACGGCTAGGAATCCCGGCAGGAGGGTCTCGATGGAGACGAGGATTTTGAGCGTTGCCGGGTGGGTTCTCAATCGCAAAACGATCCACGTGTTGAGGTAGCAGAGGATGTTCTAGAGAGCTCTATATCTCGAGACTGATAAGAGATATCGAAAAGTTGTCAACAGCAAATTTGCAGTCCTAGTTGTGATCTACAAGTTTGCTCTTGACATCATTTTGATATCTTTTATCAATCTTGAGATATGATGGTTCTCCGCCAGGCTGTGGCAGCATTAGTAGACCTACTCACAGTGAGAAGATCCAGCTGAACCAACCGATAGAACGAGTTTCTATAGTTGTCGGAAGTTCCCAGGAAGAGAAGAAAGAAGATCATAAGCATCAGCGACGGAATGCCATAGAGCAATTGGATAGTGGTAATTGTGTTGGAACTGGGTCCGTCCAGCAGAATAGACACCGTCAATTGGGCCATTTTGGGGAAGGCAACACTGAGAGTTTTGCAGGGTTTGGAGTAAAATCGACGTAGTGTGTGTAGTATATAATTAGAGATTTCCGTCGGAACTAGGTTGAACTTCTTGGACTTGCAGTTGATTGCACATCTGTGTATAGTTGGGTGTCGAAGATTGTCTAAAACCGACGACTGTTGGGCTACATCTCATGTTTTCGGCTCCTCCGAGACATTTGGCAACCACAACATTTTGCTACTTTTCTCCAAATTAGCCGCTAGTTTGTCATTTTTCTAATGTCCACTGTGGAAAGACGCCAGGTAGCTATGAGAAGTGATGTACATTCGTCTATAGTTAGGTGTCTAAAATTGACCACTGTTGGGCTTTCACCGTACTTCCTGGTAGATTGCATCTTTATATCTCAAGACTGATAAAAGATATTAAAAAGTTGTCAAGAGTAAACTTGTAGATCATAACTAGGACTACAAGTTTGCTGTTGACAACTTTTCGATATCTCTTATCAATCTCGAGATATAATGGCTCTCCGGCAGGTAGGTGTTATTTCATGACATTTCTCTTCATTCTCCTTATCTATCCACCTTTTTGTCACTTTTTTTATTAAGAACTACTTTTTGATCTTTGTCTAGTGGATATCGTGCCAGAAGTGTAAAGTCTTATGTTTTGTGCCATAACTACTATGTAGTCTGTACCAGTTGTTCATTGATGTCATTCTAGTATTGTCCTCACCCTCCCGTTCAAGTTCTATTCTCGGATTTAGATACATAACAATGTGTATTTGAAGGTAAAACGACTACATTCGGAAAGAGAAAACCCAGAAAAACCGAAAACGAGTAGACATCCAGAACAATTGACATCAAATTGAAAAAAGAGCGATTCCATTGACATGGAACGAATGGGGATCTCCAGAAGGTTCTACAAGGTTATGTTTTCCGGATTCCCTTCCGGTTCTCAAACTATTGCTTTTCGTTCGTTTCTGCTGAGTATAGTTCATCTTCCGCTGAATGTGTCTTAATGACGTGGCAAGACACCCCTTTGCTTTCCAGCACTCTTTATGACCGTTGGGACTAGTAACTGATATCACTCTTATCAAAAAGTAACAAACAACAGGTATTATCATTATTGAACACGTACTACCATAAACCAGTACATTCTACCTATCAACTACACTGCTAAACCGCTGGCGTGTACGCAGCGGGTAACTTGCGGGTCCGCTGCGTACACACCAGTGGTTTAGCAGTGTAGGCGTCCAGTGTCTAATTGTTCGAACTAGAAGAGATGAATCCTTGCGTTGTTCCGATTGCTCTCTGCCGGCGGAACAGCTGAATGACGTCTCTTCGAACATTGGAGTCGTAGAGTAGAAGGATGTAGGGAAGTGCCAACGTCATCTGAATCTTATCAGTTATCACGATATCATGAAGGCGTTCAGCTACCATGTCAGAGGAGAAGGTTAGAAGTTCTATATCAATTTGATGGTAGAATTCGGGTAGGAAATGAAGATAAGTGTCCAGGGAGCTCAGAACACTGTTCAAAAGTATCCCCGTGTACACTGTGCTGTAGGTCAATGCGATTTTCGTCAACTTTTTGCTGATTCCCTTATCGTTATCGTTGAAGGCTGGAAGATACCAAACCTTGACCATCATGTACCACCCACACTGACCTCGAATTTTCCTCGACACCAACACAGCGGTGAATAGTCCGATGACGAGGAGGAGAAGGAAGTATGTCGTTGAGAGGATGGCGTTTTGGAACAGCACCGCATCGAGGAATTTCCAGTGATAGGTGACCATGAGGGAGCCGTTCTGCACATAGACATCGGCCGCTTGACCGCCGACGCAGATGATCGGGATGACGCTGTTGGCGGCGAAGATGAGCCCGACGAGTGGGTAGTAGCGAGACCAGAACTGAAAGGAGTTCTGATGAAAATGTGCTCTATTGATAGAAAGTTGGTCCGGCGACGATCGATGAGAAAAACGCGCTCTTGGAACCTGTGCAAACGCGCTCAGCTGGCGAGACCAACACGAGTCCAGTGGAGCGCGTTTGCGTCAGTTTCTCACAAGGAAAGTGTTTCACCTTGCCGTGGGATTTCGGGTTTGACATGGCGCGTTCGATCCTGTTTTTCGATTTTGCGGAACGACCTCGAGAGCCGAGTTAGAAGCTCGCAAAGTTGCTCCGCGCGCGTTGTCAGATGTTGTTGGCAATAGAGCGCATTTGCATTTGACCATTGCCCGCGCAATCGCTTCGAGGCCATCAACATTTCAACGGAGCGCGTTTGCTTATGGATTACCCCTACAGCAGACGAAATCAAAATCGTCCATTCCGCTACCTTCTCATAGCTCTGATGAAAGATCACCGATGTGATGCGATGAAGGTTCAATGCCGCTGACGAGCAGAATTGCATGTGCATGAAGAAGTTGACGAGAATCTCGGAAAAGTTGTACATCCCCGGAATCAGTGTCTCGGCGAGTTTGAGAATTCGAATTCCAGCCGGATGCTTTCCGATTCGCATGCCGAACCAGTTGTTCACATAGCAGAGAATGTTCTGGAATCGAGAGTGAGCCCCAAGAGCTCCAAAAGGGGTGTCTTACCGTCAGAAGATCCAACTGAACGACTCGATAGAACGAGTGTTTGTAGTTGTTCGAGTATCCGAGAAAGAAGAAGAACAGGATCATAATGAGTAGAGAGGGCAGTCCGTAGATCACTTGGATCACTGTTATCACTTTGGCGGCAGTGGTTGGAACGACCAGTTCCATGAAGTACGTGTCGGCGTCAGACATTTGGGACTGATAAGAGGGCAGACTTCCTTCTCGAAAAGTCAGTCAGAGATCCAAATAACAGGTTGACACACGGTGTCTGGGCCGTTGGGGAGAACTCGTGATTCTTGAAATCATAATTGCACCTGCTCAAGGAGAGAAAACATGGCATTTGGAAAGCACTGGTTGCGGCTATGTTTAACCTGGAGTTGTCTCGTAATTCAATTCCACGGAGCCCGTTTTCCGGCTTGCAGAGAGAGTTTCCATTCCTCTGAACTGGTTGGTTCTTGGAGCTGTTCACTGTGTTTCGGCCAAGGATCCGAACTTCCTGCACTGCTAAACCGCTGGCGTGTACGCAGCGGACACGCAGCGGGTAACTTTTGGCCGCTGCGTACCACCAGCGTGTACTCGGCGTACACGCCAGCAGTACCCTCTTCTAGACGCATTGTGCTCGCCGAGCAGCTGATGATAGGCACTTGCGTCAGTGTCTGATGAGGTGGCAACTGATATCACCGTAATCCTAACAACGAAAGAGACGATGAAGCTGAGTGAGGAAGCTCTGCCAGAGAGGCATTAGATCTCGAGACTGATAAGAGATATCAGAAAGTTGTCAACTGGAAACTTGCAGATCATAACTAAGGCTATCAATTTGCTGTTGACAACTTATTGATATCTCTTATCAATCTCGAGATATAAGGATTCTCCGGCAGGAAGGGCTGTAGATCTAAGAAAGCGGGCTCATGATCCACAACTGGAAAACAATTCACACTTTTGCCAACGTTGTCATTAGTGAGCACAACCACGATGTTAACCAGTAAATAGCAATTACCCCACCCCAAAAAAGCTCCAAGTGTCTAATTATTGGAGCTGGAAGAGACGAATGCTCGCGTGGTTCCTAGGGATCTCTGTCTGATGACTATCTTGACAATGTCCCTCCGAATGTTGGCATCGAAGATCAACAAGATGTAGGGGAGGGCGAGGGTCATCTGCAACTGATTAGCTATCACTCTATCAGTAATGCGTCTGTCTCTACCATATCAGAGGCGAATAGGAGGATGTACGTGTTGTTAGACATGATGATGTCGGGAAAGAACGGAAAATAGCCATTGATTGTGGTGACGATGGTCCAGAGGAGGATTCCGGTGAAGATGGCACAGTAGGTGAGAGCGATTCGGGTGAGTTTTCTGCTGATTCGCATGTCGTCCAGAGAGAATTCTGAAGCCGTCTGATTGATAAGAACACCATTAGACTCACCTCGAATTTTCCTAGAGACCAGGAAGGCCGTCGTGAAGCCGATCGCCAGGAATAATATAAAGTAGACAGAGGAGAAGATCGCGTTCAGAGCGACCGTTTTTGTGGCGTTTTCCCAGTTGTACGTGCCGGTGAGAGTTCCGTTGATGATGCTGGTGTCGAGGTATCTTCCAGGGCCGAAAATGACGGGGATGGTGCTGTAGAGGGCGCCGAGTAGGATGAAGAGGGGGTAGTAGCGGAACCATTGCTGAGAGATGAGATTGATAAGAGATATGAGAAAGTTGTCAACAGCAAACTTATAGATCATAACTAGAACTACAAGTTTGCAGTTGGCAACTTTTTGATATCTCTTATCAATCTCGAGATATAATGGTTTTCCGGGCAGCGTTTGAGGTGCAGCATCAGTTCTCCGCTCTGACCTATGGATCATTGCCCACTGCTCTTCTCACCTTTTCATAGCTCTGATAGAATACCACCGAAGTGATCCGATGGATGCTCAACGCTGCAGCCGACCAGAACTGCATGTGCAAGAAAAAGTTGAGGAGCGACGTCGAAAAAGACATTGATCCGGGGAGCCATGTCTCGAGGGTTTTCTTGATGAGGACACTTCTCGGATGTTTCTCCAATCTCAATGATATCCAGGTGTTGAGGTAGCAAAGAATGTTCTGGAATCGAGAGAGCTCCAAGAGCTCCAAAGGGGCTCCTCTTACCACCAGAAGATCCAACTGAACGACTCGATAGAACGAGTGTTTGTAGTTGTTCGAGAGACCGATGAGGATGAGAAATGAGATCATTATCAATAGGGAGGGTAGTCCGTAGATCAATTGGATGATTATCAGCACTGTGGCGCTAGTGGTCGGAGTGACGTCTTCCAAAGAGTACGCGCCGTTTGATGACATGGCGAGTGAGCCGAGAAAAGAACCTCGTGATATGTGGGCTTAGTGGTCTATAATTGTAGACGCTCGCTGGTAGATTCAAGTTTTTTTTTGGGCGAAAAACCAAAAATCTTCATAAACAAGGTCTAGAATAACGATGATATAGCAGAAAGGCCCACCCGAAACGCTGCCCGAGAGAATCAATGTATCTCGCGATTGATAAGAGATATCAAAAAGTTGTCAACAGTGAACTTGTAGATCATAGTTAGGGCTACCAATTTGCTGTTGGCGGCGTTCTGCTATCTCTTATCAGTCTTGAGATAAAATGACTCTTTTAGGCACCGCTCTATTCGAGGAAATACGGTAAACAGGCATGCTCCAAAGCGATGGCTCCCAGTGTCTAATTATTGGAGCTAGAAGAGACGAATGCCCGAGTGGGTCCTACTGCTGTCCGCCGCGTGACCAGCTTGATGACGTCGCTTCGAATATTGGAATCGTAGAGTAGAAGGATGTACGGGAGGGCCAGAGTCATCTGCAGCTTATCAGTTGTCACCTTATCATTGATCTACCCAGAGTTACCATATCCGAGGAGAATAGTAGAATTTGCCAGCTGTTCTCTTGGATGGCGTCGGCGAGGAATGGAAAAATGCCGTTGATCGCATTGACGATGCTCCAGAGAAGGATTCCGGTGTAGATTGAGCAGTAGGTGAGGGCGATTTTGGTGAGCTTTCTACTGATCCCCAAGTCATCCGAAGAGGATTCTAAATCCCTCTGATTGATAATAAAGTGTTTCCTCGGGGGCGAAGACTCACCTCTAACTTTCCTAGAAACCAGGAAGGCCGCCAACAAGCCAATCGTCAGAAGCGACACAAAATAGATACACGAGAAGAGAGCGGCTAGGACGACGGTTCTTTTGGCCGCCACCGAGTTGTATGTTCCTGTGAGAGTTCCATTGACAATGTTGATGTCTAGGAATGTTCCAGGGCCAGCGATAGGGGGGATGGTGCTGTAGAGGGCGGCGAGGAGGACGAAGATGGGGTAGTAGCGGGACCAGGCCTGGAAAAACATCAGGGATCATCGGCGAGCGATTCAGCGACAAAACCTTTTCATAGCTCTGATGGAAAACCACCGAAGTGATCCGATGGATGCTCAACGCTGCCGCCGACCAGAACTGCATGTGCATGAAGAACGCGATGAGCAACGTGGAGAAGGTCAGCGAGCCCGGGACGAGTGTTTCAATGTCTTTTCTGATTTGGACACCGATCGGATGCTTGTCCAATCGCAACGATAGCCAAGTGTTGAGGTAGCAGAGAATGTTCTGGAATCGAGAGAGCTCTCAAATTGTCAGGAGATTCTCCTACCACTAGGAGATCCACCTGAACAAGTCGGTAGAACGAGTGTTTATAGTTCTTCGAGAATCCGAAAAAGATGAAAAACAGGATCATCATCAGTAGAGAGGGTAGTCCATAGACCACTTGGGTCACTGTTATCACACTACCCCCAAGGGTTGGAGTGACGGTTTCCAAAGAGAAAGAGGTGGACATGGTTGTGAGTGAGTGGTCGGGCGAAGAGTCTTGTGAAAAGCCATCAGACTCTATAATTGTCAACTAGGCATTGATCCTAGTGCTATTTCGCTGATTGTCTCTCTCCTAAAAGCTAGAATGTCGACATAAAGCAGAAAAGCCGCATGTTGATCCGACTGGTTCGAAGAGAAGCTTGAGCCTTCAGAAGAGGGCTTCGAGCACCGTACTGTCCAGGAAGCATATGGGACTATTTTACCAAGCTTCACCAATCTAGAAGGAGCTGGGAGAAGGCTGGAAAACCGAATGAGCAAACCGATTCCAATGTCCTTCTACTTGTAAAGGTGAAGATCAGAACCCAGTCATTCACGATGAAGCGCATCCAGTCGGATCAACAGAACCACAGAAGTCGTTCACGATGATTATGGCTTTTCTGCTTTATGTCGACATTCTAGATTTTCGGAGATAATTAGCGAAATAGCACTAGGATATATGGCTAGTTGACAATTATAGAGTCTGATGACTTTTAACAAGGCTCTTCTCGACCACTCACCCCACGTCCTTGTGCACTCTCTTTTCCACACTAGCATATGATCTGTGCCGTTTTACATTGAGATTTCAACAATTTGGAACTGATACACTGACATTTTTTTTATTATATAGTAATCTTGAAATCAGCACATATTCATTGATATTCACAAAAGTTACATTCCCAATATGGTCATCATGTCGTGCGCTTGGGATCCCATGACCAGGGATGTTCCTCCATCGGCGACAATAGACTGGCCAATGATGTATGAAGAGAGGTTGCGATTCGCCAGGAACAGAATGATGTTGGCGATGTCTTTCGGTCGGCCGGCGACTTTCGCAGGGATGCATTCTTTATGGGAGGCCATGAAGTTGTAAAACTGGAAAGGCGTTGTGAAAAAGAGTGGAAACCCATCGGCTGCTCACCTTCTGCGCCGCTGCATCCGGCATTCCAACTGCTCCCACGAATCCTGTCGCCACAAAGCCAGGGCTCACCGAGTTGACACGCACTCCATGCTGAATCAAGTCGATGGCAGTGCTTCGGGTGTACTGGTCCAAAGCGGCCTTGGCGATGGCATAGTAGAGGAATTCCGGTTGAGCTTGCGGGCCAGCGACGATGCTCGACACATTCACAATCTCTCCTTTGGAAGCAATGAGGTGTTGTTTCGCTTTCTGAGTCATTGCCACCACAGTTTCCAGGTTGGTTTTCAGGGTTTTGTGGTAGACTTCAATGCTCTGATCGGTTCCCGTCTGTCCAGTGGGGTCTGGGATTGCTGCACCAGCGTTGTTGACCTAGAACTAGGTAGTTTTGAGGGGTATACAGTCTAGATAATCTCACCAAGCCTGTAAAAAGAGCGCGGCCGGCCGCGGCTGATTCAATTCAAATCGCAAAAGCCGCGGCCGGCCGCGGCTGGCCGCGTTTACTGTAGCTGCTTAAAGGGACATAACGAATTTTAATAAACTTTTACGGAATTTTTATTAAATTATCTTAGAAAACTGTCATATTTCACAATTTCTCATTAGTTTTTTCACTTTCTTTTCCAGGATAAAGTATTAATGTGAACAAACAAAATTTCGCAACAATATTTTGAAAAAATACATTTCAATTCTTTTTGTGGTCACACTAGTCGGAAAAATTTGCTGATTTTATGTATCAAATGTTGCAAATTATTCGCTAGCTTTCCCAAATTTCAAAAAAAAGAAGGAAAAACAAATTTTTTTTTCGAAAACTTTTGCAATCACGCAAAAATGGTTAATCATGCACGGCGAACCACGATCGACGTCTAGTAGTAAATTTTTGCAACATTTTTTCGGGTTCGGCCACCTATCAGAAATCCTGAAACGTGGGCCACGCCCCTTTCGCAACCGCCGCGTGAAATTTTGCAACTCCGCCGCACGCAGGTCCGATTGGCGGAGTCCTCCCAAAAACGCATTTTGAACGCCCTCTTCCCCGTATTTTCCGGCCAAAGGACCTAAATTTAGGACATGAATTTTTTTTTAAACCGTTGGAAAATTAATTTTGATGGTTTTGTATAAAAAAAATTTGCAACTTTAAAGAAGTTTTTCGAGAAAAATGCGAAAAACCCTCGGGGACTAGAAAACGGTGTCCGGAGGCGGAGTTTCAAAACGCAAATATGGCCTAGATTTTCCTCTAAGACGTCGATCGTGGTTCGCCGTGTCATGTTGGAAAAACTCATTAATTCACAATATGTTGTAGTTTTTTCAAAATAAAATTCTCTAGTTGGTCTGTTTTGATATTTTTGATGTTCGCCGGCGTCTTTATAATTACTAGTTCTATCAAAACAATTTATTAATTCCATTTCATGTTTTATATCTCGAATTAGAATTTATTCAATAAAAAAGTAGTGAGAAATGATGAAATATGTCGAATTATTCAGTTCTCTGAGAGGATTCAATGAAAATTCAGCAAAATTGAATGAAAATTCAGCAAAAGTTTATTAAAATTCGTTATGTCCCTTTAAGCAGCTACAGTAAACGCGGCCAGCCGCGGCCGGCCGCGGCCGGCCGCGGCTTTTGCGATTTGAATTGAATCAGCCGCGGCCGGCCGCATTTACAGGCTTGAATCTCACCAACACATCGACCCCACCAAACTTGGCGACCGTCGAGTTGACGATCGAATCCTGTCCCTGGCTCGTCGTCAAATCCGCCACCATCGCGTTCACTCGGCTCTCGGGCACTCCAGCGCTCACAATCTGCCGTTTCGTCTCCTCAACTCTCTCGGCATTCCGTCCAGTCACAGTCACATTAGCTCCATGCTGAGCGAACAGGAGAGCAGTCGATCGTCCGATTCCATTCGAGGAACCAGTGACGATGACGGTTTTTCCAGAGAATCGAGGCATGTTGAAGTTAGAAGAATGGATGGAATATAGAACTGAATCCAATTGAAAAGTCCATTCTCTGTCCTCTGGTTTAAATACCCTCTGTCCGGGGCGGTTGGCAAATAATAGGTACCGAAGACTACGTTGACTACAAGTCAATTCGAAGCGAGAGATAATGCGGGTTGATGCGGTGCCACAGAAATTTGTGCTTCAACGGGAAGAGGTAAAAAGGTGTCCAATTGTCATCATTTATTTATTTATTTATGAATTACGCCCATTTGGAACTCCTTGTTTCGTAACCTAGCTAGCTTCATTCCCTCTGATTGTTTTAATCAACGAGTAAAGCTCTTGCGGGCAAAATTGGAAAAAATAGATAAAGTACTTAAAAAGTAAACAAAAGTAAACGGACAGGGCCATATCTAGAATTGATGGGTTCCCATCACAGCACGTTGTCTCCATCTGTGCCAAACGTCGTCGGAAGAGAAGGGCCTCGAATCATTGTCCTTGGAGTTTTGTCCATTGGTATTGGTCCAGTCGGTCCGTAATCTAATCGGTAGAAGATGTTCCTTTTGCGGATGTGAGGGGCAATCTCAAACTTCCACGCTTCTGGTCGGCACTTCGAGGTGCTGACTGTATCGTTGGACTGACATCTCTCTTGCTTCACCGGTTCTTTATTGAGTTCGTTGCTGTCCTCGTTGCGGGACGAATAATTTGGGGACTGTTCCTCGTAAGCAGTTCTTTTTCTATTGCTGTTGACTCATTGGGATAACATCGAACTTCTCTAATATGTTCTTGAGTCCTTCCTCTGAACGCTTCACTAACGAGTCCTCAAACCTCGCTCTTGCCCACCTTGCTGCTGTTTTCACCCCGCCAAGCCCAGCAAGCCTAAGCGGGTGCAAAGACACAGCTAGAAACAACAAAAAACACTGCCCAAGTTCCCCGCACACAGTCCCTGTCGCCTCGTCCGATGAATCAACACCAACAACACTGACCCCGCCCCAACTCCAGCAGCCAAAAACGTCAAATCCAAGTATTACATATTTCATAAATCTTGGATTGCCGACATCGAAAGCGCGTGCCTGACGGACTCCGCGGAACCACAACGAAAAAAGGAGATCCAAACCGACACAAAAGATGCTCGACGAGCGACACGCTATGGACAGATCACTGCCAGCGTTCCGCCCTTTCTCGAAATGATGCCGGGCACTCGTCGAAACTGACCACTGCAACTACTCGAAAGAAAGAGTTCTGGAAGCAGCCCCGAGCCGGAAAAATAAAGACATTCGAAGGATTTCGAAAGTTCGAGACCCTCTGACACACATTGCGAAATAGAAGAGCGGCTGGGCAGGTCGCACGGCGAGGCGAGAAGACGGTAGATGGACATCGGAGACGTTGACGTGGTATCCGAGATGGAAGAAAAGACCGAACGGGAGACCACCGCTGAGATGGATGAACCCTTTCACAAAATTCCTGAACGTCAAGAACACCTACGACGACACCATCCCCCGCTGGACCACCATCGCAAAGAACAGGAACACGTGGAAATTCCTTTTTTGCGGGGTCTGCACGGTCAGCAGCCGTGATCAACAGTCCTTCTAAGTATCCTAAGTAAGTCTGTACTTGGAACCTAACTAGATCTCTACGTTGCGAAAAGTGTGCTTCTAGGCTAGCATTCACTACCTAATAACATTTCAAATGTCGAATACCGAAACATTGACATCTTTTTTTATAATAAAGTAATCTTGAAATCAGCATATATGCACAAAAAATTACATTCCCAACATGGTCTTCATGTCGTGCGCCTGGGATCCCATGACAAGGGTCGATCCTCCATCGGCGACAATAGACTGGCCAATGATGTATGAAGAGAGGTTGCGATCCGCCAGGAACAAAATGATGTTGGCGATGTCTTCCGGTCGGCCGGCGACTCTAGCGGGAATGCATTCTTTCTTGGAGGCCATGAAGTTGTAGAACTGGAAAGGAATTGTGAAAAACAGTGGAAACCCTTCGATTGTTCACCTTTTGCGCCGCTTCATCCGGCATACCAATGGCTCCCACGAATCCCGTCGCTACGACTCCAGGGCTCACCGAGTTGACACGCACTCCATGCTGGATCAAGTCGATGGCAGTGCTTCGGGTGTACTGGTCCAAAGCGGCCTTGGCAATGGCATAGTAGAGGAATTCCGGTTGGGCTTGCGGGCCAGCGACGATGCTCGACACATTCACAATCTCTCCTTTGGAGGCGACAAGGTATTGTTTCGCCTTCTGAGTCATCGCCACCACAGTTTCCAGGTTGGTTTGAAGGGTTTTGTGGTAGACTTCAATGCTCTGATCGGTTCCCGTCTGTCCAGTGGGGTCTGGGATTGCTGCGCCAGCGTTGTTGACCTAGAACTAGGTAGTTTTCAGGGGTATACAGTCTAGATGAGCTCACCAACACATCCACCCCACCAAACTTGGCGACCGTCGAGTTGACGATCGAATCCTGTCCCTGGCTCGTCGTTAGATCCGCCACCACCGCATTCACTCGGCTCTCGGGCACTCCAGCGCTCACAATCTGCCGTTTCGTCTCCTCAACTCTCTCGGCATTCCGTCCAGTCACAGTCACATTCGCTCCATCCTGAGCGAACAGGAGAGCCGCCGATCGTCCGATTCCGTTGGAGGATCCAGTGACGATGACGGTTTTTCCCGAGAATCGAGGCATGTTGAAGTTAATAGAATGGATGGAAAGGAGAACTGAATCCAATTGAAAAGTCCATTTTCTGTCCTCTGGTTTAAATACCCTCTGTCCGGGGCGGTTGGCAAATAATAGGTACCGTTGACTACGTTGACTACAAGTCAATTCGAAGTGAGAGACAATGGGGTTGAGTAGGACGCGAGGCGACGAAACTGTGGTCGCGGGGATGCTGTTTTGATGCGATGCCACATAATTTTGTGATTCCATGGGAAGAGGTCAAAAAGTTGTTCAATTGTCATCCTGATCTTTTGATCTTCAAACTTGAACTCTGGAACTTCTCATAAGTCAAAACATAGTGTCAGAGAACTGAGCATACACTCTCTCTCCGTGTACACACATAAACCACGTATCTCGCGCTCTGTGTCTCCATGTCTTCTACGGCATAGAAAGGGCTAGAAGAATCCCAAAAAAAAACATCAATTCGTCTATTCAAGATTGGTTACCAAAAGCTATGTCAAGATTCACGAACAAAGTCGCCATTGTTACCGGTATGTGTTCGGTAACTTGAAACTTTTACTCCGAAACTCCCTTGTTTTATACTTTGGTCGGGCAGGCGAAGGGCGCGCGTGCCTTTTGGGCTGCCGATGATCGGAGGGGTCTTGGGAACCGCTGGGTCAAGAAGCTCAATGACCGGGCAGGGTGAGGGCGCGTATGCCCTTTGTTGTCGAAGATCAGAAGGATCCTGAGAACTGCTGAACCAACGTCCCATGAAGCTCAAAGCGCTGAAATGACCGGGCAGACCAATGGCGCGTATGCCCTTTGGCCTGCAAATGAGCGAAGGGATCCTGAGAACCACTGATTCTCAACAAGTCTATGATATGATTTTTAGTATGAAGCCATGAAGCCCCCCTTCCCCCGAACCGCTAAAATGACTAGAAGGGCTTGCTCGCCCTTCACATGCCCTCTCACCGCCATTTCCAGGCTCCTCTAACGGAATCGGAAAAGCCAAGGAAGGTGCCAAAGTGACGATCACCGGCAAAAACGCCGAGAGACTCGAGGAGACGAAGCGAATGATTGTGGAGTCGCTGGGGACGGGAACCCCAGAAGATAATGTGAACTTGCTGATTACTGATATCACCTCGGGAGTCCCGTCTGGGGTTCAACCTCGCGGCCCGTTTTCGCAGTCAGTTTTGATTCTGGTGTTTTTTGTACAAATGAGGCGTAATCAGCGTAAAATTCTCTATCGATTCATGTTTATAGCATTGCGATTTTGGAATTTTTCATTTTTTTCCAAAAACCAAAAATGAAAGTTGAGTTTTGGGAAATTTTGAGAAAAACTTTTTCTCTCAGAATGGTCCCCATTATACATTTTCTGGTGCAAAATGGTACGTAGATTCGGAAAACCCGATCAGTTTTATCGATTTCCAACGCGTTCGGGGCCAAAAACGCGAAAAACATTTTATGGTCGCGGGTTCAACCTCGCGGCCCGTTTTCGCAGTCAGTTTTGATTCTGGTGTTTTTTGTACAATTGAGGCGTAATCAGCGTAAAATTCTCTATCGATTCATGTAACAAACATAGCGATTTTGGAATTTTTCATTTTTTTCCAAAAACCAAAAATGAAAGTTGAGTTTTGGGAAATTTTGAAAGAAACTTTTTCTCTCAGAATGGTCCCCATTATACATTTTCTGGTGTAAAATGGTACGTAGATTCAGAAAACCTTATCAGTTTTCTCGATTTCCAACGCGTTCGGGGCCAAAAACGCGAAAAACATTTTATGGTCGCGGGTTCAACCTCGCGGCCCGTTTTCGCAGTCAGTTTTGATTCTGGTGTTTTTTGTACAATTGAGGCGTAATCAGCGTAAAATTCTCTATCGATTCATGTAACAAACATAGCGATTTGGGAATTTTTCATTTTTTTCCAAAAACCAAAAATGAAAGTTGAGTTTTGGGAAATTTTGAAAGAAACTTTTTCTCTCAGAATGGTCCCCATTATACATTTTCTGGTGCAAAATGGTACGTAGATTCGGAAAACCCGATCAGTTTTATCGATTTCCAACGCGTTCGGGGCCAAAAACGCGAAAAACATTTTATGGTCGCGGGTTCAACCTCGCGGCCCGTTTTCGCAGTCAGTTTTGATTCTGGTGTTTTTTGTACAATTGAGGCGTAATCAGCGTAAAATTCTCTATCGATTCATGTAACAAACATAGCGATTTTGGAATTTTTCATTTTTTTCCAAAAACCAAAAATGAAAGTTGAGTTTTGGGAAATTTTGAAAAAAACTTTTTCTCTCAGAATGGTCCCCATTATACATTTTCTGGTGTAAAATGGTACGTAGATTCAGAAAACCTTATCAGTTTTCTCGATTTCCAACGCGTTCGGGGCCAAAAACGCGAACAACATTTTATGGTCGCGGGTTCAACCTCGCGGCCCGTTTTCGCAGTCAGTTTTGATTCTGGTGTTTTTTGTACAATTGAGGCGTAATCAGCGTGAAATTCTCTATCGATTCATGTTTATAGCATTGCCATTTGGGAATTTTTCATTTTTTTCCAAAAACCAAAAATGAAAGTTGAGTTTTGGGAAATTTTGAGAAAAACTTTTTCTCTCAGAATGGTCCCCATTATACATTTTCTGGTGTAAAATGGTACGTAGATTCAGAAAACCTTATCAGTTTTCTCGATTTCCAACGCGTTCGGGGCCAAAAACGCGAAAAACATTTTATGGTCGCGGGTTCAACCTCGCGGCCCGTTTTCGCAGTCAGTTTTGATTCTGGTGTTTTTTGTACAATTGAGGCGTAATCAGCGTAAAATTCTCTATCGATTCATGTAACAAACATAGCGATTTTGGAATTTTTCATTTTTTTCCAAAAACCAAAAATGAAAGTTGAGTTTTGGGAAATTTTGAAAAAAACTTTTTCTCTCAGAATGGTCCCCATTATACATTTTCTGGTGTAAAATGGTACGTAGATTCAGAAAACCTTATCAGTTTTCTCGATTTCCAACGCGTTCGGGGCCAAAAACGCGAACAACATTTTATGGTCGCGGGTTCAACCTCGCGGCCCGTTTTCGCAGTCAGTTTTGATTCTGGTGTTTTTTGTACAATTGAGGCGTAATCAGCGTAAAATTCTCTATCGATTCATGTTTATAGCATTGCGATTTTGGAATTTTTCATTTTTTTTCCAAAAACCAAAAATGAAAGTTGAGTTTTGGGAAATTTTGAGAAAAACTTTTTCTCTCAGAATGGTCCCCATTATACATTTTCTGGTGCAAAATGGTACGTAGATTCGGAAAACCCGATCAGTTTTATCGATTTCCAACGCGTTCGGGGCCAAAAACGCGAAAAACATTTTATGGTCGCGGGTTCAACCTCGCGGCCCGTTTTCGCAGTCAGTTTTGATTCTGGTGTTTTTTGTACAATTGAGGCGTAATCAGCGTAAAATTCTCTATCGATTCATGTAACAAACATAGCGATTTTGGAATTTTTCATTTTTTTCCAAAAACCAAAAATGAAAGTTGAGTTTTGGGAAATTTTGAAAAAAACTTTTTCTCTCAGAATGGTCCCCATTATACATTTTCTGGTGTAAAATGGTACGTAGATTCAGAAAACCTTATCAGTTTTCTCGATTTCCAACGCGTTCGGGGCCAAAAACGCGAACAACATTTTATGGTCGCGGGTTCAACCTCGCGGCCCGTTTTCGCAGTCAGTTTTGATTCTGGTGTTTTTTGTACAATTGAGGCGTAATCAGCGTGAAATTCTCTATCGATTCATGTAACAAACATAGCGATTTGGGAATTTTTCATTTTTTTCCAAAAACCAAAAATGAAAGTTGAGTTTTGGGAAATTTTGAGAAAAACTTTTTCTCTCAGAATGGTCCCCATTATACATTTTCTGGTGCAAAATGACACGTAGATTCGGAAAACCTGATCAGTTTTCTCGATTTCCAACGCGTTCGGGGCCAAAAACGCAAAAAACATTTTATGGTCGCGGGTTCAACCTCGCGGCCCGTTTTCGCAGTCAGTTTTGATTCTGGTGTTTTTTGTACAATTGAGGCGTAATCAGCGTAAAATTCTCTATCGATTCATGTAACAAACATAGCGATTTGGGAATTTTTCATTTTTTTCCAAAAACCAAAAATGAAAGTTGAGTTTTGGGAAATTTTGAAAAAAACTTTTTCTCTCAGAATGGTCCCCATTATACATTTTCTGATGCAAAATGGTACGTAGATTCGGAAAACCCGATCAGTTTTATCGATTTCCAACGCGTTCGGGGCCAAAAACGCGAAAAACATTTTATGGTCGCGGGTTCAACCTCGCGGCCCGTTTTCGCAGTCAGTTTTGATTCTGGTGTTTTTTGTACAATTGAGGCGTAATCAACGTAAAATTCTCTATCGATTCATGTAACAAACATAGCGATTTTGGAATTTTTCATTTTTTTCCAAAAACCAAAAATGAAAGTTGAGTTTTGGGAAATTTTGAAAAAAACTTTTTCTCTCAGAATGGTCCCCATTATACATTTTCTGGTGTAAAATGGTACGTAGATTCAGAAAACCTTATCAGTTTTCTCGATTTCCAACGCGTTCGGGGCCAAAAACGCGAACAACATTTTATGGTCGCGGGTTCAACCTCGCGGCCCGTTTTCGCAGTCAGTTTTGATTCTGGTGTTTTTTGTACAATTGAGGCGTAATCAGCGTAAAATTCTCTATCGATTCATGTAACAACCATAGCGATTTTGGAATTTTTCATTTTTTTCCAAAAACCAAAAATGAAAGTTGAGTTTTGGGAAATTTTGAAAAAAACTTTTTCTCTCAGAATGGTCCCCATTATACATTTTCTGGTGTAAAATGGTACGTAGATTCAGAAAACCTTATCAGTTTTATCGATTTCCAACGCGTTCGGGGCCAAAAACGCGAAAAACATTTTATGGTCGCGGGTTCAACCTCGCGGCCCGTTTTCGCAGTCAGTTTTGATTCTGGTGTTTTTTGTACAATTGAGGCGTAATCAGCGTAAAATTCTCTATCGATTCATGTAACAAACATAGCGATTTTGGAATTTTTCATTTTTTTCCAAAAACCAAAAATGAAAGTTGAGTTTTGGGAAATTTTGAGAAAAACTTTTTCTCTCAGAATGGTCCCCATTATACATTTTCTGGTGTAAAATGGTACGTAGATTCAGAAAACCTTATCAGTTTTCTCGATTTCCAACGCGTTCGGGGCCAAAAACGCGAACAACATTTTATGGTCGCGGGTTCAACCTCGCGGCCCGTTTTCGCAGTCAGTTTTGATTCTGGTGTTTTTTGTACAATTGAGGCGTAATCAGCGTGAAATTCTCTATCGATTCATGTAACAAACATAGCGATTTGGGAATTTTTCATTTTTTTCCAAAAACCAAAAATGAAAGTTGAGTTTTGGGAAATTTTGAGAAAAACTTTTTCTCTCAGAATGGTCCCCATTATACATTTTCTGGTGTAAAATGGTACGTAGATTCAGAAAACCTTATCAGTTTTATCGATTTCCAACGCGTTCGGGGCCAAAAACGCGAAAAACATTTTATAGTCGCGGGTTCAACCTCGCGGCCCGTTTTCGCAGTCAGTTTTGATTCTGATGTTTTTTGTACAAATGAGGCGTAATCAGCGTAAAATTCTCTATCGATTCATGTTTATAGCATTGCGATTTTGGAATTTTTCATTTTTTTCCAAAAACCAAAAATGAAAGTTGAGTTTTGGGAAATTTTGAAAAAAACTTTTTCTCTCAGAATGGTCCCCATTATACATTTTCTGGTGTAAAATGGTACGTAGATTCAGAAAACCTTATCAGTTTTATCGATTTCCAAGGCCTTCGGGGCCAAAAACGCGAAAAACATTTTTTGGTCGCGGGTTCAACCTCGCGGCCCGTTTTCGCAGTCAGTTTTGATTCTGGTGTTTTTTGTACAATTGAGGCGTAATCAGCGTAAAATTCTCTATCGATTCATGTAACAAACATAGCGATTTGGGAATTTTTCATTTTTTTCCAAAAACCAAAAATGAAAGTTGAGTTTTGGGAAATTTTGAAAAAAACTTTTTCTCTCAGAATGGTCCCCATTATACATTTTCTGGTGCAAAATGGTACGTAGATTTGGAAAACCCGATCAGTTTTATCGATTTCCAACGCGTTCGGGGCCAAAAACGCGAAAAACATTTTATAGTCGCGGGTTCAACCTCGCGGCCCGTTTTCGCAGTCAGTTTTGATTCTGGTGTTTTTTGTACAAATGAGGCGTAATCAGCGTAAAATTCTCTATCGATTCATGTAACAAACATAGCGATTTGGGAATTTTTCATTTTTTTCCAAAAACCAAAAATGAAAGTTGAGTTTTGGGAAATTTTGAAAAAAACTTTTTCTCTCAGAATGGTCCCCATTATACATTTTCTGGTGCAAAATGGTACGTAGATTTGGAAAACCCGATCAGTTTTATCGATTTCCAACGCGTTCGGGGCCAAAAACGCGAAAAACATTTTATAGTCGCGGGTTCAACCTCGCGGCCCGTTTTCGCAGTCAGTTTTGATTCTGGTGTTTTTTGTACAAATGAGGCGTAATCAGCGTAAAATTCTCTATCGATTCATGTAACAAACATAGCGATTTGCGAGTTTTTCATTTTTTTCCAAAAACCAAAAATGAAAGTTGAGTTTTGGGAAATTTTGAAAAAAACTTTTTCTCTCAGAATGGTCCCCATTATACATTTTCTGGTGCAAAATGGTACGTAGATTCCGAAAACCCGATCAGTTTTCTCGATTTCCAACGCGATCGGGGCCAAAAACGCGAAAAACATTTTATGGTCGCGGGTTCAACCTCGCGGCCCGTTTTCGCAGACAGTTTTGATTCTGGTGTTTTTTGTACAATTGAGGCGTAATCAGCGTAAAATTCTCTATCGATTCATGTAACAAACATAGCGATTTGGGAATTTTTCATTTTTTTCCAAAAACCAAAAATGAAAGTTGAGTTTTGGGAAATTTTGAAAGAAACTTTTTCTCTCAGAATGGTCCCCATTATACATTTTCTGGTGTAAAATGGTACGTAGATTCGGAAAACCCGATCAGTTTTCTCGATTTCCAACGCGTTCGGGGCCAAAAACGCGAAAAACATTTTATGGTCGCGGGTTCAACCTCGCGGCCCGTTTTCGCAGTCAGTTTTGATTCTGGTGTTTTTTGTACAATTGAGGCGTAATCAGCGTAAAATTCTCTATCGATTCATGTAACAAACATAGCGATTTGGGAATTTTTCATTTTTTTCCAAAAACCAAAAATGAAAGTTGAGTTTTGGGAAATTTTGAAAGAAACTTTTTCTCTCAGAATGGTCCCCATTATACATTTTCTGGTGCAAAATGGTACGTAGATTCGGAAAACCCGATCAGTTTTCTCGATTTCCAACGCGTTCAGGGCCAAAAGTGCGAAAAACATTTTATGGTCGCGGGTTCAACCTCGCGGCCCGTTTTCGCAGTCAGTTTTGATTCTGGTGTTTTTTGTACAATTGAGGCGTAATCAGCGTAAAATTCTCTATCGATTCATGTTTATAGCATTGCGATTTGGGAATTTTTCATTTTTTTCCAAAAACCAAAAATGAAAGTTGAGTTTTGGGAAATTTTGAAAAAAACTTTTTCTCTCAGAATGGTCCCCATTACACATTTTCTGGTGTAAAATGGTACGTAGATTCAGAAAACCTTATCAGTTTTCTCGATTTCCAACGCTTTCGGGGCCAAAAACGCGAAAAACATTTTATGGTCGCGGGTTCAACCTCGCGGCCCGTTTTCGCAGTCAGTTTTGATTCTGATGTTTTTTGTACAAATGAGGCGTAATCAGCGTAAAATTCTCTATCGATTCATGTAACAAACATAGCGATTTGCGAGTTTTTCATTTTTTTCCAAAAACCAAAAATGAAAGTTGAGTTTTGGGAAATTTTGAAAGAAACTTTTTCTCTCAGAATGGTCCCCATTATACATTTTCTGGTGTAAAATGGTACGTAGATTCAGAAAACCTTATCAGTTTTCTCGATTTCCAACGCGTTCAGGGCCAAAAGTGCGAAAAACATTTTATGGTCGCGGGTTCAACCTCGCGGCCCGTTTTCGCAGTCAGTTTTGATTCTGATGTTTTTTGTACAAATGAGGCGTAATCAGCGTAAAATTCTCTATCGATTCATGTAACAAACATAGCGATTTGCGAATTTTTCATTTTTTTCCAAAAACCAAAAATGAAAGTTGAGTTTTGGGAAATTTTGAAAAAAACTTTTTCTCTCAGAATGGTCCCCATTATACATTTTCTGGTGCAAAATGGTACGTAGATTCGGAAAACCCGATCAGTTTTCTCGATTTCCAACGCGTTCAGGGCCAAAAACGCGAAAAACATTTTATGGTCGCGGGTTCAACCTCGCGGCCCGTTTTCGCAGTCAGTTTTGATTCTGGTGTTTTTTGTACAATTGAGGCGTAATCAGCGTAAAATTCTCTATCGATTCATGTTTATAGCATTGCGATTTGGGAATTTTTCATTTTTTTCCAAAAACCAAAAATGAAAGTTGAGTTTTGGGAAATTTTGAAAAAAACTTTTTCTCTCAGAATGGTCCCCATTATACATTTTCTGGTGTAAAATGGTACGTAGATTCAGAAAACCTTATCAGTTTTCTCGATTTCCAACGCGTTCGGGGCCAAAAACGCGAAAAACATTTTATGGTCGCGGGTTCAACCTCGCGGCCCGTTTTCGCAGTCAGTTTTGATTCTGGTGTTTTTTGTACAAATGAGGCGTAATCAGCGTAAAATTCTCTATCGATTCATGTAACAAACATAGCGATTTGGGAATTTTTCATTTTTTTCCAAAAACCAAAAATGAAAGTTGAGTTTTGGGAAATTTTGAAAAAAACTTTTTCTCTTGGAATGGTCCCCATTATACATTTTCTGGTGCAAAATGGTACGTAGATTCGGAAAACCCGATCAGTTTCCTCGATTTCCAACGCGTTCGGGGTCAAAAACGCGAAAAATATTTTATGGTTGAGGGTTCAACCTCGCGGCCCGTTTTCGCAGTCAGTTTTGATTCTGGTGTTTTTTGTACAAATGAGGCGTAATCAGCGTAAAATTCTCTATCGATTCATGTTATTGACATTGCGCTTTGGGAATTTTTCATTTTTTTCCAAAAACCAAAAATGAAAGTTGAGTTTTCTGAAATTTTGAAAAAAACTTTTTTTCTCAGAATGGTCCCCATTATACATTTTCTGGTGCAAAATGGTACGTAGATTCAGAAAACCCGATCAGTTTTCTCGATTTCCAACGCGTTCGGGGTCAAAAACGCGAAAAACATTTTATGGTCGCGGGTTCAACCTCGCGGCCCGTTTTCGCAGTCAGTTTTGATTCTGGTGTTTTTTGTACAAATGAGGCGTAATCAGCATAAAATTCTCTATCGATTCATGTTTATAGCATTGCGCTTTGGGAATTTTTCATTTTTTTCCAAAAACCAAAAATGAAAGTTGAGTTTTGGGAAATTTTGAAAAAAACTTTTTTTCTCAGAATGGTCCCCATTATACATTTTCTGGTGCAAAATGGTACGTAGATTCAGAAAACCCGATCAGTTTTCTCGATTTCCAACGCGTTCGGGGCCAAAAACGCGAAAAACATTTTATGGTCGCGGGTTCAACCTCGCGGCCCGTTTTCGCAGTCAGTTTTGATTCTGGTGTTTTTTGTACAAATGAGGCGTAATCAGCATAAAATTCTCTATCGATTCATGTTTATAGCATTGCGCTTTGGGAATTTTTCATTTTTTTCCAAAAACCAAAAATGAAAGTTGAGTTTTGGGAAATTTTGACAAAAACTTTTTTTCTCAGAATGGTCCCCATTATACATTTTCTGGTGCAAAATGGTACGTAGATTCAGAAAACCCGATCAGTTTTCTCGATTTCCAACGCGTTCGGGGCCAAAAACGCGAAAAACATTTTATGGTCGCGGGTTCAACCTCGCGGCCCGTTTTCGCAGTCAGTTTTGATTCTGGTGTTTTTTGTACAAATGAGGCGTAATCAGCATAAAATTCTCTATCGATTCATGTTTATAGCATTGCGCTTTGGGAATTTTTCATTTTTTTCCAAAAACCAAAAATGAAAGTTGAGTTTTGGGAAATTTTGAAAAAAACTTTTTTTCTCAGAATGGTCCCCATTATACATTTTCTGGTGCAAAATGGTACGTAGATTCAGAAAACCCGATCAGTTTTCTCGATTTCCAACGCGTTCGGGGTCAAAAACGCGAAAAACATTTTATGGTCGCGGGTTCAACCTCGCGGCCCGTTTTCGCAGTCAGTTTTGATTCTGGTGTTTTTTGTACAAATGAGGCGTAATCAGCATAAAATTCTCTATCGATTCATGTTTATAGCATTGCGCTTTGGGAATTTTTCATTTTTTTCCAAAAACCAAAAATGAAAGTTGAGTTTTGGGAAATTTTGAAAAAAACTTTTTTTCTCAGAATGGTCCCCATTATACATTTTCTGGTGCAAAATGGTACGTAGATTCAGAAAACCCGATCAGTTTTCTCGATTTCCAACGCGTTCGGGGCCAAAAACGCGAAAAACATTTTATGGTCGCGGGTTCAACCTCGCGGCCCGTTTTCGCAGTCAGTTTTGATTCTGGTGTTTTTTGTACAAATGAGGCGTAATCAGCATAAAATTCTCTATCGATTCATGTTTATAGCATTGCGCTTTGGGAATTTTTCATTTTTTTCCAAAAACCAAAAATGAAAGTTGAGTTTTGGGAAATTTTGACAAAAACTTTTTTTCTCAGAATGGTCCCCATTATACATTTTCTGGTGCAAAATGGTACGTAGATTCAGAAAACCCGATCAGTTTTCTCGATTTCCAACGCGTTCGGGTCAAAAACGCGAAAAACATTTTATGGTAGCGGGTTCAACCTCGCGGCCCGTTTTCGCAGTCAGTTTTGATTCTGGTGTTTTTTGTACAAATGAGGCGTAATCAGCGTAAAATTCTCTATCGATTCATGTTTAAACATTGCAATTTGGGTAAAATTAATTTTTTTTCCAAAAACCAAAAATGAAAGTTGAGTTTTGGGAAATTTTGAAAAAAACTTTTTCTCTCAGAATGGTCCCCATTATACATTTTCTGGTGCAAAATGGTACGTAGATTCAGAAAACCCGATCAGTTTTCTCGATTTCCAACGCGTTCGGGTCAAAAACGCGAAAAACATTTTATGGTAGCGGGTTCAACCTCGCGGCCCGTTTTCGCAGTCAGTTTTGATTCTGGTGTTTTTTGTACAATTGAGGCGTAATCAGCGTAAAATTCTCTATCGATTCATGTAACAAACATAGCGATTTGCGAATTTTTCATTTTTTTCCAAAAACCAAAAATGAAAGTTGAGTTTTGGGAAATTTTGAAAAAAACTTTTTCTCTCAGAATGGTCCCCATTATACATTTTCTGGTGCAAAATGGTACGTAGATTCGGAAAACCCGATCAGTTTTCTCGATTTCCAACGCGTTCAGGGCCAAAAACGCGAAAAACATTTTATGGTCGCGGGTTCAACCTCGCGGCCCGTTTTCGCAGTCAGTTTTGATTCTGGTGTTTTTTGTACAAATGAGGCGTAATCAGCGTAAAATTCTCTATCGATTCATGTAACAAACATAGCGATTTGGGAATTTTTCATTTTTTTCCAAAAACCAAAAATGAAAGTTGAGTTTTGGGAAATTTTGAAAAAAACTTTTTCTCTTGGAATGGTCCCCATTATACATTTTCTGGTGCAAAATGGTACGTAGATTTGGAAAACCCGATCAGTTTCCTCGATTTCCAACGCGTTCGGGGTCAAAAACGCGAAAAACATTTTATGGTCGCGGGTTCAACCTCGCGGCCCGTTTTCGCAGTCAGTTTTGATTCTGGTGTTTTTTGTACAAATGAGGCGTAATCAGCGTAAAATTCTCTATCGATTCATGTAACAAACATAGCGATTTGGGAATTTTTCATTTTTTTCCAAAAACCAAAAATGAAAGTTGAGTTTTGGGAAATTTTGAAAAAAACTTTTTCTCTTGGAATGGTCCCCATTATACATTTTCTGGTGCAAAATGGTACGTAGATTCGGAAAACCCGATCAGTTTTCTCGATTTCCAACGCGTTCGGGGTCAAAAACGCGAAAAATATTTTATGGTTGAGGGTTCAACCTCGCGGCCCGTTTTCGCAGTCAGTTTTGATTCTAGTGTTTTTTGTACAAATGAGGCGTAATCAGCGTAAAATTCTCTATCGATTCATGTTATTGACATTGCGCTTTGGGAATTTTTCATTTTTTTCCAAAAACCAAAAATGAAAGTTGAGTTTTCAGAAATTTTGAAAAATACTTTTTTTCTCAGAATGGTCCCCATTATACATTTTCTGGTGCAAAATGGTACGTAGATTCAGAAAACCCGATCAGTTTTCTCGATTTCCAACGCGTTCGGGGTCAAAAACGCGAAAAACATTTTATGGTCGCGGGTTCAACCTCGCGGCCCGTTTTCGCAGTCAGTTTTGATTCTGGTGTTTTTTGTACAAATGAGGCGTAATCAGCATAAAATTCTCTATCGATTCATGTAACAAACATAGCGATTTGGGAATTTTTCATTTTTTTCCAAAAACCAAAAATGAAAGTTGAGTTTTGAGAAATTTTGAAAAAAACTTTTTTTCTCAGAATGGTCCCCATTATACATTTTCTGGTGCAAAATGGTACGTAGATTCAGAAAACCCGATCAGTTTTCTCGATTTCCAACGCGTTCAGGGTCAAAAACGCGAAAAACATTTTATGGTCGCGGGTTCAACCTCGCGGCCCGTTTTCGCAGTCAGTTTTGATTCTGGTGTTTTTTGTACAAATGAGGCGTAATCAGCATAAAATTCTCTATCGATTCATATTATTGACATTGCGCTTTGGGAATTTTTCATTTTTTTCCAAAAACCAAAAATGAAAGTTGAGTTTTGGGAAATTTTGAAAAAAACTTTTTTTCTCAGAATGGTCCCCATTATACATTTTCTGGTGCAAAATGGTACGTAGATTCAGAAAACCCGATCAGTTTTCTCGATTTCCAACGCGTTCGGGGCCAAAAACGCGAAAAACATTTTATGGTCGCGGGTTCAACCTCGCGGCCCGTTTTCGCAGTCAGTTTTGATTCTGGTGTTTTTTGTACAAATGAGGCGTAATCAGCATAAAATTCTCTATCGATTCATATTATTGACATTGCGATTTGGGAATTTTTCATTTTTTTCCAAAAACCAAAAATGAAAGTTGAGTTTTGGGAAATTTTGAAAAAAACTTTTTTTCTCAGAATGGTCCCCATTATACATTTTCTGGTGCAAAATGGTACGTAGATTCAGAAAACCCGATCAGTTTTCTCGATTTCCAACGCGTTCGGGGCCAAAAACGCGAAAAACATTTTATGGTCGCGGGTTCAACCTCGTGGGCCGTTTTCGCAGTCAGTTTTGATTCTGGTGTTTTTTGTACAATTGAGGCGTAATCAGCGTTAAATTCTCTATCGATTCATGTAACAAACATAGCGATTTGGACATTTTTCATTTTTTCTCCAAATCCCAAAATGAAAGTTGAGTTTTGGGAAATTTTGAAAAAAACTTTTTCTCTCAGAATGGTCCCCATTATACATTTTCTGGTGCAAAATGGTACGTAGATTCAGAAAACCCGATCAGTTTTCTCGATTTCCAACGCGTTCGGGGTCAAAAACGCGAAAAACATTTTATGGTCGCGGGTTCAACCTCGCGGCCCGTTTTCGCAGTCAGTTTTGATTCTGGTGTTTTTTGTACAAATGAGGCGTAATCAGCATAAAATTCTCTATCGATTCATGTTTATAGCATTGCGATTTGGGAATTTTTTATTTTTTTCCAAAAACCAAAAATGAAAGTTGAGTTTTCGGAAATTTTGAAAAAAACTTTTTCTCTCAGAATGGTCCCCATTATACATTTTCTGGTGCAAAATGGTACGTAGATTCGGAAAACCCGATCAGTTTTCTCGATTTCCAACGCGTTCGGGGTCAAAAACGCGAAAAACATTTTATGGTCGCGGGTTCAACCTCGCGGCCCGTTTTCGCAGTCAGTTTTGATTCTGGTGTTTTTTGTACAAATGAGGCGTAATCAGCATAAAATTCTCTATCGATTCATGTTTATAGCATTGCGATTTGGGAATTTTTTATTTTTTTCCAAAAACCAAAAATGAAAGTTGAGTTTTGGGAAATTTTGAAAAAAACTTTTTCTCTCAGAATGGTCCCCATTATACATTTTCTGGTGCAAAATGGTACGTAGATTCAGAAAACCCGATCAGTTTTCTCGATTTCCAACGCGTTCGGGGTCAAAAACGCGAAAAACATTTTATGGTCGCGGGTTCAACCTCGCGGCCCGTTTTCGCAGTCAGTTTTGATTCTGGTGTTTTTTGTACAAATGAGGCGTAATCAGCATAAAATTCTCTATCGATTCATGTTTATAGCATTGCGATTTGGGAATTTTTTATTTTTTCTCCAAATCCCAAAATGAAAGTTGAGTTTTGGGAAATTTTGAAAAAAAAACTTTTTATTTCAGAATGGTCCCCATTATATATTTTCTGATGCAAAATGACACGTGGATTCAGAAAACCTTATCAGTTTTCTCGATTTCCAACGCGTTCGGGGTCAAAAACGCGAAAAACATTTTATGGTCGCGGGTTCAACCTCGCGGCCCGTTTTCGCAGTCAGTTTTGATTCTGGTGTTTTTTGTACAAATGAGGCGTAATCAGCGTAAAATTCTCTATCGATTCATGTAACAAACATAGCGATTTGGACATTTTTCATTTTTTCTCCAAAACCCAAAATGAAAGTTGAGTTTTGGGAAATTTTGAAAAAAACGTTTTCTCTCAGAATGGTCCCCATTATACATTTTCTAATGGCATTCCGTCCAGTCACAGTCATATTGGAGAGCAGTCGATCGTCCGATCTGCTGGTTAAAAAGGGGGGTCACCTTAATCGAAAAAGGGATTCGAGTGAATTCCGTGAATCCCGGCGTTGTGGCAACTGGTGCTTCTGGAGCTTTGGGTCTTTCGAAGCCATTAGAGGACAGGTTCATGGCGGCTCTCCGCTCTTCGAAAGCCTGTATCCCGTGTCAATTCGTCGCCGAACCGTGGCAGATCGCCGAGGCGATCGCTTTCCTCGCCGATCGTCACGCGTCTGGGTACATAATTGGGCATCAGCTGGTGATCGACGGGGGCACTTCGTTGGTCACCGGCATGACTGGAACCGATTTCTGTGCTTTTGAAATGAATCATTCATCACAACGGAAATCATTCTACGTGTAAGGATTCCGCCAAAAACCAATCTATTCTGAACCAACTGTTGAATTGGAACTTTTTCATTTATTAATCACGAAATGTGCACATTTGATTATATTCACAGAAAAACTACATTCTCACCATATCCTTAATATCAAACGCCTGGGAACCCATGACAAGAGTCGATCCTCCATCGGCGACAATTGACTGACCAATGATGTACGAAGAGAGTTTGCGATCCGCCAGGAACAAAATGATGTTGGCGATGTCTTCCGGTCGGCCAGCGACTCTGGCGGGAATGCATTCTTTCTTGGAGGCCATGAAGTTGTAGAACTGGAAAGACATTGTGAAAAAGAATAGAAGCCCTTCGATTGCTCACCTTTTGCGCCTCTTCATCCGGCGCTCCGATCGCTCCCACGAATCCCGTCGCCACGACTCCAGGGCTCACTGCGTTGACACGCACTCCATGCTGGATCAAGTCGATGGCAGTGCTTCGGGTGTACTGGTCCAAAGCGGCCTTGGCAATTGCATAGTAGAGGAATTGGGGCTGTGCTTGTGGTCCAGCAAAGATGCTCGACACATTCACAATCTCTCCTTTGGAGGCGACAAGGTACTGTTTCGCTTTCTGAGTCATCGCCACCACAGTTTCCAGGTTGGTTTTCAGGGTTTTGTGGTAGACTTCAATGCTCTGATCGGTTCCCGTCTGTCCAGTGGGGTCTGGGATTGCTGCGCCAGCGTTGTTGACCTAGAACTAGGTAGTTTGAGGGGGTATACAGTCCAGATAAGCTCACCAACACATCCACCCCGCCAAACTTGGCGACCGTCGAGTTGACGATCGAATCCTGTCCCTGGCTCGTCGTCAAATCCGCCACCACCGCGTTCACACGGCTCTCGGGCACTCCAGCGCTCACAATCTGCCGTTTCGTCTCCTCAACTCTCTCGGCATTCCGTCCAGTCACAGTCACATTGGCTCCATCCTGAGCGAACAGGAGAGCCGCCGATCGTCCGATTCCATTCGAGGAACCAGTGACGATGACGGTTTTTCCAGAGAATCGAGGCATGTTGAAGTTTGAACTGGATAGTTGGAATGGAGAAAAGAACCGAATCTGCTGGTTTAAAAGGGCCCCCACTGGGGGGGGGGGGCGTAATCAGCATAAAATTCTCTATCGATTCATATTATTGACATTGCGCTTTGGGAATTTTTCATTTTTTTCCAAAAACCAAAAATGAAAGTTGAGTTTTGGGAAATTTTGAAAAAAACTTTTTTTCTCAGAATGGTCCCCATTATACATTTTCTGGTGCAAAATGGTACGTAGATTCAGAAAACCCGATCAGTTTTCTCGATTTCCAACGCGTTCGGGGCCAAAAACGCGAAAAACATTTTATGGTCGCGGGTTCAACCTCGCGGCCCGTTTTCGCAGTCAGTTTTGATTCTGGTGTTTTTTGTACAAATGAGGCGTAATCAGCATAAAATTCTCTATCGATTCATATTATTGACATTGCGATTTGGGAATTTTTCATTTTTTTCCAAAAACCAAAAATGAAAGTTGAGTTTTGGGAAATTTTGAAAAAAACTTTTTTTCTCAGAATGGTCCCCATTATACATTTTCTGGTGCAAAATGGTACGTAGATTCAGAAAACCCGATCAGTTTTCTCGATTTCCAACGCGTTCGGGGCCAAAAACGCGAAAAACATTTTATGGTCGCGGGTTCAACCTCGTGGGCCGTTTTCGCAGTCAGTTTTGATTCTGGTGTTTTTTGTACAATTGAGGCGTAATCAGCGTTAAATTCTCTATCGATTCATGTAACAAACATAGCGATTTGGACATTTTTCATTTTTTCTCCAAATCCCAAAATGAAAGTTGAGTTTTGGGAAATTTTGAAAAAAACTTTTTCTCTCAGAATGGTCCCCATTATACATTTTCTGGTGCAAAATGGTACGTAGATTCAGAAAACCCGATCAGTTTTCTCGATTTCCAACGCGTTCGGGGTCAAAAACGCGAAAAACATTTTATGGTCGCGGGTTCAACCTCGCGGCCCGTTTTCGCAGTCAGTTTTGATTCTGGTGTTTTTTGTACAAATGAGGCGTAATCAGCATAAAATTCTCTATCGATTCATGTTTATAGCATTGCGATTTGGGAATTTTTTATTTTTTTCCAAAAACCAAAAATGAAAGTTGAGTTTTCGGAAATTTTGAAAAAAACTTTTTCTCTCAGAATGGTCCCCATTATACATTTTCTGGTGCAAAATGGTACGTAGATTCGGAAAACCCGATCAGTTTTCTCGATTTCCAACGCGTTCGGGGTCAAAAACGCGAAAAACATTTTATGGTCGCGGGTTCAACCTCGCGGCCCGTTTTCGCAGTCAGTTTTGATTCTGGTGTTTTTTGTACAAATGAGGCGTAATCAGCATAAAATTCTCTATCGATTCATGTTTATAGCATTGCGATTTGGGAATTTTTTATTTTTTTCCAAAAACCAAAAATGAAAGTTGAGTTTTGGGAAATTTTGAAAAAAACTTTTTCTCTCAGAATGGTCCCCATTATACATTTTCTGGTGCAAAATGGTACGTAGATTCAGAAAACCCGATCAGTTTTCTCGATTTCCAACGCGTTCGGGGTCAAAAACGCGAAAAACATTTTATGGTCGCGGGTTCAACCTCGCGGCCCGTTTTCGCAGTCAGTTTTGATTCTGGTGTTTTTTGTACAAATGAGGCGTAATCAGCATAAAATTCTCTATCGATTCATGTTTATAGCATTGCGATTTGGGAATTTTTTATTTTTTCTCCAAATCCCAAAATGAAAGTTGAGTTTTGGGAAATTTTGAAAAAAAAACTTTTTATTTCAGAATGGTCCCCATTATATATTTTCTGATGCAAAATGACACGTGGATTCAGAAAACCTTATCAGTTTTCTCGATTTCCAACGCGTTCGGGGTCAAAAACGCGAAAAACATTTTATGGTCGCGGGTTCAACCTCGCGGCCCGTTTTCGCAGTCAGTTTTGATTCTGGTGTTTTTTGTACAAATGAGGCGTAATCAGCGTAAAATTCTCTATCGATTCATGTAACAAACATAGCGATTTGGACATTTTTCATTTTTTCTCCAAAACCCAAAATGAAAGTTGAGTTTTGGGAAATTTTGAAAAAAACGTTTTCTCTCAGAATGGTCCCCATTATACATTTTCTAATGGCATTCCGTCCAGTCACAGTCATATTGGAGAGCAGTCGATCGTCCGATCTGCTGGTTAAAAAGGGGGGTCACCTTAATCGAAAAAGGGATTCGAGTGAATTCCGTGAATCCCGGCGTTGTGGCAACTGGTGCTTCTGGAGCTTTGGGTCTTTCGAAGCCATTAGAGGACAGGTTCATGGCGGCTCTCCGCTCTTCGAAAGCCTGTATCCCGTGTCAATTCGTCGCCGAACCGTGGCAGATCGCCGAGGCGATCGCTTTCCTCGCCGATCGTCACGCGTCTGGGTACATAATTGGGCATCAGCTGGTGATCGACGGGGGCACTTCGTTGGTCACCGGCATGACTGGAACCGATTTCTGTGCTTTTGAAATGAATCATTCATCACAACGGAAATCATTCTACGTGTAAGGATTCCGCCAAAAACCAATCTATTCTGAACCAACTGTTGAATTGGAACTTTTTCATTTATTAATCACGAAATGTGCACATTTGATTATATTCACAGAAAAACTACATTCTCACCATATCCTTAATATCAAACGCCTGGGAACCCATGACAAGAGTCGATCCTCCATCGGCGACAATTGACTGACCAATGATGTACGAAGAGAGTTTGCGATCCGCCAGGAACAAAATGATGTTGGCGATGTCTTCCGGTCGGCCAGCGACTCTGGCGGGAATGCATTCTTTCTTGGAGGCCATGAAGTTGTAGAACTGGAAAGACATTGTGAAAAAGAATAGAAGCCCTTCGATTGCTCACCTTTTGCGCCTCTTCATCCGGCGCTCCGATCGCTCCCACGAATCCCGTCGCCACGACTCCAGGGCTCACTGCGTTGACACGCACTCCATGCTGGATCAAGTCGATGGCAGTGCTTCGGGTGTACTGGTCCAAAGCGGCCTTGGCAATTGCATAGTAGAGGAATTGGGGCTGTGCTTGTGGTCCAGCAAAGATGCTCGACACATTCACAATCTCTCCTTTGGAGGCGACAAGGTACTGTTTCGCTTTCTGAGTCATCGCCACCACAGTTTCCAGGTTGGTTTTCAGGGTTTTGTGGTAGACTTCAATGCTCTGATCGGTTCCCGTCTGTCCAGTGGGGTCTGGGATTGCTGCGCCAGCGTTGTTGACCTAGAACTAGGTAGTTTGAGGGGGTATACAGTCCAGATAAGCTCACCAACACATCCACCCCGCCAAACTTGGCGACCGTCGAGTTGACGATCGAATCCTGTCCCTGGCTCGTCGTCAAATCCGCCACCACCGCGTTCACACGGCTCTCGGGCACTCCAGCGCTCACAATCTGCCGTTTCGTCTCCTCAACTCTCTCGGCATTCCGTCCAGTCACAGTCACATTGGCTCCATCCTGAGCGAACAGGAGAGCCGCCGATCGTCCGATTCCATTCGAGGAACCAGTGACGATGACGGTTTTTCCAGAGAATCGAGGCATGTTGAAGTTTGAACTGGATAGTTGGAATGGAGAAAAGAACCGAATCTGCTGGTTTAAAAGGGCCCCCACTGGGGGGGGGGTGTAACATCAAAGATCACATTGCCTACAAGTCACTTCGAAGCGAGAGATAACACAAACCGAGGAGACGGACGTGTGTTTGAAATGATGATATTTGCAATACCAAAGTACTTTTCGATCATCTGAAGGGGGAGATCAAAAAGTGGCACTGATCATTGTCATCGTGATTTGTGCCACCTTTAAAGATTTCTAGGACACACTTCATATGAAGCCAAGAAATGGCCAAGCGAATTGCCCCGTCCTTCCATGGAATCTTGCATCTGAACACTAGACGATGTTGAGGTCCTAATAAAGTCCAATGTTAATTTTTTCCAAAAAAAATCGGCAAGATTTGAAAACCATTGAAGTTTTTACATTTCGGACCCCGGAAGTACATGATATTTTCGGCGGGGCAAAGCGGAAATTGAGTGTGTTTTCTGACAGGTTTCCACGTTCGTCTCGAGTGCGTAATCACATAAATAAGCCGCGTCACTCTTCGGTCCAAAAGATAACTTTCGTTTAGTAGGTGTCTCGAGCGTTTCCCCGGATGAAAATTGTATTATGACACTCTCCATAAACACGATTTCACGATGTAGTTTGAGCTGATCTATTTTCTTTTTCTTCCGGGCAAGACGGTCGGATATGGTGCACAGCTTGTAGCCTCCCAGGTGAATATGGAAAATGACATTCCGATTGTACTTTATGTACACTATCTGGCCACCATTTCTGTTAGGGGAGAAGCCGTGGACCGACAAACTAGCACACCAACAGACACTAGATTGCGCAAACGCGCTCCGCTGGATTTTGTTGGTCTCGCCACGACAACCGTCTCAGATCTCTGAGCAACATGGAAAGCGTACGCAGACAGTTCTTGAACATCATTTTCTGAGAGTTCATTCCTTAAAGAGAGGTCCAACAATCTGTACTAGACCATTTTGGTCCAAACCACAAAAAAACCTAATGATTGGAACCAGACGTGATGAATATCCGACTATTGCTATTGGTCTGCACCTGAGTTGTGTTCTTTCGAAACCTCCGTGCCAGATCGCCCCGGACGTTTGAGTCGTAGATCAGGAGGATGTAGGGGAGTGCCAAGGTCATCTGGAATTGGTGACCACTAAGTTATCATCTGATTCTACCTACCATATCCGACGCAGTGACCATGAGAACTGAATTGAGAGTGTTGAAGAAGTCGGGCATGAAATCGAAAACGCTGTTGACAGCGGTGAGGGTGGTATATGATAGGATGCCGGCGTAGATCACACAGTAGCTGAGGGCGATTCGTGTGAGCTTCTTGCCGGCTCCCTGGTCCGAGACGCTCATTCCTGAAGGGTGCCCTTGAAGATGGACGGTGGATGCGGTGGAGCGCAATTGCAACTCACTTTGAAACGTCTTCGTGACAATGGAAGAGGCGTAGAAGCCGATGATGACTAGCAGAACAAAGTAGAGTGCCGAGAAGATGGCGGTGACGTTGCGAAGTCGGTGAAGTCCAAAGATAGAGTAGGCCTTCATCAGCGATCCATTGGCACTGTAGACTCGGACAAAGTCCATCGGGACCAGGAGACACGGAAGACAGCTGTAGGCGCAGCAGACCACCCCGTAGACCGGGTACCATTTCGACCAAATCGCTTCGTATCTCGAGTGGAAGACGACGGACGTGATTCGGTGCAGGCTGAGCGAGATGGCCGAGACGAATTGCATGTGCATGAACCAGTTGGCAAAGTATTTGGTCCACGTGAGAACGCCGGGCAGTCGGGATTCGATGTGGTAGAGGAGGGCGACGGCGGCGGGTTCGGTTTCGAGCCGAAGCGAGATCCACGTGTTGATGTAGCAGATGATGTTCTGGAGATGAGAATCTAGGTGCACTTTGTGGCTCTTGAGCGCATGATGAGCTCAATTAGCGTTCAGGACCTGTCTGATGACCTAGACACCACATGATTTTGCAGTTGAGTGGCCAAGAATATGGCCAAGAATAGAACAGAGGACTTTCAATGCCCTTTTGGAAGATTCCATTCTCAAGAATGATAAGAGATATCAAAAAGTTGTCAATGGCAAACTTGTAGTCCTAGTTATGATCTACAAGTTTGCTGTTGACAACTTTTTGATAAGCAGCTAGATCTAGGCTCCATGAGGCATGGACTGGCACCTTTTCGCTTTCTTGAGGTCTCAGAACGCCCCTGAGCCACTGAACTACCAAAAGCACTTCGAATCCCACTCCAAGCATCCTAGCACTCACCGTGAGCAAATCCAACTGAACGAGACGATAGAAAGAGCTCATGTAGCTCTTCGAGCATCCAAGGAAGAACAGGAAGAATAGCATGAGGAGAAAAGATGGAACTCCATAGAGAACTTGGCAGATGATCAGTATATCAGTGGCAAGACTCGAGGATACTACATCGACAGGCACAATCAACGTGTCACTCATGGAAATTGGGGAAAAGACTGACATGAGGAGTTGCTCTGCGAGCAAGAGGGCGGGAAGAAGAGGAGAGAGGGAGCAGGTGGAATTGGCGCTGCTCTGACTAACGACAAGAGTCGAATCTTTGACTCTGTGTAAGGAGTCAGCTGTTCAGAAGAGCGATATATGTGGAAAAGGAATATGAAATGGACTTCTCCCCCGTCTGAAATCACATGTTTCCGCAGTGGAAAGGTTGTAAAAACATGCAGCGTCGCTTTCGGATCTAGGGAGAGAGATCTTGCACACACTTCGGCGAACGTGTAATTAGACACAGCAGATAAGGGGAGAAGAGCGCAAAGAGAATAGATATATAGTACTTTTCGAGGTGGGTGGTCTTGGAACAAGTGCAAAAGGGCGTCATGGTGTTTGCAGACATCGAGGCTACAGTATGCTCAAAATCGATGGATCTGTTCAGAGGCACAATCAGAAAGGTGATGACGCGGTTTTATGTCCTTGCAGCGTTGAAGTTCAGACCTGCAAATTAATACTAAAGTTTAGTAGAGATTGATGATACCAAGGTACATGGTACATTTCTGGTGCCTCTGTGCAATGTCCTTGGCACATTTGCGGTGTGTCTTGGCGCGTTCCTGGTGTTCTTTATGGGGATCTAGAGTTTTATGGCTCCTAAGGCGATCGTGATGACTTTGGCGCGTTTATAGTGGGTTGGTGCTTTCCTGGTACCTTGACGCACTCGTGGTGAGCCCTTGGCACGTGTCTGGTGCCTTGGCGCGTTCTTGGTGACTTTACGCGTTAGGGGTACCTTGACACACTCATGGTGAGCCCTTGGCACATGTCTAGTGCCTTGGCGCGTTGTTGGTGTTGTCATGGGCATTCCTGGTGCCTTGGCGCTTTGCCTAGACTACCGTAATCCCTGGCATCTTTCTAGTGCCTTGGCGCAGTTGCAATGCATGAAATCGAATGTGGCGCGTTCAAAACAACTGGAATCGAATCGAAGATCTTCCTCAGTGTCTAGACATCCACTTCCTCCTTCTCCGATTTCTCACCACTACCGATCAGTCACAAAATAGATTGTGTCCTATTGCGTGGAACAGAGGCAGAGCTCCGTGATTCACACACCACCACCAATTACTACTACTATCTCTGCTTTCACTCAAACCCCGTTATTCATCATCACACAACGTCAAATCCCCCAGGGAGAAGAGCCTCATTAGTGATAGGGGGAGGGGAGGAGTCTGGAGGATGACTTCCGGCCATAGTTACCCACTACCACTATCATTCCCTTCCCTCGACTCATTTGGCTCACACAACTCGACTCTTGATCGTGTATGTCGTCGTTTTCGTCATCTCCCAACTTGACGTTTGGGGTGTTGGAAGGGGTGGAAGCGGACACGACGACTGTGATCTTGACAGTTGTCCAACTAATGTACGGAATCCCGTCGATCATGCTCATGTCCTTCTTTCTCGTGTTCCTCGGCTGCCGCAAGAGCTACACCAACTCGTTCTATCGTGTCGTTCAGTTGGATTTGCTCACGGTGAGTTGACAATGGCTGTCCGCAGGCGACCCGCCAACCGCAGGCGGATCCGCTGCGTGTCCGCTGCGTACACGCAGATCCAATTTTAGTCGCTGAGCTCACACGCCAGCGGTTTAGCAGTGTTGTCATTCTCGGAACTATTACTTCCTCCCAACTCTGATCTCTCCCCCTTCCAGAACATCCTCTGCTACCTCAACACGTGGCTGGCAATCCGTCTCGAGAAGCACCAAACCGGCATCGCCATCATGAAATCGCTCGAGTCGACGGTGCCCGGTTGCGTGACGCTGTCCCGCTACTTTGCCAACTGGTTCATGCACATGCAGTTCTGCTCGGCGGCCGCGCTCAGCTTCCACCGTATCACCTCGGTCGTCTTCCACTCGACCTATGACGCGGTAGGCTACCGTAAATCTATTATACTTTTCGAAAATCTTGGAGCCTGCGCAAACGCGCTCCGCTGGACTCGTGTTGGTCTCGCCACGACTATCTTCTCAATCTAGTGTTTTCCACGAGAGACGCAGACCAGAGTCGTGGCGAGACCAACGAGATTTTTCAAATACACTGCTATACCGCTGGCGTGTACAACGAGTACACGCTAGTGGTACGCAGCGTGTCCGCAGGCGACCCGCCAACCGCAGGCAGACCCGCTGCGTACACGCAAATCCGATTTTAGCCTCTGACTACACGCCAGCGGTTTAGCAGTGTAAATGATATCCAGCCTCCTATATTCCCACTTATCTTCCAGAAATGGAACCGCTACTACCCGATGTTCGGCGTAGCGTGTTGTCTGTATAGTGCCCTCCAAGAACTCATCCTTCCCGGAAAGACGAGCTATGTGATTATCGAGAACGACGTCCTCGTGCGGTATCTGGACGTGGCGCGAGCTGGCAATGCGCTCACCCTCGTCGCCCTCTTCTCCGTCGCCTACTTTGTCCTTCTCGTCGGCGTCAACGTTCTCACTTCTGTTCTAGTCACCCGAACATTCAAGTGTAAGTCGGGGGGACCCTTGGAATCTTGATCATGGATTCTTCCAGCGGTCAGCTTCACGGATCATGGCGTCGCGAAGAAGCTGACCAAGATTGCGGTCACCTATTCAGTGATCTACATGGGCATTCTGAGCTGGAGTGTCACGTCGGCGCTCAATTCAAAGTACCAATTCTTCACGAACACAATCTTCACCAATTCCGGATTGTTGACGTTCGCTTCTGATTTGGTAAGCCTATATTAACACCACTGTGTTATTTTTTCTAGTTTTAAAATGTATTTTTCAAAAATTAAAAAATGAAAATTTTTGGAAAATTTTTGAATTCGGAATTTGAAAGTTGAAAAAAAATTTCAAAAACATTAATTTTTTTGTGAGTTCAATGAACTGGTTTTGAAAAGAATAAAATTGAAAAAAAAGTTTTGATCTAAATAAAAAGCTTTGAAAATAAATAAAAAATTAATTTTTGAAAATTAAAAAAAAAAAATTTTTTGAATATTTTTTTTAACCTGCTTCTTTTCCTCACAATCAGTTCAATATTTTGAGAAAATGAAAAATAAATTTTTTTTTTCGATCAAAAATTTATTTATACAACGTTTCAAAAATTTTCAAAAATTGCAAAAAAAAAAATGTTTGCATTCAAAATAGAACAACAAAATTCGAAATAGTAACAGTTTCAATTCTACAGTAGTTCGTGTCCATCGTGGCAAGACCCATATTCCGCACGGGAGCTTCGGAGATGTGCCTTTTTGAATTCCCGCGCTGTCGGACTGCAAACTTTTCAAATTTGGTTGCGACCGCGTTGCCTGAGTATTCAACGCTTAACTACACTGCAAAACCGCTATACTCAGCGGCTAAAATTAGATCTGCGTGTACGCAGCGGACACGCAGCGGGTAACTTTCGGCCGCTGCGGGTACGCTGCGTGTCCGCTGCGTACCACCAGCGTGTAGCGGTTTAACAGTGCATATGCGCTCTCATTAATCGACACGAGTTACATGCTTTAACGTTGAATACTCAGGCAACGGTGTCGCAGCCAAATTTGCAGTCCGACAGCGCGGGAATTCAAACCATCACCGGAAGCTCCCGTGTTCCGTGACGTCATAAATAGGCACAATGGCTGATGGATTGCAGATGACGTTGGCGCTTCCGTACATCCTTCTGACGTTCGACTCGAACGTACGAAACGACGTGTGTTGGCGAGGGAAGAAGGTGACTCCGGTGCAAGTGTCTCCGGCTACTACCAAAGTATAGACACCCCTCTTCTCCCGATCTATTTCCCTATATTCTTGTCGATTTATCACTGTCTCTGTCTAGACACCCATTTTCCCACTCGATTTTAGTCTGTTTAAAGTGCAAAATGTATCCCCCCCCTCCCCCACATGCGTCAGCTCCCTCTTGGGAGTAGGTACGAGACGTATTAGTCAGCAAGAGTTAATTAGTCTCTCCGATATGATAAACATGACTATCAAAACAAGAATTCCGCGAGGGGAGTAGATCACATGACTCCCGACGAAGGCAAAAACAAGGAAAACACCCGGGGAACAGGAATTTCAGATACGTTGGCTCAATGTTGGGAGAATTATCGAAAATCAATATTGTTCAAATCAACCCGAAACGAGGCTTCTGATAAGCGAATCCATTTCGCGGCTGCCGTCGGTCTCTCGTTGAAAACGTGGAAAAAATACAGGGAATTTCTCATTTTTGAACTGACAGAAATGACGAATGACACGTGGACTCTGTTTTCTCCAGTGTTCCTGGGACACGCGGCGGCGGCTGGAATCTGGCCAACTGATGCAAGGACTTGACTCAATTCATGTATAATATAGTCACTTTGGTGTGAAATTGGCCAAAATCGGTCCACAGCTTAGTATTGATTTTGTTTTCATCCAAAACTCGAAACCCGATTTCACCTTTTTCGGCCGGCGGACCGATTTTGGCCCAGTTCACATCAGGGTGACTATATGTAAGATAAATCGATGCAGAATGGCACGTGGGATCCGAAAATGCAGTACCAAAACGACAAAACCCCCCCCCCCCCCCCCCCTCCGAAATCTCCTGGCGATCGTGGATCTTGACGCCACAAAAACCTTGTTTTCCTCTTCCCAGAACCACCTTTCTCAGTGCACTGGTTCTAGGTGTCAACAGAGTTAACAAAGGCGTGTAATAATCGAATAACGGCCAGTCCGATGGAATACGGCGGCAGACAATCAGTTCCCTTCCTCATGTTCTACCTGCATGTCATCCACTACACCGGCTTCTCGTGTGCTCAACTCTTCAACAGTATTCTCACTTTTTTGATCGTCAAGAGAGCCGGCAAGTTGTTCGGCGCCTACCGTCATGTGATGCTCGTGTTCACATTGTGCTCCATGCTCTTCTCATGGGTCGAAATCGTCACTCAACCGGTGATTACACTGCTAAACCGCTGGCGGACACGCTGCGTGGCGAGCCGCCGGTGTGCCCGCAGCGTAGGCGCAGAGACACGCCAGCGGTTTAGCAGCGTAGGCGATCCGGAGATCAATCTGGTAGATCAGTGATTCAGATGCTCTACATGAAGGGTCCGATGTTCGTTGTGTATCTGTACCATGTCGTGTTCTCGATGCGAGTCGGCAACTTCATCGCCAGTCTCCACTGCGCCACGTTCGGATTCCTCATCTCCGTCCTCGCCGCCCAGTTCTTCTACAGATATTGTGCTCTTTGCAAGTGAGAACCTATCATTAGCTGATAAATAGTGATAAGTTTAGACCCAATATACTCGAATTCCTCTCTGGAATCCGTCTGTTTCTGATATTTGTTCCCTGTCTGATGATATATGTCGGATGGTTTGAGCTGGTCGAATGGGGAATGGCGGCGAGCTTGGAGAAACGAGAGTTGATGCGGTGAGTGGGGGGGGGGGCGGGCAATCGCGCTCTACCGTACAAATTCACTAGAGCGCACTTCCAATCTTCCCGATCTTCCGGATATCCAGAAACCAGGATCTTCTAGGTTTCCTGTATAGTCTCAACTGAGAGTCACAGTGCTTTGCAATCGCGCTCCACTGCACACTTGGCATTTTGCCAAGTTCACTAGAGCGCACTTCCAACCTCTCCGCTTCCAGAGACGACCTCTTCTCGCTCCACAACGCCGACTCGATGCGTGTCTCATTCATCGCTGCCCTCTACTGGAACACCACCTCCGATGGCGAGAAGGTGTGGAGGCTCAAAGATTTGATATCGGCTGGAATATGCACTTTTCTCATAGTGAGTGTATTAACAACTGCTAAACCGCTGGCGTGTCCGCTGCGTACACGCCAGCGGTTTAGAAGTGTAGAGAACTGGGAACTTGTATAGATAACGCTCTCCTCGCTGATTCTATTCTTCGCATTGAAAATCTACTTCCACATGAAGACGGCAAGTGCTCACATGAGTTCGAGAACTTTGGAACTCAATCGACAGCTATTCGTCATGCTCACTGTTCAGGTACTTCACCTTCATCTCATATCAGCTTATCAGTTCCTCTTTTTCAGACAATCGTTCCATTCGTCACCATGTACATTCCAGTCGGTCTCGTCATTAGTCTGCCTCTATTCGACCAGAGTCTCGGCTATTTTCTCAACTTTCCGAGTGCCAGTGTGGCCGTCTATCCGGCCATCGAGCCACTGATTGCCATGTATTGTATTGCGGATTTTCGGAAGACTATTCAAAGTTGGTTGCTTGTGAATTCGTGAAAATGAACGAAAGTTATTCAGGGCTGTTCCAGAGGAAGAGACCGAAAGTGAGGATCTCGACGACGTGGTCGCACGAAGGAGTGTATGGCGTTGTGACGACCAATGGCTCATAGTTAATAGTGAGATCATGGCTAATCTCTGTCCAGATTGTTCTCATAATGTAATGAACCGATGACTTTCCGTATTTCTTCGAGAAACGCCGCCTATATATCGAGATTGTTGAGAGATATCAAAAAAGTGTCAATTGCAAACTTGTAGATCACAACTAGAACTACAACTTTCCAGTTGACAACTTTTTGATATCTCTTATCAATCTCGAGATATAATGATTCTACGGCAGAGTGCATCAGAGCGCGTTTGCATATGTTGGTAGTAGAGCAGTGATAACGAAAGTCAAACACTGTTCCCGTCTAAACACTCTCTCTCGCTGTCTGCGTCTCTCTATCTCTCTCTCTCCCCCCCCCCCCCCTCCATCGATTGCTCTCGTTCCCGTGCGGGTCGCTCTTTCTCTGTCTGCTCCCTCCGCGCTCCGCACACTCTCTCTCTTTCTCCCTCTCTCTTGCTGAGGTGTAATTTCGTTGTCTCCTCTTCTCCCCCTCCCGTCCCGTTTTTCATTATCGCAATGGAGGAGAATCCCCTTCAATGTACAATTTGCAAGAATGTGAGTGTGTCACACATTGCCCCGTCCAAAATCCCCCGCCAATTTTGCAGGAGTTCGAGGAGCCGATACTGCTCAATTGTCAGCACACGACGTGTCGCAAGTGCTCGACGGGCTCGCCGACGTGCAAGGGATGCGCCACGATGCCGTCCACCTCGTCCTCCCGCAGTCACACTCCCCAACCGGACCGTCTGGCGGCGTTCCTGCTCGACGCGTCCAAAGAGGAGATGGAGGAGTGCGCGAATTGCGAACAGCTCTCGCTGCCAATGTTCTATTGCGAGACGTGCCAGCAGTCGTTGTGTTTGGCGTGCAGGAGTGTGACGCATCAGGCGCGCATGTTCTCCTCGCACCGGATCATCAGCTCCGATGAGCGGAGCAAGGTGTACGGCGCGGCGTTGTGTCGGGATCACAACGAGCCGTACATTCTCTACTGCTCCGACGTCCGGAAGCTCGTGTGCATTCAGTGCTTCAACGGGCGGCCGCTGGAAGAGCGTCACAGCTTCATCTCCATCGAGCAGGGCCATCGAATGTGTCTGGAGAAGATCGAGCAGTCGGCGGCCAAGTTGCGCTTCTACCAGTCGGAGCGGCAGGAGGAGCTCAACGTCAGGCAGCGGATCCTCGAGGAGAACGCGTCGGGTTTCGATGAGGCGCGCAATTCGCTCTATCAGTTGTGCCAGCAGATCATTGATACGGTGATGACGACGCGCGAGGCGCTCGCCAAGGAGTTGGTCCGACAGCAGGAGCAGAGTGACGAGCAGTGCAAACGGCAGATTAGGGAGATTGAGGCGGTGATGGTGAGTGAAGTTTTTCAAGTGATTGCGAGCAAATTTTCAGTTGATTTGTTTTTTTTTTGAAAATTTCCAAAAAATTTAAAATTTTTTTGGATTTTTGGGAAAAAAAAATTTTGAAAAAAAAATGAAATTTTGTCCAAATCACAATGTTTTTCACATCATTCGATAGAGAATTTCACGCTGATTACGCCTCAATTGTACAAAAAACATCAGAATCAAAACTGACTGCGAAAACGGGCCGCGAGGTTGAACCCGCGCCCATAAAATGTCTTTTGCGTTTTTGGCCCCGAACGCGTTAGAAATCGAGAAAACTGATCAGGTTTTCTGAATCCACGTGTCATTTTGCATCCGAAAATGTATAATGGGGACCATTCTGAGAGAAAAATATTTTTTCAAAATTTCCCAAAACTCAACTTTCATCTTGGGTTTTTGGAAAAAAAATGAAATTTTACCCAAATTGCAATGCTTATACATGAATCGATAGAGAATTTCACGCTGATTACGCCTCAATTGTACAAAAAACATCAGAATCAAAACTGGCTGCGAAAACGGGCCGCGAGGTTGAACCCGCGCCCAAAATATTTTTCTGTTGCATTTTTGACCCTGAAAACGGCGGAATTGAGGAAAACTGATAAGGTTTTCAAAATCCACGTGTTATTTTGCATCAGAAAATGTATAAAGAGGACTATTTTGAGAGAAAAATTTTTTTTTTCAGATTTTTCCAAATGGAAATGGGGAAAATTTTTGAAAAAATTCTGAAAAAAATTGTCCAAATCACAATGTTTACCACATCAATCGATAGAACATTTCACGCTGATCAAGCCGACCAATGACAAAAGATAGGAAACTCAAAAATGACGCAGAAAGCGGGGTGCAAAAGTTGAACCCGCGCCCACAATTTCAAAAACGATCGCGTAACCCACTCTACCACATGACACATGTTGGACGTCTGTCGACACACTTGTGACAATATCGTTGGATCTTGGCGCCGCCGCCGTCGCTGTGGCGTGAAAACAATTTTTTGCACTTTTCAGTGTAATTTGGAGAATTCAAACGGACGCCCGTGCCTCTCTAAACCTCTAAACAACTGATCTTCAGAGTCCCGTCCGTCTGTGCCTCTTCTCGGCGCAAATCCTCTGCACGACGGCGTCGAAACTCGACGTCCTCCAACTGTGTCAGCAGCTGCAAAAGCGAATAGGCGTTCTGCTCGACAAGACCGTCGACAAGCTGCCCGTCTCGTCGACGCCCGACAACATCGAAGTGCGGTCGGACCTGGCGAAAGCCCTCGAGCCCTATCTGGGAATGTCGGCGGCGTGGTGCCCGATAAGTGTGTCGCGCGAGGGCAGCAGCGCGTCGAATTCGTACAAACGCGGGTCGGGCTCGCACAAGGCGATGATGCCGATGATGTCAAAGTTTCAAGCGACGATCGACTTGGCGGGCGCTTTCGGTCAGCTGTTTGGCAAAGTCGAGCGTGAGTTTTCGTTGTTGGTGTCTACATAGTCCCCTCTATATCTTGCAGACCCGCTCCGTCAGTTGGTCGTCGAGTTGGCGTCGACGAGTCAACAAGTGCTCGAGACGCAACGCGACCTGACCATTCGCAAGTGTCTCATCGAGAAGGAGGACGTCGAGAAGTTGGTGAAGATGTGCAAGCGCATCGAGGCGAGTCTCGGCATGCACTCGGCGGCCCTGGACGGCATGCAGTCGGAGATGCAGGAGATTTGGCAGGAGCAGCTGGATCGCGTCCGACGCCAGCAGATCATCTATCGCGAGAAGGTCGAGGAGATCCTGCGGCTTCGGGACACCGCCCGTCAGGTGCTCACCGCCGCCAAGCAGCTCGTGCCCTACGTGTCGTGCATTCTCAACATGAACGCGATGATCGATCCGAAGCGTTGCCATCCGCCCGACCCGGCGCCGATGGAGAGCATTTGTCTCGAGATCACCGGCATCGAGCCGAACAGTCAGACGAGGATAATGGCTATAGAGAAGGAGGAGGAGAACCGCCGACTCAGTCAGGAGGCCAAGAAGAAGGAGGAGTTGGCCGGTCAGAGTGCGGTGATGAAGTCGTTGAAGCACAGCGGCAAGGCGAAGCGCAAGGAGATGATGCAGCGGATGATGGTGAACACGAACCGAGAGCGCAGTCCCGGCGGCACGGACACGGCGTTGATGAGCCCGTGTGTGAGGAGGATGTGAGTTTCTTTGGAGGAAGAGATTCCTGACAAGTTCTCATAAGCGATCACTGTGTTTTCCAGAAGCTCCTCGGTTCTCAAAGAGGAGACAAACTCGGAGCTCGACGCCGAGGAGTTCCTCGACGAGTCGTTCGAGCTCAGCGGCGAGCAGTACGAGGAGATCGTCGACGGCACGCTCACCGAGGAGGATCGTTGCAGCTCGGCACTGCTGCTCTCGTTGGGCATCGCGCACGACGCGCTGTCGCCGTTGCCGTCGCTGGAGCAACTGCTCGGCCGGATCCCGCTCGCGTCGCGCGTCACCCACGACATTGGGTTCAGTCGAGGCGCCATGCTGCAGAGTCTCAACGACGTGTTCGCTCTTCAGAAGCCGCCGACGCCCGAGAATCTGAGCGTGTCGGAGGAGCGCAACGTGTCGGCGTCGGCGGTTCGGAGTGCCGAGAAGCGCAAGAGTTTGCCGACGGCGGCGTCGTCGTCGGAGCGAGAGGACGAGGAGAGGGAGCCGGAGCCCGCCGCGGAGGTCGTCGTCGAGAAGAAGAAGGTGGTGGTGGTTCGTCGTCGAGTCAAGAAGACGTCGGAGCCGTCGGAGCCACCGTCGGAAGAGGAGAGGGCGACGGAGAGCCTGACGTTCAGCACGCCTCCCGACTGCCCTTTCGTTCCCCAGGACATCTTCGAGAAGGCCGAGCTCGACGAGCGCATAGGCACCTTCGAGGCGAAGGAGCGCGTGTTGCAGAGTCTCAAGGAGAAGATGCATCCGAGGACGGATGAAAGGTCATAATGGTCATGAGTGCTACTACCGGTTGAACTGATAATAAAAACATTGTAAACGCATTCCCCTTCTGTTTACCCATCTTTGGCAGTGTGCGCGCAACCTATAAACGCGTCGAAGCATGGCGCGCGACGGCTGTAAATATGGAATTCCGTGGTGTTGCATGATAAAATGGCTAATGTTTGCCCCGGGAGGAGGCGGGAGATTCCGGATTTGTCTCAGCCAGAGATGGGCGGTCTCTTGGCCTTCTCTTAGAGGGGGAGGAGAGGGGGGGGGGTATCAAAGTTATGAATCCTCAGATTCATCCTCAGATTCATTCCTTTTCCCGCGCTCAGCCACCGCCGTCATCGTCCATGATTATACGCAGTAGCCGCCTGCACTTTCTCTTTTGTGTTCTTCTTCCGCTTCTTTTGGTCTCGTCGGTGGCGGCGCTTCCGGCCGCATCCACAAACGCGTATGGATGTCACCGGGACACGGAGAGCGCCGCGTTTTTCGTCAACGGTCTCGCGCGACTGCCCGCCTCGTCGACGGCGTGCTTTGACGCGTGTTCGAGAGGCAATTGTACAGGTGAGCGGGGGGGATTGGTTTCGACTTTTTGATTGAGATTAAAAGTTTTGGAACGAATTGGACGACCATCCAATTACCATTTGGAGGGGGGAATCATTCGGAAGATCAAAACGCGTTTTCTAGTAGTTTGATCTATTTCCATCTCGAATTTAGAGTTGAAAAAGAGCTTATTGGCTTCGGAATCTAGATGATGTGGTTTATTCATAACTATGTTCTCCGGATTATTGTAGAATGTTTTTGTACAAATTTGCCGGTTTCCAAGTTGATTTTTTGCCGAAAAGTCCATTAGACGTTTGCCGTTGACTTGTAGAAGACGTAGATCAATTTATCATTTGCGTAGTGATCTTGGGATCAATTTCTTATATTTTGAGCCTTCTTGCCTGTTTTCAAGCCAATTTTTATTTCAAACAGAGCATTTTTAGCCATGAAGACGTGGTTCTGCCAAACTGTGGAAAATGGAACTTTGTTAGGGTTTGCAGCCATGATATCTCGAGACTGATAAGAGATATCAAGAAGTTGTCAAGAGCAAACTTGTAGATCATAACTAGGACTACAAATTTGCCGTTGACAACTTTCTGCTATATCTTATCAATTTCGAGATATAATAAGGGAAAGCTGACGACGTTGCAGGCGTGCTGTTCCAAGGCGACAAATGCATCACCATCGACAAGGCCAACTACTTCGGAAGTCTCGAATCGAAGAACTACATCGCGATGGAATGCGTGAAGAAGGCGCCGCACAAGCTTCTCGTCTCCGAGTGGGACGGTCGAATCCTAGTCGACCGTAGCCGCGAGGTGACGAAGGCCGCCTCGAAACGCGAGTGTCTCTCGCTGTGCGCCCAGGAGAAGTCGTTCCCGTGCCTGTCCGTCATGTACTATCCCGAGAGTAGGGACTGTCTTCTGAATGCGGCGTCGAGTTCGTCGGCCGAGTTGCGCGTCGATACGAGCGGCTACAAAGTGTCCTATATGGAATTACACGGTTTGAAGGGTAGGTGTCAACGCTTCGCTGCGCGCCCCTCTCCGGATTCTCCCCCGATTGTTGCAGAAGCGGTCGAGTGCCTCGACGCGTTCAAGATGATCGCGCACGACGCGATGGAGATCCGCGGCGAGTCGCGCATCTACAACGGCTCCGACGGCGGGTTGGCCAAGTGCATCGAGCGGTGCGCCGACTGTGACGTCGTCCTCTTCAACGAGATCTTCTCCGAGTGCTACTCGGTGTGGTACGACCCGACCGGACAGGTGTTGGACTTTGTCAACGACGAGTATCAGGTGCTGACGAACGCGTGCTCGAGCTACAAGAAGAGTTGCGAGTCGAGGAACGCGCTCTACATCTCGCACTTCAACCCGGACGAGAGACTCAAGTCCGAGTGCCTCGAGAAGTGCACAATGACGGACGGGTGTGAGTATGCGTACCAGTCGAACGACATGAACACTTGTGTGATGTCGCGACGCAAGAAGAGCCTGCCGTTGGTCGTTCAGAAGATGTGCATTGATGTTGAGGATTTGACCGATGGGTCGGCGATATTGTTCGATGAGATTGGAGGGTGTAAGAGCGGGAAAGAGCAGGGACTTATGGTTGCCAAGGACCTGGAACTTCACCAGTGTATGCAGTTGTGTGCCACCCATCCGACCAGGAGGTTAGTCTTTTTTTCAATTGGGGCTTTTCTGGGTTTATTCTGACGTCTTCTGGAACAAGGTACTATCAGATGAGAGCTCTGCTCGAGAATCATTTTATCTCGAGACTGATAAGAGATAACAAAAAGTTGTCTACAGCAAATTTGTAGATCATAACTAGGACCAGAAGTTTGCTGTTGACAACTTTTTGATATCTCTTATCAATTCCCGGTTGTTGGGCCATTCATGGTCATTCTGAAGATCCCAAGTTCAATTCGCTATAATTCGGCGGAAAATGCTCCATTTGAGCTCACCTCTTGTCTCAGAGCAGTCAAAGGGTCTAAAAACAAGTTACCAAAGAAACGAGTTCATTTTGGAAATCTAAGGAAGTGCCACGTCATCAGGAAGTCAGGGCCTAATAACTATTTCGCAAATTTCACTTGAAATGCTCCGTTTGCACCGATTTTCTGCCTAGATATATCGTCAAAGGTCCCAGAATCCATTTGCCAACATTCCATAGTTGAATCTGAAACTCTAGAAGTGCCACGTCATCAGGAAGCTACCTTATACTCGAACGGGCATAACTCCGTGGAAATTGCTGATTTTGAGCTCATCTCCCGTCTAGATATAGCCAAAAGGTCTAGAGACCATCTCCCAAAGTCACACAACCTTACTTGAAAATCTGGAAGCGCCACGTCATCTGGAAGTTGACGTGATGGCCCTCACGCGCGCACCTACGAAGCAAACTACAAAATTGTGGTGATACGAGGTGAAAACGGGTTTCTGTAAAATCAGTGATCCTTCCTTATCACATCTTATCACTATTTCAGCTGCGAGTCGATAACCTACACGAAATCCCGGCAGTGCTACCTCCACGACGGCGCCGTCGAGATTTCGGAGCCGAACGCCGAGTGCTCGATTTTCACGCTAAACGTGATAACTTTCGAGTCGGAGATCACAAGTAATCACTGATAAGCGGCTAGATATCAATGATTGATTGATTGTTCCAGCGACGACGCCTCCTGGAGACTCGAAGATGAAGAAGCCGAATAAGGCGAAGACGTTCTCTTCGGGGAGCAAGAAGGATCAGCGGAAGGTCGAGGAGAGTGGGTTTTCCAGAGTTTTCAGCTAAACTTGAACCTCGTGATTCTAGAAAAGCTGCAAATCAAGGAATCCGGTCAGAAGGGCGGTTTGGAAGACGTCACGATCAACACGTACTGCAATTTCGGGCACATTTCGGTGGAAATCTCTTCCGGAACACTTTCCGGAGGCGAGATCTACGTCCGGAATGGACACTCGAACTGCTCCACGAGCATCGGGTCTTCTGGAGCGGCGACGTTGCGGATTCCGCTCAACGACGCCTCGTGTCCGGTTTCGAAGATTGGCGACGTCGTCGAGACTGTAGTCGTTGTGACGAAGGACATGGGAGGTGGTGATAACGCGACGGCGGCGGCGGTGATAACGATCGACGATCAACTTTTCAAAGTTCGCTGCGACTACTCGAATCAGAAGAACAAGACGGTGGCGGTGGCGAGGACGATGAATTTGCGCACGTCGGCGTTCGCGAATCTCGACATCTATGGGAAGGTGAACGTGAAGCCGATGAGTATGGAATTGCGCGGCAAGCGGGACATTGTCAAGGCGCAGACTGTCAAAATCGGGCAGAGTTTGGATTTGGTGTTCACCGCGGACAACTCGACGTCTTCCGCCAAGCGCGTCTTCGTTCGACAATGCACCGCCTTCGACAGGGACCGCGACGAGCGGATAGTACTGATAAAGAGCGGGTGGGTGATATGCAAAAGTAGCCTCAGTCAATACAACCTCAAGGGTGGTTCTAATCAGAGATTTCAGCTGACACGCATGAATACCATCATTGGCGGGGGTTCGAGCGCGGGCCGAGTCGCGCGTCGTCCAAACGCGCACACCACTCGGCCACACGTGACGTCATCGAGCGCGGCCGAGAGGGTGTAGACAACCGCGCGCGTTTCGGCGGCGGCCGAGCGAGAGAGGGGGAGAGACGGGCTGCTGCGGCGTTGTAACATTGATCTTTCGATTTTCTTCCAGATGCGCCACTCAAAACGCCAAAGAGTACGTATTGAGGGACGAGATCAAAGAGACTTCCACTGGCTTCATTCTCCCGTTCCGCGCTTTCCGATTCAAGCAGGGAGAAGCCGTGAAAATCGAGTGCGAAGTGAAGTATTGCGAAAAGTGCAAAAAGGTAGTCGAAAGGGTTTATTATTGGAATCTTCCCGTTTTCAGCCAAATTGCTCGGCTAGAAATCGCCGATTCGCCGCCGAAATCGAAGAGGACGGGCCGTTCGATGAGACGGAGCAACTTCGCGCAGAGCTGCTGGTCAAAAACGAGAAACCCGTCGCGATCAACCAATATTGTCTGGGAATTGGTCACTGGACGATTTTATCAGTGATAAGCGCACTGATTATCATTTGCCAACTAATTGTGCTCATTTACTTGTGCCTTAGGAGTCGCTTCAATGTGAAGCGGTTTTAGAATGGGTTTTATTGATTTTTTGCTTTTTTTGATGATGATAATAATGAAGATAATAAATTGATAAGCTGATAAGATTTACATTTACATTTAGACATTGAGCATTTCGGCGGCGCACGTCACTTTCACCGGGAACCACGTGTTCGACGGATTCGTAAACTTCAACGTGTACTCTCCGGCGGCAACTTGTCGTTCGCCGAATTCGGGCAGCTGCAAATTTGTATTTTTTGTATTATTTATGCTAAAAATTGTATTAATACAAGTTCCGGAAGTAAAAATTGGGAAAATCGGCGAAAATCGGCGAGAAAATCGGCGAACGGTTAGAGATGAGAGAGATGAGAGAGTGCAGACACGCAGACGTTTTCACGATTTTCTCGAAATTTGCTCGTGTCTTCCGGATTCCGGAACACGGAATTTTCCGGAAGAAAACGCGAAAATGTGTTGTGTCGAAGTACTAGTAACCTAATAGAAGGTGACTTTAACAGAATTTGTTTAAAAAATCAGCTAAAAATGCTCATTTTTCGACAAAATCGGCACCGATCGGTCTGCACAAGATTTTGTCTGAAATCCTAAGGTTTTGCCTTACCAGATTTCATAGTTTTTCTATATTTCGTAATAATTTGAAGAATTTGTTCCGTTTCAACGAAAATTGGCCATTTCACAGCACATTGAAGACGCGAGCGTCTGCGTCTCTTGTCGCGCCACACTATTTCGCAATCTTGCCTACGCGCCGATTCCGGTGACGGAATAGCAGAGAAATTCGGATAGGAAACATTGATTTCAAATGATAAAGAAAACAAAAGAGTTTATCATCCTTTTTTGCTGATAAAATTTTGACAAAAAATTATTATTTTTTCCGTTAAATTAAAATTTTTTTACATGTCTTTTTACGAACAATTTTATTTGTTTTCCTGCTCAAAACGCTCAAAATTGAATTCTGCAATTCGAAAATTCCGCGGCGATTCGAAATTTTTCCGGAAAAAGTGCAAAAAGTGTGATTTTCAAAAATTTCCCTTTGAAATTTCAAAATGCGTCTATCCTTCCAAAAATGGACCATTCTAGTGGCCGACAGTGTGAAAAACTTGAAATGTCCCATTTTATCAATGTCCGGTTGAGAAATTCTCGAAAAATCGTGGTTTGTACGGTTTCTCCGGGCCCAGCCGGGGGGGGGGGGGGGATTTGCAGCAAGTGCGCTCTATTGATAAAAATTGTTCAAAAAACAAGAAAATGAACATTCCATATAGGAAAGTTTGCGTTGTGAAAAGTGCAAAACGAACCTTGAGACTGGCGAGTGTGATCTTCGGCCAGATGGCCATCTCCTTGCCGGCGTCCCGTCGAACAATCTCAAAGTCGACGTCGCCGGACGTTGTGTAGTTCCAAACGAGTTTCGCCGGCGTTGTTGTCTTACTGAAACACATTCCGAGGGTCAGAATGGTAACGAATTCTGATCTACCATGTGAACTCGGCTGTCTGGAAGGCCTTGATGCTCATACTCTTCGCCTTGGGCGCCTTCAAAAGACCATTGTGCAGCCATATGTGTTCTTGTGCTTTGTATTCGTCCTTGGCGATCGGCTTCGGCGGTTTGCAGACGCCTTCTGGAGGGCTTGCGAAACCGGAATCGTCGCGATACGTGCCGCCGTACTCGACGGGGATCGCTTGCGGTTCGAGATACTTTTTGAGGTCCTCCGTGTTGTTGAGGAACGCGAGCTTCTCGGCCGTCTTTGGGTCGACGAGACGCTTCGTCACTTGCCACATTACCGAGATGATGCCGGGCGGGTTGATGAGGAGCAGTTTGCACAGCTGGAAGAAGATTGTATTTGCTCGAATATCTTGAAATTGATAAGAGATATCAAAAAGTTGTCAACAGCAAAATTAAAGTCCTAGGTATGATCTACAAGTTTGCAGTTGACAACGTTTTCATATCTCTTATCAATCTCGAGATATATCGATTTTCCAGTTCTCCAAAACAAAGTCCCTCTTGTTTGGATGCCATTGAAATGGCCCCGCAACCGAGGAGAGTTCTGTCGGTGAATCATCATATCTCGAGATTGATAAGAGATATCAAAAAGTTGTCAACTGCACATTTGTAGTCCTAGGTATGATCTACAAGTTTGCAGTTGACAACTTTTTGATATCTCTTATCAGTATCAAGATATAATGATTTTCCGGCAGCGTTTGAAAAAACTTTGAGCAAAGCTGCCCCCCGGAAACTCACATGCTCGCTAAAGTACTCTGCCCACACTTGCACGACGAGCCTTGCCAACTGTGCGGGTCCCGAGAGCGGGTTCATAAAGTCGACGAGATTCAGTCCCTTCAAGTCCAGAATGCACACGACCGACGAGGCGCCGCCCGTCGCGCGCTCAGTGTGTGCCATCGCGCGCGAGAAGTTCTCCTGGAGCATGAAGTACGAGTGGAGGACGTGGCTGAGCGGCATGATTTTGAGGATCTCCTTGATGTCGGTGCCGTCCATTTTCTGGACGAACACGTGCACGTTGCGCGAGGTGATCGAGTAGTCGAGTTGGGAGATGTTGAAGCGCTGGAAGATGATGGGAATATATCTCGAGATTGATAAGAGATATCAAAATGTTGTCAACTGCAAACTTGTAGATCATAACTAGGACTACAAGTTTGCAGTTGACAACTTTTCGATATCTCCTATCATTCTCACCTCAAAACACTCCCTGCCAATGTCAACTTCTGTGAAGATCTCCAAATCCGTCGCCTTATCATACTTCATCAACTTGCGATGCTCGAGAAGCTGTAGAATCTTCTGCCGCGTCTTCTCCACATCTCCATTGCTCGCCGTCAGGAATCGAGCGAAAAAGAAGGGCGAGTCGATCTCCGGGGGAACCAAGGGGATCGAGGATCTGAATGAGGGTCTGAAGAGGGATGCTCGGGCACCAACGACTCACTTGAGCCTCTCGGCCTTCTCCAGAACTTCCGCACTGAACGCTCTGGCAGTTATCATGTCGTCGATCATTCTGAAAGAAAGAAGGAAAGAAGGAAACGTGTCAGGGAGGGAAGGAATGAGAAAAAAAGGAGAAGAAGGGGAAGAATGGAAGGGGGAGGAGGAGGAGGACAGGTTTTCAGAAAAACGAGGCGCTATCAGTTATTATCATAAGCGCCATGACGTATGACATAGTTAGACGGACACACAGTGGTCTCTCGAAAGGTGATAAGGGACGATTCGACGAACTAAGGCGAATGGCTGGAGGAAGAATGAAACATGAAACAGAGAAACACACGAGGAAGAGGCGGACGCGTCAAACTTCAAGGTTACTGGCGGGAAAGAAAGCAGCGAGAATGAGAGGAGAAAGGAAAGGAAAAGGAAAGAGAAAGGGGAACAATTTTTAGATTATATAGTAGTAGCAGGTTGGCTAAATAAACAGGAATGGGGGCTGCGAAATGGTCAAACAGTGTCTAATACGGTAGTCATACAAGAAGCGCCGCCAGGAAACCAATGATACATAGAGAAGACACATACACACACATTTTCAGATTGTTTTCGAGATTGCGCGAGACGAACCATGTGATGATATTGGGGGGTGGAAATTGGAAACAAACACCTGAGAAAGGGGGAGAAAGGAGAGAACAATGGAGGGGGGGGGGGGTAGTTTGAAGTTTGGCGGTGTTATATGTTATGACACAAAGTGGACGGGGGAGGGAGAGATTAATGGGGCGGAGTTGTTACACTGTTACATTACATCGAACCGAACACACACACATCGGTTTCAATGAGAGGATCATTGGGAAACCTAGAGAAAAGTTATCAGTTGATAGCTTCGATATGGTCTGTTGAAACTTGACAAGTAAGATTTTGAATTGATAGGTAATCAGTTCAACTCCATTTTGTTAGTTGAAAACTTTTCGATAGCTATCATGGTTGTCGAGTTATCAACTGATAAAGTCAGGCTGAAATTTGCGATTTTGTAGAAGGTGTTACGGATTTCTAGTTCATCAAAATAAGAATGTTTAAAAACGAATCGATAGGAAATCATCTCAGCTTCATTTTTTTAGTTGATCACTTTTTGATATCTCTGGTGGTACTCGAGTTATCAACTGATAAGGAGTTTCCACAAGTAGCATTGCCCATTTCAAAAAAAAAGTCCCTCTACACTTTTTTCAGTTGACAACTTTTTGATATTAGTTAGTTACGTTACCGTATCCGGGGTTGACTTCTCACTTGTCATAGCAGCATAACGCTCTAGACCATGATCCCAGAGCTGCAGATCCCATTGACACGGGGTGACATCTTCACAGGTAGCGAGGGCACAGGTGGGCACCGGAAAATGGGGGAGAGGGGGAGTGTGGAGAAGGTGTGCTCCGGACCTGTCCAAGACAGTCATTCTAACCTAATTATCCTGTACGCTGCGCTGAAAATGGTCCAGCGGTACAGTAGGGAGTACAGGGCGAGCAAGAAGCGCCATCAGATGGCCATTCGCGCGCTTTACGTAAGTTTTTATCAGCCCTATCAGCTCTTATCACTAAATTTCCAGGCACTGCGCGAGAACACCGCCGCGTCAGACGAGCGGAAGGACATCGAGGAGGCGATCGACGCCACGGTCATCGAGTGGAACAGAGCGTGTCCACTCGAAGACGGCTACTTCGATCTGCACGGAATGACGCTGCGAGGCGCCGTGCAGTTCGCGAAGACCGTCGTCGCTCTCGGACAAAGTGAGTTGTTTTCTTTTATCAGTGATAATCTGATACTTTTCTTTGCAGAAATAAAGTTCGAGACGGGCCGCGGGAGGCACTCGAAGAACGGAGTGCCTGCGATCCGCAACGCACTCCTCAACGAGTTCTTCGGCTTCGTTCAGGTGGACGCCCGCAATCAAGGTGTCCTCGTCGTGTTGGTGGAGTGAAGAGCCGACCGATGGGGAGGGACAGTCTTGAAGAAGAGCTCATGGATCGGATGGATCGGATGGATGGAAAAGGATCCAAGAAGACAGCGACGTTGGACATCCCGATGGAGACAGCGATGGAAGCCGAGCCGATCAATTCGAGATCCTCTCTTTTCATTTTCTCTCAATTGACTTTTTATCTATTAATCAATAATAAAAAATCTAATAACCCTGAAACGACTTCTCACTTTTGGAAGGTGGTGGAATCGTGCTGCACAGTCAAACAGATTGTTGTGCAGCCGTTTCCCCCCACCGACCATTTATGGAGTCCCAGGGGTTTCGGATCTTTGAAAACCAGGATATCCGAACCTTCCGTCCATCGCAGCACTAGAGGATCGGCATTGGATCAATGAGGTTTGCTTAACTTTCTGTTTCTGTTTTGGCTGACTATGAGCATTTGTCCAATCTCTGACATTGAAAATCTCTCCGTACCATTTCTAATCGATAGAAAATCATCTCAGCTTCATTTTGTCAGTTGACAACTTTTTGATAGCTATCACGGTTCTCGAGTTATCAACTGATAAAGCCAGGCTTCCGGAAATTGAAAATCCTAGAAATCAGCCTGTTTTGTAGAAGGTGTTCCGGACTTTTGGTTCCACAAAATGAGAATGTTAAAAAAACGAATCGATAGGGAATCATCTCTACTTTATTTTATCAGTAGATCACTTTTTGATATCTCTGAGGGGTTTTGAGTTATCAGTTGATAAACAAAGTCCACCAATTGTCATTTTCTCGCTTTCACAGCAGATGCTTCTGACTTCCAGTACGTCAAACCTGCAAAGTAAAATCACGAAGAGATAGATCACTTTTTGATATCACTTACCGTATCCCAGCTATACTAAGATGCCCCCTCGGAGCCAGAGCATCGCAAGAGAGCCAATAAAGCGAAAGCTGCCAGTAATTGAAAGATTTATGACCACAGAGACCACGGACCACGGTACCGGAAATGACAAACGTACAGCGAGAGCCTATTCATTCGGCTATTCATCTTCCATATCCATTCCAATTCATCCAATCCCCCCCCCTCCTCTTTTCCAACCCTGCTGCTCTTTTTCATTTCGGCGGGTAAACAAAAATTCGTCCATTCCTTTCTCCTTCCAACCCGCTTTTCGCATTTGGCCCCCACAGGGCATTCCGTCTTGTCGTCGACACATATATTTATGAAAAATTGGCCATTTTCCCTCCCCCCCCCCTTCTCCTTTGCCCATCTTTTCCATTCTTGCTCAAGCCTCATTCCTTGGTTTTCCACTTTTGCTATCGGCGCTCCCTCCTCCTCCTCCTCTGCCCGTTTTTCACTCAATTGCCTCATTTTATTCAGATGAGCACATACTTGTGTTTGAATGAAAACGACGATGGAAGAGGAGGAAAGAGAGGAGAGGAGGAGGACGGGGGGGGGGGGGGGGGGGCATCTGCATTGATGAGAAACAGAAGCGACGCTTGATCTGTTTGTAGAGCTCTGTGTGCAGAGAGTGCTGGAGCTACATGTAGAGCCCAGGAGCCTAGGAGCCTAGGAGCCTGGGAGCCCAGGAGCCTAGGAGCCCGGGAGCCCGGAAGTCCAAGAGCCTAGGAGCCCAGGAGCCCAGGAGCCTAGGAGCCCGGGAGCCCGGAAGTCCAAGAGCCTAGGAGCCCAGGAGCCCGGGAGCCTAGGAGCCTAGAAACCTGGTATCCGGTGCTTTGGAGCCCTGAACCCCGATAGTTTGACACTTTTGAAGTTCTGTAGTCCTCTCAGGATTTGGAATAGTTCTAGCCCTAGATCTTTAGAGCCAAGATAAACCTGGAATCTTAGTCGAATAGATGTCTTGAAGACCAGTAAGTCTATAGCGATTCAACCTGAAAGCCTTAATGATTTGAGCTCAGAGTCGAAAAATTCGGAGCCCAGAGCTTGGGAGGTCCGGAGCACAGACGTTTGATATCTCTACGAGCTTATGATTCCCAAAGCCTTGAAGCTCAGGATCTCAAAACTCCAAGAGCATACGTTGCTCAAAAGTCCTGAATCCCTGCAAATCGGGAAAAACATAGCCGTCATAGATTCCAGGAGCCCAGAAACTCGGACTCCCCTCCCCTTCCTCGTTTAAAGACGCATACCGTAATCCCCCCGTCTTCCCATTCCCCCTCCATCCATCCATCCAGAAAAACCATTGTTCCATTTCCATCGGCGAAAGAAGACCCATTGAGAGAGAGTGAGGAGATACTTCAAAAGAGCCCCCCCCCCCCCCTCCACTTTGAAGAAGCGCCGTTTTATTGTGTGTGGTTCTTTCCCCCATTTTCCATCCCCTGCTCTTCTTATATGGGAAGAAGACACACTTCTTCTTCTTCTTCATAAGTGTGTCCTCTTCGCGACGAAGCGGCTGCCCCTCCTGGCTGGCCTAGGAAAGTATCTAGTCCATGAGCTAGATCTCTCTCTCTCTCTGTCACATGACAACCCGCTCTTCCCCCCGATCACCCGCCCCGGGAGCAGCTGCTGTGCTCTCCGCGCTGTCTCCCCCCTTCTCCTCCTCCCGCCAACGATCATCATCATCATTCTCATCAGTGTCGTGTGTAGACCAGCGCGCACTTTCATCTTCCCCCCAAATTCTCCCACTCTTTGTTTATGTCCTGATTTTGTGGCTCTTTTTCCTGCAATGGGCCTGCCCTGGAGCTTAGCACTTTGGCTCATTGCTTTTTGGAGGGGGGAATTTCATTTGGGGTCTCTCTCTGTCGCCTTCATTGTTTACAAATTTGTATCTCTGCAACAACGGCAACCGTTGACCTCTTTGCTTGATGGAATGAATCCCCTTCGAATTTCCCCCCTACTTTTCAGGTAGTTATGGTGGAGGCGGCGCAAGTGGCCGAACGGGAGCAATGGTCCTCGTGGGCCGACTTCATCATGAGCTGCATCGGCTACGCCATCGGCCTCGGCAACGTGTGGCGTTTTCCGTATCTTTGTTATCAGAACGGAGGAGGTTAGTGTAGGCAAGAAACCCGATCTGGCCACACAGAGCCCTCCCCACCTTCACGCTCATCAATCACCGGTCCTCTAGGAGCGTGAGGGGGGGGGGCTTTGATACATAATTGCAAAGGGTGTGAAGAGGAGAAAGCGAGGACAATTACACCCGGGGCATCCCCGAGAGCAATTTGTCAACGGGACAACGAGCCGAGCCCCTCGCTTCACACTGATCCGCTCATAAATCACAATTTGCAGGCGCCTTCCTCATCCCCTACTGCATTTCGCTCGTCTTCTGCGGCGCGCCGCTCTTCATTCTGGAGACGTCATGGGGTCAGCTGATGTCGGTCGGCGGGCTCGGAATGTTCAAAATCTGCCCCATCTTCAAGGGCGTCGGCATCGCCGCCGCCGTCATGGCCTTCTGGCTCAACATCTACTACATTGTCGTGCTCTCGTGGGCCGCCACCTATCTCTACAACTCGTTCACGTTCGACGATGTGCCATGGAGGAATTGCGATCATCCGTGGAACACGCCAAAGTGCCGCTCCGAGTACGTCAAGATTCCGTGCGATAGCAACCGAACGATCGCCGAGTTCTTCAACGTGAAAGTGCTCACGCACGACCACATCCACGAGTACAAGAAGCAGTTCTTCGTCGGCGACAAGGCCAACTGGACAGTGTGCTCGGCCGCCGATCTGTCCGTCGTCTCGCCTGTCAAGGAGTTTTGGAAGTGAGTGGCGCACCGACCGGAGCACAATTTCAGACTCTCTCCTTATCTTTTCCAGCCACCGCGTGCTCGGCATCTCGGCGGGTCTCGAGCACCCGGGCGGTCTCCGCTGGGACCTCGCCATCTTCCTCTTCTTCGTCTGGGTCATCTGCTACCTGTGCATCTTCAAGGGCGTCAAGTGGACCGGCAAAGTCGTCTACATCACCGCCTCGTTCCCCTACATCATGCTCTTCTGCCTGCTCATCCGCGGACTGACTCTCGAGGGAGCCGGCGTGGGGTTGGAGTTCTATCTGAAGCCCGATTTCAGCAAGTTGCTAGAGTCAAAGGTTTGGGTCGACGCTGTGACTCAAGTGTTCTTCTCGTACGGATTAGGGTTGGGAGCTCTCGTGGCGCTCGGAAGTTACAACAAGTTCAATAACAATGTTTACAAGTAGGTTCCGCAAAAACACCTCTTTTGATCTACTGATCCATTCCAGACAAGCGCTGACCGTGTGCTTCGTGAACAGCGGCACGTCAGTGTTCGCCGGCTTCGTCATCTTCTCGTTCATCGGATTCATGGCCACGCAGCAGGAGAAGAGTGTCGCCGAGGTGGCGCAAGCGGGCCCCGGCCTTCTCTTCCTCGCCTACCCGTCCGGTATCCTCCAACTGCCGTACACGCAATTCTGGTCGGTGCTCTTCTTCCTGATGGTCCTCTTTCTCGGCGTCGACTCGCAATTCTGCACCATGGAGGGCTTCTTCACCGCCATCATCGACGAGTTCCCGCATCTGACGCGCGATAAAAAGTACGGACGGGAGATCTTCGTCGGCATCATCTGCGTCATCTCCTACCTCATCGGCCTCACCACCGTCACCGAGGGCGGCTTCTACGTCTTCCAACTGTTCGACTTCTACGCCGCGTCCGGCTGGGCGCTCCTCTGGCTGCTCTTCTTCGAGTGCATCGCCATCTCGTGGAGTCTCGGCATCGATCGTTGGTACGAGCACATGAAGAGCATGATTGGCTACTATCCGAGCGGTTGGTGGAAGTTCTGCTGGGTGTTCGCCACGCCGTCCGTCTGCTTCGGCGTGCTGCTGTTCGGTCTCGTCAAGTATCAACCGTTGCGCATCGACGCCTACAACTACGATTACCCGGTGTGGGGACACATTTTCGGATGGTTCTTGTCGTTGTCGTCGATGATGTGCATTCCTGGTTATGCGATTTATATTTGGTTCAAGACGCCCGGAACTGTCAAGGAGGTGAGCGGGGGGAACCAGGGAGCCTAGAAATCAAGAAGACTGGGAGCCTAAGAGCCCGAAGCCTCCGGAATCCAGGACCTCGAGAGCCTAGGAGCTTCGGATCCTAGGAGCCTCGAGAACTTACCCGCAGGAGAGCTCTGCCGAAGAATTGCTCTATCTCTTGATTAAGAAGAGATATTGAAAAGTTGTCAATAGCAAACTTGTAGGTCATAACTAGGACTACAAATTTCCTCTTGACAACTTTTTGCTTTCTCTTATCAATCTCGAGATATAATGCATCTAGGATCATAAGAGCCCAAGAAGGTCATAACCTCAAGAATCTAAGATCCATGGAGCCCTTGAAGCCCAAATCTTCGGAGCACACCCCCCACCACCATAATGTCTTCCAGAAGCTCAAAATCCTGTGCCGCCCCGACATTGAGATCAAGGGCGCGATGGAGAACGCGGAGAACATGGAGCTCGTCGAGGACTTCCAAACCGCTTGATCATAGGAACTTATACACTGTTGACAGATTACTCTCTCTCTATCTCTTTCTCTCCGTCTCTCTATTCCCCCTCTCTCTCTCACCGTTTCTCCGTTCTCCCCCGACACATTCCGATGCGCCGAAACAAAACTTTATAGCTGCCATTTTTTGCTCGTCTAGTGTTTTTTGATATGCCGTTTCTTCTGTGTGTGTGTTCTCTCCTCCAGTTGTCTATTTTAATAATAAACTCCTATCTTTGACACTCTCGGCTCTGACAGCCGGAGAGCTCTCTGGAATTCCCTTCGCGAGACAGGTGAAAATCGGGAGGGAAACGTTGTGCGGGGGGAAACCGCCAAACTCCACTCTCTCTCCCGCTGCTACTCCTGCTCCATGGCGACTTCGAAGATAGTCGAAGAGCTCCAATCCTACTATCTCGCCGAATACCTGCCCCACTGCGCCTCCTCGCACAACCACAGCAACCCGTTGGCCAGTCTCAAATTCCTCCGAATCTCCTCCTACCTCCTATGCGTCGTCACCACGCCCATCAACCTCTTTGGCATCTATTGCATAGTGGTGAAGAGCCCCGTGGAGATGTTGACGATCAAGTGGTGCATGTTGTATCTCCATTCGATGTGAGTTAGAGGATCGGGAATAACTCTCTAATGGACCGGGGTTCAGAGCCGCATTCGTCAGCGCCTGGTTCACTCTGGGAATGACGCCATTCGCCTTCTTCCCGGCGTGCGCTGGCTTCACTGTCGGTTTGCTGCCGTGGCTACGAGTTCCGATAGAGGTTCAAGGATATGTGGCGTTTGGGTGTCTAGGCAGTGAGTTGCTCGGAAATTGATAAGAGATATCAAAAAGTTGTCAAGAGGAAACTTGTAGTCCTAGTTATGATCTGAATATTTGCTGTTGACAACTTTTTGATATCTCTTATCAATCTCGAGATACAACGACGTGAACTTGTCCAATTCCAGTGCTCGCTCTCTCTCTTCCAATCCTCTTCGAGAACCGCCAACGATACCTGGTAGATCACTACAAGATAACTCGCCCCGTCTCGCGCGCCCTCTTCTACTCGTTCAACGTGCTCTTCGTGCCGTGCTCGCTCCTCGGTCCGTTCTCCATCATCCCGCAACAGTCCACGGCGCGACAGGTGATTCTCCAACGCCTGCCGTGCCCTTCTCACGAGTACTTCTTCAACGCCGTCTTCATTCTGAGCCTCGACCACGTACCCATCACTTTGTACCTCAGCGCGTTGACCAGTGTCACGGTGGCGCAGATCCTGTTCTTCGGCGGCCATTCGCTGATCTACCTGGCGAACGGCGCGAAGACAACGTCCCGGGCGACACGGAGACTTCAGCGGCGGTTCTTTCTGGTGATCAGTGTCCAGTTGACACTTCCATGTGTCATTCTACTCATTCCAGTCGTCTATTTCATTTTCTCCATGATCAGCGGCTTCTATAGCCAGGGTAAGTGGGACACTTCCAATCAGTTGATAACCGATTATGGTTCCAGCGCTCAACAACATTTTCATGTTGACAATGACGCTCTACGGGGTGACTGCCACGTTGACAATGATACTCCTCCACAACCCTTATCAAAAGTTCGTCCGTCACTTGTTCGGTCGCCGTCGGAAGGGGGCCGCAAGTGTGCAGGTGAAGCCGAGGAAGTGGGTGCGAAGGAACGCGTTGTCTCTCGCCACGCCGGTCTCGTTTTGAATGAAACGATAAAGTATTTCAGAGTTTTGTTCGGGTTTTTGTTCTTGGAGACAGGAAGAGGTGGCAAAATGCGAGGGCCAATCTGACAATCTGACTCGAATACAGCGGCACTCCAAACGCCTGATAATCACTATATATCTCGAGATTGATAAGAGATAGAAAAAAGTTGTCAACTACGAACTTGTAGTCCTAGTTATGATCTACAAGTTTGCAATTGACAACTTTTTCATATCTCTTATCAATCAATAGATATAATGAGCTTTTCCGGAAACAGCTGCGGTGGCGGGGGTCAGAGGCCTCGATTTGGCCGGTTTACTTGTGTGAACTGCCGCTTTTGTTTGAACGCTCTGTGGAGTTGTTTGTCACGTCGTTTTTCTCGAAAGACATCTTTTTACCAAACGGACGCATTCTGAGAGAGAATGTTTCTGAAATGAGGGCTACTCGTACACATCTGCGGTTCCAGGAGTGTCTCGAAACGGAGAATCTTCGTCTTCATTGAATCTCATTCCCCAGTGAACTCTGAATTCTGGTTCATTCGAAGATTCGAGTATAGAGGGTGATAGCGGGTGATATCAGTGATAAAAGTCCCTGTGAAGCTTAAAGGCTAATCGGAGAAGGGCTTTGTTGAAACAATTGTTAGTTTGTGAAGGGTTGAGAGGGGGTACAAAGAATGGCTCCAAATGCAGCTGCTTCATGAAGATCTGATCTACCAATGATCTTTTGATCTTCATGCAAAGAAGAGCCTCCCCGAGGGTTCCCCGTTTTGCAAACGTGTGTTTCTCATTTCGCGCGAAGCGTTTCATCTGTTGTGATTCTAGGCAAAAGCCACATTTCCACTACACACCCACCGCCTACTCTCGGTATCATCATCAAAGTCATGACGAAAAACATGAGAGAAGGAGGAGGAGGAGCAGGTGGTGATTTCACAGCTCAAAGATTCCAAATCGGGTGTTGACACACGAAGATAGCGAGGGTTTTTTAAAGCTTATTACTCACATCTCGTTCATGCGTGCCCCGCTCACGCCCATTTGGCAACGTGTGCTGCTGCTGTTCAAAGTTCACCAGAGAGAAAGTTTGACATTCTGATCTACTCTCTCCCCCCGAAATTGGATTTATTCTCTTGCTCTCCCCCCGCCAAGCTCATTCATTCATCGGGGGGCACTCGATTGCTCCATATGTTCGAGAGTCCTCCGTGTCCAAGTGGGACGTATCTCGACTCGGCCGACTTCCTCGCCCTCTACTCGCACATCATCTCCCTATTCGCCCTGCCTGTCAACGTGATGGGCATCTTTTTGATCTACTACCGGACGCCGATTCGAATGCGCAACATGAAGGGCGTCATGTTGAATTGTCACGTGTGGGGCCTCGTTGGCGACGCGATGCTCGGCACGCTCACGATTCCCTACGTGTTCTTTCCGCTGATCGCCGGCACGCCGTTGGGCGTTTTGACGCGGTTTTTCGATCTGAACGCGTTTTTTCAGACCTATGTTGCGGTGGCGTGTATTGGAGGTGAGTGGGGTGAGCTCCAGGGGCTCCGAGCTCGGCAGGCTCATCGGCTCTTAAGGATAGCTCCCGGGGCCCTTAATTTTTCTTATCAGCGCTTCCGAGCTCTGGAGCTTGTGCTCTTGAGCTCTGCGGCTCCAATGTCTTAGGCTACATACTCCAGGACCTGGCTCAGAGCGCAGTACTTGGAGCCGATGTCTTCGAGCTTATAACGCTGCCGGAGAATGATTATATCTCGAGATTGATGAGAGATATCAAAAAGTTGTTAACAGCAAACTTGTAGTCCTAGTTATGATCTACAATGTTGCCGTTGACACCGTTTTCATATCTCTTATCAATCTCGAGATACATTGATTCTCCAACACCGACCAGCCGTAATGTGCCAGATCCCATATTCCACTCTTCCAGAAGTCGGCTCGTCGATCGTCTTCATGTTCGAGAACCGTCAATGCCAAACCGTCACCTCGTCCCTCAAACTGACATCCGACCCGTCGCGCCGTGCATTCTACGCCGTCAACCTGCTCGTCCCCTTCGTCACCTCACTGATCGCCCTCGTCCGCATCCCCGATCAGGACTCTGCCAAACTGGAAATGCTCAAAGTGACGCCGTGCCCGACAGTCGAGTACTACCGCCTGCCGACCATCATAGTGACGACCGACGCGAAGACGATCGGCGTCTGTCTGTTCCTCCTACTCGTGTTCTACGCGAGCCAAGTGATCTTCTTCGTGGCGCACGCTTCTCTCTACCTCTGCATCTCCACAAAGGCCTATACGGTTTCGGAGAAGACAAGGAAGCTGAAACAAAAGTACTTCCTGGCAGTTTGCATTCAAGTGGTCATCCCACTCACTATAATAGTGCTCCCAGTGGGCTACTTCACCTTCTCCATCATCACCGACTTCTACGACCAGAGTGAGTTGCTCAATGAGCCCCTGTCCCACTCCTCTTGTTCTTCCAGCACTCAACAACATCTGCTTCCTGCTCATGAGCTCTCACGGCTTCCTCGCCACCATTGCCACTGTGCTGATCTACGAGAACTATCGATCGCACGTGCTCCGGGTGCTCCGACTGAAACGAGACTTTAGAGCGACACTTATCATGTCGAAGAGTATGGCGGAGACCACGTATATTTGATTAGGCGGTAGCCAATCTTTTTTTTTAAATGTATGTATGTACTCTGTTTTTAGCAGCAATTATATAAAATAAACATTTTGGCTTTTGATCTAATCGGGAGGGGGGATATATTGGGAGTGGGTAAGTGGATAAGCATGTCAATTTGTTTCAAAGAGTTTGAGGTTGTTCTAGAGCGTTGAACCTATTTGATCACATAGACTCCCAGTGCCACGTCATTTACAGTTTCTAGAGAACTTGAAGCACTGCACGGGAGCAGTTCCAACGAAATGACAACAAATGGGACCTAGTGCGACAAGGAAATGGCGGGGTAGAGCATGAGATTCTCTGTGAACGGAACATGTTCCAGGGAGGTGTCTGGAGCTTTCGCAAGGTTCAGAAGCGTCCAGAGGTACTCTGTGAGAGCAAGCGGAGCTCTAGGAACACTTCCAGACGTAAAGATTCAAGGCCACTGGAGCACAACTCATATTTATTCAGCATCACATGGATCTCAATGGAAAACCGGCTTCTTCGTTGCCACTTCATCATGGAACGTGACGGCGCTCGGCGGGTTGCCATCGACAGATATCTCTCCCGGCATGTCAGGTCCGTCGTTCTCGACCTCGACGTCTCCGTGATCCAAGAACGGACGGTCGGCGGTTTTGCGGGACGCGAGTCCAGTGGAGAAGAGAGCCAGAAGGAGGATGAGGAGGAACAGTTTCATCTTGGATGGTGTCTAGAGGAACCCCCGAGAGAGGCGCTTATATTGTCCAGTGGCTTCCCACGATTAGAATGTACATGACAATCATGAGAGTGTGGTGCCCGTATAAAACTTGGATGACGTGGCGGTTGGGGCTCTCAACGAGAAATGCGTCGCCTAGTGCTGCTTCTTCTGATTCTCACGGTCTCCGTCACCGCCTTCGATCCGACTTTGATCGGTGACGTGGATTCGGTGGTGAGGATTCTGGAGCTCCACGACCAGAGAATAGGTGCTCTTTTCCAGTACAAACGCACCGGTGGACGTCTTCAACAAGTGCTCATCGGTCACGACTTTCCGGGGAGCATTCGTCCGCGCGGCGTCACCGGGGAGCCAAAGTTCGTGAAGAGTGCCAAAGGATGATGATGAATGATGGAGGGACGACGACATTGATAATGATACGCTGATTGTGAATTTGATTGTGAATGAATGAAATGAATGAAGTGTTGTCCATGTACGTGAACTTGTGATGCTTCTAATGATAATGATCCGGCCGGCAAAACTGGTCTAGAGAATGAAAATTGGACTCAGAGGGGGGCAGCGGGTCTTCCGGGAGCTTCAGGGAGTGCTTCAAAGTCGGACTGTTCTCCCAATGATCTGACTATGAAAGCTATGGAAGAGACTCTGAAAGCTATGGAAAACGACGGTCTCTGAGTTCCTAGATTGGTAAATGGTCTCAGAATACGCCTACCGTATCCCTACCGTATCCCTAACTTGGTATTTGATCTCAATGGAGGAATCTCCCACGACGCTGATCTGCATACAGAGCCGCTTGCGCATAATCATGGGAACCGTCTGCTGACATAAAACAAAGAAGACACCCGCCGGAGGAGACGCTCACTTCGGAGAGATGCCTTCGTTGCCTTCATGGACGTCTCCACTTCTCCTCCTCTCCTCGCTCGCCATCCTCGCTTCGAGTGCGGCCGTCCGGAAGGACTACCTGTTTGCGGATGAGGTCGAGTCGAATCTAGGCCGAGCGGGGATTGTCGAGGGAGATATAATGCTCACCGACGAGCAACTCGTGGAGCATTCGCGGGGGAAGCGGCAGATCACGACCAAGTGGAAGAAGTGGCCGAACAACATGGTCTACTACTACTTTGACAATGGCCTCTGTGAGTTGCCCCCGTGGAGCATCAGGCTCATCTCTATACTTCCAGCAACCATCAAACAACAACTGCTTCGGAACGCCATGGCCTACATCTCCTCGCTCACCTGCGTCAGTTTCCAGGAGAGCACTTCGGCCAAGAATCGGATCGTGTTCCTGAACGACGGCGGCTGCGCGTCGTACATTGGGATGAATGGCGGCGAGCAGAAGATTTGGTTTGGCGACGGGTGCGAAATAGTGAGTTCCTCCAGGTTTCATTCTCAAAACAGTACCCACATCCAGTTCGGAACTGCCGTCCACGAGATCATGCACGCGTTGGGTGTGTTCCACACTCACTCTCGCTACGATCGCAACGACTATCTGACCGTCAACCTCACCGGCGTACCCGACAACATGCTCGGCAATCTGGCGATGGAGGACCGCAAGACGACGTACAATGCGGTGCCGTTCGAGTATGGCAGCACGATGCAGTATCGGTACAACACGTGGGGCGAGGGAACGCTGTTCCCGAAGGAGCCGATCTACAAGTTCAGCATGGGCATTCGGCGCGTCACGTTCTATGACATGGTGAATGTGAACTCGCGTTACGCGTGCACCTGCGACACTGAGCTCGACTGCGCCCACGGCGGCTACACGAATCCGGCGAATTGCTCCGAGTGCGTGTGTCCGGCCGGTTATGGTGGCGCTCTTTGTGATGAGCCGGTGAGTTGAAATGAGCCACCGACCGATTCTGATAACGTTCATCTAGCCAGAGAACTCAATCGTCTTGAGCGCCGAGTCCAAGTGGAAGGGGTATTGGGTGACGTTCGGCTACTCGTCGCAAGTGCTCACTACCAACTATTACACGACGACGATGTACATCACTGCGCCGGCTGATAAGACGATCCAGGTGAAGATCACCGACATGGCAGACTTCCAGTGTGCCTACGGGTGCAATTACAACGGGATCGAGATCAAGTACTTGGGCGATCCGAGGGTCATGAATCCGATGTGAGCTCTGAGGGCGCTGTTGATATCCAAGAGCGCCTATCCATCTTCAGATTCTGCTGCACCGAATACCAGCCGTCGATAAACACCGTGTACACCGGCAAGCTCAACCCTCTACCCATCGTTCTTCATCAGAGGTACGGCTCGAGTAAGGTGACGATCGCCTACCGCTACATTGACACGCCGCTCAGCGACAACGAGAAGGAGACGAACGGCTACGACTCTTATCAGTACTATCAGTGATGTTATTCAAAATGAATTGATGATGGTTTATTCTCCAAAAGACACTGAACTCAGAGAGAGGGGGGAGGAAGGCTGACGAGAGAGAGAGAGGGGAAGAAGGAAGAGGCAAAAGATACAGACCCGTATAAGGGAGGGAAGAGAACGGGGCATTCGGAGGAAGACAATGAAGAAGAACTACCAGCTTTTGTAAAATGTGTGTACTCTAGACGATTTGCACCTTCTCGCTCATGTCGCTGAATCCGCCGTTCGTGCGTTGGTGATGGTGGCGGGCGCTGTTCTTGCGGATCACCTTGCAAGTGGCCGAGTCGCTCTTCTGGTCGGATTCGACGAGCAAGACGGTGCCTGGAAGGGTTTCGAAATGAGGAGGAGCGGGGGGTTGGGAGCTCTCAAACCTAAAGAAAGCAGAATCGGGTATTGTCGCTGTGAGTCGATGGCGGGCTCGGGGGTGCGTCGGTCAATGTCCATGTCCTCGACGGTGATGTTCTTCGACGGCGACGACAGGTAGCCGGTGTAGCTGTTCAGCGAGATCATCTTCTTGAGTTGGGCGAAGAACTCCTTGCGCAAGTTCGCCTGACAAATCACATAGATCGGAAGGCGAAGCGCGCCGAAGACGATCGTCGACAGCGAGACGACGTCGACGGCGAACATGTAGAAGGTCTCGAATTGTTGCGTGAGCAGCTCGATGTCAATGTACTCCCACAGGATGATGATGACGTTGAGGACGTTGGAGAGGAGGTAGGTGAAGACGATGAAGACGAGGGTGCGCGTCGCGTTGCGCACCGCCGACTTTCGCTTCGCCTCGCTCAACTTCGTCGATTGCAGGAATTTGAACTCGTTCTTGGAGAGCACCAGCACGATGCGGATGTTGATGAAGGCGAGGAGGAAGAACGGCACGAGGATGGTGACTATCGTCCGGAACAGCACCCGCCAGTAGCTGTAGACTTCGTGGAGGGCCAACGGCGAGAGGTTCAGCTGGTACTCGCGCATGGTACCGTAGCATTTTGGGGAGTACTCGATCTGAAAGTGGAGATGATCACTATGGGATTTCAAAGAAATTGACTCACGTCCATCTCGAAAAGCTGCGAGAACTTGCACGCGACGCCGAGGACGATGCTGAAAGTGGCGATCCAGACGCGGTTCTTCTGCAGCCAGCGCGTCTTTGTCGGGTGGCACGTGATGACGTAGCGCTCCAGAGAGGCGGCGACCATGAGGAACGAGGAGGCGGTCATCGCGATGTGCGACACGGTGATCATGGGCAGCATGTAGGCGAACCAGGCCCGGAGCAAGATCACCGATTTGTAGTAGTCGACGAAGAGGTTCAAGCTCATGAGCGGGATGTAGGCGACGGCCATCCAGACGTCGAAGAACGCGAGCAGCGCCAGGTAGAGCATGTGGCTTGATCGGTAGGATTTTCTGGAAGATTTTTTCGTTGAGGGCGCTGAAGTAGGGGACAAATACAGACTTTTTGAAGAGCATAATGGAGAGGAAGGTGTTCTCGAGGATGTTGATGATGCACACCGCCGTGCCAAAGATGGCCACCATCCAGAAGCGCTCCTTGACGTACACCGGCTCCGCGTACGCGCATTCTTCCTCTGGAACCCTTCAAAGATGATCTACCTTGTTTAAATTGAAACTCACGCTCTGTCGTCGAGTTGTCGCCAATTTCCAGGGCGAACGACGTGCTTTCATAGTCCATTGCTCATTTAGAAGGGATGCGGTGGAGGTGGGGAGTGCCTGGAAGAATGGAAGATGTTCGAACGAAGGATGGAGAGGAAGGTGAGTCTTCGGGGGGAGGGGGGAGCGGGGCGAAGAAATCGAATTCCGATGTTGTGAGGAGAAGAGGAGGCCAAATGGATTTCGCAAAAACGCCGGGGCCTCGAGGCTCCGAGGAGGAGCAGGAAATTCGGTTAGACGCGGTCTGCGAGCACCGGTCTCGAGAAATGGAGAGAGTGTCTACCGAGTTTCAGGGAAGGTGGTCATAACAGATCTAGGAGCCAGGAGCCGGAGCAAAAGGAGCACAAGGGGACGGGACGGACGCGTGAAAGTGGAGGGAGGGGATGGGGTAGGAAAGAAAGAAAGAAATGAGTGAGAAATGAGCAATCGCTTCAGAATGGAGGGTAAATAGAGAGATCCAGGAGGGGAATCGGGGGAGAAGGAGTTCAGCAGGGAAGGGAAGGGAGTGCAAAGTATGTAAAGGAAAAGGGAAATGCGATCAGGAAGGGGGGCATGACGTGACTGGGGGCAGGGGTTCACCACTAGATTCATTTCCACACAGTTGGTAATTCGAGAGCCCTGGAGAGTCAGTCAGGAGTCAAGGGCCAAGAGAGCCACGGCTTCAAGACGAATTCTGATTCCGGAAGACGGGCAGAAGAGGGGCAATTGGATGTTTCATCGAAATTGAGTTGAGAGGAGGAGCAGGAGAGTTGGCGGGGGGAAGACGAAAGGAAGAAGGAAGGAAGGAGCGGCGACGGCGTCTTGGGGGGGGGGGGGACCCAAATTTGTTTGATTGGGGGAGGAGGCGGGGGGGAAAGGCCAAACTTGTTTCGCGTGTGCATTGGATTGCAGTGCAATTTGGGCCCTGAGCGTTGCCCCCCCCCCCACTCCCACAAAATGGAGACGATTTGGAGGAGGAGGAGTGTGTTCTGATTGAGTTGTAGAGAGGAGCACAGGGATCCTTCTAGTCCTCCGAGGGTGTGAAACGACGACGGAAATGACGGAGATCCGGGGCGGTCGAGTAAAGCGGATGGATGGATGGGGGAAGCCGGCGGGGGGGGGGACGCGTCAAAAACAGAGTTGGACAACTCGAGAGAGACTGATTAGAGGGAGAGAGAGAGGGAGAGAGAAGGAGAAGGAGAGGAATTGAGAAATAATGAGGGTAATTTTGATGAGGAAGGAACTTTTCAAGCAACGTTGTCTAGGGAGCCGATGGCTAATGAGTTAAGGTGAACTTTTGGGGGGGGGGGGCTCAGCTAGAAGTTCATGGAGCCCACCCCACGGAGATGGGCTCTCCGGAACTGATAGCTCCGTGGCTCAAGCGGGCTCGAAACCAAAGTTTTGGAATTTTCTATTAATTCGCCAGGGTATACAGTTTTTGATACTGGTAATTGATCTCACATAGACAGGTAAAACGTGGCGGACCCATCGCTTCCCGTGGGCCCATATCCTACCCATTGTGGACCCATCTGTGTAGTTAGGCATATATGCCTCCGTGATGGGTCTGCCGCATTCCACCTGTGCAGTGGATACCAGCGCAAACTTTTAGTTTTCCAGATATTTTGTCTCAAAGTGCTCAAAAACGTCCGATTTTGGTGAAAAAACAAGGTTTGAGACAAAATATCTCAAAGATTAGGTATGTTGGATCGATTACCAGTTTGAAATAGTGTGAGCTCCGAATAGTTTGCTCACTGGTAGGTGACACGGGCTCCGAGCACCAGACGATCTTTGAAAACATTCCGAAACGAACTCAGCCATCACTCAGCCAAAATCCCCCCCCCCCCGTTTCTTCTTTCCCATCGTGTCTGTTCGTCTACATGTCAAAATATGGCTCCTCATTGACGGGAAGGGGGGCAATGGGACCACTCTCTCTTTTCACTTTGTCGGTGTTTGTTAGGGACGAATTCGTGGAAAATCTTTCAATGAAAAGGAAAAGAAAGAGAGAGGAGGAGAGAGATGGAAATGAAGATGTTTGTACTCTCCCATCCTCTCTCTCTCTTTTTGTGTCATTCTCTTCAGAAGGGGGGACAATCCATTAAAGAGAGAGAGATGTTCATGCGTCTACATACTATGTGGTTGTGTTTGTATATGGGGGCAGCCGTGAATTATCCTCGAATCTAGAGTGTGCTCGGCGAGCAAAAAAGAAGAGCAGCAGTAGTAGGAAAATGAAGAGGAGGCGACGAAGGGGGGAAGATATTTTTAGGATGGGGCCTAGGCGCCGCTCTTTTTTCAGACCCATCGGCTTTTCGCCTGTTCGCCGCGCCGGGAAGATGGTCAAAGTTCAGCTTTTCGGCGGCGCGCGGGGGGCTTCTTCTGTGGCAATCAAAGCTGGATGGCTGTTGGTGACGTGGAATATCAGAGAGAGAGAGATGGCCACAGATGATAATTAGTGGGGAGAGCACGACGAGAGGAAGCGGGCGGAGCAGAAGGAGGAGGTGGAGGAGGAGGAGAAGACGCACACACAGACAAGACATATTTTGATGGGAAACCTCACACATGTGACAATCAAAGAGCAATTTTGGTGGTCCTGGATCTCATGACTTTTAGGTCAAGTTCAAGAGCTGAGAGGAAGGGCGGAGGAGCTCAGTGGTTTGTGGAGATCTTGGGAGCATCTTTTGGCTAGGATCCTACAGTTTTACTGTTCACAGCTAACGCTGCCGGAGAATCAGAATATCTCGAGATTGATAAGAATAATCAAAAAGTTGTCAACAGCAAACTAGTAGCTCTAGTTATGATCTACAAGTTGCCTGTTGATAACTTTTTGGTATCTCTTATCAATCTTGAGATATAATGACTCTCCGGGCAGCATTGCCGCTATTTCGCGCTTGGAGCTGGATGTTGAAGCAACTTTTGCCTAGAACCCAAGGAGAGCTCCCGGCTTACAGGGGTCAAACTCTGGGGCTCCGCCCACAATCCTCATGTCTATTTTAGGGGCGACCACCCCAATATACCTACGTAACACTTATGATGAATGGTGATGGTGATGGTGTGTGTGTGTGCCCAAAACATGTTTTGGAGACAATTTCCGATAATGATAGTGATAAAGAGAGAGAGAGAGACACTGCAAATTATAGATTATCTCAGTCTTCGTTCGGTTTTCGGACGTGGGCAACATTTCGAGAAAGAGGCGGGGAATCTTGATCTTGCGCCAATGTTGCTCTTTTGCTCGCCAACGGCTCGAATGAGAGCGCGGGATTAATTGAATTGCGGAAGAATCGAGTTAGAGAGAGAGCACAACGACGACAGATTTAATGCGGTTAGGCACGTTTGTCCCCCGGAAAAGTTGCAGAGAGCGATCGGAGGTGCCTCTCGGTTTATAGTGAACAGGTATGAAATCATACGGGGATAATCTAGTGCAGAACACACACTTGGGGCGCGGAGGTGACGAATTCGGAACGATAAGCGTTTTCCAAAGGATACACGAAAATAGAGAGGTGATGAAGTAGGGGAGGATGACTAGCTAGTATCGAAAACAACGGAACGGAAAGAGCGAATCGAATCGACTTTGCTTTGCGAAACCGGCTCTCGAAATCTGTACAATGTGTATGTTCGAGCTGATGACATCATTCGCTGTGTAGTAGTAGAAGGGTGGAAGTAGTCAGAGAAGCGGCGGGATTTCGATTGAAAAGAACACGAGTTGTCCCCCCCTCGACTCCAAGCACCACCAGCTTCCAAATTGGGTTAGACTCATGTTGTGTTGCACCGCAACAAATCGACGATTGTCGCCGGCCCTTGTGTGCGCCGGAAGCGGAGACATTTTCTTCATTTGACGAGCGGAGGATGGAGGCAAATTGGTAGGGGGGGGGGGGGCAAGTGGATCGAGTTTCAAAACCACTTCTCACTGTAGTCGGGTACAAGTGGACGGGGCGAGGGGTCGATGTTCAGGTCTCAAGGGCTTGGATTCGGTTCTGAGCCAGTGCCCAGACTGCAGGACGTCCTAGAGTCTAGTGTTCCAAGGCTCCTGGTTTTCTAGGCTTCTAGGTTTCTAGGCTCATAGGCCTCTAGGCTCTTAGGCTCCTAGGCTTCTAGGCTCCTAGGCTCCTAGGCTTCTAGGCTTCTAGGCTCCTAGGCTTCTAGGCGTCTAGGCTCCTAGGCTTCTAGGCTCCTAGGCTCAACTTGCTCGAGACACCACCCGGAAATGAGGAAGAGGGAAAGTCTCAAGTACCTGCGAATAGTCAGGGGCTCTCACGTGCGCCCATTCCTCAGTCTCCGAAGCGCCGAAGCCAACGATCTCTCTCAAGGTTCTCCCCTGGTGTGTACCCATTCGGATTGACACACACACACACGTCACAATCACACACGGCGTGTTCCTCCCCGGAAAAGATGCAAATCCGATTCAATTCCGTAGTCTGACACACCACAGGAGCGTGTTCTGATGAAAAATGAATGGGAAAAAAGGTGGATACGAATATCGAAGATCAGCGGCGCGCAGGTATAGGAGCCATCGCGTGCTCTGCGGAGTGAAGATGTTGAACTCCAAGACCCTCCCCCCGAAATAGTCTTTGAGCCAAAAAAGGGATGCTCAGAATAGTCAACGAAAGGGAGGAAAGAAGAAGACACGTGAGAGCAGCGCGGCGGCGGCGGGGAGGACAATACGAAAATAGGTGGTGGTGGTGGACAAAGTTGGTAGAAGAAGCGCCGCCGCCGAGTGTGTTCAATAAACACCGCGCCGAAATCCGGACGTGGGAAAGAGAATTTCGGGTGTGACGACGACGACGCTCGACGATGACAGGGCCGAAGAGAGAAACGCGAAAAGAAGCGACGCGACGATGTCGAATTTGCATTTTAAATTGTGCCGAAAGAGTGTGCGAGTCGGCGAGACGCCGACAATGTTGTGATTGTGTCAAGAGGGGGAGCACCTCATCGCTCGCGCGCCTTCTCATTGCGCTCGTTAGGGTTCGCGCGCGAATTTCGACATGTTCCGTTCCGGAGAGAGCCGGAGAGGATTACTGTAGACTCCAAAAGACGCACGTGTTTTTTCAGCGCCGGCGCCAAATCGCTCTCAATCTCAACGGCCGCATTCCGAACTTGGTGTCTATCTGTGTGCGAGTGTGTCTGTGTTTTTCAGCGCCGTGTGTCCCGTTGATTAGTTAGTTAGTTAGTTAGTTTTCGACGAATGAGAAAGAGAGGGAGCTTTCATTCAAAAACATACTTGTGCCTGCCTGCCTGCCCACACTGTGATGGTGATGATGATGATGACGATGACGGCGGAGAAAGAGATGATGGCCCAAAAACACACGAAAAAGAGATAGAGAGCGAGGTGAAACTTGACTTTGGGAGCCGATTTTGAGTGTAGATGGGAGCCGCGGATCCTCAGGGGACTTTGCCATTTTTGACATTGCCGGGGCAATCCGTCAAAAGAGGTGCAACGCATGTTTTGCGAGAGGGGGGTGATTTAGGAAAAGAACAGGGTCAAAGGCACCAATGGTTCCAGTAAGTTGGAGCGCGTTTGCTAATGACGAATAGAGCGCGTTTGCTAATGACGAATAGAGCGCGTTTGCATAGTGCCCCAGGGGTTCCCCAAGCGCTTCCTTACAGTCTATTGGAGCGCGTTTGCATATTTGGCGTTGGGAAGAATGAAAGTATGACGAGTGGAGTTCAACAGAGCGCGTTTGCATAGCAGCCGATAGGAAGGTCAAAAAGACTATCAGAGCGCGTTTGCACAGTGCCGACGGTTTGCTTCCTTACAGTCTATTGGAGCGCGTTTGCAAATCAATCAATTGAGCTTCAACGACACGGACAGTTCGATAGAATTCACGGCGATGCGCGGAGCCAATTTCGAACAATCTGCGTGTGGAATGTCAATTCCAGACACTCAGATCTTTGTCATTCGTCGATGAACTTGGCTCCTCGCGAGTGTTTTCATGCACTCTCCACCTCGGGACTCAATCAGATATCAAGGAACCTCATTCGATTTCCTCTTCTCTTCTCCAGAAAAAGTATGGTTTGTTGACTTTGTGGCTTTGGAAGAAGAGGATGGACTGGAATATGGGATCCGCGACTAATAACGAACAACAACAAATAGTAATAATAATAATGATACGAAAATCACGACTCTCCAGTCGGTCGGGCAGAGTCGTAATATGCCATCCGGGGTGGTCCTGGAGAGCCAAAAACAACGAATCGCCGCTCTAGACATGTGTGTGTGACCTTGCTTCCGGCGCTCATGACTTGAATTATTCACAATGTTGAACTATAGTTTTTGGGATGAAGCTGGGGGGAGAAATTGAATTGAAGAGAGAGAAAGAGAGTGGACGAGCACTTGGTGGCTTTTCCAGGGAAAATCAGTAATATAAAGAAGAAGTAGTCGACCGGATGGGAGCGATGGGGGGAGGGGGGGGGGGGGCAGTAAACACTTGTTGTGTGTCTTCTTCCGTTCCGTTCCTCTGGTTCTGTGCCTTCCGAATCCCTCTCTTCACGTCTTCTGAAAGTGACATCCGCCGTGTGTGTCAATTCTGTTATTCTGCTCTCTCTCACCGTGTGTGTGTGTCCTTTTAATTTGTTTTTCCAGTCTGACCCCCCCCCCCCCCCTCCCACACACGAAAACGGAAACTTCTTGGCGCGGCTTCAGCTTTACTACGCGTTCCTCCCTCCCTCCTTTCGACTTCCTTATCACACACACGCCTGCGCGCAGATATCCCCCCGCTTATCACTTATCACTTTGTTACGCAACAATGAGAAAAAATCGGTGAAGAAGGAAGAACGGATGCAACAAAAAACCGTCTAAAAACAGGATCCTCCCGAGAGAGAGATAGAGAGGGACAGGTTGAACGACGAGGAGAACGGGGAAGCGAACCGAACACCAAAATGGTGGTGGTGCTGGTGGGATCTCTGTTTTGATGTCTGGAACATTTATTGCACACACACCCCGACGACGAGCCAATTGAGATGCACATGCTCACTTGTGTGACGTCACACACCCAGTTGTTATGTTCCTCTCAAGGACAGGCCGCCGGGCGGCTAGGTAATGTAATGATCATTTGCATGTAAATGTAAACCATTCAATGCTTCTTCTATTGACCAGGAACTACACACTGATAGGCTGTAATGAGGGGGGGGGGCGACAACTGCGGTGTAACTAGGCGGGATCCCCCTGCGGGAGGGCGCGCGCGCCCCCCACCCCCTCCAACCTGCTATATAAAAACGCGGCGGAGAGAAAGTATCATCATCATCATCATCAGCATTGTCATGTCGAACACCTTCATCGCCGGTGTTACCACTGTCTCGGGGGTGGCCATCCTCGGATGTCTGCTCTTCCTCGGCTCCATCTACCAGGACATCAATGGTCTTTACGATGATGTGATGGGAGATATGACCGACTTCCAGGTGAGCGGCGCAGTTTCTTCTCTCTCTTTCTAACCCAAGTGTGTTCCCAGACCTACGCCAACGACGCGTGGGACTCGATGGTGGCGATGAATCAGCCGGTGCGACACCTCAACGTGGCGACCATCTTCGGACGCAACAAGCGTCAGGCGGCGTGCAACTGTGGAACGCAGCCGAACAACTGCCCAGCAGGACCACCAGGACCACCGGGAGCCGCCGGAGACCAGGGGCTCGACGGAGCGCCAGGACAGGCCGGAAACCCGGGACAGAACGCCGTCGTCGCTAGCATCGCCTCGGCGATCACTGATTGCATTGCTTGCCCGGCTGGAGCGCCAGGACCACAAGGACCGTCGGGAGCGCCAGGAGCGCCGGGACCAAACGGACAGCCAGGACAAGACGGATTCCCGGGAGCTCCAGGAGCGCCAGGAGCGCCAGGACCACAAGGAGACGCCGGATTGGCCGGAAGCAACGGACAGCCAGGACAGGACGGACGTCCGGGACGCAACGGACAGCGCGGACGTGGAGCGCCAGGACCACAAGGACCGTCGGGAGCGCCAGGAGCGCCGGGACGCAACGGACAGCCAGGACAGGACGGATTCCCAGGAGCGCCAGGAGCCCCAGGAGCCCCAGGAGCCGACGGACACCCGGGACAGGCCGGAACCGACGGACAGCCAGGAGAGGCGGGACTCGACGGCGTTCCAGGCACCGACGCCGCCTACTGCCCGTGCCCGGCGAGAAGCGGCCCGGTCGAGGTTGCGCCAGCGCGACCAGACAAGATCAGAAGACGCTTCTCCAACTAAGCGAAGCGCTTTCCCGTTGTTGATTTGTTTATCTATCTGTACTTATATGAATCGTTTATTATCATCTTATGAATAGATCAGTAGATCTTGCCCTTCTTGGCACACGTCCTACAGCAAATCTCGCGGAAGTCCTTCGATTTGCAGTAGTGTTTCAGTTTCGATGTCGAGTATCGGGAGCACGTCTTCGCATTCAGGTCTTTGCAGTCCATCCATTTCTTGGTGTTCGGCACGCAAAGCCCCTCGACGCACCACTAGACGAGAAGGTTCAAGAGAACGAGAATCGGGAACTCACCTGATTATAGCCACACTCTGTTCCGTCGAAAGCCGGAAAGTAGTTGAGTGTCTGGCACTCGTCACTGTCCCCGTCGCTGCACCATATCCGCTCGCAGATGCTCTGTCCGTGGAAGTAGCCGATTTGAAGGCACGGGATGAACGTGGGTCCGAACGCCACTTGACACTGTCTCGTCAAGCTAACAGTCTCGCCCGGCTTCTTCATGAAGTCCTTCTGCACCGTGGTGTGATTTGTGCTCTTCGTCGTCCGCCACTTCTTCACACAGCTCGCCGATGGCTCTTTGAGGTTCTCGAGGATCGACTCGACGCTACACGCACTCATCCGTCGGCTGTTCAGGAAGCTCTGTCTCGCCGAGCTTCCCGAGACGGCGACCGCCATTAGGAAGTTGTCGTTCGAGTCGCAAGCGGCCGCTTCGTAGGCGCCGTCGTGGAGAGCGCCGAGTCTAGGGGCAACGAGAGGAGATATTGACACGGATGGGGGGAACTCACGAGTGTCCAATCTCGTGCGCCATGATTAACGAGGTGAGTCCGGCGCCAATGTCCTCGACCACCGAGCTCGAGTCGCCGTTCTCGCATATATTGCCAACGTACGCCATTCCCTGGGTGGCCGAGTGTCCGTTGATACTGATAAGGTCGAATTTGGTGATGAGGACGGCGTGCTCGTGGCGCGGAAGGGCGGCAGTCTGCTCCTTGAGCCAAATGGTGAACTTGTCGACGGCTTTCTTCGAGTCGATTTTCAGCGCCATTCTGTGGAGTGAGAATTGCAAATGCGCTCTACTGCGGGTCTCGACACGACTCTCGAGTGTCCGAGCGTCGTGCCAAGACCCACAAGTTCAGCAGTTTAGTAGAGCGCGTTTGCAACTTGCGGTTTTTGAACAGAACTTGCCAGAATCATTATATTGTCCGTTCATTTTAAAACGCGCTCCAGTGAGAGGATCTGAATGGGAAGAGAAATATGTTTAGATGGCCGAGAAACCTCCGCCTCGTCCCCCATGTGACGAGCGAGAGAGTGTGCTGCCACCAGAGACGCCAGACGAGCGACACAGGACACAGGAGGGACGAGGCGGAGGTTTCTAGGCCAGCCACTGGAGCGCGTTTTGCAGAAAAATGAACGGACAATAGCTCGAGATTGGTATGAGATATCAAAAAGTTGTCAACTGCAAACTTGTAGATCATAACTAGGACTACACGTTTGCAGTTGACAACTTTTTGATATCTCTTATCAATCTCGAGATATAATCCTCTGAGACTCCACTAACTCTGTACTGTTGTTTTCTTGAAGCTCCTCCAGTGTGACGTCGACAAACTTCCGCAACTTCCTGCCCTCCGTCGTCACATCAGTCGCGTTGTTGTTGTCAGTGTCCGTCGCGTTCCCAACACCATCTTCGTTGCCATCATCCACACTCGTTGCGTTATTCCATCGCCGCTCCTCCTCCTCCTCCAACCGCCGCAACTGCTCATTAATCGCACGCTCCGCCTCGTCTTCGGCCCAGCTGAGCCACAGCGGACAATCCCGCTCTCTGCAAATTCACTTATTATCATTTCATGCTCCTCCTCGCTCACTGCGTCGCGATCCAAGTGCCCGCGAATACCATGTGAAGCGTTTCGTTGCCAAACTTGATCTCATCGTAGATCAGTTTCATTTGCTCGAAAACCGCCTGCAGGTACTCTTTGAGATCGTGCTCTGCGCGGAGCGCGTTCCCGTTTGACATCTCGAGGAACGCTGGAATCCCTTTTGATTATTGATCCGAACCGCTCTTACAAGCTCACCTTGATACGTCAAAAAGTCGGCGACGACGAGCACATCCAACGACAACTCTTGCGTCTTGTTCGAGTTGTAGTTGGCTCGCATCTCCGCAATCGTCTCGTTCGTGTACTTGATCACCTGAAATTGGAGTTGCTCGGGATCCCCGGGAGCTCTTTATTTAACATACTCTCGAAAACTTGAGCCCATCGTGAATCCGCTTCTTCACCAGCCTAATATCGTTGCTCCGATGGTGCTGCTGCTCGTGCCGGTGGCGGTGTCCTGTACTATCGGATGATTATATCTCTAGATTGATAAGAGATATCAAAAAGTTGTCAACAGCAAACTTGCAAATCATAACTAGGACTACAACTTTGCCGTTGAAAACTTTTTGGAATCGCTTATCAGTCTCGAGATATAACGATTCTCCGGGGCAGAGCCAAACTTGCCTATCGCCGGCGCCAGGGACACGGTGAGAATGGTGAGGATGGCGAATGCTAGTGGCAAAAAGCGCATCTCGTCTATTGAAACATGAGGTTGAGAGTGTGCAGCAGCATTCTAAAAGTTCGTCTCTCTCCCCCCGTCACCTTGACCCATCGGGGAGCGGGGCGGGAGGGGTCAGCTGGCGTTACACACTTCTTCCCGCACATCCATCCTCCCGCCGGGGCGCTCTTCTCTTCCAACCCATATTGTTTGGTTTGCGCCTTGCCCCGGGCTCATAATCGAATCACTTCTCGCATCCCCCCCCCCCCCCTATTCTTTAAGAAGCCCATCTCGCCAGACGGGTCTCTAACGAATTGGGTGTGTAAGGAGGCGGAGGAGGAGCACATCTCCCAGTTTTTATTGCCCCTGTCCCTTCTTCACTAGCCATCTCTCGTTCTGGGACCCTTCCCCCGGAGACGGCCCCAACAACAATCCATCTAGTTAGCCGCTGGTCACTCTCTCTCTCTCTCTTCATTTTTCGTGTCCAAGGGGCGGGCGTCCCCGAGGCGAGGAGGAGGAGGACAACAAATCGATACCAGCGGCTCCAGGGGGCCGTCGTCTTCTTCTTCTCCTCCTTCTCCTCCTCCTTCTTCTTCTTCCGAAGGGGCGTATTGGTTTGGGGTTGCGCGCGTCCCCCCGGCTGCTGCTCGGGGCGACGCGCGACGAAATAGCGCGGCATCTTGGCGGAGAGCGCGCAGAGCGCGCCCCAGTGTCCGGAGACCCCTTCAAACATTTCTTGCTTTTGCCCGCGCGCGCGCGTCGCCTCCCCCTTCTCCTTCCCTTTTTCCCCCCTTCTCTCCCCGGGACCCGCTGGACATGTGTAGTAGTCTCTCCCGTCGTTTCACACACACACATGCAAACATAAACACTTTACGGGGCGGGTGGTCAGGTTGACTTTCGGCGCCCCCACTATAGTTAGTTAAAGCCGTCCCCCTCCTTCTCTTCATCTTCTTCCCTTCGAAATTCGATACGTTCCTTCTCTTCTTCTTCTTCTTTGCATCCATCTGCTCCAATTCTTATGAGCAACGAAGTGTCCCCCTTACATCGGCTCATTTTCAATTTCCGTGACACTCCTCGGCGGCTCATTTTCCACCCAGCCAAATGTTTAGAGAAAGTGCCCCTCCTCCACCAAACATGGGGGCTCTAAACATTGGGGAAGACAAGTCTAATTCCCATTTTCCGGTCGAACAAATTGTGGCGGCGCCTCTCCTCCTCCTCGCTCACCCGCTTTGTGTCGTGTGTCGTCGCCCCCCCAACCACCACCATTTTCTTCTTGCCCTTCCCTTCCCTTCTGCTCCGCTTTGCTCCGAGCTGCTCCGCTTTGCTCCGAGTTCGGCGCGGAGAAGGTCCGTGTTGTTTTAACTTTTAGTATAGCCGCACTTTCCCCCCACCACCACATCTCCATCCGTCTTCTCTTCCAAAGAGCTCCTCTGATTTCATGTGCGCGTCGCGGAGGGAGAGAGAGAGCGCGAGCGGAATAGCTCCCCTGGGGACCTTATTCCACAAGTGCACACACACATATATACATGTTTCGTGAAGCGCGCGCCCTAAGACGAATTTGTTCGAGACCCGGGGTCTTGGGAGAGCTCTCGGGGAGCCCCTAGCTCCTCAAAAATGTTGCACGCGCGCTTGGTTTTACGATCGGTTTCCGTTGCGTCCCCCCCTCCTCTCGTCCATCTAATTTGGGTGAATTTCTTGCAGACTAGTAGGGGCGACGATGAAGCGCTTCTTTTCGCGCAAAAAGCTGCGCAAGTCGAAGAGCGATTTTACGGGTGAGCGGAGTGAGCCGGAGCGGCACGAGCACGAGAACGGTGCGGCGAGCAGTGGAGCGGCGGCGGCGGTGCCGACGACGACGACGGACGCGGTGCCGATTCCGCAGTCAAAGTCGACGAATATCGTGCAGTAAGCGGCGGGGGCTCAGATCTTCCCGGAGAGCCATGTTGGTTTCAGCAACGTATCAAACTCCTACGGCGACGACTATGAGGCGGTTTGCTCGTCGATCGGCGAGGAGTCGCGGAAGAATTTCGACGCGCAACTGGACAAGCACATGATGCAGACGATCACCGATGTCAAGTATATGATTAAGCACAGCAAGTACACCGCGTTGAGTGAGTCGACGACTGTTTTCCTCCTTATCCATAAACGTTTAGGCGAGGTGAACTTCCAAAGGGCTTGCCTTGACGCGCACAACGAGTGCCGGCAGAGGTACGGCAACGAGCACCTGTGCTGGTCGACGGAGCTCGCCGAGATGGCTCACGCGTGGGCTGTGAAGCTGGCGGATCGCGGCCGGATACTGTATCCCGAGTTGCCGGGCATCGGGGAGAATATCATTTTGAAGGAGGCCAACGAGCAGAGTCACTTGCCCACCGGGCAGGAGGTGATTGTCGAGTGGGAGAAGGAGGCGCAGTTCTTCGATTTCGATAAGCCCAGATGGAATCCGAGTGAGACCTTTCTAAACCCAATGACCCATCCTGAAACCCCCCTCCGCGTTCCAGAATGCCAACGCTTCTCGCAAGTGGTGTGGAAGGACACGTCGGAGTTGGGCGCCGCTCGCTACTGGAACACGGCCAACAACTGCGTCGCCGTCGTCTGCTTCTATCGTCCGGCGGGCAACTCGAACGCGCCGGGCGAGTTCGCCTCGAACGTGCCCTCACGCGACTGCTCAATGTCGCCGATTCGGAATCTGGGCGCGCAGCTGAAGCGCCACGTCACCATTTCGACACCCGAACGAGCCGTCGTCTCAAAGTAGCGCTCGCTTTCCCAATTCGATTTCCACACCTTTCCCAGACGGGTAGATCGTTTTGAAAAAGAGAAAAATGCTTTCCCCCTTTCCCCCATCTCATGCTTTCATTTAGAAACCGCTTCTTCTTCTTCGTTTTTTGTTTGTTTGTATGTTCGGCAGCACACCCGACCCGGTAATAGTGATGTTCTTCTGTCGGTTTCCACGATCTCTCCCTCACATTTGAATGAATAAACGATTGCGCCTGCCGAGAAGAAGAGTGGAACTCATCAGGAATAATTCATTAAAGGCGCACGACGTCGTTTTGGCACCCTCGGTGTGTAAAGAAAAAGACATCAAAAACATTGGGAAATAGGAAGGGGGGTTTGGGAGCAGGACCCGTGAGAATCGTAAATACTAATGGGCGTTTTGTGGACACGTGTTTAAGGAGGGAAGGGGGGTGGGTGGGTTGTGGCTCCGAGGCACCACTCTCCGAGCCTTAGACGCTCTGAAAGTGGCCTCGGATGGCGTCGCCGCTGGCGGTGGAGGTGTGACCCGAACTGTTGTTGAGCAGGTGCGACGTCTCGTCGGTCGACTCGTCGTCGCCGCTTCGCAAGGGCGGCAGGGGAGAGGAGGGGAATGAGGCGGGCGTCGGCGAGCACGGCGTCAGCGACTCGGTCATTCGCGTCACCTCGGTGCTGTTCCGTCGCACCTGACCTCCGACCATCTGCAAGATGAGGAGTTAGGTACTTGCCGAAAACTGGTTGGGGCTCTATAGAGATTCCTTACTTTCACACTTGCTGACCTTGTATCTTCCGAGTAGGCGCCGTTGCCGTTGCCGTTCGCCGCCGCCTTCTCGTTCGGCTTCAAGAACGTCATCTTTGTGGTGCTGTAGGCGTCGGACGGCCGCCGAATCGACGGCGAGCTCATCCGCAGGCACTTGATTTTCGTCGGCACAAACACTCGGTTGAATTCCTGGAAAGAGAAGGGGGAGATAATAGGATGATGATTCTCTTCTAGTCTCGTTAATCCCCGAGTTCTTTGGAAATGCAACACCCACAAACACTCCTTACATTTCTGAACTGTCCACTCATCGAGCAGTAGATGATGAACGAGCAGCACGAGCCGCAGAGCGAGAACAGGTCGAGGATGTCGCCGAGGTTGTTGTAGATCGAGATGCGGAACTCCTCCGACAGCATGCCCGACAGCACGGCCATGATGCCCTGCGGCAGCTCCGTCACCAACATCACCGCCACAATCGCCAGCAGCATGTGCGTCGTTCGATCCACGCGTTCGCCTCGTCCGCGGAGGCTTCCGTTCCGGCCGAGCTTCTCGTTGGCGCCTGGCGCCGAGATGCTCAGCCGCTGACCGCCACCGTTGGTGCGCGTCGTCGTCGATTGCGTCGGCGGCCGGTGCTGCGAGTTTTTGAGAAGCCGTTGTCGATTCTCACGCACTTCGCGCAAGATTCGCAGAAGGAGCCACACAAACAAGGAGAGCAGCGCGCACGGCAACAACTTGAACACTAGACCGGAGATCCAGTAGGACAGCCGGAAGACCTGCAAGACGGGGGGCAATCTAGGGGAGAGGGGACGGGGAGGGCTCTCACCAGACAACTGTTCGCTTTCGCAATATCCGCAATGCCGGGCAGGTAGGCGGACGAGTGCCAGAACTTGGGGTCGAGTTCCGAGCACGTCTCGTTCAGCGGCTGCTCGTTGATCTTGTAGTTGAGGAAGTTGGGCGCGTTGAGCACGGCCACGAGCGACACTGTGATGGCGACGGCGTAGTAGGAGTGTTTGAGTGTCACTTGCATACCGCCCATGTTGCCGCGACTTCGCAGCGTCACGTAGCGGATGAGCGCGAGCATGACTGGAATTTCAATTTGTGTGTTGTCCCACATATCAGTCAGTCACTCACCTGACAGCCACACACTCGACGAGTGCGCGACGAGCGAGAGATGCGCGTGCGCGATCAGGAACAGCGCCCACGAGTAGGACCAGTGCTTCGGGTGGCAGAATTTGAACGCGACGAACGAGTAGTGCGTCGTGTAGATCAGATTCGAGAAGAGGACGACGGTGTCGCACGACGCCATCGCCGTCAGGATCATGTTGACGGGCGTGCGCATCGTTCGCCGCGTCAGCACGACAATGTTACAAAAGTTGGCGATGGTGCCGAGCACGCATAGGAATATCGACAGGTAGGCGTGGATCGGATGGTAGAAGTCGTAGATTTTACTGGAAAAACGAATTTGGTGGCGTTCGAGGTACTATCGGAGAGCACTGCCCCCGGAGAATCGATATATCTCGAGATTGATAAGAGATATCAAAAAAGTGTCAACAGCAAAGTTGTAGTCCTAGTTATGATCTACAAGTTTGCTTCTGACAACTTTTCGATATCACTTATCAATTAAGATGAAAAACTCACTAGAAAATATCATAGAATATACTCTTCTCCGGCAAATGGAAGAGCACTGTTTTGCACTCGGTGAATTCCATTCCCTTCTTTTCGACAGGGCTTCGTCTTCTTCTTCGTCTTCTTCACGTCTTCAATCTATTCGTGCATCTGGAAGAAGAAGAATTTCGAAGGAATCATTAGAAATGGATGAGAGAGATGACGTCTCAAGGGGAAGGGGGGGGGGGGGGGGGGCGGTAGAAGAATCTAAGGAAAGGAAATGTTGTGCTGCTGTTCCAAAAAAAAAGAAAGAAAACACTCACTACTCACCACTCACACCCCCAAAAAAATGATAGGGTGTGTGTGTGTGTGTGGCGAGGAATCTCACACACACAGAGCAATTGCAGAGCCGCCGCTCCCTCCCTCCCTCTCTCTCTCTCTCTGGATAAATGTCGGGGGCTCATTTTCCAGAGAAGGGGGGGGGGCTCAGGCTCAGGGGCGCTAGAAAAGAGCGACAGGCTTGCGGTAATTATAGGTCCCCGCGCACGGTGTTTTGCGAGAGCTCTCAAACACACACACACACACACACACAGAGCTCGACGAGCTTCCCCTCGTGTCGTCGACGAATAACATCGGGAAGACGGGCGGGGGAAGTTCTGGGAGTCGGGGCGGAGGGGGAGGGGGCGCGAAGATGGTACGAGGAATGGACGGGCTCGAGGAGGGTGTGGGATCAAAAGTGCACACGGCGGCACAAAAATAGAAAGGCCTGGTCAGTCGGATAACCGAATTTCAGTAGTCGGTGGAAAAGTGAGAGAGAGATAGCGGGAGGATGTGAGGAAATGTGAGCGGAAGGCGGGTAATTATAGAGCAAGTGGAGAAGAGATAGAGAGAAAGCCATGTGATGATCATCCGGGGAAAGCTTGTCTCGAGCATCAGAAGTGTCAACGGCTTCGAAGATCATCGAAGCACAGGTGAGGGGTAGATCAGAGTCTCGGATGGTCTAGGTGGGTCCAGAGACTCCAGACGACTTCAGAAAGGATCTCCAGACGCCTAGAAAGCTCCAGGGCACTCATGAAGCTTCAGAGAACCCTCGAAACCTCCAGACCGCTCCAGGAAGGTTCGGAAGACGCTGGGCTCTGAGGGACCCCTCCAAGACTTCCCTAGCGACTGTACAGTCCCACTATGAAGCTCTGGAGCCGTGGAAGGCGTGGCAAAGTAGGAGGAATAAGAGGAACATATGGGAGGGAGGGAAGGGGGGGCTGTACACGAGGTTGTTCGGAAGGTCGGGGCGGCACAAGACGACGGGGAGTTTGTGTGTGTGGAGCGGATGTAAACACCGACGCGCGGGGCGGGAGCGGGGCAAAAAATGCAAATTTTGAGGAAAAGGAGGAGTAGGAGGAGGAGGGGCTAACCGAATTTCGTGACCCATGCGCGCCGCGGCGCCCCCGAGAAGAAAACTTTCGTCTGTGACCTGACCTTGATGACGTGGCAGCACAGAGGACATGTGGAATAAACAAGAGTTATGTGGCGGCTCCCGGCACATATAGATGTATATATATATTTCTTTATAAATTCAGTCCGTCCTCTTCTTCTTCTTCTTCTTCTTCTTCCCTTTTTCCCCCTTTTCTACTCTCCAATTGAATTCATTCAATTCGAGAATTCAAGAGAGAGAGAGGGAGGAGGAAAAGAGATGGGCGGTGTGTGTTATTGCGAAGGGATAGGTCGGGAGTAGGAGAAGATGCTCCATATGTGTGTGAGTTAGATCTACTAGGTTTTGAATATTAAAAAACGTGGAGAAGAGGGTTTTTGGGGTTGGGGTGGGAGGTGGTGGTTGCAAAATTGGGTAATCGAAGCGGAAAGAGAGAGAAAATGCCGAATGTTGCTCTGCGGGGCTTCCATGGATTCCGCCGGGGTGCAGGGGCAGCAAAAAAGAGAGTTGGATGAGTGTGGGAGGGGGGAGGGACACGAGTTAAAAGAAGAGTCGCAAAATTGGCCAAATTTGAGAGGAGCGGCTCCTTCTGCAGAAGGGAGCTCCAGGGGGCTCTCATATTCTGAAGAGAGAGAGGGAAAGAAGCGAATGGCGAAACAAGGAGTAGAAGGAGAAGAAGAAGTTTTCTTCTGTGTGTGTGTCGAAGACGACGAAGACATCTTCAAATTAGAGTCGTCAGAAGAGGGAGAGACGACGACAGTGTCTCAAAAATAGTATTGACTCACACTAATTAGGCGGGGGGACGGTTCGGATGGGGTTAGGAAATCCGAGAGGATCCGAGAGAATCCGCCGCGTCGAGGATCCGAGGAGATGTGGGTGGGTGGGGAGAGCGCGCGCAAGAGAGCCATTTTCCCACCAATTATGAAGAGAGAAGGGCTTTTGAGAGTTATGAATAGGTGCTTGCGCCACTGTTGGTGTGAGAAGAAGGAGAAGACGGCGGGGGAGGGTAATTGCAGCGGCGGAGCTCGGAGCCGAGAATCGGTGTGAAGCGGGGGGACGTCTCAACACCTGTCACCGACACTGTTTTCCAAGCGGGGAGAGGGGGATTCTCGGGAAGAAGAAGAAGAAATCCGGGGGGAAAGCTAGCTGAAAAGCAAAAAGTGCGTCGGGGGCACACACTGAAAATACACATACACGCGGAATTCATATGCGGCGACGGCGACGACGGCGGATGGCACAGGATGAAAATTCGTACGGCTCGGTGCGCTTCTTCTCCTCCTCCTCCTCTTCTTTTCTATTCTGACAATAAATGTGAGCTCTTCTTCTTCTTCTTCTTCTTCTTCTCTCGCTCCTTCTCCGAAGATGTCTTTTGAGAAGGAGAACGTCGAACGCAAAGGGGGAGCGGGGAAGACGGAGAAGACGACGACGACGACGGAGAAGAAGACGACGAAGAAGTATAGAAATTTTTAATGAAAAACAAGATTTCAGCATAGCCCGGGGCGCCAAAAAAGAGGGCGAGGCGGGCGGGCGGCGGGCGGGCGGGGGGACCCTCTTTTTCGAATGAGACACAGGAAAAGAGAGAGAGCGAGCGAGTGTTCAGGTGATATAGACGGATCTCTCAAGTGGCGGAAGGGGGGGTCCTAGGTTGAGCTGTGATCTTTGCACATTTGCAGTTTGTAGACTATAATCAAAGTGGGAGGGGAGCTCCAAACCGAGAAGAGCTCTATTTTTATCAGCGCGAGACCGGAGGAAAACCGGAAGAGAATGGGTTGGATGATGTCGTCATTGGGTTTGGTGCACCAGAGAGAGAGAGAGGGAGAAGTTGAAGTTAGACGGCGGGTCGAATGTTGAAAAATGTATGAGCGGACAATGTTTAAGAGGGCCCCTAGGCCTCGAGACACGCCTCCGCAACGTCATTACCAGTTGTGGAAGAAGGGGGACGGGGCTCTGAAGGATCCAGAGCTCCCTGAGATCTTAGAGCTCAAGATCCTAGGATCCAATGGGTTCTCTGAAAATGGATCGCAAGATCATAGAGCTGTAAACCTTCAGTGTGTCAAGATCCGGAAGATCCTCGAGCTTCAGGGATCTCTGAGGATTCTGGAGCTCTGAAGTTTCAAGGTTTTGGAATCCACGTGAATCATGGCTTCAGGGCTGCAGCGCTTAAGGATCTACCACTTCTACCACTTCTTCTACCACCTCTACCACTTCTACCGATCTACCACTTGGGACTGAATGGCTAGGGTTCAAGGATCATAGTGACGTGAAACTGTATGGGAGCTGGACTATCAGAGATCCGGGGGGTCTACGAAAATTCAAGACGCCAGAAGATCTGGAGGGAATGGAGGCCGCGCAGTCAACTTCAATCAGAGGAGAGTGACGACGAATTAGAAAGTCTGTCTCCTCTCGGAAGAAGACAACACACACACACAAAACCACCAGCGGCTCTTCGTCAGTCGGCGTCAAAAGTGCTGAATTATTGACACCGGCGGCGGCGAAGAGAGAGAGGGAGAGAGGGAGAAGAGCGAACAATATGGGAGAAAAGTTGGTGCACTTTCAGACAAAACCCATGGGACACACGGACTTTGGACACATGGGGGTGTCATAACATGTTCGGAATGGATGGGATTCCACTGGGAAGAGACGGAGCTGACAGCACGAGTTACGTGCGTGTGTCTGGTGGGATTTGATGATTGAGAAGACGGGTAGAGGGTTCTTTGAGCATTCGCTGGAAGATTTTGGCAGAAAAGAGCAGCAGGAAGTGCGAGGGGGATTGAGGGGATCTGGAGAAAGATTGTAGAGGATTAGGCAGGAGATCAAATATATATATCTCTATAGGCTATGATTAGACGGTTCTTGGAAGAGTGGGGGGGGCGGGGTTTGAAAATCATCGAAGAAAGTTCTGAAAAGGGGGGCTGAAAGTGTGAGAGGATTAGGGAAACGGCCGAAAGGTCTCCTAGAAATGGGCGGTTCTAGAAAGCGGCGAAGAGCTAGAAGTCGATGAAAATTTGAGAATTTCGAAGATTCAGAGGATTCAAAGGTTCTGGAGGGTCTAGAAGATTGCGGGGATTAGTGGGAAAGTCAGTGGAGCTTAGTGGACCCGAAGAATCATTATATCTCGAGATTGATAAGTGATATCAAAACGTTGTCGGAGGCAAACTTGTAGATCACAACTAGGACTACAAGCTTGCAGTTGACAACTTTTTGATATCTCATATCAATCTCGAGATATAATGATTCTTCGGCGGAGCTCTCCGGAGCCATTTCAATGGCATCCGATAGTAGATGATCTAAAAAAGCTGAAAATCAATAAGAACTGGAGTCAAAAGTTCTGAAAAGAGCTGGAAGTGTCCGAGGAGTTGGTTCAGGTGTTCTGGCAGATACAGAGATTCAACAATAACCAAATTTGGTGTAGGCTATAATCCGTCGACTCTAAGAAACGGGGGGAAAGCTGAGAAGGGCTAATTTCTCGGAGAACACGAGTCTAGTTCGATCTAGAAGAGCTGGAGGTTCTGGAAATCTCAAAGAAGAGGTTGGAGCAACGAGAAGAGGTGGAAGTTCCAGAGAAGCCGGGATTCCGAGGAGTTCTAGAACCCAAGACTCTGGGGGAAAAGGGGCGGAGGTACCAGAGAGAGACAAGAATCTCAGATTCCACTGAACTTTTGGCCCTTCCTCCATTCACCTTTGTGCTTTGCTCCGCGGAGCCCCGAGCAGGTACTAGGAGGTCCTCGAGGAAAATCATAAATTCATTCATTCTTGGTTGCGTTTTTTTTTTGGTTGGATTGATTCAATGTACATATTTATATGAAGAAGAAGGGTGTAGAGAGGGTGTGGACGTCAACAAGTCCGAACACACACATTGGTTCTTTGAGATTTAGAGCACCGCGCAGCGACCTTCTGAGGGTGGGGGGGGGGGGCTGGTAGATCAAAACTATGAATAAGAGACGGCCCGGAAGAAGGAACAAAACACACACACCTCTTCCGGAGATCGATTCGACTTATCTCTCTCTCTCTCTCTCGCCGCAGAGCCACCCAAAACTTTCAAAACACTTCCGAATCGCATAATCTTATCGTGTGTTCGTTTTTTTAGGGAAAGGGGTCCAAAATAGGCAAAAAGAGGAAAACAGAGTTAGAGGAGCGGGGGGAGCGAGTTTGAGAATGTGGTTATATGGGGTGTTTGTGGTGGTTCCGAAACCACCACCACCCACACTTCTCTCTTCAAATTATACTATGATTTCGAGGAGGGGACTCGATATATATATATATTTGTCTCCTCCTCCTTCTTCCTCTTTCTCATTTACCCTCCCGTCCCCCACCCAAGACGATGGAGAGAGAAGAAGGAGCAGGAGAAGGAGCGCACAAAAATAAGGCGGTCCGGTCCCTGCCCGAAAATAGTAGCATCTGATGACGTTGGCGCCTCGAAATAGCAGCCCCGCGCGCTAGACAAGAAGAGCTTTGCAGAGAGCAGAACGGTTCCGTGAGTGAGTCAGCAGAGCAGCAGGAGCGGCGATGAAGTTGGAGGGAGCAGCTCAACGACGACGACGACGGGCGTGCCTAATCGAATCCGGAAATCCGTCGACGACGAGTGTAGAGGAGGCACACACACACACACACAAGTTGAAGCGGAGGGGGGCCGCTTGGCGGTAATGAGATAAATTTCGAGAGCCGAGGAGGCGGAGCGCTCGCTCGTCGCAAAAAAAAAACAGACCACAGTGTCCGTTGTCACTTTTGATCATCCCGCGCCGCCGCGCGGATTGGTAATTCTAGCATAGTAGGGCACACACGAGGATAGAATTTCCGAGTGAAGACGACGACGACGTCGTCGCTTCTGAAGACGTTGTTACGGCGGGCGCTGCGCTGAAATGCGACACAACGCGTGAGGCAGATGGGTTCAGGAGGGATCGGAGATCACAGTGTGATCTTATAGGCTTAGAAGATTCTCAGAACATCTAGAACAGCTCCTGGAGCGCAGAAGCTCCAGACAAGCTCCAAACCGCTTCAAATGTGTTTCGATAGCTACCGAATGCTCCGGGAGCTCAGGCAACAGCTCCAAATCACCAAAGTGTGCTCTGATAGGTTCAGACGATCCTCAGAACATCTAAAAAAGCTCCTGGAGCTCCAAACGGCTCAAAGTGTGTTCCGATAGCTTCCGAAACGCTTCAGACTATCAGAAATGCTCGGCGAGCTCCAGAAAATGACTTCTACGTGTTCTGGTATGCTCCTAGAGCTCTGGATGGCTCCGTAGGTGCTCGATTAGAATGCTATAGCTTCAGAAGAGCCAGAGCGCCTCAGAATGACTTCAGATGAGCTCCGACCGTCTCGAAAAGGGTTATAATGGTCAGAACTGATCCACGAGCTGCAAAAGAATGCTTTCTCCTAGGTCCAAACGCCTTCAAAAGTTGCAAACCTCCGCGCATACCAATTCTCCATTTTCTGGAGCCTTGGACCCTTCTAGGCTCGAGGCTCACAATGTGCTCAAACGGGGGGTCTAATATGGCTAGAAGAAGCTGCTCTCTCTTCGATGGAATACCAATGCTTCGGAGCCAAAACGGAGCTGAGCTCAACAACGATCAAAACTCACTGGAGTCGAAAGCGCGATTTCCGATCGCCATTCAATTCGCAGACATTGTCGAGAAACGTGGGGGGAGGGGACACAGCGAGTGAATGAAAGGCCTTTTGACGCAACACAAAAAGAACCAAGGGGCACACACGCCCCGTCCCCGCCCCTCCCGCCGCTACCCCAAATTGGACGCAATCAAAAAAGTGCACATTGAGAGAGAGAGAGAGAGGGAGAGAGAGGGAGATTAGCACAAATTTACTTTTTGCCATTCTTCTTCTTCTTCTTCTTCCTCTCCTGTTGCTCGTTTTTTCAAAGGGGCGCGCGCGCCTTTTTCGGGCGGCACGAAGAAGAACGGACCGGCGAAAGGGTTGGGGGGGGGGAGATTTGATTAGGGCATGGAAGAACAAAGTTTTTTCCGCTTATTCGGTTTTTTTCTCTTGGAAAACGAAAACGAAGAAAGAAGAATAAGAATGAGAAAAGAGAGGAGGAGCTCTCTCTCGGATTGTAACAGAATGAGGATGACACCTGACGGGCGGTGTGTAGAGCACACACACACACACACACACACATTCCGCTCTTGTTTTGAGAAGTGGAATGCTCATCTCGAATCGATAGAAGAGGGTTGGGGGGAACATATAAATGTGATCATTGAGAGGAGAGGCCGCTCAGTTTAGTCTAATGAAAATGGAAAAAAAAGAGGAGGACCCAGCTCAGCGAAGAGGAGGAGCATTATTTGCGTCTTCTCCTGCTCGGTCTCTCTCCAGATTCTGAAGAAGGAGAAACTTTAAGGTTTGCTATATAGGGTGCTCATGACATGTTCATAACTGGGGTGGTGTCATGTACAGTGGATGGGGGGGGGGGGCTCTACAACAACAAGACCGAAGGGCTTCGGGAACGACGCGCGCGCGTTAGTCATTGGCTCTGTGGGTACAAGAAGGATTTTTGATCGCGTGGAAAGGAAGGCGAAAGTGTAGAGGGGAGGGGATAATTGCTCCTGAGAGCCCCATTTGTGATGAGCGCAATTAGGGGAGAGGTGTGGACACACTTTGACATCGAGTCAGTTGTGTCACAAGAAGTCAGAGAAAGTCCCGGGGTGGGATTAGGGATGGGAAAGAAGTTAGATATAGGTAGTTGAAGAGGAGCAGGATAATGGGATTAGCGGGGCGCGCGTTTGGAAGAGGGAGCACTGGGAGCAAAAGTTTCCGTTTCTCTTCCTCTTCTTTTGCAACAAAAACCGAGATGACGGTTTTCCGTTTTTGGGAGGAGTGATCTCTAGATCTCTCTCTCTTCCGGGGAGCTTCCTGGAAGTGCGCGAGGAGGGATTAGGGATGAGCTGATGAAGTATGGATCACTATGGATCACAGCGCTCTGGGTCTCGCAGCGAAAGAGCAGTTCAAGGAACGTCGCCTCACTAACAGCGCCATGGGTCTCGAAGGGAAAATGAAAATGAGAGGAGATGTAGTCAGGGTCTCGAAGTGACTAGAAAGGAGGGTCTCGCAGCGAAAGCAGTTTAAGGGAAGGGACAGGTGCAAGCTCGAGGAGAGTCGCTTCACTAACAGCGCCATGGCTCTCGGAGCGAAAATGACAAGAGAGGGATCACAGCGAAAGAGCAGTTCAAGGAACGTCGCTAGAACTAACAGCACCATGGGTCTCGAAGCGAACATGAAAGGAAATGTAGTCATGAGATCCCCGGGTCTCGAAGCGAAAATGACAAGAGAGAGAACTCGATTCCAGGAGAGCGTTGGGTCTCGCAACGAACGCTGCTGACTAGAGGGTGCACCTATCCACCTATTCAGGTGGCGCAATGGGTCTCGCCACGAAAATGTCCTAGAGACGATGGAATTACAAAGGACAAGAGCATGTGATTTCGAAGGAGGCATGTGAGAAGTGCCGCTTTACACACAACGGTAATTAGAGAAGACGAAGAAGAAGAAGAGGCGAGTCTCTCTTTCTCTCTCTGGATGAACCTTGGCTTGTGTGAACTTTTCGATTTTCGACCACGTCCACGTTAAGAGGGGAAAAACAACACGGCCACGCTTTTTCAGGGCCCCTCTCTCTCTCTCTCGGTCTGTCTCACCCCCACCCCTATGTTACTGTTTCAAATATTTGCACTGCCGCCAAAAAGTGGCGTTAAATGCGATCCACTTCAAACGGAATGTCGCCTCAACTTGTCTTCTCTCTCTTGTATACAGGACACATTGGGGGGAGATCAAGAAGAAGAGGAGGGGGTGTTTCAGACGTCCTCTATTTCGGGGGGAGGGGAGCAAGGGGAGTGAGGGGAGCTCCTCCTCGTCTCGCATCAAATCCGCGTGAGAAAAACACAACACGACACTGAAATTTGCATTAGAGCAGGTCCAGTCCAGCTCACCAGCTCACCCGAGCTCAGAGAGCAGCGGGGCTTACTCGGATGAGCAGCTTAGAGGGAAATCGGGGAAACGAGGGGGGGAAATGTACAACACATAGTGGACACAAGTTTTGGATCAAAAGAGAAGTGTAGATGGAGAGTCAAGTCAATGTGACTATTTGCGCACTTGTCGATGAGGGGGGGGGGGGGGGGACAGGCGGCAGGTGGAGAGGGGGTAGTGGAATCACACTTCACTTGTCGGATTATTGTACTTATTGAAAGAAAATGAGAGGAGGAGCGGGGACCTTGAGCGCAAAGCAGAGAGAGAGAGAGGCACGGGAAGGGCATGTTCGCACGTCGAGGTGTCGATTTCAGGTACACACTATGTAGAATTGGATATAGATCTCCAAGAGAAGAGCCAAAGGTTACTCTTTCTCACCACTGGACTACGATCCTTGTGAATTGGGAGGGGGGGGGGTCTCCTTTTGGAAGAGAGCGAGAGAGAGACCAAAGTGGTGGTGGGATAAATCCGAGTGGCGGGGGGGGAAGGAAATCTGTGCTCGGCGAGCAGATAAAACAGAAATAAAAAGCAAATACAGGAGGAGCGGCACAATGAGTGAGGAGACGGAGAAGAAGAAGACGGGTGAAATTCGAGACGATCCTACTAGCCCCCCGCGTCTCTTTCTTGCCCCTCCCCCCTAGTTTTCATTCATTAGAGTGAGAGAGAGCTCGCGGAGCACATCAATGTGATAGTACACGGTTCAGTCTCATTCGGAGCCGCGAGAGAGAGAGAGAGAGAAGGAAACATAATGTGCTCATTTATCACCGTCTCTAGTCGCCATTCTCACGTCGCTTCATGGTTGACGATGATGATGTGATTCATTGGATTCGGGTTTCGAAGATGATGAGAGACCAGAGAGGCGAATGTAGTGGTCCTGATGAGCCGTGGGGGAGCGGGAGGACTGAGTATGATCTACAGGAGCTTCGGAGCTGCTCTCAAGATCCGAGTCTTCACACTCAAAGAATCCAGCGCTCCGGGGGATTCGCTGGGATCCTTGGAACTTTAGAAGACGTTGCAAATGCTCCAGGAGCTCCAGAGAGCAAGATAAGTGGGCTCTCTAAGCTTCAGGGCAAGGAAGATCGGGAGCTCAACACGATCCAGGGGAGCTTTTGAGAGATCCATAATGGATCCGGAACCCAAAAAAAACCAGGAACTTCCTAGCCGCGGAGCCACTAAACGCGTGCTGCCTGCGCGTGTGTGTGTGTATGTCCAGGGGGCCATTCATAATGAGACGGAAGAAAAGGAAAGGCAGGTCCATCCTGTGCTGCACCGCCTCTCTCTCCATTCCAAACTCGGAACGTTTCCCGGAACACGCTCGTGAGTTGTTCCGGCGGCGCGATGGACAAAACAAGGAAGAGGTGTGAATGTGTCAACATCCTGAAGAGAGACGACGCTTCCTTAACATGATGTATGGTCTTGGATTGGACTGGCGAGGGGAAGGGGGACAATCTGATTGAAAGGCGGAATGTTTTAGTACCTCCTAAGGTACTGGCCCACCCCTCTTCTAGACGTATGTTTTCCGGGGACCTCTTGGAGCTCTCGCGGAGCTCTCCTACCCCCAAAGCCTACTCATTCACTTCTAATTTGTATTCATTCTTCCGGTGTCAACCAACAACACACACACACGGGCTCCATGGCTCATTATTCGCCGACATCCGGTCGCTTTTTCTCTCTCTCTGTGGTCCCTTTTTCCCCTTACTATCCCCAATTTCTCACGTGAAAGAAAGAGGGGTGATAATGAGATTAGATTAGTCGCATCGCATCGCGTCATTTCGATTAATGGATGCGCAAGTGAGTGTTGTCTCAAAGTTCCAATCCTCTTGACATTTTCCAGTGCTCCATTGGCTAACGATAGTCTTGCTTGTGATTGCGCTCGTTTTATTGTGTTTCATTGTCGACATTTTCGAATACTTCTATCTCATTTATCAACGCTCGTGCGCTGTGGAGGAGATGACCAACTTCGAGCGAGTGATGGGACACGTTTCAGGTGTGTTTGGGAATTTGTCAATATAGATATGACATTGATTGATCTCTCGTGTGTGTTTTGATCTCCCTTCTCTTTTGTTCAGCTTTACACAGCCACTTTGTTGTTTTCCAGGCGGCAGTTTCGTCGGCGTGCCGTTATCACCAAATGAGCAAGTGCTCCGCGCGGTGTGCTACTGGTCAGTTTCGCCGCGAACCTATGATGATAACGGTCATTTTTGCAGTGATAAGGCCACATTTGCTCATCACCGATTGCGACGTGTCGATCCGCTGATGCCGATTCGCTACGCGACCGGTCACGACGCCACCACGACCACTGAAAGCGAAGGTATCGGAGGAGGCGTCGAGCAGATGGGATAACTTGTTGAACTCGCCGCTTTTTCGAGCTCTTTTTTTGGAGCCATCGGGCTCTCCGGAAAGAGCGGCGCGCGCCCAATCACGAAACCCAACTGATGAATTAGAAACGTGTTTTTCTTCCGTTTTAACTCTTGCTCTCCTCCTCCTCCTCCTCCTCCTCCTCCTCGTCCCAAATTTGTCAGCAGCAGCAGCAACGACCGGGGACTAGTTGGTGTGTTTTTTGACTTCTCCTAAATACTACTCTCGCTCACGAAAACTAATCCGTTGTTCCCCCCGCCACGATGTCAATCATCAGAAGGTCTCTGGCGTCGTCGCAACTTTTCTTTGTCTTTGAGCCGGAGCCAAGTGCTCCACACAGAGAGCTTACTCGTCCAAAGTGCTCTGCAGAGTGAGGAGTGACGATGATCAGCATTCTAGATTAGGCAATGCATACAAGTGTACGTTTGTTCTTCTTCTTCTTCTTTTTGGGCGCCGCGAGACGGACGGACGTCATCGAGAGAAGTTTTCCACTCTCCCCTTTACCCCTTACAACCTTTCATTGTCCCCCATCTTCCAAGTGGTCCTGCTCTCCCGCCTTTATTGCTCCCCCCCCCCCTTTCGCTTTTTGATCCGAAAGAGACATTCCGGGTGCACTCCCTCTCACCCACTTCCCTATGCATTTGTTGCCACAACCACTGTTTCTACCTGGGCCCCCGCTTGACAGATTGGATATCGAAAAATGCATTTTCGATTGGTCGGTGATTGAAGACGTGCGGGTGTGTGTGTGTGTGCGGGTGTGAGGAGGCGGAGCCCCCTCGCGAGCCCACAAGAGCCATAAAGGTACCCGTGTGTCTGGTGGAGCTCTTTGCCTAATTTGGGCAACACCAAAGGTCCCCCACCACCCCCCACCCCATTCGTGTGTCTTGAGAAATGCTCCGGCTCTCTTCAACAAAACAATTTGGGAAACGGGGGGCGGTGCGGGTGTGTGTCCTCATAGTAAATTTTAATAGGTTCGGCGTCTGACCTGTGGTGGGGGCCCTTCTCCTCTTCCTTCCCTCTTTCCAACTTCTCCGATTTCCACTTCCTCATTGTTTTTCTCGTCAAAACCGCAGCACACGTTATAGGCGTCTACCATATGCTTCTGGGCTCCCCTCCGAGGGCTGTTTGGGCTCTTTGTCTCTTCCAACGAACAAGAGAAGAATACCATGCGCGCCCTATTGTTTTTGTATTGCCACCACCACCACCACCAAAACTATGTGTACCTCTCTACCTGAATGATTCTCGAAAACCGGCGGACAATGGCGCGCCAGATGAATATGCAAATGGTTCGAGAAGACACCCCTCCCCCCCTCTGTTTTTCCAGACGTCTTCTTCTTCTTGTTCTTCTTGTTCTTCTTCTTCTGGTTCTTCTTGCCAATATGTTGATCTCACAGAGCTGGTCCACTGACTCACAGTCAGTCAGCTGTTGGGGCTCGGCGGCGGCGGCGCGAGATGAGATGTTTGTTGCGTTCATAACTGCTACATGGGTAGTTTTTCGCGAATTTCGCCTCTCAATCTTCATGTGATTCGATCCCTATAGCCTGTGAGCGTGCTCCAAGGAGAGCATCTTCTCACATTCTCACTTTTCCCCCCTCTTTTTTCCGGATCACAGCTCGAAAAGTTGCTCCTCCTCCATCTGCGTATCTCTCGCCCCTGCCATCTGTCATCAGGTATTGACAACTAACACATGTTTCCAGTTTCGTTCGGTTTTCGTTGAACTTCCTCTCTTTCTCTCTCTAGGACTAAAAAGTGCTTGGGCAATCGCGCTCCACTGCACACGTTTCCGGAGAAAGTGCGCTCTATCGAACACGCTGCTCTCAACCTATTTCTATCGTAAAGATTCACTTAGATTAACAAGGTTCGCAACTTTTGAGGCAACGAACTTTATCGTTCTCTTTGAAGATCAGCAAGTGCGCTCTGTTGTACCTCTAGGGTAAGCTTCAATTTGTCTGATTGGTCAGAGACATCTTGCTTGTGAACCTGTCGGGGGACTCTAGGCAAATGCGCTCTAATGAACAGCAAGGATAGCTCAGCTAAGCCTACGATCTCTTGATTCTGGAGCTGTTCTCAGTTTGTAAATGCGCTCTAACGAACACTGCTTCTCGACTTGGTTCTAAGTTTGCAGTTGCGGTCTACATCTATCCCGAGTGTAAGCTTCCAGAGGTACTATGTAGTCTGTTCCAATGACCACTAGTCTGCAGGACACCCCCCCCCCCCACACTAGAATTAGTTCCTTGTTGCCGAGAGAGATAGAGGAAACGTTATCAATTGACCAACTGCTCGCCAATGTTCCCATCGGCCCCCGGGTTCCTTGATACCCCAAAAGTGACCTTTCCATGTCTGTGCTAATCTCGAATTCCGCCTCTCTCATCCGCCTTCACAATTCCATTTCTAGGTGCGTGCCGAGCACTTACCACTCCCTCTCTCTCTCTCTCTGGGACCATCATCATCATCGTGGGGGCACCCCAGTTCTTATGAACATTCGTGCACGGTTCACCGAGCACCAGAGAGCCCCGCCGTGCGACGACCGACATTGCAGAGGGGAGGCGACGACGACGAGACGCGAGAAGAGCCTTCACTCGTCCCACCCAACACACACACCGATTTTCAGCCACCCACCGCTCCGGAGCAGTGTAGCGGTCAGTTACTTTCTCTCTCTCTCTCTTCCTCCTACCAACCACTTCTCTTTCCTCCTCTATTGTTGTCATTGTGTACGTGTATATAGTGGTGGTGGTGGTGGGTGGGGGATGGACCACCACCACCACCACACACAAAAAAGAAGATGTTCCTCCTTCTTCTCTTTTTTGGGCAGTGACACATTGAATTAAAATTCTCTCCTCTTCGGCGGCCCCCCACATTTTCAGAGAGCCACCACCATCCGCCCCATTTTCCACCTCTTTTGTTTTCAGAGGCGCTCGAGCCGTGAGAGCCAGAACACGAAAGATGCTGCTCGTCGTTCATTTGTTTGCGATCGCAGGTGAGTGTCTTGGCCCAGCGAGCTCCACCCCCCTTGAGAGCAAACTACACGCATTTTTTGCTCTCTCAAGAGTTCCTCGGGTTCTAATTTACAGAGGGGGGCATGGGGCATGGTTAAGGCGCGGGATGGGAGTACAACTTTTTGAGTCATAGTACTAGTTGGTAATGGCGGTCGGGGGTAAACACTTTTGCGCGTTTTTCATTTCCCCCTCCTTCGCCAGGGGCCGCCTAAAAAGAAACAATTGGTCTCGTGGAGTTGTTGCGGGTCAAACGATGCTAATCTCTCTCTTCTACACTCTCCTCCGCGCCTTAAAGAGGGAGCACAAATGAATTTCGTTACTTTTGGAGCCACGAGGCGGCGAAGGACGGACGGGGGGCTAACGTTGATTCGAGGTGACTCTTCTTCCAGCGTCGTCGCCGCTCGTCGTCGCCGCCGAGCCGTCGCCGCCGCCACCGGTGCCGACGCAGATTCGGCTCGTGCACGATTTGCTCGACAACTACGACAAGAAGGCGAAGCCGATGTGGGACAACGCGAAGCCGATCAACGTCTCGTTCTCGATGGACCTCTATCAGATTTTGGAGCTCAACGAGCCGCAGCAGTACATTCTGCTGAATGCGTGGATCATTGAGGTAAGCGGCGTGCTCTCCGGAAGTGACGCGCTCGCGCGCGGTGTTCGGCCGCTTTTCGGTTGATTTGTCATACAGAGAGCACAAGTTTTCTTTCCACATATATGCTCTCTCTCACTCTCTATCTCACGTGCTCTCCTTGCAGCGCTGGTTTGACGAGTTCCTCTACTGGAGTCCCGACGACTATGAGAACATCACCGAGTTGCGGCTGCCCTACGACTCGATATGGCTGCCCGACACGACGCTCTACAACTCGCTCGTCATGAAGGACGACGACACGCGACGCCTTCTAAATGCAAAGCTTACCACCGACACGGAGCGCCGCGCCGCCCTCATCGAGCTCCTCTACCCGACGATCTACAAGTTCTCGTGTCTGCTCGACTTGCGCTTCTTTCCGTTTGACGTACAAGTGAGCGTTTTCCAATTAGCCCTTGTACTCTAAACTCATTATCGTCTACTCGGTTTTCAGGTCTGCACAATGACATTCTCGTCGTGGACGTACGATCAGAAGGGTATCGACTATTTTCCGTATTCGGACAAGATTGGCACGTCGAATTATTTGGAGAACGAGGGATGGTATATATTGCAGACGAAGAGTGAGTTGGAGATTTGAACCGTGAAGCTCTGAGTTCTGAAGTCCTGAGGCCCTTTGAAATGGCCCATTATATCTCGAGAATGATAAGAGATATGGAAAAGTTGTGAACTGCAAATTTGTAGATCACAACTAGGACTATAAGTTTGCAGTTGACAACTTTTTGATATCTCTTATCAGTCTCGAGATATGATGATTCTCTGGCGGAGCTTGTCCAAGAAAGTCCTAGCACTTTGAGCTCTAGATCCGCGAGAGATCCCTAGACGCCCTCCAAATCTCCCCTGCCCATTTCCAGTAAAACGACGAGAAGTCAAGTACGCGTGCTGTCCGAACAACTACACGCTGCTGCAGTTGACGTTGTACCTCCGACGCAAGCCGCTCTTCTATCTCGTCAACCTCATCATTCCCACCTCCATCATCACCCTCATCGCCATCGTTGGATTCTTTACGTGAGATGCTGCAAGGGATGTTCCAACCGATCCCTCTCAACTTTTACAGAACGTCGTCGGCGTCGGGAATGCGCGAGGAGAAGGTGTCGTTGGGCATCACGACGCTGCTCTCGATGTCGATTCTGATGTTGATGGTGTCGGATCAGATGCCGACGACGTCGACGTTCATTCCGCTCATCGGATGGTTCATTCTCGCGATGATCATCGTCATCTCGCTCGGCACCGTCGTCTCGTCCGTCATCATCGCCATCCAAAAGCGCGGAAGTCTCGGCGAGCGAATGTCAAAGAGAGCGCTCAAGTAGGCGACGATTGTGATCCCTGTCTCCACATTCCCTCTCGTTTGCAGGTTCGCCAAAGTGCTCGCGTGGTTCACGTGCACCTCGCTGCCGCCGCACGTCGAAAAGGAGCACATGATGGAGGCGTTCGACGCGCCCACGCCCAACATCGAGGTGCGGCCGCTGCAGTTGGCCAGCGTCAAGGACTCGGTGCGCAACAAGTGGGTGACCGGCGCGCGGAGGGCCACCCAACGCGGCAACAGCGGACTGGCGCTGATATCGGATAAGAGCACGGATCCACTGATCCACCTCTCACCGTCGACGCATACACAAGACGAGTCGTCGATCTCGCCGTCGGCGCCGCCAGTCCCCTCGCCGTCGCCACTCCCACCACCGCCAACTCCCGGACCCGCCGACGACGTGGTCTCCGTCGCTTCGGAGCTATCGTCAAAGTTCCTGATGAGCCGAATGCGTCCGAAATCCCAGAAAGACAACACGTTTGCGGCTATGCAAAGTGAGTTTGTTGGGCGGGGAATAGTGCTTGACATTTTTGATACCAGTTCTAGGACAAAGTACTCGAAGAGGTGGTGCTGGTGGTGAGTAGTGTGTGAATCCTGTCGCTAAGTTCCACCTCTATAATCAGTTCTCTATACCCTTCTTTGCCTGATGATATCTCGAGATTGATAAGAGATATTGGGAAGTTACCAACAGCAAATTTGTAGTCCTAGAGTTGATCTACAAGTTTCTAGTTGACAACTTTTTGATAACGCTTATCAATCTCGAGATGCGGGGGCAGGAAACTAAGGGATTTCGACTCCTTACAGGTTCGATCAAAGCCAACCGTCAGTTGGCGGTCGCCGAGTTCGAGTGGCTCGCCACCGTCGTCGAGCGCACGTGCTTCGTCATCTTCGTCGTCGCGTTCCTCATCATCACCTTCGGCATCAACTTCATCGGCTTCATCCACTGGCATCAGGCCGGCGTCGAGTTCAGCGATCAGTGACCCACCCCTTGTTTTGCTCTTTCTCTTCTTCAAACCCCCCAAATCATGACGCGGTTTCGTTATACACCTTTCCCTTTTTTTGCTTCTTCGAACGTTTTGCTTCTTCTTCTTCCTTCTTTCCTTCCTTCCTCCCTGTCTGTACACTAGTCTAATCCTCTCATCCTTCTTCTTCCAGCTTTCTCTCGCTTCCTCCTCCTCTCTCTCTCTCTCTCTTTCTCTCTAATAAATTATTCTCTCTCCGTTGACTGGCTCGCCCCTACCGAGTGTGTGCTTCTTTCTCTATCCATCCCCAGTGTTCCTATCACTGTGTCCTAAATACCTCTGTGTGCTCACTTTCCTCTCTCTCTCTCTCCGCTAACCCACACTTCCAGGAGTCTCTCTTCATGCAGATATGACACTCTGGTCGGTTCTTCTGCTATCGGCGGCTCTCGTGATGGGCCACGTGTCGAGCGCATCGCTCAACGCCACCTTGAAGACGTTCGGTGAGTGTAGTGTCGTTCTGAGAGCACCTGGAGCCGTTGACGATTGCAGACCCGCGACTGCTCAACTCGACGGCCGATCGGGACATTGCGATGCAGAACGTGCCGCTGATACGGCTCACGCGGCACCTGCTCTCGCCCGAGCGCTACGATGTGCGAGTGCGACCGATTCTTGATCACAAGAAGTCGTTGAAGGTGCACATTAGCATATCGCTCTATCAGATTATCGAAGTGGTAAGCGAGCAGCTGTCTCTGATCTCTCATTATCCCCCTCTCTCCAGGATGAGCCATCGCAGAACATCAAGCTGAACGTGTGGATGATCCAAAAGTGGAAGGACGAGTATCTCGACTGGAACCCGAACGAGTTCGGCATGATCAACTCGACGATCATCCCGTTCCACCATCTCTGGATCCCCGACACGTACCTCTACAACAGTGTGAAGATGAGTCGCGACGAGACCGAACGCTACATGAACATCCAGGTGACGTCGAACTATTGGAAGGGCGAGAAGGGGTCGGATTTGTCGTTCCTCTACCCGGCCATCTACACGATCACGTGTCGCCTCAACATTCGCTTCTTTCCCTACGACCGGCAGAATTGCACGCTGACGATATCGAGTTGGACGAATTCAAAGTCGGCGTTGGACTACTACGCCGATCCGATCGTCAGCATGCAATCGTTCATTCCGAACGAGGAGTGGCAAGTGAAGTCGTTCGAGATCCACCGCCACGAGTACAAGTACGCGTGTTGTGCGGAGCCGTGGGTGATACTGCAGGCGTCGCTGGTCATTCAGCGCAAGCCCCTCTACTATCTCGTCAATCTCATCATTCCCACCTCCATCATCACACTCGTCGCCATCACCGGCTTCTTCACGCCCGCCTCCACGGACGACGATCGAACGGAGAAGATCAATTTGGGCATCACGACGCTGCTGGCGATGTCGATTCTGATGCTGATGGTGTCGGATCAGATGCCGACGACGAGCGAGTTCGTGCCGCTCATCGCGTGGTTCTACCTCTCCATCATCATCATCATCTCCATCGGAACGTTCCTCACGAGCGTCGTGCTCTCGGTGCAGGGACGGCGTCAGTACGGCAGGAATCCGCCGCAGTGCATTCGCTACGTCTTCTTCGTCATTCTGCCGCAGATACTGCTGCTCAACGTGCCACCGCCGCTGCAGACGTTGTGGGGCGAGCTGGACGACGATCCGCTGAATGTGCGCCGACGCAAGAAGTCGCAGTATTTGGTGAGGAACGCCAACAACGGATCGATGAAGACCACGTCGCCAATGTCGACGTTGCGCGTGCCGCCCGTCTCCGGAAGTGTCACCGAGAAGCGGCAATCGTTCCAGATGATCGATGTGACGTCGCCCAACTCGCCAAATACGGCGAGATCGCGCGCGCCCTCGTTGGCGCCGTCGACCAAGACGCCCACGTTGTGGGAGGGCACCATGTCCGCGCTGGCCGGTGAGTTATCATTGCAAACTGGTGGGCGCCGCGCTGTGTTCGTATGGCGCAGGTGGTTTCACGCGCGTCATCCAGTTTTCTTAGTCGCCGGTTCAAATCTTCCTCACCCCAAAAGCGTTTTGCAGGCACCAACAATCAATTGCGACGAACGTCCAACGTGTTCAACAAAGAGGTGGATGAGATGCGACGGAAACGACAGTGCTCGCTCGAGTGGGAGTTCCTCGCCACTGTGCTCGACCGGTATAATAACGCCTATTCTGACTAAATTGGTGAGGTTCCATTTCAGTTTCCTGCTCATCATCTTCGTCGCCGCCGTGCTCATCGTCACCGCCGGCCTGATTCTGGTCGGCCGAATGGCTCAGTACAGTTACGATCATCCGGACGACAAGTTTTTCCAAGTTTGAACCGTTTTTTGTCTCTCGTCTCCAACTCTTTATTTTCCTTTTCCCATCGATTAATATGCGAATTGAACCGGTAATTTGCTTGCTCTTCTGGTGTTCTTGTCTCCCACAGATTTCTATGGCTTTTTCGGATTTCTAATATAAAGTTATTATCATTTATTTTATTAGCATTATTATTATTACGGGGGGCTCCTCATTCTTCGTCCAATTTGAGTTTGGTGGGCGGCTGAAGAAACGCGAAACACGCGACGTCGTCTTTGAATCCGTCGCAGTACTTCTGCGACGCCACGACGAAGGAGAACTCGCACGGCGAGCAGATGACGTTGAAGTGACCGCCGAATTGCTTGTTCGCCGCCTTTTGGATCTCTCGTTTCGACGTTTTCGCGTCTTTTTTAATGTTCTGAAAACAAAACAACCCTCTCCCGAATTCGTCTTCCCCCTTATCTCCTCACATCTTTTATCAATTTCCGCAACTTTTCATCGTTACAATTGTCCGTCTCCGCTCGCTTGACCCGTGTCGCGCGGGTGAGTGGCGCATTGAGAGACGCGTCGACCTGCAATGTGTATACGCTCTGAGAGGACGGCCGAGACGTGCGGTCCTGTGGTGTAGTGGTTATCACGTCTGCTTCACACGCAGAAGGTCGCCGGTTCGAACCCGGCCAGGACCTATCTTTTTTCTCTTACCTCCGTCCGTGTGGCGGCCTCTTCGAGAAGTCGAAGTGGGCTTGTGTTGGCGATCTGACTCGACACCTCGTCTCGCATCAGTTGAAGCATTCCCTCCATTTCTGACATCATGTGAGATATCCTGTGCAGCCCATTCATCGGCTCCGCAATTCTCGGGCTCAATCGAATCTCAGCCTTTCTCGACGTATTCGAAGTGATCTCGAGTAGATCGTCCTTCACTCTCTGCACCTCCCGCGCGTCAAGGGTGGGCAAAAGCTCGGGCGGCACCGAAGACGCGCCTTCAACATCGGCGAACATCTTCCGCTGCGATATCTCGAAGAGTCGCTGCAGAGCCGAACATTTGACAGTCGTCGTGCTGTTGCAAGGCGCTCTCGGCGCCGGACAGCTGGGTCCGACGAGTGGGCACGGCTCCTCGGTGCACCCGCAGCAGCAGAGCTCGGTGCGGACGGGAGCGGCGGCGACGAGGGCGGCGGGGGTGAAGAGGAGGAGGAGGGAGATGGTCTGGAAAGAGAGAATGAATGATTGGGAGGGAAACGGGGGGAAACTCACAATCATCCAGAAGCTTCCACGAAACGGGAGAAGTGAGAGTGGAGAGGCTTGGCGGTCGGTTTGTTTTGTTAGTTGACACGGTTTGACCCATATCTTACTAATTATGTGTGTACATATACAAGTTGATCCCGAGACGAGAGGAGACCCACTTGGAAAACCAGTTAAGCTTATCTCTCTCTGTCTCTCTGTCTCTCTGTCTCTCTCTCTGTCTCTCTGTCTCTCTGTCTCTCTGTCTCTCTCTGTCTCTCTCTGTCTCTCTGTCTCTCTGTCTCTCTCTGTCTCTCTCTGTCTCTCTGTCTCTCTGTCTCTCTGTCTCTCTGTCTCTCTGTCTCTCTGTCTCTCTGTCTCTCTCTCTCTCTCTCTCTCTCTCTCTCTCTCTCTCTCTCTCTCTCTCTGTCTCTCTCTCTCTCTCTCTCTCTGTCTCTCTCTGTCTCTCTCTGTCTCTCTCTGTCTCTCTCTGTCTCTCTGTCTCTCTGTCTCTCTGTCTCTCTGTCTCTCTGTCTCTCTGTCTCTCTCTCTCTCTCTCTCTCTCTCTCTCTCTCTCTCTCTCTCTCTCTCTCTGTCTCTCTCTCTCTCTCTCTCTCTGTCTCTCTCTGTCTCTCTCTGTCTCTCTCTGTCTCTCTGTCTCTCTGTCTCTCTGTCTCTCTGTCTCTCTCTGTCTCTCTGTCTCTCTGTCTCTCTGTCTCTCTCTCTCTCTCTCTGTCTCTCTCTGTCTCTCTCTGTCTCTCTGTCTCTCTGTCTCTCTCTGTCTCTCTCTCTCTCTCTCTCTCTCTCTCTCTCTCTCTCTCTCTCTCTCTCTCTCTCTCTCTCTCTCTCTCTCTCTCTCTCTCTCTCTCTCTCTCTCTCTCTGTCTCTCTGTCTCTCTGTCTCTCTGTCTCTCTGTCTCTCTCACACTCCGTTATCTAAACGTCCTTGGATTTTTCTCCTATTTTTGCTGACCAAGTTCGCCAAAAAAAAAGAATTTTCACGGTCATCTTCTCATCTCCCTTCTCTCTTCCCTTTCTCGCTCTTGTTGTTTCTCCTCCCGCCGATCAACCCGAAACTTCTCTCTCCAAAATGCGCCACGACTACTACTATCTATTGATTTCGACGACGTTCCTTCATCTTCTCATCGTCGAGACTCTTGCTGATGACTCCTCGACGTCTTCTACGTCGTCTCCAGATGAGTTCGTACCGATTGGAAAAGACGTCATCACATCGACGGCGCCGCCGCTGCCGAAGACCGTCGGCAGCGTCGTCTCGCACAAAGTGTTCACCGAGGACGGTATAAAGTACACGGAGATTGTGCGAAAGACGCCGTTGGGCGGCACACAAGTGGCGCATATCAAAGGCGATGTGGTAAGATTCGATTGTGTCGCCTTCCTCAACTCGTCTCCCACCAGAACCCGTCGATCCTGCCCGTCCCGCTGCCCATGCCAAACATCTCGGGATTCATGAGAAAGCTGGCGACACGCATCGAGATCATGCGGCAGGAGCCCCTCATAGAGCCGTCTCCGACGCCGATCCATCCGATTGTCGCCACGCGGCCGGCCATGTTGCCGCCGAGACCGGCACCGATTCCGACGGAGAGAGTGGCGGAGGTGTACACTCCGGGAGAGGGGTGAGTTGTGAATGATTATATCTCGAGATTGATACGAGGTATCAAAAAGTTGTGAACAGCAAATTTATAGATCATATCTAGGACTACAAGTTTGCTGTCGACAACTTTTTGATATCTCTTATCAATTTTGAGATATAATGATTCTCCCGGGCAGAGTTTGCATCCTATAGTGCAGGAAGCCTTTCCCCTGACTTTCAAATGCCCCAAAACTCCCAAAATGCCTTCCAGACCCATCATCTACCGCCCGTACGGTTTCGAGCCATCGCCACCAGCACCCTATCCGCCGTTCATGATGTACCCGCCGCCGGCGGGCATTCTGGGAAGAGTCGGAAGTATGACGGGCAGCATTTTGGACAATGTCATGGATTTCGTCGTCGGGCGGAGAAGGCGGCGTTGAGGGAGAAGAAATCCAAGTTTATTAGAGTTTGAATTCGTGGAGAAACGGAACAGAAAACGAATAAAGAGCAAGGTTTGCGGGGTGGTGGTGTCATCATCATCAAGTCAAAACGAAAAGAAGGGAAACAATTGGGAGACGTGGGGGAGGAAAGGAAGGAACATACACGTAGCTTCTTTAAGAAAAGGCGGTGTTTAGGGAGGGGGGGAAATAAATAAAATAAGATATCGGGGGAGGAGTTAGAGCAACAAAGGGGTGGGGGGCAAATGAACCGGCTCAAAAACTGAATAAGAGGTGGGTGGGGATATCGATCGATTATTGAGAATGGAAGAGAGCGAGTGTGTGGGAAGTGGAGAGACGCAGATCATCGATGGAGTGGGGGGGGGGGGGGTGAGAATTACGAGAATGAAGGCGTTGGGGGAGATCTCACTTGCCAAGGCATCCCAGCAACTCGGACACTTTGAGCGGATACTCTTGCACGACCTTGAAGCGCTTCGTGTCGTAGATCTGGAAATGAGAGATGAGATGGTTGAGGATCCTCTCTCTGTCTCTCTGTCTCTCTGTCTCTCTGTCTCTCTGTCTCTCTGTCTCTCTGTCTCTCTGTCTCTCTGTCTCTCTGTCTCTCTGTCTCTCTGTCTCTCTGTCTCTCTGTCTCTCTGTCTCTCTGTCTCTCTGTCTCTCTGTCTCTCTGTCTCTCTGTCTCTCTGTCTCTCTGTCTCTCTGTCTCTCTGTCTCTCTGTCTCTCTGTCTCTCTGTCTCTCTGTCTCTCTGTCTCTCTCTGTCTCTCTCTGTCTCTCTCTGTCTCTCTCTGTCTCTCTCTGTCTCTCTGTCTCTCTCTGTCTCTCTGTCTCTCTGTCTCTCTGTCTCTCTCTGTCTCTCTGTCTCTCTGTCTCTCTGTCTCTCTGTCTCTCTGTCTCTCTGTCTCTCTGTCTCTCTCTGTCTCTCTCTGTCTCTCTGTCTCTCTGTCTCTCTGTCTCTCTGTCTCTCTGTCTCTCTGTCTCTCTGTCTCTCTGTCTCTCTCTCTCTCTGTCTCTCTCTCTCTCTCTCTCTCTCTCTCTCTCTCTCTCTCTCTCTCTCTCTCTCTGTCTCTCTGTCTCTCTGTCTCTCTGTCTCTCTCTGTCTCTCTGTCTCTCTGTCTCTCTCTGTCTCTCTGTCTCTCTGTCTCTCTCTGTCTCTCTGTCTCTCTGTCTCTCTCTGTCTCTCTGTCTCTCTGTCTCTCTGTCTCTCTGTCTCTCTGTCTCTCTGTCTCTCTGTCTCTCTGTCTCTCTGTCTCTCTGTCTCTCTGTCTCTCTGTCTCTCTGTCTCTCTGTCTCTCTGTCTCTCTGTCTCTCTGTCTCTCTGTCTCTCTGTCTCTCTGTCTCTCTGTCTCTCTGTCTCTCTGTCTCTCTGTCTCTCTGTCTCTCTGTCTCTCTCTCTCTCTCTCACCTTCAACTTATTGCTCTTCGTGTACATGAGCAACGTCTCGCCGGCGCCGTTGTAAACGATGCCCAGCAGATCGCGCGGCAGATTGGGAAAGTACTTGCGCGTGTGTGCGGTGAACGTGGCCAGATTCCAGTAGGCGTCGTAGATCAGAAAATGCTCTCCCTGAAAGTGAGTCTCTAGTTCTCGGTGAGCTCTTCTTCAAAAGTCGAACTCACATTCAGCACGACTTGATTCCCATCTGCCCACTCGAAAGCGGTCGCCGGGGTGATGGTGATGTTCCGGGGAAGTTCCTGCGGGGTGTTCTTGGCCAACTGGAATCTCCGATGCTTCCTGTTCCACCGGAACCGATACGCGGTGCGTCCCTCGAACAGGATCGTGACGCCCGAACGCGAGTTGGTGAGGGCGGCGGTGACGGTGCGTGGTCCGCCGGCGAACAGGTCGGTGATGAGGTAGGACGCCTTCTGCGGCAGCCCATCCTCGTACCATATCTGGTAGACCTTCTCTCTCGCGAACACATATGTCCGTCCGTTGTAGCCCTTCGTGATCGCGTCGATCCTCGCGGGGCAGTCGTCGAACGGCAGCGCCATCGCCGCCTTCTTCGGCGCCACCACCATCGGCGGCTTCTTCGGCGCCACGTGGGTGATCTTCCACGGCGACAGGATGAGATCGCGACGCTCTCTCCCGAGCACCACCTTCTGCTGTCGATTGGTCTTGCGGCGGCGCAGAGTCGGGTCTTGTCCGCTGGCTCTGATCAGATTCCACTTGTCCTGGCTGTTCATTCGCGGCAAGTGCGGCACGTCTTCCGAGTGTACGTCGAGTTGGGCGTCTTCCGCGGTCTGAAACGAGAGAGAGAGAGGTTAGGCTACATCGCAAATATGCGATTCTCACCTCAATTTCGGTGTCGTGCGAGTAGAACGTGTCGCTGATGGCGTCGTTGTCGTTGTTGGTGGTTTCCGGGCGGTGTGCTGCTGCCGATCGGCCGGCGGCCATGCCCACCAGCACCGTCAGCAAGACGACGGTCAGCGGCTTTCGCATTCTGTCAGAGAGAGCAGTCACAAACTTGTTGGTATCAACGAGAAGTGAATGGAATGGAGAGCACACGGAAAGGGCGAGCGAAGGGCGCGCACGCTCCGCCCACCGCCCATCTGAACGAGGTGTCAGGCACACCGATGCCAGAGGGCGGGGAGCCAGCGAGAGAGAGAGAGATAGTGTGTGATTGGGGGAGACGCAGTGGTGGCGCTTGGAGCCAAACGGGCACATGGGTTCGGCAAATAAGGAAAGACAAGGGGGAAGGGAAGGGGAAGGGGAAATCGAGTGGAAGAAGAAGACAGTTTTAAAGTAAAAACCACAGAGAAGATGAAGCAACAACCGGAGCGTGTGATGATGACGCATCGGATTGGATTGGCTGCCACGGACAGTCTCGGAAGCATTTTTTACATTTACACTATCTTCAACGGCGGCGGCGGCTACTCTCGGGGCGTCATGAGGGAGGGGATGAAGGGGTGATGGGGGGGGGGGGGGGGTGTCAAAAAACCGTCTTCTAGAGTACGTGATTAGCATATTCTGAGTGTTGATGGGAGGAGGGAGGAAGGGAGAAAGCGAAAGGATAGAGAGAGAGTGAGATAGGGATTGTTGTGAGACAGGGGGAAAGTGACCTTTCCGCGGGGGAAAATGGGGGAAATAGTTGACGTCAACAACGGTATCCGGTAAACAGGCACATTGTCGAAAAGTTATGGGATTTTAGAGATGCTAGATGATAGGCCACTGATAACGACTCCACACACTGATCTATACAGGTCAGAGTTACTATACGGATTCATAGGGGGGGGGGGGGGGTTAATAGAAGCTCCTGACGTCTTCTAGAACGCCCGCTAGTATATATTTCGAAAAATCTTGAAACCTGTGCAAACGCGCTCTGCTTCTGAATGTCACGCTGAGGCGTCTCCCTATAAGTCGCCTATCAGTGCCTTATCACTTCTTTACAGCGTACCCAAGTTCTTCTCAAAGCTATTAGAACGTCTGGAGCATCGGCGAGCTCATGGCAAAGCGGAGCATCGAATGGATCACCTGAACCCGAAAATCATTTTCAGAGCCTCTAGAGATATCCTTTTTGTTCTAGATCTTCAGATGATCCTATTATCGGATGCCATCGAAATGGCCCTGCAACCGAAGAGAGCTCGTCGGGAGAACCAATATATCTTGAGATTGATAAGAGTGATCAAGGAGTTGTCAACAGCAAACTTGTAGATCACAACTAGGACTACAAGTTCGCTGTTTACAACTTTTTGATATCTCTTTTTTTTCTCTTTTCAACTTCGTCAAAATCCAATCCCAACGCCATACTCCAAGACACAATTTTCCAATGGTTCCGGCGAATGTGTTTGCGATACAAAGCGCTGCTTTCGCTTCTCGTCACTCTCTCGCCGCGGCCCCCGTCTCCGGCCGACCTCGAACAGAAACTTATTTGTTCAAATTAGATGGCTTATACAATGAGTGAGTGTCCACCCGCTTCTTCTGTGCTGCTGCCGCTGCTGCCGGCTCCTTGTTCAACCATGACACTTTTGTTTTGCAAAGAACACACGATGCTCATGCGCACGCGTGCCCCGCGCGCGCCGCCTGTGCAATGACCGAAAAACCGTCAATTGCTCTGCTTCTCATCATCATCCGCATCGTCATCGACCGCTTTGGTCTTTTGGAAACTGGCGCCAGGGGTCTGTTTGGTGTTGTTTGAGAGAGGTCGCGGCGCAATGCCATTAACGGCGCTCCACGGGTTAATGTCTCATTGAAGAGGCCGCGCGGTTTTCCCACGTTTCATTGATATGCAAATGCAAATGACGGTGCAGAGGGGGTGCTCATTTGAAAAACCGAGCAGTGATGGGGTGAGAAGGGAAGGGAGGAAGGCGCTGACCCTTGCACCACAAACTGATAAGAGAGTGGGGTTTCGAGGAAATCGAAAACCAGCCAATCCTCTTATGAACACTGATTGTCTGAGGAGGAGGGCGTTCTTTGGTCAAGAATCTCGGGAATTGTCTAGAGTTGCAAACGTGCAAACTTCTTGGCACAGTGCCAAGGTCAGTGGTCTCCCAGTGGTCTGGACCGTGGACATTAGAGCCATGGGGGTCCAGAAGCCCAGTGTAATCTTGGCTCAGTGCCAAGGGCTCTAGATTGACAAACGAGAGCGATCCTTGTCTCTTGGCACAGTGCCAACAAAGCCAGAGGACTCAGAACCTATATCTACAGGGAAACAAGCTTGGCGGCTCAGTGTGAACTTGGCACTGTGCCAAGTGTCGAAAGGAGACCATGTCCAAAAACCCGCCTATCTGTCGAGAAGCCCGCCTATCTGCACAGTTCAAATCGAGGTCCACACTTTGAAAATGGTACAATTTCTTAAGACAAGGCATAGGTTGATCATTAATAAGGCTCACAAAATTATCTTATCATAATCATCGTTATCATCTTGCTAACTTTGCATAATTTGCCATTTTTGCGCGCCCAGAATAACTGGAAAGACGGCCTAGAAAAGTGTAAACGGGAAATAGGCCTACGGATTACTTAGGCTCATAATGGCTTAATGATGGCATGGCAATGCCCAAACTAGTAGAAAAAGGTCAAAAAGCCTAGAACAATGGCCTGGAAAAGCCTCGAGGAGTAGGTTTGCAGTCTAAGACCAAATGCGACTATGATCAACAAGTTCAATGTACACTCTCTCTCTCTCTGGAATCCTTAACTTTCCCCCCGGCCAATTTCAACGACATTCTCCCTTGGTTATGTTTAATGTTACAGTTTTTACACACACACACGCCTCGTAGGAGCAGTGCTGGCGTAGTAAACTGATTAGGTCATCGTCTCGTCATTGGCAAACATTCCGGAAAAAGTGTTTCCGACTTTTTCGAGGGGAAAGGGAAGAAGGGGTTGTTTTCAGTTGAAGAGTAGGTATGGAAAGGACAAGAAGGGGGGGGGGGGGGGAGCAAAAACTAAAGGCCAAATGGGAAATGGGGTGGAAGGAGCGAAAAAAGCTTATAAAGTAAGCGAAAAAGTACACAGAGTTGACGAGGGACGGTTCAAAAGGGGGGAAGCGACAAGGAGGAGGAGAAGAAGAAAGGCCTCCTCTCTCTCTCTTCTCATTCTCTTTCCCGAAAGAGATTGTGCATGTTCACCCGTGTTTGCTTATCATAATTTCGAGAGAATCGCTCACGCCGCTACACAATTACGAGGCGTCGGCGGCGGCGGCCGCTGCTTGTTGCGGAGGGGAGGCGGGAGGCGGCGGAGCATCGAGAAAGTCAGTGATCAACCGGGAGGGGGGGGGGGGCTGTATAAAGAAATGCTCGAGGCTGTTATCAGTTGGAGAGGAGGACGACGACGAGTTGGCAATCGTTTCGACACGAAACTCATTTAGTCGAGAGAGTTTGCCTTATCGAAATGGCCACCAGCAACGTTGCGGCATATACACACGTACATAGTATACATGCAAACATTGTGCTATCAAAAGACGACGAAAACTATAGAAGGCTTTTGGGGAGGAGGAGGAGGAGGACAGGGCGCAGCAGCCTGTAACGTTTTGGCATAATTGGATGGTACAATACATGTGTATATACATATGTGTTCCCAAAGACGCGAGAAGACAGGGAATCTAAACATCGGAAGAGAAGACATGGACAGTACTATATGAGGGGGGGGGCACAACACAGATACTCTCCAGAAGACTTGGCTTCAAGCCAAGACTTCTGGCTGGCTGAAACATGAACGACACGCGGTGAAGAAGAACAAATGTTACATGGGAGGTCGGGGGTGATGTAAGGGGGCGCGACACAGACAAAGGGAAACCCACTCGAGGAGTAGGGGGGGGGGGAGCCTCGAATGTTTGTGCTTATCAGTGTGCGCAACAGGTGAAAAAAGTTGCGCGTGTAATCTTATTACCCCGTCTTCTCCTTTCTCGAGTGTCCATCGCGAGCGTAACGGGGTGCCCTTATCAGTAATACATGGTTTGTGTGCGTAAGTGTATTCTTTTCCAAATTGAGGGTAGTCGTAAAGACATCAATTTTGCAGGTGATAATGGTGTTTGTGTTGTAAATTTTGGCGGGGCGGGAATGGCAGCGGGAAGCTGGACTATTTTAGAGCCACTAATCGCTATAGAAGGTTGTCTGGAGATTCTGCACTGCTGAGATCTCTAGACGTCCAGTTTGCCATCCTCCATTCAATCTCCAACATAGTCCCCACTATGTTCATGCCAGGAAGCCTCCAAGAACTTCCCACTTGTCCAATGTATCAGGAACTCCAATATCACTCTTCCAACCAGCAACATAGTCCCCACTATGTTCATGCCAAGAAGCCTCCGAGACCTTCTCGCTTGTCCGATGGATCAGGAACTCCCTTCGTTTCCAATATCACTCTTCGAACCAGCAACATAGTCCCCACTATGTTCATGCCAGGGAGCCTCCAAGAACTTCCCACTTGTCCGATGGATCAGGAACTCCCTTCGTTTCAAATACCACTCTTCCAACCAGCAACATAGTCCCCACTATGTTTCTTGTGCGACTTCCCGCCTCCGCCCACAGTTCAGTTCTCATATCGTTTCAAGCAATAAAGCCATAAAAAATTTGCATCTACACCCCTCCTGAACTCCCATACCATCAAATCTAACGGCTTCCTTCAGGAGGGTATAAAACAACAAACCAGAGCCCCCTTTCTCCAACCATGGCTCCTCTTCTTCTCCTCTTCGCCGCAATCGTCTCCCTCGGCGAAAGTTTCGATCCTGGCTTCCAGTTGCACTCTGTCGGCGGTGGTATTCGGATGAAGCGGCAGATGATGTCGTTGGCGACAAAGTGGGGCAACGCGCAGGTCAACTACTACTTTGAGAACACGGACGATGAGAAGAAGATGATAATGTTGACGGCGATGAAGTACATCAGCAACCGGACATGTATAAAGTTCGTCGAGGACAGGAACGCCGGCCAGAAGGTATTGATTCATGCCACTCCGTGAGTCTAGACTCTTCTGGAGCTCAATGCGAACATTGTACCTATTTCAGAGGATCCGGTTGTAACTCGGCAGTCGGAGCGCCGGGATCCCGGGTCACAATGCGCGGCTCTCAAATGCTAAGCTTCGGCAATTGTCCGTTCGTCGGCAACGCCGTTCACGAGCTCTCCCACTCGTTGGGCTCATTCCACGAGCACACGCGCCCGGATCGCGATCAATGGTTGACGGTGGACGAGGCGCAAGTGAAGTTGGCCGGTCAGGAGAAGAACATGAACGTGCAGCCGTGGGCGATGACGAAGATGTACGTGCCGTTCGAGTACGGCAGTGTGATGATGTACGACGCGTACCATTATGGCGATGCGCGGATAATGACGCCCAAGGACTCGCAGTACGACCGGACGATGGGCAATCGGCGAGTCGGCTTCTACGACATTGAGCGGATCAACAAGTTCTACGATTGCAAGTGCGACAAGGAGTTGGCATGTGGAAACGGCGGCTACACGAACCCGGCGGATTGCTCGTCGTGTGTCTGTCCGAAGGGATTCTTCGGGAAGCTGTGCACGGAGCGCCCGTCTCGAGACACGTACGAGTTGAAGGCGTCGTCGCAGTGGCAGAGCACGACCATCTGGTTCAATTACACGAACACTGGCGACAACTACGCCTACTTCCACTCCACCTACGCCTTCGTCACGGCGCCGGCTTCGAAGCGTATCGAGATCGAGCTGGAGCGAATGGAGAACTTTGTGTGCCAGTATGGATGCAATGTGAATGGAGTGGAGATTAAGACCAAATCCGACAGGAAGTCGGTTAGTCCAATGTACGCAGCCCCAATTCAAGTTTGAGCGGTTCAAACGAAAAGTTTCAGCATCTGCTGTCAGGATCAGGAGTTTGCCGAGCAGACGTTCCGCTCGTCGAACAATCCGACGATCGTCGAGATGTACACGAAGCGGTTCGATTTGACGACCGTCGGATTCCGCTATCGTTACGTTTGAATAATGAATGTTTATCTTTGTGCATAGTGACCGTTTGGTTCGAATTTGCATTTTTTCGAACAGAGGATGGTATCAAAATGGCCTAAGCGCCTAGTTTTGGAGAGAGAGTTCAGTTACAGTCCATTTTGAAATCATTTGAAGTAACTGTTCGGCAGTGCTTCCACACTGCTAAACCGCTGGCGTGTACGCCGCCCAAAGTTACCCGCTGCGTGTCCGCTGCGTACACGCCAGCGGTTTAGCAGTGCAACGGCTCCAGCTCAACTATCCTATCGTGGCCCGCCATGTCTAGACTTTGCTCCGGCTCACAGGAACTCAATTCGAGTGGTCTGTTGTTGGTGATCCTTTGATCCACCTTCACGGATCCTTCAAGGATCAACGTCATTGATCCCCAAACATCCAGAACTCACGGCTCAATCGAAGTGCTGCTCCGATCCTTCCTGACGTCCCTGAGGTTCTGGATCCTCCAGAAGCCACGATTCAAAGTCTAGAAGCGAAAAGAAGAAAAGTTCCCACGATGATGTAGACCTGTCTTCTCTCCAACTCGATTCCTTTACTCTGACTCCCACCCCCACACACACACACTCACAAAACGATTCCTTTCCACTTTTTTGCATAACCCCCAATCGACTTTGCATATCAATTGAGAAGAGGGTGGAGGATTACTGTTTGTAGATAGATTGATAGCAACTCTTTCAATCACATCATTATCACCACTGCTGTGGCCGCTGCGCTCATTTGTCCAATTGTTTGAAAACCGCCGGCAAGCAAAAACAAACCAATTGAAGTAGGAAGAACAAGTGAGAGAGAGAGAGAGAGCACGAGAGTGTGTTCCCGGGTGGCTTCCTTGTCTCCTCCTCCTCCCGCTATCTCTCTGTCTCAAAAGTCGGGCTCTTTCCCCAGCTCAAAGGCGGAGCAAAAGAGAGCGGACTTTCTTTCATATTCCCCCCGCTGCTTCCCGATCAAACGTCCCGAATGGAGAGCGATCAGGTGAGGTGTCTTCTTCTCGCGCGCGGCCGCAAAAAAGACAATTTAGTCCCTCTCCCCCCCGCGCACACACACTGAAATTCTCGGAGATTACGATCAGAAAAGGGGGCGCCCCTTGGCGCCCCTGTGTGTGTTGTGGACGACGACACGTTTTTAGATCTTACTGTCTTTCGGTCTCTCTCTCTCTTTGATACCTCGAGGAAGAAAAGAGAGGGAGAGAGAGAGAGAAGAGGCACTTGTTATTATAACCTAACCTTTACTGCCCACACCACCCTCCATCTTCGATTCGAATCTTTCCCTGTGCTGCTACTGCTAAATGCTCATCGATTTGTCCGATTTGGACAAGCCAGTGGTGAGTTGGCGATGATGACCACAACACACGTTGTTTGCCCCCACCTCTTATCACCGGTCATGATGTTCTAACACTTTTGAACATCCCCCCCCCCCCCACCACTCGAGTGTTTTTTGTGGGGCAGGCGGTGATGGGGCGCGCGCGCGCGAGTCGAATTGACAAAATGATGAGGTACTGGTTTGTTTGGACTGGTAAGAGGTGATAAAATGATAATGATTAGGTGGAGAGGGGAGACAGGTGCACCACACACACACACACACTGTCGAAAACATGAAAAGTCCCAAGAACGCTCAACTTTTCGTAAGTGTACCAATCTTGGCGTTTAGGGTAGGGTGTCTAGGTGTGTCTAGCCCCAGATCCACGGCTCACAGAATACATAGTACACCTCTATGTTCAATAGCAATGCTTTTGATGCATCCACAAGTGTCTAGGGGTGTCTAAAATCCTTCTGAACTATAGATGTGTCAGAAGTCTACAGGAACGTCATGGTTACCGGCGCCCAGGGTGTCAAGTAGGTATCCAGATTAGTCTGCTAGTACCAAAACTAAAGTTCTAGCCTCATAGTCTAGGGGTGTTTAGAGAAATCGAATAGTGATCCGTCTTCAACTAGTCCCACACAGGAATATAGTACCTCTATATTCATTGCCCATTCTGAGAAGCTCAGAGGCTTCGTGGGTGTTGCTCCAAGAGCCCCAAGCACCCCTTGGACACCTGAGAAGTTCCACTACCCCCCCCCCGGAACCATTATATCACGTTTTAAAGTGTCCCCCCCCCTCCCCCGAAGAGTGCGCGAAACTTCCTCCCTCACAACAATAACAACGTGGTGTAACACATCATTGCAGAACGCCTCGCAGCTCATCCACCAGGTGCTCCATGACGCGTTCCTCGCCGCCGACCTCGGCAACTACACCGAAGCCGTCAACCTGCTCGACAAGCCGGCCGCGTGGCAAAGTGAGTGTTGGTGTGTCCATGCGTTGTATACTTCTTCTGCTGCTGCTATGCTATTGTTTCACATCTGGAAGTGATTGATATCGGCTCCGGCGGCGGCGGCTCTCGGCTCGGTTTCATGGGTTTCGCCGCCGCCGCAGCGGCAAGTGGTGTTTGTGGTGGTGTGTCGTAAAAAATTGTACGAACTCTGTTTCGCCAAGGGGGAGCCGGGAACCGCAATCATCTTCTGATCTCCCCTTCCACCACACCTTCCAAAATAGCAACTCGGCAGTCTGAACGACTGGATCAATCTCTCTCCCGAGAAAGATCGTTATCTAGCACGTTCTCATTTCTCTGCCTCTCGGAGAAACAGAGATGGACTTTGTCCGCGAAAGACGCCGCTTCTTTAGGAAGTGACGTGATGTGATTTGTGATGTTCTTCCAGCGTGGGGCATCGGCTTCGCCATCGTCTCCGGATGCAGTTTCTCGGCGCCGCTTGGTATCCTGCTCCTCCCGTGCCTCTCCAAGTCGCTCTACGAGCGCATAATGACGTTTCTGGTGGCCGTCGGCATCGGAGCACTGTCGGGCTCGACGATCTTCATCATGCTGCCCCAAGCGTTCCATTTGACGTCGTTCGAGCACTTTGAGTATCACACAAAGTCGCTGATCATTCTTTGCGCGTTGTACGCGTTTTTCACTGTCGACCGAATGTTGCAGTATATATTGGAATTCAGGTGAGTAGATCGGTGAAGATAAGGGGGGGGGGCGCAACTTTCAAAAATACCCACACACACAACCTTCTCTAGAAGACGTCGCCAAACGAAGCGTCGCATTCACGCGTCGACCATCGCGTCGCTGATGAACACGCCAATTGCGAAGCGGCGCGAGAACGGCCACAACGTCACCGAGGAGACGATCGTTGCGGCGGCGGACGCGCCGCCGACGACGATCACACTTCAGGTGCCCGACGTTCGCGGACACCATCATCGCCATCGGAGAGAGTCGGAGCTGTCGGACGCGGAGAAGGCGGAGATTCAGGAGAAGGAGATGGCCGAGTTGGCGAACGATTTGGAGATGGCGCTGACGAATAACGTGCTGGCGAGAACGGTGAGTGTGACTCTGGGACTTGTTAGAAGCTCATCTCCCTCTCTCTTTCCAGTTCTCCACCCGACGTCGAGTGGCCGTCGTCAGCGGCGGTCTCGACGACATCGAGTTCCGCAGTCCGAAACACCACACCTCCTCGTCGCACACGTCCCAATTCCTCGACGTCGTCAACAACGAGTTCCATCGGCGAATGACGCCACTGTCGTCGCGGCCGAGTAGCCCGGTGGCGATCAACGTCGAGGAGCCCGCCGACAGCTACGAGATGAAGCCGAAAGCGCCGAAGCCGAGTATGCAGCAGGCGTCGGACGACGGCGACGACGCAATGTCAGTGTCGATACGCGTCGTCGAGAAGAAGGTCATCGAGCCGGCGGCGATGGAAGTGGCGTCGGTGGCGTACATGATCATCTTCGGCTCGTCGGCCAACAACTTTGTCGACGGAATGAGCATGGGCGCCGCGTTCTCGGACAACCTCCTGCGCGGCCTCAGCATCGGCATCGCCGTCATCTCGCAACAGTTCCCGCAAGAGTTGGGCACTCTGGCGATCCTCGTCAAGTCGGGACTCGGGCTGAAGAAGACGTTGCTCTTCAACATGGTGCCGATTGTGCTCAGCTTCCTCGGCTTCTCGATCGGCGTCATGTTGGACAGTGTCGACGACTCGTACGACGAGTACATCTTCGCCGTCTCCAGCGGCATGTACATGTACATCTTTCTAGGCACCCTGGTGAGTGTTTCTTTGCTGCCATTTCGTCCATTTCGACATCTACAGATCCCCGAGATCCGCGAGTCGACCAACGAGCTCATCAAGGAGAATCTCGCCGAGAGCATCCTCGTCTCGATTCTACAGGCGTGCGGCATCCTCTTCGGCACCACCTTCATGTACTTTATGAGCCGCGTCAACTCGGTCGACTTCTAAAGAGCCCCCAACTGAGCAGCATCTGCTCCCCCCTTCCCCCCAAAGTTGCATCTCGCTCTCATTTTGCTTTGCGCTATCTTCTCTACACCTACGGGTTCGCTAGTCATTGTATTCTTCTAGTATTTTCTCCTGCGCCCCCCGCATATATACAAATAAACGTTTCTTGCACATTGTAAGAAGAAAAACAGCACCTACACACAACAAGCAACAACAACAATACATACACACATATACACAGTATTTACATGCGTGTGCACTTCTTGGTCAACCCGTTTCCCTCGATTGGTGAGATCTTGTCAGTCGGCCGCCGCTTCTCCGACTCCTCCTCCTCCTCGTCGCCGGCGCCGGCGCCTCCGATCGCGTTCTTCATCTCCTCGTCGCCGACGCGTTCCGGTATCACGTTGAAGATGATTTGCATGAACTTCGTCGTTTCTTCTGCAAGGAGCCGCTCTTGGAGAGCCCTACTAGTACACACAACTCACCGTTGATGTTCTGCGAGACGTTCTTATAAGAGTCGATGGATGGGAGGGCGCGATCCCAGACGAAGATGATGAAGATGATGAGGCCGCCCAACAGGATGCCGAGTCCCACTGCCGAGGACTTGATGTCGTCGTAGATGCTGATGACGATCATCGACGTGCACACGAGGAAGAACAGAATGGGCATGATGATGGGCAGTTGGATGCGGTCCGGGTGGCGGGGACGGCCGCGCAGCCGAAGGTAGAGCAGGGCGGACATGGTGAAGGCGCGTTGGGACCATTGCGCGAACGCCACGTAGTTGATGAGCTTGTCCGGGTCGCCCATGAACGAGACGGCGATCGAGATGAGGATCTGGAGAAAGGGCGTGGATTGGGGGGGGGGGGGCTCCTCAGGGACTCACATGAACCAGAAGGGCCACTCTTGGCGAGTCGCAATTCGGAGCGATGCCGGAGATGGCCGACGGAATGTGCCCTTGACGAGAGACCGCTTGGAGGTATCTGCTCGCCGAGAACATGGTGCTGTTCAGCGAGCCGATGAGCAGGATGGCGACCATGACGGGCATGACGGGCGCCGCCGCGCCCAGCGTCTTTTGCGCGAAATCAATGGCGACGGCGTCGGAGGCGAGCATCTCGGGCACCGACAGCACGACACTGTAGGCGATGTTGACGGCGACGTAGATGACGCCGATGCACGTCATTCCGATGACGATCGACAGTGGCATCGTGCGCTTCGGATTCTCAATCTCCTCGGCGCCAAAATTCAAAATGTCCCATCCGTCGTAGGAGAAGAGGCCGGCGAAGAGCGCGTTCACAAACGGTCCGGGCTTCCAGACCGAGTTGTGGAACGGCTCTTGCAGGTTTTGCGTCCAATCTTTGAAGATGAGAAAGTAGAAGCCGGTGACGATGATGAGGAGGGTGGCGGCGATTTTGGCGAGCGACGCGAGAATCGAGAAGCGTTGCACGAACGTCTTCAACGAGAAGAAGTTCATGAACATGAGAAGGAGGATGAGCGCGAAGCCGAGCAGCTTCTTCGCCCAAAACTCGGACGTCTCATCGAGCTCGATGTTGGCGCCCTGGAATCATGGGCTCATTGTGCACTTTGCCCTTTCTCTTTCTCTCTGTCTGGTCTCACCCGAAACACGTATTCGGCGAATGTTTGCGCTTGGACGGCGAGCGTCGCCGGATAGTTGATAGTGCACCCGATGCACATGAAGGCGAAGGCGACGGGGTACCTGCAAACGTCAAAGAACACATCAAATAGTTGCCCTAGGGGCGTGTGTGCGATTCACGTGCCATTTCATGAAGCAAAGGTAGGCGAAATCGCCGCCGGACAGCCGGATCGACGTGCCGAGTTCGACGTAGCAGAACGAGCCGAGCATCGAGATGAGCGCCGCCACGATCCAGATGATGAGCGAGAGGCCGACCTGGGGAAGTGGTGTTTGAATGCTCTTTGTGTCGAACTAATCCATGGCCTAACTTCTAACTCCCCGCGGGATATTCTAGGCCATGGCTTCACTATTTTTAGTTTTTAAATGTTTTGTTTTGTTTTTTGATATGTTTTCTTTCTCGTCACTATATTTTTCTATTTCGCTCTATTTGCTCAACAGGCTTTTTTTGTGTCTGCGGGCGCGTGTTCTATATATTTCTCTTCATTTCTAATTTCACAAAACAACAACTCACCGAGTCCACATTGGACATGATCGAGGTGGGCGTGATGAAGATGCCCGAGCCGACAATGTTGCCGACAATGTAGGAGATGGCGCCGAGGAGGCCCATCTTCTGCGAGCGGGACTCGTCGGGCATTTTGGCGGAGACTCCTGAAAGAGAGGTGGAAGGGTTTAAGACGCGGAGAAGAAGAAGAAGACGGAGGGGAGGAGATGTATGTCAAAAGTGAAGAGTCACAGTACAACCTGAGAGAGCGACGAGCACTTGGTGCGCGGTGAACGAGGGGTCGGACGATGTCGACGGCTCATCGTCGTCGCTTCTTGACATGTCTCCTCCGGAACACGAAATGACGGGGGGAAAACGAGAGGAAGCGCGGTCAAAAAATTCGTGACATTGGGAGAGGGGGGGGGGGGGGGGGGAATTTGCGCGTGGCGTAGCCCCGGGTAAGGTGCACACCGAGGTAAGTCGAATCATGTGTCTTCTTAATCAGTGAGGAGGGGGGGGGGGGGGAAAGCTTGAGAGCTCTTGGTGTCTTCAATGGTTTGTGCTCGATTCGGAGCATCTAGTAGGGGGATTGATAGGTCTGGAAGTTTCCCACGTAGACATTGATTGTAGCTGGTCTATTTGGAACTCTTTCAAGGGCTTTATAGCTCTGGGAGATGCTCTCAAAGTTGCTCAAACCACAGATGTGGGGGGGAGGGTTGGTGTTCTAGTGGGGGGGGGGGCAGCTTGGTCAATTCGGAGCATCTAGTATGGGGATTGATAGGTCTGAACGATGCTAGAGCTTCCCACGTAGACATTTAGGGACTTCACAGCTCTGGAAGATGCTCTTAAAGTTGCTCAAACCACAGATGTGCCTCAGACATTTGGAGCATCTAGAAGGAGGTTCCTCCTTGGCAAGGAATGCACGTAGCCATTCCCCCCGTCTCACCGCCAATAAATTTCGGCCGTGCGCGCGCGCCAACAAAAGGTGCTAAAACAGTGAGAGAAGCGCATCGAATAGGCGGCCCGCTATCTCGACGCTGATAAGGCCACAGCCGTCGTCTTCGTCGTCGTCGGGCGCCACGAATCGTCGCATTTTTTGGTGATAAAGTGCACACATGTGTAAGTCGGAGCTAAGCGCTCTCCAACTACACACGCCATCTTCTCTCATTATCAGTGTGTTTGACCAACGGTTGGTTTTGCCTTCTGCGGCCCCGTGGACGGGCGGGGAGGGGGAGCGGGAGACACGAGGCAACCGGAGGCTAGCATGAAGACACGATAAGCTGACATTTAAACAGGATTGTGTGATAGGAGGAGAGATGTTGATACAAAACAAATCGAACAACACCGCTTCGAAGAGGCAATAGAGCGCAAGAACTTTCTGAACCCGTGTGTACCTGAAACATGAAACATGTTTGTTTGCCATGTCACTAGGCGGATTACCGGTAACGGGTGGTGTTTTTTATGCGTTTGTATAACAACTGAACCCCCACAGACAGGGGGTGTCTTGGGGATTCGGCTCGTGTTTTGAAGAAGACCTCGTCAGATTGTCAGATTTATCAAGCTCACTATCACCAGTAGTTGTTATCAATGCAATCTGTGGATGTCTTAAAGACCGTCTTCCACTATACCCAATTCGCCGGAGCTGGGATATCACTACTTCTCAACACAATCCTTATCATTCTGATAGTCACCCGATCCCCGAAATCTCTCGGAATGTACAAGTACCTCATGATCTACATCTCGGTGTTTGAAGCTTTGTACTCTATCCTTGACGTCATCTCGACGCCGTCGGTGGTTTCCTATAGAGCCGCCTTCATAGTCTTCCGGGATTTCAAGCATTCAGTGTTCGGAAGAACCGAAAGCTTCCTCCTGATTGTGATCTACTGTGGATGCTTTGGGTTCTCAATGGCCATCTTCGCAGTTCACTTCATCTACCGCTACAGCACAGTGGACGTGGTGTTCCGGAAACGATTCCTGTCCGGTCGGAAGGTCTACATGCTCTTCCTCCTTCCAATCCTCTACGGAACGTGTTGGGGCGCCGTCACCGGATTCTTCTGTCGGTTTTCAGATCGAACCAACACTTATCTCCGCAACGGGTTACTCGACACGTATGACATCCGCGCGGAGGACCTCTCCTACGCAATTGTCCTCTTCTACCTGCCCAACGAGCACAATCAAGTTGAAGCGGATCTCAGCGCCTTCGCCTCCATTTCCTGCTTGTGGGTGATGATTGTAAGTGGCCCCGACTTCACTTATCAAGTAGATCAAATTCCAGATATCCTCAGTATCATGTGTGATTGGATTTGGTGTCAAGTGCTATCAGAAGCTGTCTCGAGCTCTCGCCACCACAGACATGTCATCCACCTTCGCCAAATCCCTCCAGCAGCAACTGTTCCAAGCATTGGTGTGCCAGACAATGATCCCAGTCATCCTTATGTACATCCCCATCGCTGTGCTTTTCTCGTTCCCCATGATCAATGTGGATGTGGGGTTCGCGAGCAGCTTCGTCGTCGCCACGATTGCTCTCTATCCAGCCACCGATCCCCTTCCCACAATGTTCATTATCAAGAGCTACCGACGGACGATTCTCTGTAGAGCGTGCGGTTCCTCGACCAAACAACTGAGCGCTGCTGCTCAAAGTTCTTGAACAGTGCCCTCTTCGCGCCCTTCACCAATGATCTCTGTGCTATAAAGTGTTCCTCGTTCGTCTTTGTTTTCGATTGTCCCACAATCCGTGTCCCATGAGATTCCCAAGACAGACGCCTCCGTCTCAACCCGCAGAGCTTCGATGAATTCTGTTTTGATTTGGATACCCTATCAAGTTATGATAACTTTTTCCAGTGACATCAAAAAATGCAGTCGCCCGAACTATGGAAAGACATCTTTCGTTGTACTCAATACACTGGAGCCTGTATATCCTTACTTCTCAACACTATCCTTATCATTCTGATAGTCACCCGATCCCCGAAATCTCTCGGAATGTACAAGTACCTAATGATCTACATCGCTCTGTTCGAAGCTTTTTATTCCATCCTTGACGTCATCATAGAGCCCTCAATAGTCTCCTACCATGCCGCATTCATAGTCTTCCGGGATTTCAAGCATTCAGTGTTCGGTAGATCAGAAAGCTTCCTCCTGATTGTGATCTACTGTGGATGCTTCGGCTTCTCCTTGGCCATCTTCGCAGTCCACTTCATCTACCGCTACAGCACAGTGGACGTGGTGTTCCGGAAACGATTCCTGACCGGTCGGAAGGTCTACATGCTCTTCCTCCTTCCAATCCTCTACGGAACATGGTGGACTGCTTTAGGCTATGTCTTCTTCCATTTCACCGACAAAACGAACGACTACATTCGAAACGGATTGCTCTACAACTATGACATCCACGTGGAGGACATTTCCTATGGCGTCGCCCTATTCTACCCTCCCAATCAACACAACAGCCCAGAACCGGATCTCGAGGTATTCTTCGGCATTTCATGTATGTGGTTCATGATTGTAAGTTGAGAAAGGATTCCAAAAAGGAACGCCCGTCTATCTTCAGATATCATCTCTCTTCTGTGTCCTCTATTTCGGTGTCAAGTGCTATCAGAAGCTGTCTCGAGCTCTCGCCACCACAGACATGCCATCGACCTTCGCCAAATCCCTCCAGCAGCAACTGTTCCAAGCATTAGTGTGCCAGACAATGATCCCAGTCATCCTCATGTACATCCCCATCGCTGTGCTCTTCTCGTTCCCCATGATCAATGTGGATGTGGGGTTCGCGAGCAGCTTCGTCGTCGCCACGATTGCTCTCTATCCAGCCACCGATCCCCTTCCCACAATGTTCATTGTGAAGAACTACCGGAGGACAATTCTCTGTAGAGCGTGCGGTTCCTCGACCAAACAACTGAGCGCTGCTGCTCAAAGTTCTTAAGCGACCACGTTTGTCTCCGTCGTCCCCACAAAGTATGTAAAATGCAGCTCTCCGAGTTCTGGGCCATATTCCTCAAAGCCACCCAGTGTGGGAGTGCAGTGACTTCGGTAACTCTTAACTCTATCCTTATCACTCTGATCATCCTCCGATCCCCCAAATCCCTCGGGATATACAAGTACCTAATGATCTACATTGCTCTATTCGAAGCCCTCTACTCGATCCTCGACGAAATCACCTCTCCTACTATATTCTCCTATCGAGCCGCTTGTATAGTCTTTCGGGATTTCAAGCATTCAGTGTTCGGTAGATCAGAGAGCTTCCTCCTGATTGTGATCTACTGCGGATGCTTCGGCTTCTCCTTGGCCATATTCGCAGTCCACTTCATCTACCGCTACAGCACAGTGGACGTGGTGTTCCGGAAACGATTCCTGTCCGGTCGGAAGGTCTACATGCTCTTCTTCCTTCCAATCCTCTACGGAACATGGTGGGGAGCGTTGACTGGAGAGTTCTTCAGTCACACTGCAAACACAAACGTCTACATTCGCAATGGTCTCCTCGACAACTACGACCTTCGCGTCGAGGACATTTCCTACGGCATTGTGCTCTTCTACCCGACCAATCGGCACGGGGACCCCGTACCTGATCTTCAAGTGTTTCGTGTCATGTCCTGTATCTGGTTCATGATCGTAAGTGCTCCAGGGCCTTGAGAAACCACACCGATCGGTTCAGCTGTCCTCCCTCTTCTGTGTAATGTACTTTGGCGTCAAGTGCTATCAAAAACTGTCGCGAGCGCTTGCGGCCACTTCAATGAGCTCATCATTCGCCAAATCTCTTCAACACCAACTCTTCCAGGCGTTGGTCTTCCAGGTGACAGCCGAATCCTAGTGTATTACTTGGATCAGTTGTTGCAGACGATGATCCCTGTCATCCTGATGTACTTGCCCAGCGCTGCCATATTCGTGTTCCCAATGCTCAACTGGGATGTGGGATTCGCGAGCAGCTTCGTCGCCGTCACAATTGCTCTCTATCCGGCAATCGATCCACTCCCCACAATGTTCATTATCAAGAGCTATCGGAGGAGCCTATTCTGTGAATGTTGCCTCAGACAGCGACAACAAGAGCCGCCAACCCTGAAGCCAGTAGTGTAGTCCCCCAGGAGGGCAGCTTCTCGTTCTCTTCTCACAAACACTGCTATCCCATAGAATGCAGCTCTCCGAGTTCTGGGCCATATTCCTCAAAACCACTCAATACGGAAGTGCAGTGACCTCTGTAACTCTCAACACTATCCTTATCACTCTGATCATCCTCCGATCCCCGAAATCCCTCGGGATATACAAGTACCTAATGATCTACATCGCTCTATTCGAAGCCCTCTACTCGATCCTCGACGTCATCGCAGAGCCATCTATCATTTCCTACCGCGCCGCGTTCATCGTTTTCCGGGATTTCAAGCACTCGATGTTCGGTAGATCGCAAAGCTTCCTTCTGATTGTGATCTACTGTGGTTGCTTCGGCTTCTCGCTGGCCATCTTCGGCGTTCACTTCTTCTACCGATACGCGGCTGTTGACGGGAAATTCCGCCGACGCTACTTGTGGGGCAACAACGTCTACATTCTATTTCTAGTTCCCATCGTTTATGGAACATGGTGGGCGGCTATCACCGGAGAGTACTTCCATCAGACCGAGAACACGAACCTCTACATCCGGAATGCTCTCCTCGACAACTACGACCTTCGCGTCGAGGACATTTCCTACGCCGTTGTGCTCTTCTACCCACCCAATCGACATCCAGCCACCGATTCTCCAATCCTCTTCCCTATCACATGCATCTGGTTCATGATAGCAAGTGCCCTAGGCGTATCACCTTATCAGTGCTCTCTTTCAGCTATCCTCCCTCTTCTGCGTAATGTACTTTGGTGTCAAGTGCTATCTCAAGCTGTCCCGCGAGTTGGGAGCCACCGGAATGAGCTCGAAAGTGAGCGAGTCTCTGCAACAGCAACTCTTCCAAGCGCTGGTCTCTCAGGTAGCCAATTTTGAGATTTTGAGATCTCGAGACAAAAAACAGGTGAATTTCAGACGACGATCCCCGCCATCTTGATGTACATCCCTTGCGCTGCTCTCCTCTGCTTCCCAATGCTCAAAGTGGATGTGGGCTTCCCGGGAAGCTTCGTCGCCGCAACCGTGGCTCTTTATCCGGCTATCGATCCGCTTCCGACCATGTTCATTATCAAGAACTACCGGAGGACGCTTTTCTGCAAAACGCGTTGCTGTTTCAAACAATCACCTGTACAGCATGCGACGGCCGTTCAACAGACTTCTCCTGTTATTTGAAGTACATAAACGAGAATTGTTCACTTTATGTTACGACGTGGATCGTAATATAAAAAATATATAATTTATCCAATAATAAACTAGAAACAAAAGACAATTAATGGGGGAAAAGAACAAGACAAACGAGAGTCCTCACTTAGAAAGCATGACATAACAATCCGCAATGTTGCGTCACATATGGTGCATGCACAGGCGCGTCAGAACGTACGACAGTTGTACAGTATCCAACACTTTCCCTGTGTTCCATATCACCTTGTCCGTGGGAGTGCAGCTATTCAATCGAATCTCTGAAAACCACAATAACAACGTACGTATCTACGAATCAGGTCGTCAAAGAAACCTTGATAAACACATTAAATTACGCCTCAAGGGAGTACGCTTGTCTGTCCAGCCATTTCGGTTCAGTTTTGTCTAGAAATGCAGCTGTCCGAGTTCTGGAAGATCTTCCTCAGAACCGCCCAATACGGCGGGGCGATAGTCTCTCTGATCCTCAACTCCATCCTGATCCTTCTGATTCTCTTCCGATCCCCACCCAATTTGGGCAACTACAAGTACCTCATGCTCTACATTGTCATCTTCCAAATCATCTACTCGGCGTTTGACGTCATCACCGAGCCAACCATCCTCTCCTACGGCCCCGCGTTCTATGTGCTTCGCAACTATCAGGATTCAATGTTCGGAAGAGAGCAGAGTTTCTCGTTGATCGCCGGAATGTGGGGAATGCTAGGCTTCTCGCTGGCCATCTTGGCCATCCACTTCATCTACAGATATGGAGCGGCTTGCAAGGAGTTCAAAGACAAGTACCTCTCCGAAGAGAAGCTATACGTCTTGTTCGCAATGCCGTTCGTCTACGGAGTGATCGGAAGTACTATCTGTGAGCTGTTCTGTCATTACGACGCAAGAACGGATCTTTACGTGAAGGCTGTGTTCCTGGACGTCTATGACACGAGGGTCGAGGACGTCGCCTATTCCATTGTCGCCTTTTACCGAATAGATCGACAAAATGAGCTTCACCCGGATCCGATGATCTTTTTTGCAGTTGGCTGCTTGTGGTGCTTGATAGTGAATTCCAGAACACACAGACCCGATTCTCATCTGCGCCCATTCCAGATATCTTCGGTCTTCTGCGTGCTCTTCTTTGGCGTCAAGTGCTATCTGCAGCTCTCCCGAGCTCTCGCCTCCACTGGATTACAGTCCAGAGTTGCCAAATCTCTCCAACAGCAGCTCTTTCTGGCGTTGGTTGTTCAGGTAGGCGGTCTGCTGAAATGGTGAAGACGCAGCTATCATGTTCAGACATTGATCCCGTTTATTCTCATCTACATACCAATCACTATTCTGTACATCTTCCCAGTTATGAACCTGAACATGGGCTCTGTGGGCAGCTTTCTTGGATTCACGTTGGCCATCTTCCCGGCCATCGACCCGCTTCCCACTATGTTCATTGTGAAGGATTTCAGAAATTACTTGTTCTGTGAGCAGCGAGGCAGAAGTGAAAAACAAAAGGGGACTATGTTCCAGGTAGAACTCGTGGGTCGAACCGAACTGCGAATCCCTCGTCGATACGGTCTCTGGGGGACAACTAGCGCATCGTCGAGTGCTCTTTGAAGAATAACAGCCGCTTGTCTGATCAGAGCTCATCCTCCACTTCCCTTGCTCTAAAGTAACCCCGTCTAGCAGTTCTCTGAAGTTCCACTCTCTACCACAATGAATCTGTTGAGTTTCTGGAAGGCAATCCTCCAAACCGCCCAATACGGCGGGGCGATAGTCTCTCTGATTCTCAACTCCCTCCTGATCCTTCTGATTCTCTTCCGATCGCCACCCAATTTGGGCAACTACAAGTACCTCATGCTCTACATTGTCATCTTCCAAATCGTCTACTCCATTTCGGACGTCATCGCAGAGCCCACAATAGTGTCCTACGGGCCCGCGTTCTTCGTGTTCCGGAACTTCAAGCATTCAGTGTTCGACCGACACGAGAGCTACCTCTCCATCCTCGTCTACTGCGGTTGCTTCGGCTTCTCCCTGGCCATCTTCGCCATCCACTTCATCTACAGATACGGAGCGGTTTGCAAGAAGTTCCGCGGCAAGTACCTCTCCGGCCGAAAGCTATACTTCCTGTTCACAATGCCAATCGTCTACGGGACACTGTGGGCGATGATCTGTGCGACGTTCTTTCACTACAATGCAAGATCGGACAGATTCATTGAAAAATCGCTCCTCGACACTTACGACATTCGAGTCGAGGACATCTCCTATGTGATTGTCATCTTCTACCAACTGAACGAGCACAATGAACCTCATCCAGATCCAGTTACCTTCTTGGGAATTGGTTGTTTGTGGTGCCTGGTTGTAAGGCTTATTTGCTATTCATCCGACCGTCGTCTCTTTTCAGAGTTCCTCCCTATTCTGTGTGCTCTTCTTCGGCATCAAGTGCTATCAGCAGCTCTCTCGAGATCTAGCCTGCGCTCGAGTGGTTTCCAATGTTACAAAGTCCCTCCAAAAGCAGCTGTTCCTTGCGTTAGTCGTTCAAGTGAGCTGGTCTTTCAGCTAAACCAGCACCTCCTTCTTCCAGACAACTATTCCAGTGGTTCTGATGTACATCCCAATCACCGTTCTCTTCACATTTCCCATGATCAACATGAATGTGGGCTCGGTGGGAAGCTTCGTTGCAGTCACAGTGGCCATCTATCCAGCCATCGACCCACTTCCCACAATGTTCATTGTGAAGAGCTACAGGAACACTCTGTTCTGTGGCACAAAACAAGCGTAGACTCTTCATGTCTCTAGAGGCAATTCGATCGTTGCTCCGCTGTTTTCATTGTCTTGTCTGAGTTGTGATCACACCGCTCCTCCTCCTCTATTGCACTGGTAATCCTCCGAAACACCTCTTTCCTACTATATTACCAATTTAAAGAGCAATGAATCTGTTGAGTTTATGGAATGCCTTCCTCAAAACCACCCAATACGGCGGGGCGATAGTCTCTCTGATTCTCAACTCTATCCTGATCCTTCTGATTCTCTTCCGATCCCCACCCAATTTGGGCAACTACAAGTACCTCATGCTCTACATTGTCGTCTTCCAAATCATCTACTCGGCGTTTGACGTCATCACTGAGCCGACCATCATATCGTACGGCCCTGCGTTCTATGTGATTCGAAACTTCACCCACTCGGCGTTCAATCGACAGCAAAGTTTCTGCCTGATCGTCATCTTCTGCAGTTGCTTCGGAGTGTCTATTGCCCTGTTCGCCATCCACTTCATCTACAGATACGGAGCTTTTTCCAAGAGGTTCCGAGACAAGTATCTTTCCGGGAAAAAGTTGTACCTTCTGTTCGCAACGCCAGTCGTCTTCGGAACAATCTGGGCCACACTCTGCGTTGTATTTTTCCAGTATGATGAATCAACAGACAGATTTGCAAAGAATCCACTCCTCGACACTTACGACATTCGAGTCGAGGACATCTCCTATGCGATTGTCATCTTCTACCAACTGGATGAGCACAATGAACCTCATCCAGATCCAGTTACCTTCTTGGGAATTGGATGTATGTGGTGCTTGATTGTAAGTGTGCGCTATCAGCTGCAGCCGTATCACTAATCACCCTCTGTTTTCAGAGTGCCTCCCTATTCTGCGTGCTCTACTTTGGCGTCAAATGCTATCAGCAGCTCTCTCGAGCTCTAGCCTGTGCTAGAATGGTTTCCAAAACGACAAAGTCTCTCCAAAAGCAACTGTTCCTTGCGTTAGTCGTTCAAGTGAGCTTGCTCCTCCAGTCTCCAACCCTACCACCGCCAACTCCTTCCAGACGGCGATTCCAGTGGTCCTCATGTACATTCCCTTCTTCATCCTCTACTTCTTCCCAATGATCAACGTGAATGTGGGCTCGATGGGCAGCTTCATCGCCGCCACCGTTGCCATCTACCCGGCCATCGACCCACTCCCGACTATGTTCATTATCAAGAGCTTCCGGAACACTCTGTTTTGCAGGACATGTGGCTCGAAAGCAAGAATGCCAGTGGACATTGAGATAAACAACGTACGTGGCACTACAAGGACTTCATCAAGGGTATCATAACGAAGCTATCACAATAAAGACTCCAATTCTCTGAAGAACGTGGCTGTTCCGTCATAGCAAGTCTAGCCACAGTCCCTGTTTCGCCTCTGCTGTCCCAAGGGAGCAACCGAAACTTTGAATAGCCAATCGCCTGGCAACAAACACATTTTCTTTCTCTTTTGATGTAATGAATCTTTTAAATCTCTGGAAGGCAATCCTCAAAACCACCCAATACGGCGGGGCGATAGTCTCTGCGATCCTCAACTCCATCCTGATCCTTCTGATTCTCTTCCGATCCCCACCCAATTTGGGCAACTACAAGTACCTCATGCTCTACATTGTCATCTTCCAAATCGTCTATTCAATATGGGACGTCATCACGGAGCCAACCATTCTATCCTACGGCCCCGCGTTCTTTATATTCCGCAACTTCAAACATTCAGTGTTCGGAAGAGAGCAGAGCTTTTCTCTAATCGTCGTGTACTGCGGCCTGTTCAGCTTCTCCCTTGCCCTCTTCGCCGTCCACTTCATCTACAGATACGGAGCGGTTTGCAAGACGTTCCGAGACAAGTACCTCTCCGGTCGAAAGTTCTACATCTTGCTCGCAATTCCGGTTGTCTACGGAACGATATGGGGAGCTCTGTGTGTTGTATTCTTCCAGCATACCGAGTCAACGGACCTATTCGTCAAAGCACCACTCCTCCTATCCTATGACACTCGAGTTGAGGACGTTTCCTATGTGATTGTCCTTCTCTATTCAATGGATGTGCTCGATAAACCTCACCCGGACCCAGTTACCTTCTTGGGAATTGGTTGTTTGTGGTGTCTGGTTGTAAGTCTTATCTTAAGTCTTCAATATCATCCCATAAATGCTTTCCAGATCTCCTCCCTATTCTGCGTGCTCTTCTTCGGCATCAAGTGCTATCAGCGGCTCTCTCGAGCTCTCGCCTCCACTCGAATGGTTTCCAAGGTCACAAAGTCCCTCCAACAGCAACTGTTCCTTGCGTTAGTCGTTCAAGTGAGCTGGTCTTTCCATTAAACAAGCACCTCCTTCTTCCAGACAACTATTCCAGTGATCCTCATGTACATCCCCGTCTTCATTCTCTTCTTCTTCCCAATGATCAACATGAATGTTGGTTCTCTGGGCAGCTTCATCGCAGCCACCATTGCCATCTATCCAGCCATCGATCCACTGCCCACAATGTTCATTGTGAAGGACTTCAGGAACACTCTTTTCTGCAGAACGCGTGGCTCGAAACTGTCCACGGCTTAACATTATCATGTTCAAACCGTCGGCGGTGAATTGAACAACGTACAATTGAATTCCAAGGATGTCTAGGCAATGGATACAAGGGAACTATCGGAACTGTTCATCTGGAACGGAACCTTATGGTTCCCTCACTGCTAAACCGCTGGCGAGCACGCTGGTGGTACGCAGCGGCCGAAGGTTACCCGCTGCGTGTCCGCAGGCGACCCGCCAACCGCTGGCAGAGCCGCTGCGTGCTGGTTAGGAATCCAGTGTCCGATCTTTGCTCCTCACTAGCTCACTATCGAAAGTTCCCTGGAGAACGTGTCTGTTTGTTACGCCCCCCCCCCCCCCACCCACAAGGGCTCTATTCAATATGGTTCGATATCGAGTAGGAGTATATCTTTACTATTACTAATTGAGAAAGGATGTCTGTCTGTCGGTGTGTCTGTCCGTTTCTGTGTCCACAGCCGTTTCTCAGCCCCCACTGAACCGTTTAAGCCCATTTTTGGCAGACAGATCAGAAGTATTGACCGCAAGGTGCACGCCAATTTTCTAAGCGATCCGTCAACTTTTACGGCTTCTGGACTGAGTTTTGTGTATTTTCCCTCTTAATTGCGCCTCTGGGAAGGTTGCGTGCGTCGACTCGACTCGCCTATCTTCCCAGAGGCAGGTTTAGGGCATAGCCCAGGCAGAGAGGCGGCGTTAGCCGCCTCGATTGGCCTGGTAAAAGCACAGAAAACACACCTCACTCGCCATATTCTCCGCTAGAAATGCAGCTGTCCGAGTTTTGGAAGGTCTTCCTCAAAACCTGCCAATACGGCGGGGCGATAGTCTCTGTGATCCTCAACTCTATCCTGATCCTTCTGATTCTCTTCCGATCCCCACCCAATTTGGGCAACTACAAGTACCTCATGCTCTACATTGTCATCTTCCAAATCGTCTATTCAATATGGGATGTCATCACGGAGCCGACCATTCTATGTTATGGATCCGCGTTCTTCGTATTCCGCAACTTCAAACATTCCATTTTCGGAAGAGAGCACAGTTTCTTCCTGATCATCGTCTTCTGCAGTTGCTTCGGAGTGTCCATTGCCCTGTTCGCCATCCACTTCATCTACAGATACGGAGCCATTTCCAAAGAGTTCCGAGGCCGGTTCCTGAAAGGACGAAAGCTCTACCTCCTGTTCGGAATGCCAATTGTCTACGGGTCACTATGGGGAACCCTCTGTGGTCTGTTCTTCCATTTCGATGCATCGACAGATCGATTCGCAAGAAATCTGCTCCTCGACACGTATGACACTCGAATCGAGGAGCTCTCCTATGTCATTGTGCTCTTCTACCCACTGGACATACACAACAAACCTCACCCGGACCCCCGCATCTTCTTCGCCATCGGAACCATGTGGTGTATGATTGTAAGTCTTATCACTCAAGTCTTATCAGTCAATGTTATCACATAAATGCTTTCCAGATCTCCTCCCTATTCTGCGTGCTCTTCTTCGGCATCAAGTGCTATCTGCAGCTCTCCCGAGCTCTAGCTAACACTCACCTGGCCTCCAAAGTCACCAAGTCCCTCCAGCAGCAACTGTTCCTCGCGTTAGTCGTTCAAGTGAGTCATCATCCATGATTATTGATTATCATTATCACTTCTAGACAATGATCCCAGTGATCCTAATGTACATCCCAGTCGCCATCCTCTACACATTTCCCATGATCAACGTGGATGTGGGGTTGCTGGGAAGCTTCATCGCCGCCACAGTGGCCATCTACCCGGCCATCGACCCACTCCCGACTATGCTGATTGTCAAAAACTTCCGGGACACCTTATTGTGTACGTTCTTCTAGGGGCCCATTAGCGGATTGACAACTTCCAGGTAGAACGTGCTCTTCGAAGGAGAAAACTGCTCAGACGTCCGCCGTACACACTCCTGGGGATTAACTAGCGGATTCTCTTCAAAACAACATTGGATAATTGTTAATTAATCAGTTACTCAAGGGTGTCTAGAGCTACTTTGTTATTGACGCGTCTATGGACGGAAAAGTATTTAGAAGGAGCTCACCAATAATTGTAGGGGATTTTTTCTTCGGAACACGTGAATTTAAATAAATTTTAATTTTTTTTCTAGCAAAAGTATTCGGAGTTTTCCGATCCATTCTGAGCAAAAATTATTTAATCGCAAAAATGGGTTGATACTACGGTAGTTTGTTCAAAGGCGCATGCTTCAAAATGTTCGCGGGTCTCGAAACGCAGTCTTGAAATTTTTGAAATTCGAATCTGCCTCAAATTATCCCGCGGAATTTCGACGCGATTTTTCACGATTTCGACTGATTTTTCTCGTTGTTTTTTGAGTTTTAGACAAATGGCGTCGCAACTTCAATAAAAAACATGTACAAAGGAAAACGCTCCCCAAAGAACAGTGAAATCGGACAAATTGAAACGGAGCAAGAGACAAAAGGCGGCGGTGCTTGAAACTGAAGAATTGTCGGAAAAAACAGGTTAGTGCATGAAATATTATCATTTTTCCAGGTTTTTATGTTATTTTGACGCAGTAGCTGTGAAATTTAACAGAATTTCGCTAAAAAAACAAAGAAAATGTAAATACTTTCTCAAATTTTCAAATTTTTAATGAAACCCCTAATTTTCGATTCTTTTCGTTAAACTATTACTCAGACAAGTCGTCTGCAATATTATTAAACTAAACCTCGATTTGTAATATTATTTGATAATTGTGAAAATTTGAGAAAGTACATTTTCCCTGTTTTTCAGCGAAATTCTGTTAAATTTCACAACAACTGCGACAAAACAACATTAAAACGTCGAAAAATGATAAAATTCTATTAACTAACCTGTTTTCCGACAATTATCGTCATCCATTCAAATGTTCACACTGTCAAGTTTTCAGAAAATTGCAAAGAGAACGAATTAAAGACAGATTAATCGAATTCTCAGAGAATTCTCAAAAAGATACATTACCAAGAGCTTTCATAAAAAGATGAAGTTTAATTGAACAGCGCCTACACCCTCGACTGCGTCTCCATCTCCATCGGGGTGATCTTTCTCTTCTGGCAGCACAAGCTCTCCGCAAGAGTTTCCCGAATTGGTCGTGTGAACAACATCATCGCCATCGTTGAGCAGGTTCCGTGATAGGAGAGCAGAATGTGCACGAATTGAGGAATCACTATAAATCAAAATATAAGAGTTTTCTAGAGAACATAACTCACTTTCAGACTGTTCGGGGTCCATGGCGTCTTTGAGAAACTCGGAGATTGGCCAGAGAAAGAGCGAAGTGTGGATGATAACTTGAACGAGGACACTGTAGAAGAGCATCTTTTGAATCTCGATTGTCTTTTTTGACGCGAAGTTCTCCATTTTTCGGATGCGAAATGGAATGAGGACGATAGAAATGATGACGACTACCAGTGTGGTCGTGGCGGCGGAGCAGAGGAACATGAGCAACGCCTGGTATTGCAGATCGGTTGGTGGTGGGACCAGAAAGACATTCGGGCATAGGAAAGTGGCGGGGGCGAGTGGATTGTTCTGAAATAGAGCTTTGGAGCGGTTCGTCGTCTTCCACTCACCATGACCATCTGTAGCTTGTACCCTTCTTGCTTTTCCACCGAGAACGGAGAGCTGACTGCTAGATAGATGATGGATATTATCATGTCAAGCCGGAACAGGTAGACGAGCCATTTCACGGCGTCCCATCGCTTCTGGACGATTCTTGTGGCGTCGAGGCGGAAGCGAAGGAGTTCGACGACCGATAGAGCAGTGTCTGGAAAAGGCGATATCGATCGAACGCGAGCTCGGCGCGAGACTCACGAATGCACAACACGAGCTCCCAACTCGTCACCACAATCGCCGGCACATCCAGATACATCAGCCACCCGGTACACCGGATAGCCGGCCACGGAAAAACCGAAACGGGTAAGTTCAAAAACGAAATGTACATCTCGAAAATGAAACTGCCGATTGTGTGCCATAGCAGGAATCTGCTAAAAGTGTTGAAATTTTCGGCGTGCTTCCGAACGAGCGCGTAAATCGAGGCGAAGTAGACGACGATCGAGATGACGTGCGGGTATCTCATCAGAGCGCCGAAAAGCTCCGGCGCCGGTTCGTGACAGTTCATGTTGGAATAAGTGATGTGTGAGGTGTGTGAGGTGCGTTTTGAAGTTTTTATAAACCCGTGCGCTAAAATTAAGTTAATTTGGCTGTGAGTTGGTTAGGTTAGCGGTGACACGAGGGGTTTAGTCACTTGCAAGTAGATCAGAAAATATCAGGTGCACATTTTCTAGGATTTGTGATCCGATCGGATCCGAAACCGAACAAAATCGAGCAAATATTCAAATTCCAATCGAATCTGGCAAACCTTGAAGTTTTCAACGAAAAACATTTAAACATGATTAAGATTTATTTCAAATTATAAACTATTACAATTTATAATTGCTGGAGCCTGGATCTTTTCTGGACCATAAAAAAAAATCAAAAAGTGAAATTGTTCCTTTTTTCCCCTGAAATCATTCCTCGCGCGAGGCTATCCCTTTTTTCTCGCGTTTTACTAAATATTCCCTGTGAGAAGAATTGTCCATAAAAACCGTGCAAACGGTCGTTCAGTTCGTTTATTATTCAATCGCGCGATTCGCCGTTTTATTTCGTTTCGACTCGTTTCGTTCCGGTTGCGAAATGCGCGTTCTCTATGCCATTCTTCTCGTCGTTTGCCTGGTTTCGACGCTTTTCGTCCACGTGGAAGCCAAATCGGAGGTGAGAAACCGAAAAAACAACCGGAAAACGAGCGATTTTCAGGTTATTCGCAATCTTCTGGGCGACGACTTCGCCGGCGCCGAAGTTCTCTCGACGGACCCCGAAGTGATGCGCCAAATGCGGAAGTCGTCGCAGCCGCAGCAGTTTCAATTGATGAACTGAATTGCCCTTTCGTAGCGCGTTGGCTGCGCAATGAACTGCTTCTCCCTCTTTTTCTTGCCGTTTCCAGTTTTCCCTCGCACCACCACCAACACTTCCTCGCGTCGTAATAACGCTGCCGGGGCGGGTATTGTGTAATGATGTTGCGTACCGCCCTTTCCTATAGGTACGGCTTCTCGTATAAAAGGCGCGCGGGGCGCCGAAGACGACAGTTCTCTAGAGATGGAGTTCGAGCAACGCATCAAAGCCTACCGATTCGTCGCCTACTCGGCCGTCGCCTTCTCGGTCGTCGCCGTGCTCTCGGTGTGCATCACGCTGCCGATGGTGCACAACTATGTGCATCACGTCAAGAGAACCATGCACCAGGAGGTTCAGTTCTGCCGTGTAAGTCGTGTTCTTCTTTGTTCGCCGTGTCTCTTATTCATTCGTTCGTTTGCAGGGATCCGCTAAGGACATTTGGTCCGAAGTCAACGAGCTCAAGAGCATTCAGCACGCCAACAGAACCGCCCGTCAGGCCGGATACGACGCCGGAGTGAACGGAGCGTCGGCGAGTGCCGGAGGATGCGACGCTTGCTGCCTGCCAGGAGCCGCCGGACCAGCCGGAACGCCAGGAAAGCCAGGACGTCCAGGAAAGCCGGGAGCGCCAGGACTGCCAGGAAACCCGGGACGCCCACCACAGCAGCCATGCGACCCAATCACCCCACCACCATGCCAGCCATGCCCACAAGGACCACCTGGACCACCAGGACCACCAGGACCATCCGGAGACGCCGGATCGAACGGACAGCCAGGACAGCCAGGACTCGACGGAGCCCCGGGAGCGCCAGGAAACAAGGGACCATCGGGACAGAACGGAAACCCAGGAGCTCCAGGAGCCCCAGGACAGCCAGGACAGGACGCCCCATCCGAGCCAATCACTCCAGGAGCACCAGGACCACAGGGAACCCCAGGACCACAAGGACCACCAGGAGCCCCAGGACAGCCGGGTCGCGACGGACAGCCAGGAGCCCCAGGACCAAAGGGACCAAACGGAAACCCAGGACAGCCAGGAGCCGACGGAAACCCGGGAGCCCCAGGACAGTCGGGAACTCCAGGAGGAGCCGGAGAGAAGGGAATCTGCCCCAAGTACTGCGCCATCGACGGAGGAGTCTTCTTCGAGGACGGAACCCGCCGCTAAGCGAGCCGCTCTTTTTTTCTTCCACGAAATCAATAAATTTTTTACAATTGAAACCATTTTCTAATTTTTATCATTAGGAAAATTCAAATATTTCATGTTTTTGCTTTTTTCTGTCGAAAAACAACAAAAATCGATATGGAATGCGCTGAAAATATCGTAGTCGTTTAAAGGCGCATGCTCCAAATTGTCCGTGGGTCTCGCAACTCCCTACCGCGAATGTTGAAAACTGCAAATTTCAAATTCATTCCGCCGGCTATTTTGCCGCTTTTTTTCTCATTCTCCGTCGTTTTCTACTGATTTCTCTCGTAAGTTTATCAAGTTCGTTGTATTAGTCTTGAAAACTGTCCGAAAACCATATTATCACACGTTTTTGTTTCAAAAATTTAAGTTTTTACGGAAAAAATTATATTCTCTTTTTTTTCTAATTTTTCTCTTTAGATCGTAATAAAATGCCGACCGTGAGACCATGCCGTGGCGACGGTTATCTGTTTCCACCGCCGCCGAAGCACAACGAGAAAATTTACTGTCTTGTCGTTGAAAAGAAGGGCGACGAAACGAAAACTTCGATGCGACAGAGCGAAATCTACGCTTACAGCAATGATATTATTATTCGAGGTGCTTAGAAATATTTTTCTCAAAGTTATAATTTTCCTCCATTTCAACACATTTTGTTTCAGACGGCTACATGGTTATGCCGAAAATCTGGTGGAACTCATTCGAACCAGGAGATTGGTTCACGTGTTACCGCGAGTATTCTGTCGATCGTTACGGACAACAGAAAGAGGAGCGAGAGCTTGTTGATCCGCAAAAAATTGAACGCACCGACTTTCGCGAATACAATATTCCGTATACTAAATTCGAGAACGGATACGTCAAAATCTTGTGCCCGTTTGTGCTCTGTCCGAGCTTTATTCGCAACAAAGAGACGCGCAACTCGTATGGCAGTTACAAGAAGCTCTATTTGATGAACATAGGACAAGGATTTGTGAGCTCTTGAAAAAAGTTAATTGTTATTATTGATTTTTCGTTTAGGTTCACAATCGTTTGGAAAACCTTTTCCGGCGCCTGCAGCCAGAACGGGTTTATACCGGAATTTTCGAGTTTCGCGCGAAAGACAATGGCGCTGTCAACTTTGGTCATCGCAGTGAGGTGCGCGATCAAACGGGACATGTCATGGAGCGAGATGCGATGTGGGAGTTGATATCGATAGATAGCAGAAATCAAGGAGTGCCGGTTTCACAGCATATTGAAATGAAAGAAGATGTGAGACGATTTCATAGTATTCTGTTACCTATCACTCGTTTTCAGCTGGATGATCTGTTCACATGGGCTCTTAGATACGAAGAAGACATAAATGCGAGAGGTGCTTATGGCCCCCCGCCGTCAAGACACGTGAAGGAAGTTTCAATGATGCCGCCACCTGTGCAAGAACCACCACCCGTTCCTGATTATACAATTGTTAAACCATTGAAACAAGTTCACAAAACTGGAAATCCGCGCGCGGATCAACTGGTGCGAGAGCTAAATCAGAATCCAATACAGCGTCAGCAGAAATGCACACCTCCGGAAGCCTCGATTTCGATGGCTTGCACCAGTACAATCACCGGTGCACCGACTGATGCAGTTGAGGGAAGAGACGGAAATATCCATCCTGATGACAACTTTATCGGTTCGTCAGTATATCCGTATTTCTCACGCTTCCGAATTTCAGATACACGCAGAGACGACGAGACGATGTCAGTCTCACAAGTGTTCTTCCGCGAGGAGCAGCGCAGATTCGCGCGACCACAGGAGGTCATCATCACCAACCTGGAGCAACTAGAGGCTCATCGGGCTCGCGTTATTATGCGCGCCTCGTTTCAAGACTCTCACAATGGTGGCCTCGTCCACAAGTGGATCGATCGCGAGACGAACGAAACATCGACTACCGATGATATTCTGGTGAGCGCAACTATCGGAAATAATTTTTTTTTTCATTTTTAGAACTACAAATTTGATGTTCGTCACGGTTTGCACGATAATCCGCCGTTCGGTGTAGCCATTGCATTGGAAATGACACAGCAGCGTCGCCAGCGAACTCTCTCGGAAGCGAGCTTCATCAACAACGTCACTGCAGCCGAGAGGCCGCCGCTCGCTTCGTCTACACCGCTTGGGAGTCCGGAGCAGCGGCGCCGAAGACTTCCGCCCAGTAACATTCCAGGAAACGTCGCTGCAGCCGCGAGGCCACCGTTTCGGAGTCCGGAGCCGCCGCGCCGAAGACTTCCGCCAAGTAACATTCCAGGAAACGGACCTGCAGACATCACTATCGGAAGAAGAGAGAGGGCCGAGTTGTACAGACACAACCGAACACTTCGAAATGATGACACAGATGTGACTGAAACTCTCTTCGAAATGCGCAGAGACGTGAGTGATAGCTTGATGAGCACTGTAAAATGGTGTTTCAGAACAATGCGAACCCAATCGGCTCTCGCCGCAGGCCTGGCTTCCGTGGATAGTAAGTTCTGGTCGTCATGCTTCATATTTTATTATAATCCTGATTAGATTCTGAGTAAAAAATCTACAGCACTACAACCTTGCGTTGTTGAATTTTCCCCTGTTCCCAAACGCCAATGTTCGCCTGTCGGCGTGTTTTACCCCCCGCCTCTTGTTTCTTTCTGGTAATGAATCTGTGTGTTATGCGCAATGAAACGGTCGTTCGTAACAATTCGGTAGTATCAAGAAAAAAATGCGCAGGGTAGAAAACTGGATATGGAAGATGAAGATGCTGCGCAGTGTGAAATTGAATTCGATTTTTTCTCATCTGATTGAATATCGAACCAGTTTGGAATCTGCCTATTCATCAAAGTTTAGGATAGAAGAATGAAAAAATTAGCGACGATGACTCGATGAATTGGAATTTCCACCGCGGCGAATGACTAATTACTCGACGAAGTTGCTTTGGCGGTATTCCACTCATTGATATCGAACGAAGCCGATTTTCTCATTTTGAAGGGAGAAAGCCAGAAAAACAAAAAGTTGAGATGAAAAATGTTTATTGATTTCGTGGAAGAAAAAAAGAGCGGCTCGCTTAGCGGCGGGTTCCGTCCTCGAAGAAGACTCCTCCGTCGATGGCGCAGTACTTGGGGCAGATTCCCTTCTCTCCGGCGCCTCCTGGAGTTCCCGACTGTCCTGGGGCTCCCGGGTTTCCGTCGGCTCCTGGCTGTCCTGGGTTTCCGTTTGGTCCCTTTGGTCCTGGGGCTCCTGGTTGTCCGTCGCGTCCCGGCTGTCCTGGGGCTCCTGGTGGTCCTTGTGGTCCTGGGGTTCCCTGTGGTCCTGGTGCTCCTGGAGTGATTGGCTCGGATGGTGCGTCCTGTCCTGGCTGTCCTGGGGCTCCTGGAGCTCCTGGGTTTCCGTTCTGTCCCGATGGTCCCTTGTTTCCTGGCGCTCCCGGGGCTCCGTCGAGTCCTGGCTGTCCTGGCTGTCCGTTCGATCCGGCGTCTCCGGATGGTCCTGGTGGTCCTGGTGGTCCAGGTGGTCCTTGTGGGCATGGCTGGCATGGTGGTGGGGTGATTGGGTCGCATGGCTGCTGTGGTGGGCGTCCCGGGTTTCCTGGCAGTCCTGGCGCTCCCGGCTTTCCTGGACGTCCTGGCTTTCCTGGCGTTCCGGCTGGTCCGGCGGCTCCTGGCAGGCAGCAAGCGTCGCATCCTCCGGCACTCGCCGACGCTCCGTTCACTCCGGCGTCGTATCCGGCCTGACGGGCGGTTCTGTTGGCGTGCTGAATGCTCTTGAGCTCGTTGACTTCGGACCAAATGTCCTTAGCGGATCCCTGCAAACGAACGAATGAATAAGAGACACGGCAGAACAAAGAAGAAGGCGACTTACACGGCAGAACTGAACCTCCTGGTGCATGGTTCTCTTGACGTGATGCACATAGTTGTGCACCATCGGCAGCGTGATGCACACCGAGAGCACGGCGACGACCGAGAAGGCGACGGCCGAGTAGGCGACGAATCGGTAGGCTTTGATGCGTTGCTCGAACTCCATCTCTAGAGAACTGATGGTTGAAGGCGGGTCGGCCGGCGGCTTATATACCCGCCAATATTACTACACCGTTCGCCCCGCCCGTCGCCGCTCCCCCCACTTCCCTTTTTTGCGGCGGCGGGGCATGCCCGCCTTCACCGCGCCGCCGTAGAAAGTCATAAGTGCAAGTGAAATCTCTCTCTCCTCCTTCTCATTCGCCTTCTCATTACGGGTGGCAGTCGAGCGTTTGTGTGTGTTATGCAATTGGGGCAAATGAAATATGTCGTTCGATGACGACGACGACTGGCTTTGTCGTACTTGAACCTGAAGTCTCGTAGAGGAATTCTCCACAACACGGAAGCGATGGGATCTTGATTCGGCTCCAAGGACGTGTCTTAATTAGGAAAGATGCCTTCCCCCCGCCCGCCCGGGTTTCGAATACATAGTTGGAACGCGCCGAACCATGTTCAAATTCGAATTTGTTGTTTGATTTGGTTCGCATCACGCTAGAAAATGGAATGGCAACCTTGGCAGAGAAATGAGGAATTCGCGGAGAAATTGGATTGGCTAATTGTAAAATGCAAAAAAAAAAACATATTATTCTTAAAAAAATTTTCGCTCCCTTGGAAGAGGAGGGAAAAATTCGGCCACCACGCTGATTGGCCTCTGCAACCAATCAGCAAGGCGGGATCCGCCCCATCGATACGAGACCAGCGGGGGACTAGGTTTGGATTTCTCTTCCAAGTGAGCGAAAAAAATTTCAAGAATAATATCAATGTGCTGTTTTTTGGCACGAAGGTCGGCTGCGTTGCGGTCGCGTCGCGGCTCCCCGTCGGTCGAGAGTTTCGACTCGAAACGCGGGGCGCAATCTGGCTCAAATTCCTTAAATTCAAAGTTCACTGTAAAATTTTCACTGTAATTTATGTCTGCGTCGAGACGAGACAGTGTACGAGCAAGGAGACGCAGACGAACCGTCGTCTGCATTGGATACCGTAGAAACTCTATTTTAACGGCATCCCTTATTTAACGGCACCCTCCATATTGTCGTTTCTTATAAAAAAAATAATAATTTGTCACATTTTGCATGTTACCTCGGGGTGTTAAGACACATTCTCCGAGATTCACTAATTTCCCGGTAAAAATTCCCAGTGACACCGAAGAAAACAGTCGAACAAATAGTAAACGGCACTTTAAAAAATGAGGTTGAACAATTTAACGGCATGCCGTTAAAATAGAGTATTTACGGTATGTACATTCTGGAAGCTTTACGCTGTTTTTCCGAAATTGACCACGGTGTCATTAAATGTTATTTTCGAATTGCTCGTGATTCTCTGTGTAGGAGTCACCGCAAACACCGTCACGTCAAACTGCACACTATATCGTAGGATATGAAGAGGAATTTCGAGAATTTCTCGCGTGAAATTTGCAAATTTTTGATAATTCTCTGTAGATTGTCCTTGAATTCATGAACCGCTTGACTATTCGTGGAAGATTGTCGCTTAAACAGTTCTCCAAACGATTTCCAAGTTGGAACGTCATCTGAAAATCTGAATTCTCCAAAGATCCAGTTCCAGAGCATTTCCTTCGACATCTTCGATCCTATCTCATTCGAACCGAACAGAACACCACCACCAACAACAACCTTGAAATATTCCAGTTGCCATCCATCCCCCCACCCGATTGGCTTCCTCTTTTTCTCTCTCCGAAATCCAATTATCCATCATTCATTCTCCCGCGCTTTCACGAAAAGCAGGTGTTTAGACGGTTTTTTTTCGTTCTTGTTGCGCCGCGCATCACACCGCAAGAAGAAAAAGAAGCGGAAGCGAAAGGACATTGAGTAGGCAAAAAAGAGAGGCAACCGAATGGCAATAGATCTAAATATCGCGAAGGTCATCTTTTTGCGAGGATAATAGAAGAACATGGGGGGATGAAGGAGGAGCTGATCAAACAGCAAACAATGATTCGAAAAGTTTATGTACAACCAACCATTATGAAATATAAGAGAGAGAGAGCGAGAGAGACAGAGAAATGTTGCGTTTTTTTTGGGGTGGAGGGGGTGTTTTTGTTTGTTATTTAAATAAATAGTCAAAAAGTGAAATTAAACTTTAAATAATTAGTTGAATAAGAGCCCAAACACCCCTTTTCACAGAGTATTCAATTGGACGATGAGCTCGTCGAGGAACACGATGATTTTGTCCATCGAGCACGGGCAGTGCGCTTTTTGCAGCTGCTCGAACGCGTACTTTCGTTTGCCGGCAATGTCTTCGACGTCTTGAATCACGTCCAGATCGATTTCGACGTTCTGCAAGAGGTACAGGGAGATGATGGCTGGTGCAGGTGAACCGCGACGCGACCGCGTCGCAGCCGAATCAAGCTTCGAGGCGCGGTCTCGAAACGAAGACATTGTGTGCGTTCGGAGAGTTGAACCGCGACGCGACCGCAGCGCAGCAGTAAAAAACTGCGACTTTTTTGGAAAAGTCACCCAGCCGCAACGCGAGCCGCTTCGCAACCCAAAATGCTAATGGAAAAGCTTCGAAGATGTGCGGTTTGAAATTCCCGCACTTCCGAACTCTGCAAATGTTTCAAATTTTGCTGTGACGCCTATGCGCTCTCGTAAATCGACACGAGTTACACGCTTTAACGTTGAAATATGTGCAGTCTGGTATTATCCGTCGTGCAAAAGTTGAAACTTCTCGCGCCAACCGCGACGCAGCCGCGACGCCGCCGAATATGCGCTTGCGTTCTCTCGCCCCACGAAAACACTGTTTTTTCTCGACGAAAAGTAAGGTAGAAAAGCCGCGCGTCGCGGCTGCGTCGCGGTCGGCGCAAAAGTTTCAACCGAAGCTAGGCGAGCCGCGACGCGACCGCATCGCATCGCGAGAAAAACTCACATTATTCTCGTTGCCGTTGAACAACTTGGTCACCTCGGTCTCGATCCAATTCTCGACCTTCATCCGCTTCCGAATGAGCGCCATCTGCTGCTTGCCGTACTTCATCGTCAGCATCCGACTGCGATCCTCCATTCGCGATTTGGAGTCGCCGAAGCGCGCGTGCTTCTCACCGAACGGCATATCGTCTGACAATGAGAGGGGATTTTTGAGTAGTGGAAGCGAGGAGGGATGAAGAAGGAGGAGGAGGAGGAGAAGGAGAAGTGCACGGATTTGGACTATAATTGAGTTCTTTTTTTGGGGGGGGGGGGGGGGAAAGAAAGTAGAGAGGAAAACAAGAGAGGAAGCGGATGAAAAGGGGGGAAGGATCGCGCAACGATCAATGTATGCAAAAATATGGGCAATAGGCAATCGAGCGGTGCGTTCTCTCACCGGCGGTTCTATTTGCCAATCAGATTTTCGATTTTTTTTTCTTCTTCTTCTTCGAAGAAGAAGAAGAAGATAGATAGATCATCACACACTCTCTCTTTCTTTCGGAGGAGGCCATTTTATAGGTGTGCTTGGGGGACGGGACGAAAACAAAACAAAAATGTATTGACGTGTGTGTGGTGCTACATGATTCATCTCGGACAGAGCGACGACGACGACGACGCGCATCCATGGAAATTTGACACATCGCGTCTCCTTCTCCTTCTCCTTGTGCTTCTTACAGCTACATGACGATGATGATGATGGTGAATGGCACCGAAGGAGATGAATGTGAGAAGACGGCAGACGAAGGGCACGGAAAAGGCACGGCAAGCGGATACATCTCGGGCGCGCGGTTATTAATTCAACATTCCAACGGTGGTATCGGTTGTCAGCACAATGAGAGTCAATGGGCTTCGATGGGGGATTCTTTAAGTGGTTATTAGAGCAAATTTGATTTGGAGAAGTTTTGCAAAAAAAATTTGAAAAAAAAATTCATTTAAAAAAATTTTTTCAATTTTTTTTTTTTCGATTTTCGATTTTTTTTTGAATTTTTTTTTGAGTCCAGTACAAAAGTGTTCTGACAATGAGTAGTCAAAGAAAGCTGAGAAGTGGAAAATTCAAAAAAAAATTTCGAAAAAAAAAATCTGAAAAAATTTTTTGAAATTTTTTTTTTGATTTTCAATAAAATTCCTAATTTTTTAAACTCTTCTTAAATTTGACGGTAATTTTAAATAACATTTTTCAGAGAGTCCGACAGAAAATTGAAACATGGGAAAATAATTTTTTTTTTCAAAAATGCACATTTTGTGAAAATGTTCCACTAAAATTTCATAAATAAGTACGGTATTTGAAAAATTAAAAAAAATTCAGACGTCGATCTGCCGGTTTTCGGAAATTTCCCAAAAATTTGAAAAAAAAATTTTCTGAAAAAAAAATTTTCGATTTTTTTTCTCATCCACACAAACTTCTCTGAAAAACGTTTTGATCAAACTATTATATATCACATAGTAACTGCTAATTATCGTAGAGTGGAAAAGTTCAACTGAAAATAGAAGTTGATATCATATCACACTAATGATCTGCCCTCTCTGATAAGATCTGTGTGATATTATATATTGCCATCGAAGTGGCGCGATGGCAGATCGTGGGAGGAATCGGGTCTCGCCACGAGAACATAAACTTTTTCGAAAATCGACATGCGCCTTTGAACTTTGAGGTACAGTCTACCGTAGTTTCTTTAAAGGCGCATGTCGATTTTCGAAAAATTTTATGTTCTCGTGCCGACACCCAATTCCTCCCACGCTCTGCCAGTTCGAAGAGAATATATAATAACAATGTACTAAATAGTAGAGATAGTAAGAAGTAGAGAAAGAGAGAGAGAGACAGAGAGAGATAATTTGTGCCATGTGCTGTGAATCCAAAAAAGTAGTCGTGCTGTGAAGAAGATTTCTTTGAAACCCCCCCCCAATTTCTCCCATCTTCCAAGTGGAAGGAGGTGGGGCGGAAGGGGAGATTGAAAGTGCTCCTTCTCCTGCTTCTCCTCGAGGGATCTGTCACCGCCTCCTCCCCACTTTTCAAGACGATCATCAATTGTCTCTCTCTCTCTCTCTTTTTTGAGAAGAAGCAACGCGAAACGAAGAAGACGTCACCCACACACACACAGAGGGAAAGGGGACCATCAAATCTCGAGTTGTGTCTGTGTGTGTGTGGGGGAAGAAGGCGTCGAGGAGGAGGAGGAGATGTCGCGCTGATTGAAACTTTGGCGACGACAAAGAGCGCGAGGAAGTACGCCGTCTTTCTCCTCCTCTTCCTCTCTCATCTCTTCCTCTCTCTCATCTCACAGCCAGCTGATGCTGCTTTTTGAGGCTCTGAAGACAATGTGGGTGGTGGTGACAAGGGGGAAGAAAGGATCAATGGAATGGAATCACATACAAAACAAGCCTACGAGGGGGAAGTTGGGAAATACAGAAACGTTTCTTTTTGATAGACAGGCAGGGAGAAGGCATGGAAAAGGCACACAGAAAGAACACAAAGTGAGTCAGAGGAGGAGCATATGAACACACACACACACACAGTTTGCGTGTGTGTGTGTGATAAGGGAAAAATTGTGATGGAATATAATAGTTTGAGCGATAGATTCTGAAGGCACCCTCAAAGAGAATCGTTATATCTCGAGATTGATAAAAGATATCAAAAAGTTTGCAACTGCAAACTTACAGTCCTAGTCTTGATCTACAAGCTTGCTGTTGACAAATTTTTGATATCTGTTATCAATATCGAGATATAATGACTCTCCTTTTCTCCAAAACAAAGACCTTCTTGTTTGGATGCCATCGAAATGACCTCGCAAGGAGCTCTGCCGGAGAATTGTTATATCTCGAGATTGATAAGAGATATCAAAAAGTTTGCAACTGCAAACTTGTAGTCCTAGTTATGATCTACAAGTTTTCTATTGACAACTTTTTGATATCTCTTATCAATCTCGAGATATATCGATTGTTTTGGGTGACACTCCCCGGCAAGCTCAATCGGAAGCTTGCGAAATTACGGTATTAGAGTGCGGACTACGACGTTCCAAAGAGACACTACAATACTCCGAGATGACAGTACGACGCTCCAGAATGAACGCCGGGGGGAGTGTCGTACTGACCAGAGAAGGAACAGGTAAAGTGACCACGCTGAACAAACAAGAGAAGCGGGGGGCAATCTTTCAAAAAACACAAAAACCAAAGAGTACACAAGTACACAGTGACCACCACTACACACCAGTTTGGGCAACCGGGCGCGACTCCAGTGTGTAATCCACAAAACAAGGTTTACGACTGTTTAAAGTTTCGAAAATGGCCAGTTGGGGGGGGGGGGGTGACGTTTTGAAGGTCGCCCACAGCAGGACCACACCACCTGGCCACTGATCTTTGGGCAAGGAAGGGGCAGGGATGATAGGAAGGAGGAAGAGCCGCATTGCGTTTTATTGAGGTTTAATTGAATCTCTCCTCTTGCCTTCATGACCTGCGGCTCCGGGGGCTCGTCGAGCTCTCTGACGTCATCAGAAGATTCAGAAGACACGAGGAGACGTTCGTGGATTACAGCGTCGTCACGGGGGGCGGGGGAGACAAGTTGAGTGATTGGCACGGCTCATTTGGTATTAGACGTGTGTGTGTGGGAGGAGAAGGAGGTGAATGGGAAAGCTTTTAGAGGAGACAAGGGGGAACTTTTCCTTCTTGTCTGTTTTGTTTCTTCTCTCCGTCGGCTCCGTCGGCTCTTGAGACACACGAGTCTGTGAGAGAGCGAGGAATTTGATTTGGCCGCGGACGGCGCCAAAATTGAAGAAGCGCGCCTCTAGATTTACGGGGGGCCGAAGCGCAAAACAATTCGGGGGGATGGGATGGAGAAATGAGAAAAGTTGGGGTGTGCAACGATACGATACATTTCACAAATATTGACATACACATCTATCTCTTTGGCGCCCTCCCCTCCCCTCTTTCCCACACACAGTCTTGTGTCTGCTGTCCTTGAGACTGTTTTGAAGAACTTGGAGGAGGAGGAGGAGACGGAGGAATGGTACAGCTGCTACACATCGAATGATCTCTGTGCTCTCTCTGTGATGAGACAGTGGGGTCAGGATCAGAATATCATAAGAGGGCTCGGAAGCATCGCTTGAGACTCTTGGCTGCATTTTGAAGCTTCCGGGAGCCGCAGTATACAAATCCAGATACAGTTTGCGGGAGACTAGGGGAAATCAGTTGAGCAGTTGCGCGTTTGTCCCGGACGGTACAGAATGGTACAGCTGCTAAACCTGCTAGCGGTTGGCGGGTCGTCAGGCGGACACGCAGCGGGTCCGCAGCGTGTACTCGGTTCAGCAGTGCTTATGCTCTTCGTGAGAAACAAGAATCTCCCTGTGGTCGTACCACCTCACTTAGCGTTGGATTTCGCCCTGAACACTTCCAGAAGCTGTCGGAACCACGAAATCCTCCAGAACGGCTACCACCGCTTTGGATGGCTTTCATACGATACAGTAGAGTTCCAGCAAGGCCAGGAACACTGGACAGTGTTCAAAAGCGTCTGGAAGGCGCAGGGGAGAGACAGGATCGTGTTGGATATTGAGTAGAACTTTGGAAATCGAATCAAAACGCGCCTAGATGCTTCTGATAGCACATTTTTGCTCATAGACGCTCATACCTGATTCAAGGCGCTCAAAGATGTTTCCAGATGCTTCTAAACGCCTCTAGATAGTCATCGACACTTCTAGATCTTCCTAGATGCTCCAGAATGGTCACAAATGGAATTAGATGCTCCAAAATGCTTCTGGAACTTTCCAGACGCTCCCCATCTGTTTCTGGACACTTCTAGAGGCTCCCAGATGCTCCCAAAGAGTCAAAAGTTTAGAGAACCCTCTAGAATCTTTAAAAAGGTCCCCATTCGAAATTCAAGAGATTTGTAACGCTACAAAGTAGTCTAAAAGGACTAGAAGGCTCTAAAGAAACCAGGAAACACTTTCCAAGCTCCGGCGAAAGGTGAGTTGAATAAAGGAGAAGAATGAGCATTTTCAAAAGTCAAAAGAAAAACGGAAACTGAAAGAAATCGAATTGTCGCAAGTGTGGCATGTGGAGCTTTGGTTTTGGGCGTGAATTTGCAGAGAGCGCGCGAGATCAAAAGATCAATCTCGTTTTCATTAGAGCGCGATTGCAGCAGACTGGGGCAGTTTTCCATGGAATTTGTTGATTTTGATCTAGCTTCAAACAGCTGTTTTCCGAGGAGAGATTGAGTGCGCTCCATTGACAATACACTGTTTATTTTGGAGCGATGCGGAAAAGTTGAGATTCATTGGAAATGGCTGGAAGTTGAAGACGTGGGTGGCCGGGGCAAGGATCACACTTTGACGACCATCTTCTCGTGAATGTCCAGTGTGCCGACGACCTGAATTGGCGGCAGATTCATAATGAGAAGACTAGGATTATTTTATGGTGGTAAATGACAGAAATGAAGAGCCACAAAAAGAGAGCAAAATGTTAGAGAAGAAGACGAAAAGAAGATGGTTAGAGAGAGAGCACGAAAGAGCAAAGACATTGACTAGAAGGTCCGCGGGGGGTGGGGGTGTCTGGAATAGGGGGACGGCTGCTTAATTTAAAGATCTTGAGAGCAAGATGGGACATGTACAAGTGACAGCTACGGGGAGAAGGGGGAGACAGGGCGAGAGAGGGAGAGAGGGGGAATGGATGGGATCCGTCCGGCGAAGAAGAAGACGTCGTCGCATCCTTAGATGTTCTCGAGCACCATCTTCTTGTGCACCTCGGTGTGCTCGACGACCTGGAAGGTTGGGTGTTCGTCTCAGCGTTAGGCACACACTTTTTCAACGACTTCAAGCCAGAGAGACAGCACGAAAACAAAAATCACTAGCCAAATGTGTCAACTCACATCGCAAAACTCCTGGAACGAGATCTTGCCGTCGCCGTCCTTGTCGTGGAACAGAATCGTCTTGTCGACGATTTGCTGCAGCTGCGAGTCCTTCAAATTGTTGCCCACCATCATTTTGAGCACCTGCGACGAAGAAGATTATGTTGGATACTGTACAACTGTCGTATGTTCTGACGCGCGTGTGCCTACACCGTGACGCAACATTGCGGACTAACAAGTCATTCTTTTCCGAGTGAGATTTCTCGTTGTTCTTTTGCTTTTCCCCACTCTATTTTATTCTTATTTCTAGTTATTTATTAGATTAATTATATTTTTATATCAGGGCGAAGGCGCATTGTGTACCTGGAAGAGCTCGCCGTTCGAGATGAACCCGTCGCGGTCCATGTCGTAGATGCGGAACGCGAACTTGAGCTTTGTGTTCTTGTCGCCCTTCACGCTGAACTGCGAGATTCCCTGGATGAACTCTGGAAGAAGAATAGGTGAATGAGGCTGATTGGCTCGGGAGCACGAGCTCAATAGGCCTATAATCCCTAATCCGGTGAGCTTTTCCACTTTGGCTCGGTGGCTCTCACAAATTGCTCGAAAGGCTTATAGAAATGTCGACGCGCCCTCAGTGACTAAAGTCCTAGGGCTTCCACCACAAAAAAAAAAGAAACAACGCACCTCTAAAGTCGACCTCGCCGTTGCCGTCCTCGTCGAAAATGTCGATGACCCTCTGGACGAGGGGGTTCTGTTGCAACTCGGGCAACGACATGAACTCCTCGACGGACAACGAGCCCGAGCCGTCGACGTCGAGCTTCTTGAAGCGACGGGTGAGGCGGCGCAACTCGTACGCGTCGACTGAAACAACGATGAGCTGAGAAACTTGGGCGACTTACAAGACGCCAACTCACAGTTGCTGCACATCTCCATCGGAAGTGAGGCGTCGGCTCCCTGTAAAACGAATGCGCGAGAGCTATTTGGACAGCTGAACCATTCGAACTCACCATTTTTTCTTTTTTTGCTGCTTTTTGTTGGCGCTCGTTTGACCGGCGAAACGACACACGGGCGTGGAAAGGGCTGCAAGAAAGTAAGGTTATTTGCCGTTGAAAAAGTGTTTTGAAGCACGAAATCCATGGAAACTCTGAGGAAAACGAGAAGGAGAAGAAGGAGAAGACGTGCGGAGTGGAGTGGGGGAAAACGAGGAATACGAGAAGGCGAAAAGCGAAAGAGAGAGAGGAGAGCGACAGAAAAGCGTGCAGGTTTGAATGCGAAATTGATAAGTGTGCGGGAGTGTGTGTGTGGCGAGGGAGCGCGCGAAAACACGACGCGCAGGCGGCGCGCCGGCGACCAGAGAGTGCGCGCCGGCGGCGAGAGCGAGGCGAGAGAGTGCGCGGCGCGTGGAGGGCGCCACACGCGAAAGGGAGAGCGCCGATCGATAGGCGGCTCCTGGAGGCCACCCCCGCCGCTCTCTCTCTCTCGAGCACACACTTTCTAGCAGGGCCCCACGGTGGTGTTGGCTCCGCGGAGAGAGCCCGGGAATAATTACGTGTCTGTCTTTCTCTCCACCGCGCTCTCTCTCTATTTTCCCCACTTTCTATCCTGGACAGCGGCGGCCGGCGCGGTGAAGACGAAGAAGAAGAAGAAGGCGGGCACACACGTTTCGAGAGCTTAGGGCGGAGGGAGGGCGGTGGGGAGCCAAATGAAACGACGGATTAGGTGTCGGCGGTGAACTCGGGACGACGAGGAGATTGAGGGCTTTCTAGGGGGGAAGCCGGGGGGAAGCCGGCGGGGAAAAACGGAGGCCATGTCGCTATAGTTCGAAACTGGCGGGACGAGCGGCGGCTGGAAATGGTTGTGTGAATCATGGAAAACAAAGGGCGAAGAATAGAACGATGAATCATCGTTATGTCTAAAAACGATCTTTTGGGAGAGAGCGTTTGTTTTCTCAAGGAGCTCTCGGGGTTCTGGCCCACTTTTGGGGGGGGGGGGGGGTGCTGGGAGCCCCTGAAAGCTCCTGGGAACCTCGGCGAGCTTCAAGACGGATCTCAGAGCTCCTAGGATCGCGGGAAGCTGCTGGAAGCTTCTGGAAGCCCAAACAGGTTGCGAAGGATCCTGAACTTCTCCCGCAGCTCCTTGTCACTTCTAGTCCGCTCTCCGCTCATTCGCAATGTCTTAGAAGCCGCTGAGCGCTCTAAGGGAGCCACGGAGCCCATCTGAAAGACCACATTCCGCCCCGGGCTGCTGCTCGATAACCCGAAACAACTCAAGTGACCCATCCTCCTCCTCGTCTCCTCCCGCTCCTCATCCATTTCATTCATCATCCGCTTGGCCCTCCTCCTCCTCTTTTTCCTCTTTCTCCTCTTCCGGAAGACCGAATGTTGCCCAATATCCGCGCCATCGCCGCCGCCCCAAGGGTCCTCTTTTCAGCCCAACAACTTGTCTCTCCGATTGAGCGGCTCGCTCTACACACACTGTGTAACCCGATGCTCATTTTCTTTCTTCTTCTCCTTCAACTAAATTGGCTGTAGAGGAATAGGAAAGTAGTCCTCGGGGTGGGGGGGGGGGCACAGAGATGAATAATCACAAATTCCAGAGCCTCAAGTTGTGCTCTTGGTAAAAGGAGCTGTGCTCGCCTGCTCCCAACCACACAGGACACCAGAGGAGGACCGACCGACTTCCTGTTAGCAATTCAACGGGAGGGGTGGACTTTGGAACCAAGTTCTGCTCACCTTTTGGACATCAGACAATAGGCGTTATTGAATTCGCAGAACCTCCGCCGCCTTCCCCCTCTCCTCCTTCTTCTTCCTCCCCACCCCAACAAACCTTTGCTTCCCCTTCCCTTCCCCCCTATTTGAAATTGGCTCTTCTCCCCCCCCCCCCTAACCCTTACCCTTTTACAGAAGAGTCTAATCGAATGCGACAGGATATATGTTTCTAATCCAATCGTGTGTGTGTGTGTGCGCCGGGGCACGTCGCGCCTAAAAGTCTCCATGCTCTCAATCAATTAGATCAAACGTCACTCGAGAGGAGCTCTTCTTCTTCTGGAGCATGAGTCGCGCCATTCCATTCCATCTCATTCCATTCCCCCCTCTACCCTTCTCGATTCGTTTCCATTCAGAGCGAGCCACGAAGAAGAGCCACGAAGAGACAGAGAGAGAGGGATGAGGCTCTTCGGAAATGCATGAGAAGTTTTTAGTGGCCTGGAAAAGAGATGGACCTCCTCCTATTTTTCCGCTATTTATGCATCGCACCGTCACACACCGGTTAGGAGGGAGGGAGCTCAAAACCATTTTTGGTCTTTCGATTCGGAGCCTAGATCCTAGGGAGCTCTGATCTAGGAATCTCGGCTTCTTCCAGAGGTCATGTCTGAGATCCGTAGACTTGTAGGTCACTTGGCTTAAAGACCGCTTACTGGATTATAAGGCTTTGATCCAAAGAAGATCCGAAACGACCTCAACCCGAGAGCTCATCTCCTTGGAGAGCTATAGGGTCTCGAAGTGATCTTGAGCTTCTTGAAGCTAACTCAACTTTCTCGGTTCTCTAGATCAGAAGCGTTGGAGCTCATCCCCTTGAAGCTCATCATCTTTGGAGCCAAGAGCTAACGGAGCTTTCTACAGTTCAGAAGGTCACCAAAGCAACCTGAAGAGGTGAGCTCATCAGATTCGTAGCCTAGACTTGAAGCCTAATGGATCTAGATTTCTGTATTCCACCTCATTTCCTTCTAGCTCATAGAGGAGCCCCCAAGAACCGTACAGGGTTATAGGATCTAGATCCCACAGCTCCTATGATCTATTGCCTTGCTCCTCCTCCTCCTCCTCCTCCTCATCCTTGCCCTCCGATCATCGAACCTTTCTCCTCCCCGACGCGCTCTTCACAAAACACGGATCATCGAATATTCGCGCGGGCGCGCGCACGGCGGGTTTGAGGCATCCTCCCTTCATCTTCCAACCCAACGTCACTCGCTCTGTTTTTGCTCGACCCGGGGGGTCTTTTCGGAGAAAGTATTGTGTTCCGAAACGACATGAAAGAGAAGGTGTCGTGGTGGTAAGAATGAATATGAATTGTAAAAGGTTCTGTTGTGTTTTTGTGTGTGTGTGTCAAAAAGTGAGACTCTCGTCACTGCATTAATGAAGTTGGGTGTGTGTGTGTTGTTTGTGTAGTAGAGTGTCTACTAACGCTTCCAGGTCATCTGTGCTCTAATCTTCGATGGTCATTCCATTCGATTTATCTCCAAGAAGCCCCCCCCCCCCTCCTCCCCGAGGGGAAGGGGGAGGGGGATAATCCGCTAGGGGAAAGAGGGAGATCCGAAGATCGCGTCGTTCGCAAAGTTCCCATGATAGAGGGAGGAGAATGGAATGTTTTCGCGTCCCGGCCTCTCTCACGTGTGTTTGTTGCCCCTTTCCTTCTTATCTTTCCCCCCACCCGCCCAGTGTCCATTTTTGAAAGTTTCTTCTGCTTCACGACGCCCGCAAACAGTGTTATTAGAGCAGTAGCAGCAGCGGCGGCGGTGGTGGTATGTAGTAGTAATGTTTGTCTCCTCTCACGGCCTTCACATCATCTCCCTCCTCTTCCCCTCTTTCTTATGAAACCTGACGCCGGTTTCCGGTTTTTTCTTATCCGGAACCAGCGCCAAGAAGAAGAAGAAGACGTGTGCTGCGCCGCCACGTGAGAAGGAAGGCTCGAGAATTTTATATATATATATAAAGAATAAGAAGAAGAAGCAAAGAGAAGGTATGAATGCGTGGGGGGTTAGCTCCGGGGGCAGCTGGGGTGGACGAGGAGCAGGAGGAGGAGGAGGAGGATACATTTTCGCGGAGGAGGGATTTTGCAAAAACCCAATTTGCATCATCACACTTTTCTTTGCACACACACACACGCACATACCACGACAATTACTTTTCGTTTTCTACGCCCCATTCTTACCCCCCCCCCTTTTCTCGCTGCCGCCGCGTCAGACACCCCCCCCCCCCTCTTCGAGCTTGAATTAGATGTCGTTTCATTGATCTACACGTAGTTGTCGCGTTTTCCTGGAATCCGAGCGTAATTCCATTCGTTTTTGCGATATCCTACACTAGCATACCGTATTTCGCTCGAATTGAGTCTCGAGGAGAATCGTTATATCTCGAGATTGATAAGTGATATCAAAATGTTGTCAACTGGAAACTTGTAGTTCTAGTCATGATCTACAAGTTTGCTCTAGACAACATTTTGATATCACTTATCAATCTCCAGATACAATGCTTCTCCGGCAGCGTAAGCCTAAACTGGCTAGAAATGGCGCCCAAACCAGAATCCATCTGGATCAACTATGTCTTTTCCGTATTTGTACCTGAACACACGTTGTTTTTCGTACCTTCTCTCCGAACACATACACACATACACACATTGTTTTTCACCGCCATACTGGTTTTCCGGAAAGTCAGAGAAAAATGTATCACTTCCGAGAGATGTGTGACCAAAGGGTTCTGGCACTTTTGAGATTCGCGGAACTGGAGAATTTGGTCAGAGCTTCAAGCTAACTACAAAAAGTCTCAAGAGCCTGGAAAACAGGAGCCAGGAGCCAGTGAGGTCCAGAGCGCTTTTTTTTTGAATACTTGGAGCCAGTAACCTGGACCATAAGCCATGTGGAGCTCCGAAAGCTCTTGAACCACGTGCTCCAGACTCCTAGAACCCGAAGAGCGGAGAATTCCCAGAGTCTCGGAGCCCCAGAGCCCCTAAACCATCAGCCTTAGAGATCTACAGGAGCCAGAACTTGGAGCCATCTAATCTGCGATGTTTTTGTGCACTTCCCCGGCGCCGTCTCATTCGCCGCCCCACCCTTTTCAATTTCCCCTCAAGAAGTTTCTCTCTCTCTCTCTCCACGACTTCAACTCAATTTCCCGTGTCCTCCACACTACTATCATCCTCCTCCCGCCTCCTCCTCCTCCTCCTCCTCCTCCGTCTTCCCCAGAACACCCACCCCCAACAACTCGAGTGAGCCCTTCTCTTCACGGTTCGTGAGCTTCTGATACGGAGGAGAAGACACCCTCTCTCTTTTTTTCCTCCTCCTCCTCCTTCTACCTCATCTTCTATTCCATTTGATTTTCAATATGTGTGTGTATGTGTGTCCTCTTTTCTATGTGTTTTGCTGAAAATCTCATCATGTTCGGCCGCGCGCCAGCTCGCCTTACTCCCCCTTTCTCCTCCCTCCGTTCGTCGTCTTCTCGGAGCTTTCCCCCACTTCCACCCCCAAGTGGAAGGGGGGGGGGGGGGGGATTATGAGGGTGGTGGCGGGGCGAATAGAATTATCATAATTTGCCTCCCCCCGGTAGGCTAACACTGTCCTCTCCTTCCCTTCGTGTTCTTCTTCTGCTCCATTGCTCTCCGTTTCTCAAGAAGACAACAACAAAAAGTCCAGAATGATTTAACGTCTTCTTCTTCTTCGTGTTGGCATTCATCTTCCCCCCTAAACACCTTCCGGCATCAAAACACCCTGGGATTCATCATTTCCGCATCATCTCTCGGAATCGGCCGAAAAAGAGCAAAGATCTCAACATTTTATCACCTATGATCATATTTTGCCTAGAGGAAGCCCTAGATGCCAAACGTGTCCTTCCAACTGAATATGAGCTCAATGGTTCTTGAAAGTTGCAGATTTGGCTGGAAATTCGCAAAGGTACAGGCCATGGTGTTGGGAATCGATTCCACATAGTGGCTGCCTCTAGAAAGAGCGGTATTCCGGGTTTTTGAGCACTTTGGAGCAAAATACCTACAGGTTCAGTATGTCAAAGTGTACCTCTTCGAATTTATAGCCATTCTGAAGCTTTGTAGACTCACAACTGCTCGGAGCATCTCTAGGAACCCTAGGAGCAGGGTGCGAACACTGTTCTAGAATTGAGCGGGATAGTGAGATCTTTGAGGGATCCTGAACGGGAATCAGTGTGAAACCCAAAACATTGCCTCTTCTTGTTCGTTGCTCGCCCGAGAGCCCGAAGCCCCCCGAGGGGGGTGTCAAGTGGCACGCGAAGAATCTTGGGCCGGCTCCTCTCTCTCTCGGCTCCAGACACCACTCGATCTGTTCATCTTCCTTCCTTCCTCCCCGCCCCCCCCCCCCTCTCATCATCTTCACGAAGCTTGCTGCGTGAGATTCGACGCTTCTTCTGATTTCGTCTCTCTCTCCTCCTTCTCACACCTACTCGTATCTGGCAGTGCATGTCAATTGCAGTCTCTCCGAGGCGCTCTCAACTTTTATGAGAGAAAGAGAGGGAGTACTCCTCCTCCATTTCCGCCCCTCGCGCGAGATGATCTCATTTTTGGTCCCCTCCTGAGTCAGACGATTCCTATTCTTCTCTCTCTCCCTCTACAAGTATCAGGAAACATATCTAGAAGACGTGTCCGTCCGTCCTTCCGTCGACGACGACGTCGTCGATGTCATCAGGAAGAAGGGGGGCACACCACAAATTCATTAATCCCGCATGTGTGTGTGTGAGCTTCGAAAGCTTCTTTCGTTTCCGTCGTCGCGTCACATGGGATAAAGCTGATTCACACACACACACAGACATTCTCGCGTACCTCTCTCTCTCAAGGGTTTTTTTGCTCCGAGAGGAAAAAGAATGGTGTTCTCCCCGGCGAGGAGAGGCTTTAGGGGCTCGTGTTCTAGGAATCGCACACACAGTTCGTCGAGCTCAACGGCTCTTCCGGCTCCGGCCCGGGGTCCGATTTCCACCGGGGAAAACCAGAGAACCAGAGAGAGATGGTTGCGCCTCTGTACCTTTGGATCCTTGAAATCCTGCTTGCTTGCCTCAAAAGAGTCCAATCTTCAGGTGCTCTAGGGAGCCTGGCGTCTTTGGGAGCAGACTGTCAAGAGGACGACGTTTGCGAAGAGCCCGAACTCCATAGCTTCACAGGTGGCGGACCCATAACAGAGGCATATATGCCTCGCGCACATTCAGTATATTCAAGGCATATCGCGCCCATATTTTAGGCATCTCTCACACATTATGGACCCATCGCTTCCCGTGGGCCCATATCCTACCCATTGTGGACGCATACTGGTAGTTAGGCACATATGCCTCCGTAATGGGTCTACCGCATTTCACCTGTGTTCAAGGCTAAGACACCATCCAATCCCCCATCTTGCCCTTTGTCTTTGATCTACCAAATCATCATCCCACGCACCACTACTCCAACTATATAGCGATGATTCAACACACTGCTGCGATTTTCAGCAGGACCAGCAGAGTCCAAGCAAACACTGTGTCTGCAAACAAAAACGCTCCCGAAAATAGCCATCCCCCTCCGGGGCCGAGATGAATAAGACTTTATATTTCTTCTCCTCTTCCCCCGGCAGCGCCACTCAGTTTCACCCCCCTCCCCTCGCCAATCATCTTCTTTTTTTCATATCCCCTCATGAGATAGGGAGAAGGCGCCGAGCAGCTCCGCCCCCCCTCGCCCCCTATCGAGGGCACTCGGTCATTTACCCTTGCTCCTCTCCGCGCGCCGCCCCGCCGGTTTTCCAGGGAGCCGTTATCTATTCATGCTCACCGCCGCCGGGTCGTCGTGTGGGTGCGAGTCAAGTTTGTGTGAAAGGCGAAGGCCCGGCGAAAAGGAAAACAACTTATACATGCTCTCCGGGGGAATTGGCCAATTGCAATTGAACATAAACAATTCCTCCTCCCTCTCTCTCTATCCTCTCCTCCTTCCTCTGAACTTGCCCTTATTCTCATTCAATTAAGCAGCATCTATGTACACTTCTCCCCCTCCTCCTCCTTCTCTCCCCTTGGCCCCTCCCCCCACCCTCTCCAAAACGGATGTGATATAAGCTATTGAACCCGCACCGCCTCTCGTCTTCTTCCGGAGAGTCGGCCTCCCTTCTAATTAGTCGGTTCCGGACCATCAATCCTATATTTCAGCGTCTACTCACCCTCCCCCGTCCCCCGAACAATGCCCAAAACATAGACACAGCTGGGCCTTTTTTTTTTGACAATGCTCATGTCAGTATTCGCCAACGATACCGAGGATGATAATCCAATGGTTAGTACACTGGGAAGGCCCTATCTCGAGATTGATAAGAGATATCGGAAAGTTGTCAACGGCAAACTTGTAGTCCTAGTTGTGATCTACAAATTTGCTGTTGACAACTTTTTGATATCTCTTATCAATATCGAGATATAACCAGTTTTTTTCCAGGCGGAGCACGCATTCCAATGGAACGCCTTCCACGCCTTCCTCTTCCTCCTCATCGTGCTCGTCGTCGTCGGCAACACGATGGTGATCTTCGCGGTGGGCGTCGATCGAAAACTGCGCTCGGTGACGACGAACAAGTTCATCGCGTCGCTGGCCGTCTCGGACCTGCTCGTCGGTCTCGTCGTCATGCCGCTGTCGCTCTATTACAAGATGCACAACGATCATTGGACGTTGGGCTACACGTGGTGCCAATTTCACCTCGTGTCCGGCGTGTTCTCGACGACGGCGAGCATCGTGCACCTGGTCGCGATCAGTCTCGACCGATACTTTGCCATCATGTTCCCCACCGAGTATCAGCGACATTCGGTGTCCACGTCGACGGTGCCGTACGTCGTGATGATTTGGCTGATGGCGCTGGCGGTGAGCTCGACGCTGTTCATGGAGCAACGCGACTCGTTCGACGGCATCTGCTGGATCAGCAACCCGCAGTACATTGTGCTCTCCTCGTTCCTCTCCTTCTTCCTGCCCGGCGCCATCGTCGTCTACCTCTACATGAAGATCTTCAAGAAGCTGCGCAACCACCAACTCTACATGTTCGGCCAACTCACTCATCGTGGCGGTGGCGGCGGCGGCGATCGCGAACGTCGTCACTCGCTACCACGTGTCATCATTGAGGAGGTTCGCTCGCGACGGGGCTCGCGCATGTCCCAGACGGGCTCGCAGTCGGGCAGTCCGACACGGCGGCAGAGCGGCGGAAGCAAGGAGCGATCTCCGAGCCAGCCGGACATTCACATCGTCGCCAAGCCGCAACAGAGGTGAGTTACTCGCTCGATTGAATTTCGGATCGGGCCCCAACGTCTTTTATGAGCTCTCCATCTCTCTCGCTCTCACCCGATCTCACCAGAGCCAATCAAGAGCAAATTGAATCGGTTGCGACGGCCGGTCGCTCGGCTCGGCTCGTTGGTCGCTCGCTCGCCAAAAGGCCCTTGGGGAAATTTGGAAATTTATATGTGAAGGAAGAAAGTTTTGTGTGTGTGTGTGGGTGATCAAGGTGTTGGGTTGGGGGGAGAGAGAGATGGTGAATAGCGAGCTAATTGTCGTCGTTGTCGGCGCGGCAAAAAAAAAGTGTCAAGAGGACAAGGGAGCAACAAGTGGCAACTTTTAATTAAATTTCTTTCTCGCCAGCTCTCGACGCTTTCGTTTATCCCCCCGCGCGCTCCCGTTTTCGCGAAATTTACAATTCAAGGGCATGTGCGAAATGAGCCGAAAGAGCAGCAACATGTTTGCAGATGGAGATCGCCGACGATTTGCGCGGAGACGTTGGCTCACGATCGGCTGCTGGCCGCCAAGAAGCGCGTGTCGATAGTGCCGGATCCGCCGTCGATGGACGTCTCGGTGAATATGGCGTCGATGGATCAGATGAAGGACGAGCACCATCACAATCGTCTGCGCGAGGAGGAGCTGTTGGGGTGCGAGGCGGGACGGCGGAAGAAGAGCGAGGAGGAGGTGCGCAAGTTGAGCGACGAGCGCAAGCGAGTCATCTACGAGCGACGCCGATCGAGCACTTCGGAGAATCCGAACGGCGTGCCCATTATGCAGGCATTCCAGAAGGCCTACCAGGAGGTGAGGGCCGGCAGACGGCGCTCGACGATCCATGACACCTACCACTTCCCGTCGCTGACGACGGTCGCCGACGCGGAAGACGAGCCCGGTTCGACGACTCCGCCGGCCGGAGAGGAGCCCGAAGAGGCGACTGTCATGCACAAGCTCTCCAGCGGCTCCAGCATCGCCGAGACTGTCATTGCGATGCTGCCCAAGACGTCGACGTCGCTCTCGAAAACCGACTCTCACGAGGACTCGGTGTCGACGGAGGCCAGCCAGAAGCCGCTTCTCGGCGTGCCCACTCAACACTACACCAAGAAATCGCAGCAGCAATCGCGAAGATCTCCCTCTATCCCGGCGCCCACGTTCCTCATGGTTCCCGCAATGATGGCCGTCAACACGCCGCCGGCCACGCCGAACACCAAAGAGGCTCCGCAGACGTGCACGTCACTCCTTCAAGTGCCGCGCCTCTTCGACTGTCCGTCGCCGTGCAGTGTGCCGAGCAACAGCAGCCACTCGTCCTACACGTCGGCCAGCGGATCCAGTGACACGTATCGCCGCATCTCGATGAACAGCTACGGAAGCAGTCTGACCGACGGCACCGAGTCGACGTTCGAGTGCGACTCGAGACGATCGTCGGCGTGGTCGACGATCCGTCAAGCGGTCTTCGATCGTCAGCAAGTTCGTGGCGGCAAGGCGAGCGTCGACATCACTGTCGATCGGTCGGGCTCGCCGCAAAAGAAGATGTCGACGATCAGCCGCGGGAAACTGCGACGCATCGCCACCCAAGTCACGCGAGCGATTCGTCGAAAGCGGCGGGAATCGATGGCGATTCGGAGAGAGTCGCGGGCTACCCGCGTGGTGGCCGCCATTCTAAGTGAGTCTTTTGTCATTGGAGCGCACTTCCCCAAACCCCCGCATTCTTCCAGTTGCCTTCCTCATCTGCTGGATCCCGTACTTTTGCATCTCGATAGTGCGCGGTGTGCTCATGGGCTTCCAGGTAAACATCAACACGCCCGTCCATCTCACCCTATTCGTCTACACCTCGTGGCTAGGTAATCAGATAAACCTTCCAGACTGTGATGACCCATCTTTCAGGCTACGCCCACTCGTGCTTCAACCCGCTCATCTACATGTGCCTCAACAAGAACTTCCGCAACACTATGCGCAAAATGATGCAGAAGACGAAGACGGAGCACGAGTGATCACTCTGCTTCGCATCGAAGCCCTCCCCCGCTCTCTCATTCTGATCTCGGTGCGCTTTATCTTTGCTATCACTGGTCTTTTTCGAACGGGCGCCTCTATGATGTATGTATATGTTATATATAAACTTTTTGTCTTATCTGCGCGTACCCCATCACTTATCATTCATCTGAGAAACCCGAGGAGCAGCTGGTTTTCGATCTTTGAGGCTGGCTGACCAACAGCTCAACAATTCGTCATCTCGTGCAACCAATCATTTCCCAACGTTGATTAAACCGCGGATTGGCTGCAGATGGAGAGATGTAGATCAGGTTCTGGAGCAGGTGAAATGGAGGGGAAATGCCGAAGACACAAATGAATACGGTAACATGGGTAGTACTGTAGCTGTCATACTGTAGGTAAACAACAATGGTTAAAGTACTGTAACTTTCTAAGTTTCCGCGAATTATATCTGGAGATTGATAAGAGATATCAAGATACTGTCAACAGCAAACTTGTAGTCCTAGTTATGATCTACAAGTTTGCTATGGGAAACTTTTTGATATCTCTTATCAGTATCGAGATTTAATGACAGAAACGGTTCATATTCATTGATGAGAGGTAACCCGCACTGAAGACACTTTCACTGACACCGGCTTCTCCATCGAAACCCTCCCGAACGTAGCCATCCTCACAAAATGGTTTCGATACGACTTGTGAACCGCAATCATGCAAATCGTCGAGGACAATCCATGAAATGAGAACACCAGGATTATCAAGTTGTTGAGCTCTGAAACATTGTTCAGGTGCTCATTTCGAGGAGGCACTCACGCTGATTAAAATACCCAAAGTTGACCGAAAACCAAATATAGACAATCGGCTGCATGATGACGAGACATGGAATCGAGACTTGCGCCAGTGAGCCGATGAGGAACTTCAATTGCATTCGGCGCGTCGCCGCCGACACCCGGGAACTGTTGACGTAGACCAGGTGGTACCAAGTGTGCAATACGAAGAATGAGCACTGAGGAACGAGAATCACAGTCTGGGTGGCCATGAGGATCGTGGCGAACGTGGGGTTGTCGGTGAGGATGAAGACGTTGCGGTTGAAGAACGCTTCTGACGGACACGGGATCTTCTGGAAGACGTGAGCATGAGCACAAAGTAGCCGAGAAGGTCAGGGGAATGTCTGAGCATTCAACTCTCCAGCTCACTTTCAAGATCTCCATCTGCATCGCCTCCACATCGATCGTCGTCAAATAGGGCGGTAGTACTGTCAGCGTGGCGACGAGATAGTTGAACACATTGTTCAGCACTCGAACCCAAGTTCTTTTGATCTTCCATCGAGTATGAATCGCGTTTTGTCGATTCTCAAACAGTGAAATGGCGGCTGTGGCGAAGACGCAAACGAGTGCCTGAATCGAGTACAAGAGGAGCTTCGGCGCCAACCCGACGCTCTCTCCCCACCCCAACATCACTCCCGACGCCGACGGGAAGAACATCATCGGGATGGAGAGGACGTTGACGACGACGTCAATCACCACCGTCCACACGTGCACATTGAGCAGGACCCACTTGGCGGCGGACATTTGTTGCGGGGTGATGTAGAGGATGCAGTAGACGCCGTAGATTGAGCATGGCACCGAGAGGATTGTGACGAGGTGGAGGCCAAGGCTCAGCTCGTCGGGGGATGAGTAGAAGGATGCGTCGGGACGACAATGGGTGTAGTTGGTGGCATGGTAGAGCTCCAGAGACATCGCAACAGAGAAGGGAATACATTGGAGACGGGGAAGATGCACCTGTCCACTAGAACATTTTTCGGAAGAGAGTGAAGTTACGCCATAGGTCTGATCTCTGATCTTTTCGTATCTCAACGTCATCTTCTCACAACGGCCGGATTGGATGAAGAAACTCCCACAGAGAGATCAAAAGATCAGCTGATAATCATTGACGATTGGGTGATATGATAGTAGATCGTAATCTAGAGATTATTATCTACATTTTGGCTTTTTGAACAATGTTCTATGATGGATTTGAAGTTTCCCAACTCACTGCTCCCAAACTGTTGTCCTGTCTGTCCCCTTTGTCCCCCCCCCTGTCTGCTTCCGAAAGAGGGGATAATTAGAAATGTTGAGGAGAGGGGGTGCCAAAACAATGTGCGTTCGTTCGCACGAAGGTCGTTGTCTGATGGAGAAGGAGGCTTTGCCGAGAAATGAGAGGCTTCTGGGGGTGGAAAACATTGTGAAGAATGACAGAATGAGGACAGAAACAGAAAGGGCAGTTGCAGGTGGAGAGGGATAAAAGATGGCTGCGGAGCCCTGGCGGGGCGAGAGCTCTCCATTTTTTTGTCAATGTCTTGAGGAGGATATATCTCGAGATTGATAAGAGATATCGAGATACTGCCAACTGCAAACTTGTAGCCCTGGTTATGATCTACAAATGTTTAGTTGATAATTTTTTGATATTTCTTATCAATCTCGAGATATATTGATGCTCCGGCACCGTCAATTCGAGGAAATGCGGAATACCATCTGCCATACCCATCATAATTTGCTATTGTCAGTGTCCCTAGCAGTTTTGTAGACGTCATATCTCCAGAATATCAGATGCCAAGAGTCCATTCAAAGAAACGTTGGGAATGGTTTGCAAAAACACACCCACTGCTAGGTCCAAAGAGCATTATCAGCTTATCAGCCAAATTCCACTCGAAAGTCACCTGTTCTTGGAAATACTTTGGCTTTCTTTCACAATTTTGTCCAAAAGATCGCTCTTCTTGTCAGAAGCCCTAATAGCTCTCGAACACTGGTCAACTTTCGATACAAAGCAAGCTTGAGCGGCACTCCCAAATGCTGCCGAAATGTCATTATATCTCAAGATTGATAAGAGATGGCAAAAAGTTGTCAACTGGAAACTTGTAGACCTAGTTATGATCTACAAGATTGCTGTTGACAATTTTTTGATATCTGTTATCAGTATCTAGACATAGTGGATTCAGTTGGGAGACCAGTTCAAAAACGAATCCTTGAAGGCACCCACATCAAGACGGACAACCCAGCTCTGAACACGATGGAGGAACTGACGGTGGCAAGCCTGGGGATCCTCCAAATCGAATTTTCTCTCTCTCTCTCTCTCTCTCTCTCTCTCTCGCTCTGTGTCTCTCTCTCACTCTCATACTACCAGTCTCGGTCAATAACCATATCGATCCGGCACGCCAGCAGCGCGTCGTTACCCCTCATTATTACCCTCGCCCTTCCTTTCAACCATCCTTTTCTACCATTCTTTCATTCGGCCTGTCCACATTTCCTTCCTCTTCGTCTTCCTCATTTCCCGTGTCCTCTTACCTCTTCAACTTGCACAAGTTCCTAAGCTCCCGGAACTTCCTCCCCAGTGCTCTCTAAGCGCTCATCATCGATCATCCCCCCCCCCCCCCCCCCTGAAGGTCAAAGAGTGACACCTAAACAGGATTAACCAACCACCACCACCACCTCCACTTGCAACACTTCCCAAGAACCGGCGGCCAATGTTTATCGGCGATTTCAAGAAGAGGAAAGGATTATACTCTCGCTCTTATCCTCCTCCTTTTCCTCCTCATCATCATCCCCTGCTGCTGCAGCTCATTCGCATTCGCAATTGCTCCCACGCCTCGTTTTGCACAGACGGACGGCTGAGGGACAAGGATGTGTTTTTCGAAACGTGTTCCTCATTGTCCCCCCCTCGGATTGCGTGTGTGTGTCTACTCTGAAGGGACACACACTCGGCTTTGAAGTGTGTCTGGGGGGGGGATCTTTGAGATCATACCACAAACTACCACCCAATCGTATTCGTAATGAGTGACGCGAGAGAGGGGAAAAGTTCATTGGCATACAAATTCGGGATCCGATGTGTGGTGCGTGATTCTTCCCCTAGGCAGCTCTCACTCCTCGCTCATTTCCAATTCCACCTGAAACCTCGTGTGTGTGTGTGTGTGTGTGGGAGATGGATTGGAATGTTTCTAAATCCAGGTGCAAACTGGTTTCGTATGCGCATGAATTCTGCTCCCCTGCACTTGCTCCTCACGTGCTCCTGGGCTCCCGGGCTACCCTTGGACACTGAATCCGATGCTCTTGAAGAAGTTCGAAATCGGGGCTATGTGAGACTGTTACAATGATCTTTTCGAGCCAAATCGCACTGCGTCGGCACTTTTTCTAGAGTACAAAAGCTATAAGGTGTCTGTTTAATGCCCCAACACCTACCGTACTTCCTCGAAATACGCTACCGGGGAGAACCATTGTATCTCGAGACTGGTAAGAGATGGCAAAAAGTTGTCAACTGGAAACTTGTAGTCCTAGTTATGATCTACAAATGTTCTGTTGAGAACTTTTCGATATCTCTTATCAATCTCGAGATATATCCTCATGATTTGAACTCATTCCTCAAGACACTGTTTACAAGTATTGAAATGTGAAAATGCCACACTTTTTGTGGAAATAACACTTTTCCACAGACCAGTTGGTTAGTCAGAATTGGCTCCTAGACAGGTGGAAGTCGTCGAGAATTAGAATTCTGGCGGTGGCACACCGGGGGAAATGCTATAAATAGCTTCAAGGTCGTCTACCTCCCCGAGCTACAGTAATCCGAGCTGGCCGCAAGTCGTGGACACTACACTGCTAAATTGCTGGCGTGTACGCCGAGTACACGCTGGTGCCCGCAGCGACTGAAAGTTGCCCGCTGCGTGTCCGCAGGCAACCCCTCAACCGCTGGCGGACCCGCTGCGTGTCCGCTGCATACACGAAGATCCGATTTTAGCTGCTGAGTACACGCCAGCGGTTCAGCAGTGTATGCAATCCCCTCCAAAAGTTTCAAGAACTTCTCCACTTTCCGCCCGTCACCCATCATTCATCCTCCCCCATTGAAATCTGTCCCCTTCTGTCACATTCCCAACACCACTCCTTCTCCTCCTCCCCGCCGGCTCCTTATTCACTTCAACTCGTCAAAAACAACAAATCCGAGAGAGAGAGAGAGAGAGAGTGTCCAAATATTATTACTCTCGATTCCTTCAAAACCATCAAGAGTAGTGTGTGTGTGTGTGTGGTTCCTTCCATATTTTTCGCCGAGAGGAGCAGAGCAGGCTCCGTTCTTCTCTTTGTATCTTTGTGCTTCTCCTCCCCCCCATTCACGTTCACACGAGCAGCAGGGAGCAGTGGGAACGGCGAGGCGCCAACGCATACCAACTAGTATTTATTCGCTTGTTTTGTGTGAGCTTGATCACTTTTTCCTCCATTCTCTCTTCTCTCACTCGTGGCTCCTCTTGGCTTTTCCATTATAAAAGTGTCTAGTCGTCAACGTGTTGGAGAAAGAGTGAGTCGTCTGGAGCTGAAGAGAACCCTTGGGGAGCTCCAGGGGAGTCTGAAGCTCTGGAGCTCAACGAGCCACGGCCTCGGAAGTCAATAGCGAATGAGCGAAAACTGTGATTTGTGTAAACCGAAAATGAGAAAATGAGAATAGAGAATTTCGTAGCTCTCTCTCGAGCCCGGCGATTCTAAGAACTCAGGTGGTGGGGGATCAGAGCTCACAGCCTACACGATCTTGTGAGCCTATAGGCGTTCCCGAGAGCATGGACACTGGAACCCAGAGCTCGAAAAGCCCAAACACCTGTGGATCGGAACCTAGCGGAGGTCATCGAAATTGGGAGCCTTGCCGGAGAACCAATATATCTCGAGATTGATAAGAGATATCAAAAAGTTGTCAACTGCAAACTTTTAGTCCTGGTTATGATCTACAAGTTTGATGTTGACAACATTTTGATATCACTTATCAATCTCGAGATATAATCATTCTCCGGCGAAGCTCACTTGCTCAGAGAGAGAGAGAGAGAGAGAGAGAGAGAGAGAGAGAGAGAGAGAGAGAGAGAGAGAGAGCACAGACGTGTGTTTCCCAGGAGCCCAGTTCCCAGGAGCCCAGAACAGAACCCAGGAGCCCCGTCTCGGAATTGAGCTTCTGGCTCGTGGAGCCCAGAACTGTGAGCTCCCGAGCAGTCAATGACGTTTGATGCTCTCGCGCCCCCCACGAACGCCTCCACTTCCACTTCCCCAATAGATTTTCACGCCCGTGAATAATTTACATGTTTATATTATTTTCCACCCCCCCCCCCCCCTTCCATTCTTTCCCTCCCATCTGCTGCTTTTGTGATTCGGCCCTCTCCTCGTGTCACACTTTCGAATTGGGAGGGGGGGGGGGCAAAGTGTGAGTTCAATGAACAGCCCCGAGAGAAAGAGAAAGGCATCACGAAAACAATTCCCCCCTCACTTCCGTGATCTCCACGCGAGATTCGGGCACGATTCCGGGTATTCAGAAGGTGTGACAAAGTCCCTGAAGCTCTCCGAAAAGTACAGGGTCTCTTGAGAGCCGTCGAGCATCACGGAGCATTCTGGAGGATCCTTGTAGCTCCCCCTAGACTTTCAGACTCTCCCCGAGAGCCACAGTTCTTCCAGCTCCCCGTCAAAACACACACAAACTCACACCCAATCAAGCCGCCGCCAATACATATTGTTTATGACTTTACGTACACGCACATACAATTCGTTCCCAGAAGGTGTCGCTCTGATTACTCTTTCTCTGTCCCTCTCGCGTCAAACAACCAGAATTGCGCGTACTGGGAAACACCACGCGTGGCTCATTGCTCGAGCAACTACTACAGTATCACGAGAGATACTCCTGCTCGTTGTGCTCTCCATATAACATTTTGTGTGTGTGTGTGTGTGCTCCCGTTGTTTTTGGGCCCGAAATGGGTGAAATGCGAAATTTTACGACACTTTTCGTCTTCCTCTTCTTCACTTCGGCCCCACCGGTTTCTCTCCCTTTTCCAATTGGTCCCCGAGACACGTCATCCTTCTCTCTTTCTCGTGGGGAGTCTTCTCCTCTCATTTCTTATTAATTCTTTCATACCTCTCTCTTCCCTTCTCAATGGCTTCCCTCCCCGAAAACCCATAAACCGGTGGCGGCGGAAGAGGATGAGCTCTTTTTGTCTTTTCTCGGTCGTCCCGAATTCGATTACCCCAGCTCGCTGAGCTTTTGGACTCTCTATGGCTCCAGCTTCATAGCTCCCCCTCTCTCAATCTTTGCACTGACTTGTTTTGCTCCCCCTTCCAGCCGCACACACCTCACTTCCAGACTCTCTCCAATGTGTCATCGCCAGTGTTCTCGACTCTGTCTCTTCCGAAGGGCCTCAGAGTACTCCTCACCCTCACTCCGCTCTCGAGGCTCCGCCCACCCCACGCCTTCTTCCTTCCCGCGCGCGGCGCCACTCGTCACCTCCCCCCTCTCCTCCTCCTTCTTCCTCTTTTTCCCCATCCATCTCGCTTCATTCCCCTGAAGAAGTGACTCTTTCTCTTTCTGTTCACCTCCCCACCACCACTCCCATTGTGTTTCATATGTAATTGCTTCCCGTTTGTCTACCCACCCTACCTTGACATTTTCCCATTCTCTCCTTCATACCTCCTTCCTTCTATTTCCGTCCATCGCTTTCATTCTTCCAGAGATGAACATCACCAACTCGACGCACGAGTATCCGCCGCCGCCGCTCTCGGGCGCGCCGTTCGCCAAAACCGCCATACCGTACTCGATATGCTTCGTCGTCGGCACACTCGGCAACACGGCCGTCCTCTCCTATGTGTTCTTCATCACGAGGTGAGTTGGTGGGGGCGCCCGCGCCCAGATGCGGCCCCCGGGGGGAAGGGGAGAAGGAACAACACAACTGGGTGATGGACGCCGAAAAAGAAGAGAGAGAGAAAAAACTCAATTAGGCAAGCGAGAGTAGAACTATAGGGGGCGCGGCTATTTTTGGGGAGAGAAGGAGTTTGTTGGGTTAGTCTCCCCTCGGTTGGCTTGTTAGCGAGGAGCCAAGTTTGTCGGAATAGACTTTAACGGATCCCGATCGGTCACGGTGCTATAGGAGGGAGGGAGAGAGAGAGAGAGAGAGAGAGAGAGAGAGAGAGAGAGAGAGAGAGAGAGAGAGAGAGAGAGAGAGAGAGAGAGAGAGAGAGAGAGAGAGAGAGAGAGAGAGAGATTTCCAAAGTTCACCACATCCAGGATGCTCAAAATTTCGGACATACGAACTTTGGCTTTGTTTTGCTTTCCGGCTGCGGTGTCCAATCTAGAACACAAAGAGACAAAGGAAGAATGACTCACGGTAGGTCTTCTGGAGATTCTGGAGGTGGTGAGGTGGCTCATCTAACCCTTGAACCGAAGAGCGTTGAAGCTCTAACAAAGCGCTTTGTGTTCCGCCGGGGGGATGGTTCCGAGAACCCGAGAGAGTCAGCAACTTTAACCAAATCTCCCGACTAGATTCAAGACCTTTTCAGCTCTTGAACCTTTCCAAAAAAGAACGAAGGTTGGCTCAGAGATAGTGGGGATCGAAAAGCCAGGCAAGAAGATTTTGGCTCCAGAAGCCCAGGTGATCCGGAGCGGGGTCGATAGCTCAGTGGGCAGTGGTGGCCGCTGGCAGTCGAGAGGTCCCGAGTTCGAGTCCTTGGGTCACACTCCCCGGCCCAGACTAGACCAACTTCGGATCACCATCAGGTGTTTTCGGAACCTGAAGATCCGCAGCTCCTAGAGCTTGAAATACGAATCGACTTTATCCGAACTTGGCTCTAGTTCCTGAACCCAAATGCTCGGGGCCACTCAGAGCACCAAGGGTCCCAACAACCATGAATCTTCTTCCAGATCGCTCAAATCGTCGGTGACCGCCCTCGGCAACACGTTCATCTACATCGTCGCGCTGTGCGCCGTCGACCTGCTCGTCACCGTCTCCATTCCGTTCTCGCTCTCCAACATGATCCTCAACAATTGGGTGTTTGGCGAGTGGGCGTGCAAGATACACTGGATGCTCGAGCTCTCCAATAAGGTTGGTGTTTGCCCGCCCGGGGGCCACCCTTGAGATTGTTGATAAACACAAACGCGAAAATGTTTTGAAACAACAACGACAGGCGCAAAACTTTCGTCGCGTCCTTCCTCATTTTCTTCCCGCGGCGCGTGCTCTTCGCGTTTTATGTTCCACGGCCGGAAATTGAAATTGGATTCTTTGCGACGATAGGGGGGACGAGAGAGCTCGCCGCTTACCCCCACATTGTTTTAGAGCTAATTTTAGTCTCATTTGCAAAAGGGCCGCTTGCGAGAATGTGTCATCATCCGATCCGGTGAGAGACGGAGCCGTGGGGGTCGACGATGAATATGAATTGCTGATTTATAAGTTTTCGCCCCCGATGAATGTGCGAAAGGTATGAATAGGTCATCAGGGTGCCAAAGAATTGGGAGGAGAATCTGTCCAAGTCTCAAAGGACACAACAACATCTCATTACTTCTGTTTCACTTGGTTCCCGGAATAGGAAGAGGGGAGCAGGGCCAGAATGAATGGCATGTGCACTAGTAATTATTATGTGCGTGTCGTCACTCGGCGGGCTCCAAGCTCTCGGGAGCTTCAAAATAAGAGGGGGGGGGGGGGATGCGCGCGGCGCGATTGTCTTGACAATTGAATCAACCAATCGCCTTCTCTTCTCGTCACTCATTCCCAGGGATTTTTTTTTTTGGAAAGAGACTAGAGGGAACTTGTTGCAGATGTGCTCCACATTCATCCTCACCGCGCTCGCGTTCGATCGCTACATGGCCATTTGCCATCCGGAGATTAAGCGCATCCACGAGATGCGCCACACCATCTACATCACCACCATCCTCGCCACCCTCTCCTTCTGCCTCATCTCGCCCGTCGTGCTCTCGGCGCGAGTGACGAGCTTTGGAAAGTTGGGCTACTACGTGAGCGCGAAGAATGTGAGTGTGTCCCTCTTTCCATCTCTCTATCCATTTCTCTTTTCTCCAGGAACGCCACTCGGTCACACGACAAATGTGCATCGACGGAATGGCGCGCGAATGGAAACTCTGGGTGTCGGCGTTTCTCATCTTCTTCGCGTTCGTCCTCCCGTGCACTCTGCTCACCTACTTCTACGCGAAGATTGTGCTCCGGCTGAGGAGGCAGAGGAGGTGAGCCATGGCTGTGGATGCCGGGAAGAATCAAAGATCCATGTCCTCATGGCTCTTGGAACTATAGATTCATGGATCCCTGGATCCTAGGCTCTCAGAAGCCTAGAACCACTTTCACAGTATCATCATTCCAGAACGATGCTCCAATCGCGAATCCCACTCCGCCGAATCACCATCTACACAATGGCGGCCACGTTCTTCTACCTCTCGTGCCAAATCCCCTTCTGGTTGCCGCAAATCTACGGCGTCCTCTCGATCATCGTCGGCTTCAAAATCAACGCGCGCCTCGTCACGTTCACCTACTACTCGCACCTGCTGCCGTTCATCTCGGCCGCCTTCAACTGGATCTTCTACGCGCGCCTCAACAGCCAATTCAAGAAGGGACTCGTCCTCGTGACGGAGCGAATGATCCGCAAGCGCACACGATCGCTCCATCAAAGCGACAAGAACGGCGGCGGCGGCTACAGCGAGGCGGGCGTCGAGCTGACAAGCCGCTTCGACGACGTTCCGCTCATGTGTCCGCACTGCGAAGCGCAGCTCTCGATTCGGTCGAGTAGCAACGGGAAGAAGACGTCGCGATGATGTCTCCTCTCTCCTTTTCGACGGGTTTTCGCCTATTTTTAAACATTTCCCCCCTCCCTCTTCGCCGGCTAATAAACTTTATGATCTCCTATTCTTTTAATAGCTCTAGTCGTCGTCCTCCTCCTCTCATTAAGTGCGATCTTCAACCTTTCAAAAAGGTTATTGACCGCTCCTCTTCTTTTTTTTTGTTTTCCGGGTCCACTGAACTTGATGAAATTGGATGTACTCGAAAGAATGTGGTGTCTCTGGGGGGGGGGGGGGGGGGGCACAATTTGAATCAGGTAGATGGGGAAAACGCGGCTGGGTTTTACAACGACTTCAGAGCTGCTAGCGAATCAAACTCTTTATCAATCGATACGATTATCAATCAACCGCTGCTCCTTCCCCTCGGCCACATATCGATAGCGCCACGCGACCCGCGGCCCTCGCTCCTCTCCAAACATCACAATAACCAGCGGATTGTTAGTAGAGCGCCGCGTCGTATTCCAAAGACCGTCGTCATTGCAACACACGAACGGACTGGTGAGCCGTCGATCCTCCTTGAACTTGATCTCGATCCCGTTGAAATCGCACCGATCGTGACAGAAGAACCCGTCGAGCCGCGTCAGCTGCACCTCTATGGTCGCGTTTGGCGGAGCCTGAATTGCGTCGATTCGAAGATTGTCTCTTGGTTAACTCACAGAGATGAGGAAATATTTCTCAGGAAGGGAGGTTCTTCTCGGCGACGGAATCCCGTCTTCAAGTGCATACCCGTCTTCCTTCCACTCCAACGACGCCTCGAGCACACGGCCTTGCAACTTCTCACAATGCTTTCCGTGGAATCCATCAGTGCACAGACACGTTCTGCAGTTCGCCGGGTTCATATACCCTCCGTTCTGGCACACTATCTCTTGATGCGAGTGGCAATCACAATTGTAGTAGTTGTTGAGGAGCAGTATGTCGTAGAAGGCGATTCGCTCGCTGCCCATGGTATAGTTGTATTCCGGATCCCGTGGCACTCGCCCTTCTCTGATGAAAAAGCTTAAAAGATAAGGTGATAAGCTTGACAAACTCTCTCGGGTACAGCATCACACTACCATAGTCGAAAGGCACTGGATTATAGGTGTCGACTTCACGCGCGTCCTCCGTGTCGCCCGAGTCCACAATCAGATATCGATCGCGGTCGGATCGGGCCTGCTCGTGGAAGATTCCGAGCGCATGCATCAGCTCGTGCACTGCGGCACCGAACTGGAAACGGAGAGCTGGAGCTGGAAGAGGCGAACCGTGGTCGAACTCACACTGGCGCAGTCGTAGTCGAACGACAACTCCTGCCCGCGTTCCTGCATTCCCAGCAGCGAATAGCACTCTTTTCTGGAATCACACTCTACTATTCACAACCCCCCCCTTCCAATTTGCTCACTTCTTCCAGTCATGCCTAATTCTCACCGAGAACTCCTCCCGCCGCTCCACATCATTATGGAACCGGATGCACGTTCCTCCGCTTATAAACTCGAACGCGTCTCTGAACATTGCCTGGAACTCGAGCGCTGAAAGACTGCGACTGATTATCAATCGTATCAAGTAGATCAAGATCAATTACGAAGTTTCCGGGAAAAATAGTAGTTCAGCGTGCTCTCCGGCCATTTCGTGTGCTCCTTGGAAGCTTGACGCTTTCGACGAGCGCCTTGAGAGAGAGTGAGGAGTACTAGAAGGATGATGGTCGACTTCATAGCTAGTGCTTCGGGAGTGTTGCCTTCTTTTTTATAGTCCTCCAATAACAATAGAATTCATGATTCATTGCGGTTTCTCGCTTTCTCGAATTCACAAAGATAACAATAGAGTGCATTGTGATTGCTGCCGAGGTACAGTACTCCTTCATAGAATTTTGAGTTCTAGACCCTGCGTCTCTCGCTCTCTTCTATCCATGCTCTGTCTTCTCGATGATTTTCTTTCCTCTTTGCTAAATGCTGGATACTGTACAACTGTCGTACGTTCTGACGCACCTGTGCCTACACCACATGTGACGCAACATTGCGGACTATTGAGTCATCCTTTTCTAATCTAGGATTCTGCACTTCGCCCGTCACTTTCCAGACTGCGGACACAGCCTCGCAGTGATGTGGTTCCGTCGAACTCATCCGGAGAAGCGCACATTTGCCTCCTCCAAAATCGCAATCCCAGACGTGCCACTCTCCCATCTTTCTTTCTCTCTCTCTGTCTCTTTCCCTTTTCGATCAGTCGTCATCCAATGCAAGCGCGCCCCATTGTGACCTCTAGACTGCCCGCCAAATCTCGCCCGCCCGTCTCTCTGACCGCTCATTCGGGTTCTTTGCGTGCCGGGGACCTCTCTTCCTCTTCACTCCCACCTACGACGTCAATTATCGATTTTTTACCCCCTTGCGCTATCTACCGTATGCCTACAGTAGTCTTGCGCCTTTCCTCCTACAGTTTCCTCTTTTCTCGATCTCTCTGTTTCAGTTTCCCATCGTTCCAATTCTTACAGTTAGCGTCACCGCCGTCAGGCAAGCAGCCTGATGCGGAAGCAGTTGAGCAATTGCTGCTCATGGATCGACACACACCGGGCGAGTGTCTCAGATGCGTTTCGCATTCGCCACCACACTTTCATTTCAGATGCCTCCGAGACATCGTCACCGGCGGCGGCTCCCGGGGATCCCGTCTACTGCTGCTCACTTCGAGACAACCACGAAGATGGATTCGGGGCGAGAAGAGCAGTTTGGATGAAGGCTAGTGTATTCCTCTCAATGTTTAGTTCTGCACACCGAACTTTCAGGTTTCCCGGTGAACTCCATCGCCACGTGTCTCTCTTCAAATGGAGCTCCGGAAGGGGAGACGAGAGGGTCGAGCACAAGAACAAGATTCGAAGAGGATACTGACAGCGGTTTTCGATGGGTGATGGATCGCTTACGATGACTGCCATCGGTGGAGTCCCCGGGCGGAGGAGGAGACGATGACGCCTAGCGAAGGAGCCGCGCCGAGAGCAGTGTGTGAAGCTCCCGGAGTTCATCAATTGGATGCTCGACGAGCGTGAGGATCGACGGATCGCCACGAGGACAGAAGGAGCTTCCGGAATGCAGGAGGCCGTACTCGCCGGCCGGAAGGTTTTCAACAAACTCTCCTGCACACCAACAAGCTGACCAGGCCAGCAGTCTCCAGAGACATCGTCGCCTTGAGACTCATGCACGACATCGAACCGAACCCAGGCCCGCCCAAGAAAACCAAATGGCCTTGCACAATTTGCAAGAGATCAGCCGCCTCCGCATGCGTACAATGCGTGTTGTGCTCAGAATGGACACACTTCAGGTGTGCGAAGATCAAAATGGCGGAATACCAAGGAGGATTCAAGTGTAACGGATACTTCACACATAAACGCTGAATCGAGATGTCTCCCGACAACTGAAGAACTGATGTTATCAAGAGAACAGTACGCCGTGCCGGCCGCGACCGACTCACTCCACCCGAGCCACCGCTTGTTGGACAAGCGCTGTTTTTCGCTAATAATAGTCGTTTTCAGACCCGCCAACGAAAACTGTCTAACGCGCACTCGTGTCTGCGTCTCTGCTCTCTTCGCGCTGCAAACGCGCTCCACTCGATTTTCCCTAAACCTGTCGGCATACCGTCCTCGCGCGACGAATCGTTGCGCACGGCCACGCCCCCCAGCTCCAGCCACCTGTCCGCTCGCTCATTCGTGTTTCCTTATTCGTGTGCGAGGTGGTGATCTGTCGGTCGGTCCCTCTGTGGCCGCCGACAGCCACGTGGCGTGCTGACGCGCTCGTCGTGCGCTGACGCATTCCGCGATCTAGCCTCTAGAATCTTCAATTTGTCTCGCCCTCTCCCTATTTTTCATGCTCCCTCTCTCTTCTCGCCTTCTCTATTTTTTCTCTCGTTTGTTTCGCAATTTCCTCTTGCAATCTGATGCTTTCCAGACGCCTCAGTCAACCTCGAGGACACTCAAGCACGTGGACGCTGATGGATATCGATTTTTCAAGAGGATCCACCTGCGGCGCCATCCGGGAACAGAAGTCAGCAGGCGAGTGGTTTTGGGGTTTAAAAAATTCAAAATTTCCCCTAGTTGAATAGGATCCCTTGATTAACTTCGGCCTGGGAACTAGAAAAACACTTCACTCCCCCCCTTATCTCTCTCGCCCTGCTTACCGGAGAGCCACGCGCTGGGGCGAACGTCGGGAAGCCAGTCTGTGGGCGGCTGAACGACCTACCCCGGAAGCCCCTCACCGGGCTAGTGGTGACGCATCGTAATGGTCGGCGGACCTGCGGGCCGTTGAGAATTTTGAAAAAAGTTCTCACGTCGAGGGGAAAAACGCTTCTTGACAGAAGCTTTGAGTACATACAAACCGAAGTCCATGATGGCGAGCAGGGGCCACACGAGAGAGATGAGAAGTAGGACGGGTAGATGGGCGGGCTAGAAATCGAAATTGGCACTCGGGCTCCTCCCACAGATGCTACCACCCGTGTCGTGAGAAATTACAGAGAGAACCGAGCTCCGACAATCGACAGCAACAACAGCAACGCCGTGGACAAGACAACGATCCACTTATCAAGACGTCGTCGAGGATCGGTGGTGGCGATCGTCGGAAGCAGCTGGAAGCATCTGGACCCTGTTGGACTGCTCAACAAGACAAAACGACCCTTGACAGCCTCGATCGAACGTCTTCGGATCAGCAAGACGATGCGCAACCGTCATTCGGTTCCCCCTCAAGCTCATGCGCACTTCTCGGCACCTCTGAAGACCACTGTGGATCGGAGACCTCTGGAACGACGAGAAGAGCTGACGGCAAGCACTGAGGGCATCGTTCAAGGCAGCTTCACCGACGTCTTCGAGGGAAGGAAGGTCTCGAGAACTCGTTGGGCCGCTCAGAAGCAACGTCGGCTTCCGGTGTCATCGTGGGTATTTTAAGACAGTGGAGACAGTTCACTCGGCTTATCGCTACCAATTCGACGCTGCGGATTCTCTGACATCGGCGCCCATCATCTATTCGGAGGATTCTGCTGGCGGTTGACTCACCCCCATCCTCATTCATTCATCTATTGATTTTATTTTTAGATTTCCGATCTTCGCAACGTCAAGAGCATCGAAGAGCCATCCGAAGACCGCCGATCCCTCCCTCTCCACGACCACAGCACTTCTCCGAGAATTTGGCCGCCTTGAAGCACGGAAGACAGTCAACTAGCCAAGAAGAAGTTCACGGTCATTCTCCCGCAAAATGACTTATCAATCGGAATGGTGGTCCAGATGTGGACGAAATACATTGGAGACCCTTGTGAAGCTTCGAGTGCAACTACGGGACATGTGAACCACTAACAAGGGCGCGTTCGTGCACAAAAGGATGGAGTGGAGGGGCGTGCGATGTGTGTCCGATTGGGAAGTGCTCTGAATCGGTCGATTGCCGAGTGGGAAGACACGAATGCAGTGGTGAACATGTTCGGAGAAGAATTCTCGATGTGAGTGCGGTATAAAGTGTGTAGATGACAGTGGTTTCGTTTCAGAACCAGCAACGTCCTCGTTCGATGCCCGATTCCTTCGAATTTGGAACACACGTGTTCAGTGTCTCTCAGCCCCGTTCAATTCCATCAGAAACTCCGAAACTAGACCTGTAAGTTGTTGTCAGCGTTCCCGATTGTTCGAAGTTTAATCTCTCCAGATCCACTCCACCCTATACGACGGATCCGATGTTTTGTGACGTCATCGAAGTGCTTCCTCCAATTTACAAACGATTTCTCGTGCACCAGAGATTGAATCAGACGTTCGATGGGACTCCGAACGTGCTAATGCTCCCCCACCATGAACTCCGCAGTGATCCGTGTTAACTCAATAATCCCCCGATCTCAAATTCATCGCTTCCAAAGGAGTCGTAGCGATCAATGATCACTGACTGCGTTCTCACTGGCCGAAGAAACTTCGATTGCGTGGAATGTTACAGTGGCTCCAGAATACGCAGTGGAGGTTCAGAATGTGACGGCGGACAACGGAAAGGCGAAGATTCGGTAGAAGCTGGTTGGGAAAGTCGGTCCAGTTTCGTCGTCGATAATCTGAACACGGGAGACGTCGATAAGATGTCAGATACGAACGGAGACGTGGCGTTCGACTACGTTCCGATGCTCCCGAGGCTCCACGGCGTCATTATATCACATCCGAATGTGCAGACGGATTCAATTCAACCGATACCATTCACGATACCCGAAATGAACCTGCCGATAATCGGAGAGTCCTCAAACTCTGCGCTGACTCTGAACATCTCCTGGAAAAGAGAATTGCCAAGTGAAACTATTGAAACTATTCGATTGTGAAGTTTGGAAGGTTCTGGAACGGAGAGCTTCTGTGCGAGTGTGAAATGTGGAGATGCGCCGCCGGTAGATATGGGAGTGGCACCGACGACTTCAGAAGTGTTCTGTAGTGTCTACGGAACGAATAATCTGTATGAAGTAGGGCAGGAAACAAAAGATAACAGAAGATCAGTTGAGTTTCAGATGAACGTGTACTCGTCTTCTTCCCACCCATTCTTCAGTTCTGATGTCGACATTTCCGATGATCAATTCCTCCATCTTACCTTCGAAAGGTCCAGCAATTCGAAGGAAAACGGAACGATTCAAGTGAACGATGGGGGCAAAGGCACTTGCGACAACTCCGTACTTGTATGCCGCCCGACGTATGGTCAAAAAGGACGTCGCTTATGGACGGAAGTGGCCACGATTGCCATCCAGAACAAGACGTCGCCGAGGAGAGCGTGGCTGAAATCTCCGTCTTCAACGGCGTCATCCCGTTCCAGCCTGAACGCTTCTCGTTGTCCCCGAGCAAAAATAAGGCGAGTCCCCGGCACACTAATTGCGACGATCAAGGGGAGGATCCAAAAAAGAAGATTCGCGGGTTTTGGAGCTGTCACGACTTCTTCGAAAAAGTTTTTTGGCATCTTCTTCACGACGCTTTCCACATTACTCACCATCAATCGAAACTGCCCTTCCCGGAAGATTATTGAGTTGCGAATACGATCCAGACGCTTGTGCCATTCGAGTTCTTAGAATGTCGAAAAGGGTCCACCGCATCAGAAGCAGATCACGTTGTTCTCGAGTTTCGGAAACTTTATGGAAGCAAGTTGCTCTTCATCCGCCAATTTCAAATGGCCGCCAAGAATCGGTCTCTATCACAACGACAAAGCGATCGGATGGAAGATCCGATGATCGTCGACTTGGAATTCGACGCTACTAGACGTTGTTGGAACACGGAAAGCCGAGATGACAAAGCAGATGTTGTTCGTTGCTCATCATCAGCTCTGCGGAGTCGGATGCTCGCGGAGCCGCATTTCTCTGATTTTCTAAATCATCGACAAGTTCCGCAGTAATAGAACAACATGGACACCGAACTTCAGAACTTGTTCCCGAATCCTGTGGTGGTCAGATGAGAGGCGGAAGTTGACAAGGTCAGTCACATATCCTGAACAATCTTTGTTAACTCATTTATTTTCAGGTGATTTTCATCACCGAATCGACCCGTCATTGCAAATAGCCACACGATTTTGGCGAGAGGACGGCTCGGAGACGGTTGGAGCCAGTTTAGTCATCGGAATCGGATCCTTTGCTCAGGATGGAGTCGGAATGAGAGAGGCAAGCGATGAAGGAAGGGAGACATCGAGACAAACGAACGCTGGATTTATCTGGAATCGGTGGATCTTTTCAACAACGTCAGCAGTTGTCAATGTGAAAATGCCCTTGCCACGTCATCAACGATGTTCATTGAGTTCGCGCCAACTATTGGAATTCGACGACAGTGAACCATCGAAAAGCCCGCTGGAGTCAACTCGGGAAAGGATTGGAGGACGAAAGAGCACCTCGAGACGGCTGGAATTCAGTGCATCCGGAATCTCGACGGATCCTCCCCCAACTACTACTGTGAATCCATTCTCCGAGAGATCAGCGTTTGGAGCCGCTCCTGTCAACGACCGATACACACACTCGAGCGACAACGTACAAAGCCTTGGTCAAACCCATGTTCGCCGACTTGACACATCTACGCTCAATCGAGATGTCTTCCTGCAACTGAAGAACTACGGCTATCAAGAGAACAGAACGCCGTTGCGGCCGCGACTGACACACTCCACCCGAGCCACCGACTGCTGGACAAGCGTCCCACAAGTAGGAGAACGGACCCGAAAGGAAACCTCCCCCGGAACCCGCCGACACTGAAGCCACTAATCGCCAGAGACGTAAACTTGGACACGGTGGCGAAGATAGACGCTCAACGACTCTCCCATACTCAATTCGTCCAGAGGTTCCTCTCCGGGAGCCCGCCCAACAGTCTATTCAACACCAGACCGCCCAGAATCGCTAGAGGAGAAAGGAAGCTCCCACGAGCAGCACGTACGGAGCTCGCTCGACTACGATGCTGGTGCAAGCCTACGACGCCAAGATCCGAGGCTCGGAAATCCTCAAGTGCTCAAAATGCGACGATACCACTGGCTCAACTGCCCACCTGCTCAGCTGCCTGGCAACCCCGCCCATCGATCAATGAGATCTCTAGAAGAACCCAGGGCTATCAGCTGACGCCCTGGGTCTCCTCCAGACACCATTCGACCCGGGAGGATCAACGACTGGCCCCCCTTGACTTCCGTAGCAACAAAAACAACAACAACACCACGACAACGACTAAGAAAGGATTGGAGGACGAAAGAGCACCTCGAGACGGCTGGAATTCAGTGCATCCGGAATCTCGACGGATCCTCCGGGAGCTCAATCTCGGAGAGCCCACTATGGACGTCTCGATATTGCTGCTGAATTGGATGCTCATGGACGTCATTTGGCTTCTTGTGGAACATCCCCGATCCCCCTTCCGATTCTCTCATTCGATGGCCTCTCCATCTAAAATGGAAGTACTGAAATCGCTGCTGGACTCATGAACGAAAACGAAGTTATGGAGGTTTTCGAGAGATATGGATCACAAGCTCCTCTTCGGTACTCGTCAGAACGAAGACTCGATGACAAGTGCACATTTGCCGACTGCTCCAATTCTCTTCTTGATGCTCAATGGAATCGTGCGTGGTCACAAGAAGGCGGAAGTTGACAAGGTCAGTTACATATCCCCCCAATCTTTGCTAATTCATTTGTTTTTCAGGCGATATTCATCACCGAATCGACCCGTTCCTGCAGTGACTGTACGATTCCGGAGAAGAGATCAACGCTTCGAATATCAACGACGGATGGGTGTAGAGATGAACCATCGCAAAGCCCGCTGAAATCAACCCCTCCGTTCCAACCGAGACATCAGCGTTTGGAGGCGTTCTGTCTGCCGTCTCATCACTGGACTGGACATATCATTGGAACGTAGAGCCGATTAGTGGGACATCAAACGACGACTAAGAAACAAGAAAGAAACAAACAAGGACGAAAGAGCATCTCGAGCTGGCTGAAATTCGGTGCTTTCGGAATCGCGACGGATCCCCCTCCAACCTGCTGAGATAGACGGATCGATAAATAGACGGAAATCTTTAATCGCACGGGAAACGAAGCAAACAAGAAAGAAGAATGAGTCTCCTCTGGCACGCCCAACTTCTTGATCAATTCGACGTCGTCGGTGATCGGCCGCTCTACCAACCCGCGGGCCTGATTACGGATCGTCCAAACACAACTTCTTCCCGTTCCGGTAGATTTTTCCGTTCCGACGATTTATAATTTTTTTGCTGTTCGTGCCGGGGCTTGTAACTTGATTTGGGCGTTGTTGGGGCCGGAGTGGCCAGTTCAACGTTGTCCCACTCATGGAAACTCATCACTCTCTCGTCTCGGGTGTCGTTGATTCTGGGCAGATGTGCTGCTGGAATGTGTGACGGGATCGCTTCATCTTCTCTTCTTCTGCCATTGTGCATACTCAAGTGCGCTGGCACTGATGTCGCAGCCGGTGTTGTGACATCTTTGGGAGAACGAGGGTAGGATGAATCACGCTGGAAATGAAAAATGGGGAATGTTGAATTCAGGTAGAAGAACACTCAACTTAGCGAGGGACCCAATCGTCTATGACATGCCATCTGATGCCATCTGATGCCATCTGATGCCCGAAGTGGTCGAATCGAACCTGGAAATGAGTTTTCAATGTTTTGCATGCTGACGGCGACACTCATCTTATTTTGGCTTGGGCGTCGTAGATTGACGAGCTGACCATCTTGAAGAGACGCAGCGTAGCCGACGGCCTGTAAATGGAATCGTCGAGGGGCTCAGCATTCACTCATCTTAGACCGGGCGTCCGGAGGCATCTTGAAGAGGCGGAGCACTCAGTTGGGAACATCGAAACATCGGATCGGACAGGCTGGAGCTCTCTGCGGGTGTCCGAGGATATCCGACACCAGTATCCATCTTGATGTGCTGTCCGTAGTCGCAGGAACCAAGGGTCTGGAAAATAGACAACGTTCAACGTTATCAACTGCTGGATACTCATCTTATCATCTCGTCGTCTGGGTGTCGTTGATTCTGGGCAGCTGATGATGTTCGACGGCACTGAAGTGGGCTCCTTGAGGACCTGTAAACACAATATCAGGGATGAGCTTCAGAATTCGCTGTCCCCGGACACTCATCTTATTGCCGGCGGGCGTGGATGAGGAGAATCTGCTGTCCGTGGTGCCACGAGACTGAAAATGGAATATTAGAGTTGAGCGCCATCAACTGATGGTTACTCATCTTCTCATCTTCCAAGTCGTGGGGCACATTGCAACTTGTGCTCCACATGCACCGGGAATCTGGAAAAATGTCACTTTAGATTCGACACTTTGGCCCGATATACTCATCTTCTCATCTTCCAAGTGTTTGTCGTCGTGCTGCCACCAATGGCTCCATCTCTCTGTCGGGGACCCTCCATCACGGCGAAAGCGGCGGGTCGATTCGATGATGTAGATCATCTGCAACATGAATAAGTTAACAGAGATCGGGGGATATGTGTGCAACTGACCTTGTCAACTTCCGCCTACACCAACAGGGGGATTCGGGGGACCGGCTCTCCATGCTCTCATCTCGCCACCATATTCCAATTTCCCGGCTTGCAATCATCTCGATTATCATCTGCGGACAGTATGATCTTCTGGAAATGAACAAAAATGCGGCTACTTGTACATCTGTACTGTCTCTTCAACTCATCTTCACGCGAAGAAATTGTTACAGCATTTTCCAGACCAACACCATGGCTCAATATCTCCGTCTTCTGGTCGACCAGTGACCTTCTCGATTGCACTCAATTGCACGTCGTTGATGGCGTGGCAACGCACTGATAGTTGAAAATAAAGTGTCCAGAGCCAACGTGATCGGAGCGGGTCGATTCGATGATTTGAATCACCTGAAAAATCAATAAGTTAACTAGGATTGGGGAATATGTGCAACTGACCTTGTCAACTTCCGCACTTCTGCCTCCGATTCGACTGGAGCTCATCTCGGAAGGATCTGGTGTCCGTGGGACCGGAGTATCTTCTGCGGACAGTATGATATTCTGAAGATGAAGAATAACTGTCGGTCTTCTTCTATTCGTTTGCAACTCATCTTCACGCCGAACATTTGTTGGAGAGCAAGAAACAAATCTCGGAGCCATCCCACGAATGTTCAGGTGTGCATCTCCGCACACCGATCCGATCGTCTCGCTCGCGTATCTTCCGGTTTACCAGTGTCGTTTTCTGAAGATAAAGAACATTGACTATTTGTGCACCTATTTTGTGTTTCAACTCATCTTCTCGCTGAGCACTTGTTGGACAGTGTACAAGGGACGCGGGGGGGGGGGGGGGGGGTGGGCGGATATTTCCACAATTCTCCAGAAGAACACCATATTTGATGAAGAGTGTCCTCGAAGGCCGTCGATGAGAACCAATCGCTGCCACTGTGCTCTCTGAAATGAATCCACGAGTTAATAATAGTGCAATCACACATTTTGTCACCCATCTTCTCAACAACTTCTTCGGGAGCAGCGAATTGGGAGGAGGGGGGGGGGGGGGGTGAGGTCGCGGAAGTACACTTCGGAACAAAGGGGACGCGCTGAAGGAAGGGAAATGAGCGTACTGTAGACATACGATGAGGTACGGTAAGACACTGTGGGCGAGAAGCTTCCTATCCCAGTCGATTGGACAGGGAAACGAAAATTTTGCTGAGGGAGACTACGGTAGCGTTTCTGTAGGTGTACTGTAGCCTCAAAAGAACGGTGATCTAATTGTCATTGGAGCGCACTTGATGGAAACAAAGGGCACGCTGATGCTTCAGAAGCGATGTGAGGAGAGGTACTGTAGGTGTACTGTAGGGTTACTGTAGTTCTAGCGCGCCAAGGGAATATGAACAGCAAGGCGCTCGGCGACAGAGCAGAAGCGTTAATAGAGGAGAACACACTGCCACGTGGACAATAAAAAATCGATAATTGGAATGAGGGGGCGGGGAAAGGGCAGAGGGGTCAAGGACCTCTCGACAACAAGGGAAAGGACCCGAATGAACGATTCCAGAGACAGGTGGCCGTGTTTTCGCGAGCGGGCGGGTCATATTGATTTGGGGAGAGAGAGAGAAAGGAAGAGAGACGCAGACGACGAGAGGAACGCGGGGGGAGGAGACTATGACGGGTCTGGCAATGGGAGCCAAGTGGACGGTCCAGGAGGATTCGATCCGATCCACTTGTGAATTTCGTATTCACTCAATCCCCGTCGTCGTGTTGTTCCATGAAGTACTTATTCAGGAGCCGCGAATGAGCCAAGTGAGGATCCGATCCGATCCGCACGCTTCGTCGTTGTAAGGGACTCCTCTTCCAACGCCGTCCGAAGATCCATAGATCGTCGTTGATGACGTGGCAACGCACTGATAGTTGAAGAGAAGGTGTCCAGAGCCAACGTGATCGGCTTCAGAATCGAATTCAGCCACGGGGTGTTTGACGAGCTCTTCACGTCCGGATGCGTCCACTTCACGTTCCCATCATTTGATGACGTGGCAGCTTCCCCTGAGCAATAAGTGCTCTTTTGGGTTCCAGGATCAATCTCCGAGCCTGGATCCATGTCTTGATCACGCCGAAATCATAGGAGCGGGTCGATTCGATGATTTGAATCACCTGAAAAATCAATAAGTTAACTAGGATTGGGCGATGTGCAACTGACCTTGTCAACTTCCGCACTTCTGCCTGACCAACAGGGATCTACCATTTGGCCCTCCGATTCGACTGGAGCTCATCTTGAAAGGAGGACATGTCCGCCCACTCGGTTGTGGTCTGCAATCACACTCGCCTCTCGGAAATGTTCTCCGGATGAGTTCGACGGAACCACATCACTGCGAGGCTGTGTCCGCAATCTGGAAAGCGACGGGCGAAGTGCAGAATCTCGGGGGCGGAACACTTGCCACAGAGCGTCCCTAGCTCGCTCCGACAAGTCGTCTTCTGTCTTCAGCTCCACAGCTCCGAGTATTCTGACGGTTATCGCGGGAGACGTCCGTCAGGTAGCCGTCTGCTCCAGCTGCTCGATAAATTGCTCCAGATGCTATTCCGTGAGTGGCCTCCAAAGAGTTGCTGCTGGAGAGAAAGAGCACAACTGAAAATGAACATTCTCATTCAAGGCCACTAGACGAACAGTGATCACCTCTCTCGAGTGTTGCTCTTCGGAAGTTCATGACGTTGTCTTCTGTCGGTGATGTGATCGTCCTTGTGAACCAAGAGCTTGATGACTGTTCCTTGAATCGAGGGGTTTGTTCGACGAATTCGGCAATCAGTGACAAGTGCGTCGGAAGAAAAACAGTGTCCAGAGCATCCGAAGTGGTGGACGTCCATCGGGAGAAGCTGCTCCTGGTTGCTGGACAAGTGGCTGTCCGTCGAATCGAATTTATCTTCTGTGCTCCATTGAAATCTGCAAAACAATCGATATAAAATCACGAGTTTGGTGCATTCTCTCGCCTCTCTTCCTTTCCTTTTCGGCTGATTCGTGGGGTCTAAGGATGGGGTTTTCAGTGTCAAAAGGGAGTTAAACATTATGGAGATAAATGGGGGAATGGGCAAGAATTAACAAAAACATCAGAATAACAGTATTGCTCCGCTCCGAGCTCTGATTTTGTCGATACTTCGGACAAGTTTTCGTCGCCTCGATGATCCATCGTTTTTTCCACATGCTCCGAGAGAAATCACTCCACTGATCCAGATTGCTCTCCCATCGTCACTTCACACAAAGTATCGAGTAAAAAATCGATAAGACCACAAGTTTCAGGGCATCCGCTCGGGTCTGCGGATGGGGCTCGAATTGTACCGATCTCCAATCTGCGAGAGCCAAGAGCCGACTTCTCGGACATCGGTTCGTTCGGAGACTAAGATTCAGCATTGTGCTGTAATCAATCGTCCCCCCATCGAGCCCTCTCGTTGTCGTCGTCGTCGTCCGATGAATCTCCGTGCCACATACACAGTAGCATCGTCACGACGTCGTCGGGGGAATCTCAAATGATCGTCTGAAAATGCCTGGGGTAAATCAGAAGACGATCAGCAACACACCTTCGATCTGCGCAAAATTGCTCCCTGACAATCGGTGGTGGAGCAGTGCGAGGAAGGAGTCCGATGATCAATGTCCAGTCCACCGGTGGCTGTGTGACGACGAAGTGTCTTCCTTCCAACTTCCAGAATCATCCCATTCTTCTATTGATCAATGTTCCGATTGCACGTCGTCAACACTTTCATCGGCTCCCCAGTGCTCATCCTTGTCCTCGTGGCGATCCGTCGATCCTCACGCTCGTCGAGCATCCAATTGATGAACTCCGGGAGCTGCACACACTGCTCTCGGCGCGGCTCCTTCGCTAGTCGTCATCGTCTCCTCCTCCGCCCGGGCACTCCACAGATGGCAGTCATCGTAAGCGATCCATCAGCCATCGGAAACCGCTTGCAGTATCGCCTCCTTTTCGAATCTTGTTCTCGAATCGCTCGTCTCCCCTTCCGTAGCTCCATGCGAAGAGAGGCACGTGGCGATGGAGTTCACCGGGAAACCTAAAAGTTCGGTGTGCAGAACTAAACATTGAGAGGAATACACTAGCCTTCATCCCAAACTGCTCTTCTCGCCCCGAAGTGAGCAGCAGTGAACGGGCTCTCCCGGGAGCCGCCGCCGGTGACGATGTCTCGGAGGCATCTGAAATGAAAGTGTGGTGGCGAATGCGAAACGCATCTGAGACACTCGCCCGGTGTGTGTCGATCCATGAGCAGCAATTGCTCAACTGTTCCGCATCGGCCTGCTTGCCTGACGGCGGTGACGCTAACTGTAAGAATTGGAACGATTGGAAACTGAAACAGAGAGAGAGGGAGAAAAGGAAGACTACTGTAGGCATGCGGTAGATGGCAACGTACGCGCAAGGGGGTAAAAAATCGATAATTGACGTCGTAGGTGGGAGTGAAGAGGAAGAGAGGTCCCCGGCACGCAAAGAACCCGAATGAGCGGTCAGAGAGACGGGGCGGGCGAGATTTGGCGGGCAGTCTAGAGGTCACAATGGGGCGCGCCTGCATTGGATGACGACTGATCGAAAAGAGAGGGAAAGAGACAGAGAGAGACAGAGAGAGAAAGATGGGAGAGTGGCAAGTCTGGGATTGCGATTTTGGAGGAGGCAAATGTGCGCGATTAGAGAGGGTGAAAGTTGGGAGAGAGAAACACGAAAAATAGGCTCCGCTGGCCGAATTTCCGAAAATCGATGAATTTTCGACCCACCTTATCTCGGTAAATATGAATAGTACAAACTTATGCTCAACTGATCAAAGTTACCTAGTGAACCAAATAATCAAATTTTGTTATCAGCTAGACACTCAGATCCCTGATATTTTAAGCATTTCAAGTCAAAGTTGGCCCAATTTCGGAAAATCGATGAATTTTCGACCCACCTTATCTCGGTAAATATAAATAGTACAAACTTATGCTCAACTGATCAAATTTACCTAGTGAACCAAATAATCAAATTTTATTATCAGCTAGACACTCAGATCCCTGATAATTTAGGCATTTCAAGTCAAAGTTGGCCGAATTTCCGAAAATCGATGAATTTTCGACCCACCTTATCTCGGTAAATATAAATAGTACAAACTTATGCTCAACTGATCAAATTTACCTAATGAACCAAATAATCAAATTTTGTTATCAGCTAGACACTCAGATCCCTGATAATTTAAGCATTTCAAGTCAAAGTTGGCCCAATTTCGGAAAATCGATGAATCTTCGACCCACCTTATCTCGGTAAATATAAATAGTACAAACTTATGCTCAACTGATCAAATTTACCTAGTGAACCAAATAATCAAATTTTATTATCAGCTAAACACTCAGATCCCTGATAATTTAGGCATTTCAAGTCAAAGTTGGCCGAATTTCCGAAAATCGATGAATTTTCGACCCACCTTATCTCGGTAAATATAAATAGTACAAACTTATGCTCAACTGATCAAATTTACCTAATGAACCAAATAATCAAATTTTGTTATCAGCTAGACACTCAGATCCCTGATAATTTAAGCATTTCAAGTCAAAGTTGGCCCAATTTCGGAAAATCGATGAATCTTCGACCCACCTTATCTCGGTAAATATAAATAGTACAAACTTATGCTCAACTGATCAAATTTACCTAGTGAACCAAATAATCAAATTTTATTATCAGCTAAACACTCAGATCCCTGATAATTTAGGCATTTCAAGTCAAAGTTGGCCGAATTTCCGAAAATCGATGAATTTTCGACCCACCTTATCTCGGTAAATATGAATAGTACAAACTTATGCTCAACTGATCAAAGTTACCTAATGAACCAAATAATCAAATTTTGTTATCAGCTAAACACTCAGATCCCTGATAATTTAGGCATTTCAAGTCAAAGTTGGCCGAATTTCCGAAAATCGATGAATTTTCGACCCACCTTATCTCGGTAAATATAAATAGTACAAACTTATGCTCAACTGATCAAATTTACCTAGTGAACCAAATAATCAAATTTTATTATCAGCTAAACACTCAGATCCCTGATAATTTAGGCATTTCAAGTCAAAGTTGGCCGAATTTCCGAAAATCGATGAACTTTCGACCCACCTTATCTCGGTAAATATAAATAGTACAAACTTATGCTCAACTGATCAAATTTACCTAATGAACCAAATAATCAAATTTTGTTATCAGCTAGACACTCAGATCCCTGATAATTTAAGCATTTCAAGTCAAAGTTGGCCGAATTTCCGAAAATCGATGAATTTTCGACCCACCTTATCTCGGTAAATATGAATAGTACAAACTTATGCTCAACTGATCAAAGTTACCTAATGAACCAAATAATCAAATTTTATTATCAGCTAGACACTCAGATCCCTGATAATTTAAGCATTTCAAGTCAAAGTTGGCCGAATTTCCGAAAATCGATGAATTTTCGACCCACCTTATCTCGGTAAATATGAATAGTACAAACTTATGCTCAACTGATCAAATTTACCTAATGAACCAAATAATCAAATTTTGTTATCAGCTAGACACTCAGATCCCTGATAATTTAAGCATTTCAAGTCAAAGTTGGCCGAATTTCCGAAAATCGATGAATTTTCGACCCACCTTATCTCGGTAAATATGAATAGTACAAACTTATGCTCAACTGATCAAAGTTACCTAATGAACCAAATAATCAAATTTTATTATCAGCTAGACACTCAGATCCCTGATAATTTAAGCATTTCAAGTCAAAGTTGGCCGAATTTCCGAAAATCGATGAATTTTCGACCCACCTTATCTCGGTAAATATGAATAGTACAAACTTATGCTCAACTGATCAAAGTTACCTAATGAACCAAATAATCAAATTTTATTATCAGCTAGACACTCAGATCCCTGATAATTTAAGCATTTCAAGTCAAAGTTGGCCCAATTTCCGAAAATCGATGAATTTTCGACCCATCTTATCTCGGTAAATATGAATAGTACAAACTTATGCTCAACTGATCAAATTTACCTACTGAACCAAATAATCAAATTTTGTTATCAGCTAGACACTCAGATCCCTGATAATTTAAGCATTTCAAGTCAAAGTTGGCCGAATTTCCGAAAATCGATGAACTTTCGGCCCACCTTATCTCGGTAAATATGAATATTACAAACTTATGCTCAACTGATCAAAGTTACCTAATGAACCAAATAATCAAATTTTATTATCAGCTAGACACTCAGATCCCTGATAATTTAAGCATTTCAAGTCAAAGTTGGCCGAATTTCCGAAAATCGATGAATTTTCGACCCACCTTATCTCGGTAAATATGAATAGTACAAACTTATGCTCAACTGATAAAAGTTACCTAGTGAACCAAATAATCAAATTTTGTTATCAGCTAGACACTCAGATCCCTGATAATTTAAGCATTTCAAGTCAAAGTTGGCCGAATTTCCGAAAATCGATGAACTTTCGGCCCACCTTATCTCGGTAAATATGAATAGTACAAACTTATGCTCAACTGATCAAAGTTACCTAATGAACCAAATAATCAAATTTTATTATCAGCTAGACACTCAGATCCCTGATAATTTAAGCATTTCAAGTCAAAGTTGGCCGAATTTCCGAAAATCGATGAATTTTCGACCCACCTTATCTCGGTAAATATGAATAGTACAAACTTATGCTCAACTGATCAAAGTTACCTAATGAACCAAATAATCAAATTTTATTATCAGCTAGACACTCAGATCCCTGATATTTTAAGCATTTCAAGTCAAAGTTGGCCGAATTTCCGAAAATCGATGAATTTTCGACCCACCTTATCTCGGTAAATATAAATGGTACGAACTTATGCTCAACTGATAAAAGTTACCTAATGAACCAAATAATCAAATTTTATTATCAGCTAGACACTCAGATCCCTGATATTTTAAGCATTTCAAGTCAAAGTTGGCCGAATTTCCGAAAATCTATGAATTTTCGACCCACCTTATCTCGGTAAATATGAATAGTACAAACCTATGCTCAACTGATAAAAGTTACCTAATGAACCAAATAATCAAATTTTATTATCAGCTAGACACTCAGATCCCTGATAATTTAAGCATTTCAAGTCAAAGTTGGCCGAATTTCCGAAAATCGATGAATTTTCGACCCACCTTATCTCGGTAAATATAAATGGTACGAACTTATGCTCAACTGATAAAAGTTACCTAATGAACCAAATAATCAAATTTTATTATCAGCTAGACACTCAGATCCCTGATATTTTAAGCATTTCAAGTCAAAGTTGGCCGAATTTCCGAAAATCGATGAATTTTCGACCCACCTTATCTCGGTAAATATGAATAGTACAAACTTATGCTCAACTGATAAAAGTTACCTAATGAACCAAATAATCAAATTTTATTATCAGCTAGACACTCAGATCCCTGATATTTTAAGCATTTCAAGTCAAAGTTGGCCGAATTTCCGAAAATCGATGAATTTTCGACCCACCTTATCTCGGTAAATATAAATGGTACGAACTTATGCTCAACTGATCAAATTTACCTAGTGAACCAAATAATCAAATTTTGTTATCAGCTAGACACTCAGATCCCTGATAATTTAGGCATTTCAAGTCAAAGTTGGCCGAATTTCTGAAAATCGATGAATTTTCGACCCATCTTATCTCGGTAAATATAAATAGTACAAACTTATGCTCAACTGATCAAAGTTACCTAATGAACCAAATAATCAAATTTTATTATCAGCTAGACACTCAGATCCCTGATAATTTAAGCATTTCAAGTCAAAGTTGGCCGAATTTCCGAAAATCGATGAATTTTCGACCCATCTTATCTCGGTAAATATAAATGGTACAAACTTATGCTCAACTGATCAAAGTTACCTAATGAACCAAATAATCAAATTTTATTATCAGCTAGACACTCAGATCCCTGATAATTTTAGCATATCAAGTCAAAGTTGGCCGAATTTCCGAAAATCGATGAATTTTCGACCCACCTTATCTCGGTAAATATAAATGGTACAAACTTATGCTCAACTGATCAAAGTTACCTAGTGAACCAAATAATCAAATTTTGTTATCAGCTAGACACTCAGATCCCTGATAATTTAAGCATTTCAAGTCAAAGTTGGCCGAATTTCCGAAAATCGATGAATTTTCGACCCATCTTATCTCGGTAAATATAAATGGTACGAACTTATGCTCAACTGATCAAATTTACCTAGTGAACCAAATAATCAAATTTTGTTATCAGCTAGACACTCAGATCCCTGATAATTTAGGCATTTCAAGTCAAAGTTGACCGAATTTCCGAAAATCGATGAACTTTCGACCCACCTTATCTCGGTAAATATAAATAGTACAAACTTATGCTCAACTGATCAAAGTTACCTAATGAACCAAATAATCAAATTTTATTATCAGCTAGACACTCAGATCCCTGATAATTTAAGCATTTCAAGTCAAAGTTGGCCGAATTTCCGAAAATCGATGAACTTTCGGCCCACCTTATCTCGGTAAATATGAATAGTACAAACTTATGCTCAACTGATCAAAGTTACCTAATGAACCAAATAATCAAATTTTATTATCAGCTAGACACTCAGATCCCTGATAATTTAAGCATTTCAAGTCAAAGTTGGCCGAATTTCCGAAAATCGATGAATTTTCGACCCATCTTATCTCGGTAAATATAAATGGTACGAACTTATGCTCAACTGGTCAAAGTTACCTAATGAACCAAATAATCAAATTTTGTTATCAGCTAGACACTCAGATCCCTGATATTTTAAGCATTTCAAGTCAAAGTTGGCCGAATTTCCGAAAATCGATGAATTTTCGACCCATCTTATCTCGGTAAATATAAATGGTACGAACTTATGCTCAACTGATCAAATTTACCTAGTGAACCAAATAATCAAATTTTGTTATCAGCTAGACACTCAGATCCCTGATAATTTAGGCATTTCAAGTCAAAGTTGACCGAATTTCCGAAAATCGATGAACTTTCGACCCACCTTATCTCGGTAAATATAAATAGTACAAACTTATGCTCAACTGATCAAAGTTACCTAATGAACCAAATAATCAAATTTTATTATCAGCTAGACACTCAGATCCCTGATAATTTAAGCATTTCAAGTCAAAGTTGGCCGAATTTCCGAAAATCGATGAACTTTCGGCCCACCTTATCTCGGTAAATATGAATAGTACAAACTTATGCTCAACTGATCAAAGTTACCTAATGAACCAAATAATCAAATTTTATTATCAGCTAGACACTCAGATCCCTGATAATTTAAGCATTTCAAGTCAAAGTTGGCCGAATTTCCGAAAATCGATGAATTTTCGACCCATCTTATCTCGGTAAATATAAATGGTACGAACTTATGCTCAACTGGTCAAAGTTACCTAATGAACCAAATAATCAAATTTTATTATCAGCTAGACACTCAGATCCCTGATAATTTAAGCATTTCAAGTCAAAGTTGGCCGAATTTCCGAAAATCGATGAATTTTCGACCCACCTTATCTCGGTAAATATGAATAGTACAAACTTATGCTCAACTGATCAAATTTACCTAATGAACCAAATAATCAAATTTTGTTATCAGCTAGACACTCAGATCCCTGATAATTTAAGCATTTCAAGTCAAAGTTGGCCGAATTTCCGAAAATCGATGAACTTTCGGCCCACCTTATCTCGGTAAATATGAATAGTACAAACTTATGCTCAACTGATCAAAGTTACCTAATGAACCAAATAATCAAATTTTGTTATCAGCTAGACACTCAGATCCCTGATAATTTAAGCATTTCAAGTCAAAGTTGGCCGAATTTCCGAAAATCGATGAACTTTCGGCCCACCTTATCTCGGTAAATATGAATAGTACAAACTTATGCTCAACTGATCAAAGTTACCTAATGAACCAAATAATCAAATTTTATTATCAGCTAGACACTCAGATCCCTGATAATTTAAGCACTTCAAGTCAAAGTTGGCCGAATTTCCGAAAATCGATGAATTTTCGACCCACCTTATCTCGGTAAATATGAATAGTACAAACTTATGCTCAACTGATCAAATTTACCTAATGAACCAAATAATCAAATTTTATTATCAGCTAGACACTCAGATCCCTGATATTTTAAGCATTTCAAGTCAAAGTTGGCCCAATTTCCGAAAATCGATGAACTTTCGACCCATCTTATCTCGGTAAATATGAATAGTACAAACTTATGCTCAACTGATCAAAGTTACCTAATGAACCAAATAATCAAATTTTGTTATCAGCTAGACACTCAGATCCCTGATAATTTAAGCATTTCAAGTCAAAGTTGGCCGAATTTCCGAAAATCGATGAACTTTCGGCCCACCTTATCTCGGTAAATATGAATAGTACAAACTTATGCTCAACTGATCAAAGTTACCTAATGAACCAAATAATCAAATTTTATTATCAGCTAGACACTCAGATCCCTGATAATTTAAGCATTTCAAGTCAAAGTTGGCCGAATTTCCGAAAATCGATGAATTTTCGACCCACCTTATCTCGGTAAATATGAATAGTACAAACTTATGCTCAACTGATCAAATTTACCTAATGAACCAAATAATCAAATTTTATTATCAGCTAGACACTCAGATCCCTGATATTTTAAGCATTTCAAGTCAAAGTTGGCCCAATTTCCGAAAATCGATGAACTTTCGACCCATCTTATCTCGGTAAATATGAATAGTACAAACTTATGCTCAACTGATCAAAGTTACCTAATGAACCAAATAATCAAATTTTATTATCAGCTAGACACTCAGATCCCTGATAATTTAAGCATTTCAAGTCAAAGTTGGCCGAATTTCCGAAAATCGATGAATTTTCGACCCACCTTATCTCGGTAAATATGAATAGTACAAACTTATGCTCAACTGATCAAAGTTACCTAATGAACCAAATAATCAAATTTTGTTATCAGCTAGACACTCAGATCCCTGATATTTTAAGCATTTCAAGTCAAAGTTGGCCGAATTTCCGAAAATCGATGAATTTTCGACCCACCTTATCTTGGTAAATATGAATAGTACAAACTTATGCTCAACTGATCAAAGTTACCTAATGAACCAAATAATCAAATTTTATTATCAGCTAGACACTCAGATCCCTGATAATTTAAGCATTTCAAGTCGAAGTTGGCCGAATTTCCGAAAATCGATGAATTTTCGACCCACCTTATCTCGGTAAATATGAATAGTACAAACTTATGCTCAACTGATCAAAGTTACCTAATGAACCAAATAATCAAATTTTGTTATCAGCTAGACACTCAGATCCCTGATATTTTAAGCATTTCAAGTCAAAGTTGGCCCAATTTCCGAAAATCGATGAACTTTCGACCCATCTTATCTCGGTAAATATGAATAGTACAAACTTATGCTCAACTGATCAAAGTTACCTAATGAACCAAATAATCAAATTTTATTATCAGCTAGACACTCAGATCCCTGATATTTTAAGCATTTCAAGTCAAAGTTGGCCGAATTTCCGAAAATCGATGAATTTTCGACCCACCTTATCTTGGTAAATATGAATAGTACAAACTTATGCTCAACTGATCAAAGTTACCTAATGAACCAAATAATCAAATTTTATTATCAGCTAGACACTCAGATCCCTGATAATTTAAGCATTTCAAGTCGAAGTTGGCCGAATTTCCGAAAATCGATGAATTTTCGACCCACCTTATCTCGGTAAATATGAATAGTACAAACTTATGCTCAACTGATCAAATTTACCTAGTGAACCAAATAATCAAATTTTGTTATCAGCTAGACACTCAGATCCCTGATAATTTAAGCATTTCAAGTCAAAGTTGGCCCAATTTCCGAAAATCGATGAACTTTCGACCCATCTTATCTCGGTAAATATGAATAGTACAAACTTATGCTCAACTGATCAAAGTTACCTAATGAACCAAATAATCAAATTTTATTATCAGCTAGACACTCAGATCCCTGATAATTTAAGCATTTCAAGTCGAAGTTGGCCGAATTTCCGAAAATCGATGAATTTTCGACCCACCTTATCTCGGTAAATATAAATGGTACAAACTTATGCTCAACTGATCAAATTTACCTAGTGAACCAAATAATCAAATTTTGTTATCAGCTAGACACTCAGATCCCTGATAATTTTAGCATATCAAGTCAAAGTTGGCCGAATTTCCGAAAATCGATGAATTTTCGACCCATCTTATCTCGGTAAATATGAATAGTACAAACTTATGCTCAACTGATCAAATTTACCTAGTGAACCAAATAATCAAATTTTGTTATCAGCTAGACACTCAGATCCCTGATAATTTAAGCATTTCAAGTCAAAGTTGGCCCAATTTCCGAAAATCGATGAACTTTCGACCCATCTTATCTCGGTAAATATGAATAGTACAAACTTATGCTCAACTGATCAAAGTTACCTAATGAACCAAATAATCAAATTTTATTATCAGCTAGACACTCAGATCCCTGATATTTTAAGCATTTCAAGTCAAAGTTGGCCGAATTTCCGAAAATCGATGAATTTTCGACCCACCTTATCTCGGTAAATATGAATAGTACAAACTTATGCTCAACTGATCAAAGTTACCTAATGAACCAAATAATCAAATTTTATTATCAGCTAGACACTCAGATCCCTGATATTTTAAGCATTTCAAGTCAAAGTTGGCCGAATTTCCGAAAATCGATGAATTTTCGACCCACCTTATCTTGGTAAATATGAATAGTACAAACTTATGCTCAACTGATCAAATTTACCTAGTGAACCAAATAATCAAATTTTGTTATCAGCTAGACACTCAGATCCCTGATAATTTAAGCATTTCAAGTCAAAGTTGGCCCAATTTCCGAAAATCGATGAACTTTCGACCCATCTTATCTCGGTAAATATGAATAGTACAAACTTATGCTCAACTGATCAAAGTTACCTAATGAACCAAATAATCAAATTTTATTATCAGCTAGACACTCAGATCCCTGATAATTTAAGCATTTCAAGTCGAAGTTGGCCGAATTTCCGAAAATCGATGAATTTTCGACCCACCTTATCTCGGTAAATATAAATGGTACAAACTTATGCTCAACTGATCAAATTTACCTAGTGAACCAAATAATCAAATTTTGTTATCAGCTAGACACTCAGATCCCTGATAATTTTAGCATATCAAGTCAAAGTTGGCCGAATTTCCGAAAATCGATGAATTTTCGACCCATCTTATCTCGGTAAATATGAATAGTACAAACTTATGCTCAACTGATCAAATTTACCTAGTGAACCAAATAATCAAATTTTGTTATCAGCTAGACACTCAGATCCCTGATAATTTAAGCATTTCAAGTCAAAGTTGGCCCAATTTCCGAAAATCGATGAACTTTCGACCCATCTTATCTCGGTAAATATGAATAGTACAAACTTATGCTCAACTGATCAAAGTTACCTAATGAACCAAATAATCAAATTTTATTATCAGCTAGACACTCAGATCCCTGATATTTTAAGCATTTCAAGTCAAAATTGGCCGAATTTCCGAAAATCGATGAATTTTCGACCCACCTTATCTCGGTAAATATGAATAGTACAAACTTATGCTCAACTGATCAAATTTACCTAGTGAACCAAATAATCAAATTTTGTTATCAGCTAGACACTCAGATCCCTGATATTTTAAGCATTTCAAGTCAAAGTTGGCCCAATTTCCGAAAATCGATGAACTTTCGACCCATCTTATCTCGGTAAATATGAATAGTACAAACTTATGCTCAACTGATCAAAGTTACCTAATGAACCAAATAATCAAATTTTATTATCAGCTAGACACTCAGATCCCTGATAATTTAAGCATTTCAAGTCGAAGTTGGCCGAATTTCCGAAAATCGATGAATTTTCGACCCACCTTATCTCGGTAAATATGAATAGTACAAACTTATGCTCAACTGATCAAAGTTACCTAATGAACCAAATAATCAAATTTTGTTATCAGCTAGACACTCAGATCCCTGATATTTTAAGCATTTCAAGTCAAAGTTGGCCGAATTTCCGAAAATCGATGAATTTTCGACCCACCTTATCTCGGTAAATATAAATGGTACAAACTTATGCTCAACTGATCAAATTTACCTAGTGAACCAAATAATCAAATTTTGTTATCAGCTAGACACTCAGATCCCTGATAATTTTAGCATATCAAGTCAAAGTTGGCCGAATTTCCGAAAATCGATGAATTTTCGACCCATCTTATCTCGGTAAATATGAATAGTACAAACTTATGCTCAACTGATCAAATTTACCTAGTGAACCAAATAATCAAATTTTGTTATCAGCTAGACACTCAGATCCCTGATAATTTAAGCATTTCAAGTCAAAGTTGGCCCAATTTCCGAAAATCGATGAACTTTCGACCCATCTTATCTCGGTAAATATGAATAGTACAAACTTATGCTCAACTGATCAAAGTTACCTAATGAACCAAATAATCAAATTTTATTATCAGCTAGACACTCAGATCCCTGATATTTTAAGCATTTCAAGTCAAAGTTGGCCGAATTTCCGAAAATCGATGAATTTTCGACCCACCTTATCTCGGTAAATATGAATAGTACAAACTTATGCTCAACTGATCAAATTTACCTAGTGAACCAAATAATCAAATTTTGTTATCAGCTAGACACTCAGATCCCTGATATTTTAAGCATTTCAAGTCAAAGTTGGCCCAATTTCCGAAAATCGATGAACTTTCGACCCATCTTATCTCGGTAAATATGAATAGTACAAACTTATGCTCAACTGATCAAAGTTACCTAATGAACCAAATAATCAAATTTTATTATCAGCTAGACACTCAGATCCCTGATAATTTAAGCATTTCAAGTCGAAGTTGGCCGAATTTCCGAAAATCGATGAATTTTCGACCCACCTTATCTCGGTAAATATGAATAGTACAAACTTATGCTCAACTGATCAAAGTTACCTAATGAACCAAATAATCAAATTTTGTTATCAGCTAGACACTCAGATCCCTGATATTTTAAGCATTTCAAGTCAAAGTTGGCCGAATTTCCGAAAATCGATGAATTTTCGACCCACCTTATCTCGGTAAATATAAATGGTACAAACTTATGCTCAACTGATCAAATTTACCTAGTGAACCAAATAATCAAATTTTGTTATCAGCTAGACACTCAGATCCCTGATAATTTTAGCATATCAAGTCAAAGTTGGCCGAATTTCCGAAAATCGATGAATTTTCGACCCATCTTATCTCGGTAAATATGAATAGTACAAACTTATGCTCAACTGATCAAATTTACCTAGTGAACCAAATAATCAAATTTTGTTATCAGCTAGACACTCAGATCCCTGATAATTTAAGCATTTCAAGTCAAAGTTGGCCCAATTTCCGAAAATCGATGAACTTTCGACCCATCTTATCTCGGTAAATATGAATAGTACAAACTTATGCTCAACTGATCAAAGTTACCTAATGAACCAAATAATCAAATTTTATTATCAGCTAGACACTCAGATCCCTGATATTTTAAGCATTTCAAGTCAAAGTTGGCCCAATTTCCGAAAATCGATGAACTTTCGACCCATCTTATCTCGGTAAATATGAATAGTACAAACTTATGCTCAACTGATCAAATTTACCTAATGAACCAAATAATCAAATTTTATTATCAGCTAGACACTCAGATCCCTGATATTTTAAGCATTTCAAGTCAAAGTTGGCCCAATTTCCGAAAATCGATGAACTTTCGACCCATCTTATCTCGGTAAATATGAATAGTACAAACTTATGCTCAACTGATCAAAGTTACCTAATGAACCAAATAATCAAATTTTATTATCAGCTAGACACTCAGATCCCTGATATTTTAAGCATTTCAAGTCAAAGTTGGCCGAATTTCCGAAAATCGATGAATTTTCGACCCACCTTATCTCGGTAAATATGAATAGTACAAACTTATGCTCAACTGATCAAAGTTACCTAATGAACCAAATAATCAAATTTTGTTATCAGCTAGACACTCAGATCCCTGATATTTTAAGCATTTCAAGTCAAAGTTGGCCGAATTTCCGAAAATCGATGAATTTTCGACCCACCTTATCTTGGTAAATATGAATAGTACAAACTTATGCTCAACTGATCAAAGTTACCTAATGAACCAAATAATCAAATTTTATTATCAGCTAGACACTCAGATCCCTGATAATTTAAGCATTTCAAGTCGAAGTTGGCCGAATTTCCGAAAATCGATGAATTTTCGACCCACCTTATCTCGGTAAATATGAATAGTACAAACTTATGCTCAACTGATCAAATTTACCTAGTGAACCAAATAATCAAATTTTGTTATCAGCTAGACACTCAGATCCCTGATAATTTAAGCATTTCAAGTCAAAGTTGGCCCAATTTCCGAAAATCGATGAACTTTCGACCCATCTTATCTCGGTAAATATGAATAGTACAAACTTATGCTCAACTGATCAAAGTTACCTAATGAACCAAATAATCAAATTTTATTATCAGCTAGACACTCAGATCCCTGATATTTTAAGCATTTCAAGTCAAAGTTGGCCGAATTTCCGAAAATCGATGAATTTTCGACCCACCTTATCTCGGTAAATATGAATAGTACAAACTTATGCTCAACTGATCAAATTTACCTAGTGAACCAAATAATCAAATTTTGTTATCAGCTAGACACTCAGATCCCTGATATTTTAAGCATTTCAAGTCAAAGTTGGCCCAATTTCCGAAAATCGATGAACTTTCGACCCATCTTATCTCGGTAAATATGAATAGTACAAACTTATGCTCAACTGATCAAAGTTACCTAATGAACCAAATAATCAAATTTTATTATCAGCTAGACACTCAGATCCCTGATAATTTAAGCATTTCAAGTCGAAGTTGGCCGAATTTCCGAAAATCGATGAATTTTCGACCCACCTTATCTCGGTAAATATGAATAGTACAAACTTATGCTCAACTGATCAAAGTTACCTAATGAACCAAATAATCAAATTTTGTTATCAGCTAGACACTCAGATCCCTGATATTTTAAGCATTTCAAGTCAAAGTTGGCCGAATTTCCGAAAATCGATGAATTTTCGACCCACCTTATCTCGGTAAATATAAATGGTACAAACTTATGCTCAACTGATCAAATTTACCTAGTGAACCAAATAATCAAATTTTGTTATCAGCTAGACACTCAGATCCCTGATAATTTTAGCATATCAAGTCAAAGTTGGCCGAATTTCCGAAAATCGATGAATTTTCGACCCATCTTATCTCGGTAAATATAAACGGTACAAACTTATGCTCAACTGATCAAAGTTACCTAGTGAACCAAATAATCAAATTTTGTTATCAGCTAAACACTCAGATCCCTGATAATTTAAGCATTTCAAGTCAAAGTTGGCCGAATTTCCGAAAATCGATGAATTTTCGACCCACCTTATCTCGGTAAATATAAATGGTACAAACTTATGCTCAACTGATCAAATTTACCTAGTGAACCAAATAATCAAATTTTGTTATCAGCTAGACACTCAGATCCCTGATAATTTAAGCATTTCAAGTCAAAGTTGGCCGAATTTCCGAAAATCGATGTATTTTCGACTCACCTTATCTCGGTAAATATAAATGGTACGAACTTATGCTCAACTGATCAAATTTACCTAGTGAACCAAATAATCAAATTTTGTTATCAGCTAGACACTCAGATCCCTGATAATTTAAGCATTTCAAGTCAAAGTTGGCCGAATTTCCGAAAATCGATGAATTTTCGACCCACCTTATCTCGGTAAATATAAATGGTACAAACTTATGCTCAACTGATCAAATTTACCTAGTGAACCAAATAATCGAATTTTGTTATCAGCTAGACACTCAGATCCCTGATAATTTTTGCATATCAAGTCAAAGTTGGCCGAATTTCCGAAAATCGATGTATTTTCGACTCACCTTATCTCGGTAAATATAAATGGTACAAACTTATGCTCAACTGATCAAATTTACCTAGTGAACCAAATAATCGAATTTTGTTATCAGCTAGACACTCAGATCCCTGATAATTTTAGCATATCAAGTCAAAGTTGGTCGAATTTCCGAAAATCGATGAATTTTCGACCCATCTTATCTCGGTAAATATAAATGGTACAAACTTATGCTCAACTGATCAAATTTACCTAGTGAACCAAATAATCAAATTTTGTTATCAGCTAAACACTCAGATCCCTGATAATTTAAGCATTTCAAGTCAAAGTTGGCCGAATTTCCGAAAATCGATGAATTTTCGACACACCTTATCTCGGTAAATATAAATGGTACAAACTTATACTCAACTGATCAAATTTACCTAGTGAACCGAATAATCAAATTTTGTTATCAGCTAGACACTCAACTCCCTGATAATTTAAGCATTTCAAGTCAAAGTTGGCCGAATTTCCGAAAATCGATGAATTTTCGACCCACCTTATCTCGGTAAATATAAGGTGCTTATCCACGCGACTGCCGCATCATTCGCCATCGTCGTCTTCCTCTCCCTCTCCAAAAGTCGGCTCATCTTCGTATCGATCGACATGGAAGTCGCGTCGTCCCACAGAATCGCTCGATCCGCCTTGTCGCTGTCGCTCTTCCTGCAGCTCGTCCGTTCTTAAGGTTGCCAGCGGAGCACATTCATTAGTTTCCGTCCGTCATCAGTCCGCTCGTCTCCCCTTCCGGAGCTCCATTTGCCTGCTGTAAGAATTGGAACGATGGGAAACAGAAACAGAGAGATCGAGAAAAGGAAACTGTAGGGGGAAAGGCGCAAGACTACTGTAGGCATACGGTAGATGGCAACGTACGCGCAAGGGGGTAAAAAATCGATAATTGACGTCGTAGGTGGGAGTGAAGAGGAAGAGAGGTCCCCGGCACGCAAAGAACCCGAATGAGCGGTCAGAGAGACGGGCGGGCGAGATTTGGCGGGCAGTCTAGAGGTCACAATGGGGCGCGGTTGCATTGGATGACGACTGATCGAAAAGGGAAAGAGAGAGAGAGAGAAAGATGGGAGAGTGGCACGTCTGGGATTACGGTTTTGGAGGAGGCAAAAGTGCGCGATTAGAGGGTGAAAGTTGGGAGAGAAACACGAAAAATAGGCTCCGCTAGCGGGTAACGGGTCTTTGTGTTTTTTTTGCGTCACCGCCGTCAGGCAAGGAGGCTGATCGGACACGCAGCGTACTCGCGGCGGCCGCAAATTATCCGCTGCGTGTCCGCAGGCGACACGCCAACCGCTGGCGGAGCCGCTGCGTACACGCCAGCGGTTTAGCACTGGAAGGATCGATGGCGAATGATGCGGCAGTCGCGTGGAAGCACCAAAACCATTTATTACAAAACATTACAAAAAAAAGTCAGTTCATGGCTGCTTCTGCTCATCGTCCTTGGTTTGCCGGTTGGTTTTCTGAAAAATGTTCACTTCATTAAACTTCACAACCTAACTTTACGCAAACCTCCGACTGACTCTTCTCCGCCGTCGCATTGATCCTCTTAATCGACGGCGCATCGACTATAGTGTCGTCCGTGTAATCGTTCACCTCGCCGGGCTTCAGCTTGTTGCGACGACGATTGGCCGACGTCTGACGCTGCTTCTCGGCCGACTTCATCAGATCCGTCGCTTGCGTTGGCTGCGTTGGCAAGAACGACTGCTGCTCCCGCGAGCGCTTCTTCGGCGCATCATGCTCGAGAATCGCCACCGACGGCTTCGGAGAGACCTTCGCGACCGTCGTGGTGTTGGGCAGCTTCGTGATGGGCGCCGTCGTCGGAAGCGTCGAGAGCTCGGCCTGCTTCTGCTTCAGCTGCCTCTTGGACAACGGCAGCGCCGTCTGCTCGTTGATCGTCCGCAACGCATCCGCCGTGCTCTTGTGCTCCTTCGTCGGAGCCGCCGCCACCGGAACCTCCTGCACCGGCGTGCCATTCACAACTACTGCCTCATCGGTCGGTGCGGCCTTCGTTGGCGCTCTGCAATGAAACAAATGAGCCGAAGGAAGGTGAGTGTTCGCCCACTTTTTCTCCACCTTCGACGCCAGCCCATCGTCGCTCTCCTTCACCGTCGTCGACTTCTCATCCGAATCCTCCATGGCGCCCGATCGAGTCGTGAGTCCGCCGGTGTTCGTGGTGGTGTTCGAAGTCGTGGAGGTCGTCGGATGGCGCGCATTCTGCGACGACTTCTTCGTGCCAAAACATCCAACAAGCGGAAGCATCGAAAGGAAGCCGAGCAGAAAACTTGTTAATTGTAACATTTTTTCACTGCAAAACGCGAGGCGTCGTCGAGAGAGCGAGGATCCGATCCCATCGCCAACACTTACAGTTCTCCTCTCGAAACTTCCGGATTCGCCGAAAGACGGAACATTGTGAAATAACGTCTGTTCGGCGACTCGTCGCCACATCGACATCAGATCGTTATCTATCGCGATCGGAGGTCACCAGGACGAGCCACGTTTTGACCTTTTGGGGTGTTTTTGACATTTCGGGAAGCAAAAAAAAAAAAAAGATAAGATAAACACACACGTGAAGTGACCCCTCCGCGAGACAATTCCTCTCCTCACTGAGAAGAACTCCAACTTTCAGATGACGTGGCAACTTCAGAATCACCGATATCACTCTAAGATCAGTCCAGTGTGTTTTTACACCTCTAGACATGATCCATACCAAGTCCGATCTCAAATGGAGCATTTGGAGCTGAGATATGTAAGTTCTACGAAAGAGTCGTGGTAGAACTTTGATCTTCGAGAATATCAAAAAACAACGCGGCCACCTGCCAAATTAGTCACCGATTGCTTTTGGAGCCGCCGAGGAAACCGAACGTCATAATTTCACACCGCCTAGTGACTCATTTCCAAATGCAAACATGCGAGAGACGCAGGCGGCGAGAGAGCGACGAGAAAAATTTCGCAATGTCACACAATTCTCACACCTTTTCCGCATATAAAACGTCGAATTTTTAGCTGAAATCTGTCGAAAAAAAACATGAATTCCTCCTATCCGTGCTACAACCGGCTGATGTCGCTGCGGTTGCGACGAATGGCGCGCTACGGCGCCATCTTCAAAGTGCTCCACGCCGATACTAGCGTTGTCGATGTGAGTTTGCCCTATCCTCTACACCTATTCACATCTATTTCCAGGCCACCGCTGACACTGACATGGTGCTCTACGTGCTCTACTCGTTGAATAAGCGAAAACGATGGGAGATCGAATGGGAATTGTGCGAGAGCTACTTGGAGTCTCTTCAACACGTGAACAGCTCAATGGAGACGATGGTGTTGGAGAGGTGTCTTACAGATCCGTTTCGGGCACATTGTGAGTTCCCAAGACGGTTTTTATCTCTTATCTTATCTTATCACAGGGTCCCATATAGTCCCTCATTTCGACTTTATAATGAGCGGCTCCAAAGTCAAAAAGATGCACTGTCTCCCGTCAAATGGACCGTATTCAGAGCAAGAGTTCAAGGGAAATGGGCGATTTGTAAGTGGAATAAGGCAGGTTCCATATTTAAAACAATCTTTTCAGCTAAATGAGAGTCGAAAAAAGAAGAACTACGAGGCATGTGACACAGAGATTATCACCTACAATATCGTGAGAGCGCCTCGGAACTACAAGAAGATGTTCGAGTGTGATTTCCGGAAGTATAAAAGGGAGAAGGGTATGTGTTTGTAGATGGTCTAGACACCCTAACAGAGCCCTCTTTTCAGCCGCCCACTACCACCGAAAGGGCGAGTTCGATCCGCGGAGCACTCGACAAGATTGGGACGAATACGAGTTGAAAGTGGCGTGTTATTGCTGCGACAATTGTGAATACGGGTTGGATGATGATATGGACAAGGAGTGGACTGTTTGCACTTTGGTTGAGCCACCAAAGTACTATAATCTTTTGGAGCATCTGGTGGAGCGGAGGAGGGGAAGACGGCGGCCCAGAAATTCGGAGGACTTTGTGCTCATTTGAATCTCATAACTTTTATAGATCTCGTGAATAAATCATGTTTCAAGATGTTCAAGATTTCCGAAAAGAGATTGTTTGCGGCAAGATAGATCAGTTTTGGAGCCGGCTTAGAATTCAAAAAGAGCCTCCGTATTTCCTCGAATAGCGCGGCACGGCACACTCTCCTGGAGAATCTGCCGGAGAATCCTTATATCTCGAGATTGATAAGAGATATGGAAAAGTTGTCAACAGCAAATTTGTAGTTCTTGTTATGATCTACAAATGTTTTGTTGACAACTTTTTGTTATCTCTTATCAATCTCGAGATATAATGCTTCAAAAAGTCTTTGTGTTATCTGAATACGGTTTCAGCTTCCAGACCCCATATCTCCACTCTACTCCATCAAAAAGTACAATTCTGATAAGAAACATGATCAACACTCCTCCCCCTCAAAAGTTCCTTTCTCTCTATTGACCATTGTCCATTTTAATCATCAGTTGATATGATAACAAGAGAAGAAGGACACGCGATGCGCATGGTCATCGTCTCTGCGCGAACAAAAACCAAATCAGACAGATAGATACCCAATTGATACCGACCCCCTCGAGTGACGTCGCGGCCGAATTCGTCAAATCAAGGGGGGAAGATCTGCATCATTTGCGGCCGTATAAAAGGCGCATCGGGTTTGCGGTGTCTCGCCACTGACCGCTATGATTCGCTCTCTTCTCCTTCTACTGGCTATTGTCGCCGTGTGCTCGGCACAATGGGGTGAGTGGTTTCTCATTGTTTTGTCGCATTTCCAAGCGGAAAGCTGGCTAAAATCGGATCTGCGTGTACGCAGCGGACACGCAGCAGGTCCGCCTGCGGTTGGTGGGTAACTTTCGGCCGCTGCGTACCACCAGCGGTTCAGCAGTGCAAGTAAGTAATTGTAATGTTAGCAATAGAGCGCAGTTCACTCGGAAATGTATTTTCCTTCTTTTCAGGCTACGGCGGTCCCGGAATGATGGGCGGCTACGGAATGGGCGGTCCGGGAATGATGGGCGGCTACGGGATGGGCATGCCGCCGCCGATGATGGGAGGATACGGCGGATACGGTGGAATGGGCATGGGCATGTACCGGCCGGGACTTCTCGGAATGCTTCTTGGATGAGCGACGTGCGAATCGGACACGTTTTGGATGTGTAGTGATGACTAGATCTCTTGCCGCTTTTCTTATTTTTTTTATTCTGAACCGTCCATCTAATAAATGAAGATCATTATCACGTATTGTTGGCTTAGAGAAAGAGCAAAATTTCTGTCGAGCCCTATCCGAAACTCGGAGAGCATGGTCAGCTGCTCACTATGGATCGAACTCTCAAGCGATCATGTATTGTCAATAGAGCGCGCTTGCAACAGATTTGCAACAGATAGCCAAACTTGCCATTGCTAAGAGCCATTGCGAGCTTGGCGAACCTGTTGCAAATGCGCTCTACTGATAATAGACTTGGCCGTCAATCCCAGGAAAAACCCCTTCTGTTCCGGTTTCCTTCAAACTGAAACCCCACTTACCGTATTTAGATCTCAAGATTGATAAGCGATATCAACAAGTTGTCAACAGTAAACTTGTAGATCATAACAAGGACTACAAGTTTCCAGTTGATAACTTTTTGTTATCTCTTATCAATTTCGAGATAAAATTGATCTCTGGCAGCGTTCAAGATTTCGCTCTTTTCGAGGGAATACGGTAATTGTCGACACGTTTTCCTTTCCTGTTCTGATTTCTGATTGCTGTCCAAAGATCGGGGGATTTGTTGCAAATGCGCTCTATCGATAATTGGTTGAATCCTGGCAATCAGACCCCTACAATCGGTGCCCTTCTCCCTCTAGGGACTGCCCCCGACTAGAATCTTCCCAAAGTGCCGAGTCCTTTCCGAGAGCTCACCCGGAGCAAACCTCACCTGCTCGCCGACTTGTTTATCGCTTCGGCACGCGTGATAATGAGTAATCGATTCCTCTGGGGACTGTCTGACATTCCGCAATAGCTCTTATCTCTACAAGTCCCGCCCATCAAGTCTCACTCTTCTTCGCATCCTCACGTATTCATATCGATATTCGAGAAGCTTCTCCCACCCTTCTACCCCTTCCCAACCCCTCCCAACCCTTCCCAACCCCTCCCAAACCCTCCGAAAATGTTCCTCAGCTGGACGTGGTTCGCAATGTCGAAAGTGGCGATGGTCCTGTCGCTCGCCGCCAACGCGCTGTTCGCCCATCTCGTCTACCGCCACTACGGCCTTTTCAGCAAAATGTTCCGACAGCTTCTGTACGTTTTCGCCGGTTGGAATGCGCTGTATTCAGTGGTGGACGCGTTCGTTCCATTGGAAAGTTGACCAGCTCTTGATCCGAATTGTCGGTTATGTTTTCAGGCAATCCAACACGTCCCGCACTCCGCAGTGATCTTCGTTTCCGACGGATGGCTCTCTCACGTACGAAACACCCCAACTTCCAGAGAGTAGACATCCCATCTTTCAGCGCGGCCAATTCTCCTTCGCTCTTCTAACCATTCGAAACGCCCTGAACTTCGGCACGTGGGGCATTCTCGCGTTGTTCTTCACCTACGAGTACCTGGTCATCGGAAACTGGCAGAAACTCGAGAAGGTGTTCGTCTATAACCGAATTGTGATCGTCCTCGTCTACTCTGCGTTCCAAGGGCTGCTCGTTCAAACGATTGTGTCTACGTTGCTTTCCAATGAGGGTACAGTGGAGTATCTGAGCAGGAACTGGTACCAGGCACTCGGAGAGCCCGTGGAAGACGTCAACTTCCTCGCTGGCGTCTTTTCGGTAAGAGCGGCGGGGAGGAGGGCCATAGGTGTACTCTAACTCTTCAGGATGCCACCGATCAAATCATGACACACTCCAAGATCGCTTTCTTTCTCATGGGAGGCGTGATCTGCGGTTTCATCGTCTTCTATGTGTACATTGGCGTTGAGGTAGACATCGCGGCTCCCGGGGTCTTCTCCATCTCCCCCAAGTTTCCAGGCAGTGCAAACCCTTCACCGCGCTCCAATGATACTCAGCTCGCAGTCGTTTTTTCTGCACATGAAGCTGTTGAAAACGGTATCCCTAATGACCTCAATCGAGTTTGTTATGCAGGCCCAGTTCCCAGTCACTCTGTTCATCGGTGCCATCTTCAACATCACCTTCCCTAGGTGATGAGTGTAAGTTTGACTTTCCGCACATAGAGCCACTGTTCCAGACACTACTACCTCTTCTCCAGCGCCGTCCAATCAATGTCGCCGGTCGTGGCTCCGTTCGCCGTGATTCTCTACCTCCGCCCGTTCCGTACTCTTCTCATTTCCTACTTTTATAACCCCAAAGTTCAAGTGATCACCGTTCGTTCTGCTGATAGCCATCCGTTGTGAATAAAGCTTTTTTTGGTGTTGATCATGCTTCTTTCAACATTGCGCCGCGCATGCGTCAGAGGGAGCCGTCCTTGGGGGGATCCCGAAACTCAAAGAACTCTCAACGCCCGTCCCAGAGGGATCCGTTTCGTTCTGGGAAGCGCGTTGTTTACCGCGGCGTTGCCTGACCAACGTACACTGTGTTTTGTACCCGATCATGAGGTTCTTGGTAAGTGAGCGGTCACGGCGCTTTGAAGCCTGGGGGCCTATAAGGGGATGAGAGTACCGAGAGTAGATCCTTCAGCTGTGGTGCTCGGACGTCAGATTCCAAGGGCCGGGGGATACTGAACGATCATTCTTATCAGTAGACAAAGTTGATAGGACCGAGTGACTGCCTAGTGAGCCATAAAGCAAATAGTACACCAGGGTCCTAGGGAAATGCTCTTGACCATTCTGTTCGCACCGGCAGATCCGGCTGGATGGGCCACTGGAAAGAATACGTGCGGTCGGCGGGGATGATCGAGTGAAAAATCCCGCTGCGTGTCCGCAGGCGACCTGCCAACCGCTGGCGGACCCGCTGCGTGTCCGCTGCGTACACGCAGATCCGATTTTAGCCGCTGAGTACACGGCAGCGGTTTAGCAGTGTACACAAGGAAAATGCCTAAATGATGAGCTTCCAGAACTTCACAGTGATCCAAAGTAACCATTTTCAACGCTACCATTGTGAAGAAGAGATTCGTTCAGAAATCTTCTGAACTTTGCAAACTTTACAGCTTCCTACTCCTCTTTCCCACCGCGACATAATCTACCGTCCCACCTCCTTATGAACCATTCCAACGTTTCCTATCACTATCAATTTCAACGGAAGTGACAGAGTCTGCAAGTCACACGGGTCTCGCCACGAGAACATTGAACGTTTTTTCGGAAATCGTCATGCGCCTTTGAACAAATACTACTGTAGATTGCGAAGTAGCTTTCGTGGCGAGACCCGCCTTCTCCCATCCTTCCAATGATCTCTATGGTCCCGATCGTCGATCTTCTAACTCCTATGCTTTGTGTCCAATTAGAGATGGCGTCTGGCAAGAGGGCTCTTAGCCTAATTGTTCACGAGATGGCGGGTGATTAACACACGTGATTTGGATCTAGAACTAGACTCGAGCTCTTCAGTTTTAATCAAAGTCCAGTGTTATTATGGGCACGGCATGTGACTAAGCGGTCGTCCCCCTCCCGGGGGGACGTCCCGAGGCCCGCCTTCTCGCTCACCTTCTCATCCATTCTCCCGTCGAAAATGCTCGGCAACTGGGTCCTCTTCTGCTTCCTCATGGTCGCACTGATCGTCTGCTTCCTTATGAACACGGCGTTCGTGCGAATGCTGAAAAACAACGTGGCTGTGTTCCGAGGTCCTTACAAGCAAATATTCTACGCGTCGGCCGCCTGGAACATGTTCTCCTCAGTGGTGGACGTTCTCGTCCCATTGGTAAGTCAGCCCCTAGATCTATTCAGAAGAGGGTCGGATTCTAGACAACTCAAAGCGTCCACTATGCGGCGGTGTTCTACGTGCCCGACGGGTGGCTGTCTCGCGCGAGCTCCCGCGCCATGACAGCGTTGCTCGGCCGGCTGACAGTGCTTCTGGTTCCGTATGGCATCAACGCGATGAACCTGATCTACCGCCTCGTCGTCGTGTGGAGTGCGCAGATAGCGAACAAGGTGCTCGTCAGATGGGGACTCGTGAACACCGTCGGTGTTCCACTGCTGTACAGCGTCGTTTTGACTATCGTGCTCGCGTTCTGTTTCCCGATGGGCACCGAGATCAACGACTATCTGAGAGTGCCTTGGAATCAAACACTCGGCGAGAGCATCGACGACGCCAACTTCATCGTCGGGGTGTTCGGGGTGAGATGGCGGGGGGAGGAGTTGAGAGACTACAAGTAAGGGGACTTTCAGCACTTCCCAGAGAACTCGTTCCAAGTCAAAACCTCCTGGATCGCTGTCGCTATTCTCAGTGGTACAATTGCCGGCTACATCTGTTTCTATCTCCTTATCGGGGTCTCGGTAACCATAATCAACTTGAAAACCTAGTTATGATCGTGTTTCAGATCGAAGTGGCTCTAAATCAACCGTGCTTAGTGATGAGTCTTCAAAAGGTGATCGTGAACAAGAAGATTTTGAAAATGGTGCTTCTGATGACGTCCGTGTCAGTGGCGATTGACGTTCAGTTCTTCGCGCTGGTCTATGTCGCAGCTATGTTTGATTTGCCGATTCCAAGGTGAGCAGCTTCCCGGGGGCGCTTATCTGACACAGTGTGAAACTGGTTCATTTTGATCTACATGCTCTTCCGTGAACATTCCACGTGGTCAACCACTCTCTCTTGCAGCTTCATCTTCTTCCTCTCGCGCGTCGTGCTCTCCATGTCTCCGATCCTCTCTCCACTCTCCGTCGTGCTCTACTTCCCGCCGTTCCGTCGAGTCCTCATCACCTACTTCCGCAAGCCGAAACCCCGCGTTTCGCCCTACCCCGTCGCCAGTATCCAACTGAGAGACGCTCATTAACTACACCTACCAAATTCTCTAATATACCGTATTCCATTATATTTATCTCAAGATTGACAAGAGATATCAAAAAGTTGTCAACAGAAAGCGTGTAGATCATAACAAGAACTACAAGTTTGCTGTTGACAACATTTCGATATCTCTTATCAATCTCAACTTTCTGATAACATAATTCTCCAATAAACTCACGTGCTCTGATCAAAACTCATCCACTCTTTCTATGAGTCAGTGACTAATAAGAGCCGCCGCCGCTCTCTCCACCCCGACTCCACTAATCACCATCGATAACAAGTACGTCCCTAGGGTCCTGATATCTCGTGGCTCTCGGTCGCCATAGTAAGCGCCTACTTCCCTCCATCCCCCCTCAAATGTTCGTCAACTGGGCGTATTTCGTGGTGCCGAAAGTGGCGGTGTTGCTTTCGCTCGCCGTCAACGCCGTTTTCTTCCAATTGGTCCGCCACAATAACACCGTCGTTCACGGCCCGTACAGATCGTTGCTGTACGTTTCGGCGGCGTTGAACTCGGTGGTTGCAACGATGAATGTGCTGGTTCCTCTGGCAATCCAAAATGTCCACTATGCGGCCGTGATCTTCGTGCCAGACGGGTTGTGTTCCTATGTGAGTGTTTCGACTCGAAATTCGCTGCGTACACTGCAAAACCGCTGGCATATACGCAGCGGACACGCAGCGGGTAACTTTTGGCCGCTGCGTACCACCAGCGGTTCAGCAGTGTATATGTACTCTCTTAAGGGCGGCGGCTTGAGCACGGCGGTAATGTTCATGCGAGTCTGGGCGTTCTTCATCCACTACGGAATGCACACCTTCCACTATGTCTATCGCCATTTCGTGATCACACATGCGGGAAAAGTCGACTCAGTGTTCAGCCAGCACGGCGTCTTTCTCAGTTTCTACGTGTCGATTGGCCAGGCGGCCGTCGCGATGTTCGGCCTGCTCTTCTTCTGGCAGATACTCGATGTGGCGAATGTCTATTTGGACGAGCCATGGGTCGAGATGTTCGGCGGAAACGCGGAGAACTCGACTTTACTGGCGAGCGTGTTTGAGGTGAGGGTGCGAGTACGAAGAGAAAACGCTTTTCGTTTCTTTTTGAGGACTTTCCGGGCGCAACGACGTATCACGTCCTGAAGTCGTGGATCACAATTGGAATCCTCATTCTCATTATTGTCGGCTACACGATCGCCTACTCGTATTTCGGGATTTCGGTGAGTTTGATCTAGATTGACGATTCCTTACGATGTACATATTTCAAGACCCTGATGACGTTGAATCGAGGCTTGACGACGTTGAGTCATCGAACAACGCAGCTGCACGAGAGGCTGATGAAAATGGTGATGCTGATGGCTATGTTGCCAGTGGCAATTGATGTTCAGTTTTTGACACTGGTCTATGTCGCCGCTATTTTTGGCTTGGAGGTTCCGAGGTGAGCAATTGGTTCAAAGTTGCGCTGGAGTTCTGCACCCAAGGAGCTTCAGGGATGTGCAATTTGAATTCCCGCGCACATCGCTCAAAATCGGAACATACCATGTTTCCTCCAAACCCCAAACGCGCTGCCGATGAATCAATATATCTCCAGAGTGATAAGAGATATGAAACAGTTATCAACTACAAATTTGTAGATCATAACTAGGACTACAAGATTGCTGTTGATAATTTTCTGATATCTCTTATCAATCTCGAGATATGATGGTTCTCCAGCAGAGCTCTCCAAAGGGGTACTATCGGATGCCCTCAGAGAGCTTTGGCGGAGATTCGATACATCTCGAGATTGATAAGAGATATCAAAATGTTGTCAACAGCAAACTTAAAGATCATAACAAGGACTATACGCTTGCAGTTGACAATGTTTCGATATCTCTAATCAATCTCGAGATATAGAATGATTCTTGGGGGGGGGGGGGTGCCGCTCTAAAACCTTCCCCCGCAAAACCGTTCAAAACTTCCAGCTTCCTATTCATCACCTCCAGCGCTCTACTCTCAATGTCTCCGTGCCTCTCCCCACTGACAGTGATCCTCTATATACCCGCGTTTCGCCGCGTGCTAGCCTCTTACCTTCGCAAGACAAAAGTCCACACAATGCCAGTCATCAGTCTCGTCGATGGTCGTGCTCAGGTCAGTGCGCTCTAAAAGATGGTATCAATGATATCAAGCTCAATAAAGTTTATTTAAACGAAGAGGAGAAGAAGAAGAAGAAGACGAAGAAATGATAAATGAAGGGGAAGAAAGAGAGAAAAAGAAGAAGAAGAAGAAGAAGAACTGTGTGAAAATGAGAGATGTAGTCGACTAGAGAAAAGCGCAGACTAGATGAGCAACGAAGATCACCACTTATATACAAAAAGCAGGGGGGGGGGGGGTCAAAAAAGAAAGTGCAATCAAGCAGATCGTATTGAAAGGGGGGTCTGGGGGGACGTGTCCGAGTCATCGGAAGGCAGCAATTTCCAATGACAAGGCAGCGCTGGGAGGGCCTAAGAGCCTAAGAGCGGGCAGCAACCGTTCAGGCTTCCGGGTCCCTATGATGGTGGTGTTGATGACTTTCTGATAAGAGATAAGGGGCTAGTGATCTACTAAAGCGTTGGTTTTAAATCAGAGAAGAGGGCTTTTGAGCAATAGAAAACGAAAAGGCGGCGGCAGTTACAAATAACAATACTACTCGTTTTGGACAGGTGGTGGTTGGGTTGGGTTGGGAGAGGGTATGTGTATAGAATATCGATTGATGACGTGGCACTGTTTTGAGAGAAGATATGGATGTGTTGTTGTTGTGGTTGTTGGCGGGTTTAACGACCTGCAATGAATGGATGATTGACCGGGGGGAGGGAGGGGTTAGATGGAAGATTGGCGGGTTAGGCGATCGGGCGGGCGGGGATTGGGCGAGCTAGAAAGAGAGAGAGAAAGGGCGAGAGAAGTGCTCGAAAAATACGTGCTCGTGAGAGACAGAGAGAGGGAGGGGCATGCCGCCAATTTTTGAGCATTTTCAGATGGTTTCTTTTAAAAGCAAGGTTCCAGCAGCAGCTCTCGGGGTTTCCTACGCACTCAGTGTGAGCTTCGCTTGCGACGTCGCCGCTCCCTTGTCGTTGCGGATGACGATCTGGTACTCGCCGGCGCTGTCGGGCGTCACTCGCGCCAGCTCGAGGATCGCACGTTTGCCGTCGCGGGAGATCTGAAGACGTGGTGGGGAGATGTTGGCAGCACATTCACTTCGGCCTCATCTCACCTTCACATTACTCGACGCGGCGATCGGTTTGCCCTTGAATTGCCACTGAACACTTGGCTCCGGGTTGCCGTCGACTTCGGCGCTGAACTTGACAGTGTGGCCCTGGCGGGCGGAGATGTCGGAGAGCTTTGCGATGAAGTGCGGCGCGTCGGCGGCGGCCTTATCAGTGGACTGATAAGCGGCCGATCCGCCACGTGAGATGGTCGACTTGGCGATTCTTCCGGAGCGCGCTGGAGGAAGGAAAATGGTTGATTGCTAGGATCAATGTATCTCGATATTGATAAGAGATATCAAAATGTTGTCAACAGAAATCTTGTAGTTCTAGTTATGATCTACAAATTTGCAGTTGCCAACGTTTTCATATCTCTTATCAGTCTCGAGATATAAGGATTCTTCGGCAGAGCATTCGCATCCTAGATACTCACGAGTCAAGACCAAGTTGGCGACCGAGGATGCCTTTCCAGCCGGGTTGCTCGCCTCCACCTTGTACTCGGCGACGTCTTCGCTTCTTGCGGCCGATATCCTCAAGATCGCCTCGCCCTTCGACTGCGAGATCTCGTAGCCGTCGGCGTGCTTCACCGGCTCGTTGTTTCGATACCATCGGATCGTCGGCTCGGGGAACCCGTTGAATTTGGCGCTGAACTGCGCTCCCTTGCCCTCGTCGACGACGATCGGTTGGATTTGGCTGGAGAAGCGCGGCGCCTCGTATCTCGGCCCCTCTTCCGCTCCCTTGCCGGTCTTTTGGAGGTTGACGTTGAGGCGAGCCTTGCAGCGAGCCTCGCCGGCGCCGTTCTTCGCGACGATCTCGTAGATGCCGGCGTCGGTGGAGAGGATGTTGGCGAATTTGAGCTTGTAGGCTCCGTTCTCCTCGACGACACCGAACCGATCGTCGTTCGGCAGGGGTTGTCCGTCCTTGAACCATTGGATCGTCGGCTTCGGTTCTCCGCCGATCTGGCACGAGAACTCCGCTGGTCCGTTCTGCTGAATGCGCAGGTCGTTGAGACGGGCGGTGAAGTCGGGCGCTTTTCCTTGAGCCGTCGGCGGCGCGACAGCGAGCGACGCCAACGATTCGACGGTTCCGGCGGCGTTCTCCAAGCGGACCGTGTACTCGCCAGCGTGCGAGTTCTCAAGGCGACCGATGTGGAGGCTGGAGCTGGTGGGAGAGGTGGTGATCTACAAAAAGTGTGTCTGGATGATAGCGAGAGAGAGAGCTATTCTACGCACCTGAGATCTGAAAGTGCTCTTGATCTCCTTTCCGTCCTTGAGCCAAGTGACCTTGACCGGGGCGGCTCCGGCGAACTCGATGACGAACTTGGCCGCCTTTCCGAGCTCTCCTTGCAGTGGTTTGAGCTGTTGGGAGATTGTCGGAGGCGCCTGCTTCGATTGTCCGATCTTGGTGGGTTGTGGCTGAAAACGGGGAGGTTGTTTGGAGGCCTAGAGACTGGAAGTGGTCTAGAAGAGAAGTCTCAAAGAGCAATCATAACATGCCGAACCCGAATCATGTGAAAACCAATGACACGCTCGCGTCGCGGACTTCTCGGGCTGTACTCGAGGCGTTGCACTTGTGAGAACGAGTCGGCGGTCTCGACGGACAGATAGATCTGAACAGAACATGACAAGACACAAGGGCACACACACAAGACACACGTCTGAAGAGGTCGACTCTTTGTGCTCTCGGTACGCCTGGTACGTGATGCGGCCCTGAGATTGGGCGAACGAGGCGGCCGATTCCATGGCTGTCGTTGAGGAAGAAGAAGACGCATGCGAAACAACACTCTTGATGCTCTGCAATCAAATCGAACGACATTCGAAACACTTGGTTAGTACGTGCTGGCAAGCGGACAGTGGAAAAAGGACAGTTGAGAGGTGGTGCAAGGATACCTTGTTGCTGATGCGGGTCTCCTCGATGAGGGGCTTCACGACGGCCGGCGTCTCCTTGAGATCCTTCTCTCGATCGACCGTGAAGTGGTCTCCCTTGATGCCGGTCTTCGGGAGTTGTTGAGTCTAAAGGTGGTGTACGTGTGAGGGAAGGGGAGCGGGGGGAGGGGGTTGCTGTGCTGCTTGCTCTGAAGCCTCAAACGTACCTTCAACTGCACCGTATCCTTGTGCACCAACGGCTCCTCTTTCGGCGTCTCGGGCTTCTGTTGGATCTCCTTGATTTTCGCCTTCTCCGTCTTCAGTTTCACTCGCTCGCCAGCCTCCAAATCCTTGCCGCGCGTCGGTTTCGCCGTCTTCAGTTTGACCTGATCTCTGGCGGGCACGTCGAGCTCCGGCGGTGGCGTCGGCAGCTTCTTGAATTTGGCTTCGGCGGCGCCGGGCAGTTTGGCGGCGGCGCCGTCGTGTCCGGCCCAATCCGGCCGCTCCCACTCGACGTCCTTCTGCTCCTTGTCGGGGATGCCGCGCAGGTTGACGCGTTCCATCTCCTCGACCGGCGGCTGGTACTTCTCCACCTTGCCCGCCTTGAGGTTCACCGACTCCAACTCCATTCCCTTGAATTGCGGCTTTGCCGTCTCGACGTAGGAGAGCTTGTTGTAGAAGTTGTCGTCGCGCGGGCGAGTGAACTTCTGGATGAGCTCCTGCGATTCCAGGGGCTCGATCGGGCTCTGCGCTCTCTCCACATGCATCAGCTTCTGCGCGTCGGGCTTCGGTGCGGCCTCGAACGCGGGTCCCAGCGAGCCGAGAGTGTCCCTCTGCCACTGCAACTCGCGCTCTCGCAACTCCTCCGACGTCTTGAAGTTGGCAGGTTTCAGCTTCGCCTGCCTGAAGTCGTCGTTCTGGAAGATGTCGAGAGTGGCCGTCGAGATCGTCTCGCCTTCCGTGTTCCTGGCGATCGCCACGACTTCTCCAGCGTCCGAGATGCGCGATTTGCTGACGGTGAGGTAGTGAAGACCGTCAAAGTTGAGCTTGAACCGGTGGCCGTGAAGACACTGGTTTCCGTTGATGAACCATGTGACCTTGGGCCGTGGGTATCCAACGACGGCGCACTCGAAGCGAGCCGGCTGGTTCTCGGTGACTTGAAGATTGCGAAGCGGGATCGTGAACTGCGGCGGTTGCTTCTGTTTCGGCGCCGCGGCCGCACCTTGCTCACTCCAGTAGACGCTCTTGTTGTCCTTCTTCACACTGCTCACGCGCAGGCCTTGCGGCATCTGGCTATCGGTGATGACGTGCGAGGCTCCCTGGCACGCCAACTTCGCGCTGATCATCGCCTGACCGTGACGGTTGGTCGCGACGCAATGGTACTCGCCAGTGTCGTCCGGAAGCGCGTAGAGGAGGTCGAGGCAGGCGAAGCCAAAGTCGAGCGTCGACCGGAAGCGGTGTCCGAGCAGCACCGGCTTCTTGTCCTTGAACCACTCGACTTTGAGGTACGGGTCGTTGATAGGTGCGACCTGGGTCTCGAAGCGGCAGAACTCTCCCTCGAGCACTCCGATGTTCTGGAGCTGGGTGCGGAACTCCGGCGCCCGTTTGTCCGACTCGTTGTAAATGTCGTTGGCGGTGAGTTGGAGTTTGGCTTGCGAGTGTTGCTTGAAGTGCGACTCGAGCGAGTCTTGCTGGTTTCCGTGCGTCTGCGAGGTGTAGTCGAGCGACGGTCGTGGAAGGACCGTGATGCGGGTCTTGGTGCGCGCCTCGCCCTTGTCGTTGTAGACGACGAGCTCGTAGTCTCCATTGTCCTCGGGGTAGGCGTAGAGGATGTCCAAGCTGACGAATCCAAACTCGAAGATCGGTCGGAATCTGCTGGCCTCGGGAAGCGGCTGTCCGTCTCGGAGCCACTTGACACGAATGCGCGGGTCGTTGATGGGTGTGACGCGGCATTCGAGGTGGATCGAGTCGCCTTCGAGGATGTTCTCAACGCTGTCGACGAGCGGTTGGACGACTTGCGGCGCGTCGATCTGCGTCGCCGACTCGACAGCCACCGTTCCCACCGAGCTGGCGGTTCCCTTGGCGTTCGTGGCGACGCACTTGTACTCTCCGGCGTCGGCGGCGATGAGGTGCTTGATGAGGAGCGTGGCGACGCCGAACTCGTTGGTGCACGAGATGCGGTTCGAGTAGGGGATCGGGTGTCCGTTGTGCTCCCATTGGACGCGAAGGGTCGGGTCGCCGATGGGCTCGAGGACGCAGACGAACGCGGTCGCGTCGGCTTCGTTGAGTTGTCCGAGGTCGGTGAGGTCTTGCGAGAAGGATGGCGCCGGGTAGTCGACTGGAGGCAGGTTGAGATCCTCCTTCGGACGATGGATCCAGTCTTCGAGCTCGGTGATGCGTTCCTTGCGTTGCGCGGGGCTCTGCCACTCATACGAGACGCCGCCGCCGCCGACGACCTTGATCTCGGTGGACACTTCATCGGAGCCGTGTTGATTGGTCGCACGGCACGTCCACGTTCCCGAGTCTTGCGGCTCGGCCGGCGAGAGTTGAAGGACGACGAACCCAAAGTCGTGGATCACCTTCATTCGGTTCGTGTGCTTCACCGGCTGTCCGTTGTGGAACCATTCGATCTTCAACTTCGGGTCCGCCACCGGCGTGACCTGGCACTCCAAGTGAGCCTGTTGACCCTCTTGCAGCTCCGGTGGTCCGGCGAGAGCCGACGTGAACTTTGGCGGTCCATGCTCGACGTCTGGCGCGTCCTCGCGAGCCGGTCGTGGCGCTTCGATCTCGGCGATTCGTCGTCCGGCGTTCGCCATCCGATCCGGCAGCTGTGTCGAGCTGATGATGCCCTCTTTCGGCGAGCACGAGAGTTTGGTGGAGGTGACCGCCTCGCCGACTCGGTTGATCGCACGGCACGTGTACTCTCCGTTGTCTTCCGGGTAGGTGGGGCTGATCTCCAAGACGACGTAGCCGAAGCTGTTGATGGTCTTGATGCGGCTTCCGGTCTTGAGCGGACGTCCGTCATGGTACCATTGCACCTGGAGCTTGTTGTCGTTCACCGGCTCATAGCGAGCGGTGAAGTGCGCTCGTCCGCCCTCCTCCGTCTCCACTGGAGCCGAGAGTGGCTCGATGAACACCGGCGTCGCCTCCTTGAGCTCTTGCTCAATCTCTTCCGGTCGTCTTCGCAGGTTGTCCTCGAGGATCTCAACGGCTTTGGCCTTCTGCTCGTTTTGCGGCTGAAGGATGAGTCCGCTGCTCTCGGAGACTTGGAAGCTGGCGGAGGTGGAGGCGTCGCCGGAGCGGTTCGACACACGGAACGTGTACTCGCCGGCGTCGTGCTTCAAAAGGTGGAGAATGTCGAGAACGGCGAATCCAAAGTCGTGAACCATCTTGTAGCGGTTCGAGTGGAAAATCGGCTTTCCGTCCTTGAGCCATTCGACCTTGACAGACGGATCGGCGACGGGTGTGAATTGGGTCTGAAGGTGAGCGCTGCCGCCCTCCTCCAGAGCTCCTTGAACCTGGAGAGCCGACACGATGACGGGTGCGTCGAACTGTTGGTCGGGTCGCTCTTCCGGCGCCGGTTTGCCGGCCTCGATTTGGCGAATGCGATCGAGAGACTGCGGCTGGAGCGAGTCGTGGAGGATGACCTCTTTGCCTTGCACGCCGAGCGTCGTCGTCGAGACGGCCTCGCCGGCGGCGTTCTTCGCGACGCACTTCCATTCTCCCGAGTCTCGCGGCTCCGTTTGAGCAATGTCCATGATGACCCATCCGAAGTCGTTGATCATCTTGACTCTCGACGACGCCGACACTGGTTGTCCGTTGAGGAACCAGCTGATCGTAAGAGTCGGGTCGTCGACGGGCTCAATGGTGGCCTCGAAGTGAGCCGGTTGCGTCTCGACGAGGTCTCCAGGGCTCGACAGCTGTTGAATGAAGCGTGGCGGTCCCTTGGGCTCCGGATCGGTTTCTTCGAGTTTCGGCTTCGGCGCCTCGATCTCTTGGATGCGCTTCCAGCTCTCCTGGTGTTGAACGTCTCCGAGAATGGCGTCTTTTCCGTGGCACTTGAGGGTGGCCGACGAGACGGCCTCTCCGTCGGGGTTGAAGATGCGCAGTTGGTAGACGCCCTCGTCTTCCGGATAAGTGTACGCAATGTCGAGAGTGCAGATGCCAAAGTCTTGCTGAATGGCGTACTTGGAGCCGTGCGCCAGTGGCACTCCGTTGCGGATCCATTGCACTTGGAGACGTGGGTCGTTGACAGGCACGATGAGCGCCTCGAAGTGCACGTGGTCTCCCTCGCCGCACTCCTTGTCCTCGATTTGTGTGCTGATTGCCGGGTGCTCGTAGACCGGAGCAGGTGCTTCGGGCTCCGCCTCTTTCGGCGCTTCGAGGATCTGAATTCGCTTCCACGACTCCTCGTGGCGAGTGTCGCCGATGATGGGTCCGGTGCCAGCGACGCGGACAGACGCCGTCGAGACGGCTTCTCCCTCGCTGTTGGAGATGGTGAGGGTGTAGACGCCGTTGTGATCCTCGTTGACAGACGAGATGTCGAGCGTCGCCCATCCGAGTTCGTGTTTGGTCTGAATCAGTTGCGATGCTCCCAACGGCTGTCCGTTCTTCTGCCAGACAGCCTTGAGCTCCGAGTCGCGGGCCGGTTGGAAGGTGGCCTCGAGATGAAGTGCAACTCCTTCGGGCACGTTCTCGGCGGATTCGAGTTGAGTGAGGAACTGGGGTTTCTCCTTTTGGACGACCTCCTCGACCTCCTCGACAATCTTCGGAGCCTCGAGTTCCTGAATGCGTTGCCACGAGACGGGGTGTTGCGAGTCGTAGAGGATCCGCTCGTAGCCGGCGGTGGTGACGGTGGCCGACGTGGACGCCTCGCCTTGCGGGTTGTAGGCGCGGCACGTGTAGACGCCCGAGTCGTGCGGCAGCACGTGCACGATGGTGAGGATGGCGTTGCCGAACTCGTACTCTTGACGGAAGCGGTTCGCGTTCATGAGTGGCGTGCCGTTGAGGAGCCACTCGATGCGAAGGTTCGGGTCGCCGGACGGCTCGACGAGTCCGTGAAGGGCGACGGTTTGTCCTTCGCCGACGTTCTCAAAGTTCTCGAATCCCTGCACCCACTGCGGCTTCTCGTACTCGCGCTCCGGAGCCTCGAGTCTCGCGTACTTGTCGATGGCCTCCAGCTCCTGGATCTTCTTCAACGACACCGGGTGAGCAGTGTCGAGGAGAAGACCCTCCGATCCTTGTACGCCGACGTTCGCCGAGGTGACAGCGTTTCCGTTGTCGTTCCACGCCTTGCAAGAGTAGACGCCAGTGTGTCTAGCGTAGACGGGAGCGATTCGGAGCGAGACGCATCCAAAGTCGTTGCTCGTCGAGATCCAGTTGGACTCCATGAGCGGTTGGTCGTTGAAGAACCATTGGACACGGAGGTTCGGGTCGTTGACCGGTAGGAGACGCGCCTCGAGAAGAGCCACCGATCCTTCGGGAAGATCTCCGACGGATTGGAGCGGCTGGATGAACGACGGCTTCTCGTAGACAGGTCCCTCTGGCTCGGCTCCCGGAGCCTTTGGCGCTTCGATCTCTTGAATTCGCTGCCAGGACTGAGCATGTTGAGTGTCGCCGAGGATCGCGGCTCTCGTGGTGCACGACAGCTGTCCGGAGGTTCGATCCTCTCCCTCGGCGTTCTTGACGACGACACTGTACTCTCCGGCGTCCTCTCCAAGAGTGTACTGAAGGTCCAGCGAGACAAGACCAAAGTCGTTGCGGAGGATGCGACGAGAAGAGGCCGAGAGTGGTTTTCCGTTGAGGAACCATTGGACAGTGGTCTTCGGATCCGAGAACGGGATGAATTGGGCTTCGAAGTGCGACGGCTGTCCCTCGACGACTCCCTCGAGGCTGTGCAGTTGGGTGACGAACTTTGGCGGTCCGTGCTTGACATCGGGCGCCTCTTGTCCCGGCGCTCTCGGCGCTTCGATGAGTTGGATCTTCTGCCAGGATTGCTCGTGTTGTGTGTCGCCAATGATGGCGGCGTTTCCGCGAACGGTGAGCTGCGCTTGAACCTCGGCGTCTCCCTTCGCGTTGCTCGCCTTCACCGAGTAGACGCCCGAGTCTTCTGGCACAGTGTGCGCAATGTCGAGCGAGATGTATCCAAAGTCGGTGGTCAGCTTGAAGCGGTTCGAGTTTCGCAGCGGTTGTCCGTCCTTGAACCATTGGATTCTCAGGTGCGGATCCGTCTGCGGGGTGACCTTCGTCTGGAAGTGCGCCGGCTGGAATTCGATTCTCTCGAGACTCTCGAGTGGCTCGATGAATTGCGGCGCGTCGTGCTCGGCGTCCGGTCGTTCCGGAGCGGCGGCTCTCGGCGCCTCGAGCACCTGAATCTTCTGCCAACTCTCCGGATGTTGCGAGTCGGTGTAGATGGTGCCGCGTGGCAAGACGGTGAAGTTGGCGACGGTTTGCGCGTCGCCAAGACTGTTCCGCGCGACGCACGCCCATTCGCCAGAGTCCTGTGCGAACGCGTAGAGGATGTCGAGAGCGACGTAGCCAAAGTCGTGACGGGTACGGAAGCGATGGCCGTTCGCCAGTGGCTGTCCGTTGTGGAACCACTGCACAGTCAGTTGGTTGTCGTTCGTCGGCTCCACTTGGCACTCCAAATGGATCGGAACGCCCTCTTGAAGCTCGCCAAGCGACGAGCTCAACGGCACGACGAACTTCGGCGCGATCTTCTCGGGCTCGGCGTCGACGGGCTCGAGCCGCTCGCGGTTCTCAATCTCCTGCACACGCTTCCACGAGGCGTCGTGCATCGTGTCGAGGAGGAGCGATTGACCGGCGGCGCACTTGACGGTGCACGACGTGGCAGCCTCGCCGAACGCCGAGACGGCTTTGCACGTGTAGACGCCCGAGTCCTCGCCGTACAAGGCGAGGATGTCGAGGTTGACGTAGTCAAAGTTGCGGGCGGGCATGAAGCGCGACGCTTCGGGAAGCGGCTGTCCGTTGCGCGTCCAGGTGACTTTCATCGTTGGATCGTTGACCGGGATGAGGCGGCACTCGAGCCGATGCGATTGTCCCTCCTGCGCGTCGGTCTTGTCGACGAGGACCTCGGTGAAGGTGGGCGGTTGGAAGGTGAGCTCGGGCGTCGGCTCACGCTCGTCGACGCGGTTCTCAATCTCCTGAATCTTCTGCCACGACGACTCGTGGTGAGTGTCGAGGTAGATGTTGCGACGGGATTTGCACTCGAGGCGGATGTCGGTGGTGGCCTCGCCGTTGAGATTGATCGCCTTGCACGTGTAGGTGCCCGTGTCCTCGGGATGAATGTGCAGGAACTCGAGTCCGACGTAGCCAAAGTCGTGGATGGTGCGGATGCGCGAGCCGAACATGAGCGGCCGCCCGTCGTGGTACCACTCGATGCGGAGGCTCGGGTCGTTGATCGGCTGCACGACGCAATCCATGTGCACCGATTGTCCCTCTTTGAGCGGCTCGGTGGGTCCGGTGAGTGGTTGAGTGAAGACGGGCGGCTGGGCGGGCGCGTCGTCGTCGGACGGCTTCGCCGGCTGCAACTGCTCCATTTCGCGAATGCGTCGCAACGACTCGGGATGCGCAGTGTCGGAGAGGATGGATTTGAGGCGATCCACGTGGAATTCGCACGACGTTTCGGCTTGTCCGGCGGCGTTGAACACGATCAGCGTGTACTTGCCGCTGTCCTCGGCGATGATGTAGTCAATGTCGAGGGAGACGAAGCCAAAGTCGTTGAGAACGCGGTATCTGCTCGACGCCTTGAGCGGGTGTCCGTTGAAGAGCCATTCGTACTGGAAAAAGAATGGATTTCGATGGATTCTTGAACATGCTCTACTATCAAGAAGAGCTCTACCGGAGAATCATTATGTCTCGAGATTGATAATAGATATCAAAAAGTTGTCAACTGCAAACTTGTAGTCCTAGTTATGATCTACAAGTTTGCAGTTGACAATTTTTCGATATCTCTTATTTGACGACATGTAACTCACTCTCAAAGTGTTATCATCGGTGGGCGTGACTTGGGCCTCGAGGTGAAGGGTCTGCGACTCGTGGACCGAGTCGATGGTGGCCGGCAGTCCCTTGACAATCTTCGGCACCTCCTTCTCCTTCTCGGCCGCCGGCTCGGCCCTCTGAATCGGCGCCTCGAGTTCGGCGATTCGATGCAGAGAGTTGGGGTGGAACGAGTCGGTGAACTGCAATGAACGTCGTGTATCAAGTTTCCCTCTCGTCAATATTAGACTCACATTGCCGCCCACATGTCCGCAATTGATGTCGACCGACGATTGGGCTTCTCCGGCCCGATTGCGCACGACGAGCGTGTAGGTGCCGTTGTCTTCCGGATAGCAGTAGAGGATGTTGAGGGCGATGTAGCCAAAGTCTTGCGAGAGCACAAACCGATGCGCCTTCATCAGCGGCTGACCGTTGACGAGCCATTCGTACTGTAAACTTGGTCGGATTCGGAGAGGGGAGATGAGCTTATTCCAAAGTTCGAGAGGGAAGGATAGAAGGGAAATTACAAAAATCAACGCTCAGCATAAAAGTCAACACAGTCAATGTTTGCATTGTTTTGCGCGTACATATTCCCACATGTTTCTTTCGCTTTTGTTTAACCTTGACCATGAACATACCGTCAGCGAGTTGTCGTCGGTCGGCGTGATTTGCGCCTCGAGGTAGACGTTGTCGCCCTCCATGCATTGGATCGCCGGTCCCAGTTGCTTGACGAATTGTGGGACCTGAACAAGACAGGTTAACATAAAAAATAACCAGAAAAATGGATGGAATACCTGTTGCGGAAGGTCGGGAACCTCTTGCGGCGGCGGCTTCGGCGCCTCGATCTCCTGGATGCGCGCGTAGCTTCTCGGGTGTTGGACGGCGCCGAGGATCGCGTCCTTCGCTGAACTCGAAAGGTTTAGAAGGCCCATGCCGTTGGCGGGTGGTGGGTTCGGCGGCTTCGCTTTCAGTATGTGCCCCATTGCGCCGAGACTAGTAGAACTAGATGTGGACGGTTTCGGACCATAGCTGGTGCCGAACACGAATCGCTGCTGCTGCTGATGCTGACTCATAGAATAATAGAAACACTAAAACAGACGAGCCTACAGTGCGAATGACTGGCGAAAGAGGGGAGAGTCTCGGGTTACGCGCCTCCCGGGACGAAAGGAGGGGGGAAGGGAAGGTAGGAATCGAATAAGCTTAAAGTTCAACATAGTTGTGCGGCAGCTCGCCTGCTCCCGGGGAAGCGCGCGCGCGGGGGCGAAACTTGGGGGGATTACTCATTGACTCACGTGCACATCTGATCGTCGCCTGCGTTTCAGCGTGTCCGAGCGAGTTCTGCGCGTGGCACGTGTAGGTGCCGGCGTCTTGCGCGTAGAAGCCAAGGATGTCCAGGGAGACGAAGCCAAAGTCGTAGAAGGTGCGGAAGCGATGGCCGTGCGGGATGGCGTGTCCGTCGCGGAGCCATGTGATTTTGAGCGTGTTGTCGTTGATCGGGTTCACTTGGCACTCGAGATGAATCGGCTCGCCCTCTTCAATGTCGCCAAGGTCCGATTGCAGTGGGACGACGAAGACGGGCGGTCCTTCGGGGCCCTTGTCCTCGACCTCCACTCGTCCGTACTTGTTCAGGTTCTCCAGGTAGTTGATCTTTCCCAACGACTCTTGATGTTGGGTGTCCGAGAGAATCTGTCCGGCAGCCGTGACAGTGATCAAGCACTGTCGGATGGCCTCTCCGAGGAGGTTGCTGGCGCGCACCGAGTAGGTACCCGAGTCCTCCGCAATCGCGCCCTTGATGTCGAGCGCGATGAAGCCGAACTCGTTGAGCGTCTTCACACGACTTCCGGTCAGCAGCGGGCGTCCGTTGACGAACCACTCGATGACCATCGTCGGGTCGTTGATGGGCGTGACGCGCAGGTCGACGTGGATGTTCTCGTGCTCGTTGAGCTGCACGTCGGGCAGATCGTTGAGGAACTTGGGCGCCGCGTCGCACGTTCGATCCTCGACCTCGGCGATGCCGTGGCGACGGTCCTGCTCGAGCTCCTGGAACACCTTTGTTTTTGTTTTGGGCGAGAACCATTGATTTGAGTAAACAGCCTTTTATATATATATACAGTAGGCAAACACACTTGTTGACCCACTTCGCCGCGTTCTCGCCTCCCTCATTTACCTAATGCGGCGGGGGAATCATCATTCTTAACTATGCGCGCCGTCGTCTGTCTACTGCTTCTCATCTGCTCTCTGATAACTGGTTATCAGCATTTCCACCAGTACAAGATCCCACGGCTCAATCTTCCGTTCACCGACGAGCCGAGGTACTATGCTCCGGAGCGCGCGCGCTCGATTCCTCTGTGCGAGTATTGGAAGATTCTCGGCGTTTCGAGAGAAGAGTGTCAAGAGGTCGACGTGCAAAATGACGATTTCGAGCAGGACAAGCAGCAGTTGTCGTTCGAGAGTGAGTCCAGATACGGTCTTTAACTCTTAAACACCCAGCCAACATTCAAGTAGGTCTCCCCGTGTGCCGTCTAAAGTTCCTGACAGCGTCGTGTGTGAAATCGACCAAATGCCCGTCGGGCACTGTTTGCCTCGACTTCTCCACGCAACGTTGCTGCCATCCGATGCCGGGCACGTGTCCGACGCCCACCCAACTCGGCTACAAGTGTATGGTGTACACTCCGATCAGCTGGTGTACCACCGACATGGATTGCAAGGGCAAGAAGTGCTGTCCGACGGGGTGCGATTATAATGTGTGTGTTTGACTCTTTCTCTTCTACTGGTAACCCACCCCTATTTGTGAAATAAACTGCTCACCTTGATTCTCTCGAGTCCTTCTGGATGGTGTGGCTCGAGGTAGAGCACCTTCTCGGTGCCGACGACGAGCTCCACACTGCTCTGCGCCTCGCCCAACTCGTTGCGCGCCACGAGCGTGTAGGTGCCCGAGTCTTGCGGGTACGCGTACAACAGGTCCAGTGCCACGTAGCCAAAGTCGAACATTGGCCGGAAGCGATGGGCGGCCGGCAGCGGTTTTCCGTTGTGGTACCACTCGACGGTCATCTTCACGTCGGAGGCGGGTTGGATGCGCGCCTCGAAGTGCACCGGCTCGTTCTCCATCACCTCGATCTTGGTGGCGAGTTCGCGCGCGAACTTGGGCGCCTCCAACGAGTGGAACTCTTCGGGTCGGTCGACGGCCTGCGGACCAATGTGCACTTGATGGCTGTCGAGGTAGCCGATGATGGGCAGACTGTCGGCGTGCTTCGAGTCCAACTGCAGCGTGTCGACCCACACCGTCGTCAACTCGGCCGACGATTGCGCCTGTCCGTGCGAGTTGAACAAGACGCACGTGTAGACGCCGTTGTCCTCCGGGTAGGTGGGATGAAGCGATAGGGAGACGACGCCAAAGTTCTGGAACGTCTGAATGCGGTTCGCGTTGGGCAGCGGCTGTCCGTCCTTGAGCCACGAGACGCGAAGCGACGGATCGTTGATGGGTTGGATGCGCGCTTCGAAGATCGAACGACCGAGTTCCTGCTCGCAGTGGAACGGTTTCAGTTGCGCGAGGAATTTGGGCGTAAGGTCTTGCGCCGAGTGCGCGAATTGAATCTCGCGAACGTCGTCGACGTCGAGCTGTCGGTTTTGCTCGAATTGGTGCAGTTCGACTTTCGGGTGAACGATGATCGTCGCCTGGTTCTCCGCCTCGCCGAGCTTGTTGAACGCCCGACACGAGTAGTAGCCAGAGTCGTCTTTGGAGGTTTGGGGGATGTCGAGGGTGGCGAATCCATGGGAAAGCGATTGGCGGTATTTGTCATCTGAATAGAAAATAGATAAGCTCTGCCGTATCATCATTACATCTCGATATTGATAAGAGATATCAAAAAATTGCCAACAGCAAATAAGTAGTCCTAGTTATGATCTACAAGTTTGCAATTGCCAACTTTTTGATATCTTTTATCAGTCTCGAGATATAATGATTCTCCGGCAGAGCTCGATTGCATGGACAGAAACTCACTCTTCACCAATTCCTTTCCATTCAGGAACCAAACGACTCGAAGATCCGGGTCGTTGATTGGAGTCAACTTGACTTCCAAATGGATCGGCTGTCCTTCGAAGATCTCTTGAGACCTCAGATCCGAGTGGAAGTTGGGCAAATCGAGTTGAACTCCAGCCGGTGGTGGGGCGCTCTTCGATTGGAACGACGTTCCTCCGAACTGATTGCCTTGTTGCTGTTGTTGTTGCTGGATGAAGGATCCATGTCCGATGACGGCGATGTTGGCGTTGCAGCGGTCCTCTCCAAGCGGATTGACAGCCACCACAGTGTACTCTCCCTGATCGAAGACGGTCACCGGGTTGATGTCAAGGGCGGCGATGCCAAAGTCGGTGACGGTTTGGATTCTCGACGACGCAAGAATCGCCTTGCCGTTCAGGAGCCACGCGATGCGAAGGTTCGGGTCGTCGACAGGCGTGTACTTGATCTCGAGCCGTGCCGCCTGTCCCTCGATGAGCTGCTGCGATTGGAGTTTCCCGTCGAACTTGGGCGCCGATTTGGACGCCGAGACGTCTTGCAGCTGGTTGACGGGCGTTCGTGATCGTTCCACCTTGTCCACTTTCCGCAATGTGATCATTTCTCGGTGCGCTGGCCCGGTGAACTTTTGCCGCGAGTTCACCACAACTCGGCCCTTGAGCGTCGTGGTGCCGTGCTTGTTGGTGGCGTCGCATCGGTACCATCCGCCCTCTTTCAGCGTCGCGTTGTTGATGAAGAGCGTCGTCTCGTTGCCCTTGTTCTCCACACTAGAAAACGTCATCATTTGAAGGGGGGCTGAATCCCGGAAAAAGCTCACTTATAGCTGCCTCCAGATGAGATCGGCTCGTTGTCCTTGAACCATTTGAAGCTGACGCCTTCGCCGGCCGCCTTACAGTAGAGCTTCACCGAGTCGCCGTCGTAGAGCGTCGTCGACTGGAATTTGCCGGTGAATTCCGGCGCTTCCGGTGACTTGGCTTCTGGAATTCGGAAGGAGAGGTTAGTAAGGAATTCGAGAATCACTCACGAAGAACATTCAACGAGAAGCGGCTCTGGAATGATCCGCCGTCGTTGCGGGCGACCAGCATGTACATGTCGGCGTCGTGCGCGTCGACCTTCTCGATGATGAGCCGACCGCTGCCGTCGGCGCCATTCTCCACTTTGTACTTGCCGCCCGACTGGATGACGGTGCCGTCGGACTTTTGCCACGTGAGCTGCGGCGTCGGCGTGCCGACGACCTTCGCGCTGAACGTCACCGTCTCGAACGCCTTCGCGGCGACCGACTGCGGATGGACGAGGAATTGCGGCGGTCGGGCGTTCACAAGTGCTGCTCCGTGCTCGTGCCCTCTCGCTGCGCCGCCGTTGTTGACTGTCGTCGTCGCCGAACCGTTCGCCGCCGACCCGTTGGCTGTTTTGGCGGAGCCGTTTGCTGCTTTGACTCCTCCATTCTGGAAATTTCGAGCTCTACCGTAGAATCATTATATCTCGAGATTGATAAGAGATATCAAAAAATTGTCAACTGCAAAATTGTAGTCCTAGTTATGATCTACAAGTTTCCAGTTGACAACGTTTTGTTATCTCTTATCAATCTCAAGATATCTCCGGTGGCATCCGATTCAAAAAAAAAAACTTACAGTAACCTGGGTTGGCTGCTGCTGTCTGAAAACTGGCATCGTGTTGTGCTGCTGCTGATGGTGTTGATGATGCTCGCGAATGTGCTGCTGGTATTGATTGAAGTGATGGAATTGGGTGTGTTCCTGGTGCTGCTGCTGCGGTTGATAGAGTTGCTGCTCTCTGTTCAACTGCTGCTGCTGCTGTTGTTGTTGTTGTCTACGGTGCTGCTCGTAGAGTTGTTGGTGTGTCTGATGTTGTGGTCTGATCTGCGCGTAGTGCGGTTCTTGATACTCGTCAGAAGTGTATTGAGGTCGATGGACAAGGTCGAGTTCTTGCCAGGCTTGGTGTTGCGGCTGCGTGTACTGAAGCTGATAAGGCTGAGTTTGCTGCTGTTGCCTTAGCCGCTTCTCGTGCTCCTCCAACCGTCGGCGTTGCTCCTCAAGCCGAGCTCTCTCCTCCTTCTCTGCCTTTTCGCGTTCGAAAAGCTCTTGCTGCTGCAAAAGAAAACCGTGGGTTAGCTGCTAAAAGACTGCCCGGGAGAATCATTATATCTCGAGAATGATAAGAGATCTCAAAAAGTTGTCAACAGCAAACTTATAGTCCTACTTATGATCTACAAGTTTGCAGTTGCCAACTTTTTGATATCTCTTATCAATCTAGAGATATAATGATTCTTGGAAGGGGAATACCCACCTGCTGCTGCCGCAATCGCTTCTCGTGCTCCAACTGCCGACGCTCGTGCTCCAATCGTTCGCGTTCCGCTTTCTCGCGTTCGAAAAGCGCGCGAAGACGGTCCTGCTCGTCGCGGAGGCGTCGGCTGTTCTCGGCGTCGCGTTGTCTCTCTCGCGCGAGAGTCGCCTCGACGAGCGCCTGCTGCTGCTGTTGGCGATCACGCTGCAAATTTTCATTTCATAACTTTCCGTTTTTTATTGCAGAAAGGGTGTTGATGACAAGACATAATGTGGTGTAAAGTCATCCTCCCCCCCCCCCTTCCCCCTGGATTGCGGGGGAGTGTCAATGATCGATCGGAACGCGGACGGACGGCGGCGGGTGGGAGAAAAAAAAAGTGTGCTCTGTCCCAAGATCAAAAATCTTTGTGGCGGGAAGTTAATGGTGATTGATGGCCGTCTAGCAGAAGGAGGATGAGCCAAAGATCACACTTTGATGACGTGGCATTGAGTTTTATGAATTTTGAAGGCAAACCAAATCTCCATTGTTTTCAGCTCAAATACCCGCATTATTTTGACTCCCCTGCTAAACCGCGGGCGTGTACGCCGAGTACACGCTGGTGGTACGCAGCGGCTGAAAATTACCCGCTGCGTGTCCGCGGGCAACCTGCCAACCGCTGGCGGACCCGCTGCGTGTCCGCTGCGTACACGAAGATCCGATTTTAGCTGCTGAGTACGCGCCAGCGGTCTAGCAGTGTTAGAATCCCTATTATCTTTGACTCAAAATCACCATCATTTTGGTTCCAAATCGTTACCATTTTCGGGTCTAAATCTCCATCATTTTCAGACTCAAAATCCCTAAAACTAGAAGAAAAACGTTGAGCTTGTGGAAAAGAGCATTCAGATCAGAGTTGTGCTCATTTGAAGCTTTCATGCTCTCCTGACATTGCCATTTTGATCTACTCATCTCCAATCTTCCCACTGGCTCTCCTGCTCGTCTGATCTTCAGTTTTCAGTCTTGCCTTTAGTATCCACTACTCCTCCTCCTTTTCCTCCTCCAAACACTACCCAATACCAATACCAATCAAATCACCAATAAAAAACTGGGAGAGAGGAGGAGGAAAAGGAGGAGAAGTGTGCCAATTTGCACCGATCATTTCATTTCGTAACATTACACACATCTCCCGACGAGATGCAATTGTTCTCGAGCAGCGGGAGGGCCAGGGCTCCAATGGCCAGGTGTGTTGTAAGGGGGGAGAAAATAACAACAATGATCTACCCCTGGGGGGACCCATGATGACGGTCAAGAAGCCTGAACAACTCACCTCTTGCTGCTCGCGGAGTTGATGCTCTTTTCGTCGTTCGTCCGGCACGCTCAACGGGTAGACCTCGATGCGTGCTGAACTTTCGACCTGGAAATTGAGAAATCGATTGATGAAATCAATTGGAGAAAGAAAAGAAATCAATGATTGTTGATGGTGAAAAGTGCAAGATTTCTGATCATACAGAAAGATGGGGGAGGGAAGAGAAGGGGGGGGGGGCTCTGATAGTGGGCAAATAGTGCAAATGTGGGTGGGGGGGGGGGCGCAGAGGAGCCGCGCGGGGATCTGATCGATAAGGATAGCGCGGTGGACAGTGGATAGGGTCGCTTTCAGATTCCTTCTAGACCAGACTCTAGACACCCAACAGCAGAGGAGCTTGGGACTAGTGGCTCAGCGGGTGTCTAGGAGCTGTTATTGTTGACGGGGGGGGACCCCATCAGGTAGATGGGGGAGGGGTGGAGCCAGGTATCTCAAGATCAAGAGGTGTGAAAAGGAAGCGGGGGGGGCTTTGGGGCGCCCGCGGGAGGGGAGCGCTATGACGATGATGATGATGATGATTGTTGGTGATGGGAGCCCTGGAGCCACAACAAAAAATATCCCAGGGCCCCCGAGAGATGATCAGATCTCTCTCTCTCTCTCTCTCTCTCTCTCTCTCTCTCTCTCTCTCTCTCTCTCTCTCTCTCTCTCTCTCTCTCTCTCGGGCTCTCGGGCTCTCGGGCTCCCGGGAGCCCGCTGTTTATCCACCCCTCTTCCCCCGCACACACACACACACACACACCACTTTTTTGCCGTCCGTCACCGAACTCTCTCTCTCTGTCGTCTGCGTATGCGCCAATTAGCACCAATTAGCACAATCTTTCTCGGGGATCCGATGGGAGAGAGAGAGAGAGAGAGAGAGAGAGAGAGAGAGAAAGAGGAAGATTGCAACACACAGCCAGGCCAGGAAGAGCTCAGCAGCTCTTCTCGGTGGGAGTTTTTTGGCTACTTTCACATGTGCACAACTGGGAACGGCGGCAAGCGAGCGGGGGCACACGGACTACGGTAGGCGCTTCGAATCGATGTGAGAGGAGCAGCGGAGCCGAGAGGGGCGAACGTGGGAACGGCGTTGGGAAAGAGAGTGCGAAGATATGAACCTCTCGCTCGTTCGTTTAAGACAATCCCCCCTTCCCACCCCCCACACTTTCTTTCTTTCACTTCTCAAGTGCTCTCTTTCTGAGTTGAGTTTGTGAACTGTGCAAATATCCCCCCCCCCCCTCATCCAGCCCCAGAGGGCTACGTGCACTTTTTCCAGCCAGCCAGCTCACCTTGCCGAATCGATTCTCCGAGACGACGGTGTACTCGCCGGCCTCGTCGGGTGTCACCATCGAGATTTTGAGCACCGCCAGCGAGCCCTTGTACGTCATTTGCATGCGCGGCCCGGCGAGTTGAAGCGGCCGCCCGTTGAATAGCCATTGGATCTGGAAACAAAAAGGGCAAAGTGTTCCAACTGGCTTTCAGCCTACCCGCGGTTTCGGGTTTCCGACAATGTTGGCTTGGAGGATCGCGTCGGTGCCCTCGGTGAGTCGGAGCCCTCGCAGTGGCGTTCGGACGATGGGCTTCGTGCCGACGCCGCGAGCGTCTAGCGCCGAGAGCTCCGGCTCTGTCTCCGACTCGGAAATCGTCCAGTGCTAGAATCTCCCTTATCACTGATAAGACTCAAACCTATCACTTGCCATATCAACGCTTCCCTGATCCGTGTCGTAGCCCTGCTTCTGCATCTGCTTCTGCGCGACACTACTCGGTCGCAGCGTCTGCGAGAGCAGGCCCTGCTTGCGGTCCTTCGTCAACCGCGTCTGCTCATTGGCGAACCATCGATCGTACTGCTCTCTGGGCAGCAGTTGCGCTCCACTGACGGCCTCTCCGTGCACGTTCGTCGCCTTGATCATGTACTCTCCGGCGTCGTCGTTGAACATTTGCGGGATGATCAGCGAGATGATGCCCGTCTTCGCGTCGTGCTCGATCTTCGCGCGGTAGTTCTGCAGTGGTTTGCCGTTCTTCATCCACTCAATGTTCGGCGGCGGGACGGCGATGACACGTCCTTCGAACGTCACCCCGGCTCCCGGTTTCAACGGCTGGTGCCGAAGTTCCTTGAGGAAGATCGGCGCCGACGGACCGACTGGCGTCTGTGGAGGTGCTGGGGACCTGAACTCTGATTAGAGTGGCTCTTCACAATGGAAATACTCACGCAACAGCGGATTTGGCTCCCGGGACAGGTGTGGGCGCTGGGGCGACGATGAGGATGCACGTGGACTGTTTGGTGCCGACGGCGTTCGACGCTTGCGCCGTGAACCGTCCACTGTCGGCGGCTTGGACTTGCGGGATGACCAGCCGGTGTTTGAGTCCGTCCTCTTCCACCTGAAAAGTTGCCAAGTTACCACTATTCAGGCACTGTTCACTCACCCGATAGTCCGGACACGTCGACACGTTGTGTCCGTCTTTGAGCCATTTGATCACCGGATCCGGATGGCCTTCGAGTTGGCACTCGAGGATGATCGTCTCGCCAACTACTGCTCGTTTATCGGCTAATGGCTGGAAATCGCGCGCGTGCGTTTTGGGGTAGATCAAAAATGCGTCTCCCGCCTACCCGAATGAAAGTCGGCGCAACCCGATTGGCGGCGGGTCGCTCGCCGAGCGGTTGCTTGAACGGCATTTCAAACTATTCGATTCTTCTGCTTCGTTTCTTTTTCTCTTTGGTTTTCGGGGGATTGTTAAAAGTGTCAATCTTCGCCCATGCGCTGAAAAAAAAAACAATGATGAGCTCTGAAATACCGTTGTTCCTCGAATAGAGCGACACGCTTGCGGAGAATCGATTATACATCCAGATTGATAAGAGATATCAAACAGTTGTCAATTGCAAACTTGTAGTCCTGGTTTTGATCTACAAGTTTGCCGTTGACAACATCTTGCTATCTTTTATCAATCCCGAGATATAAGTGTATATTTTGTCTCAAAATGCTCAAAAACACCGAAATTTCGGGAAAACTCGCAATTTCGGGGCATTTTAAGACAAAAAATCAAGAAAAAGAGACATTTCAGCAGGTAGCCATCCGAAAATTGGAGAAAATCAAACGATTTGCCGCAAGTGTTCCGATCGAGATGTCTCCACAATCTAGCAAGTCTAGAGTAGTTTTGATCTACAGAAGAGACGTGTTTCTTATCAGTTCAAAAACCTAGATTTCACTTGATAAGTGGAAGTGATAAGGTAGAAGAGGTGCCGTATGGAACAGGATTGTTGTTCAAGAGGCCTACTGCGGGCGAATCATTATATCTCGAAACTGGTTAGAGATATCAAAAAGTTGTCAACAGCAAAATTGTAGCCCTAGCTATGATCTACAAGTTTGCTCTTGACAATTTTCTGATATCTCTTATCCATCTCGAGATATAATGATCATCCTTGGGGTACCACTCTATAAAGCCTTTTGAACATAAAGCTCCAAGTTCCGCGATTGATAAAATGATAAGAAGAATCGACCATCCAACCAATAGCACCTAGGGAACAAAGAGAAAGAGTGCACAATCATTCTCAAGTGTCCGGGGGGCAGATATGAATATTCGGTGGGCGAACATTAGCACGAAAAAGAAAAATAGAGAGATCTCGCATGCTCCTCCCGTGCGGGATGATGGGGAAAGAGTGTGGATTTCGTCGAGACGCAGAGTCACTCGAAAAGGCAAGAAGATAAACAGAGGGGGGAGCCGCTCGCCGGCGGTCAAATCTCAAGGAACATTCGAATTCTGTAGATAATGTTTCCAAAGTAGCAAAAACTGTCCGAGTCAGTAGTTGTTGCATTCTCCCCACAAGACCTACTACTACTACCTGTCGGCACTGTTTGCCGAGCTCTCCTCAGGGAGCCCCCACCCCCCGTAGATCAAAGGTGAGCCCCATATCCCCCTCTACATCCAAGAATAACACCTTAACAGAGAGAAAACGGCAAAGCGACAAAGCAAAAAAAAAAAACGAAACAGAAAGATCTCTCAAAGAATATGCCAACAGAGATATAGTGTCGATGACGGACGGACGGCCTGGGAGAGAGAGAGAGAGAGAGAGAGAGAGAGAGAGAGAGAGAGAGAGAGAGAGAGAGAGATGTGCCACATCTTGTCATGCTGACCCCACCCGCGTGTCTGCACCTCTTCCATCACAATGTGCTCTTGGTGCGCGCGCGCGGGAGCCGGAGCATCCCGGCAGCAGGAGCTCACTCTCGAGCGCGCTGTAATGCTCCGAGAGGAGCTCCAAGACACGGGGGGCTCCTCAGAGTAGAGAGGGAACGAGAGAGATATAGAAAGTGAGAGCTCCCGTCTCCGAGGGACGGGAGGCGAGTGCGGTTTAGTAAACACTCTGAGAAACATGCGCCGATTGTAAACCAGATACATGTTCCCCTGCTTCTGTTGCTGCTAAGATTACCATTTTATATCATCACAAAGAGTACGTATATATACAACCGAATTCGTCACGAAACATTCTATACTACACGCCGGGAGAGAGAGAGAGAGAGAGAGAGGGGTTTCAGATGGTAAGATCACTACAGTTGACGATCGATGATACAGACGTAAAGGAGGAGGAGGACGTGTCGAGTTCGCTGTGGTACGGATGATCAAAGTACTCGAGATCCAGGCCCTCCTTCAGGTAGGGAATGTAGGGCGGCGGGGCGGTCGAGTTGAGGACGGCGTCAAAGTCAGTGTCCATGAAGAACGGGTGCTTTTTAATGTCGTCCGTCGAGTAGTAGCCGAGACGCGCTTCCGGGTGTCGGGCCATTAGCTGCAATCATATCAGTGGTGATAAGTGATAGAACAACGACTCACCCCAATGAGAAGGTCTTGGAACGTGTACCACTTGTTGACACGCGAGTGCGCCTGCATGTCCGCTTCGCGCGTTCCGTAGAATGGCTGCTCGCGCGTCTGAAAGATAATCGGTAATCTGCTTCAAGTCAATGAGGGGCTCAAACATTGACTCTAATGCTCCTGAATGCTCCAGAGGTTCAAAAATGCTCCAGAAGCTCAAAAATATCCTGGACAACGGATCAGGTGCTCTAGAATGTCCCTGAATGTCCCTCTAAGCTATAGATGCTCAAAAATACCCTGTACAACGGAGAGAATGCTCTTGAGTCTCCCAGAATGTTTTTCAAAGCTATATATGCTCAAACATTGGCTCTTAATGCTCCAGAGGCTCAAAAATGCGCTGAACACTGAATCTGATGCTCAAGAATGCTCGTGACCATCTCAAAATGTCCTCCAATGCCATAAATGCCTCAAAATGCCTCAAGATGCTCCAGATTTCTCCAGAAGCTAAAAAATGTCCTCGACAACGGATCGGATGCTCCAAAATGCTTTTGAACATTCCAGAATGTCTAGAAATGCTATTGATGCTTCAAAATGCTCCAGATTTCACCAAAAGCTCACAACTGCTCTAGACAGTCGTTATGATGCTTATGAATGCTCCTGAGCATGCTCTAGATTCTCCAGAGATGCTCCAGAATGCACTCCGCCACAGAATGGTCCGGAACGTTCCAAAACACCACAAACTGCTACCAAAAGCTCCAGGCGGCTCTATGAAGCTCGCCAAAGTTCAAAACACTCACCCTCAACTGATACAACGACACTCCGACGGCCCACCAGTCCGCCTCAATACCGTAGGGCTCTCGTCGGTGAATCTCGGCCGCCAAATGGGTCGCCGTGCCGACGATATCGCACATCTTCTCGCTCCTCGACTTCAACCGTTTGCACAGTCCAAAGTCGATAATCTTCACGACGCCCTCGCGCGTCAACATCATATTCTCCGTCTTGAGATCGCGATGCGCGTACATCTTCTGATGGAGGTACTCAACGGCGAGCACGATCGACGCCGCAAAGAACGTCACCTCGGCCTTGTTGAAGCCGTGCGCCGTGCGCGAGAGATGCGTGTGCAGGTCGCCAGCCTCGCAAAACTCGAGCACCAGATGGAGGGCGTCGTTCTCGATGAAGGAGGCGATGAGCGAGCAAATGAACGGATGCTGAATGTGGTTGAGAATGTGCAGTTCGGGCGTGTTGAACGAGCGCGTCCGCGCGTCGCGTTGCACAATCTTGATCGCGCAGTAAATGTCGTCGTCGACGCGTTGCGCCAATTGCACCGTCCCAAACGCGCCGACGCCAATCACCGAGTGCAGTTTGTAGCTCTCGAGCGAGTCGACACGACGCGGTCTCGAGTGCGCTCGCGACGACGACGACGACGGCGTCGACGGCGGCGGCGGCACGACAAACTGATTCTGCGAGACGGCCGGTCGGAGGCGGAAGCGTCGTTGAGTGTCGCGGGCGAGGACGAGTCCGTTGCGACGGACGCTCAGCGAGTTGCGCATCGCGTCCTCGTAGTTCTCGTCGAGACGCTTCTCCATCGACTGCTCCGGATCCGAGTAGGTCGTCTGAAAAGGAGCTGCTGTTATTGGTCTGGTACAACCTCGTCATTTTTTTCCTATTGTAGTTCCGTGAACAGAGCGGCACGCTGGCGGAAAATCGATTTATCTCGAGATTGCTAAGCGATATCAAAAAGTTCCCAACAGCAAACTTTCAGTTTTAGCTATAATCTACAAGTTTGCTGTTGACAACTTTTCCATATCTCTTATCAATCTCGAGATATAATGATTCTCCGGCAAAGCTCTTCTCGATGGCAGCCGATAGTATGGCAGCCAATAGTGAAATTGAGCCACTTATATCTCGAGATTGATCAGGGATATCAAAAAGTTGTCAACGGCAAACTTGTAGTCCTAGCTGTGCTCTACGAGATTGCAGTTGACAACTTTTTCCAATCTCTTATCACTCTCGAGATATAATGATTGTTCGGGGCAGCGTTTCCACTCTATTCGAGAAAATCCTCTAGATTGCTCACCTGAAAATGAAGCGTTCCCTCCGGAAACAAGTTGACTGTCCGATGCGCAAAACTCGCGTACGGGTATTTGGCGTCGTGCTCGTCGAGCAACGCCTCCAGCTGCATCGTGCCAATGGCGCACAACGAGCGACTGTCCGTGTGGTAGACCTCAAAGTCGAGTTGTCGTGATTTGTGCAGTTGGATGGCCTCCTCGTCGCCGCACACCATCGTCTTCTTCTCGTTCCACACCACCATCGCCACCTCTTTTCCGCCAACGTGCAACACGACAATGTAGTCGTTCGAGGCGGTGGCGGCGTGGTGGTGGGCGCCACCACGTCGGAACCGGTGACGACCGAACACTGACGACTTCTTCTTCTTGACCATCTGGTAGAGGTACGCGGACGCGTAGCTTCCCTTCCGCGGCTTCGTGTCGTTGGGCAGGGCCGACAGGCCGGTGATGCGGATCTTGAGCATTCCCGACACTTGAACCGGCAGGTTGCGCTTCTGTGTGCCGTCACGCGAGCGTCGCACACTGATCGGCGTCGACGGCGGCCCGTCGTGCTCGTTGGCGTACTCGACGAGCAACTCCAACTTCTCGCTGAGCACCAGAATCGCTTGCTCCGTCTCTTGGAGCACCTTCTCGTTGGGACACTCCTCTTTGATGAGGCTCTCGCGCACCTTTTTCGCGCCGTGGCACAGCATTTGCGTGTTGAGAATTTGTTGGCCAATGTTGGCGAACGCCGCGTTCGGCGCGCTGTTGTTGTTGCGCATGTGAATCAGACGCATCTTCATCGACGTGATTTTCGACATGGAAATCTGCAAAAATGCATCCAAAATGAGGCAAGGAACTTCGCGCCTATGCTCTGCCAGAGAATCAACATATCTCGAGATTGATAAGAGATATCAAAAAGATGTCAACATCAAGTTTGTAGATCAAAACTAGGGCTACAAGTTTGTTGTTGCCAACTTTTTGATATCTCTTATCAATATCGAGATATATTGATTCTCCGACAGAGCTCTTCTCGATGGCAGTCTCGTGTGTTTCGAGACCGCTGGCGGCCGGAAATCGTCATTTCGAGGGAATTCAACAAAAAAAGGGAAACTCACATCAATTTGCTGCTTCATCGACACCAAATCGTAGGGCTCTTTGCGGTCGATCGACTTTTTACACCTCTCGACGATCAACTTCTCGCGGCAGATTTCGTTCTGTACATAACTAGCCGCCTAGAATACACATGTCCAAATCATAAACTCACCATAAGTTTGTCCATCGTTTGCAAAACTAAAAAATGGCACGAAACGCCGCCGCGGTGACCGTTCGACGACGAGGCGACCGACGACGACGGCGAGGTCGCGCGGTGGAATAAACGTGCGGTGAGTTTTTGCATGCAATAAGAGCACAGGGAGAGAGAGAGGAGAAATGAACGTGTACTCTCCCTTCTGCAGGGGGAATAAGAAGGCAAATGGATGTGAAGATCGATAATCGAGAAGACGTGCGGGGGAGTGGACAGACAGAGAGCGAGAGACGACGACGACGAGCAATGTCCCACTGTCGAGCGAGATGACCCCCCCCCCCCCCGGGGGGTCACCTGGTGACGTGGACAACGCAACAGATGCGCTCTAAATTGGTCGTTCGGGGAGGAGGGTGGATTGACTATTTGATTCCGGAACAGCACCAAACAATGGCCAGGAACCTATGAATCCGGTTGACGCTCAGCTTCATCGGAGTATAGAGTAGAACATCCGGAACCTTTCCGGGTCATTTCCGGAGAGCAAACGGAAGTTGATGTTATGGAAAAGTACGGTGGCGTTTTCCTGGATTCTCTGTTGGAATCTAGTTCACGCTCAACTTCCAGCAGCATATTGCACAGGTTCCGGAATGTTTCCGGAATCTTCCGGTATTCATGGATAAGTTAATGAAAACACGGGCTGATTGGCATGTTCTTAGAGTCCTTACGCTTTTTGTCACTTTCAGAAACATGATGGATGTTGCGTAAATGTTTCCGGACAACCGGAAGGCCATTGAACTCCGGAAAAGCGTTCCAAGTCGTTGACATAAACTACGATATCCGGAACCTTTCCGGGTCATTTCCGGACCTATTCCGGATCGCCACTAGCCTGTAATCATGGTGATTGCTGGAGTTCGACTTTCCGGAATCCATTCCGGTATTCCGACTCTATATTGAACCCTCAACAACTCAAGATTGACCAATTCCCAGTCCGCCCTTCCCGTGCCCTTGAGAAACTCATTGACCCCAACGAACCGGGGCAAAGTTCACAAATTTCTCTCACTTTCCAACCAACTGGACGACCTTCGAAATGTGTGTTGTTTTCTGCCAAACAATGTCGTCCTAATTGTTTTGCGCGTGCCCCCCGAGATGAGTGGGAATCATCGGATCAGCGAATCGAATTAACACACAAAACTAGAGAGGGCGAACTGAAGTGGGTGTATATAAAGACAGGACAGGCTGTTGTTTTCGGCCATTCTGAAAATGTCGCGGTTCGCTGGAAAGGTGGCAATTGTGACAGGTGGGTTGGCCAGCAAAGAACATTCCACAACTATCACTATTTCAGGATCCTCCAACGGAATCGGCCGTTCCACCGCTTGCCTGTTGGCGAGGGAAGGCGCAAAGGTGACGATTACGGGCCGGAATGCCGAGCGGCTCGATGCGACGAGAAGGGCGATGCTGGCGGAGGGAAAGTGCTCTTCTGAAGTGAACGTGGTGATTGGTGATATCACTGATGGCGAGTGTCAGGAGGAGTTGATAAAGAGCACGTTGAGCAAGTTCGGCCGCATCGACATTCTGATCAATAATGCGGGAGCGTCGTTTTCGGATCCGTCGGGGAAGGTGGGGATTCAGGGTGCGATGGATGTGTTCGATGAGAACGTTCGGCTGAACTTGAGAAGCGTCGTGGAGCTGATTCAGAAGTGTCGTCCGCATTTGATCAGCGCCAAAGGGGAAATTGTGAACGTGTCGACGATCGCCGCCGGGCCGCAACCCGTGAGTCTTTGGCTATTCTTTCTACAGTACCCCATCAAGTTCCAGTTCCTCATGTACACGTACTACGGCGCTGCGAAGGCGGGTCTGGACCAGATAACTCGATGCTTGGCGGTTGAGCTCATTGAGCACGGCGTCCGGGTGAACTCGGTGAGCCCGGGGCTCATCGCCACCGGCTTCTTGAATGCGATCGGAATGTCCGACGAGGCGGCGAAGAAGGCGCAGAGTTACTATTCCGAGCATCGAGATTGCATCCCAGCCGGCTACGCGGGGTCGCCGGAAGACGTCGCTTCGTTGATAGCGTTCCTGGCGGATCGGAACGCGTCGCGCTTCATTCTCGGCCAGTCGGTGGTCATCGACGGCGGCACGTCGTTGATTTGTGCGATGGCTTCGCATGATTTGGATAAGGTTTTGGGATGATTAATTAATCTGATAAATAAACTTTTCTATTTTTGATTTGCTTCTCTAATCCGGCGAAGAAGGCTCAGAGTTACTAAAGTCACAAAGGCTACACTAGACACGAAATGGCCTGTGAAACCGTGTCAATTGCCACAAACCACATGGGGGATGGTGGTCTTTATAAACTGAAGTGTTAGAGAAGGGGAGTATCATTATTGCTAAATGTCCCGCTTCACTGGCAAAGTTGCTCTTGTTACAGGTGAGCCGAAGCGCCTAAAGCCCCCCATAAACGCTGCCCGGGAGAACTGTTATATCTCGACATTGATAAGAGATATCAAAAAGTTGTCAACGGGACACTTGTAGTCCTAGTTATGATCTAAAAGTTTGCAGTTGATAACTTTTTGATAGCTCTTATCACTCACGAGATATATGTGGAACAACTTTTGATCGCTAGAACTCTACAGCTAACGTGTAGTCTACGCATTTGCGACCAACGTTCTTTGCACAGAACAAACGAAGACAAAACGCAAATTTCCAGGTTCCTCTAACGGAATCGGTCGAGCCACTGCGATTCTGTTCGCGAGGGAAGGCGCAAAAGTGACAATCACCGGGAGGAACGCCGAACGACTCGAGGCCACTAGGAAGACCATTGTGAGCTCTGGAGTTGCCGAGGATCACGTGCTCTCGGTCGCCGTCGATTTGTCCACAGATGCCGGTCAAGAGGAGCTCATCAACTCCACCATCAAAAAGTTCGGTCGTCTGGACATCCTGGTCAATAACGCCGGTGCCGCGTTCAACGACGATCAGTTCAATACGGGCGTGGCTCAGGACATTTCAGTCTACGATCGCATCCTTCAAATCAACTTGCGAAGCGTTGTCACTTTGACCCAAAAGGCCAAACCGTATCTGATCGCTGCCAAGGGGGAAGTGGTGAACGTGTCGAGCATCGCCGCCGGGCCGCAGTCTTCTCACGCGTACATCTATTACGGAATGTCGAAGGCGGCGTTGGATCAGTTCACGAGAAGCGCTTCAGTCGACCTGATTGCTCACGGGGTTCGGGTGAACTCGGTGAGCCCTGGAGGAGTCCGAACTGGGTTTGGGGACGCGATGGGTGTAACTGAAGGGATGCTGGATAAGGTGGGTGATAAGATAAGCTGATAATCGCTCTATGATCTCTTCCAGATGATCGATCACCTGGAGGCTCACAAAGAGTGCCTTCCATGCCGGAAGATCGCCGACCCGATGGACATTGCTTATATCATCGCGTTCCTGGCTCACCGCGAGCACTCCTCCTACATCATTGGCCAGTCGATCGTTGCCGATGGCGGATCCACGTTGATAATGGGAATGAACACGCATGAGATTCAAGAAGTGTTGAGCAAATAAACTGATTGTTATATTTAAGTAAAATCACATCAAATCACAATTGAAAGTGCGAAAACAAAGTGATCGCTCACTCAGAAAAATAATGACCTAATAGTCCGCAATGTTGCGTCACATATGGTGCCATTTGCACAGAGGGCACCGAAAAATACGACGATTTACAGTAGTTCTCGCTTTTTCTATGACTACGATTCCTACAAACCACACTCTGATCATCGGCGCCCTATATAAGAGGCGGCCACTGTTATCAGTAATCAGTCGAATCAGTTCAACATGACACGATTCGCCGGCAAGGTCGTCATTGTCACAGGTTTGATTCTCACTCTTCAATTCTCTATTCTCCTCTTTTCCTCTCAGGCTCTTCAAATGGAATCGGTCGCGGGACGGCGCTGCTGTTCGCCGAGGAAGGCGCAAAAGTGACGATAACGGGAAGAAATGTGGCCCGTTTGGAGGCGACCAAGAGCCAAATCCTCGGCGCCGGTGTTCCCGAAGACCACGTGCTCTCGGTCGCCGTCGATTTGACGTCGGATGCGGGTCAAGAGGAGCTCATCGACTCCACAATCAAAAAGTTCGGTCGTCTGGACATCCTGGTCAATAACGCCGGCGCCGCGTTCAATGACGATCAGTTCAATACGGGCGTGGCGCAGGACATTTCGATCTACGACCGGGTGATGCAAATCAACTTGCGAAGCGTTGTCACTTTGACTCAAAAGGCCAAACCGTTTCTGATCGAGGCCAAGGGGGAAGTTGTGAACGTCTCGAGCATCGCCGCCGGACCACAAGCTGTAAGATGTCGAGAGTGATAAGAGATATCAAAAAATTGTCAACAGGAAACTTGTAGTCCTAGTTGTGATCTACAAGTGTCCTGTTGATAACTTTTCGATATCTCTTATCAATCACTAGATATAATCATTCTCCTTCCCTTCAAAACAAAGACCCTCTTGTTTGGATGTCATCGAAATGGCCCCCAAGAGCTCTGCCAGAAAACCCTGATATCTCGAGATTGATAAGAGATATCAAAAAATTGTCAACAGCAAACTTGTAGTCCTAGTTGTGATCTACAAGTGTCCTGTTGATAAGTTTTTCTCTTATCACTCTCGAGATATAATCTTGTCAATCTCAAGATATAGCGGCAGAGCTCTCCTCTCCTCCTAGATTTATCAGTGGAGCGCTTTTTCCAAATCTCAAAAAATGTGTTCCCTAGGCGCACACCTACATGTACTACGGAATGTCGAAAGCGGCGCTGGATCAGTTCACAAAAAGCGCCGCGATCGACTTGATCCCGCACGGCGTGCGTGTCAACTCGGTGAGCCCCGGATGCGTGTACACTGGAATCGGTGAGGCGATGGGAATGCCCGAGGACGGTTTTGAGAAGGTGCACACCCTCTCCGCCGCCGTGTCTCCTACCAATTTCTTTCCAGATGATCCGATTCATGGAGTCGCGAAAGGAGTGCATTCCGAGTCGGGTGGCCGCTCAGCCGGCGGATATTGCGCATATCATTGCGTTCCTGGCCGACAGAAGACTCTCCTCCTACATCATTGGCCAGTCGATCGTCGCCGACGGTGGATCCTCGTTGATAATGGGAATGCAGACGTACGACATGGCAGACATTCTCAAGCAGTGAATCTAGAGTTCTATGTGTCCTTCTATGCAAATAAACACATTGTGTACACCTATAGATAATCATCGCTCTGCTTATCAGTTTACCAGTTGACACTTGTCACTGGGATTATCCGTGACGTCGTCTAGAGGAGTTCGAACTTCACGCTCCTACACTAGACGCCCAGAACTACACTAAACACCAGAACTCAACGTGCAGTGCATTTTGCCAGGTGTACACTTTCTAGGACGGTCGTAAATCGAAAACATTTATTCATCTATCATCTAAGGAGCCTTCAAACTGACGGCTTCAACATATCCGCCATGCTATGCGCACTCATTCCCATTATCAACGAAGTGCCGCCGTCGACAGTGATCGACTGTCCGATGATGTAAGTGGACGCTTTGCGATCCGCCAGAAATGCGATCACATTCGCAATGTCGTCGGATTCTCCGATCTTGCCGCACGGAATGCACTCTTTCCGATTCTCCATGAACGTCTCCCAGTTGAGAATCATCTCGCGCGTCATTCCCATCGCCTCTCCGAAGCCGGTCCTCACGAAGCCAGGGCTCACTGAGTTGACTCGAACGCCATGGGGGATCAGGTCAATTGCGACACTCTTTGTGAACTGATCCAACGCCGCTTTCGACATTGCGTAGTACATGTATTCAGGGGTCTAAAGCAACACTAATAGATCACTTCCCCCACGGCCACTTACACCGTGTGTGCTCGCTCCGATGCTCGAGACATTGACAACTTCCCCTTTGGCCTCGACTAGATACGGTTTGGCCTTCTGGACCAAAGTGACCACGGTGCGCAAGTTGATCTGCATAAAACTGTCCAGAATCGACACATCCTGATCTATCCCCATCAGTCCGTGCTCGTCGTTAAAAGAGCCACCGGCACAGTTGACCAGGATGTCCAGACGAGCGAACGTCTTGATTGTGGAGTCGATGAGCTCCTCTTGACCCGCATCTGTGGACAAATCGGCGACGGCTATGAGCACGTGATCCTTGGGAACTCCAGCGTCCAAAATGGTCTTCCTAGTGGCCTCGAGTCGTTCGGCGTTCCTGCCGGTGATTGTCACTTTTGCGCCTTCCCTCGCGAACAGGATCGCAGTGGCCCGTCCCATTCCGTTGGAGGATCCTGAAGAGGGAGATTGACTCCTGTCGTCGTGACCAACTCACCAGTCACCACGGCCACTTTACCAGCGAATCGGGCGGTCATTTGGAATAGAGGCGATGTTGGGGGAACATCGCGTCGAACTGATTATATACCGATGTAGTTTGTGTAGTTTGACGACGATATTCAAAAGCGTGTTTTGTAGGGGGCGCGGATTGGGCCGGCGGAGAAAGGGAAGAGATGTCTGTGGTTTGTGATATGCTGATATGTTATCAGAAAGATCAGAGATTGATAAGCTAAGAGACAATATGTTCACACAGTCTACTGTATATGGTACTTTCTGGAAAATGGTACTTTCTGGGAAACCAGGCTACCGTATTTCCTCGAATAGAGCTAGATGCTGCCGGAGAATGATTACATCTCGAGATTGATAAGAGATATCAAAAAGTTGTCAACTGCAAATTTATAGTCCTAGGTGTGATCTACAAGTGTGCTGTTGACAACTTTTTGATATCTCTTATCAATTTCGAGATAGAATGACTATAAGGCAACGTCTGGCGCTATTCGAGGAAATGCGGTAAAAAAGTGTTTTGTTTTGATCATTTGAATCTTTTCTGACAATGTATTATCATAAAAAAGAGGTATATCAAGCGGAAATGAGCAAGAACTGAATGTCATGCGGTGATTGAGACTGTTGACACCCTTGAGCTGAACTTTCGTAACCCCAGAGTTCCTGTAACTTCTGATCTTTTGTGATCTTGTACCCTTTTGTGATCTACTAACTCAAAATCGCCAATCGGAAGTCATTGATACAAAACATTGCAATCAACGGCTCTATGGATGGGTAGATGGCCATGCTGGCGCTGGCAAAGTTGGCGAATCGTCCGAGGCTCCAGCCAAATAGCGGCAGACTGATCATGAGTCCGACTGGGATGTACATGAGCACAAATGGGACGATTGTCTGGAATCGAGGCAATTTTGGAAATCTGCAACTTTTTTTTCGCGGTTTTTGGAGAAAAAAATAAATTTCGTCCAAATTTCAATATATGCCCCATCAATCGAACGAGCTTTTCACGCTGATTACGCCTATGTTGTGCAAAAGAGAGGAAACTCAAAAATGACAGAAAAACCGGGCCGCAAAAGTTGAGCGCGCGCCCCTGAGTTGAAAAATGGGCGCGTAACCCACTGCGCCACGTGACAACTTGGAACACTGAGCGCCGAGTCTAGTGATATCGCCGCTCGAATCCGGCTTTGTCGACGTCGAAAGCAAAAGTTCCGAGAATAGGGGGTGTCTAAAAAGCGTTACCTGCACGATGAGCATAAGAAACAGCTGCCTGTTCAAGTCCAAAGTCCTCGCGCTCATGTTAACGCTGGCGGTCTTCATATGGGAGTAGATTTCGTAGGCGAAGAAGACGATCATACTGGCGATGATCATCTGAGAATGTTTTCTTATCACTATAGCGTATCAGCTCCCTCACAATGATAACAGTGCAAATCATCGATGATGCCACGTCGCGAAGCCGCCACGTCTTCTCGCCATTCTCTCCGATCGTCCAGTAGAGCGAACATACAAATGAGATGGTCATCGAGTCGACGTCAAAGGTGTCTCGAAGGTCTTTCCTGAGTGATATCCTTATCATATCAATGTTATATCACTACGGATTCACTTCATATACTCCCGCTTCTCGGGAGTCGCCGACACTCCCCAGCTGAATGCTCCGAAAGCGACGAGGAAGACGGGCAGGCAAGGGGCGAAGATGAGATAGATGCGGTGGTCGCTGATCAGGTATAACTGGTCGGGTCTAAGATAGGGCTTTGGAGGTGAATCGGAGTGCGTGGCTCACTTGCAAAGAGCAACGTATCTGTAGAAGAATTGCGAGGCGAAGACGCAAATGAGCAGCACGAATGTTGAGCAGTGGAGGCCTGGAGCTAACAACTGTCGTAAAATCTAACACGCCTGTGTGCCTGCACCACATGTGACGCAACACTGCGGACTATTGAGTCATTCTTTTCCTAAGTGAGCACTCTCGTTGTTCTTTTGTTCTCCCCAGAGTACCCACTCGAGGAATTTTTTCCTCGATTAATCGAGGAATCCTCGAGTGATCGACTTTCATTCCTCGACGAAAAATTAGTCGAGGAAAAATTCCTCGAGGAATCCTCGACGAAAAATTCCTCGAGGAATCCTCGACGAAAATTCCTCGAGGAATTTTTCGTCGATTAATCGACGATTCCTCGACGAATTGGCAAATATCGTTTTTGCACGTTTTTCGCCGCCGCCGACATCGTGCGGGTTTCGCCGACCGTCGTACAACGTGTGTGAGGGGCGGGGCCTTTCTCTTCTCAATTTCAGCAACCCATTTCGCAATACTCTCTCTCGACTTCTTCAAACATTTTTTTCGTAATTTTGTTAGAAAGCTCTGCAGTGGATCTGAGTAAAATTCTTTGCAAAGAAAATATTAAGCTTTCACGCATATTCTTTGGCATTTACGTGTGATAAAACGGGAAAAGTTGTAAGAAACTGAAGACACAAACACAAAATCCGATTCTCACTATTTTTGATTGCTGCCAATTTCGCGAAATTCTGAGTTAGGAAATTGAAGAAATTTCACCGCGGTCACCGGCTTTTCAATCGTTTTTTTTCTTTCCAGTTTTAGAAATTAGCTGACACTATAACATTCATAGTACGTTTTGGTGGTACTTGTAACGAATAGACGTCCTTTGGAAAAATGAGCGTCATTTGGGAAAGGACGTCTGTATTTTTAAAGGAGGACGCTTATTTTTCGAAAAGACGTTCATTTTTCCAAAGGACGCCTATTCGTTACCAGTACCGTTTTGTTTTCTGTAATTATGAGTTCGCCGCGAGCGTGGATTCCGCAGTCGCTGTGTCGGCGAAGGTCCCGCAACGAAAGAGCGAGGCAGCACGTAAATTTCAGAGACGCAGACATCTTTTGGCAGTCTTTTGAGTTTTCGCACTTTGGAACTTTAGAGTTGCTTTTCTCAATATTTATCATTAAAGTACTTCTCTTTTCGGAATCTGAAAATTCGTGATTTGGACAAAGTAACTTCTTAACAATCTTAAATACGGGTATTATCGTTAAATCTCAAAATCGGAGTTGAAAATAAATGTTCAAACGTGGTTCGCCGTGTCTTGCTGCGAGATATCTCACGTGAACGTTTGAATATTTATTTTCAACTCCGATTTTGAGATTTAACGATAATATTCGAAAATGAAAAAAATTTTCTGGTTTTGCCAGTTCAAAGGTTTGCCAGTAAGCGCCTATGAAAATGGCTTCATATAACTCGAGAACTACCGAACAAAGTTGGGCGGAATACGGGCAACAAAATAACTAGAATTATTCATTCTGTTTTTCTTAAAAAACAGAATAACTTACCGGGTATTCCTTTTGGAGAAACATTTCTGAGGTTTTTACAGACATTTGCTACATAATATCAGAAAAAATCCCATAAATGAGTGAAAAAATATGGGAAATGTGTTGCAAAATATTGAGAAAAAACAGGCTCCGCCCCTCACACACGTTGTACGACGCTCCGCGGAACCCGCACGATGTCGGCTGCAGCGCGCACAGGCGCCATACAAAAATTCTCAATTTCTCGAGGAATCCTCGAATAATCGACGATTCCTCGAGGATTCCTCGATTAATCGACGAATTTAATAATCGACGAGGATTCCTCGAGGATTTTTTCCTCGAGGAATCCTCGTCGACTATTCCTCGAGGAATTTTTCGTCGAATAATCGAAAGTCGACGATTCCTCGATTAATCGTCAACTATCTAGTCGAGTAAGTACTCTGGTTCTCCCACTATTTATTGTGCTTTTTCTTAGTTTATTCAGCGAAGGACGAAATGTAACGACGAATCGTGCTGCGCCTTTAAAGCCCGACTACGGTGGTTGCCGATTATTAATTTCTTGTTTCTCACTCGATTCACCCAATTTCAGCGGTTTTTCGACGGTTTTTCACGGAACATACACTTTTTGTGCTTTTTTACAGGAAAAGCGCGAAAAACGGTTGAAAAACCGCAGAAATTGAGTGAATCGAGTGAAAAACAACAAGAAGTTAATAATCGGCAACTACCGTAGTCGGGCCTTAAAGGCGCAGCACGCTTTGTCGTTACATTTCGTTCTTCGTAACACAACTTACACGCGATGAACTGTCCGATGGCTTCGGAGAAGCGCGAAACGCCGAGAAACACGACGAGCATCGGACCTCTCATGTGGATCACGGGCTGGGCGACGATTTCGACCCACGAGAAGAGCATGGAACAGACGGTGAAGACGAGCATCACTTGTCGATAGGCGCCGAACAGTTTGCCGGCGATTTTGACGACCAGTCCGGCGAGAATCGAGTTGAGGACTTGGGCGCCGGTGAAGGCGACGTAGTGGATGATGTCGAGGTAGAACATGATGGTGTGAGATTGATTGAGAGAAGGGAACTCTGTGTGTGGAGGGGTGTACGCCGGAAATTGGATACGATTTGGTGGAGCACAGGGTTCTGTGAATTGGAGAACACAAACTCCGTCATACTCTTCATCTCTTCGTTGATTGATGTTTTGGTTCCTGGTCAGCGATGTTGGAATCGTGCGGTTGGATCCAATTGGAAAAAGTTTTTTTTTATTCAAAATTTCCCTTTTTGGTTTTTTGAAAAAAATGAAAATTTCTCAAATCGCAATGTTAATAACATGAATCGATAGAGAATTTTACGCTGATCACGCCTCAATTGTACAAAAAACACCAGAATGAAAACTGACTGCGAAAACGGGCCGCGAGGTTGAACCCGCGCCCATAAAATGTTTTTCGCGTTTTTGGCTCCGAAAACGTTAGAAATCGAGAAAACTGATCAGGTTTTCCGAATCTACGTACCAATTTGCACCAGAAAATGTATAATGGGGACCATTCTGAGAGAAAAAGTTTTTTTTCAAAATTTCCCAAAACTCAACTTTGGTTTTTGGTTTTTTGGGAAAAAATGAAAAATCTCCAAATCGCAATGATATAAACATGAATCGATAGAGAATTTTACGCTGATTACACCTCATTTGTACAAAAAACACCAGAATGAAAACTGACTGCGAAAACGGGCCGCGAGGTTGAACCCGGGACCATAAAATGTTTTTCGCGTTTTCGGCCCCGAACGCGTTAGAAATCGAGAAAACTGATCAGGTTTTCCGAATCTACGTACCATTTTGCACCAGAAAATGTATAATGAGGATCATTCTGAGAGAAAAAGTTTTTTTCAAAATTTCCCAAAACTCAACTTTCATTTTTGGTTTTTGGAAAAAAATGAAAAATTTCCAAATTCCAGTTTTTATAACATGAATCGATAGAGAATTTTACGCTGATTACACCTCATTTGTACAAAAAACACCAGAATCAAAACTGACTGCGAAAACGGGCCGCGAGGTTGAACCCGGGGCCATAAAATGTTTTTCGCGTTTTCGGCCCCGAACGCGGTGGAAGATCTACAGTCAAACACGACGAAAGGATCGATTTATCATAGAAGAAAGCTTCACTGAACAACAGAATTCTGATCATTGGACGATGTTTGGTATTTTCTGCCATTGATGGCTGAGATCTTGTGGGCTCTGTAGCGTATTGCAAAGAATCCTGAAAGGCCAAAATGTTTTTTTGATCATTCGCTATCCATCTCTATCTCACTCAATAAACACTTTCGAAAGTCCGCAATACAATACATGGCGATGAGTGGCTCGATCAACGGATAGATGGCAATGCTGGCACTTGGGTAGTTGACATAGGGACCCAAACTGAGATTGAGCAGCGGAAGGCCGATGAGCAGTCCGACTGGCACGTACATTGTGATGAAGGGGATGATGGTCTGCGAAGAAAGAAAATGCTCAAAACAGGGAAAAGATGCTCACGGACCTGAACAGTGAGCATGATGAAGAGCTGACGATTGAGTTCCAGAGTCCTCGCGCTCATGTGGATGCTGGCGGTTTTCATGTGGAAGTAGATTTTCGATGCGAAGAATAGGATCAATGAGGATAACGTCATCTGAATAGCGAAGGGATCGCAAAGTCCACGGACTGCGGGCGCTGACTCTTCGAAATGTTTGGCAGCGTGCCAAGTTGGCAATGTGCCAGGTATTTATAACCTGGCCGCACTGTTAGAACATGACAGTTTCCATTATTTCTAAGTTCAGAACCTTCTTCTGTAATTTTTCCAACTTCGAAGTATCCAAAATATTAGAAAGCCGCCGAGAAAATGAATCGTAAAAAAGGCGCTGTGTACTTTTGCGTCGCCGTGTATGCACAGTTCCAGTAAGATGTGCTCGTCGGCTGGCACCTGGCATCTTTTTTGTCCGCGCCGCCTTTTTTCAAGCTGATGAAACGAATTTTTTAAAAAAATGTTTTTTTTCCTTGAAAACTTGAATATTCTTTGTTTTTCTTGGTTAATTTTTAAACATTTCTGCTTTATCAGTCTTTTTCTAACGCGGAGACCATGTTTTTGAGATCTTAGCCAAATAAAAATGTCAGGTTTTTGCGGAAATATTGACCGTTTTCGAAAATACTTCGTTTCGGCTGGAAAATCATAAATGTCTGTTCTTTTTTTGCGAATTATCGAATCTTTCACACACGTGTTCGCTAATCAACAGTTCTTTATCGGAGTTTCGTTCTCGAATTGACATTTTTTTTCTTTTCTTTTTTCATTCAAATTTTGAATTCAAATTCACTTCCCACGGCGTCCAGAACTTCCAATCTGCATTTGCGCGTAATCTTTGATCATCGGCGCGAAATTCAAATTTCAAGTCCGAGGAAAAAGTTAAATTTTTCAGATTTTTCAATTTTTTCCCCGATTGGAGCAAAATTTCCAGGAAAACGTGGTCAGATAGTCTTCGAAAAGTCAAATTAAAGGAATTTGTGCGAAAATCTGGTCAATTAATGATGGCTAACAGCTGTTTTGCCTATTTTTACAGTCGGTACCTTCAAAACCTAACTCCTCTTTCAATTTTCCATGAATTTTTCTGTTTTTTGGCTCATTCGATAGCTTTTCGATTTCTCTAAAAAATTGGGCCGAAATTTTTCTGAAATTATTTTTTTTGTCAGGAATTAAAATTTTTCGGAAAGGGAAAAAATTTATTTTCATAAATTTCGGCCCAGTTTTTCAGAGAAATCGAAAAGCTATCGATTGAGCCAAAAAACAGAAAAATTCATGCAAAATTGAAGGAGGAGTTAGGTTTTGAAGGTACCGACTGTAAAAATAGGCAAAACAGCTGTTAGCCATCATTAATTGACCAGATTTTCGCACAAATTCCTTTAATTTGATTATTCGAAGACTATCTGACCACGTTTTCCTGGAAATTTTGCTCCAATCGGGAAAAAAATTGAAAAATCTGAAAAATTTAACTTTTTCCTCGGACTTGAAATTTGAATTTCGCGCCGATGATCAAAGATTACGCGCAAATGCAGATTGGAAGTTCTGGACGCCGTGCTTCCTCGTGAAGAATCGATTAGACAGGCAATCGGTCGAGAAAAATCACAGTTTCGAGCGAATTTTTCAAACAAATTGGTTTAAATTCAACCTTTAACCAAGTAAATTTACCTATACATTTTCCCAGACATTCAGACAAGGAAGGCGAAATATTGCGCGCGAAAATTTTCTGCGTGTCTGCACTCTCTCATCTCTAACCGTTGCCATTTTTACCTTTAATTCTCTTTATTTTTTGTGGCATCATAATAAAAAAACTCACTATAATGAAAACACAAATCGCCGAGGACACTACATCTTTGAATCGCCACAGCTTCTCGCCACCTCGTCCAGTGTTCCAGTATAGAGGAGCGATGAACGGGGTGAGTGACGAGTTGGCGTGGTAGATCGAGAGGAGGTCTTCTCTGGGGGGAATTGATTTTTTTTCCAGTTTCCATCTCCTCCACTCACTTCAAATACTCTCGCTTCTCGGCCGTCGCCGACATTCCCCAATCGACGACTCCGTACCAACCGACGTAAATGATTAGGCTCGGAACGAAAATCAGAAATAGCCGAGTTCCAGCGAAAATCTCCAGTAGTTTAGGTCTGAAACACCTTCTTCTTCTCTGACACCAAACTTTGGGGTTTCTCGCACTTGCAAAGAGCGCAATATCGGTAGAAGAACTGCGCGGCGAGAACGGAAATGAGAAAACCGAATGTGCCGCAGTGGAGGCCTAAAAACCAATTATCAGTTTTCGGTCGTGTTAGGCTCCTGTTTTACAGGCGATGAAGTGACCAATTGCTTCCGAGAATCCGGTTTGGTCTAGGAACACCACAAACATAGGGCCTTTTTGGTGGAGAACCTGAAGAGGACGGTGATTTCAAAAAAAGATTACTCTTCTCACCGGTTGAGTGACAATTTCAACCCATGAAAACAGCATGGAGCACAATGTGAACACGAGCATCACATGACGGTAGGCGCCGAACAACTTTCCGGCTCGTTTGACTATCAAAAGAGCCAGCAGGGCGTTGAGGGTTTGAGCGCCGAAGAAGCCGACGTAGTGGATGATATGTAGGTAGAACATAATAACGAATGAGGCCGTGAACGCTAGACACCGCGGCGGCGGTGGAGCGGAAATGAATGAGATGGGTTAACAGGAATAGTGGGAGCAGTTTCTGAACAATAGAAAAGCGAGTGAGTTAAAAAGTGAGTCAGGATTAATCTGAAGACGTATTGACGATAGTCTACTCGCTCTTCTAATCCGACATTGTATCCACAAATCGTGATGTGAGACGCCGTGTTTATGACGTTCTTTTTTTCATTTTTTTTTTCGGGGAAGGTAAGAAATGGGAAGAAAAAGAAACGAAAAACAATGGAAACAATATAAGGCCGGATTACACACTATACAAAATACCCTTGTGATGATTTTTAGTGGAGTGCTGAAGGAAAACGACAAACTACACTTATCATAATATTACTCATCATTATCTAGTTAAAGAGAAGGAAAAAACAAGAGGAAATCACATAAATCGTGGGAGGTGGAAGAAGAAAGAAAAGCAAGAAGATGGGAGTGGGGAAAGGAACCGAAAATTAAAAAAATTGATAAATTAATGATAAATTAAGCAGGAGGACTTGAGTCTAGTCGATGAGCTTCTTTGACTTGAAATAGTTGCGGAGGAAGAGAACTTGCCAGATGGCGAGACCGAGCAGGCACATCATCGAGAAGATCGACAGGTAGAGCACGCGGCTGTTTGTCGACTCTACAAGCGGATTTCATAATTTTTTGCATTTCAATTTTTAACAGCACGGTCTTAGTTGCTTGAATTTCGAATTTAAACCTTACCATTCGTGTTTCTCATCTCCTCCTCTCTCTGGCGCATGAAAGCGAAATCCTTGGTGATCGAATCGGCAAGATCTTCCAATCGTCTCAGCTCAACCTCGAGCGGCTTCAGCTTCTCGGCCTTGGCAATGTCATCGTAGTTCTTGGCCTCGACTCCGTGCTTCAGAACGAGAGAAACCTCGCGTTTCTCTCCTGGGTGTCCGGCCGGTGGGTGGTTCTCGACGCAAATCTCGAAAATGTCGTACTCGTCGGCGGTGAACGCGAACTTTCCTTTCAGATCGGCAAAGTTCTCGCGTTTGTAAAGCGTGTGTCCTCGGGTGTCGGTTACCTGAACAAACAATTTTAAAATTTGATTTTCAAGGGAAATTTCTCACATGAATACTTCCAGTGTACTGAATTCCTTGGGTGAACTCGTATTCTCCGGTGACAACGACATTCTTGTGAATCTCCTCTTTCAAACACTTCTTCTCTTTTGGCGGCACATAAAACCTCAAGGAATTGACGAGCACTACTGCTGACAGGAGGATGAAAAGTGATCTCATACTTCTCCGGATGATTACCTGAAATGCAGCAAAAATAATCATTGGAACAGAAGAAAATATTGACAAACAACAGAATAATAGGTCAAAAAACAATTTTTCGTACGTAATCAGTGAAAAAATCGATCAAATCACGATGAAAAATTAAGAAAAAGCGAACAGCGAAACCAACGCGGCGTATGCAATCGCGCGTCAGTTCCGGCGTGTCCGCAAACACCAACTGCTGACCGTAATCCTTTTTCCACGTTGAATAAAGGAAGAAAAAATTATTTTTGTCGAAGAAATCCAGTTTTCTTCTGAATTTTCACAATTTTTTAGAAAAAATGAGAAAAAAAGTTCAAAAAACTGTCAAAAAACACAATATTCATCGATTTACCGAAAAATCGCATCGTCACAGTGCAAAAAACTGAATAAATTAGTCCACGACTCAGAATATTTAAATCGCAATTCAATGGCCGGGAGTGGCTAGTCTATAGTTCAAAAATAGCAAAACATCATGAAATCAACACTTATTCTCCTATTTTACTCACTATTTTTCCAAAAAATCGCTGGAAAGGTGTCCCTTCAAAAAATAGTCCTCGAGCCGATTTATCGATTTACCGATGTCTCCGAGACGCCGCAAACGGCGATTTTCTTCACGAAACTTTCCCAACCAGCGGTTCATAAGTTTATCAGTTAGTTTATCACTATCAGTTATAAATATCGCCGGCGAAAATTCCAGACACCTCAAACCTATCCGCCGTCCGCGGGATGACACAAGAAATGTTTCTGAAAGACTTGAATTGTGGCCAAGACACGTGTCAGAACTTTCCAGCAAAAGTGGTGGCGGTGTATAATGTGATCGATGAGAAGGGGCGGTTGAAATTCGAAACGACACTCCAAAATAACGGGAAGGTGCTCGCGAAGTCCGGCTACCTGTCGAGTGAGCAGCACGTCGGGTTGCATCGCTACGACGAGTTCTATTCGGCCGCGGATGATAGTGAGTTGTTATCAGTGGACTGGGATCAGTGATAATTCACTCAGTGTTCGCCTACACCAATGGCGACTTCCCGGCGCAATTCCACGCGTGCCAATTGCGCGCCCATTTGGCGTTCCGCTACAAATTCGTGAGGACGCTGGGTTACGCGTTCGAACCGGTCGAGGTTCCGGTGAACTTGCCAATTTATTCGTGAGCTTCGGGAGATCAACGGGGATAGAGGAGATGTGTGGCATTTTCAGAGTGATTTTAGTGGAAGGAGCTGCGGATGAGGTGACGTCTTCAGAATCTCGAACGACAAGTCAGATGATCGGGTTGGAGACGTCCAGACCTTTGTCATCTAGCCCAGCAAGTTCATCAACACCATCAGAGCCATCTACGACTTCGGATTTGATGCCAACGTCATCTGAAACTTCAACTGAACGAATCCTAACATCCTCTTCTCCGTCAACGTCATCTGAAACTACTTCACCATCCGCGACGTCTTCTGATGCCTCCACTAGCTCAGAAGCTTCCGAATTGCCTAGCAGTCCCACCACGGGTTCAACCACGTCGTCTCTAGATTCGTCAACATCATCATTAGCTCCGGAGACCACGTCATCTACCATTTCGACGTCTGGAAGCAGTCCGTCTGAATCCACTGAAGCTGTGACGCCTACTCCAACGCCACCGAGCACTTCTTCCACTGGAGCACCTTCGGACCCAGTGACCACGTCACTAACTTCTGTTTCGTCGAGTTCCTCGACACCCAAACCGAATGTAACGACTTCAGAATCCAGTACCTCGTCAGCTCCCTCCACGTCATCTGGGACGTCAGTGACGTCTTCAGAGTTCTCCACACCGACTAGAGCACCTTCCACGGAAACTAGCACCTCCATCACGACGCCAGAGCTCACGTCTTCTATGGCTTCAGAATCATCGTCGGAAACATTGTCCACGTCTTCTGTGACGTCATCAGTCTCAACGTCTTCAGCGACATCTTCGGAGTCACCTAGAACTTCACCAGAAGCCACTTCATCGTCGGAAACATTGTCCACCTCCTCTGTGACGTCATCAGACTCAACGTCTTCAGCGACATCTTCGGAGTCACCTGGAACTTCACCAGAAGCCACTTCATCGTCGGAAACATTGTCCACCTCCTCTGTGACGTCATCAGACTCAACGTCTTCAGCGACATCTTCGGAGTCACCTAGAACTTCACCAGAAGCCACTTCATCGTCGGAAACATTGTCTACTTCCTCTGTGACGTCATCAGACTCAACGTCTTCAGCGACATCTTCGGAGTCACCTAGAACTTCACCAGAAGCCACTTCATCGTCGGAAACATTGTCCACGTCTTCTGTGACGTCATCAGACTCAACGTCTTCAGCGACATCTTCGGAGTCACCTGGAACTTCACCAGAAGCCACTTCATCGTCGGAAACATTGTCCACGTCTTCTGTGACGTCATCAGACTCAACGTCTTCAGCGACATCTTCGGAGTCACCTGGAACTTCACCAGAAGCCACTTCATCGTCGGAAACATTGTCCACGTCTTCTGTGACGTCATCAGACTCAACGTCTTCAGCGACATCTTCGGAGTCACCTAGAACTTCACCAGAAGCCACTTCATCGTCGGAAGCATTGTCCACCTCCTCTGTGACGTCATCAGACTCAACGTCTTCAGCGACATCTTCGGAGTCACCTGGAACTTCACCAGAAGCCACTTCATCGTCGGAAACATTGTCCACGTCTTCTGTGACGTCATCAGACTCAACGTCTTCAGCGACATCTTCGGAGTCACCTAGAACTTCACCAGAAGCCACTTCATCGTCGGAAACATTGTCCACCTCCTCTGTGACGTCATCAGACTCAACGTCTTCAGCGACATCTTCGGAGTCACCTAGAACTTCACCAGAAGCCACTTCATCGTCGGAAACATTGTCTACTTCCTCTGTGACGTCATCAGACTCAACGTCTTCAGCGACATCTTCGGAGTCACCTAGAACTTCACCAGAAGCCACTTCATCGTCGGAAACATTGTCTACTTCCTCTGTGACGTCATCAGACTCAACGTCTTCAGCGACATCTTCGGAGTCACCTAGAACTTCACCAGAAGCCACTTCATCGTCGGAAACATTGTCCACGTCTTCTGTGACGTCATCAGACTCAACGTCTTCAGCGACATCTTCGGAGTCACCTAGAACTTCACCAGAAGCCACTTCATCGTCGGAAGCATTGTCCACCTCCTCTGTGACGTCATCAGACTCAACGTCTTCAGCGACATCTTCGGAGTCACCTAGAACTTCACCAGAAGCCACTTCATCGTCGGAAACATTGTCTACTTCCTCTGTGACGTCATCAGACTCAACGTCTTCAGCGACATCTTCGGAGTCACCTAGAACTTCACCAGAAGCCACTTCATCGTCGGAAACATTGTCCACGTCTTCTGTGACGTCATCAGACTCAACGTCTTCAGCGACATCTTCGGAGTCACCTAGAACTTCACCAGAAGCCACTTCATCGTCGGAAACATTGTCCACGTCTTCTGTGACGTCATCAGACTCAACGTCTTCAGCGACATCTTCGGAGTCACCTAGAACTTCACCAGAAGCCACTTCATCGTCGGAAACATTGTCTACTTCCTCTGTGACGTCATCAGACTCAACGTCTTCAGCGACATCTTCGGAGTCACCTAGAACTTCACCAGAAGCCACTTCATCGTCGGAAACATTGTCTACTTCCTCTGTGACGTCATCAGACTCAACGTCTTCAGCGACATCTTCGGAGTCACCTGGAACTTCATCAGAAGCCACTTCATCGTCGGAAACATTGTCCACGTCTTCTGTGACGTCATCAGACTCAACGTCTTCAGCGACATCTTCGGAGTCACCTAGAACTTCACCAGAAGCCACTTCATCGTCGGAAACATTGTCTACTTCCTCTGTGACGTCATCAGACTCAACGTCTTCAGCGACATCTTCGGAGTCACCTGGAACTTCACCGGAAGCCACTTCATCGTCGGAAACATTGTCCACGTCTTCTGTGACGTCATCAGATTCAACGTCTTCAGCGACATCTTCGGAGTCACCTGGAACTTCACCAGAAGCCACTTCATCGTCGGAAACATTGTCCACGTCTTCTGTGACGTCATCAGACTCAACGTCTTCAGCGACATCTTCGGAGTCACCTAGAACTTCACCAGAAGCCACTTCATCGTCGGAAACATTGTCTACTTCCTCTGTGACGTCATCAGACTCAACGTCTTCAGCGACATCTTCGGAGTCACCTAGAACTTCACCAGAAGCCACTTCATCGTCGGAAACATTGTCCACGTCTTCTGTGACGTCATCAGACTCAACGTCTTCAGCGACATCTTCGGAGTCACCTAGAACTTCACCAGAAGCCACTTCATCGTCGGAAACATTGTCTACTTCCTCTGTGACGTCATCAGACTCAACGTCTTCAGCGACATCTTCGGAGTCACCTGGAACTTCACCGGAAGCCACTTCATCGTCGGAAACATTGTCCACGTCTTCTGTGACGTCATCAGATTCAACGTCTTCAGCGACATCTTCGGAGTCACCTGGAACTTCACCAGAAGCCACTTCATCGTCGGAAACATTGTCCACGTCTTCTGTGACGTCATCAGACTCAACGTCTTCAGCGACATCTTCGGAGTCACCTAGAACTTCACCAGAAGCCACTTCATCGTCGGAAACATTGTCTACTTCCTCTGTGACGTCATCAGACTCAACGTCTTCAGCGACATCTTCGGAGTCACCTAGAACTTCACCAGAAGCCACTTCATCGTCGGAAACATTGTCCACGTCTTCTGTGACGTCATCAGACTCAACGTCTTCAGCGACATCTTCGGAGTCACCTAGAACTTCACCAGAAGCCACTTCATCGTCGGAAACATTGTCCACGTCTTCTGTGACGTCATCAGACTCAACGTCTTCAGCGACATCTTCGGAGTCACCTGGAACTTCACCAGAAGCCACTTCATCGTCGGAAACATTGTCCACGTCTTCTGTGACGTCATCAGACTCAACGTCTTCAGCGACATCTTCGGAGTCACCTAGAACTTCACCAGAAGCCACTTCATCGTCGGAAGCATTGTCCACCTCCTCTGTGACGTCATCAGACTCAACGTCTTCAGCGACATCTTCGGAGTCACCTAGAACTTCACCAGAAGCCACTTCATCGTCGGAAACATTGTCTACTTCCTCTGTGACGTCATCGGACTCAACGTCTTCAGCGACATCTTCGGAGTCACCTAGAACTTCACCAGAAGCCACTTCATCGTCGGAAACATTGTCCACGTCTTCTGTGACGTCATCAGACTCAACGTCTTCAGCGACATCTTCGGAGTCACCTAGAACTTCACCAGAAGCCACTTCATCGTCGGAAACATTGTCTACTTCCTCTGTGACGTCATCAGACTCAACGTCTTCAGCGACATCTTCGGAGTCACCTGGAACTTCACCGGAAGCCACTTCATCGTCGGAAACATTGTCCACGTCTTCTGTGACGTCATCAGACTCAACGTCTTCAGCGACATCTTCGGAGTCACCTGGAACTTCACCAGAAGCCACTTCATCGTCGGAAACATTGTCCACGTCTTCTGTGACGTCATCAGACTCAACGTCTTCAGCGACATCTTCGGAGTCACCTAGAACTTCACCAGAAGCCACTTCATCGTCGGAAACATTGTCTACTTCCTCTGTGACGTCATCAGACTCAACGTCTTCAGCGACATCTTCGGAGTCACCTGGAACTTCACCGGAAGCCACTTCATCGTCGGAAACATTGTCCACGTCTTCTGTGACGTCATCAGATTCAACGTCTTCAGCGACATCTTCGGAGCCTCCCACCACGACGCCCATCAACGAGTACACCTACCTGAAGGCCTCCCCGCTCGCCCTCTTCCAACCCTATCCAAACATCACCCGTCCTGCCCTCCTGACCTCCGTCGGCGGCGACATGCGCATCTTCCCCCAACTCCAGAACATGCGCCTCGTCAACCAAACGAACGCGTGCGTCTACAGCGCCTCCGTCGAGCGGCTAATGCTCGAGCGGTGCGCAAAGACGACGACACTGGTGCAGTGGATCAACCTGGTGCGTGGATTCCTCTACATCAGCACGAGCACCACCTCAATCACCCCGGCGGGAAGCATCACTTGGGTCGGAGAGATGGGCTACGCGTTCCTCTCCGCCGACAACAAGTGCGACCTTCCGTTGGTGCCACTTCGCGAGGTGTACAAGAATGGTACGGGGGTGAGTGTCTAGATCCCAAAAACCATCGAATACATCTTGGATTTGCAGTACTACATAGCAGCTGGCGACGATTTGAGCCGTCTAACTTCTCTCGGGTATTCACCAACTGGCCGGGTTCTTGGATATGGAGTGGATTGTGACTATGTGACGAATGGAACCATTCCTACATTGCTACCAAATTCCGATTATGATCCTTGGGTTATTTGATGTTTGTTGGGCTTTATTAATGAATATTTTGGCTGTGACAGGCTTGTGAATTGGAGCGAAAGTTTTGAACCATTATATCTGGAGATTGATAAGAGATATCAAAAAGTTGTCAACAGCGAAATTGTATTCCTAGTTGTGATTTACAAGTTTGCTGTTGACAACTTTTTTCTATCTTGTATCAATCTCGAGATATAATGATTTTCCTTTTCTCCAAAACAAAGACCCTCTTGTTTGGATGCCGTCGAGATGGCCCGCAAGAGCTCTGTCGGAGAACCATTATATCTGGAGATTGATAAGAGATATCAAAAAGTTGTCAACAGCAAAATTGTAGTCCTAGTTGTGATTTACAAGTTTGCTGTTGACAGTTTTTCGCTATCTTTTATCATTTTCGAGATTGGGGGCCGCGAAATACGGTGAAGAGATAAGACATGGAATTCAAGCTAAAAGTAATCCAATTTCTAAATAATATTTATTATTGTAAAACAGCGAAAATGATCATTGTCTTGTGAACTCGAACGGGTAGGCGATTGCCTTGTTGATGAGCATGAAGCCGAAAGTGTCAACCGGTAGGTATCCGAACGTTCTGTCGCCCATCACCCACTCGCCACTGTTCGCCAATTCGGTCTTCTTCGCCGGCGACACCGCATAAGTGTATCTTCCCGGCTGGCTCTTGTGCTTGAACTCGACGAGTGTCGACAGTCCCTGGATGCCCCCGCAGACGGCCTGCTTCGTCTGGAGCACCTCGCCGACTTGACTGCCAACTTTGTAGCCGTCCTGCACGGCTTGCGCGTTCTCGCTTTGGGCGTAGAGTCTCATGGAAGCTAGAATTGATAAAAGATGATCTAATGATCCTAGAACGGTTGCTTACTCGAGTCGGTCTTGTTGACGTACGAGTAGAGGCGAACGCGGGCGCCGCAAACCGCGTCCATCGCCGCCGAGTTACCGGCCGCCGACGGCGAGAGGGTGAAGAAGTCGAGCGATTTGCTGTACTTGTAGCCGCCGCCGGTCGCAGCGAGCAGATTGTCGACGTCGGAGGGTTTTGCGGCGAGCCCGTACGCGCCGTCCTTGACCAACTCGACCATCTCTTGTGTTATGTAGAACGAGTGCGTCTGGAATTCGAATGGGAAGGATTCACCGATATTGTCCTAAGCGTGTCGACCACCGAGCGCCATGTGTCGTATGGTGAAGTGGGTTACGCGCGCGTTTTTGAATTCATGGGCGCGGGTTCGACTTTTGCGCACCGGTTTCTCCAGCGTCACTTACATAGTTGCCTTTTGCTATGACCTTCTGAAAGTCGGGCGTCGAGTTTTCAAGGACCAGTCGGGCAGGCGCCGGCGCCAATGCGTAGCCGACAAGGCGAATCGGTACGAAACGCGATGTGTCGGGAGTGGTGAGATTGGTGAAGAAGTACTGCGTGGGGTTGGCCGGCGACCAGTAGTAGTATTCTGAAGACAGGGGAACACTTGGAATAGTCGAAACGTGTGTGCTTACGATTCTTCGACTCCGAGTAGAGTTCGATGATCGGAAGCGAGTCGTCGGAGGTGCAATAGCCGGGGAACGGCGCCACTAGTCCGATGGGCGACGCGTCGACGCCGAGGCTTCTTTTGATGGCGTTCGTGATGACTCTTGTGTACGTCACCTTGCCCGAGTCGACCTTCACTTGCGAGTAGAGCCGCACGAGTTTCGGGCACTCGACATTCTGACAAGTGACCGTGTCCGCCGAGTAGTCGTCCTCGTAGAGTGATCCAATCGATGCGCCTTCGGTTGGGAATTGGGTGTTTTGAAGTGGTTGGAAGCTGTTGTCGACGAAATAGGTAAAGTCTCGCGAGGCGGAGACGCGCGTCTTCAGGGGGATCTTGTTCACGTAGTAGCCGGTGTCCTGTGCGGAAGTGAAGGTGAGGAGGGAGAGGAGGGGAAGGACAAGACGGCTCATTTTCGATTTCCAATCAAACCGAATGATATGGCTTTTATGATAACGAGAGGGAGAGAGAGGGGAGACGTGGCGATTTGAATATGGTAATTTGGATGAGCAGAGTGAATGAGACAGGTGAAAAGATCAAAACTAGACTTTTGGCTTGGCAGGGGAAAGGAGGAGAGGAAAGCGGACACAGCAAACCGCAGGACAGCCGAAATATGAATTGAATTGTTTATATGCAAGACTTTTCAAGATTCTAGGTATTCAGGTTGTTATAGTTTTGAAATTCTCGAGTTTGAAGAGTACTTTTTCTGTTTTTTTTTTTCTTTTTTCAACGTTTTCGAGACAGTACGACACTCCGCACCGTCGCGTTGTTTATCGTAAATCTACACCGATTTTCGAAAAACAATTCTCACGAATTTTCCACGCTTTTCGATGTTTTCTCCTTGTTTTTACCGGATTTTCTTGACTTTTTCCAACTTTATGACGTTTTCAGATAATTTCGATAGTTGTGGAGAACATTCGAAATCGACAAGATTGTCATAAAAGTGAGAAAAACGGAAGGTACGCCGCAAAGTGAGTTTTTCACAAAAATTGGAACAATTATTGGTTCTTTTCAGAAAAATTCAATAAGTTGTGTTAAGTTGACGGTTTGCCAGCAATTCCACGACAGAACGAATGAAATTTTTCGGCAAAGGTGAGCTTTTAATATATTTTCATCGAAAACACTGTTTTCTCAGTCAACAAAATGGCCAGATGGCGAAGAAATAGACGAATTCAAGGCTCGTGACCTCGTCGATTGTGAAAATCAGCTCGACTTCATGAACAAGACATGCGCCCGGTGAGAGAACGATGAGGAGATCGAGGAAGTTCGAGAGCGGCAAACTCGAGGAAAACGATGGAAACGAGAGAAACATCGGCTTCAATTGTCGTGTGTTCCTCGTGCGCCCCGGACACTGATCATAAAGTAAGTGATCGCGATATTGAAATTAATTTCATAACTGTTTTCAGGAGTTGTCTTGAAAAGCGGCAGGAAATGGCGAACCTCTGATGAAATTTGTCTCATCGTCTGCTATACGAGTTGAAAGATCGTCGTTCTACACATATCAATTCTACTATGGAGCACAGTGAGGAGCAACAGAAGAGCGAATCCCGCACAATTGTTGAAAAAATCCACGAAACAACGATTCGTTCAGAGGAAACATTTGAAAAAGATATATATATATTCACACATGATTTCTATTTTTTCTATTGTATTCTATTGCAAAAAAATTGAAAAATTGGCCAGCCGTTCATCTACTGGCTCGTTGTTTTTCTCTTTTGTATTTTTTCGTCAACGGAATCCTAAACCGGAATAGGTGGCGGCTATCAGTAAGAAGGCTCCTGTTCTTCGAATCCCCGAAATCCCCTCTATGTGAGTCCCCCTTCAATCTCCCCCAGTAAAACCGTAAAGCGCTCCACAAAAAGACACGAAAATCGGCCGTCTTCCAGTTGAGCACATCCTTTCCCGATATACACGCAATTAGCGATGCGTGCACACGCGGGCACAGTTTGCCACGCTGCTTGCCCCTCTAAATTGGCGGTTTCTCCTCCCGCCCGCGATAAATGTGCACTAATGGATGGCCCTATTTTGACCCCCGGCTGCCTGCCTGCCCCCGCTTCCGATAACCGGCCATCATCATCATCAACTGCACCATCATAATTCGAAACTCAAAAGCGCAGAACATTGCGCGCGGGTAAAGTAGCTAATTTTCCAGTGTCGTGAACTCGTACCTATTCATGTACGCATGAATATTTCACTTGGGCAAGTAGTCAGTCTCCCCTCCTCAAAATTGTGGGTTCGTATTACGAAAGAGAAGTGACTTGGACGAGGTCCCCCCCCCCACTCAAAATTGGCCTAATCATTGGCTGCCATAGACGGCGCAGAGTCACAAGTATTTGTCTGACCCCCTCTCCTCGAGTTTGCCTTCCTCATCAATCACCACCACCTTCCTCTTCTCCCCCTTTTGGAGACATCTAGTGACCACTTCTCCTCCTTTTTTTTGGGCCCGCTTCCTCTATTGACTCACACAGAACGTTTCGGCAAACAAAGACCGACGCGCGGAACAGGTACAAGGCTTATACCAGTAGTCGTCGTCGGGGCGGTAACTAATCCCCCAACCAGAACAAGCACATTCTCCCTTTGAAGCCAAGCGGAACCGTTTCCTGAGCCGGCTCAAACAACCAAATATGTATTATATCCGGTGCGACCTCTCGCCACGAAAAAACTTGTGGATGTAGCTGTTCGCGGCGGGACCCCGAGAGAGAAGCGCGTCTCGTTCGTGAAAAGAATGGCAGGTGTCTAAACAAACTCGTGATTGATGACACATTGCGCCGCGAACGGATACGGTACACCCCGGGGAGGGGGGAGGCCGATCTGAAATTTGATACGGACGGTGAGGAGTAGTGGAGGAGGGGGATTTGAATCTGGTCTTGTGTCCCGATGCTCCACGAGGTGGGACCGGATCTCCATTTATGGAATAGTTGAACTCCTGAACTGTTCGGAGCTCTCCAGATCTCTCCAAAGTTCGCAGAGATCTTGAAAGATCCGGATCCGCGAGTGCTCCAAGAGTAGAGAGAGGAGGTTCTGTAGGGCTCTGTGAGCTTCCTTAGAGCTCTGCGAGCTTTCAGAAGCTTTCGGAACCGTCTCAAGGCTCTGTAGGGCTCTCTGAGAGCTACCAGGAGGATCCTGGAGCGTCCAGAGGCTCTGTGAGGTTCCCTGCAGCTCCATTAGCTTCCAAAAGCTTCCGGAAGCGTCTCACGGCCCTGTAGGGCTCTGTGAGCTTCCTTAGAGCTCTGCGAGCTACCAGAACGCTCCGTATGCTTCTGTGAGGTTCCCTGGAGCTCTGCGGGCTTCCAAAAGCCGTCGGAGGTGTCTCACGGCTCTGTTGCGCTCTGTAAGATTCCCTGGAGCTCTACAAGCTTCCAGAAGCCGTCGAGACCGTCTCAAGGCTTCTTAAAGCTCTCAGAGCCCTCAAACGCCTTCCGGGGCTTCTCCGAAGATCCAGAACTCTGTGTAGTCTTTCAGGGATATTCCATGGCTCCTCAACCATATATCAGTTGTTATCATTGCTCAGAACCCCCAAATCCATCCTCTCACACCCCAAAGCGCTCTCTCTCTGCGTGAGCTCCCCTCCCCATACTTGGTTATTTTTTCAAATGACTCACATAAAGAGGGGCTAGCTACGTCGAGCCGAGTGCGGACCCCGAAAAAGTCAAGACAACACATCTGCGAGCGGCTGAACAAACACACACACACACACCCCTCTCGCTGAGAGAGAGAGAGCAACACGATACTTTGTGTGTGTGTCGACGACGAGAGCCCCCACGGCTTCTCCTCTTCTGTAAGAGAGCACCGCTACCGGATGACGTCCCGAATCGGTGCACGAAGAGATAAGCGGGTCCAATTAGGGGTGGGGGTGGGTGGTTCGTTTGATCCCCGCCAATTACGAAAGGAAACAAGCAGCTCTCCCCCCGCCATCGGAAGAGACAAGACATCAAGAATGAGAAGGAAGACAATTCAATTTCGCGTTTGTGTGTGCGCATGTGCATCTTTGGGGTTTCGTTGGGGGTGAAATTGGACATTTCGCGCGAATTTCATCCCGTATGGCATCTCGAGGAGGGGGGAGGGGGAGCCGCTAAATGATGAACCCATGAATATTTAATTGAAACTCGAGAGCGCCGCGATACTTTTCCCTCCCGAGTCGTCGTCCTTGAGAACTCATAGCCGGAGACCAATTTCCGGTGGGGTTCCCCCTCTCGCGCAATTCTTGATCCCACACCCGGCCACCCTTTTGACACTTGCCGCCTTGCCTCCCTCTGCCGGATTTACCATCACTAATCCGTGTGGACCACACAACCACACAACTACTAATTGCCTCAATTATGCAAGTTGCGCCGGTTTCGAAAGATGATACGCGTTAAGGGTAAGTCTGCGTCAGTCAAGACGAAGAAGAAGAAGAAGCCATCTGTCTTAATTATACAGTGTACAGGAGACAGGCTGGCCAGGATGATGCGCGCAAAAAGGTGACAGTCTTGTGTGAATTTGTTAACGATGATGATGCACTGAGAGAGACATTCGAGATGATGATGATGATGGGCCGGGAAATTTGAGATGTTTGAGGTGCGCATCTGAAGGGTTCCTTCCGTGAGAGGGCAAAAGTCGTCGTAGAGGCAGATGTTTAGTGTAGTTTGAGCTGGGTTCTACTATCCGGAGAAGAGCTCTCCCGGAGAATCGATATATCTCGAGATTGATAAGAGATATCAAAATGTTATCAACTGGAAATTTACAGTCCTGGTGGTGATGTACAAGTTTGCAGTTGACAACTTTTTGATATCTCTTATCAATCTCGAGATATAGTGGTTCTCCGACAGAGGCTAGTAGTAGGTGCCTAGAAGAGCCCAAAAGCCAAACATCCCAAGATTCTAAGAGCCCAGAACACTGGGAACCGAGTTGCCTAAAGACATACGGTGTTAGAGGTCCAGGAGCCCGAAAACCCGGAATTCCAAGTGCCCAAGAGCCCAAAAGCCTAGAAGCCCAGATCCCATGAGTCCTTGAGCTTCGGATCTCAGGAGCCCGAAACCCAGTAGCTCATAAACCCCTAAAGCTCCAGCGTCCATTTATCCTAGCATCCTGGGAACCGCGCAAAGAGTTCAAAGATCTGGATTTCATAACCAATGGCTGTCCTCCTCGTCTTTTTCACAAAGGTGTCAATTGCGACGTCTTCTTCTTCTTCTTCTTCATTTCGCATCTTGATCCTCATCCTGCGCGCGTTCTTATTCCTCACACACACATCCGCCCCTAATTCAATGTTCCCTCCTACCAGGAACCCCTTAATTAGCGAGAAAAGACGCTAGCAGCAGCACACGGCTACTGTACGCCGAGAGAGAAAAAGAAGCCATGCCCCCCCCCCGCCCTCATATATCTTGCATACTCATCTCAATTGTATTGCTTTTTGACCATGTGTCACTTTTTTCCCTCCCTCCCTCCCCTCCTTCGTCTCGAATCGCAGCAGCAGCAGCAGCGCTCGATGAAGAAGAAGAAATGCACGCATTCACAATGAGAGAGAGAGCGCTTCGCAATTTCCCCCCTGCACTTTTCACACCCATTCCCCCTCTGGATTCCGGTCATTTTTAATGAAGACACCCCCCCCCCCACCCGTGTCGAATCGGATTAAAAGTGATGAGCAATAGGTGACATGGCACAACCAGTTCCAGTGTAACCCAACGCCAAATGTGTATAGTAGGTAGGTAGGTAGAGAGGTGTTTTCCCATGTGTTTGATCAAGTTTCTGGCGTAACGCTGTGTTTGGCAACGCCGCCCTTTTGACACCTACCCCTTCCAATGTTTTCGCAGCACGGACGGCTCAGCCGTGTCACTTGTTGGCCTCCTCCTCCTCCTCCTCCTTCTCAAGAAGACCCTCACATTGTCCTTCTCCTTCCCCATTGTTTTCCCCCCGTCCACTACTGAAGTATCCGGTCATGCCATTCCTCCCTTCTCCAAGGGTAGTAGGGGTTATTATGGTTTTACCATCCCGATTTGCCGAAAAAGGGTGGTGGTGGTTTTATAGTGATTTGCGGGCCTTTGGTGACTCATTTCGTTGACGACGACGAACGACGACAAACAAAAGGCGAACTCTCTTTTCGGCGATATCTCCTAGAGGCTCTGACCCACCACCAAACCACCGGCTCTCCTCTCTTCCTCGCCCCAGATCAAACAAATCTCGATCATCACAAGTGCCCCTAGCGGCTGCTCTACCCAACCAAAAAATAGCTCCTTCTATGTCCACAAACTCCTCTCTCTCTCTTGTCCCCGCCGCTTGTCCTGTCCCCTAGAACAGCAGCATCCCCATCTCTCCCAACACATTTGAAATCGACACCACTGTGTTCCGGAGACGAGACCGCCGGCGCTTTTGTGTCCGAGGGTGTGAATGAATGGGGCAAAGCCGGCGGTGCGACGATCGGAATAGGAGGAGGAGGAGGAGGAGGTGGGTTTTGTTTTGTGCTCTCTCTCTCCCGCATTCCTTTGGCATGCTGCTCTTCCTGACAGCACTTTGTCTGTTTTCAAAGAGTTCAAGATGGTCCAGGCTTCAGTCCACAGTGTTAAGGATCTAGACCCCTATAGAGTCCAGGATCCCAGATTTGGTCTAGGCCGCCTAAATCTGAGAGTCCAGGGGTCTAGATCTCTATGGCTTTCGGGCTGAATCTAGATCTAGACCCCTATAGAGTCCAGGATCCCAGATTAGGTCTCCTGAATCTGGAATCCTGGACTATATAGTGGTCTAGATCCTAGATCCTAGATCCTCAAAGCTCCGATCCTCCAGTCCGCTCAGCTCGCAGCCCAAATGCTATATATCCCAAACACTGTGGTCTAAAGTCCTAAAGTCCAAAAGCCCAAAAGTCCAGAGGTTTTTGGCCTACGGCCCTACCCCTGAAAGCCCAGGGAGCCCAGAACCTCTAGAACTTGCCTCATCCATCTTCTGACCTCTCCTCGGTTATCATTGCCCTTTCCCCGCCCTTCCCCTCCCCCCATAACGACCTCGCCCCCGGAAGTGTCAACAGTAATTGAATGGTCCTTTCCGGGGGCCCTATTTGAACAGTACCTGTGTGTGTGTACCCAATGGATTAACCTGTAGAGCTCTATCTCTATCTATCTCTATCTCTAGTTGAAGATAAGATAGATAACTCGATCTCCAGTGTGTGGGGGTTTGGTTGAGAATCGAATTGAGAGAGCGAGAGACGCGCTCGCGATTTCATCGAACTTTGGCTCGTTAAGAGCAAAACGACGTCTTCTTCTGCCTCTTCTTCTTTTTCTACTTCTTCTTCTTTCCCCGCTCCCAACCGGCCGCTTCTTCTGCCATCTTTTCCCCATCTCCATCCCATTCTTCCGCCTTCCAAAGACGACGACGACGACGTGGGGCGCCTTCTAAATCCCCGCCGCCGCCGCACATTAGCATTTTCTTCTTCTCTTGAAAACAGAGACGTCGTCCTTGAAACCTCTCGGGGAGATCCACCTCCCCGAAGGTGTTGATGTTCTGCTATTCGCCAAGTTAAGTTGCTATTTGGTCACGTCAGGTGGTTACCACTGCGTTGTGTAATCTTGTAGAGGTGATAAGGGCAAGTGATAAGAAGAGGTCCCCACCCAAGACAATTGAGAATGCTGCTCGCTTGAGCGCGCGCGCGCAAGAGAGAAGGCTATTTCCCCCATTTCCTGTGTTTCTGTTTCCATTCGAAATTCGCAAGGCCTATTTGGAACAAACTCAATTTGGGCTCCTGCTGCTGCTTCTCCTCCTCCTCCCCTCCCTCTCTCTCCCTCTCTCTATCTATCTATTGCGTGAGGCCGAGGGGCACGCTTTGGGCACACCTCCTGGCATCAAGCCAGCTGCCCACCCATCTCGGCTCCGCCCCTCTGGTGCACTTTTTGTTGCTGCCTGCCGGCGAGCCAGCGAGCGAGCCAGAGAGAGAGAGAGAGAGAGCTGCCCCGGTTTGGTGTGTGGGCTCTCACACAGCGGAGGAGGCGCGCCGGCTCTCTCCGTGCCCGGGGCTCGGCTGCTGCTTCTCCTTCTTCTCCTTCTTCATCACGCGACACTCACTTTTTTCAATCTTCCCCCCTTCTTGAACTCCCCTTCTCCTTCTTCTTCTTCTTCATCTTCTTCCACTTCCACTTCTACCAAGGGTGATTGATTTCGGCACCCATTACTCAGAACCTTGCGCGCGCGCGCTCGCCCCGCACGCGCCCCGCTCGTTTTCTCGGCTCATAAATATTTCCTGCTGCTGCGAGAGCCGAGAGCCGAGAGAACCCGAAAAATAATAAATTCGGTCCGTTTCCCATAAGCACTCCAATAAAGGGGGCCCGGCGGCGGTGGCTAGGAATCCAATGCTTTTACTCGCTCTCCTTTTTCTGACAGAGGTCTTCTCGCATAATTACATTTTCTTTCGCCCTCCACATACGCACACACATCCTCTCATTTTGGTCCTTCTTTTTTCCCGCTATAGATCTTCATATATAGATTCATTTTGCAGAAGAAACGCCTTCAAGTCGTCCATCTCCACCATGAACTCTCGACTTTTGTACGCTCTAGTTGCGCTGACGGTCTTTGTCTCTGCGTAAGTTCCAGAGAGCCCCCTCCGTCTAGACACCCTCCCTCCCTATTCCAGACAAACCGACGAGGAGGTGTGGGACGCGACGGTACGCGACAAGACGCCCTTCTGCAGCACCATGTCGAGGTTCTCGCCGGACGGCGAGACGTTCTGCGAGCAGTTCACCACGTGCTGCGACCAGCAGTTCGACCCGAACAACGGCGACAAGTGCCAGGTGAAGGAGAGCGAGTGCTCGCCGAGCGTCGACGGCTCGTCGAAGGGTGTGGGCGTGTGCAAGTACTCGAACTGCACCGAGCTCATCACCACCACCACCACCACCACTACCCAGGCGCCGCAGTTCGAATCGATCAACGCCGCGTTCCAAGGTTCGTTTGGAGAGACATTTTGGCTAATTACGCTTAACCCCCCATTCACATTAATCCCTAATCGCCTTGTATCATTAATCAAGCGCACCCATGTCCCCGTGTCCATATTTACGACCACACGCAGGTGTGTGTTATACCCACTATATACAAAGATGGACGGGAGAGAAAAGGGCTAGCTCTGTCCTCTCTCGAGGGGATTCCCATCATTAGAATTTCGAGGTGTCCATCCCATCTTCCCCCTTCCCCCTTCAAATGGGGGGAAGCCAAGGGGAAGGGGACGTCGAAATTGAGGCGACATAAGGAGAAGGGGGGCGAGCTCCGGAAATTGCGTGACAATCGACTATTCGTTATGTGCTCTTTCTCTTTCTCCTTCTCAGAGCGGGGGGGACCGCCCGGAAAAAGACAATGTCCAAAAGGATTGGCTAATGAAGCGGCGGGGTCTGGGGCGTTTAGTACAGTTTTGCCGCATGATCGCGTCTCCGGCTAATTAGCACGATATGACCGTACGGTGAGGGACCAGGTGCCCCCGCCCGAGCCGGATTAGTCCGATCCCGGGAATCCGGATTAACGACCGGTGGACAGGACCGGGGACAGGTGTACAGGTTCAAAATGCCCCCGTCTTTCAGCCATCACCATGCTCACCCCGCTCGCCGTCGCCGTGCTCTGCGTGATGTAAACCGCGAGGTAAGTCTTAGACACCCCCACCTAATCCGGCTAAACATGTCATTTTACAGATTGCCTCCTTTCTCCTCCCGTCTTCTCTCCCGTCTCCTCCGCCTCCAGTATCAGTTCAGGGATCTTTCAAAACTTCCTTCTTCTAGTTACTCTTCTTAGCTTTCTCAATCCCCCCTTCAACAAAAACTCCTTTAAAACTGCGCGTCTTCAGATTCTCAATGATTTCGCACTTTGTACGGTGATGCTCTACGATTATTAGAGTTGTGACACTCCCAATTATATTCAAAACGCTTCCTCTCTCCCCCCACTTCTTATCTTTCCCCCCGCGCCTTGTATTCCCCCACCCTCTATGCCACGAATTGATTTTTCAATAAAGAAACGAAACTATTAGTGTACATGTTCATTATTAACAATTCAAAAAAACAGTATTGCACGTTTCGGGGGTTGCTTCTCTCTAGAATGATTATCTCCTTATCAGATCCTTATCAGATCCTTATCACAACTGACGGTAGGTGTAGCACGAGATGTCGCCCTTGGTCTCCTGGCAGTAGAGCTCGGTGTTGGTGACGTAGCTGAGAGACATTAAGGATGGTCGTAAAACCCGACCGCCTCCTCACCTAAAATCGCCATTTGCGCAAATCACATCGAATCGTCCGCCGAATTGCGCCTCAGCTGCCAATTGGATCATTCGCTTCGAGCTGTTCAATTGGTCGTCAATGTTCTGCAGATGTTGGGCACACATATACAGAGATCTATCGGGGAGGGACACTTACATCAATGACCACCTTTCTCAAGTCGTCCGAATTGCAGAGTGGGTCGTCGGTGAGGTGAAGCTCGCTGATATCGACCTCCTTATCATTGTTATCAGGCACAATCTCCTCGCCGATCGGGAACTCGGTAGCTGGTGCAGGAGTCGTCGAGGACTTTGGCGCCGGCGTCTTGACCGTCTTCATCAACGTCGTCTTTCCCTCGTCCTTCTTCTTGATCGGCTCATCCTCCTCGACGACTTCAGCAACCTTTGCGGCGGCTGCGGCGGCCTGGAAACCCCTCTGATTGTACTGATAACGGGGTGCGTCACACCTGATTGCCAAGCTCAGACGCGTGCTGTGCCGCCTCAACGACGTGCGTGCCAGTGTTCTGAAAGTGTGAAAAACATGCAAACGGGCAATCTCTAGAGATTCGTGTGTCTCTCTCTCTCTCTCTTATCGATAAGAGGAGGAGGAGGAGGAGGAGGTGCGAGTGATCTAGCGTAGAATCAAGCGGGGTCAAGCGGAAACATGCGTGGTTAGTACGGAATCACTCCCAGAGCAACGCGAAAGCGGCATACCTGATAGTTTGGCTCCTCGCGAGCCAGCGACGCGACGACTTCTTGCTCCTGGAATTCCGTTATCAGTAAACGATCAAAATCCGTTATCACTCACTCCCTGATAAGCTGCGTCGGTTGGCGGGGCGGCTGGGGCGACTTGAGCGACCTGGACGGGGGTGTCTTGGTAGGCGCCGCCCGCTTGGACTACTGGTTCAGGAGCCGCGGCCACTTGAGCCGGGGCCACTGGAGCGACAGGCGCTTGGTATCCTCCGACGATTGGGCCGACTTGCGGCTGTGGAGCCGCCTGGTATCCTCCTTGGAACGGAGCCGCCGGGAAGGGCTGCGGGGCGTAGCCCTGCTGTGGCACCGGTGATCCGCCTTGCTGCTGTGGCGCGCCGACGTATCCCTGCACAATGCTGCCTCCAGAGCACGGAGCTGGAGGCGGGGGTGGGGCGCAGGCGGGCGCCGGCTGACACCCACACCCGCCACCGCCGCCGCCGCCAAAGAAGAACGCGGCGGTGGTGTGGACGAGGAGGGTGGCGGCGATGAGCGAACGCATGTCTGGAAGTGGTCAAGGATGAGTGAAGGGGACGGTTGGAATGAAGCCGAGGAGGGGGAGGGGTATGGAAAGGTAGAAGCCGGCGCGCGCAGATTGGCCATTACTTTTACAACTATTGCACTGTGTCTTCTTGTCCACAATGCGAATCTGGGTCAGTTAGGCTTCAGCGTTAGCTTCTCGTCGCGAAATGAGATCGGACGCTATTTGATTGATAGTGATAAGCGAGAGAGATAGAGAGAGAGGACTGGTTCCTTTCCTGGGCGCTTATGCAATGGATATATACTCATCGTTATACTTAACGCAATTGGCAGGGCAGCATACGGCAAGACGGGTTTGTTTAGGATGAGGACGGATTCTGAGGATCGAAATCGAAATCAAAAATGAATCGCAAAAGTCTCGCCGGGATCCATCCCGACGGGCTTTTATACGCGACACCGTCTCAAAAATGCGTTATCAACATTTGTAGCGCCCGTGGCACACGCACACACACCACTCCTCCCTCTCATCCACCCCTCCCCGCTAAAACTTGCTAGCCATCGGTCGTCGTCATTGTTCTCGATTTTTCATCAGGAGGAGACGAAGAACCCGATGATGGCTTGTCTTGTCCTCCTCCCGCGCACCTGCGCAATTCCCGGTCTCTTATCTCGCGTCGCGCTCTTCTTCCCGACGACGACGACGACTAGCTGCATAAGCCATCCATCCTCCAGCGATAACGGCTTGTGTTTTTGATCAAGATTTCGACGATATATTGACGACGGAATGAGAGAGAGCGAGAGGAAAAGCGAAGAAGGAAGGGGAATCGGCGGATTCAGGTAGATTTTGATGATGGCAACGGGTTTTTTTCTCGGATGGCAAATCGGGGGGAAAATTGATGATATTGCGCGCAAGATGGATTTAATTATCATTAATTACCAGGAAGCAAAATAGAATTTTGTTGTTTTTTGTTCCTTTTCGGTTTTTTTGAATAGAAAACTGGAATTCAATTGGGAAAAAGCTCAACGAAATCGAGAGCTTTCATCGGCGCCTACAGTAATCTATTAAAGGCGCATGACGGATTTTGTTCGAGGGTCTCGACGCGATCATGCGTGGCAAATGTTTTTCATTGATCTATTTCGATTTCTTCTCGAATTTTTATCGTTTTCCATGTATTTTCTTCACCTTTTTTGCTTCGATTATTGTTTTTACTTATTCATTTCGGTTCAATAAATATTTAAATCTGATTTCCACAAGTTTTTTCTTTAAAAATACTCCTGGGTTTCAAAATTCCCATGTTTGCTACTTTTTTCGAGAAGGAATCCGAGCTACTCGAAGGAAAACATCAAAACCAACGATGAGATGATCAAAGTAGGTATTTTTTTTTATAAAAACTCAAAAAAAAAAAAAAAAATTGCCGCCTAGAAAAGCTGCGCCACGTTAGCTAACCCACTTTTCCATCTTATTTCCCCCTGTTCACGAAGAAAATTGATAAATTGTGAATGAAACGAGCGATTCCTCTCTTTATACAATCATTTAAAAAATTGAACAAACAATTTTGAGAAAAAGCGGCTGTAGAAGCTCGAATGTGTCCAGCACCTTTCTATATACTCAAAATTCAAAAAAAATAAAAGTTTCGCTTGACATGGACAGTCACCACCATAAATTTGTTCCAATCTACATGAGTTGTAAATTTTCTAAAAATCGGAAGCAATTGGAATCCCGTGGCATTTCTCATCATGTGACGTTCCACAAGTAGACAGTATGTGTAGAAAAGGATAATGTAGTTAGATTTAGTCTGAAAACAAATAATATGTTCATTTTTCGATTTTTTACTCACCGCAAAGGGCACTATCAGCACTGCAGTCGTGAGAAAGAAGCACTCGTAGTTCCAGTCCTTTCTTTTCGGACAAGCAGTTGGATCCAATGTGCTCCCTTTGGTGGTAACGCCAAGTGAATAGAAAAGATAGAAAATCATCAAAGACGCAAACATTGGCACTAGAAACTTGTCATCTAGCCGGTTCATGTGTGCAAGATGGCACAAATTACCGATGAAGCTTGTGACGATCATCCCATTTCTTCCGACCATCACGTTTTCGTATGTTTGGATTTTGGGAAGTACTGTCTCGAACATTAGGTAACACGGCAATGCTACAGATCCTAGGATAGCCGGACCTAGTTTTGTTACGTAATTGGCGAGGAATAAAGAAATAGGAGTTTGCATAATAAATGGAAACCAAGCAACTAGTTCCCAAAAGTAGTGTGACATTCTAGAGCGAAAGGAGAAGAGGTTATGTGTGCAAATGACTAGTACGGTCAACCGCTTACGGCCGCCCGTAGGTAAATAAAACCGAGCACACACTTTACCGTTCGCTGTCATCTCTGAACCAGTAACACTTTCGTCGATGAATTTCTATAAAATTTATATTTAAAATAGCTTTATCCTCGAAAAACATGATTCGCAGGACTCTGCTTCTGGCGACTTTCTCATACCACTTGTATTTTATCAATCGGCGATTTGCCGTGGAATCTTATGAAACTCGAGCATTTACAAATTAGAAATTGGAGAGCAATGGCTAACAATGAGAATCGGAAATCATAAAACTTGGAAAATAGAAAATCAGAATAGGACGAAACGATATGACATGATTTTTGTGAGAATCAAATTAATTGTTCGGAAAATGATAAACTTTAAAAGGCAAGTATTACGCAATTTCGAGAAGTTGCCTATATTACTTATTCTAGAGGTGTCTTAAACCTTTATATATTATGATTTTCACCGAAAGTGGCAGTGAGGGCTAAGAAAATCGGTAATGAGTGGATCGGCGGTCCCGAAACGGACGGACACAGCTCAACGTTTCGTTACCGTAACCCTCATTCAAAAAAATCGGGTTGTGACAGTTTTATTTTCGTGCGGATTTTAAGACGAAAGGCCTTGAAACCGCTGCTGTCAGCGCATCCTCACTGCTCTCATCTCTCAGCTTTTTTCACTGACTGTTAGAGAAAACTATAATATATATACATATATCCTTGGTGGTTCCCAGTTCGTATAAAAAATGTATCGAATTCCGTTAAAAAAACTGAAATCGTCTGACAGAAAGATTCTGAATAACAGTTGGCCGAAATTATTCTGATTTTTTTTTCGAAATCAGAACATGTTTTCACCCTTTTTCAGCAAGTAGCTGAATTTTCTAGACAGGAGCGCAATCCGAATTGGCTGAATTCCGAGGCGACTTTCTACAAAAACGAATATCTACAAAAATTTTCTGTTCTTGTAAAATGGAATATTCGATTTCCAAATCACGTTCAGACAACTTTCGAACAGCGTGGCAGCCTTCGGCTGGAATATTTTCCGGTTTGAATTATGTGATAAATCTCGCCTATTGGGCGCCAAAAAGAAAATCAAAAAAGTTCAATTGAAAAGAGAATACTCTGGAGATGCAAGTGCGCCCTGTCGTAAATACGTGTAATATTGTGAACACTCCATTGTTTTTGAATTGACGGTTTTTATTAATATAGCTTCCAGCCTGACTCAGGTGTACCTTCGGGGTTCCCGTTAGGGGTGTATTTAGGGAGCCCCTTAGGGTGTCCTGATGGGATCCCTAGAATTTCCCTAACGGGATCCCTAAATCACGGATCCCTAATGGGGTCCCTTCTCAAACCCCTATAGGGATCCCTTATAAACGTGAATCTAGGGGCCCCTTTAGGGGTCGAAACGAAATCTCAAAAATCAATAATACATTTATATAAATATTTATTTCGAAGAATTTACAGCGGTAGTGAAGAAGATAGGATTTTTTTTGAACGGTTGAATTTGGTATCTTGTTTTCGCGTCTCGAACCCGTCCACACTTTTTGTTAACGAGTTTGCATGTCCGTAGTTGGCGTTGTACAGAGCACACTATGCCTTAGTATCTGAAAAGTTAAATTAGTATTTGGAAGTGAACGAAATTTTTCAAACCTATCATTTTGTGAATAACTTTGTCAGTAGTTAGCTCTTCCAGGACTGCACTCTTCAACTTTTTTGGTCTGAAATATAGTTTCCTACAATACAAATCTTATTCTTGACTTACGGATACGCAACGACGCCAAATGTATTGTACTTTCTGCTAATTTTCGTTTCCGGCGATGAACTTTCATAATACCTACAAAAATAGTCAGAATATTTGGCGTAAATCACGAGAAAACAATAAAAAACGAACCAACAATGGCAAAAAAACGAAATGAAAAATCGATATGCGCTGCATTAGGGATCCCATTAGGGGTACCATAGCGGGGTACTGTCGCTCAAACCCCTTAAGGGATCCCTATTATTGTTGGGGATCCCTTTAGGGTTTCGGATTAGGGTTCCCTAACAAGTCGAACCCCTAATGGGGTCCCTATTTCATTGACTCCGCCCATTTCACCCCTAACGGGAACCCCGAAGGTACACCTGAGGAATTCGTGTTTTTGTAGAATTCTTTCTTCTTCCGTACATCAATTTTCACGTTATGCTCGTTTTGACGATAGAAACCTCTAACTGTCTGCCTCTCCGAATCCACACAGTGTCTCGCATCTCCGCTCCGAGACCCATTAGATCCCACAGTCACAGATATCCACATTTGTAATAGAGTTGCTAATATTTATTACAATGTTTTGTCAGGTTTACTGCTCGAAATCCTGAGCTGCATCGCTCATCTTTCATTCCTCGTTCGGTTATCTGACGGTTAACACAACACCGAAATATCATTCACAAGCGGATTTTTCTGTAAGATTTTTTATTCTAATTCTCCCTCTATTCCTGCAGAGAATCAAACAATACTCCGCAAACAACAATACGTTTTTGGAAACATTATCTCGACTCCTGTGTCCCCTAATTTTTACAGTGCGAAAGACGCGGCTCGGGCAATTTTGTGCTCCTCGCCGACTCGCTCGATAGACTACGGTAGGACTTGCAGTCTTCGTCAAAAACTGACTGTCTTGATTGTGAGAGCAAAATATCTTGCCGGCACTGTAGTGGCAAAAGCGGATATTTAAAAAATGATTATTCAAGTTCGTTCAGTTTTCGTAAAACTCGCAAAATTTCGTTCTTCAAAGGAGTCAAAATAAATTTCTTTGAAAATCCAATTAGTTCAACAAAGACTACCATAACTGATACACTTTCCGCAATTTTCAATAAAAACCCGTTCTCGCTTCTGAAAAATAGAGAAATGTCTGTGCAAGTTCAAGCTATGGGGAGCTCAGTGTGCTGACCCTCCGACCAACTTTTCCCGGTGAGTATTCAGTTCGTGTGCTGTTACTCATTGTTATCATCTCCTTGACGTCACTATAGTGTTCTCCAGAAGCCTTCTTGTCCTTTTCTCCTAATCCTCATTCTTCCCTGCCTCAATCACCTCAAGAAATTCCACACTTCTCTTCTTCTATCTCCAACCAGGTGTCTTTCGCCCTGTTGTCTCATTTCCGCAATGCAATCCGTTTGTCCCTCACTCTCACACCTGGCTAGATAAGTTGGATCCGACCATTACAAAAACGTAGTTTTCAAATTTTTTTAATTTTGCTTTACGAAATCGAAAAATTGATCAAATTAGGGATACTTTTTTTTTCTAATTCTGAAAAAAATTACAGTATTTTTACGACAATAATATATTTTTTGAAGTTTTTAACGATAAATTGACAGCAAACAGTTAAAAACCGGTTGTTTACATTGCTATTTACCTGAACTACTTTTCGCTAGTGGTTTGCGCTTTCAAAAAAAAACCTTTTTTTTCCGTAAATCTATCCTTGCGAATTTCCGCTTTTTTTACTCCGACTCTTACCAGCCAGGTGTGCTCACTCTGAACAAAACAGAAACGATACTCCGAGCCGAAGAATAATTCATTTAAAAAAACAACAAATTCTGATTGACATGAACGTTCACCACCATGAACTTTTTCCAGTCCTCGAACTCTTCGCACATTTCATAATTCGGAATCAGTTGAAACTTTTTCGCCTTCTTCATCTCATAACGATCCAACATTAGAGAATACGTGTAGAAAAGGATGATGTAGTTGATCCAATTCTGAAGAATTTCTTTAGAATACAATTAACATTTCCGGGTTCACTTACCGCAAATGGCACCATTAACACTGAAATGGATAGAAAAAACCACTCGTAACTCCAATCCTTTCTCTTTTCTGGTTGAACGGTTGGTTTGAGAGTACTCCAAGCGGCGCCGAAACCGAGTGTGTAAAACATGTAGAAAAACAGCAGAGACACAAAAATGGGCGTTTGAAATGTGTCATCCAGTCGGTTAAGATGCAAAATTAGACACAGATTGCCGGCAAGACTAGTCAAAATCATTCCATTTCTTCCCGCAATCGCGTTTTCGTATTTTTGAACATAGGGCATGAACAGTCCGAGCATCACAGAATTCACAGCAGTTGAACAAGAATATAATAGTTTGTGATCTTTATCGTCACTTATAAAAATGTGCAAAATCGTGCCGAGTGGAGCATAGACGACAAATGGAAACCAGTGTAGGAATTTGGAAAACAAAATCGCATACATTGATGGGGAGAATGTAGGTGTTCTCTAGACACACAGCGACACACAAGAGGTCAGTCGCATTGATTGCACAACAAAGAGACGAGACAAGATAGTGCAATGAAAGAGACGTTCTTTGTTCTGCCCTATCTCTCACGGAGATTATTCATAAGAGCAACGAATTCTGATCGACAAAAACTGTGACCATCGTGTGTTTCTTCCGAATTTCCAATTTTTTTTGACATAAATCGACAAAAATTGGAGTTCATTTTTATTTTCCACTATTTGTCGATCCAGAGGAAGAAGAATAAGTGTAGATAAGAAAATAATATCAAGTTTTATTCATACTTTTATTTATATTCCCCTGAAATTTTGCAAATGCTTCAAGTGAGTGCAGTAGATTCTCTGTATCAGCATGAATTAGATTTCCCGGAGTGGCGATGCCATTAACCAAACTCTTAACCAAAAAATCTGGAAATGAATTGCAATGGAATCTCGAGCACCAGAGCAACTTCTCAAAACTGGCTCTGTACTTTGCATCTGTGCCCTGGAAAGTCGGGGGCCGTCCACGTCGGCCAGGGTGGTTAACACTGACTCCCCGACATCACCGTCAAGTTTCCTTTTCTTCCCTTTCTCGGGGCTCCATGGGGAAACTCGCGGGATTCAGAGCGAGAGAGAAAGTTATGGTTTTCAAATCCCCCTCCACTCCGTAAATGTTGTGAAAAGGCGCCGTAAAATAACTGTATGCGTTAGTGATTGAAATTCCATGTTTGTTTGACTGAGAAACTAGAACTCGTGAACTCCCTTTATCAGCGTATCATTCCGACAAGACAAAACATTTGATTTTTGATTAAGCTTCTTTATTAAAAACTGGGAAGAAATAAGAGAGAACAATTTAATATAAAATTCATATTCCAAAAAAAAATCATAACAACAAAACATCATGATAATTAGCATGAACGGTGACGATCATGTACCGTTTCCAAATTGTAATTTCTGGAAAGTGGCGGAAAATCGGCACCAGCTGAAGCCTCCTCGCATTCCTCATTGTGTGCCTCTCGAGAACCAACCAGTACGTGTAGAAAAGGAGCGTGTAGTTGGCCCAGTTCTGAAAACAAATTGAATAGGATTTATATTTCGCAAAAAACTGTCTTACCGCAAATGGGAACATGAGAACTGTCAACAATCCAAAGAACAATTCAATGTTCCAGCCTCTCGTTCGTTTCGAGAGTTTGCTCGGCACGAGTGTGCTCCAAGTAGCGGCGTGTCCCATGACGTAAAACTGGTAGAATATCACCAGAGACGCCATCATTGGAGCCAGAAACTTGTCGTCCAGCCGGTTCAAATGTGCCATAAGGCACAGATTCCCGAGGATACTGGTCACGACCATTCCATTCCTCCCAACAATCATACTTTCGAATTTCTGAATGTTGGGAGTCAGGTATCGATAAATCGATACACTGATGACTGCCGAAATAGTGGTAATCACCACTGCGCTCCTGATGATGTACATCATGAGGAGAACACCAGTGGGAATGAAGGCAATCAGTGGGAGCCATTGAACCAGGATCATGATGAATGGGAGCATATTTAGTTGGGGGGACAGGGAGATGTCTGTGGGTGTACAACTGAATGAATGGTGTCTGCAAGTCCACGTCACTGACCGTCTGCACACCTGAAGATCGATAATGCTGCACAATTGTTCTAGAAGACGTTGGGGTCATTTATCGATCTTTGCGTCGTTTTCGTATGTTTTTGTATTTATTCGATCGCTAGGAATAACGAACGAAAATCTTTTCGAAAACCGGAAATCTACTGTACGAATTCTCGATTTTTGAGAAAAATGATTTTAAAAACAAGATTTTCAAAAAATCTATTAAAAATTACAAAAAACGGTCAATCGTGTTGTACGCTCTTTCTAGAAGACGTGAAAGTTATCGATCCATCTCTGTGTCTTTCAATTTGGATTGATCGAAAAAGAAACGAACGAAAATCTCTTTGAAAACTGAAATAAACCGTACCGTCCGAACTTTAGATTTTTGAAAAAAATAAATCGTTTTTTTTTCTCTTTTTTTCCTCGAAATTTGCTCGTAAAAAAAAAGAAAATACCTGAACTGAAAACGAAAATCGGATTTCTCGAATTCTTGATTTTTAAAGTAATAATAAAAAACCAGAATTCCAAAATTATTTTAAAAAACAGTCAATTTTAATCTTTCCCCTTGTCTTTTTCGTGTTTTTCTCTTTTTTCCTTCAAATATTAATCATTAGAAATAAAAACATTCCGGAACTGAAAACTAAAAACCTGTTTTCCAAATTCTTGACTTATCTTTATCACTCAGAGCATTTTGTTTAAAAATAGCCTTACTTCCCGTAAAAATAACTACAAATTTCAACCATCGGAAAGAGAAAAACAGAGACTTCATTTGTGAAATTTTATTTTTTCACCAGTCAAAAATCATCTTTCCCGTTCTCGTTTCTAAAAGAAAAAATACATTTAAAAACTAAAAATCGAAATCTAGCCATTAAAGTTCAATATTTCCAATCACAAGAAGCCTGTTTCAACACAGAACTTGGTTTGTCACTTGGGAGCCGATTCCTGGTGAGTATTCAGTCCATGTGCTGTTACTCACTGTTATCCTCTTCTTGGCGCCACGCTGTTCTCCGAAAGTCTTCCTGTCCTCTCCCCCACTCTTCCTCCTTCTTCCTCCCCTCAATCACCTCAAAAAAGCCAAAAACATATCATCAAGACTGCCTGATATCAACACACCCTCCACTTCCGACCAGGTGTCTTGTCTTTCACCGCTTCGTCCACCTCACTCCCTCCCTCAATGCAAGCCGCCTGTCCGCCACAGTCCTTCTATCACTCGCACACCTTCCATTCCTCATCCTCTCACGCCTTATCACTGATAACGCTGCCGGTGAACATCTACGGGATCTATTTGATACTTTTCAAAAGCGACAAAACACTTCGTAACGCCAAATGGGTGATGCTCAACTCGCAGGTGTGGAGCACATTTTGCAATTTGCTACTGACAAATCTAATCACTCCGTTTCTGATTTTCCCCGTTGCCGGGGGTCACACTCTTGGTTTCCTCACGGTGATGGGTGTCAAAACCGTCTATCAGATGGTCATCGGAGTCGGCACAATTGCTCGTGAGTCTTTGTCTTGGAAGGGTTCCGTAGAAGCCTCAAAACACACCCATATCCTTCAGAAATCGGCGCCTCAATGGTAATAATATTCGAGAATCAGCAGAACCACCTGGTCACGAACGGAATCAAATTCACGACGAAAACATCGCGACGCGTGTTCGTCATCGTCAACCAACTCGCCGGCTTCACCTTCTTCGTGCCGACACTGTTCCGGATTCCGGATCAGGGAGCCGTCAAGGCCGAGGTGCTCACGGTGAGCAATCGCAGAGTTTGTGCTCCGGGGCATCTGTTTTTCCCAAAGAGTCACGTTTCCGCTCAAAGAGTAACTTTTTTTCAGTGGTTCACCTGTCCACCGCCTGAATTCTTCACCCTTCCCATATTCATCTTGGCCGATGAGCCATTCTTCATCAGCTCGCTCATCTTCTCGATCCTCATGCTCTACATCGCCCAGTCGGTGTTCTTCATCAGTCACTGCACTTATCATTTGATCTACAACGTTCGCAAGTTGTCGACAAAGACGAAACGGCTGCAGAGGAAGTTCTTCGTCTCGGTTTGCGTTCAGATCTTCCTCCCATTCTCGATTATTGGCGCTCCAGTGGGTTACTACGCGTTCTCGTTGTCGACGGGGTATTACAGTCAGAGTGAGTCGTCGGTTCGAAATAGAGTAGAGTTGCTCTCGAAATGCCTCGAATGAGCTTGAAAAACGCACCAAATCGAGTTTTGCTTGAAAACACCGAAAGAGTAGAAAGAGGGAAAACTGAAAAGACTCTTCAATTTTCCAGTTCTCAACAATCTCTCAATCCTTCTCATGTCTCTTCATGGCTTTCTATCGACAATTGCGACGATTCTGCTCTACGACAGCATGCGCAAAGAGGCGTTCTCGTTGTGCTCGAAGCGAAATGGTATCTTGAGCTCTTATCAGTCGACGTGATAAATATGAACGGTTTATTACACTTTTCCATTCAAACGCCCACTTTCCAAACGCCCTTGAACTGATTGAAGTGCTCCTGTTGCATCTGTTGAGCTGGTCGTGTTTGGTATTTGACTTGGGACGCCGGCGCCGAGTCGATTTTCAGAAGACGCTTCAGCTTCTCCTTTTTGCTCGGATGGAATAGGATGAAGAACCAGGGGAATAGGGCGCAGTCGAGGTTCCAGAACTGAAGGGAATCTCGTGTTTTGGAGAGCTCGGACGCTTACCACATTCAACACAAAGTAATACGGCGGAAGGTCAGCAGGATCTTGGAGGATATAGCTGAGCGAGTAGAAGATGACGACGATGAATTTGAGGATGAGTCCGCACACGGACGCCGGCAGGAAGCAGCGGATCATTGTGACGGAGGTGGAGAGCTCGAAGCGACGCTCGAGCGGCACCACGCCGATAGTGTTGGCGAAGACGACGTTCGTGTAGTAGAAGAGCTTGAATTCGATCTGGAATGACTGTCTGAGGGTCCAGGGATTACAGACACTGCTAAACCGCTGGCGTGTACGCCGAGTACACGCTGCGTGTCCGCCGCTGGCGGACCCGCTGCGTACACGCAGAGCCGATTTTAGCCGCTGAGTACTGAGTACACGCCAGCGGTTTAGCAGTGGACTTTTTTGCTCATTTCGGCTCTAGAACTCTGCGAAACTCCGAGAGCGCTCCAGAATTCGGAAAAACCAGTGGAGATGGCTAACTCGGTCCTAGAGCATAGAAAAAAAGCTTAAGGGCTTCCTAAAAGCTCCAGAACTCTAAATAGGGCTCCCTGAGAGTTGCTGAATTCGAAAGTTCATTGGATTCGGAGCTCTAGAGCTCATAGGAGCCCCAAAAGTGTTCTGGAGCTCGAAAACTTCATGGGAGTGAGCTTCAGAGCCTTACGGAGCTCCAGGGCTCATCAGAGCTCCAAGAGCTTCTTCACTCACCAACAAATTCAACACGTTCACCAGACACAACGACCCGAATGCGATGGACTTCCGAACGTCTTCATCTGCAAATTCTTCCCTTCTAGATCTCCCCCCGTGTTTTCTGTTTCTCACGATGCGCCGATTCCATGTAGAGGACGCTGAGCGCAAACGAGACAAGGCACGAGGCGTAAAAGTACACTTTGGCGGCTCGCCCGCGTGATCTCTGTGGTCGGAAGGCCAATAGGAGGCGGTCTGGAAAGAGATGAAGCTTCGAGGCCACCGTTGAAGCTCTGAAGAGTTCTTACCGAGATTGATGAGCATATGGAAGACGACGACGGTGAACTCGCCGAAATTGTGGAGCTTCAGCGGAATCATGCGCGCCTCTCTGCACGCCTCCACCTCGAACATTGAGCCGAACTGGAGACAGATGGTCGTCATTGCGATGAAGGTGATGAGCATCGTCTGGTAGCCGAACGAGAGGAAGAATAGATAGACGCGCACGTGGAAGTTGATCTTCTTGTCCCAGACAGTCGTCTTCATGAACACGTTTTGCGAGAAGAGACCGAAGAAGCAGAGGAGCATTTGGAAGATGAACAAGTAGATCCAGAGAGGAGAAGGCATCGTGGGAGAGGAGAGAAGAACAAATGAAAGTGAGACAAGTCTTCTTATTCTTGAGAAAGGAGGGGGGGGAAGGTGAGGAGTGTACTTTGATTAGCGTGAGAGCATGATGAGAACGAGAGGAGGGAGAGCGGGCGGCTAATAGGGGTAATGAAGATGACGTCGGGCGAAGAGCAGGGAGACGGAAGACAACGTGGAAGAGCTTTGAAGATCTTCGGAGCTTCGGAGCAATGAGTAGGGGCGCGAGTGGGGCACGGGAGCTCTATCATGAGACGAGCTGGGCGAGGATTCCGAGGATCTTCGGAGTGGTTTCGGTTCAGGAACTAGTTCCGATGATATAGAGCTGCTTCCGATGTTTGAAAAGTTACAGAGCCTCGGATCCACGGAAGATTCGAGGGATTCTGTGAGATGAGCCACTGAGCCGGAGGGGAGTTTTTTGAATTCCAACCTCACCAGAGAAAGTGGAGAGCCAAGAGAGTAAGCTGTCTTATCAGAATCTGAATGATTGCTATGATAACAACTGATGGAAGTACCCAGAGCTGGATGGAATCTGGATTCCGGTGGCTTCTTGGGAATTCCGGAATCCGGATGTCATTTGTTTTTGGAAATCCTTTGCAAGTTATTGGATCCTTTGACACTGTCTTGAAAACCAAACATAGCCACATTTCCTCGAATAGAGCGACACCCCAAACACTGCTCAGGAGAATTAGTATAACTCGAGATTGGTAAAAGATATCTAAAAGTTGCCAACAGAAAACTTGTAGTCCTAGTTATGATCTACAAGTTTGCTGTTGACAACTTTTTGTTATCTCTTATCAATCTTGAGATATAATGATTATCCTGGGCAGCATTTCAGACTCTAGAGCACTCCCAGCTTCTGACTAGCCATCCGTTCCCCTATCAGCATATCACATCCCTTATCATAAGGGTCTTATCACTCGCATTCAATCTTTTGAGCTCCCTCTCTCTCTGAACTATGTCCCCAATTTCCCAAAACAACATTATAAACTTTGGACACACTTTTTCTCCTGCAGAAACTTTCCTTTTAAAAACTCAATTAAGCTTATTTTCGTGTTCTTTCTCAGCTGTCGTCGAAATTTCTCAGAAAGCGGCGTCTGGTTTGCTGATGCCGGTCGTCGCACTTCGTGTGCTCTCTCTTTGGTGTTTATGTTTATTCGATAAGGTATCAGTGTCAATGCCTCTATCAAAATGTGTCTAATCCAATTTCCCTGGTCATTCTGCCTACTCATTGGGGCAGAAATTGAGTTTCGGAAGAGTTGAGTGATCTCGTGAAGCACGCACTCACAAATGGAGGAAGACGGTGACCGGCAGCTGATAAGAGCTGAAGTGCACGTTGATGTCTTGAGCTCTACCGCGCCAGTTGACCTGGGTAGATCACTGTGAGCCTAGACCCCGGAGCCCCATGACCTTGAGATCATGATGACTCAACAGTAGCTCAATGAGCACCGGAGCCTTCTGGTCAGTGAGTCATCGAACATAGAGAGAGCTTGCTGAGCCTAAGTGGTTTCTGTGAATCCACGAGTAAATGCTCTTCTGGAACAGTGAGAGCCTTGTGACCTCTGAGCACCCTCGCTCCTGAGCCCAGACAAGGACTCTGTGACCTTGAGAGCTCTGAGAGCCCATGTGCATCCACAAAATCCTCCTAACTTGTGCACACGCATAGAACCTATGTGAAGCTGCTCAAGAGCTCCTAGAGCTCTGAGAGCCCATGACCTTCAAGTCTGTGGATCCACAAAAACCTCCTGGCTTGTGCGTAGAACCTATGTTCAAGAGCTCCTAGAGCTCTGCGAGCTCACCAACAGCTTCTCTGCTCCCCATGAGCTCATTGAGCCCTCCCCCAGAACCCATATACATCACCGCTCAAAATCTCGCTCGTTTCTGCTCCCCAACCTATATTGTTTGCAGCTGCTTTTCGGGTTTCCCCTCACACTCCCTCTCTCTGGAATTTTCTTCATCTGTCTGATCAGAAAACGAAAACGCGGAGTTAACCGGCCAGAAACCCTCTCACTTTCCCAAATGCTCTGGATCTCGCTGTTCGTCGTCCAACTCGTCGTCATCCTCGCCGGCGTCGTTTCGCATTTTGTGCTCATCTGGGTGCTAGTGCTCAAGAATGCTCTTGAAGGCTACACAAGGTTTCTTCCTTATCACTGATTGCATTGATAACAAGTTCCCAGAACCCTCCTCGCAATCCTCTCCTTATCAATGATAACCGTCTTGGTCAGTTATGGCGGCGAGTTGATCGTTTGTGTTTGCGAAGGGACGCTCTTCGAGGACACCACTTGCACGTCGACAGGTTTTATTGGTTTTTAATCAGCTTATCACAATCAATAGTTGATCTTTTGATCTTCCAGAAGCCAAATTCCTGATCCTCTGCTTCCGGGAGTACGCTCAAATGGTTTCGTACCTCTCGCAATTCGCCTTTACCTTGGGTGAGCTTCCTTTGATAAAAACTGATAAGATTATCATTCCAGATCTGATCCTAACCATCAAGACTCCGAAACTCCACAAATCGCGCCAATTCAAGACCATCTTCCAGTCCACAATCCTCTTCATTTTGCTAGTCGCATTGCTCTACACCTACACCAACAACTTCCACAACGCCATGTTCTCCGCCTTCTGGCTGATCGCTTATCACCTTGTCATTGTTATCAATTGGCCTGTAAGCTCTAAAAGGCTTATCAGCTTCCTTATCAACTGCTTCAGATGATCGCCTACGCGAAAAAGGCCTGTCGTGACGTCTACAAGTCAGACGTCCAATTCTACAACTTGGACCGAAAACACGAGGTTTGTGACTCAAAGCCTTTCATCTTGTTTTCGTTCCTTTTAGCTCTATAAATCATACGAAACGACGAAAAGCCTGATTGCGGCGCTCGTCATCAACGCTCTCCAACAAATGCTCACCTTCCTCTTCATCGCTCTTCAGTACGCCGGACTGCTCTTCCCGCGCATCGAATCGTACCGCATGCTCTTTGTGCTCCATTTGGTACCCGATTCCTCTCTCTCTCTCCAAAAACACCGAAACGATTGCAGCTCTGGAACGTCAACCTGCTCGTCTTCCCGTGGGCCATCCTGCTCTCGCACCAATCGCATCGCTCCAAAATCTTCACCACCAGCCAACAATCGAAAGTGAGCATGACGAGCTTCGAGGGCAGGGAAATTGTGACCAATCCGACGCAGAACGACTATTTTCGAGAGCTGAAAGTTGCGTGGACTTGAAGAATAAAGACTTTTTTATTGATTAGTTGAACAGAGGGAGTTTAGAGCAAGATGAAGAGCCAAACATACCAGAGAGCGGACTTTTTCTCACAATGCTGTACTCACTCAGTCGTCGGTGATAAGCAGATAAGTTGAGTTCAACTATCACTTCATACTGCTGGAGCCTCCTCTAGCCTTTTCTCAAGGGAGCTCATGAACATTTTGTCAATGTGGGCGGTGCAGCTGTTCGACTTCCCCCCCCCCCAGCCGAAAGGACAGATGGCTTCGTGACGTCTGTTTGCCTGGGCTTCTTCCCCTTCTTCCCCTTCTCTCTTCCCAAATGGAACCCCAACGCGTCCACCGCTCCCTCACCTATCTATCACGAGAGCCCGTCTTCCGGTACTTGTCCATCGGCATCAGGTACCGCTCCCAGCCCTCTCCAAATCGAACTCTCATTCCAGAAGAGAACTGGCTCGTTTGTGTCCGCAAGTGCGAAAGTGGCACCGGACGTTTCCGTTTCGATTCGAAAACGTCGACATTCGATATAAGAGAAAGCTCCGTTGTTACTACGTCACTATTGACAGTGTGCGATGGCAGTTCGATATATTCGAATTGGATATTCAAAAAATCACCTTTCCATCCGGCAAATGGTTAATAGCCGACTGGGCGGAAAGTCTGAGCATTTGGGATTCTAGTCATCAGTTCATAGGAAGCCTCATAAACTGGTATCTAGATCGAGATGGGACCCAAGTTCGTCAGATGACTGTCAAAGTGGGCGATCTTTTTTCTTGAAAACCCCATACTGAATCTGCAGCTCGCTCCGTGCGGTGTCCTGACGTTTCGTCCAATTCAAGTCAGACACCTACGTCTGGATCTCAACCTTCACTCTGACTACCACAAATTCCCAGCGAACACTTGTGGAAGCTCACGGTTCGAAAAGCTTGATCTCTGCCGAATAGCGCCAGAGAGCGAGTTGTGGGCACATCTTAAAGTCGAGTTGAAAATGGAATTATCAATGTTCATTCGTTTTTCAGGAGAACGGCGTCACTGCAGAGTGTGTCGTTGCTGCGATCGATAGGCATTTTGAAGACTTTTCCGTTTTCGAATCGCTCGCTGACAACTATCAGTTCACAGAGTCGAACGCGAATCTCTCCGCATTCGTTGGACGTTGTGCGGTGAGAAATATCATCTGTGATCCATTGGAAACCCTCGAATTCCAGGACTTGACTAGCAGAAACTTTCCGTGTGGCTCGAGTTATGAAGGTGAGCATCTCTTCCCATCAACCCCCATTGATTATTTTTTAGCGACGTTCCATAACCCAGATCACGACATTGAGCACTTTTGGAGGGATACGAAACACGATCTCTCCGCCGAAACCAAGTTCACCAAGGGAATCGGAGGTCTTTGTGTGGCGATTGATGAGAATCGAGAGATGTTCATCAGTGCCGTCGAGTTCGAGTTCCTTCCACGATACCTGAAGACGTACCGGTTCCGAGTGGAACTCCAAAGAGCCGGAGAAGCGGTGAGTTGCCCTTGAAGACGTCAACGTCATCTGAGAGATGCTCAATTCAGAAACACTACGAGCAGATGCCATTTGGAGAGAAACTGCACCTGTGGAACACTCGGAGAACCATCTGGGTGTTCAACTCCATGACACTCCTGGAGCAATCATTCCTCCGATTCCAACCACGTCATCAACGACTCCTCACTGATAACGTGTGCTCTCTCTTATCTTTGCTCAAAAACTATCATTTATTGTTCCTGATTTCTATTTTTACATCCGTCATTCTCATTTCGGTTTGTCCTCCGTACCTTATTTTTCTGATCACTGTCTCGATCATCACTCTTTCCGCTCTCTTCAACCACATTTGTTCCTATTTCGATATGTACCCGAAACCAGAGATCTGTTTGCAACAGTTGTGTCCTCCTAGCTCTCATTGAAGTGGTTTCGAGCAGGCGAGCGTAAACAGAATTGAAACAGGGGAGATCCAGTATCATCAAAAGTGAATAAAATTAATTGGCAACCAGGAAATTACGAGATTGAGCAGCATTTTATATTCTGAACAGATTCCTCGTCTCCACGTCCATCACCATCGACCGATCCTGGAGCAGCACCGAGAAGTCGACTGCAACCACGTCATCAACGACTCCTCACTGATAACGTGTGCTCTCTCTTATCTTTGCTCAAAAACTATCACCTCGTGTTCCAAATGTTCTCTTTCCAAATTGCGTTCCTTATTGTAACATGGTCTATTCTCCACTCCCTCCTCACTTCCCTGACTATCACATTTTTCCTTGTCCTCAATCACTTTTGCTTCGGCTCGTGGGCATACTCGAGGCCAAGGATACCCTTCCAACAGTTGTGTCCGCCGCATTCTTTATTTTGAATAAAACAAGAGAAAGTGATTCACAGAGTCTCAGGAGCACGGCTAGAAGGTATCTCATCATTACAAATGTTTACTGATAAAGAAGAGTTCTGAGGAACACTTCTAGTGATAAAGTGATAATGATGTGAAAACCCATCACATGAACGCACAACGACACAGATACCATCATAAGCTGCTGGAGCTTCTCTCAAGGGAGCTCATGCACAATGTGGGCGGTGCAGCTGTTCGGCTTCCCCCGCAGCCGAAAGGACAGATGGCTTCGTGTCTTCTGTTTGCCCTTGGCTTCTCCTTCTTCCCCTTTCTCTCTTCCCAAATGGAACCCCAACGCATTCTGCTCTTTCTAGCTATCAATTGTTTGCCTCCAAACGTAGCATAATGTGTTATTCGATTCAGAACTTATTCAATTGTATCCCTACAGGTTTTGCTGAGCCTCATGTGTCAATCGTTCACTCTATTGTAACAATAAAGTTGGCGCAATCCATTCTTTCCCTGTTTTTCCTCTCTTTCTGTCTGATTTCAAATTCAGTTGGCAGCCTCATTTGGCAAGGTTTCCGCGGAAAGATCGGTGAGTAGGCAGCGACGCATCACTGTTTTTGGAGGAGAGGAGGAGCAATTTGCGACTGGAAGGCCATTCACTCGAGAAAGTATGTTCATCACCTTGTTCGAATAAACCTCTGAAATAAACATATAATGGGGGGGGGGCAGGAATTACATTCGAAAGAGAGAACAAGTGAGAAATGGCAGAAGGAATTATTTTTTAGAATTCAAGGTAGCTTCTCAGGTGACCAGGGATGCCGGGGAATCGTAAGTGGTTAATGCTGATTACCGGTGAACGGCGGCGCGAACACGTTTATCATTTGATTACGCGAGCAATTTGGAGGAGGGAGCGTGTTGGAATGCTCGAAAATCTGAACTTTTTTAGCTGGTCAATATAACTGGGGAGAACTGGGAACGCGTGTGTTTGCGGGTCAGAATGCGTTCTTCAACTCCATCACATCATCATATTTTCAACTCCTTATCACTGTCATGTGTTGTTCTGTTGTTCATCGTTCTTTGTTTTCTATAATAAATGAGCGATTTCTATCTAGGCATGATTTGTGAACGGCTACCGGCTCTTTCGGAAATTGCCGATAAGTCGCGAGTCGCAAGAACGAATTTGCCGGCGACCGGCAGGCGGCGACACGAGAATCGGGCTCCGCGACACTTCGACGCCAGACATTCCGCCACGTTTCTACGTTTATTCCAGGGTTCAATCACTGTTTCACGTGTCGAAGAGTCGCGGAACCAAAAATCGCCGGTGAGCGGCAAAAGGCAATATTTTCGGCCGCCATCGGCATTTTTCTGGCATTTGATCACCTGAGAGAGTGAAGATGTCGGGGAGTCGGTACGAACCACCCTGGCCGACGTGGACGGCCCCCGACGTTCCAGGGCACAGAACAATAAGGAATGAGTGAGGAAAGTGAGAGAGAGAGAGAGAATGTCAGCCGGCTGAATGCGGTGTTCCATTCGAGTGAAGAGACATCCGAGGATTCAGGAAAAGAAAAAGGGAAAGAAGGAGGAGGAGGAGGAGGAGGAGGAGAAGACGAGAGAGTGGAAGAAGCCTTTCGAGAGCATCGAGCCACCGAGCGAATGGATAACGGTGAGCAACAATCAGGTTGAATGTCCACCAGGAATCCATTTCTCTGCGGACATCGAGCTTCATAAAAGGGAATTTCACTGGGAGAGCGAAAGGAACGAAGCCGAAGACGCTTCGAGAACGCACCGCCGATGAGAGGAATACAGAAGGCGACTCTCAAACAGACGACACGTGCTCGACGCCTTCTGGCTTCAGAAGAATTTTTCAAGCGAAAGACTCACCGATTATGTAAAATCAACGGGCTCAGAGGCACCGGATTGTTAATGAAAATTGAAAATAAATATTTAGAATCAAATAATTATCAGAACCTGAAACATACGAATTAAGCATACCTGGACCATTGTAGACTTATGAATTAACTATGAAAAAAGAAGGAATAAATTAGGAATAATTGAGGAAAAAACGCGGGTGAAAATGATTACTTTGGGGGGGGGGGGAAATAGGGAATAAAATAGGAGGAAAGGGACACGGTACGCGCCGCCCGTTCGCTCACGCGATATGCGCCAACAACGTTACCTATCTGCGCCATGGAACGGGTGAGAGAGCGTGCGAGATGAAGAGTCGCAGAGATTCCAGCGTGCTCGCATCACAAATGACCTCTCAAACTCATTTATCGAACATTTTTTGTCATTCTTTTTCGCTTTTCTCGTGTTTTGCCTGTTTTGACTCTTTCCCTTCATTTACACTTCCTCCGATTGTCGTATTCTGGCCACATTTCATCGGAATTTTGCTGACAAAACATTCGAAGTCTCACTTTTACTGTCTTTGTGGTTTTCTGGTGACGTTCAATGCTCCTTTCTCTTGGAGGGTTTATACTATACCCTATGCCTTTCCAAGAACATGTAGTAAACTTTCTCTTGTTTCAGAAATGTCGACTGCTGATCCCCTGCTCTATTTGCAGCTTTTGTTCGCAAACATCCAGAAAAAGCCAGATTTTTCTGACAGAGAGCGCCTTGATCCACTCATCAAAGCAACTGAAGAGCTGGTTGCTGAAAGAGAGGTTAGCGAAACCAAAACTTTTCAAACCGATTGAGTGGTGTTTCTTCTCATTATTGAAGAAACTGTTTATACAGAAGAAAATTCTGAAAATAGAAGTTAACCGTATTTTGTTCCAGTTTCTCGAAGAGGAACAAGCCGGAGTTCTTCGTGAACTCATTTGTTGGACCACGTTCAAGATGGAGCCAACTCTCCGTCGAGTTGAAATAGAGAAGATTGAGTCGATATTGAGGCCATTCCCTAATTTACACGGCCAACTCGAGCGAATGCTAGAAACTTACGCCAAACGGGAAGCGCCGAAGCGAATTGGCACGGTGCTGTCGATTCTGGGCCACCTCAAGAGAATGACAGAAAATGTCGAAGAATTCGGAAATCGCCTTGTGAAGGCCGTCGAGAAGATTCCGGACGGTTATTTTGTGAGTTCTTGAAAAAATAAACATTAATTCATTCTAAATTCGTTACAGATTTACGAAATGATAGAGAAGTCAGGCAAAATCATCAATAGAAAGTTGGCGTTCATGGAGAATCAGAACAAGATGCGACTGATTGATGAGTTGTTTCCATTTTTCGAGGCAATAGCTAAGAAGTGCCGAAGCCCTGCCAGCCGTTTTCACGTTATTCGAGCTTTGAAATTTTACGAAATTGTTCTTTTTGGTAGCACGACGCGTGTCCGCAGAACGAGCGTGCAGATTTGGAACGCCGCAGTTGGCGGTTATCCGAAAATTTATTATCCCACCGGAGTTCGGTTTGTTTTATAGTGCCTTACTTGTGATAAAGTTGTAACTTCAGAATCCAAATAGAGAAACTCAAGAAGACTCACCACTTCGAACTGATCATACCGGGAGCTTTAGAGCAATGGGAGTTGCCGAAACAAGACGATAACGATCGTATTGATGTTGTTCAAGATTCAGAAGATGTCCGTGAGCAAGACACAACTGTCTCTGTCCGTCGAACCTGTTGCTGTGTTATGTAATATGGCGGTTTATTATCTTGAATTTTATCTCTCTCTCTCTCTGTTTATTCGTATCACTTCCTGCCTGTAAGAGCTGTTGTTACGGAAGTCTGTCTCGCATCAGTTGATGTCCTAAATTATTCTCACCGTTTTGGATCACAATCCCGTTTTCCCTTTTTTGCGTTCTCGACCCCGAGAACAATGCACATTAATTATTTCACCATTCGATTACTTTTTTGACTATTCTGATTCTTCTCCATCAATATTTTCAGTCACTTTAATTCAACTCCTCGACATGGACTGTTAACTAGATAATACAATAAATACATGCATTCAATGCCTTTTCATGTATCTTCTTAAACTAAAAATTGTCGATAAGTCGCGTCTCGCAAGGCCGAATTTGCCGGTAACCGGCAGGCGGCGACACGAGAATCGGGCTCCGCGACACTTCGACGCTAGACAATCCGCCACGTTTCTACGTGTTTTCCAGAGTTCAATCACTGTTTCACGTGTCGAAGAGTCGCGGAGCCGAAAATCGGGGAGTCGGTGCGAACCACCCTGGCCGACGTGGACGGCCCCCGATGTTCCAGGGCACAGAACAATAAGGAATGAGTGAGGAAAGTGAGAGAGAGAGAGAATGTCAGCCGGCTGAATGCGGTGTTCCATTCGAGTGAAGAGACATCCGAGGATTCAGGAAAAGAAAAAGGAGTAGAAGAAGGAGGAGGAAAAGAAGACGAGAGAGTGGAAGCAGCCTTTCGAGAGCATCGAGCCACCGAGCGAATGGATAACGGTGAGCAACAATCAGGTTGAATGCCCACCAGGAATCCATTTCTCGGCGGACATGCAGCTCCATAAAAGGGAACTTCACTGGGAGAGCGAAAGGAACCAAGCCGGAGACGCTTCGAGAACGCACCGCCGATGAGAGGAATCCGGAAGGCGACTCTCCAACAGACGGCACGTGCTCGACGCCTTCTGGCTTCAGAAGAATTTTTCAAGCGGAAGACTCACCGATTATGTAAAATCAACGGGCTCAGAGGCTCCGGATTTTTAATGAATATTTCTCGAAAAAACAAATGACATCAAATTGCTATAAAAATCTGAAACACATGCATTTTACATACCTGTACCATTGTAGAATTATAAATTAACGCAGCGGAAAATAAAATAATAAATTAGGAATAATTGAGAAAAAAAAGCGGGTGAAAATGATCATTTTGGGGGGAAATAGGGAATAAAATAGGAGAAAAGGGGCACGGGACGCGCCGCCCGTTCACTCACGCGATATGCGCCAGCAACGTCGCACCGCTATCTGCGCCATGGAACGGGTAAGAGAGCGTGCGAGATGAAGAGTCGCAGAGATTCCCGCGCGTTCACGATGCTTGTGTTCTCTGAATGCATCATTATCACTTTCTCAGACAAATCGTTTCGCATCTAATTAGATTATTTAATATGAGTGCAGTTATTTTTACATCTAATTGTAATCTAATAAGATTCTACAACATTTTGCTAGCACGGATGGTGTGGGCTCTACCCGCTAAAAGAGGGTTTCTCAGAAAAAAGAGAGGATTCTCAGAAAAAAGAGGGATTTAGAAATGTTAGCATAAAAATGATCAGTCTATTAGAAATAAGTGATAGTTAGGGAAGTGAGGAGGAGCGCAGCTGAAGAAGAGTTCGAGAGCTCACGATAAAGGTTGCAGCTCTTTAGGAACTTGCTATTCTCAGAAACCGGAAATCCCGGAAGAGCGATGTAGCTAGATTGTAGTCAGTGTTTGGTGGAGCTCAGGGTTCTGTGCTCTTTTCCAAGAATCAATGTGTCTCGGAAGAGTGATCCAGCAAGCAGTAGCAGCCAAGGAGGCAACAGAGACACAGTGAGACCGTCAAGAGAACTTTGGGCTCATTCTGAGATCTCCGAGCGATATTTGTTCGAGTCTTTCTGGTTCCACTTGCTCTCTAAACTTCCCGGTGCCTAGGACTCCTATGGAGAGCTAGGAGCTAGAACGATCCCGAGCAACCTTAGTTCCAGGGCTCTGAGGCTCGATTCCACAAGTAGGTCTCTGTAGGCAGACGGCTGTTTTTGACTCCTCTCACAAGGGAGTCCCTGGAGAACAGCTGCTCGGCTCCTCCCACAGCCCAAAGGACAGATGGCTTACAATTGAAGAAGAGTTCTGAGGAACTCCTCTAGTGATAACGTGATAATGATGCGAAAACCCATGACATGAACGCACAAAGACACAGATACGATCATTAGCTGCTGGAGCTTCTCTCAAGGGAGCTCATGCACAATGTGGGCGGTGCAGCTGTTCGGCTTCCCCCGCAGCCGAAAGGACAGATGGCTTCGTGTCTTCTGTTTGCCCTTGGCTTCCCCTTCTTCCCCTTTCTCTCTTCCCAAATGGAACCCCAACGCGTCCACCGCTCCCTCACCTATCTATCACGAGAACCCGTCTTTCGGTACTTGTCCATCGGCATCAGGTACCTCCTCCTCTCCCTTTCCACTCGCCTCTCTTCCCGAATCGAACTCTCATTCCAGAAGAGAACTGGCTCGTTTGTGTCCGCAAGTGCGAAAGTGGCACCGGACGTTTCCGTTTCGATTCGAAAACGTCGACATTCGCTATAAGACAAAGCTCGGTTGTCACTACGTCACTATTGACGGTGTGCGATGGCAGTTCCATATGTTTGAATGGCATATTCAAAAAATCACCTTTCCGTCCGGCAAATGCTTTATAGCCTACTGGGCGGAAACTTTGAGACTTTTGGATTCGACTTGTCTGTTGATAGGAAGCCTCATCAACTGGTATCTAGATCGAGATGGGACCCAAGTTCGTCAGATGAATGTCAAAGTGGGCGATCTTTTTTTCTTGAAAACCCCATACTGAATCTGCAGCTCTCTCCGTGCGGTGTCCTGACGTTTCGCCCAGTGCAAGTGAGACATCTACGTCTGGATTTCAACATTCACTTTAGCCACCACAAATTCCCAGCAAACACTTGTAGACGCTCACGGTTCGAAAAGCTTGATCTCTGCCGAATAAGGCCAGAGAGCCAGTTGTGGGCATATCTTAAAGTCGAGTTGAGAATGGAATTATCAATGTTCATTCGTTTTTCAGGAGAACGGCGTCACTGCAGAGTGTGTCGTGGCTGCGATCGATAGGCGTTTTGAAGACTTTTCCTATTTCGAATCGCTCGCTGACAACTATCAGTTCACAGAGTCGAACGCTAAGATCTCCGCATTCGTTGGACGTTGTGCGGTGAGAAATAGTATCTGTGATCCATTGGAAATCCTCAAATTCCAGGACTTGACTGGCAGAAACTTTCCGTGTGGCTCGAGTTATGAAGGTGAGCATCTCTTCCCATCAACCCCATTGATTACTTTTAAGCGACGTTCCATAACGCACATCACGACATTGAGCACTTTTGGAGGGATTGGATGGATTATGAAGGTGTGCATCTCTTACTGATAACCTGCTCTTTTTCAATGTTCAGCGACGCTCTGTGAACCTAGCTGTGATCCGGATCGCATTTGGAGGGATACGAAGCGCGAGCTCTCCGCCGAAACCAAGTTCACCAGAGGAATCGGAGGTCTTTGTGTGGCGATCGATGAGAATCGAGAGATGTTCATCAGTGCCGTCGAGTTCGAGTTCCTTCCACGATACCTGAAGACGTACCGGTTCAGAGTGGAACTCCAACGAGCCGGAGAAGCGGTGAGTTGCCCTTGAAGACGTCAACGTCATCTGAGAGATGCTCAATTCAGAAACACTACGAGCAGATGCCATTTGGCGAGAAAGTGCACCTGTGGAACACTCGGAGAACCATCTGGGTGTTCAACTTCATGACACTCCTGGAGCAATCATTCCTCCGATCCCAACCACGTCATCAACGACTCCTCACTGATAACGTGTGCTTTCTCTTATCTTTGTTCAAAAACTATCATTTATTGTTCCTGATTTCTATTTTTACATATGTCATTCTCATTTCGGTTTGTCCTCCGTACCTTATTTTTTTGATCACTGTCTCGATCATCACTCTTTCCGCTCTTTTCCACCACATTTGTTCCTATTTCGATATGTACCCGAAACCAGAGATCTGTTTGCAACAGTTGTGTCCTCCTAGCTCTCATTGAAGTGGTTTCGAGCAGGCGAGCGTAAGCAGAATTGAAACAGAGTAGAGTATCATCAAAAATGAATAAAATTAATTGGCAACCAGGAAATTATCACTACAGGAGTTTCTCAGAACTCGTCTTTATCAGTAAACATTCGTAATGATGAGATACCTTCTGGTAGTGCTCCTGAGACTCTCTGTGAATCACTTTCTATTGTATTTTTCAAAATAAAGCATGCGATGGACACAACTGTTGGAAGGGTATCCGTGGCCTCGAGAACGCCCACGAGCCGAAGCAAAAGTGATTGAGGACAATGAAAAATGTGATAGTCAGTGAAGTGAGGAGGGAGTGGAGAATAGACCATGTTACGAACTCCTCTAGTGATAAAGTGATAATGGTCGATGGTGATGGACGTGGAGACGAGGAATCTGCTCAGAATACCAAATGCTGCTCAATCTCGTAATTTTTAGTTGCCAATTATTTATATTGATGATACTGGATCTCCCCTGTTTCAATTCTGTTTACGCTCGCCTGCTCGAAACCATTCCATTGTGAGCTAGGAGGACACAACTGTTGCAAACAGATCTCTGGTTTCGGGTACATATCGAAATAGGAACAAATGTGGTTGAAGAGAGCGGAAAGAGTGATGATCGAGACAGTGATCAAAAAAATTAGGTACGGAGGACAAACCGATATGAGAATGACAGATGTAAAAATAGAAATCAGGAACAATAAATGATAGTTTTTGAGCAAAGATAAGAGAGAGCACACGTTATCAGTGAGGAGTCGTTGATGACGTAGTTGGGATCGGAGGAATGATTGCTCCAGGAGTGTCATGAAGTTGAACACCCAGATGGTTCTCCGAGTGTTCCACAGGTGCAGTTTCTCGCCAAATGGCATCTGCTCGTAGTGTTTCTGAATTGAGCATCTCTCAGATGACGTTGACGTCTTCAAGGGCAACTCGCCGCTTCCCCGGCTCTTTGGAGTTCCACTCGGAACCGGTACGTCTTCAGGTATTGTGGAAGGAACTCGAACTCGACGGCGCTGATGAACATCTCTCGATTCTCATCGATCGCCACACAAAGACCTCCGATTCCTCTGGTGAACTTGGTTTCGGCGGAGAGCTCGCGCTTCGTATCCCTCCAAATGCGATCCGGATCACAGCTAGGTTCACAGAGCGTCGCTGAACATTGAAAAAGATCAGGTTATCAGTAAGAGATGCACACCTTCATAATCCATCCAATCCCTCCAAAAGTGCTCAATGTCGTGATGTGCGTTATGGAACGTCGCTTAAAAGTAATCAATGGGGGTTGATGGGAAGAGATGCTCACCTTCATAACTCGAGCCACACGCAAAGTTTCTGCCAGTCAAGTCCTGGAATTTGAGGGTTTCCAATGGATCACAGATGATATTTCTCACCGCACAACGTCCAACGAATGCGGAGAGATTCGCGTTCGACTCTGTGAACTGATAGTTGTCAGCGAGCGATTCGAAAACGGAAAAGTCTTCAAAATACCTATCGATCGCAGCCACGACACACTCTGCAGTGACGCCGTTCTCCTGAAAAACGAATGAACATTGATAATTCCATTCTCAACTCGACTTTGAGATGTGCCCACAACTGACTCTCTGGCGCTATTCGGCAGAGATCAAGCTTTTCGAACCGTGAGCTTCCACAAGTGTTCGCTGGGAATTTGTGGTGGCCAGAGTGAAGGTTGAGATCCAGACGTAGGTGTCTGACTTGAATTGGACGAAACTTCAGGACACCGCACGGAGCGAGCTGCAGAGTCAGTATGGGGTTTTCAAGAAAAAAGATCACCCACTTTGACAGTCATCTGACGAACTTGGGTCCCATCTCGATCTAGATACCAGTTGATAAGACTTCCTATGAACTGATAACTAGAATCCAAAGGACTCAGACTTTCCGCCCAGTCGGCTATTAACCATTTGCCGGATGGAAAAGTGATTTTTTGAATATCCAATTCGAATATATCGAACTGCCATCGCACACCGTCAATAGTGACGTAGTGACAACGGAGCTTTTTCTTATATCGAATGTCGACGTTTTCGAATCGAAACGGAAACGTCCGGTGCCACTTTCGTACTTGCGGACACAAACGAGCCAGTTCTCTTCTGGAATGAGAGTTCGATTCGGGAAGAGAGGCGAGTGGAAAGGGAGAGGAGGAGGTACCTGATGCCGATGGACAAGTACCGAAAGACGGGCTCTCGTGATAGATAGGTGAGGGAGCGGTGGACGCGTTGGGGTTCCATTTGGGAAGAGAGAAAGGGGAAGAAGGGGAAGCCAAGGGCAAACAGACGTCACGAAGCCATCTGTCCTTTCGGCTGGGGGGGGGGGGGGGGAAGCCGAACATCTGCACCGTCCACATTGTGCATGAGCTCCCTTGAGAGAAGGCTAGAGGAGGCTCCAGCATGATGGTATCTGTGTCTTTGTGCGTTCATGTCATAGGTTTACGCATCATTATCACTTTATCAGTTGATGAACGAGCTGATTTAGGTGCTTTTTGGTGACATTATTTGTGTGAGCGGAAGGTTTTGATTGGATCACTTATCGAGAGGAATACCTGGAAACGTCGGATTCTCGAGGGTACTTTTATCAAGATGGAGAAGCCGGAGTTGAACCCCAAGGACGGACATGGTCGCCAATCTTGGATATCTCAAATTGACCTGACCCTCAGCTACTTGTCCCCCCTCCCCCCCCTCTCCTCTATCTCTCCTGCCCCCTCACTCCATCAACCGCACACCACTCCACGAATATCGATTTTATTGGTGAATATACCTATGGTCCGCTCTTTTCACCTTCTTGGCCACCTACGTTCCTTTCCTCCAACATCAATTTCAATTGCCGTTCCTTTCCTGTTTCCTTTCTTTTCCCCCTTTCTCTCTCTTTGCCCTTCTCATCTCTCTCGGTCCTTGAACGCCTACGTAATCACCAAAGTTTCTTCTGTCTTTATAGGTAATTAAACCAATTCCCTGATGATGACTCAGCAAAGCCTTCCGCTCACACTAATAATATCACTTTATCACTAGAGGAGTTCCTCAGAAGACTTCTTCATCAGTGCTCAATGGTAAGCCATCTGTCCTTTCGGCAGAGGGAGGAGCCGAACAGCTGTTCTCCAGGGATTCACTTGTGAGAGGAGTCAAAGACAGCCGTCTGCCTACAGGGATATTCTTGTGGAATCGAGCCCCGGAGCCCTGGAGCTTGTCCTTACGGTTGCTCGGGATCATTCTAGCTCCAAAGCTCGTCCATAGGATTCCAAGGCAACGGGACGTTTAGAGAGCAAGTGGAACCAGAAAGACTCGAGCAAATATGGCTCGGAGAGCTCAGAATGAGCCCAAGGTTCTCTTGACGGGCTCACTGTGTCTCTGTTGCCTCCATGGCTGCTACTGGCCACAATCTTGCTCGTTCACTCTTCCGAGACACATTGATTCTTGGAAAAGAGCCCAGACCCCTGAGCTCCACCAAAGACTGACTACATTCTAGCTCCATCGTTCTTCCGGTATTTCCGGTTTCTGAGAATGTGTAGAACACCTGCTCTGATGGAAATAGGAAGTTCTCAAAGAGCCCGAAGCTGACTAGAAATCCTGCAACCTTTATCGTTCCCGTGAGCTCTCGAACTCTTCTTCAGCTGCGCTCAAGGCACGCCCCCTTGTAAGTGATTTGTGCTGTTGAAACCCAATTTTCGAGTTACGCACACTCAGAAACACACCTGCCCCCACGAAAAGAAGAAGCTCACTTGCTCTCGCCATGTCCGACCGACCGCCCGAGTTCACGTTCTGGCGATTCGCCGAGCTGCTCAGCAGCATGCTCATCGCCACCGGCGTCGTCTCGAACGCGGTGCTCGTCAAGCTCGTCGTGTGCAAGTCGCGCTTCGACGCCTACTGCCGCGTCGGTCTCGGCGTGCTGTCCGCCTCGATCGTCGTCTACCTGCTCGCCTACCCGGCCCAACCGTTCAGTGACTGGGCGAAATTCCTCTACACCTTGTCAGCAATCACCTTCTTCATCTCTCAAGACGCGTTCATTCTGGAGAGAATCGTCTCGATCCGCTGCCCCACCTTCCACGACACCCATCGATTCAAGTGGCTCTTCGCCACCGCCCTCGCCGCCATCCTCACCACCTCCATGGTCCTCGCCTACTTCCACAACTCGTCGTCGGTCTTCGACGTCTTCTACGGTCTCACCACGCAAATCCTCGTCTTCGCCAACCTTCCCCTCGTGCTCTACGCCCGACGCCTCAGCTGCCAGATGTATCGCGCCGACGTCGGCAGCTACAACTTGACGCGGAAGCATCAGCTGTTCAATGCCTATGAGATCACTCGGAGCTTCGTGTTCGCGCTGCTCATCAATTATGCGATTCAGGCGGTCGCTGTGATTCTGATGCTGATGTTCAAGAAGGGACACTATTTCTTCCCGGAGGAGGATGAGGCGAAGATGGAGTTTGTTGTGCAGATTGTGAGTCATGTCTCTAGACTGATATCTCGAGATTGATAAGAGATATAAAAATGTTGTCAATGGCAAACTTGTAGTCCTTGTTATGATCTACAAGTTTGCCATTGAAAACATTTTGATAACTCTTATCAATGTCGAGATATATCGATTCAGTTCTGGAACATCAATCACACCGTCTACCCGTGGTCCGTCATCCTCTTCCATCGCGGCCAACGCGACCAAATCAAGCACTTTGTGAGTTCTCTTGTCCTTGAACGTGCCAAACCTTTCTCTCTCTTCGCCTTCCAGCTGTTCCCATGCGCCGACACGTCGAAAACCCAATTAACGAGTCTCGACGGCAAGGCGATTGTGCTGCGCGCGCCGACGCAGAACGACTACTTTCAACAGATGAAAGTCGCGTGGACGAGGCAGGCGACCGAGCAGCCGCCACACAAGTTTTGATTTCTTCTCGCTTCTGTGTGTGTTCGGTGAGTAAATTGGTGGTGTGGTTTTTTGGGAGCGGGGCTTCTGATTTCCCACAGCACACATTGAATTCTTGAGATGAAGAAGAAGAAAGGGAAAGAAAACAAACTCGAGTTCCGACTAGCCCCCCCCCCCCCGAGACATTCTAGAAGTGTAGCCGGGGGTATATAACGCACGTCCCTCTCTTATTTCCGCTCATTGCCCCCTCTCGCTTTCAGTCTCGGCCAATGATCTGGTACTTCCTGCTCTCCCTGCACTTCCTCGTCGAGATCCTCGGCATCATCTCGCACCTCGTCTTCCTCCACTTTGTCGTCGTGCACGGCGTCATGGACGGCTACGGGCGGCTGAACCTGGGCGTCATCTCCGTCGCGATGCTCTCAATGCTCGTCTCCTACCTCGCCGAGACGCTCGTCTGCCTGTCAATCGGCACGGTTTTCGAGGACGCGCAGTGCAATCGGCTCGACGTCAAGTTGTACCTGACGTGCTTCCATCGCTTCAATGAGATGCTCTCGTTGCTCTCGCAATTGTTCTTCACTATCGAGCGGGTTCTCTCGATCCAATTCTCCCGAATCCACCGTTCCAAAGCCTTCCAACTCGCCTTCTTTTTCACGTTGCTCTTCGAAATCGCCTTCTCCTCGGTCTACATGTACACGGTGGTCTTTTATGGTTAGTGTGTACTGGAAGAGCTCTGCCGAGGAATCATTATATCACGAGATTGATAAGGGATATCAAAAAGTTGTCAACTACAAACTTGTAGTCTTAGTTATGATCTAAAAGTTTGCTGTTGACAGTTTTCTGATATTTCTTATCAATCTCGAGATCTAATGGTTCTCCGACAGAGCTCTCCATAGAAGATCGTCTCCCAAATCACCCAATTCTCAGAAGCCACCACCGGCATCTTCTGGTATCTAACCCTTCAAATCATCATTCTCGCCAATTTCCCAGTGAGTTGATCAATGATAACCTCTGATAACAGACTCTCATTCCAGTTCGTCTACTACGCGAAGAAAACGAGCAAGTCAAAGTATACAGCGACAGTGACGACGTATTCGTTGAGACGGAAGCATAATGTGAGTGCGAGCCACGGAGCCAGGGGTTCTGTGAGCCTAGGAACGCGGGAGCCAATGATCCATTAAGTCACTGAGCCAGGAGCCAATGTCCCAGAGAGCTTGGAGTCACTAAGTCCAAAAACCCGAGCAGCTCATTAGATGCGTTTTCTTTAAAATGAAAGTTCTTCTGAGTTCACCAGTGAAGTTACATCTTCTTTGTGATCTATGATCCCATTTCTTTGAGCTCATTATCACCCCCTCCCCATTTCCAGCTGTACAACTATTACGAAATCGCGCGCAGCTTCGTCTTCTCCACCGCCATCTACCTCGGCGCCCAACTGACCGTCTTCACGCTGCTCTGGCTCTACATTGTCGAGATCCTGTTCCCCGCCGAGCTGCACAAACTGTTCTTCATTAATAGCCTGGTGAGTGTCTGTCACGTGGGTCCCTGATCGCATTTGTTGCAAAAAGATTTGGAACGCCAACCTCACCGCGTTCCCGTGGATCGTCATGCTCATCCATCGGAGCCAACGCGAGCGCATCTACAAGATTTGGAGTCAGGTACGTCTCGCTTCTCTCCCAGAATCAATTACGACCAAATCACAGATGTTTCCCGAAAACAAAGAGCAGCAGCAGCAGAACGAACACAAAATACTCGGAATGAGCGGCAAAGAGCTGGTGACGTTGCCCACGCAGACCGACTATTTCAATCAGCTTCAGAAGGCGTGGGAATAGGCGCGCGTCGTGTAGATCGCTAACGGGTCGTCCGTTCAAAAAAAACTTCCGTGTCTCCCTGTTAATGTTGAAATAAATGTTTCACCTGCCGAAACCACGCTATTCCGGAGGCTCCAGACCAATTCCAAGTATCCGTTCTTTGACCTTCTGTGCAGTAGAGACACGACAGGTGGAATCACTACGCATTTAGCCCCATACGCCCATCGACACACTCGGAATCCCCCAGACGACTTCCTCCCCCCATGATGCAACTCATCGACGACTTCTTCGAGTACCTCGACGAGCATCGCAACTGCTTGATGTTCTGCGAGTCGGTCGACGAGTTCACCAACCTCTACGACGTCTTCAAACACCACGAAGACACCTATTTCCGTGGCTATCGGATAACTTTGTATGTGATCGGCGGAGTGACCAACATCTTCGTCCCGCTCACCATCTACATTCTGCTGAGTTACGGTGGGAACCTGAGCAAGACCTATCGGAACATCATGGCCTTCAACTCCCTACTCCCCGCCCTCCTCACCAACCACATCTGCTTCGTCTTCCAACCGTACGCCATCGGCCCCAACTTCATTCTCTACAACATCGGACCCATCCAGATCTCCTCCTACTGGACGTTCATCCTTATCATCGTCCTCGTCTTGATAACAGCTCCCCTTACATTCCTCTTGTTCTCCCAACTCTCCTACCACGCATTCATCATTGTCAGACCGCAGAGCACATTGTAAGTTGTGAGGGGGATTATGATGACAGTGGAAACCTTTCAGGAAGATGTTCTGGGTGAATTTGGCCTGGTGGCTCACCACAATCTGCTCCATTGGCTTCAATTTGATTATGCTCTTCTTGGCGATCGATCGGCAGCACTATCGCCTTGAGGACAAGATAATAGCCGTCGACTCTCGATTCCGATACATCCGAGACAACTATTCCCCTTATATCGTCGACATGAAGACTGCCACGATACCAATGAACATTTTGCTTCTAGAGGCCATCTACGCATTTCTCCTCTTCACAGTTGGAATGGCCTGGGCGACTTACAAGTGAGAGCATCTACAGTTCCCATTTTCAATGTGTCCATTCCAGAATCCTCCGCTCCTACTGCAAGAACCGAACCCTTCTCTCCACCCGAATCACCACTGCTCAACGCAACATCGTCATCACGCTCTTCATCTACACCGCCACCTACCTCGGACTCCTCGGCTTCCCCTCCATTGCCGCTGGTCTTATCATGCTCACTGGAGCCCCCATCACCTCCTTCCCAATGGCCGCCCTCTACTTCACTTGCACCTCTTTGGTGGCCATCTTCTTCTGCGTCATCAACCTGCTCACTGTGACTCCCTACCGGAGGGCTCTTCGGCGGCTCTTCAACAGAATGTTCCCGCGTCTCGTCGGCTCTTCGAACACCTCCAGCGCCACCGTGTCCGATAATCAGATAGCGGTGAGACCGCTGCGTTCTCTGTTCACCCGTGAACGATTGCCACCGTTGGAATGAGCGATATTCACCTGCTCTCTGTCTCCTGGAATGTTGACGGTTTCACCGAAAGATTTCTGCTCATTTCCACCTGATCATTTCAAAGAAATAAGCGCTCCTGATTGAGTCGAGTGGCAGCCCTGCACCCCCCATTAAACATGCAACTCATCGACGACTTCTTCGAGTACCTCGACGAGCATCGCAACTGCTTGATGTTCTGCGAGTCGGAAGACGAGTTCGCCAACCTCTACGACGTCTTCAAACACCACGAAGACACCTATTTCCGTGGCTATCGGATAACTCTGTATGTGATCGGCGGAGTGACCAACATCTTCGTCCCACTCACCATCTACATCCTTCTGAGTTACGGTGGGAACCTGAGCAAGACCTATCGGAACATCATGGCCTTCAACTCGCTGCTCCCCGCCCTCCTCACCAACCACATCTGCTTCGTCTTCCAACCGTACGCCATCGGCCCCAACTTCATTCTCTACAACATCGGACCCATCCAGATCTCCTCCTACTGGACGGCAGTTTGTCTCGTGGCAGTGGTCCTTATCTGTGCTCCACTGACATTCCTCCTCTTCGCCCAGTTATCATATCACGCCTTTATCATTATAAAGCCACAAAAGACATTGTGAGTTTCGGGGGCCCAATCACAATTAACTGTTCTCTTTAGGAACATGTTCTGGGTGAATTTGGCTTGGTGGCTCACCACAATATGCTCCATCGGCTTCAATTTGATTATGCTCTTCTTGGCGATCGATCGGCAGCACTATCGCCTTGAGGACAAGATAATAGCCGTCGACCCTCGTTTCCGATACATCCGAGACAACTATTCCCCTTATATCGTCGACATGAAGACCGCAACGATACCAATGAACATCTTGCTTCTAGAGGCCATCTACGCCTTTCTCCTCTTCACAGTTGGAATGGCCTGGGCGACTTACAAGTGAGCCATGAGCACCAATTACCCAATGGAACCTTCCCATTCCAGAATCCTCCGCTCCTATTGCAAGAACCGAACGCTTCTCTCCACCCGAATCACCACTGCTCAACGCAACATCGTCATCACGCTCTTCATCTACACCGCCACCTACCTTGGACTCCTCGGCTTCCCCTCCATTGCCGCTGGTCTTATCATGCTCACCGGAGCCCCCATCACCTCCTTCCCAATGGCCGCCCTCTACTTCACCTGCACCTCTTTGGTGGCCATCTTCTTCTGCGTCATCAACCTGCTTACTGTGACTCCCTACCGGAGGGCTCTTCGGCGGCTCTTCAACAGAATGTTCCCGCGTCTCGTCGGCTCTTCGAACACCTCCAGCGCCACTGTGTCCGATAATCAGATAGCGGTGAGACCACTGCGTTCTCTGTTCACCCGCGAACGATTACCGGAATGAGCGAGCGATGGAATGAGCGATACCTGCCCTCTGTCTCCTGGAATGTTGACGGTTTTCCTGATCAAACGGCTTTTCAACGGCGTCTGTATTTGATAATCAAATCGTTGTTTCTCTATTCAACCGGTAAACAATTGTCCAAATACATAAATGGAAAACCACCTGCCATTGAGTGCATCAACTATGAATCTTCGAACGTTTCAAAGACCAATGTCCAGAAAAACAATTGATGAGTGTCAGACCTCACATCAGACCCGCAAAGATCACAAAGTGTGATTTTGATCTACCCGAGCGCCAATCTACAGAAAAGGTGAACATTGCGTTTTCGTCCTCAGGTCGCAAATCAATACTGTCCGAGACGACGTGTCCTGTTGACAGTTGCAAATGCGCTCCACTGCAAACACCCGTGTATTGGATTGACCATGCCACCTGCCACCGCCAGTATTCACTTGTTTTCGCCTCTTATTCTTCTTGCCCATTTTGTCGATTTCTAACCGCCCATTGCCGCCAATAAATTGGTATTCTTAGCGCCCATTAACACAGAAGCTTTGGAAATATGTGGTGAACTGCAAATTTTTTTTTCAAAACAGTCTGCGTCTCCTAATCTGCGTCCTTTTTTTTGTTCTTTCGTTGATGGATCGACACCGGAACATTGTTTTTCTCAGGTAAATCAGCGACCAAATCCACCACGGACCGATGAAGTTTCGGGATCAGGAGAACCTATACAACGTGAACGGTAAGTATCAAAGAATAGACATATGTCGTTGTATCTCTTCAGAGTCGCCGAGTGTCCAACCAACAAGAATTCTCCGGCAGAGCTCAAAAAATTGATTCTCCGGCAGAGCTCAAAAAACGTCGCTATCGCACTGTTGGAGAAATTCGACTCAATTCCAAAATATTCATTGAAAATCACGCCCACGAATGGTTCAACTTGTCGAAATACTCGTTTTGCGACTGCGACACACTTATCCGATGGCCGTTCAACATGCGCACTCCGCACGGACTGCTGCGTTGAAGTTTGACGCGGAACGGGGAGATTTTGTGCAGTTTCTTGCGAATCTTCTTGCTCCCGTAGAGGAATAGGATGGGGAAGAGGGCGGCGTCGAGGTTCATGGTCTGGAAGAAGGGGTGGTTGGCGGAGAATGGACATTGTCAGGTCTCTACCATGTTCATGAAGACGAAATACTCGTAGATGAGGTCGGTGAATAGGTATCCGAGGAATAGAGGCCATGCGGTGAAGCAGATGAGGTTAATGATTGCCAGAGAGACGAATGTTGCGGGCAGAGCACTTTTGCACAACTCGTAGCTTTCGGCAAGCTGAAGGGCAAGATGGTTTTGTCTGGGAAAACTCCAGAAAGTCCAGGGAGCTTCAGGGAGCTTCATGGAGTCCTGAAAAGCCCCAGGAAGCTTCGGGAAGCTTCCGAAAGTTCTGGGAATGTTCAGAAAGACCAGTGGGCTTCAGGACACTCCAAGAGGCTCCTCGGAGCTCCAGGAGGCTCACGGAGCTTCAGGGAGCTCCAGAGCCCTTCGAGAAGATCTGGAAAGCTCCAGGAAGCACCAGAGAACCCAGGGAGATTCAGGGAGCTCCAGGGAGATTCAGGGAGTTCCAGGAAGCTTCCGAGAGTTTCAGGAAGCTCCAGGGATTTCCAGAAAACACCAGGAAGTCCAGGGAGCTCCATGGAGCTTCAGGGCGCTTCAGGGAACTTCAGGAAGTCCTTGGGATCTTCAAGAAGCTTCCGGAAACTTTTTGGAGCTCTAGAGAAGTCCAAGGAGCTCCAAAGAGCAAAAAAATCCACTTACCATATACCGCTTCGACAGCGAAATGAGCCCCAGCGTCTCGTAGTACTTTTCTTTTGCGGCACACGAAAGATAGATGACCAACTGAAAAATGACTCCCACTTTTCAGATAAACACCACCCCTCTTCTCAAGCTCACAATGAAGGCGATCACGCAAATCGAGGAGATTGTCGACAAGGCGAGCAGAATGGCGAACGAGGTGCGCACTGGAAGGAGCACTTGAGCTTGTGAGCTGTGCACGAGAGACCACCTACCAGCGACCATGAGGTACATATAAGTGAGCAGCGCCATTAGATGAAGCGAGATTAGTGCGGCGAAGCAGAGTTTGTAGACGTCCGACGAGCGGAAAGTGGGCAAAAACACGGAGGCGTAGCGCTCTGCAAATTGGCCGTCCCTGTTGTTGTGTATGTATCAGCTCCGACTCACCAAACACCAGAATGAAAATGCCGTCGGTAATCGAGAACTCGCCGTAGGCATGCAGGTAGAGCATTGCGGTGTGGGCGCCTGTCTCCGCGCACGGTCCCGTGTCAAAGTAGGAGCCGTAGGAGAGGCATATGAGGACGGAGGCGACGTTGGAGGTGATGATTAGCGTCATTCCGGAGGAGATTATGAAGGCGGAGATTCTGAATTTGTCGGGGGTTAGATGAGGGGAGGGGGAATCTTGATTGGAAGCGTCTGGAAGGTTCTAGACACTTTAGAAGAGGGAGGAAGACGCTAAAAATGGCACAACGTCTTCAGGAGTTAGAAGACGTTGCTAAGGGACATTGGAGCAATCCAGAACCCTATTGGAAGTTCTGAAGTCAACTAGAGACTTCAGAAGACGTCAGAAGCTCAGAAGATGTTCAAGAGCTCTGGGACATGTTGTGGCCTCCAGAACACCACTGTATTCCCTCGAATTTAGCGACACTTCAAACGCTGATATCTAGAGATTGATAAGCGATATCTAAAAGTTGTTAACTGCAAACTTGTAGATCATAACTAGGACTACGAGTTTGCAATTGATAAATTTTTGATATCTCTTATCAGTCTCGAGATATGCAGCATTTTGGGCACCACTGTATTCACTTGAATTTAGCGGCACTTCAAACGCTGATATCTAGAGATTGATAAGTGATATCAAAAAGTTGTCAACTGCAAACTTGTAGATCATAACTAGGACTACAAGTTTGCCGTTGACAACTTTTTCATATCTCTTATCAATCTCGAGATGTGACCGCTTCTGGCAGACGTAAGAAACACTTCCGCTCACCTACAAAACCCATCGTAGGCTCTACTGAGCACGACGAGTCGAAAATAGGCAACGTTGGCGGTGAGTCCAATCGAGGCGATGAGAAAGTCGACGATGAGCACGCAATCCCACAGCATTGTGACATTGGCGGAAATCCAAAAGGGGGAGGGTGGGGGCGATTGATATAGAGGTTATAAACGGGAAAAAAACCTGGCGGCGTCGTGAATTTCCGTGAATGAGCCTTGCCTTGTTTTCTACTTCGTTCTCGGTAGGGTCAGACAAGTCAACACGCCTGAAAAATGGATGATAATGGTTGATTGTGATAAGAATAGGAATAGGAATCGGAATCGGTTTAAGGGTGTCTCTGGTGTGTGAGCTTGGCGGTTACTTGGAGACTATCATTATCAGTTGGGAGAGAGCTCCCTCATCATTATCAGTTGGTTGATGAATTTGGTATAGAGGACCGAAGGAATCGGATATCAAACATCTCTCAGCTTCCTTGTCAAAAAAAAGAAGAAAATCGGTGACAAATTTGGGTTGCTCGGCTCGAAACACCAAAACACGCCGTTTTGCAATCTTTCTCTCCCGAGTAATGAGGTTTCGCCGACAACGACGGAGGTGGCGAGGAGAGGTCGGTAGATCAGTTTGGAATGCGTTCCGGGTTGAGCAACCAAGACAATTGGCGCGAGTGCCCCTTCTTCGCCCTTTCTCCTTCTTCACGGCTACTTCCCCCGATTTCCGCGAAAAACATGCATGACGTGTGACGGGGGGTTGTTTTGGGGTGATAGGTGATAAGGGTTTGGTGATAAGTGATATGCTCAGATGCGGCTGTCAGTGAGATACTAGGCCTGGAAGAATGCACTTTGAAACATGTCTCAACTTAAGATTGATAATGTATTCCCTCGAATTTAGCGGCACTTCAAACGCTGATATCTTGAGACTGATAAGCTATATCCAAATGCTGTCAACAGCAAACTTGTAGATCAAAATTAGGACTATAACTTTGCTGTTGACAACTTTTTGATACCTCGTATCAATCTTAAGATATAATCATTCTGCGGCAGCGTTGCCAATCTATTCGAGGAAAAAATGGTAATTTGCACTCTCCGTGGTTCTATGTAGCGAGGAGAAGAAATTTGCAGGTAGATCATTGATACGTGATTAGAGGGCGCGCGAGGATTACGGTACAATCAAAAGAGGTTCTTGTGATCTACCTGATCCCCTTGATCTCTGTAATCTTTCCATCCCCCAAACCAAATTGGACACTGTTTATGATAATGATAAGAATCAGATAACATTGTTGTTCAACTTGACAAACTCCAACTTGACATTCCTCTCCGGACACTTGCCCGCTCCGAACGGCGACTGATCCTCGACCTTTGGCAGTCTGTCGTGAGCACGGACTTCGTAGCGGAGCAGCAGATTCCCGACCATCTGAAGGTGCAATGGCTCCTATGAGATCAACGAGTGTCACCCACCAAATACAACTCTGCCCTCGCCAAATTCTCCCCCACACACGATCGCTTTCCGATGCCGAACGGGATGACTTGATTGATCAACTTCTCGTCGGCCAAGAATCTGTGCGGATTGAACTCCTCGGGCCGCTCGAAGATCCCGTCATGACAGTGGATGGCACTCAGTTGCGCGGTGACAAGTGTTCCCGCGTCCATTGGATGCCCCGAGACAGTGGTCACTTCGTGATTGTACCGCCAAAGGTTCAGGTTGATGATTGACGCGTGGCGTTGGATTTCGGCCAGTGTCGCGACGAGCAGCGGCGTCGCGTGACGGTCTTTGAGCGACAGGCATCTGGAGCCGTTGTCGGTGACTTTCATGAGCTCGTCGCGGATTTGGGTCATGAGTTGCGGGTGGTGGACGAGGTGGTTGAAGCCGGAGACGAGCGTCTTCGAGGTGGTGTCTTGGCCGGCAATCCACAGGTCGTAGAGCAGTTGTTTCAGTGCGGCGACGCTGGAGAGAAAACCCGGGGGTTCTAGTTCAAATTTTGAAGAGAACCTCAAGATCTGAGTGTGCTCGGAAACTACAGGAAGCTCCAGAAAGCTCCCGGGAAGTCCAGCGACCTTTGGGGATGTCCAAAGGGCTCCTGGGAGCTTCTGGGAGCTCCTGGGAGCTCCAGGTAGCCCAGGAAGCTCAAATTGATATTTTTCACGAAAAATCTTTATTATTCAGCAGAAATGAGTGTCATTTTGTGACCAACCACTCTGAGGTTCCAGAAAAACGGCAATTTGAACGTTCTAGAAGTGTGTCGTTGTGCTATTTTCGGATTTCCCCGGAACGCTGCCGGAAAATCGATGTATCTCTAGATTGATAAGAGATATGCAAAAGTTGACAACTGCAAAATTGCAGTCCTAGTTATGATCTACAAGTTTGCTGTTGACAACTTTTTCATATCTCTAATCAATTTAGAGATATCAGGATTCTCCGGTGCAGCGTTCGTTTCTAAGTTCCAATTGCTCCTCGTTTCCGCTGAAACCGCTGAAGCGTTTCTGCCCTTCTCTTCAAACTACCGACGTGCTTCTGAACCTTATCAGCCCCCTTATCAGTAAGTGTCAGGTATCCACTTGGAAACTTATCAAACTGCCCCGTTTGAGTTGATAGATACTCACGTGTAATTCTCGGGATCCCTCATCATTCTCGAAATGTAGGCGTCGGCCAGATCGTGCGGATTCTCGGAATCGATCAAATAGGTGCCCGCCTCGACGGCGGCAATCCTCTGCACCGCCTCGCGCGACACGTACTCCCTCGCCGCACTCTTCGCCTCCATTATCACGTCGTACCGACTCGACAAGTGCTTCGACGCCCAGACGGGCGCGATCAAATCGAACGCGGTGAACGCGTCGTTGCCGTAGTCGAGCAACGCCTTGATCTTGAGAAACTCGCTCTTCGTCTGCCCGTCGAATCGGCGTCCGATGAGAATGCTATTCATCACACTGCCGACGGCCAGATCGAAGAACTCGGAGCTGTTGGCCAGCGTGACGCCGTCGCACGCGTTCGCGTCGAGCTCCTCGCGACACCGCTCGTTGAACTCCTCCATGATGCGCTCCTCCATCACCTCCCGTCCGACGCCCATATTGCGGAGGGTGGTGTGTGTGAACTTGCGCATCTCTTGCCAGTGCTCGCCGTTCGAATTGATGAGCCCGAGACCCTCTTAAGATTGGAAATTTTTTGAGCTCTGCCGGAGAATCGTTATACCTCGAGAATGATAAGAGATATCGAAAAGTTGTCAACAGCAACCTTGTAGCTCTATTTATGATCTACAATTTTGCTGTTGACAACTTTTTGATACCTCTTATCACTTTCGAGATATATGGATTCTCCCGAGCAGCGTTTGAGGTGACACTTACTAGCAACCTCGACAAAGATGGGCGGTAGGAACCGATCCGCATACTTGCCACCATTCTTCACAAACGTCTCCTGAATCGCGTCGTGATCTACCACACTCACGTGAGGCTTCGGCCCGAACCACAGCGTGAACACGTCGCCGTAGCGCCGGCGAAAGTGGTCGAGCATCGGAACAGTGCCGTTGAGCCGCCACGCGTGATAAGCGATTTGGTGGAAGTTGCCAATGATGGGAAGCGGAATGGGACCCGGCGGCAGGCGGGAGACGCGTCGAAAGTGGACGATTAGGTAGTAGGCGAGGAGGGTGATCAGCAGGATCAGTAGCATTCCGTTTCGGTGTTGTTCCTTCTTCTTCTTCTTCCCCTGTTTCCCCCCCCCCCTTTTAAGGGGGGACATTCTGAGACCTGTTTAGGCCGGTGGGGGGGGGGGGGGGGGGGTTGCAAAAGTGTGCACTTTTTAGGTGCGCGCAAAACGAGTGTATATGCGTTTGTCACAAGGGAACATAGTTTGATGATGATTATGATTGATCTGTTTGGATCAGCAAAACGTGACGTCATTGTTTATTCGATCGAGGTAGAAGTGGGAGAAAGTGGAAAAGAGAGCTGTTGCATTTTGCAAAATGCGGTCGTTCCGGAAAGTTCCGGACCCATTGGGCAGCACCCCTACCAGAGAATCATTATATCTCGAGATTGATAAGAGATATCAAAAAGTTATCAACAGCAAACTTGTAGTCCTAGTTATGATTTACAAGTTTGCTGTTGATACCGTATTGATATATCGTATCACTCTCGAGATATAAGGATTCTCCTTGGAGTGTCGCTCGTTCCGGAAAGACATGGCCATTTCGGAGTAAAAAAAAGGAAATTTTGGTGAAATTTCGGGAAACGGCCCCGTTTTTCAAGATACGCGCGATTTTTGAATGTTTGTTATATGGATATCAGACGTAGATCAAAAAACAACAATGACGTCATCGTCTCGTCTGACGGTCGAGTTGTCTTGCCTGCTCGACGTCTCGCCACGTCTTGAGCATGTCCTCGAACTGAGCCTCCTGGTCGGGAACCATCATGAACGGCACGCCGTCCTCCGTCTCCATCGGCGGCGCAATCCATCGGGCGGTCGACGCGCGGCGCGCGAAACGAGAGATTGTCTTGTGGCGGTAGAGGATGGCGTGCAGGAAGAGGATCGGATCGAGCAGGGCGATGAGGAGCAGGATCATTGGGTTGACGAGGAACAGGCAGAGGAAGCGAGCGAGCAAGTGCGCGACGACGAACGAGATGAGGACGCGGGCGGCCTCGCGGCAGTCGCGCTCGTTGTAGCGTTGATCCAGACACACGCCTCGCCGACGCCACGCGACACTGTTCAGGAGGAAGATGGTTAGGATTAGCTGAAAACGCGGTGGCTTTGCTAGAGAGAGAGAGCCGGTTTCTCACCAGAACGTTGAGAAGGGCAATTCCAAACGAGACGACGCCATTGGTCTCGGTGGAAAGTTTGCCGGGGAGTAGGAAGCTGACGGCGATGGAGAAGAGGGCGGCGGCGAGGCGGAGGGCGGGGAAGCGGCGCGATTCGAAGAGTTTGTAGAGTTTCGAGGCGATTAGCATGTCTGGAACAAACAATAAAACGGGTAAAGGGTAGTACAAATTCGAGTTCACTCACCCGCAAACAGAAGGAGCAGTCCGAAATCCACCAGATAGCTGAGTTTGGTGTCGGCTGATTTCCACTCACTTCCCTCCCAAAGAATGCGCATTTTGCAGATGACCTGCACCAACATGACGGCGGCGATTGCGATGAGAAGCGCCCGTTGGTAGACGACCAAGGAGGCGAGGAATCGGGCGTAAGAGACGAAGACGACGGTCAGATAGCGGATCGTCATCTCGGAAAGTGGGAGAAAAAGGAGGATTATGAGAGGTGAGAGGGACAAAAAAGAGGGAGAGAAGGGAGCTCGAGTTCCCCCAAAAATGGGAGAAATTGAGCCGTCGCACGCTGTTTTTTACATTGCGCACTACGACAGTCCCCAGGGAGGTGTTCTCCATGGCGACCGCGGGACGCAATCGTGTACGACGTCGCGTGCGAATTCCTAAAAGTTGAGTCATTTATGCTTAAAACATATAATTTCACCCGGTGAAGTATCATAGACATGACTTGAGGGGAGAAAGGAAGAAGAAACAGAAACAAACTGGATACAGATAATTCAATGGAACAGGAGAAACAGGCGAGGAAATCGGAGCGACCCGTGCTTGTTGAGGTTTTTAATATGCCAGAGATGCCTGAAGAGCACAAGGGTTAAAAATAATAGTAAATTGATAATTCGTAAATCTATGCACCATTTGTCGAGGAGAGTGATATCATGTGTAGCCGGAAGAAAGAGAGGAGGCAAGAAAAAGCATGCGGTAAGAATATAATGTGGAATAGTGGGAGCAATCGCTATAAGCTATTTCGACTGGTTGTCGAAGAAGTGGTTGATGTGGTTTTGGTGGCGTTGAAGTGTATCCTGGAGTTGAGAACATCGTGAAGAACGGATGATTCTCGGGCGGAGACTCGGACCAGGGGCGTTTTGTTGATTTCGCAGAGCTGGCGATCCCTAGAAAAAAATTAATTCAAAACCACCCTTTCGAACAGATTGCAGAGATTTTTTTCGATTCACGGAAACAATTCTTACCGCGAATCTCCCCATCCTCCATTCTCCTTTGAGGGCTTAAGCGACCTCCGTGAAGTATCCGTCACTGTCATTGTGCTCGGGAAGAGTAGATCTTTGTGCATTCGGAACAGTTCTTGTGTCGATTGGAGAGCTTTGTGAGCTTCGCATCTAAAAGAATTTGTATTCGAAATATCGGGAACAATCAAAGTACTCACCGATGCGTGTGAACTCCACAATCTCCGATGTGAATTACTCGAGGACTTTTCGTGAAAATCACCCGAAACCTTTGAGGCAAGCACTTGGCAGAGACCTGCATGAGCGACCAATCCCAATTGTAGTCGTCCCACTTGCAGAACATCTCCGAGCACTGTTTGATCTTTTGCCACGTGTTTTTCTGTAGTGCCATTCCCATATTGTGCTTGCTGCTGTACCACGGGTGCACTCCGAGACGGGCGATGTCTTGGCCGTACTTGTTTGTGGATTTCAAGTAAAAACCGAGCGAAATTATCTCGCAATTCGCACAAAACTTGGGTCGATTGTAGACAATGATGTCGAGCACGTGAAGGGCGTCCGGGGCGAGCATATGATCTTCTTCTAGAAGCAGAACCCACGGATCGTTCATAGCAAACTTCTCGACAATTCCATCGAACACAAAGTTCATCTTCCACCACCAATGATGCTTGATTTGCGTCAATTGAGCGACTCGGTAGTTGCCATACTTGTCGGGAGTGCTCCAATTCGAGCAATTCGTCTCCTGTGCCTTGTCCCGTTTCATTTTCTCCGGACAATCGGTCGGCGACTGACCCGGAAACACCGTGGGAAACAGTTGCATGTTATACGGGTAGAATATCTGGTAGACACGCGCGAATGTGATGTTACGGATCATTTCGTTAATGACGCCGACGTTGATGTCATGCGAGAACACGAGCAGAGTGTCCTCGATTCCTTTCGTATTCCGCATCGATTCGATGAGATACTGCAGGTAGACTGGTCGGTCGTGCACCTGAAATAATAATTGCAATAGACCAATGTGGTTACTCGATGTGGAGTACCTGAACCACTAGAACCGTCTTCACGCTGCTCAAATCTCCGAATTTGGCGATATTGAGAATGTCAAAGTTTTCGTTAAGGTAACTGACAGATTCCACGATTTCGGCGCCGGTGAGCGAGTCTCCACTGCTTGCTGCAATACAGAAGATTAATATTTGGAGAGAAATCGCTGATAACTCACGCTTGAAATCCCAACCACTCCAATCTGGCTTGTCCAGGTTCGCCAGGCGAGCCGACTCGTTCTTGAGCAACTCCGCCACGTCCTTGCTCATCCCGCTCCAGTCATCTGGCGACCATCCTGCGCTTCGCGCGATCAGCGGCACGCCGTCACGTAACCGCTGCTCTTCGGCAGGAGCTTTGAGGAAGATGACGATGAAACCGAACTGAAAATGTGAAATTAAGGCTGTTGAGCAGCAAAATAATACTTACGAGACAACAGGCGATGACAGCGTTGGCTATCCGGTGCATCCGTCGGTAGACCATCATTATCAGCCGGATGACAGGCACGACCAGCGGCCGTCGTCAATGACTGTCGGAGGCCGATGATCCGACTGTTCGAGGTGTCTGAAGTGGGAACAACGGTAATAAAAGTGTCAAATTTTTCCGGATAAGAGGCGAGACGGAAAGTGAGAGAAAAACGAGACAATTGGGTCAATTTGTGGGCGAGAATTGAGAGAGGGGAGAAGGGCGAGAAGATGATCGATGAACAGTGTTTCTTTTTCCGTCAGTAAATGAGGAAGCAATCGCTCGCCGTCGTTGTCCATCAAATTGGTGACAGAGGGGGCCAATTCGGTCAACGGGCCCGGTCGATGCATTATTCAAAAGGTTCCATGGTCGACTAGGATGTCAGCTATTTGAGCGCTCGAAATGAGCTATTTTGAAGAAAATTAGGGAAATTTCCGAATATTTGAGTGGGGAAGTGAGAGAATTTGACTATTCTGCGGTTGTTCCGTCTACTTTGTGAGTTTAATTATCGAAAAGGACATATTTTTCAAAAATTATACGAAAACAAAGCATTGAGACCTTTTGTATTTCATTCCTTGATGTAGATTTGTGAAATTCTGGAAGTATTTCACTAATAAAGTGATATTTTCTCATTTTTCCCTAATTTAAAGCAAATTTGTTGCCAAAACGATGAAAAAAACGTACCAAATTTGACTGCGCGGGTGTTTGAGGCCGTGGCCGAGGGCCGCCTAACTCTTCGGCCGTCCGTGGCAACGGATAATTTTTCGAAGGGCAAAGCACATCGGCCGACGAAACAAACCGCAAAGAATGTTAGACATAAACGCGACGGAAGTGGAGAACGTCAGAATTGGAAGCCGGCGAATTTTGAAACTGAACTTTTTTGAAAAATGAAGGCGAGCTTTAGTCGATGGCCAATAGTCTCCACTTCCGCGCCAGTTCTTTCCCTAGGCAGCGAGATTCCGGCGACGGATATAAATCGGCTAATCCAAATCGAACGATCTGCCTCTCGACGCTCCCGAGAGGGGAAAACCAATCGAGTTGTTCGGTTCTTGAGAGTGTAAGGAATGAAAGAAAGACTGGGATAGAGGGGGAGAGAAGAAGGCGAGAAATGTATTTTATTTATTTGAAAAGCAAAGGAGAAGGAGGAGGCGGAAGGAGGCGGAGGAGAAGAAGAAGATGTTGTGTTTTTCGCCTTGTTTCGAGGCAAAAAAAGAGGGGAAAGAATTTTGTATCGTTATTGCTCGCGGAGCAACGCGGCTCAGTGAATGGGCGCCAATTAAAATAACGGGAGCGACGCCGACGATGCCGACGTTTCTTTTTTTCGGGTGAAAGAAGTGAACAGAAGAAGAAATTAGCGAGGAAGACGTTGAGGGGAGGGGGGAGGAAGTGGAGAAAAAACGCGCAACCGACAGCTGCCCCCTAGCTGCCCCGATCGACCTCGGTCTTCCATCCTCTCGTAAATCGACACTGGGGCGGGCTTGTTTGTAAACTATCGGCAGGAGAGAGGCGGATAATGCGATACGCAGACGGCGCGATTTCTCTGATTGATTACCCTCTCCGGGTTCATTTGGTGTGTGCATTTTAGACACGAAAGACGCAGGTGTCAAAGTAGTAGTAGTAGCGGCTCACCTGGTGCGAGAGAGAGAAAGAGCTATAGGTACAAACGGAAAGGGAGTCTGGAGACGCTTGCAGCTCGTCGGCTATTGTTCTTTTCTTCCATTCTCAAAATCAAAATTGACGTCCGTCCCATGAGGCCGAATAGCCGGCGAGGAAATCTGGTGTTTTCTTTTGCGGCGAGGATTTATAGGATTTAGGCGAAAGCGTTCTTACTTCAAGAACTTTGAATTCTGTTGACTGGGCCTACAATTGGATTTGTTTAATTTACGGGGAAATCTGAATATAAGGCGAAATGTCAAAAGAGAAAAAGGGCGAGCCGCACTTTGGCAGGGGCAGGTGAAAACAAAAAATACCGCTGCCTCAAAAATCGCTGCGAGACCAGGGCGTCAAAGTCGAGCATGTGCCTATAAAAATATACAAATTCGTATAATTTAAAAAAGAAAGCTAACAGTTTCAGAGGAAAACAAGAGATATTCCGAGAAACCGACAAATCCGACGGCTCCGCGAGTGAATGAAACGATAAAGTTGCAAGAAGACGAGAGAAGAAAAAATAAAAGTAAGTGATATTAAAACATGGGAATGAGAACGAGGAAAATTCAAAATGATAAATTTTATTGTTGCGAATGGAGAGGCTCGATCAGAAATATTGTGTTTTGCCTTGTCCGCCTCGAATCTTCTTCCGCATTTCCTTCTTTTCGTCGATGGATCTTGATAGGGGAGAAAGAAAGATAAAATCAGGATAGGATACACCCGGGAAGCATAGATGAGTATCGTGAAAGTCTGCGGGAATGCGTACAAAATTGCTGAGCGGTTTAGCGTTTGAAAAGTGTCTAGTGCGATAATCCGCCGTGAAACGCTTCAGAATTTGAAATCGCACGGCTTCGCGAAGCCTTTCGACACGTTTTCCAACAAGTAAGAGTAGCGAGAATACGAGCGCGCACTCGGGGTGTGGGACCCGTTCAAATAGGCTCAATTTACGTAAACTCAACTCAACTCGGTGCGGTGGCGAAGAGTGAGCGACGGCAGCTCTCACAGCGAATATGTATGCAAATTCGAGAGAAACACGCGACGGATTAGACGATATATAGGAGATAGAGGAGGCAGCGGCTGGCTGGTGGCCGGGGAACATGCGTAATAATAAAATGCGGAATGAGATGAGCCCTCTCGGAGTCATGAAGGCAAGATGAGAATTGGAGAATTTCATTCTTTTTTCCCCACTCTCCGAGCAAAATGGCAACTCTTTGTTTATCTTTGAGTCGCAGTCACAAACAGTGTCCACCGGTGTCATGTTTCTTCGGCGCGGAACCAATATGTTTTCGCATTGAGATTTTATACAAAAGAATGAGGATGAGTCATCCGGAGAGAGAGCGAGGAAGCGAAACATGGTGAAAGTGAAATTGTTACTTTACCAAACAGATAATTGAATATAAGAAAACGAAACACACATTAGTTGAGTAGAGGGGCGCCGAAGACAACGACGACGACGGCGTCGAGGGCGGCCGCTAAATAATGAGGAGAATGAGTGCGTGTTTTTCCTCTTGCCACCGATTATTTTTTTGGAGAAAGAAAGTAGGCGGAAATGAGATGCGGAAACTAGAGGAAAGTGTGTGGCGAAATGAAAAATTCAGAGGCCAATTTAGGAGACAAAAGGCAAAGGTCAGTCTTTTGGTCTTTTGTTGGGCGTTTTGATCGGCATTGCCGAACTTTTTTCAAGCTCTGAAGCTGTAATTATGGTTTTAACAATTAAATTCGAACAAAAAACACGAAAAAATTGAGAAAAATTGAAGAAAGTGAGCGAATTTGGAGAAGAAAAATAATTTCGAAATTGTTGAAATTCAAAGTTACGGTACTTGTGGTGCAATGTACGCAATCACCACCACGGCAAGTCACACATCAACGAAAATCAAATTTCTCAAAATCCCAAATGTTGACTTTTCCTGCATTTTTTCTCGAATTTCTTTCGTCTTCAGCGCTAGAATTATAGTAAGTTTCAATAAAAAGTAGAAAATTTAACTAAAAACGTCGAAAGTTCACAAAAATTCGAAAACTAGACCTCAAAAATAATTGTGGTAATTTTGAAGCGCCAAAAAAGCAAGAAAGTGTTCTTTCGCGGTGATGTAGGTCAAAAATAGATCTTTATTCTAGAATTTTCTGCGAAACTTGTTCATTTTTTCAATCAACTGATAAAAATCTTTTCGCTCAAAACCTGTCGCCTAGATGTTTTTGTTTTTTTGTTGCCTTTTAATTGCTAACTTAATTTCAGATTTCGTTTAACTTTTTTCGGAACGATCACGTTTCGTAGGAATTTGCCGAATTCTCCTAATTTTCCACCGATTTGTACAGCGCTGAAGACGAATGAAAAATTGCGAAAAAAAACGGGGAAACCTACAAAATTACAGAGTATCCACAAGTAAAAAACAAAAAATGCCTTGAAATTGTGCCACTGACTCGGCGAAATAGTATTTCGCATCGTTCGCCCGGGAGGGTGGAACCAGTTCCCGGCCAGTTTGTCTTTCCTCCTCGCTTCCCCCCTTCCCGCCTCCCATCATCAGCCGACCGACCGACCAGAAATCATTGTTTAGTTGGACACAGGAAGGCAAAACGGCGTGCGCAATTCATGAATCGTTTATTTTATATTCGACACACTGGGGGTTTCGAGAAGAAGTTTTCTTTTTTCCTACAGTTAATAGTAATGTACTCTTTTATGGGCAAACATCTGGCGGCCGAGCGCACAACGCCGCGTTGCTCATGCCCTCCGTTTGCTCGCCCGTCGTGCAGTACGTCGAGTACATCTTCCCGTTGTTGGAATTCGAGGCGCCCACCGACGAAACCATTATACCGACGCATTCCAGAGGGACAGTGCTGTTGCTGAAAAACGCTCAAATCAGCGGGAAAAAGCTCTGAGGGACTTACACAGCCGGTTGACCATCGGCGAACAGACTCGGCGTCACATCGAGAATCTTTTGATACTGAACACTGGACTCTTGCCAGGCGTAGGCCTAAAAATGTAACTTTGGTGTATGCTAGCGACAAGTAGACAAGTACCTTGAACACTGAGCAATCCTCGTCGTCAGTGTACGCCAAACAAATAACCCGCCGCTTCAGCGCAATCGTCACCACAATTTGCTCGCTGACACTCGTCGTGTAGTTGACCGAGTTCTGCGCCAACCCGACGACCGTGTTGTACTCGGTGACGTTCTCGATGCCCGACAGGTACGAGTTGGGGCTCTGCGATCGGCACAGCGCATCCGACTCGTCGTACGTCATGTTGTAGCCGTTGACGACTTTGAGGCATACCCGACGCGTGCTCGACCGTTGCGAAAGCGTCCACCCGGCGGCGCATTTGAGCGTAGAGTTGGCGCATGTCTCTGGAAAGTGGTTAGGTTGGAAGGAGAGAGGGAAATTGAGATTGATCGGGGGACTTACTGGAAGTGGTGGGTGGAAGGGTAGTGGTGGTAGTGGTGGTAGGGGTTGTGGTTGTGGTGGGTATGGTAGTCGTCGTGGGCAGCGTCGTTGTAGAGGGTACTGTGGTAGTGGAAGGTACCGTAGTTGCTGTGGTGGCTACTGTAGTCGTGGTAGACGGTACTGTAGTTGTGGTAGAGGGTACTGTAGTCGTCGTGGTGGCTACTGTAGTCGTAGTTGAAGGAACAGTTGTTGTAGTGGCTACTGTAGTTGTGGTAGAGGGTACCGTAGTCGTGGTAGACGGTACCGTAGTCATCGTCTGTGTCGTTGTTGACGTGGAAACCGTAGTCGTTGTAGAGGGAACTGTGGTAGTGGAAGGTACCGTAGTCGTGGTTGTCGTCGCCGGCGCCACTGTAGACGTCAATACAGTCGTCAACGTCGTCGTCGTCGGAATACTCGTCGTCGTCGTCACAGTCGTCGTACTCGAGCACTGCCCTTTCCCGCACACCAACATCCTCGCCGGTGTGCCACTACTCGACGTGGCATCCGTGCAGCTCATCGAGTAGACCAAATCCTCGCCAATCCACGAAATGTTCCGATAGACGAGGATTCCGGCGCACGCTCGAACTGACGAGGGGGATCTGAAGAGGAGGAGTTGGGTTCAGGAACCACACGCACATCGAACTCACGTCTCGACGCCGCCCGGGTTGAAGTGCTGGTTGAAGAGCGTATTCGACGTCTGCCCGAGCCCATCCATCCACTCGAATCCCTGTGGTAGCTGACACTGTGGACTGCCGGTTCCCGGATCCGTCGTGCATTGGGCGGTCCGCTGCGCGCCGATGATCATCATCGCCTCCTCGTAGGCGCTCATTCCCGCCACCACGTCCGTCTGCGTGTACGCCTGACCAATGATGTAGTTGTACTCGTCGTTCGTGTCGGGACCCGTCAACACTGCGCCGTACTCGCTGCTACAGTAGTCGCTGGCCGCCGAATAGCTGGCGCTGTCGTGGTAGAAGAGGTGAATGCAGAAGATCTGCCCGCCGCGCACCGTCTTGAACCATCCCTCTTCGCAGTCGCCAGAGCACACCGCCGGTCCTCTCGTGGTTGTTGAGCCCTGAGTTGTTGGGCTCGACGTGGTGCTGCTGCTGCTCAGCAGAGTCGAGAGAGAGGTGATGAGGGTGGTGAGTGGTGTGGTCGTAGTGGTGGCGGCTGCGGTAGAAGATGCACTGGTCAACGTGGATTCTGCTGGAGTCGTTGTGGAAGACATTGACGTTGTAGATGTCGGAACACTTGTGCTCGAAGCCACCGACGTCGTTGAGCTTGCTTGAGTAGTTGAAGCAGTGGTTGTTGTCGGAGAACAATCTCCTTGTCCGCAAACAACCATCCGTGAAGGAATACCGGAACTCGAGGTTCCATCGTCACAACTGATCGAGTACACCTTGTCCTGTGACTTCAGAGAGCTGTCAGTGTACACTAGGACTCCGACGCACGCACGGACTGTTGTAGTTGATCTGGAATCCTCAAAGAATGCCGAGCAGTAGGTAACAATCGACATACGTTTCAACTCCATTGCTGTTCATGTTCTGGTTGAACAGTGTGTTCGATGTACCCCCGAGACCATCCTTCCATTCGAAACCCCTCGGCAACTGGCACTCTGGAATCGTCCCCGGGTTCGTGAAGCACTCCGGAGTCCTCATCGCTCCGATCATCATCATTCCCTTGTCGAACGGCGCATTTCCATTGACTACATCCGAGTAGTTGTATGCCTGCCGGATGATCTCATCGTATTCCGGATTGCTGTCCGGTCCGGTCAGGAATCCGTTCTGTTGTGTTTGGCAGTAGTTGCTGGCATCCGAATAGGTTGGTGAGAGGTGGAAGAAGAGTCTCATACACAGTGTCTGTCCTCCTCTCGCAGTCTTGAACCATCCGTCCCGGCAACCATTGATGCATGCTCCTGGAGTAGTAGTAGTTGGAGCAGCGGTACTGGTGGCAGATGTGGTCGTGGATGCTTCTGAAGTTGTCGTGGTGGGTGCTGCAGTAGAAGTTGAAACTTCCGTTGTTGTCGTCGGTGCACTAGTCGATGTCGCTTCGACTGTGGTTGAAGTTGGCAGAGGTGTCGTCGTTGTCGTGGAAGTACTGGTCGATGTCGATGCTTCCGACATTGTCGTAGATGGTTCCGTCGTAGTTGTTGCTGTGCTTGTACTCGTAGGAACTGAAGTCGTCGAGCTTGCTTGAGTAGTTGTCGTCGCAACAGTTGTTGAAGGAGTAGTGGTAGTAGCAGAACAGTCTCCTTGTCCACAAACAACCATTCTCGATGGAACTCCAGAACTTGAGGTTCCATCGTCACAACTGATCGAGTACACCTTGTCCTGTGACTTCAGGGAGCTGTCAGTGTACACCAAGATTCCGACGCACGCGCGGACGTTTGTAGTTGATCTGGTATCATCTATCATATCCGAGATTAGTGAACTATCAACTTACGTTTCAACTCCATTGCTGTTCATGTTCTGGTTGAACAGTGTGTTTGATGTACCCCCGAGACCATCCTTCCATTCGAAACCCCTCGGCAACTGGCACTCTGGAATCGTCCCCGGGTTCGTGAAGCACTCCGGAGTCCTCATCGCTCCGATCATCATCATTCCCTTTTCGAACGGCGCGTTTCCACTGACAACATCCGAGTAGTTGTATGCCTGCCGGATGATCTCATCGTATTCCGGGTTGCTGTCCGGTCCGGTCAGGAATCCGTTCTGTTGTGTTTGGCAGTAGTTGCTGGCATCCGAATAGGTTGGTGAGAGGTGGAAGAAGAGTCTCATACACAGTGTCTGTCCTCCTCTCGCAGTCTTGAACCATCCCTCCCGACATCCGTTGATGCAAGCTCCAGGAGTAGTAGTAATCGGGGAAGCAGTACTGGGGGCAGAGGTGGTCGTGGATGCTTCTGAAGTTGTCGTGGTGGCGCCTGCAGTAGAAGACGGAAGAGTTGTTGTTGTCGATGGAACTGTAGTCGATGTCGCTTCAACTGTGGTTGAAGTTGGAAGAGGTGTCGTGGTTGTCGTGGAGGTACTGGTCGACGTTGATGCTTCTGCAGTGGTTGAACTGATCAGCGTTGTTGTAGATGGCTCCGTCGTTGTTGACGGAGCATTTGTGCTTGTCGCAACTGAAGTCGTCGAGCTTGGTTGTGTAGTTGTCGTTTCCACAGTAGTTGGAGCAGTGGTAGTGGTAGCAGAACAATCTCCTTGTCCGCAAACGACCATCCGTGATGGAATACCGGAACTTGAGGTTCCATCGTCACAACTGATCGAGTACACCTTGTCCTGTGACTTCAGAGAGCTGTCAGTGTACACTAATATTCCGACGCACGCACGGACTGTTGTAGTTGATCTGGTATCATCTATCATATCCGAGATTAGTGAACTATCAACTTACGTTTCAACTCCATTGCTGTTCATGTTCTGGTTGAACAGTGTGTTCGATGTACCCCCGAGACCATCCTTCCATTCGAAACCCCTCGGCAACTGGCACTCTGGAATCGTCCCCGGGTTCGTGAAGCACTCCGGAGTCCTCATCGCCCCGATCATCATCATTCCCTTTTCGAACGGCGCGTTTCCACTGACAACATCCGAGTAGTTGTATGCCTGCCGGATGATCTCATCGTATTCCGGATTGCTGTCCGGCCCGGTCAGGAATCCGTTCTGTTGTGTTTGGCAGTAGTTGCTGGCATCCGAATAGGTTGGTGAGAGGTGGAAGAAGAGTCTCATACACAGTGTCTGTCCCCCTCTCGCAGTCTTGAACCATCCCTCCCGACATCCGTTGATGCAAGCTCCAGGAGTAGTAGTAGTCGGGGAAGCAGTACTGGGGGCAGAGGCGGTCGTGGATGCCTCTGAAGTTGTCGTGGTGGCTGCTGCAGTAGAAGATGGAAGAGTTGTTGTTGTCGATGGAACTGTAGTCGTGCTGGGCTCGGAAGACGTGATAGTGGAAGCGATTGTACTTGTTGGTGCGGTCGTTGTTGATGCTTCTGAAGTTGTCGTAGGCCCTGCTGTAGTTGAGGATGTTGCCGTGGTCGACGTGGAAAGAGTAGAGGGAGTGGTGCTAGATGGCGTCGTCGCCGCACTCGTACTAGACCCATCACCAGCGCAAATACCCGGCTGTCCACAAACCACCAACTTCTTCACCGTTCCATCAGGCGACGTGATCTCATCGCAGCTGAAAACGGGATGAATTTGAAGTACAAAGCTCCCACGCTTCTCACTTCAACGAGTACACCAAATCCTCGGCCTTTCGCGACTGATTCGTGTAGACGAGGATGCCGGCGCACGCTTGCGGATCGTCGTCGGATCTGTAAAGTCGAGATGGTGAGCCTACTGCCTGCTCGAGGAAAGATTACGTTGTGACGCCTCCAGGATTGTAGAACATGTTGAAGAGGGCGTTGGAGGTTCCAGTGACACCGTCGAGCCATTCGTAGCCCTGGAATAGGAGTTCGCCGATCATTCACAAAACCCCTCTAGACGCCTACATTGGGTAGTTGACACTGTGGATTGCCAGTTCCCGGATCGTCTGTACACTCGGCGGTGCGTTGCGCGCCAATCATCATCCACACCTTGTCGTACCCGCCGCGTTGGAATCCCTCTAGAATGTCCTGCTGGACGGCCGTCTGCCCAATCGCATAGTTGTACTCGTCGGCGCTATTCGGTCCGGACAGCACCGAATTCCACATGTCGACACAGTAGTCGCTGGCCTCTTGGTAGTTTTTGGTCCATTTGAAGAAGACGTGGATGCACCACACCTCGCCGTTTCTCGTCGTTTGGTACCAACCGTCTCGGCACACCTTCACCGGGCAGTCGGTCGTTGTCGTCACTTCTGAACTTGACGTCGTCGTTGTGACCAGTGCAGCAGTCGTCGTCGTCGGGATTGGCGTCGTGGTAGTTGGGGAAGCGGTGGTTGTTTCAGCGGCACACTGTCCCTTCTTCCCGCACACTACCATTCTCGATTGGACGCCGTCACTGTTGGTTCCATCGGTGCAACTAGTCGAGTACACCTTGTCGTTCGCCTTCTCCGCTTCGTCCCGATACACCAAGATTCCGGCGCACGCACGTACATCTGTCGTCGACGTTTGTACACCGTTCGGGTTGAAGAACTGATTGAAGAGTGTGTTGGAGGTGTCTCCGAGACCGTCTTGCCAGATGAAACCCCTTGGCAACTGGCACTCGGGAATCGTTCCAGAATCCGTGGTGCACTCTGGCGTTCTCTTGGCTCCGATCATTATCAATCCTTGCTCATAGGGCGCCATTCCGGTGACGACGTCGCTTTGGGTGTACGCCTGGTTGATGATGTAGTTGTACTCGTCGACGCTATCCGGCCCGGTTAGGAATGCTCCGTGCTCGTTGTAACAGTAGTCTGCGGCGTCGTCGTAGCTGGCGGTGTCGTGGTAGAAGAGCTGAAAAAACCGATTATCATTAACTATGGATACTTTCAGAACTCACATGGAGACACAGTGTTTCTTGCGGATTTCCACGTCTTGTTGTGAACCAACCCTCGTCGCAAACAGTGGACACGCAAGAGGACGTCGTTGTTGAGGTGAGTGAGAGGGTAGTTGTGGATGCTTCGGTGGTTGTCTCGCCAGCAGTCGTGGTGGATGCTTCGGTAGTCGTCTCGCCAGCCGTGGTAGTCGAGGCTTCGGTGGTTGTCTCGCCAGCAGTCGTGGTGGATGCTTCGGTGGTTGTCTCGCCAGCAGTCGTGGTGGATGCTTCGGTGGTTGTCTCGCCAGCTGTGGTAGTCGAGGCTTCGGAGGTTGTCTCGCCAGCTGTGGTAGTCGAGGCTTCGGTGGTTGTCTCGCCAGCTGTGGTAGTCGAGGCTTCGGTGGTTGTCTCGCCAGCTGTGGTAGTCGAGGCTTCGGTGGTTGTCTCGCCAGCTGTGGTAGTCGAGGCTTCGGTGGTTGTCTCGCCAGCAGTCGTGGTGGATGCTTCGGTGGTTGTCTCGCCAGCAGTCGTGGTGGATGCTTCGGTGGTTGTCTCGCCAGCAGTCGTGGTGGATGCTTCGGTGGTTGTCTCGCCAGCAGTCGTGGTGGATGCTTCGGTAGTCGTCTCGCCAGCAGTCGTGGTGGATGCTTCGGTGGTTGTCTCGCCAGCAGTCGTGGTGGATGCTTCGGTGGTCGTCTCACCAGCAGTCGTGGTGGATGCTTCGGTGGTTGTCTCGCCAGCAGTCGTGGTGGATGCTTCGGAGGTTGTCTCGCCAGCTGTGGTAGTCGAGGCTTCGGAGGTTGTCTCGCCAGCTGTGGTAGTCGAGGCTTCGGTGGTTGTCTCGCCAGCTGTGGTAGTCGAGGCTTCGGTGGTTGTCTCGCCAGCTGTGGTAGTCGAGGCTTCGGTGGTTGTCTCGCCAGCAGTCGTGGTTGATGCTTCGGTGGTTGTCTCGCCAGCAGTGGTAGTCGAGGCTTCGGTGGTTGTCTCGCCAGCTGTGGTAGTCGAGGCTTCGGTGGTTGTCTCGCCAGCTGTGGTAGTCGAGGCTTCGGTGGTTGTCTCGCCAGCAGTCGTGGTGGATGCTTCGGTGGTTGTCTCGCCAGCAGTCGTGGTGGATGCTTCGGTGGTTGTCTCGCCAGCAGTCGTGGTGGATGCTTCGGTGGTTGTCTCGCCAGCAGTGGTAGTCGAGGCTTCGGTGGTTGTCTCGCCAGCTGTGGTAGTCGAGGCTTCGGTGGTTGTCTCGCCAGCTGTGGTAGTCGAGGCTTCGGTGGTTGTCTCGCCAGCTGTGGTAGTCGAGGCTTCGGTGGTTGTCTCGCCAGCAGTCGTGGTGGATGCTTCGGTGGTTGTCTCTCCAGCAGTCGTGGTGGATGCTTCGGTGGTTGTCTCTCCAGCAGTCGTGGTGGATGCTTCGGTGGTTGTCTCGCCAGCAGTCGTGGTGGATGCTTCGGTGGTTGTCTCGCCAGCAGTGGTAGTCGAGGCTTCGGTGGTCGTCTCGCCAGCAGTCGTGGTGGATGCTTCGGTGGTTGTCTCGCCAGCAGTCGTGGTGGATGCTTCGGTGGTTGTCTCGCCAGCAGTCGTGGTGGATGCTTCGGTGGTTGTCTCGCCAGCAGTCGTGGTGGATGCTTCGGTAGTCGTCTCGCCAGCCGTGGTAGTCGAGGCATCGGTGGTTGTCTCGCCAGCAGTCGTGGTGGATGCTTCGGTGGTTGTCTCGCCAGCAGTCGTGGTGGATGCTTCGGTGGTTGTCTCGCCAGCAGTCGTGGTGGATGCTTCGGTGGTTGTCTCGCCAGCAGTCGTGGTGGATGCTTCGGTGGTTGTCTCACCAGCAGTCGTGGTGGATGCTTCGGTAGTCGTCTCGCCAGCCGTGGTAGTCGAGGCTTCGGTGGTTGTCTCGCCAGCAGTCGTGGTGGATGCTTCGGTGGTTGTCTCGCCAGCAGTCGTGGTGGATGCTTCGGTGGTTGTCTCGCCAGCAGTCGTGGTGGATGTTTCGGTGGTTGTCTCGCCAGCAGTCGTGGTGGATGCTTCGGTGGTTGTCTCGCCAGCAGTGGTAGTCGAGGCTTCGGTGGTTGTCTCGCCAGCAGTCGTGGTGGATGCTTCGGTGGTTGTCTCGCCAGCAGTCGTGGTGGATGCTTCGGTAGTCGTCTCGCCAGCCGTGGTAGTCGAGGCTTCGGTGGTTGTCTCGCCAGCAGTCGTGGTGGATGCTTCGGTGGTTGTCTCGCCAGCAGTCGTGGTGGATGCTTCGGTGGTTGTCTCGCCAGCAGTCGTGGTGGATGCTTCGGTGGTTGTCTCGCCAGCAGTCGTGGTGGATGCTTCGGTGGTTGTCTCGCCAGCAGTGGTAGTCGAGGCTTCGGTGGTTGTCTCGCCAGCAGTCGTGGTGGATGCTTCGGTGGTTGTCTCGCCAGCAGTCGTGGTGGATGCTTCGGTAGTCGTCTCGCCAGCCGTGGTAGTCGAGGCTTCGGTGGTTGTCTCGCCAGCAGTCGTGGTGGATGCTTCGGTGGTTGTCTCGCCAGCAGTCGTGGTGGATGCTTCGGTGGTTGTCTCGCCAGCAGTCGTGGTGGATGCTTCGGTGGTTGTCTCACCAGCAGTGGTAGTCGAGGCTTCGGTGGTTGTCTCGCCAGCTGTGGTAGTCGAGGCTTCGGTGGTTGTCTCGCCAGCAGTCGTGGTGGATGCTTCGGTGGTTGTCTCGCCAGCAGTCGTGGTGGATGCTTCGGTGGTTGTCTCGCCAGCAGTGGTAGTCGAGGCTTCGGTGGTTGTCTCGCCAGCAGTCGTGGTGGATGCTTCGGTGGTTGTCTCGCCAGCAGTCGTGGTGGATGCTTCGGTGGTTGTCTCGCCAGCAGTCGTGGTGGATGCTTCGGTGGTTGTCTCGCCAGCAGTCGTGGTGGATGCTTCGGTGGTTGTCTCGCCAGCAGTCGTGGTGGATGCTTCGGTGGTTGTCTCGCCAGCAGTGGTAGTCGAGGCTTCGGTGGTTGTCTCGCCAGCAGTCGTGGTGGATGCTTCGGTAGTCGTCTCGCCAGCCGTGGTAGTCGAGGCTTCGGTGGTTGTCTCGCCAGCAGTCGTGGTGGATGCTTCGGTGGTTGTCTCGCCAGCAGTCGTGGTGGATGCTTCGGTGGTTGTCTCGCCAGCAGTCGTGGTGGATGCTTCGGTGGTTGTCTCGCCAGCAGTCGCGGTGGATGCTTCGGTGGTTGTCTCGCCAGCAGTCGTGGTGGATGCTTCGGTGGTTGTCTCGCCAGCAGTCGTGGTGGATGCTTCGGTGGTTGTCTCGCCAGCAGTGGTAGTCGAGGCTTCGGTGGTTGTCTCGCCAGCAGTCGTGGTGGATGCTTCGGTAGTCGTCTCGCCAGCCGTGGTAGTCGAGGCTTCGGTGGTTGTCTCGCCAGCAGTCGTGGTGGATGCTTCGGTGGTTGTCTCGCCAGCAGTGGTAGTCGAGGCTTCGGTGGTTGTCTCGCCAGCAGTCGTGGTGGATGCTTCGGTGGATGTCTCGCCAGCAGTCGTGGTGGATGCTTCGGTGGTTGTCTCGCCAGCAGTCGTGGTGGATGCTTCGGTGGTTGTCTCGCCAGCAGTGGTAGTCGAGGCTTCGGTGGTTGTCTCTCCAGCAGTCGTGGTGGATACTTCGGTGGTTGTCTCTCCAGCAGTCGTGGTGGATGCTTCGGTGGTTGTCTCGCCAGCAGTCGTGGTGGATGCTTCGGTGGTTGTCTCGCCAGCAGTGGTAGTCGAGGCTTCGGTGGTTGTCTCGCCAGCAGTCGTGGTGGATGCTTCGGTGGATGTCTCGCCAGCAGTCGTGGTGGATGCTTCGGTGGTTGTCTCGCCAGCAGTCGTGGTGGATGCTTCGGTGGTTGTCTCGCCAGCAGTGGTAGTCGAGGCTTCGGTGGTTGTCTCTCCAGCAGTCGTGGTGGATACTTCGGTGGTTGTCTCTCCAGCAGTCGTGGTGGATGCTTCGGTGGTTGTCTCGCCAGCAGTCGTGGTGGATGCTTCGGTGGTTGTCTCGCCAGCAGTCGTGGTGGATGCTTCGGTGGTTGTCTCGCCAGCAGTCGTGGTGGATGCTTCGGTGGTTGTCTCGCCAGCAGTCGTGGTGGATGCTTCGGTGGTTGTCTCTCCAGCAGTCGTGGTGGATGCTTCGGTGGTTGTCTCGCCAGCAGTCGTGGTGGATGCTTCGGTGGATGTCTCGCCAGCAGTCGTGGTGGATGCTTCGGTGGTTGTCTCGCCAGCAGTCGTGGTGGATGCTTCGGTGGTTGTCTCGCCAGCAGTCGTGGTGGATGCTTCGGTGGTTGTCTCGCCAGCAGTCGTGGTGGATGCTTCGGTGGTTGTCTCTCCAGCAGTCGTGGTGGATGCTTCGGTGGTTGTCTCGCCAGCAGTCGTGGTGGATGCTTCGGTGGTTGTCTCGCCAGCAGTGGTAGTCGAGGCTTCGGTGGTTGTCTCTCCAGCAGTCGTGGTGGATACTTCGGTGGTTGTCTCGCCAGCAGTCGTGGTGGATGCTTCGGTGGTTGTCTCGCCAGCAGTGGTAGTCGAGGCTTCGGTGGTTGTCTCGCCAGCAGTCGTGGTGGATGCTTCGGTAGTCGTCTCGCCAGCCGTGGTAGTCGAGGCTTCGGTGGTTGTCTCGCCAGCAGTCGTGGTGGATGCTTCGGTAGTCGTCTCGCCAGCCGTGGTAGTCGAGGCTTCGGTGGTTGTCTCGCCAGCAGTCGTGGTGGATGCTTCGGTAGTCGTCTCGCCAGCCGTGGTAGTCGAGGCTTCGGTGATTGTCTCGCCAGCAGTCGTGGTGGATGCTTCGGTGGATGTCTCGCCAGCAGTCGTGGTGGATGCTTCGGTGGTTGTCTCGCCAGCAGTCGTGGTGGATGCTTCGGTGGTTGTCTCGCCAGCAGTGGTAGTCGAGGCTTCGGTGGTTGTCTCGCCAGCAGTGGTAGTCGAGGCTTCGGTGATTGTCTCGCCAGCAGTGGTAGTCGAGGCTTCGGTGATTGTCTCGCCAGCAGTGGTAGTCGAGGCTTCGGTGGTTGTCTCGCCAGCAGTGGTAGTCGAGGCTTCGGTGGTTGTCTCGCCAGCAGTCGTGGTGGATGCTTCGGTGGATGTCTCGCCAGCAGTCGTGGTGGATGCTTCGGTGGTTGTCTCGCCAGCAGTCGTGGTGGATGCTTCGGTGGTTGTCTCGCCAGCAGTGGTAGTCGAGGCTTCGGTGGTTGTCTCGCCAGCAGTGGTAGTCGAGGCTTCGGTGGTTGTCTCTCCAGCAGTCGTGGTGGATGCTTCGGTGGTTGTCTCGCCAGCAGTCGTGGTGGATGCTTCGGTGGTTGTCTCGCCAGCAGTGGTAGTCGAGGCTTCGGTGGTTGTCTCTCCAGCAGTCGTGGTGGATGCTTCGGTGGTTGTCTCGCCAGCAGTCGTGGTGGATGCTTCGGTGGTTGTCTCGCCAGCAGTGGTAGTCGAGGCTTCGGTGGTTGTCTCGCCAGCAGTCGTGGTGGATGCTTCGGTGGTTGTCTCGCCAGCAGTCGTGGTGGACGCTTCGGTGGTTGTCTCGCCAGCTGTGGTAGTCGAGGCTTCGGTGGTTGTCTCGCCAGCAGTCGTGGTGGATGCTCCGGTGGTTGTCTCGCCAGCAGTCGTGGTGGATGCTTCGGTGGTTGTCTCGCCAGCAGTCGTGGTGGACGCTTCGGTGGTTGTCTCGCCAGCAGTGGTAGTCGAGGCTTCGGTGGTTGTCTCGCCAGCAGTCGTGGTGGATGCTTCGGTGGTTGTCTCGCCAGCAGTCGTGGTGGATGCTCCGGTGGTTGTCTCGCCAGCAGTCGTGGTGGATGCTTCGGTGGTTGTCTCGCCAGCAGTCGTGGTGGACGCTTCGGTGGTTGTCTCGCCAGCAGTGGTAGTCGAGGCTTCGGTGGTTGTCTCGCCAGCAGTGGTAGTCGAGGCTTCGGTGGTTGTCTCGCCAGCAGTCGTGGTGGACGCTTCGGTGGTTGTCTCGCCAGCAGTGGTAGTCGAGGCTTCGGTGGTTGTCTCGCCAGCAGTGGTAGTCGAGGCTTCGGTGGTTGTCTCGCCAGCAGTCGTGGTGGATGCTCCGGTGGTTGTCTCGCCAGCAGTCGTGGTGGACGCTTCGGTGGTTGTCTCGCCAGCAGTGGTAGTCGAGGCTTCGGTGGTTGTCTCGCCAGCAGTGGTAGTCGAGGCTTCGGTGGTTGTCTCGCCAGCAGTCGTGGTGGATGCTTCGGTGGTTGTCTCGCCAGCAGTCGTGGTGGACGCTTCGGTGGTTGTCTCGCCAGCAGTGGTAGTCGAGGCTTCGGTGGTTGTCTCGCCAGCAGTGGTAGTCGAGGCTTCGGTGGTTGTCTCGCCAGCAGTCGTGGTGGATGCTCCGGTGGTTGTCTCGCCAGCAGTCGTGGTGGACGCTTCGGTGGTTGTCTCGCCAGCAGTCGTGGTGGATGCTTCTGTGGTTGTCTCGCCAGCAGTGGTAGTCGAGGCTTCGGTGGTTGTCTCGCCAGCAGTGGTAGTCGAGGCTTCGGTGGTTGTCTCGCCAGCAGTCGTGGTGGATGCTTCGGTGGTTGTCTCGCCAGCAGTGGTAGTCGAGGCTTCGGTGGTTGTCTCGCCAGCAGTGGTAGTCGAGGCTTCGGTGGTTGTCTCGCCAGCAGTCGTGGTGGATGCTCCGGTGGTTGTCTCGCCAGCAGTCGTGGTGGACGCTTCGGTGGTTGTCTCGCCAGCAGTCGTGGTGGATGCTTCGGTGGTTGTCTCGCCAGCAGTCGTGGTGGATGCTTCGGTGGTTGTCTCGCCAGCAGTGGTAGTCGAGGCTTCGGTGGTTGTCTCGCCAGCAGTCGTGGTGGATGCTTCGGTGGTTGTCTCGCCAGCAGTCGTGGTGGATGCTTCGGTGGTTGTCTCGCCAGCAGTCGTGGTGGATGCTTCGGTGGTTGTCTCGCCAGCAGTCGTGGTGGATGCTTCGGTGGTTGTCTCGCCAGCTGTGGTAGTCGAGGCTTCGGTGGTTGTCTCGTCAGCAGTCGTGGTGGATGCTTCGGTGGTTGTCTCGCCAGCAGTCGTGGTGGATGCTTCGGTGGTTGTCTCGCCAGCAGTCGTGGTGGATGCTTCGGTGGTTGTCTCGTCAGCAGTCGTGGTGGATGCTTCGGTGGTTGTCTCGCCAGCAGTCGTGGTGGATGCTTCGGTGGTTGTCTCGTCAGCAGTCGTGGTGGATGCTTCGGTGGTTGTCTCGCCAGCAGTCGTGGTGGATGCTTCGGTGGTTGTCTCGCCAGCAGTCGTGGTGGATGCTTCGGTGGTTGTCTCGTCAGCAGTCGTGGTGGATGCTTCGGTGGTTGTCTCGTCAGCAGTCGTGGTGGATGCTTCTGTGGTTGTCTCGCCAGCAGTGGTAGTCGAGGCTTCGGTGGTTGTCTCGCCAGCAGTGGTAGTCGAGGCTTCGGTGGTTGTCTCGCCAGCAGTCGTGGTGGATGCTTCGGTGGTTGTCTCGCCAGCAGTGGTAGTCGAGGCTTCGGTGGTTGTCTCGCCAGCAGTGGTAGTCGAGGCTTCGGTGGTTGTCTCGCCAGCAGTCGTGGTGGATGCTCCGGTGGTTGTCTCGCCAGCAGTCGTGGTGGACGCTTCGGTGGTTGTCTCGCCAGCAGTCGTGGTGGATGCTTCGGTGGTTGTCTCGCCAGCAGTCGTGGTGGATGCTTCGGTGGTTGTCTCGCCAGCAGTGGTAGTCGAGGCTTCGGTGGTTGTCTCGCCAGCAGTCGTGGTGGATGCTTCGGTGGTTGTCTCGCCAGCAGTCGTGGTGGATGCTTCGGTGGTTGTCTCGCCAGCAGTCGTGGTGGATGCTTCGGTGGTTGTCTCGTCAGCAGTCGTGGTGGATGCTTCGGTGGTTGTCTCGCCAGCAGTCGTGGTGGATGCTTCGGTGGTTGTCTCGTCAGCAGTCGTGGTGGATGCTTCGGTGGTTGTCTCGTCAGCAGTCGTGGTGGATGCTTCTGTGGTTGTCTCGCCAGCAGTGGTAGTCGAGGCTTCGGTGGTTGTCTCGCCAGCAGTGGTAGTCGAGGCTTCGGTGGTTGTCTCGCCAGCAGTCGTGGTGGACGCTTCGGTGGTTGTCTCGCCAGCAGTCGTGGTGGATGCTTCGGTGGTTGTCTCGCCAGCAGTCGTGGTGGATGCTTCGGTGGTTGTCTCGCCAGCAGTCGTGGTGGATGCTTCGGTGGTTGTCTCGCCAGCAGTCGTGGTGGATGCTTCGGTGGTTGTCTCGCCAGCAGTCGTGGTGGATGCTTCGGTGGTTGTCTCGCCAGCTGTGGTAGTCGAGGCTTCGGTGGTTGTCTCGTCAGCAGTCGTGGTGGATGCTTCGGTGGTTGTCTCGCCAGCAGTCGTGGTGGATGCTTCGGTGGTTGTCTCGCCAGCAGTCGTGGTGGATGCTTCGGTGGTTGTCTCGTCAGCAGTCGTGGTGGATGCTTCGGTGGTTGTCTCGCCAGCAGTCGTGGTGGATGCTTCGGTGGTTGTCTCGCCAGCAGTCGTGGTGGATGCTTCGGTGGTTGTCTCGCCAGCAGTCGTGGTGGATGCTTCGGTGGTTGTCTCGCCAGCTGTGGTAGTCGAGGCTTCGGTGGTTGTCTCGCCAGCAGTCGTGGTGGATGCTTCGGTGGTTGTCTCGCCAGCAGTCGTGGTGGATGCTTCGGTGGTTGTCTCGTCAGCAGTCGTGGTGGATGCTTCGGTGGTTGTCTCGCCAGCAGTCGTGGTGGATGCTTCGGTGGTTGTCTCGCCAGCAGTCGTGGTGGATGCTTCGGTGGTTGTCTCGCCAGCAGTCGTGGTGGATGCTTCGGTGGTTGTCTCGCCAGCAGTCGTGGTGGATGCTTCGGTGGTTGTCTCGCCAGCAGTCGTGGTGGATGCTTCGGTGGTTGTCTCGCCAGCAGTCGTGGTGGATGCTTCGGTGGTTGTCTCGCCAGCAGTCGTGGTGGATGCTTCGGTGGTTGTCTCGCCAGCAGTCGTGGTGGATGCTTCGGTGGTTGTCTCGCCAGCAGTCGTGGTGGATGCTTCGGTGGTTGTCTCGCCAGCAGTCGTGGTGGATGCTTCGGTGGTTGTCTCGCCAGCAGTCGTGGTGGATGCTTCGGTGGTTGTCTCGCCAGCAGTCGTGGTGGATGCTTCGGTGGTTGTCTCGCCAGCAGTGGTAGTCGAGGCTTCGGTGGTTGTCTCGTCAGCAGTCGTGGTGGATGCTTCGGTGGTTGTCTCGCCAGCAGTCGTGGTGGATGCTTCGGTGGTTGTCTCGCCAGCAGTCGTGGTGGATGCTTCGGTGGTTGTCTCGCCAGCAGTCGTGGTGGATGCTTCGGTGGTTGTCTCGCCAGCTGTGGTAGTCGAGGCTTCGGTGGTTGTCTCGCCAGCAGTCGTGGTGGATGCTTCGGTGGTTGTCTCGCCAGCAGTGATAGTCGAGGCTCCGGTGGTTGTCTCGCCAGCAGTGGTAGTCGAGGCTTCGGTGGTTGTCTCGCCAGCAGTCGTGGTGGATGCTTCGGTGGTTGTCTCGCCAGCTGTGGTAGTCGAGGCTTCGGTGGTTGTCTCGCCAGCAGTCGTGGTGGATGCTTCGGTGGTTGTCTCGCCAGCAGTCGTGGTGGATGCTTCGGTGGTTGTCTCGCCAGCAGTCGTGGTGGATGCTTCGGTGGTTGTCTCGCCAGCAGTGGTAGTCGAGGCTTCGGTGGTTGTCTCGCCAGCAGTCGTGGTGGATGCTTCGGTGGTTGTCTCGCCAGCAGTCGTGGTGGATGCTTCGGTGGTTGTCTCGTCAGCAGTCGTGGTGGATGCTTCTGTGGTTGTCTCGCCAGCAGTGGTAGTCGAGGCTTCGGTGGTTGTCTCGCCAGCAGTGGTAGTCGAGGCTTCGGTGGTTGTCTCGCCAGCAGTCGTGGTGGATGCTTCGGTGGTTGTCTCGCCAGCAGTGGTAGTCGAGGCTTCGGTGGTTGTCTCGCCAGCAGCCGTGGTGGATGCTTCGGTGGTTGTCTCGCCAGCAGTCGTGGTGGATGCTTCGGTGGTTGTCTCGCCAGCAGTCGTGGTGGATGCTTCGGTGGTTGTCTCGCCAGCAGTGGTAGTCGAGGCTTCGGTGGTTGTCTCGTCAGCAGTCGTGGTGGATGCTTCGGTGGTTGTCTCGCCAGCAGTCGTGGTGGATGCTTCGGTGGTTGTCTCGCCAGCAGTCGTGGTGGATGCTTCGGTGGTTGTCTCGTCAGCAGTCGTGGTGGATGCTTCTGTGGTTGTCTCGCCAGCAGTGGTAGTCGAGGCTTCGGTGGTTGTCTCGCCAGCAGTGGTAGTCGAGGCTTCGGTGGTTGTCTCGCCAGCAGTCGTGGTGGATGCTTCGGTGGTTGTCTCGCCAGCAGTGGTAGTCGAGGCTTCGGTGGTTGTCTCGCCAGCAGTGGTAGTCGAGGCTTCGGTGGTTGTCTCGCCAGCAGTCGTGGTGGATGCTTCGGTGGTTGTCTCGCCAGCAGTCGTGGTGGATGCTTCGGTGGTTGTCTCGCCAGCAGTGGTAGTCGAGGCTTCGGTGGTTGTCTCGCCAGCAGTCGTGGTGGATGCTTCGGTGGTTGTCTCGCCAGCAGTCGTGGTGGATGCTTCGGTGGTTGTCTCGCCAGCAGTCGTGGTGGATGCTTCGGTGGTTGTCTCGCCAGCAGTCGTGGTGGATGCTTCGGTGGTTGTCTCGTCAGCAGTCGTGGTGGATGCTTCGGTGGTTGTCTCGCCAGCAGTCGTGGTGGATGCTTCGGTGGTTGTCTCGCCAGCTGTGGTAGTCGAGGCTTCGGTGGTTGTCTCGTCAGCAGTCGTGGTGGATGCTTCGGTGGTTGTCTCGCCAGCAGTCGTGGTGGATGCTTCGGTGGTTGTCTCGCCAGCAGTCGTGGTGGATGCTTCGGTGGTTGTCTCGTCAGCAGTCGTGGTGGATGCTTCGGTGGTTGTCTCGCCAGCAGTCGTGGTGGATGCTTCGGTGGTTGTCTCGCCAGCTGTGGTAGTCGAGGCTTCGGTGGTTGTCTCGCCAGCAGTCGTGGTGGATGCTTCGGTGGTTGTCTCGCCAGCAGTCGTGGTGGATGCTTCGGTGGTTGTCTCGCCAGCAGTCGTGGTGGATGCTTCGGTGGTTGTCTCGCCAGCTGTGGTAGTCGAGGCTTCGGTGGTTGTCTCGCCAGCAGTCGTGGTGGATGCTTCGGTGGTTGTCTCGCCAGCAGTCGTGGTGGATGCTTCGGTGGTTGTCTCGTCAGCAGTCGTGGTGGATGCTTCGGTGGTTGTCTCGCCAGCAGTCGTGGTGGATGCTTCGGTGGTTGTCTCGCCAGCAGTCGTGGTGGATGCTTCGGTGGTTGTCTCGCCAGCAGTCGTGGTGGATGCTTCGGTGGTTGTCTCGCCAGCAGTCGTGGTGGATGCTTCGGTGGTTGTCTCGCCAGCAGTCGTGGTGGATGCTTCGGTGGTTGTCTCGCCAGCAGTCGTGGTGGATGCTTCGGTGGTTGTCTCGCCAGCAGTGGTAGTCGAGGCTTCGGTGGTTGTCTCGTCAGCAGTCGTGGTGGATGCTTCGGTGGTTGTCTCGCCAGCAGTCGTGGTGGATGCTTCGGTGGTTGTCTCGCCAGCAGTCGTGGTGGATGCTTCGGTGGTTGTCTCGCCAGCAGTCGTGGTGGATGCTTCGGTGGTTGTCTCGCCAGCAGTCGTGGTGGATGCTTCGGTGGTTGTCTCGCCAGCAGTCGTGGTGGATGCTTCGGTGGTTGTCTCGCCAGCAGTGATAGTCGAGGCTTCGGTGGTTGTCTCGCCAGCAGTGGTAGTCGAGGCTTCGGTGGTTGTCTCGCCAGCAGTCGTGGTGGATGCTTCGGTGGTTGTCTCGCCAGCAGTCGTGGTGGATGCTTCGGTGGTTGTCTCGCCAGCAGTCGTGGTGGATGCTTCGGTGGTTGTCTCGCCAGCAGTCATGGTGGATGCTTCGGTGGTTGTCTCGCCAGCTGTGGTAGTCGAGGCTTCGGTGGTTGTCTCGTCAGCAGTCGTGGTGGATGCTTCGGTGGTTGTCTCGCCAGCAGTCGTGGTGGATGCTTCGGTGGTTGTCTCGTCAGCAGTCGTGGTGGATGCTTCGGTGGTTGTCTCGCCAGCTGTGGTAGTCGAGGCTTCGGTGGTTGTCTCGCCAGCAGTCGTGGTGGATGCTTCGGTGGTTGTCTCGTCAGCAGTCGTGGTGGATGCTTCGGTGGTTGTCTCGTCAGCAGTCGTGGTGGATGCTTCTGTGGTTGTCTCGCCAGCAGTGGTAGTCGAGGCTTCGGTGGTTGTCTCGCCAGCAGTGGTAGTCGAGGCTTCGGTGGTTGTCTCGCCAGCAGTCGTGGTGGATGCTTCGGTGGTTGTCTCGCCAGCAGTGGTAGTCGAGGCTTCGGTGGTTGTCTCGCCAGCAGTGGTAGTCGAGGCTTCGGTGGTTGTCTCGCCAGCAGTCGTGGTGGATGCTCCGGTGGTTGTCTCGCCAGCAGTCGTGGTGGACGCTTCGGTGGTTGTCTCGCCAGCAGTCGTGGTGGATGCTTCGGTGGTTGTCTCGCCAGCAGTCGTGGTGGATGCTTCGGTGGTTGTCTCGCCAGCAGTGGTAGTCGAGGCTTCGGTGGTTGTCTCGCCAGCAGTCGTGGTGGATGCTTCGGTGGTTGTCTCGCCAGCAGTCGTGGTGGATGCTTCGGTGGTTGTCTCGCCAGCAGTCGTGGTGGATGCTTCGGTGGTTGTCTCGTCAGCAGTCGTGGTGGATGCTTCGGTGGTTGTCTCGCCAGCAGTCGTGGTGGATGCTTCGGTGGTTGTCTCGTCAGCAGTCGTGGTGGATGCTTCGGTGGTTGTCTCGTCAGCAGTCGTGGTGGATGCTTCGGTGGTTGTCTCGCCAGCAGTGGTAGTCGAGGCTTCGGTGGTTGTCTCGCCAGCAGTGGTAGTCGAGGCTTCGGTGGTTGTCTCGCCAGCAGTCGTGGTGGACGCTTCGGTGGTTGTCTCGCCAGCAGTCGTGGTGGATGCTTCGGTGGTTGTCTCGCCAGCAGTCGTGGTGGATGCTTCGGTGGTTGTCTCGCCAGCAGTCGTGGTGGATGCTTCGGTGGTTGTCTCGCCAGCAGTCGTGGTGGATGCTTCGGTGGTTGTCTCGCCAGCAGTCGTGGTGGATGCTTCGGTGGTTGTCTCGCCAGCTGTGGTAGTCGAGGCTTCGGTGGTTGTCTCGTCAGCAGTCGTGGTGGATGCTTCGGTGGTTGTCTCGCCAGCAGTCGTGGTGGATGCTTCGGTGGTTGTCTCGCCAGCAGTCGTGGTGGATGCTTCGGTGGTTGTCTCGTCAGCAGTCGTGGTGGATGCTTCGGTGGTTGTCTCGCCAGCAGTCGTGGTGGATGCTTCGGTGGTTGTCTCGCCAGCAGTCGTGGTGGATGCTTCGGTGGTTGTCTCGCCAGCAGTCGTGGTGGATGCTTCGGTGGTTGTCTCGCCAGCTGTGGTAGTCGAGGCTTCGGTGGTTGTCTCGCCAGCAGTCGTGGTGGATGCTTCGGTGGTTGTCTCGCCAGCAGTCGTGGTGGATGCTTCGGTGGTTGTCTCGTCAGCAGTCGTGGTGGATGCTTCGGTGGTTGTCTCGCCAGCAGTCGTGGTGGATGCTTCGGTGGTTGTCTCGCCAGCAGTCGTGGTGGATGCTTCGGTGGTTGTCTCGCCAGCAGTCGTGGTGGATGCTTCGGTGGTTGTCTCGCCAGCAGTCGTGGTGGATGCTTCGGTGGTTGTCTCGCCAGCAGTCGTGGTGGATGCTTCGGTGGTTGTCTCGCCAGCAGTCGTGGTGGATGCTTCGGTGGTTGTCTCGCCAGCAGTCGTGGTGGATGCTTCGGTGGTTGTCTCGCCAGCAGTCGTGGTGGATGCTTCGGTGGTTGTCTCGCCAGCAGTCGTGGTGGATGCTTCGGTGGTTGTCTCGCCAGCAGTCGTGGTGGATGCTTCGGTGGTTGTCTCGCCAGCAGTCGTGGTGGATGCTTCGGTGGTTGTCTCGCCAGCAGTCGTGGTGGATGCTTCGGTGGTTGTCTCGCCAGCAGTGGTAGTCGAGGCTTCGGTGGTTGTCTCGTCAGCAGTCGTGGTGGATGCTTCGGTGGTTGTCTCGCCAGCAGTCGTGGTGGATGCTTCGGTGGTTGTCTCGCCAGCAGTCGTGGTGGATGCTTCGGTGGTTGTCTCGCCAGCAGTCGTGGTGGATGCTTCGGTGGTTGTCTCGCCAGCTGTGGTAGTCGAGGCTTCGGTGGTTGTCTCGCCAGCAGTCGTGGTGGATGCTTCGGTGGTTGTCTCGCCAGCAGTGATAGTCGAGGCTCCGGTGGTTGTCTCGCCAGCAGTGGTAGTCGAGGCTTCGGTGGTTGTCTCCCCAGCAGTGGTAGTCGAGGCTTCGGTGGTTGTCTCGCCAGCAGTCGTGGTGGATGCTTCGGTGGTTGTCTCGCCAGCTGTGGTAGTCGAGGCTTCGGTGGTTGTCTCGCCAGCAGTCGTGGTGGATGCTTCGGTGGTTGTCTCGCCAGCAGTCGTGGTGGATGCTTCGGTGGTTGTCTCGCCAGCAGTCGTGGTGGATGCTTCGGTGGTTGTCTCGCCAGCAGTGGTAGTCGAGGCTTCGGTGGTTGTCTCGCCAGCAGTCGTGGTGGATGCTTCGGTGGTTGTCTCGCCAGCAGTCGTGGTGGATGCTTCGGTGGTTGTCTCGTCAGCAGTCGTGGTGGATGCTTCTGTGGTTGTCTCGCCAGCAGTGGTAGTCGAGGCTTCGGTGGTTGTCTCGCCAGCAGTGGTAGTCGAGGCTTCGGTGGTTGTCTCGCCAGCAGTCGTGGTGGATGCTTCGGTGGTTGTCTCGCCAGCAGTGGTAGTCGAGGCTTCGGTGGTTGTCTCGCCAGCAGCCGTGGTGGATGCTTCGGTGGTTGTCTCGCCAGCAGTCGTGGTGGATGCTTCGGTGGTTGTCTCGCCAGCAGTGGTAGTCGAGGCTTCGGTGGTTGTCTCGTCAGCAGTCGTGGTGGATGCTTCGGTGGTTGTCTCGCCAGCAGTCGTGGTGGATGCTTCGGTGGTTGTCTCGCCAGCAGTCGTGGTGGATGCTTCGGTGGTTGTCTCGTCAGCAGTCGTGGTGGATGCTTCTGTGGTTGTCTCGCCAGCAGTGGTAGTCGAGGCTTCGGTGGTTGTCTCGCCAGCAGTGGTAGTCGAGGCTTCGGTGGTTGTCTCGCCAGCAGTCGTGGTGGATGCTCCGGTGGTTGTCTCGCCAGCAGTGGTAGTCGAGGCTTCGGTGGTTGTCTCGTCAGCAGTCGTGGTGGATGCTTCGGTGGTTGTCTCGCCAGCAGTCGTGGTGGATGCTTCGGTGGTTGTCTCGCCAGCAGTCGTGGTGGATGCTTCGGTGGTTGTCTCGCCAGCAGTCGTGGTGGATGCTTCGGTGGTTGTCTCGTCAGCAGTCGTGGTGGATGCTTCGGTGGTTGTCTCGCCAGCAGTGGTAGTCGAGGCTTCGGTGGTTGTCTCGCCAGCAGTGGTAGTCGAGGCTTCGGTGGTTGTCTCGCCAGCAGTCGTGGTGGATGCTCCGGTGGTTGTCTCGCCAGCAGTCGTGGTGGACGCTTCGGTGGTTGTCTCGCCAGCAGTCGTGGTGGATGCTTCGGTGGTTGTCTCGCCAGCAGTCGTGGTGGATGCTTCGGTGGTTGTCTCGCCAGCAGTGGTAGTCGAGGCTTCGGTGGTTGTCTCGCCAGCAGTCGTGGTGGATGCTTCGGTGGTTGTCTCGCCAGCAGTCGTGGTGGATGCTTCGGTGGTTGTCTCGCCAGCAGTCGTGGTGGATGCTTCGGTGGTTGTCTCGCCAGCAGTCGTGGTGGATGCTTCGGTGGTTGTCTCGTCAGCAGTCGTGGTGGATGCTTCGGTGGTTGTCTCGCCAGCAGTCGTGGTGGATGCTTCGGTGGTTGTCTCGCCAGCTGTGGTAGTCGAGGCTTCGGTGGTTGTCTCGTCAGCAGTCGTGGTGGATGCTTCGGTGGTTGTCTCGCCAGCAGTCGTGGTGGATGCTTCGGTGGTTGTCTCGCCAGCAGTCGTGGTGGATGCTTCGGTGGTTGTCTCGTCAGCAGTCGTGGTGGATGCTTCGGTGGTTGTCTCGCCAGCAGTCGTGGTGGATGCTTCGGTGGTTGTCTCGCCAGCTGTGGTAGTCGAGGCTTCGGTGGTTGTCTCGCCAGCAGTCGTGGTGGATGCTTCGGTGGTTGTCTCGCCAGCAGTCGTGGTGGATGCTTCGGTGGTTGTCTCGCCAGCAGTCGTGGTGGATGCTTCGGTGGTTGTCTCGCCAGCAGTGGTAGTCGAGGCTTCGGTGGTTGTCTCGTCAGCAGTCGTGGTGGATGCTTCGGTGGTTGTCTCGCCAGCAGTCGTGGTGGATGCTTCGGTGGTTGTCTCGCCAGCAGTCGTGGTGGATGCTTCGGTGGTTGTCTCGCCAGCAGTCGTGGTGGATGCTTCGGTGGTTGTCTCGCCAGCAGTCGTGGTGGATGCTTCGGTGGTTGTCTCGCCAGCAGTCGTGGTGGATGCTTCGGTGGTTGTCTCGCCAGCAGTGATAGTCGAGGCTCCGGTGGTTGTCTCGCCAGCAGTGGTAGTCGAGGCTTCGGTGGTTGTCTCGCCAGCAGTCGTGGTGGATGCTTCGGTGGTTGTCTCGCCAGCTGTGGTAGTCGAGGCTTCGGTGGTTGTCTCGCCAGCAGTCGTGGTGGATGCTTCGGTGGTTGTCTCGCCAGCAGTGATAGTCGAGGCTCCGGTGGTTGTCTCGCCAGCAGTGGTAGTCGAGGCTTCGGTGGTTGTCTCGCCAGCAGTCGTGGTGGATGCTTCGGTGGTTGTCTCGCCAGCAGTGATAGTCGAGGCTCCGGTGGTTGTCTCGCCAGCAGTGGTAGTCGAGGCTTCGGTGGTTGTCTCGCCAGCAGTGGTAGTCGAGGCTTCGGTGGTTGTCTCGCCAGCTGTGGTAGTCGAGGCTTCGGTGGTTGTCTCGCCAGCTGTGGTAGTCGAGGCTTCGGTGGTTGTCTCGCCAGCAGTCGTGGTGGATGCTTCGGTGGTTGTCTCGCCAGCAGTCGTGGTGGACGCTTCGGTGATTGTCTCGCCAGCAGTCGTGGTGGATGCTTCGGTTGTTGTCTCGCCAGCAGTGGTAGTCGAGGCTTCGGTGGTTGTTTCGCCAGCAGTGGTAGTCGAGGCTTCGGTGGTTGTCTCGCCAGCAGTGGTAGTCGAGGCTTCGGTGGTTGTCTCGCCAGCAGTGATAGTCGAGGCTCCGGTGGTTGTCTCGCCAGCAGTGGTAGTCGAGGCTTCGGTGGTTGTCTCGCCAGCAGTCGTGGTGGATGCTTCGGTGGTTGTCTCGCCAGCTGTGGTAGTCGAGGCTTCGGTGGTTGTCTCGCCAGCAGTCGTGGTGGACGCTTCGGTGATTGTCTCGCCAGCAGTCGTGGTGGATGCTTCGGTTGTTGTCTCGCCAGCAGTGGTAGTCGAGGCTTCGGTGGTTGTTTCGCCAGCAGTCGTGGTGGATGCTTCGGTGGTTGTCTCGCCAGCAGTCGTGGTGGACGCTTCGGTGGTTGTCTCGCCAGCTGTGGTAGTCGAGGCTTCGGTGATTGTCTCGCCAGCAGTCGTGGTGGATGCTTCGGTTGTTGTCTCGCCAGCAGTGGTAGTCGAGGCTTCGGTGGTTGTCTCGCCAGCAGTGGTAGTCGAGGCTTCGGTGGTTGTCTCGCCAGCAGTGGTAGTCGAGGCTTCGGTGGTTGTCTCGCCAGCAGTCGTGGTGGATGCTCCGGTGGTTGTCTCGCCAGCAGTCGTGGTGGACGCTTCGGTGGTTGTCTCGCCAGCAGTGGTAGTCGAGGCTTCGGTGGTTGTCTCGCCAGCAGTGGTAGTCGAGGCTTCGGTGGTTGTCTCGCCAGCAGTCGTGGTGGACGCTTCGGTGGTTGTCTCGCCAGCAGTGGTAGTCGAGGCTTCGGTGGTTGTCTCGCCAGCAGTGGTAGTCGAGGCTTCGGTGGTTGTCTCGCCAGCAGTCGTGGTGGATGCTTCGGTGGTTGTCTCGCCAGCAGTCGTGGTGGACGCTTCGGTGGTTGTCTCGCCAGCAGTCGTGGTGGATGCTTCGGTGGTTGTCTCGCCAGCAGTGGTAGTCGAGGCTTCGGTGGTTGTCTCGCCAGCAGTCGTGGTGGATGCTTCGGTGGTTGTCTCGCCAGCAGTCGTGGTGGACGCTTCGGTGGTTGTCTCGCCAGCAGTGATAGTCGAGGCTTCGGTGGTTGTCTCGCCAGCAGTCGTGGTGGATGCTCCGGTGGTTGTCTCGCCAGCAGTCGTGGTGGACGCTTCGGTGGTTGTCTCGCCAGCAGTCGTGGTGGATGCTTCGGTGGTTGTCTCGCCAGCAGTCGTGGTGGATGCTTCGGTGGTTGTCTCGCCAGCAGTCGTGGTGGATGCTTCGGTGGTTGTCTCGCCAGCAGTGGTAGTCGAGGCTTCGGTGGTTGTCTCGCCAGCAGTCGTGGTGGATGCTTCGGTGGTTGTCTCGCCAGCAGTCGTGGTGGATGCTTCGGTGGTTGTCTCGCCAGCAGTCGTGGTGGATGCTTCGGTGGTTGTCTCGCCAGCTGTGGTAGTCGAGGCTTCGGTGGTTGTCTCGTCAGCAGTCGTGGTGGATGCTTCGGTGGTTGTCTCGCCAGCTGTGGTAGTCGAGGCTTCGGTGGTTGTCTCGCCAGCAGTGGTAGTCGAGGCTTCGGTGGTTGTCTCGCCAGCAGTCGTGGTGGACGCTTCGGTGGTTGTCTCGCCAGCAGTGGTAGTCGAGGCTTCGGTGGTTGTCTCGCCAGCAGTGGTAGTCGAGGCTTCGGTGGTTGTCTCGCCAGCAGTCGTGGTGGATGCTTCGGTGGTTGTCTCGCCAGCAGTCGTGGTGGACGCTTCGGTGGTTGTCTCGCCAGCAGTCGTGGTGGATGCTTCGGTGGTTGTCTCGCCAGCAGTGGTAGTCGAGGCTTCGGTGGTTGTCTCGCCAGCAGTCGTGGTGGATGCTTCGGTGGTTGTCTCGCCAGCAGTGGTAGTCGAGGCTTCGGTGGTTGTCTCGCCAGCAGTCGTGGTGGATGCTTCGGTGGTTGTCTCGCCAGCAGTCGTGGTGGACGCTTCGGTGGTTGTCTCGCCAGCAGTGATAGTCGAGGCTTCGGTGGTTGTCTCGCCAGCAGTCGTGGTGGATGCTCCGGTGGTTGTCTCGCCAGCAGTCGTGGTGGACGCTTCGGTGGTTGTCTCGCCAGCAGTCGTGGTGGATGCTTCGGTGGTTGTCTCGCCAGCAGTCGTGGTGGATGCTTCGGTGGTTGTCTCGCCAGCAGTCGTGGTGGATGCTTCGGTGGTTGTCTCGCCAGCAGTGGTAGTCGAGGCTTCGGTGGTTGTCTCGCCAGCAGTGGTAGTCGAGGCTTCGGTGGTTGTCTCGCCAGCAGTCGTGGTGGACGCTTCGGTGGTTGTCTCGCCAGCAGTGGTAGTCGAGGCTTCGGTGGTTGTCTCGCCAGCAGTGGTAGTCGAGGCTTCGGTGGTTGTCTCGCCAGCAGTCGTGGTGGATGCTTCGGTGGTTGTCTCGCCAGCAGTCGTGGTGGACGCTTCGGTGGTTGTCTCGCCAGCAGTCGTGGTGGATGCTTCGGTGGTTGTCTCGCCAGCAGTGGTAGTCGAGGCTTCGGTGGTTGTCTCGCCAGCAGTCGTGGTGGATGCTCCGGTGGTTGTCTCGCCAGCAGTCGTGGTGGACGCTTCGGTGGTTGTCTCGCCAGCAGTCGTGGTGGATGCTTCGGTGGTTGTCTCGCCAGCAGTCGTGGTGGATGCTTCGGTGGTTGTCTCGCCAGCAGTCGTGGTGGATGCTTCGGTGGTTGTCTCGCCAGCAGTCGTGGTGGATGCTTCGGTGGTTGTCTCGCCAGCTGTGGTAGTCGAGGCTTCGGTGGTTGTCTCGTCAGCAGTCGTGGTGGATGCTTCGGTGGTTGTCTCGCCAGCTGTGGTAGTCGAGGCTTCGGTGGTTGTCTCGCCAGCAGTCGTGGTGGATGCTTCGGTGGTTGTCTCGCCAGCAGTGATAGTCGAGGCTCCGGTGGTTGTCTCGCCAGCAGTGGTAGTCGAGGCTTCGGTGGTTGTCTCGCCAGCAGTCGTGGTGGATGCTTCGGTGGTTGTCTCGCCAGCTGTGGTAGTCGAGGCTTCGGTGGTTGTCTCGCCAGCAGTCGTGGTGGATGCTTCGGTGGTTGTCTCGCCAGCTGTGGTAGTCGAGGCTTCGGTGGTTGTCTCGCCAGCAGTGATAGTCGAGGCTCCGGTGGTTGTCTCGCCAGCAGTGGTAGTCGAGGCTTCGGTGGTTGTCTCGCCAGCAGTGGTAGTCGAGGCTTCGGTGGTTGTCTCGCCAGCAGTCGTGGTGGATGCTTCGGTGGTTGTCTCGCCAGCTGTGGTAGTCGAGGCTTCGGTGGTTGTCTCGCCAGCAGTGATAGTCGAGGCTCCGGTGGTTGTCTCGCCAGCAGTGGTAGTCGAGGCTTCGGTGGTTGTCTCGCCAGCAGTCGTGGTGGATGCTTCGGTGGTTGTCTCGCCAGCAGTGGTAGTCGAGGCTTCGGTGGTTGTCTCGCCAGCAGTCGTGGTGGATGCTTCGGTGGTTGTCTCGCCAGCAGTCGTGGTGGATGCTTCGGTGGTTGTCTCGCCAGCTGTGGTAGTCGAGGCTTCGGTGGTTGTCTCGCCAGCAGTCGTGGTGGATGCTTCGGTGGTTGTCTCGCCAGCAGTCGTGGTGGATGCTTCGGTGGTTGTCTCGCCAGCTGTGGTAGTCGAGGCTTCGGTGGTTGTCTCGCCAGCAGTGGTAGTCGAGGCTTCGGTGGTTGTCTCGCCAGCAGTGGTAGTCGAGGCTTCGGTGGTTGTCTCGCCAGCAGTCGTGGTGGATGCTTCGGTGGTTGTCTCGCCAGCAGTCGTGGTGGATGCTTCGGTGGTTGTCTCGCCAGCAGTCGTGGTGGATGCTTCGGTGGTTGTCTCGCCAGCTGTGGTAGTCGAGGCTTCGGTGGTTGTCTCGCCAGCAGTCGTGGTGGATGCTTCGGTGGTTGTCTCGCCAGCAGTGGTAGTCGAGGCTTCGGTGGTTGTCTCGCCAGCAGTCGTGGTGGATGCTCCGGTGGTTGTCTCGCCAGCAGTGGTAGTCGAGGCTTCGGTGGTTGTCTCGCCAGCTGTGGTAGTCGAGGCTTCGGTGGTTGTCTCGCCAGCAGTCGTGGTGGATGCTTCGGTGGTTGTCTCGCCAGCAGTCGTGGTGGATGCTTCGGTGGTTGTCTCGCCAGCTGTGGTAGTCGAGGCTTCGGTGGTTGTCTCGTCAGCAGTCGTGGTGGATGCTTCGGTGGTTGTCTCGCCAGCTGTGGTAGTCGAGGCTTCGGTGGTTGTCTCGCCAGCTGTGGTAGTCGAGGCTTCGGTGGTTGTCTCGCCAGCAGTCGTGGTGGATGCTTCGGTGGTTGTCTCGCCAGCTGTGGTAGTCGAGGCTTCGGTGGTTGTCTCGCCAGCAGTGATAGTCGAGGCTCCGGTGGTTGTCTCGCCAGCAGTGGTAGTCGAGGCTTCGGTGGTTGTCTCGCCAGCAGTGGTAGTCGAGGCTTCGGTGGTTGTCTCGCCAGCAGTCGTGGTGGATGCTTCGGTGGTTGTCTCGCCAGCTGTGGTAGTCGAGGCTTCGGTGGTTGTCTCGCCAGCAGTGATAGTCGAGGCTCCGGTGGTTGTCTCGCCAGCAGTGGTAGTCGAGGCTTCGGTGGTTGTCTCGCCAGCAGTCGTGGTGGATGCTTCGGTGGTTGTCTCGCCAGCAGTGGTAGTCGAGGCTTCGGTGGTTGTCTCGCCAGCAGTCGTGGTGGATGCTTCGGTGGTTGTCTCGCCAGCAGTCGTGGTGGATGCTTCGGTGGTTGTCTCGCCAGCTGTGGTAGTCGAGGCTTCGGTGGTTGTCTCGCCAGCAGTCGTGGTGGATGCTTCGGTGGTTGTCTCGCCAGCAGTCGTGGTGGATGCTTCGGTGGTTGTCTCGCCAGCTGTGGTAGTCGAGGCTTCGGTGGTTGTCTCGCCAGCAGTGGTAGTCGAGGCTTCGGTGGTTGTCTCGCCAGCAGTGGTAGTCGAGGCTTCGGTGGTTGTCTCGCCAGCAGTCGTGGTGGATGCTTCGGTGGTTGTCTCGCCAGCAGTCGTGGTGGATGCTTCGGTGGTTGTCTCGCCAGCTGTGGTAGTCGAGGCTTCGGTGGTTGTCTCGCCAGCAGTCGTGGTGGATGCTCCGGTGGTTGTCTCGCCAGCAGTGGTAGTCGAGGCTTCGGTGGTTGTCTCGCCAGCTGTGGTAGTCGAGGCTTCGGTGGTTGTCTCGCCAGCAGTCGTGGTGGATGCTTCGGTGGTTGTCTCGCCAGCAGTCGTGGTGGATGCTTCGGTGGTTGTCTCGCCAGCAGTCGTGGTGGATGCTTCGGTGGTTGTCTCGCCAGCAGTCGTGGTGGATGCTTCGGTGGTTGTCTCGCCAGCAGTGGTAGTCGAGGCTTCGGTGGTTGTCTCGCCAGCTGTGGTAGTCGAGGCTTCGGTGGTTGTCTCGCCAGCAGTCGTGGTGGATGCTTCGGTGGTTGTCTCGCCAGCTGTGGTAGTCGAGGCTTCGGTGGTTGTCTCGCCAGCAGTCGTGGTGGATGCTCCGGTGGTTGTCTCGCCAGCAGTGGTAGTCGAGGCTTCGGTGGTTGTCTCGCCAGCTGTGGTAGTCGAGGCTTCGGTGGTTGTCTCGCCAGCAGTCGTGGTGGATGCTTCGGTGGTTGTCTCGCCAGCAGTCGTGGTGGATGCTTCGGTGGTTGTCTCGCCAGCTGTGGTAGTCGAGGCTTCGGTGGTTGTCTCGTCAGCAGTCGTGGTGGATGCTTCGGTGGTTGTCTCGCCAGCTGTGGTAGTCGAGGCTTCGGTGGTTGTCTCGCCAGCAGTGGTAGTCGAGGCTTCGGTGGTTGTCTCGCCAGCTGTGGTAGTCGAGGCTTCGGTGGTTGTCTCGCCAGCAGTCGTGGTGGATGCTTCGGTGGTTGTCTCGCCAGCAGTCGTGGTGGATGCTTCGGTGGTTGTCTCGCCAGCAGTCGTGGTGGATGCTTCGGTGGTTGTCTCGCCAGCTGTGGTAGTCGAGGCTTCGGTGGTTGTCTCGCCAGCAGTCGTGGTGGATGCTTCGGTGGTTGTCTCGCCAGCAGTGGTAGTCGAGGCTTCGGTGGTTGTCTCGCCAGCAGTCGTGGTGGATGCTCCGGTGGTTGTCTCGCCAGCAGTGGTAGTCGAGGCTTCGGTGGTTGTCTCGCCAGCTGTGGTAGTCGAGGCTTCGGTGGTTGTCTCGCCAGCAGTCGTGGTGGATGCTTCGGTGGTTGTCTCGCCAGCAGTGGTAGTCGAGGCTTCGGTGGTTGTCTCGCCAGCAGTCGTGGTGGATGCTCCGGTGGTTGTCTCGCCAGCAGTGGTAGTCGAGGCTTCGGTGGTTGTCTCGCCAGCAGTCGTGGTGGATGCTTCGGTGGTTGTCTCGCCAGCAGTGGTAGTCGAGGCTTCGGTGGTTGTCTCGCCAGCAGTGGTAGTCGAGGCTTCGGTGGTTGTCTCGCCAGCAGTGGTAGTCGAGGCTTCGGTGGTTGTCTCGCCAGCAGTCGTGGTGGATGCTTCGGTGGTTGTCTCGCCAGCTGTGGTAGTCGAGGCTTCGGTGGTTGTCTCGCCAGCAGTGGTAGTCGAGGCTTCGGTGGTTGTCTCGCCAGCAGTGGTAGTCGAGGCTTCGGTGGTTGTCTCGCCAGCAGTGGTAGTCGAGGCTTCGGTGGTTGTCTCGCCAGCAGTCGTGGTGGATGCTTCGGTGGTTGTCTCGCCAGCAGTGGTAGTCGAGGCTTCGGTGGTTGTCTCGCCAGCAGTTGTGGTGGATGCTTCGGTGGTTGTCTCGCCAGCAGTGGTAGTCGAGGCTTCGGTGGTTGTCTCGCCAGCTGTGGTAGTCGAGGCTTCGGTGGTTGTCTCGCCAGCAGTCGTGGTGGATGCTTCGGTGGTTGTCTCGCCAGCAGTCGTGGTGGATGCTTCGGTGGTTGTCTCGCCAGCAGTGGTAGTCGAGGCTTCGGTGGTTGTCTCGCCAGCAGTGGTAGTCGAGGCTTCGGTGGTTGTCTCGCCAGCAGTCGTGGTGGATGCTTCGGTGGTTGTCTCGCCAGCAGTGGTAGTCGAGGCTTCGGTGGTTGTCTCGCCAGCTGTGGTAGTCGAGGCTTCGGTGGTTGTCTCGCCAGCAGTCGTGGTGGATGCTTCGGTGGTTGTCTCGCCAGCAGTCGTGGTGGATGCTTCGGTGGTTGTCTCGCCAGCAGTGGTAGTCGAGGCTTCGGTGGTTGTCTCGCCAGCTGTGGTAGTCGAGGCTTCGGTGGTTGTCTCGCCAGCTGTGGTAGTCGAGGCTTCGGTGGTTGTCTCGCCAGCAGTCGTGGTGGATGCTTCGGTGGTTGTCTCGCCAGCAGTGGTAGTCGAGGCTTCGGTGGTTGTCTCGCCAGCTGTGGTAGTCGAGGCTTCGGTGGTTGTCTCGCCAGCTGTGGTAGTCGAGGCTTCGGTGGTTGTCTCGCCAGCAGTCGTGGTGGATGCTTCGGTGGTTGTCTCGCCAGCAGTGGTAGTCGAGGCTTCGGTGGTTGTCTCGCCAGCTGTCGTGGTGGATGCTTCGGTGGTTGTCTCGCCAGCAGTCGTGGTGGATGCTTCGGTGGTTGTCTCGCCAGCAGTCGTGGTGGATGCTTCGGTGGTTGTCTCGCCAGCAGTCGTGGTGGATGCTTCGGTGGTTGTCTCGCCAGCTGTGGTAGTCGAGGCTTCGGTGGTTGTCTCGCCAGCAGTGGTAGTCGAGGCTTCGGTGGTTGTCTCGCCAGCAGTCGTGGTGGATGCTTCGGTGGTTGTCTCGCCAGCTGTGGTAGTCGAGGCTTCGGTGGTTGTCTCGCCAGCAGTGGTAGTCGAGGCTTCGGTGGTTGTCTCGCCAGCAGTCGTGGTGGATGCTTCGGTGGTTGTCTCGCCAGCAGTCGTGGTGGATGCTTCGGTGGTTGTCTCGCCAGCAGTGGTAGTCGAGGCTTCGGTGGTTGTCTCGCCAGCAGTCGTGGTGGATGCTTCGGTGGTTGTCTCGCCAGCAGTCGTGGTGGATGCTTCGGTGGTTGTCTCGCCAGCAGTCGTGGTGGATGCTTCGGTGGTTGTCTCGCCAGCTGTGGTAGTCGAGGCTTCGGTGGTTGTCTCGCCAGCAGTCGTGGTGGATGCTTCGGTGGTTGTCTCGCCAGCAGTGGTAGTCGAGGCTTCGGTGGTTGTCTCGCCAGCAGTCGTGGTGGATGCTCCGGTGGTTGTCTCGCCAGCAGTGGTAGTCGAGGCTTCGGTGGTTGTCTCGCCAGCTGTGGTAGTCGAGGCTTCGGTGGTTGTCTCGCCAGCAGTCGTGGTGGATGCTTCGGTGGTTGTCTCGCCAGCAGTCGTGGTGGATGCTTCGGTGGTTGTCTCGCCAGCTGTGGTAGTCGAGGCTTCGGTGGTTGTCTCGTCAGCAGTCGTGGTGGATGCTTCGGTGGTTGTCTCGCCAGCTGTGGTAGTCGAGGCTTCGGTGGTTGTCTCGCCAGCAGTGGTAGTCGAGGCTTCGGTGGTTGTCTCGCCAGCTGTGGTAGTCGAGGCTTCGGTGGTTGTCTCGCCAGCAGTCGTGGTGGATGCTTCGGTGGTTGTCTCGCCAGCAGTCGTGGTGGATGCTTCGGTGGTTGTCTCGCCAGCAGTCGTGGTGGATGCTTCGGTGGTTGTCTCGCCAGCTGTGGTAGTCGAGGCTTCGGTGGTTGTCTCGCCAGCAGTCGTGGTGGATGCTTCGGTGGTTGTCTCGCCAGCAGTGGTAGTCGAGGCTTCGGTGGTTGTCTCGCCAGCAGTCGTGGTGGATGCTCCGGTGGTTGTCTCGCCAGCAGTGGTAGTCGAGGCTTCGGTGGTTGTCTCGCCAGCTGTGGTAGTCGAGGCTTCGGTGGTTGTCTCGCCAGCAGTCGTGGTGGATGCTTCGGTGGTTGTCTCGCCAGCAGTGGTAGTCGAGGCTTCGGTGGTTGTCTCGCCAGCAGTCGTGGTGGATGCTCCGGTGGTTGTCTCGCCAGCAGTGGTAGTCGAGGCTTCGGTGGTTGTCTCGCCAGCAGTCGTGGTGGATGCTTCGGTGGTTGTCTCGCCAGCAGTGGTAGTCGAGGCTTCGGTGGTTGTCTCGCCAGCAGTGGTAGTCGAGGCTTCGGTGGTTGTCTCGCCAGCAGTGGTAGTCGAGGCTTCGGTGGTTGTCTCGCCAGCAGTCGTGGTGGATGCTTCGGTGGTTGTCTCGCCAGCTGTGGTAGTCGAGGCTTCGGTGGTTGTCTCGCCAGCAGTGGTAGTCGAGGCTTCGGTGGTTGTCTCGCCAGCAGTGGTAGTCGAGGCTTCGGTGGTTGTCTCGCCAGCAGTCGTGGTGGATGCTTCGGTGGTTGTCTCGCCAGCAGTGGTAGTCGAGGCTTCGGTGGTTGTCTCGCCAGCAGTTGTGGTGGATGCTTCGGTGGTTGTCTCGCCAGCAGTGGTAGTCGAGGCTTCGGTGGTTGTCTCGCCAGCTGTGGTAGTCGAGGCTTCGGTGGTTGTCTCGCCAGCAGTCGTGGTGGATGCTTCGGTGGTTGTCTCGCCAGCAGTCGTGGTGGATGCTTCGGTGGTTGTCTCGCCAGCAGTGGTAGTCGAGGCTTCGGTGGTTGTCTCGCCAGCAGTGGTAGTCGAGGCTTCGGTGGTTGTCTCGCCAGCAGTCGTGGTGGATGCTTCGGTGGTTGTCTCGCCAGCAGTGGTAGTCGAGGCTTCGGTGGTTGTCTCGCCAGCTGTGGTAGTCGAGGCTTCGGTGGTTGTCTCGCCAGCAGTCGTGGTGGATGCTTCGGTGGTTGTCTCGCCAGCAGTCGTGGTGGATGCTTCGGTGGTTGTCTCGCCAGCAGTGGTAGTCGAGGCTTCGGTGGTTGTCTCGCCAGCTGTGGTAGTCGAGGCTTCGGTGGTTGTCTCGCCAGCTGTGGTAGTCGAGGCTTCGGTGGTTGTCTCGCCAGCAGTCGTGGTGGATGCTTCGGTGGTTGTCTCGCCAGCAGTGGTAGTCGAGGCTTCGGTGGTTGTCTCGCCAGCTGTGGTAGTCGAGGCTTCGGTGGTTGTCTCGCCAGCTGTGGTAGTCGAGGCTTCGGTGGTTGTCTCGCCAGCAGTCGTGGTGGATGCTTCGGTGGTTGTCTCGCCAGCAGTGGTAGTCGAGGCTTCGGTGGTTGTCTCGCCAGCTGTCGTGGTGGATGCTTCGGTGGTTGTCTCGCCAGCAGTCGTGGTGGATGCTTCGGTGGTTGTCTCGCCAGCAGTCGTGGTGGATGCTTCGGTGGTTGTCTCGCCAGCAGTCGTGGTGGATGCTTCGGTGGTTGTCTCGCCAGCTGTGGTAGTCGAGGCTTCGGTGGTTGTCTCGCCAGCAGTGGTAGTCGAGGCTTCGGTGGTTGTCTCGCCAGCAGTCGTGGTGGATGCTTCGGTGGTTGTCTCGCCAGCTGTGGTAGTCGAGGCTTCGGTGGTTGTCTCGCCAGCAGTGGTAGTCGAGGCTTCGGTGGTTGTCTCGCCAGCAGTCGTGGTGGATGCTTCGGTGGTTGTCTCGCCAGCAGTCGTGGTGGATGCTTCGGTGGTTGTCTCGCCAGCAGTCGTGGTGGATGCTTCGGTGGTTGTCTCGCCAGCTGTGGTAGTCGAGGCTTCGGTGGTTGTCTCGCCAGCAGTGGTAGTCGAGGCTTCGGTGGTTGTCTCGCCAGCAGTCGTGGTGGATGCTTCGGTGGTTGTCTCGCCAGCAGTCGTGGTGGATGCTTCGGTGGTTGTCTCGCCAGCTGTGGTAGTCGAGGCTTCGGTGGTTGTCTCGCCAGCAGTCGTGGTGGATGCTTCGGTGGTTGTCTCGCCAGCTGTGGTAGTCGAGGCTTCGGTGGTTGTCTCGCCAGCAGTCGTGGTGGATGCTTCGGTGGTTGTCTCGCCAGCAGTCGTGGTGGATGCTTCGGTGGTTGTCTCGCCAGCTGTGGTAGTCGAGGCTTCGGTGGTTGTCTCGCCAGCAGTCGTGGTGGATGCTTCGGTGGTTGTCTCGCCAGCAGTGGTAGTCGAGGCTTCGGTGGTTGTCTCGCCAGCAGTCGTGGTGGATGCTTCGGTGGTTGTCTCGCCAGCAGTGGTAGTCGAGGCTTCGGTGGTTGTCTCGCCAGCTGTGGTAGTCGAGGCTTCGGTGGTTGTCTCGCCAGCAGTCGTGGTGGATGCTTCGGTGGTTGTCTCGCCAGCAGTGGTAGTCGAGGCTTCGGTGGTTGTCTCGCCAGCTGTGGTAGTCGAGGCTTCGGTGGTTGTCTCGCCAGCAGTCGTGGTGGATGCTTCGGTGGTTGTCTCGCCAGCAGTCGTGGTGGATGCTTCGGTGGTTGTCTCGCCAGCAGTCGTGGTGGATGCTTCGGTGGTTGTCTCGCCAGCAGTGGTAGTCGAGGCTTCGGTGGTTGTCTCGCCAGCAGTGATAGTCGAGGCTTCGGTGGTTGTCTCGCCAGCTGTGGTAGTCGAGGCTTCGGTGGTTGTCTCGCCAGCTGTGGTAGTCGAGGCTTCGGTGGTTGTCTCGCCAGCAGTGGTAGTCGAGGCTTCGGTGGTTGTCTCGCCAGCTGTGGTAGTCGAGGCTTCGGTGGTTGTCTCGCCAGCAGTGGTAGTCGAGGCTTCGGTGGTTGTCTCGCCAGCAGTGGTAGTCGAGGCTTCGGTGGTTGTCTCGCCAGCTGTGGTAGTCGAGGCTTCGGTGGTTGTCTCGCCAGCAGTCGTGGTGGATGCTTCGGTGGTTGTCTCGCCAGCAGTCGTGGTGGATGCTTCGGTGGTTGTCTCGCCAGCAGTCGTGGTGGATGCTTCGGTGGTTGTCTCGCCAGCAGTCGTGGTGGATGCTTCGGTGGTTGTCTCGCCAGCTGTGGTAGTCGAGGCTTCGGTGGTTGTCTCGCCAGCAGTGGTAGTCGAGGCTTCGGTGGTTGTCTCGCCAGCTGTGATAGTCGAGGCTTCGGTGGTTGTCTCGCCAGCAGTCGTGGTGGATGCTTCGGTGGTTGTCTCGCCAGCAGTCGTGGTGGATGCTTCGGTGGTTGTCTCGCCAGCAGTCGTGGTGGATGCTTCGGTGGTTGTCTCGCCAGCAGTCGTGGTGGATGCTTCGGTGGTTGTCTCGCCAGCAGTCGTGGTGGATGCTTCGGTGGTTGTCTCGCCAGCTGTGGTAGTCGAGGCTTCGGTGGTTGTCTCGCCAGCAGTCGTGGTGGATGCTTCGGTGGTTGTCTCGCCAGCAGTCGTGGTGGATGCTTCGGTGGTTGTCTCGCCAGCAGTGGTAGTCGAGGCTTCGGTGGTTGTCTCGCCAGCTGTGGTAGTCGAGGCTTCGGTGGTTGTCTCGCCAGCTGTGGTAGTCGAGGCTTCGGTGGTTGTCTCGCCAGCAGTGGTAGTCGAGGCTTCGGTGGTTGTCTCGCCAGCTGTGGTAGTCGAGGCTTCGGTGGTTGTCTCGCCAGCAGTCGTGGTGGATGCTTCGGTGGTTGTCTCGCCAGCAGTCGTGGTGGATGCTTCGGTGGTTGTCTCGCCAGCAGTCGTGGTGGATGCTTCGGTGGTTGTCTCGCCAGCAGTCGTGGTGGATGCTTCGGTGGTTGTCTCGCCAGCAGTCGTGGTGGATGCTTCGGTGGTTGTCTCGCCAGCAGTCGTGGTAGATGCTTCGGTGGTTGTCTCGCCAGCAGTGGTAGTCGAGGCTTCGGTGGTTGTCTCGCCAGCAGTCGTGGTGGATGCTTCGGTGGTTGTCTCGCCAGCAGTCGTGGTGGATGCTTCGGTGGTTGTCTCGCCAGCAGTGGTAGTCGAGGCTTCGGTGGTTGTCTCGCCAGCAGTCGTGGTGGATGCTTCGGTGGTTGTCTCGCCAGCTGTGGTAGTCGAGGCTTCGGTGGTTGTCTCGCCAGCAGTCGTGGTGGATGCTTCGGTGGTTGTCTCGCCAGCAGTCGTGGTGGATGCTTCGGTGGTTGTCTCGCCAGCAGTGGTAGTCGAGGCTTCGGTGGTTGTCTCGCCAGCAGTCGTGGTGGATGCTTCGGTGGTTGTCTCGCCAGCAGTGATAGTCGAGGCTTCGGTGGTTGTCTCGCCAGCAGTGGTAGTCGAGGCTTCGGTGGTTGTCTCGCCAGCAGTCGTGGTGGATGCTTCGGTGGTTGTCTCGCCAGCAGTCGTGGTGGATGCTCCGGTGGTTGTCTCGCCAGCTGTGGTAGTCGAGGCTTCGGTGGTTGTCTCGCCAGCTGTGGTAGTCGAGGCTTCGGTGGTTGTCTCGCCAGCAGTCGTGGTGGATGCTTCGGTGGTTGTCTCGCCAGCTGTGGGAGTCGAGGCTTCGGTGGTTGTCTCGCCAGCTGTGGTAGTCGAGGCTTCGGTGGTTGTCTCGCCAGCTGTGGTAGTCGAGGCTTCGGTGGTTGTCTCGCCAGCAGTCGTGGTGGATGCTTCGGTGGTCGTCACAGTAGTTGTTGTCTGTTGATTTGGACAGTTTGCACATCCCTTGCCAGGTTCTCCTCTCGGTCCTTTCTCTCCGTCTTCTCCCGGCTGACCGTGATTACCTGGTTTTCCATTTCTTCCAGGAGATCCCGGATTGCCTCTCAATCCCGGTGGTCCTTCTTGTCCGTCTATTCCTGGATCTCCTCTCGGTCCTCTGGGCCCACCGGGTCCTTTGTCTCCCGGTCTTCCGTCCGGACCACGTGGTCCTTCGGGTCCTGGCTTACCAGCGGGTCCGTCATGTCCAGTAGCTCCCTTGACTCCCTTGTTTCCATGGTCACCATCCGGTCCTTTGGCTCCAGCTTTTCCGGGTGTTCCTGGTTTCCCATTGACTCCAGGTACTCCTGGTGGTCCTCTAGGTCCGCTCTCTCCGGGATGTCCTCTAGGTCCTGGTGCTCCCGGCTTGCCGGTCTCTCCACGATCTCCTCGATCTCCTCTACGTCCCGGAGCTCCCGGTCGTCCTGGTCCGCCAGGTGCTCCTCCCGGTCCCGTGACTCCTTTGTTGCCTTTAACTCCTTTGGCGCCTTTGTTACCTTTCGGTGAATTGCCAGGTTCCCCTCGATCTCCCGGAGCACCATCGCGCCCCGTCGCTCCCTTGGCTCCCTTGTTACCGTCAGCGCCCGGGGGTCCTGGGGAGTTATTTCTCTTATTTCTCAATTGATCTCAGGATCTGACTCACCCTTTTGTCCAGGTGGTCCAGGTGGTCCCGGCGGAGCTTTCCGTGGATCTACATCGATTTCCGACGAACGAGACTCGGGGTAATCGTAGTAGTACTGAAGATAAGATATATCTCGAGTATATCTCGAGATTGATAAGAGATATCAAAAAGTTGTCAACTGTAAACTTGTAGATCACAAATAGGACTACAAGTTTCCCGTTGACAACATTTTGATATCTCTTATCAATCTCGAGATATATCGATTCTCCCGGGCAGCGGTTGGAGTGCCGTTAAAACTCACGTCTGGGGGATAGTAGATTGGCGCAGGAGCCGGTGCTCCTCCTCTCGGTGGCTCATAATATCCATCGACAGTTGAAATTAGCAATAATAAAGTGTTGAGTAAGAAGAAGAAGACGAAGAACAGAAACACGGTCTCCGCAGACCGCATCTCTCACTCTCTCTCACTCTTCTCGCCGTGTCCAAAGTTTCCAAGTGCTAAAAGTTGTATATATAGTGGATAGGGCCGCGGAGAGGGGGGTGTTGTTATATTCCGACGTAGAGCAACATCCGATCCGGCGAGTTTCGACTTTTGCACGTATCCATCCTTTGAGGGGGGATTTCTGATTCTGACGACACAAGACAGTGATGATTTTTTGGTCGAGGAATCGGTTGGCAGATTCGATGGATTCTGGGAAAGATCTTGAAAAGTCAATCGTCTGGAACATTGCCTAGAACATTCTAGTAGATCAAATGTGATCTTTGGAATCGAGATCATGTGCATAGCATATGAATCGAGAAAGGATCGTTCTTTGGAGTTGTCTGAATCCATAGATCTGTCACAGATCGATCAATATTGGTATCTCTGATCCTTTTCATCTCTCAAAAGACATGTTCTTTATAGAAAACAGTTTATTGAGTTTTAAACAAAATCAAACAAAATACATTGAAATTTATCAAAATCTTCATCATTTCTCCTCCTCCTCTCCCGGCGGGCAATCCGTCGCGTCGGCGCCCGGCGCTCCTTGCTCTCCCGGTTTCCCGGGCGCTCCGGGCAGTCCGTCCTTGCCCGGCGAGCCGTCGTTTCCTTTCGGTCCGTCGTGTCCTCGTTCCCCACGACCTCCTTCCTTGCCGGGTGGCCCACGAAGTCCGGGCGGTCCGGCGGCGCCCGGTTGCCCTGGCGAGCCGTTGTTTCCTCGTGGTCCTGTGGGTCCGGGCGGTCCCTGTTTGCCCGGCGCTCCCGGCGCTCCGTGATCTCCCGCTTTGCCGTTGGCTCCCTGCTTTCCGGGCTCTCCACGCGCTCCATCCTTTCCGGGTGTGCCTGGCTTTCCGGCGTCTCCTTGCTTTCCTGGTGGTCCTCGCGGTCCGGCTGGCCCATTTGGTCCTCGAGGTCCTGCAGCTCCCTCCTTTCCGGCCGGCCCAGTGTTTCCCTTGTCTCCCGGCTTTCCGGCTTCTCCTGGTGGCCCGCGTGGTCCCGGCGCGCCTCGATCTCCCGCATCTCCATTGTCACCGGCGTCTCCACTGTCCCCGGTCGCTCCCTTCTCACCGTCGGTTCCCTTCTCGCCGGGCGATCCTCGTGCTCCGCGGGCTCCTCGATCACCGACCGCGCCGTTCTTCCCAGCGGCCCCGGCGCCTCCAGGAGGTCCCGGAGGTCCCGGCGGCCCCGGAACGTAGATTATCTCCACACTTCGATCGTCATACGGCTCGTAGTAGATTGGAGGATAGCCCTGGAAAGAATCACAGTGGTTTCAAGGGGATAAGAAATGAATGTACCTGTCCACTGTTTCCGGGAGCCGGGGCGGGCGCCGGATAGCTCGGCCGGTAGCCGCGAGCGGTGCACCCGGGAAAAACGGCAAAAAGTGCTGCGGGGAGTAGAAACAGCAACAACATCACGACGACAGTCCAAGTGTTCGCCGCGCGGCCCCGCTTCCAATATTTATAGTCGGCGACGAGTATGTTGTCTTTTGGGCGAATCTCGCAAAACGCACGTTGCACCCGACTAACTGATGGATGTTTTGTTTTGTTTTGTGTTCGTCGGATCAAGGCAAGCCTATCAGATCGGATCATGGAGTGATTGAAAACTTTCTTTCTTTCAAAAGTTTGAATTGATGCTTGGAAGGGGGAAGCTTTCGAGGGATCCAGAACCACTGATAATGACGTCACTCCTCCTTATCACCACTGATTAGTAGAGGGTCTCTGGATTCGTTTGATCTACAAAACAGCTGTTGTTGGAGAGTGAAGTTTCAATGACCAAGTCACGTTCTCCAGCTGTTTGGCTCATTTCGAAGGAGCAGGTGCAGATGAGGTCAAGGACTTGAACTAGAGCCTGGGAGCTAGGAGGAATCACTGATGATGACGTCATTTATCCTTATCACCGTTGATTTGGAAATTGTAGAGTTTATCCGGGGGGTTCGTGGGAACTTGGAGACTAGACCACATTTTGAACCAGCCTTGGTCACAAGATTGTTTTGATCTACGGAACAGGTCAGTGAATGGCCAGCTGCTCGCCTTTTGACTCTCCGGTCCGTTTCACAGTGTCCAAGAGCATCCTCCATCCAGTGTAGATGGCGATATTTGAAATTGTCTTGTGTACAGTAACAGATGAGAAAAAGGGGGGGGGGGAATCACGAAGAAGGGGTTGCTCTTTGAAACATCTCGAGCAAACGCGTTCTAGTAGAATGGAATCGCAGTTATTTTTTCATGGTCAGTGAAACTTCATTGGTGCGTGGGGGGAAGAGAAGAAAATGTGTACGGAGTTTGCTCTGAAACCCCAATTACTATTTGATCTACATTGAACCGTTTCGCTTGGAAGATCGCTGTTCAGTTGCTCTTTGAACATTGGCCCCAGTGAAGTGTCACAGCGTCTAGCAATCTTTGACACCTCCAAAGATCTCAAAGGTAGTGGGTCCTTGAGCCTTTCTAACCCTTAACCCTTCTTCTTGGCTTATTTTTGAGGTTCCTAGGGGGATGTCAGGGAACCTATGGCTTTACCCTTCTGCTCCGACCCTTTTTGAACTTTGGCTCAAAGTTGAGCTTGCTCCAGCTCCAGTGAAACGTTTATTTCTAGATGCGTGGGGGGAAACAGAGAAAGCGTAGCCACCTTCGCGTGTGTTCAATATGATCAACAGTAGTGTCGCCTTGCCAACACAACCTACGTAGGCTAATTGAAGTCGGCGGCCGCCGCGGCGGCGGCTCATTTCCCTTCTCGCTCTCCCCCTCTCTAGTTGGTTTCTTTATTTACTCTCACTTCTTGCAGCTCGCTTCCGAATGTCTTCGCTGCCGTTGGTCGAGTTGTCTCGCCGGTTGAGCGCCACCGTGCTCGTCGTCACCACCATCGTCAACTACACACTGATCTACCTGACACTGTTCCGAGCCCACAACCTTTTCGGCACCTATCGACACTTGATAGTGACTTTCGCGGTGTTTGGCATCGCGTTCTCGTGTTTGGAGTTCCTCACCAGACCCGTAAATGAGCTAGTGCCGGGTTGTCCTCAAGAGCCCCCTCTTTTCCAGATCCTCCACCTCCACAAGTCCTCCTTGGTGGTGTTCACCCTCGAATCCCCGTTGAAAACCTCCGAATTCGTGAGCACATGCATGCTCGCCAGCTTCGCCGGCTTCCACTGCTCCATCCTCACCCTGCTCTCCGTCCAATTCCTCTATCGCTACTGGACAATGTTCGAGTGAGTCAGAGTCCAGCGCCGGGGCTCTCATTTCATTCCCAACCTTCCAGCCGCCCTCGAGTGCGGCTCTTCGAGAGCTCCAACATCGTCGTGTGGATCGGCGGCGTCGCGGCGGGCGGTTGCGTGTGGGCGGTGTTCACCTATCACGCGATGCCGTGCGATGCGTTCAGTAGAGAGTACGTGAGGAGCGAGTTTTGGGAGAAGTTCCGGATCGACACGAGCTCGATGAGTTGTATGAGTTTGATAGTGATCGTGAGTACCATTCGGACGAAACCGAAGGTGATTAACCAGTGATTAAGGACTACACAACTCCCCACAAGCCAAAGATCCGCTGGCCTGGAGCCCTATACCTCTCGGCAATTTCAGTGGTACTGGTGAGTGGTTCTCTTTGTTTTTGGCTCCATTCTAGTCCACAGACGCTGAAACTCTCGGTGATGGTGTACTGCGGCGTTCGAATGGCACGACGGGTGAACAAGCGGTCCAACTTCCGCTCGTCCAAGTTCCACAAGCAACACGTGCACTTTCTCAAGTCGCTGTTCCTTCAGGTCGCCTGCCCGTCGTCTTATCACTCCCCTTATCAACTTATCAAGCTTTCAGCTAATCACGCCCACCTGCATAGTCTACCTGCCGACGCTCTTCGTCGCCTACGCGCCACTCCTCAACATAGTGCTCAGCGTGCCGAATGGTCTTCTAGTGGCGCTGTTCACAATCTACCCGGCCGTCGATAGTCTCATCGCGCTCTACGTCGTCTCCGATTATCGGGTCGCCTTGAAAAACGCGCTCCGCCGAGCGATCGCATGTCTTCGGCACTCGAAGCAGGCGGATGAGCCGCCCGTTAGGTTAGACGGTTTAGATGTGATCAAATGAATCGTTTATCAGTCAGTCAATCAGTATGAGAAAGTTCTAGAAGATTGTCACTCGGCGCGTCTCGACGTCCATCTGCATAAAGTCCGTGTACTGCGACTGGTCGTAGTCGTAAACAGCAATCTTGTTTTCGCACCGGAACGTGATGATGCCTGAACCGGCAGCTAATTGGAAAACATCGCCTCCCACGAAACTCACTGATAAGCGTCCGTCGATAGTCCTCGATAATCAGCAACATGACAATCGGGTCGATGCCCGGATACAACTGCGCCATGATCACTTGATAGTTGGTCCGGGCGCCGAGTTGAATGTCGAGAAAGGGGCAGAGGTAGAGGAATATGAGAGGGGTGAAGGTGAAGAAGCAGGGGAAGAGCGTCTGGCAGACCAACGCGCGGAAGAGTTGGACTTGAAGCTCGCGCGTTTGAGGTGACATGTTGACTTGTTTCTTGACGGTCAGATAGATGGAAATGCCGCAGAAGAACAGGACGAATAGGGAGACGGAGAGGGTCACGAGGTGTTGGCAGACCGCGATCGCGTTGGCCATGTCCAGCCGCCGCACGCCGTCCTCAAAATAGACATACTTGTACGGGACGTAATCGGTCGTGTCGGGATCCAGACAGTACGACTCGTTCATAATCTTCCAATAGCTCTTGTCAGTCCATTCGGTGTGGGGGAAGACGAGAAGGACGGCCGACGCCCAGAGGAAGCTGATCATTGAGGCGCCGACGATCCAGTTGATGATCCGCCGGCCCTCTATATAGTCTAACCACTCGAATCGGCACACGGCGATGTAGCGGTAGATGAATTGGAGCGCGAGCAGGGTGTAGCTCATCGAGTAGCACCAGCAGAAGATTGCTGGAAGGTAGAGAGAGATTGATATGAGATATCGAAAAGTTGCCAATTGCAAACTTGTAGATCACAACTTGGACTACAAGTTTCCTGTTGACAGCTTTTTGATATCTCTTATCAGTGTCGAGATATATCGATTTTCCGGCAGAGCTCTCCAATGGCATCCAAACAAGAGGGACATTGTTTTGGAGAAATGGATAACCGATATATCTAGAGATTGATAAGAGATATCAAAAAGTTGTCAACAGCAAACTTGTAGTCCTAGTTATGATCTATAATTTTGCTATTGACAACTTTTTGATATCTCTTATCAATGGGGCTCTATAGAGGAGCAACTAACTCGGTATCAACTTTGTGATGCGCGGCGTCGTGTTCTCCCACTTTTGATAGATGAGGAACAGCGTGTCGTCGTACATGTGGATGAGCGGTTTGCACAGCATTCCGATGAACGAGAAGAATATCGAGAAGACGGTGACAAAGATCAGAAGCGTTTTATAGGAGCCGATGAGTGGCGAGGATTTGTAATGAATCATGAGTAAGAGGATCGAGTTGAAGGTGAGCGACGTGTAGAAGCCAATCTCTCCGCACCACTCGTCGAGCTCCGACCAGAAGGCGTCCGACATGTTGTTAGCTATTGACGACGTGGGCGCTGGCGACGGACGTCTTCTGATGCCTCTGATGGTTCCCTCGGGGAGTCGTCGAGTTCTCGTTCCACGAAGCGCTGAGAGTGGAGGTTGTGCCACGAGGAAAACATAGCCAGCCTAAAAGGACGATGCAATTAGTATAGGGGGGAACTCCAGTGGGACCAACTTCTCAAAGTTCTTCGATACGTGGAGACCAGAAACAGTACGGCGAACGGGTCGACGCCGGGGTAGAGCTGTCCCATGATTGTCTGATAGTTGGCCAGCGCGCCGATCTGAAGGTTGAGCAGCGGGCAGAGGTAGAGGAAGAGCAGCGGGCAGTACATGAAGACCATCGGAATGGCGGCCTGGACGACGAGCGCGCGGAACAGTTGCATTTGCAGCTCGCGCGTCTTCGCCGACATTCCCTTCCGCCTGATGATGGTGGAGTAGGTGGTGCACGCGCAGTAGAACAGCGTTCCGAACGAGACGCCCATTATGAGAATGTGCTGAACGACGCCGATCACGTTCAGCGTTATCATTGTGCGGACGCCCGAGTCGGTTTCGAACTGGAACGACGGGATTAGTGATAATCGTTGAGATGGGGGACTCACGTAGCGATAGGGAATGTAGTCGGTGTACAGAGGATCCTTGTCGTAGGACTCTTTGATGATGCGCAGAAACGACTCTCGGGTGCGGGCGGTTTGGGGGAATAGGAAGTAGGCGGCCGCTTCCCAACTCAAGGAGATCGCCAGCGCGCCGACGATCCAGAGGAAGAAGCGCGAGCCTTGGAACCAGTCGTCGACTAAGTGCGGTTTGCACGTGGAGATGTAGCGGTAGAGGAATTGGAGGGCGAAGAGCACGAAGCTCATCGCGTAGCAGCCGCAGTACATGGCTGCAAGGAGAGAGTCAGTGAGGGGTCTGATGGTGTTATTTGGTAGATCAGTTTTCGAGTTCTGTTAACAGAGCTAAGCGCCTAGGAACCCCGACGTTCTGAGAGTCCTTGAAAGGATCTCAAGATCCCTAGAATCCCTGAGAGTCGGAAAGAGCCAGATTCCAGGAGCTCAACTATCGTCAGTCTCAGATCCGAAAAGTGCGAGAAACTGAAATTTTGATCAGCTTTCAGGGCGCTGGCAGAAGTTCGGAAAGCTAGACATTTGAGCAGCAAGAGCCCTGGAAGGATCTCAAGGTTTCTGGAAGCCTGGTGAGCCAGATTCCAGGAGCTCAGCCGATTCTCCTAGAGAGCCCCGAGAGCCCAGAAGCTCTGGAGCCCCCTCTAAGCCATTCCCAGACACCTTGCAAACTCACTCGTCGTCAGCCTCGAGATGCACGAATCCATCGGAAACCACATCTGCTGCATCACGAACAACGTATCGTCATCGATGTGCAACAGCGGCCGCAGGAACATCTCCACCAACGAGTAGAACACTGTGAAGCAGCACGTGAACACGACGATCCGCTTGTAGACGCCCTGCACTGGCGACGTCTTCATCGTCGTCATCGCCAGAAGCGCGCCGTTGGAGGATAGTGAGAGGATCAGTCCGAAGAGTCCAGTGTGATTGGTGATTTGGATCCAGTGAACGTCGGCCATTTCGGGGGGAGAGACGGCGCTGAGTAGAGGGGAACGAGTAGAATGACAAAAACGGCAATCAGATGGAGTACATTTTCGATTGGATTACGTAAAAGGGAATTGGATTCCGAGAAAATACTCATAAAATCAGAATCTGGCGGCCACTGATTAAAGAGGTTTGAGCGGCAGAAATCACATGGGGCGGCCAAGTGGGTATTAACCAAATTGGGGGGGGGGGGGTGTCTTGGCGAAAACATGTCTGGGTGTTCACGGAGTGTGTGGTTGGTCGATTTGTGCCTCTGGGGAAAGGGTGGATGCGCGCGCGCAAAGGGGTTATTGATTTTGAATGTCCTGGGAGGACACGTACAGTCTAATACCGTTTTGTCATCATTTTCGGTTGGAGATGGTCGGCTCGTCGCTCTCGACTGGATCAGGATCAGGATCAGGATCAGCTCCAAGACGTCGAGCGCAGAATGCAGGATCAGAGCCAATGTGAGTTATTTTTTCGCGTTGAGCACTATTTTTTTACTTCGACACCAACAAGCCCTCCTCACCCGAAACTCTCCCGGAGAAGCGTTATATCTCGAGATTGATAAGAGATATCAAAAAGTTGGCAATTGCAAACTTGAAGACCAACACTAGGACTACAAATTTCCTGTTGACAACTTTTTGATATCTCTTATCAATCTCGAGATACACAGTAGTTTCCGAACTGTTCTAAATAACCATAAAGGTCGTTGTGAAGATCAATGTTTTCCAGGAAATTGAGGGGCCGAGCCGGAATGATAAGGAATCTTTGTGATGCGCCGCTGGCAGAAGACAATAAGTGTTGGTCGGTGAGTTCAAGCATTCATATGTTACTAATTTTGAACAAGGGAGAGTCGGTGAGATCTGATTATCAGGTTATCAATGTCCGAAGTCTGAAACATTGGGATTGAGTTCTGTAGCTAACATTCTCTATTCTGTTTTGCTGCTCAATCTTGGAGCAGTGATCACTTCCCTTTTATCACTTCATGAATTGGCACATCCTCAATGTTGAATGCCCCCTCTGATTTCGGTCCCTGCCTCTATTTTTATACATTCAAGTGCGAAAAGTGTCCAGTTGAACGATCAAAGTTTTATTCGAATACACTCTAACTACGCGATGGACACCTGACTTGGCATTGAGCCGCCTTTGATCGGTTTCTGAATGGAACTGGTCATGGAGACGTCGGCGACGGTGGTGTGGTCGGACACCCGCCGACGGGCTATATACTTTGGGCAGACGCATCGGAGGATAGTGGTCCGGTAGGAGTCGATGAGGAAGAGCAGAACGAACGGATCGACGCCCGGATAGATCTGCGCCATGATCGTCTGATAGTTGGTGATGGCGCCGAGTTGTAGATCGAAATAAGGGCAGGCGAAGAGGAATCCGATGGGGATGTACATGAGGAGCATTGGGATGCACGTCTGGAAACACACGTTTTGAAGAAGAAGAACTTTGGCTAGTGGGTACCTGAGCGACAAGAGCTCTGAATAGTTGCAATTGGAGTTTGCGCGTCTTGCAAGACATGCCCGTGTGTTTTCGAAGGCTCGAGTATGTTTTGATGCCGCAGTAGAAGAGCGTGCCGAAGCTCAGGTTCTGAATAGGAGAGAGGGCGTTCTGATGAGCAATTGAAGGCTTACTATGACTAGACCGTGTTGAAGGACTCCCAGGAAGCTGAGGATGTTGACGCGGCGGATGTGGTTCTCGTCGGTGTCGAACTGGAATTGAGAGAGGTCAGCGGTCGGAATCATGTTTTTGTTTCATTATATCTAGAGATTGATAAGAGATATCAAAAAGTTGTCAACTGTTCACTTGTAGATCACAACTAGGACTACAAGTTTGCTGTTGGCAATTTTTTGATATCTCTTATCAATCTCGAGATATAATGATTCTCCGGGGCAGCGTGCAACTCTATTCGAGCCAACACCGCACTCACATATTTATATCCGACATAGTCGACCCAATACGGATCCAAATCGTACGACGTTTTGATAATGTACAAGAAGCTCTCGGTCGTGCGGTTCGTCTGCGGGAACATGAGTAGTGCGGCGGCTCCCCAACTGGTCGCAATGCCGAGCACTCCGATGAGCCAATAGTAGAAGTAGCAGCCGGAGAAGAGGTGGACTAGGTGCGGTCTGGAATGGGGGAAGGGCTCTCGGGAGCCAGGGAAGGCTCTGATGCTCACTTGCACATGGCAATGTAGCGGTAGAGGAACTGGAGGGCGAACAGTGTGAAGCTCATCGCGTAGCACCAGCAGTAGCTCGCTGAAAAGCACAGTAGCCTTCTTCACCTTACCCTATCACTCACTCGGTATCAATCTAGTCCAAGTCTTGGGTAGATCAAACCGCTTCCTTTGGATCAAGTACAGCGTGTCGTCATACAAATGGATCAACGGTTTCAGGAGCATCTCGACGAACGAGTAGAACATGGTGAAGACACAAAACACGATGAGCATCTTCTTGTACGCGCCGCGGATTGGCGACGAGTGTTGGAAGATGAGAAAGAGAAGGATCGAGTTGGAGACGATCGAGAGACCGAAGCCGATCGGGCCGACGACGTCAGTGATGACGAGCCAGTGGCGGTCGGACATTGCGCTCTGGAAGTGCGGCAAAGGGAATGGAAGCGGGCGAGGATTTATATGGAAACTAACAAGGTGGGCGGTGCAGAAACATGCGAATTAGAGGGGTATTCAGGTGAGGGGTGTCTGGGGGGAGAGAGGGCTCTAGGAATTGGGATAGACGGTAGGTAGTATGGTCCCCAGGGCCTCTAGGCCTTGTCACAAACTACAAAGTGATTTGATGATCCAGATGATCCAGGTAACTTGTCGATTTGTCGATTGTATACTATTAGGATCTAGTTAGAAATTGGGATTTTGAGCTTAATGTAAAGGAAGAATCGTTTCCATAGAATGTGGTCTTCATAGCGGTACTTTGAGCTCTTGAAACTCTGTGGGAGAACCATTATATCTCGGAATTGATAAGAGATATCAAAAGGTTTTCAACTGCAAACTTGTAGTCCTAGTTGTGATCTACAATCTTGCTGTTGACAACTTTTTGATATCACTTATCAATATCGAGTTCTAATGATTCTCCGGCAGCGTCTGGCTCTATTCATGTAAATACGTGTTTGTTTGTCTTTAGTATTATCCTCCGAGCCCTGCCACAAATCAGAACACTATCAGCTTCTGATCAGTAGCTGATTACGTGATAAGGGAGGGAGACAACTGAATAGGATGATCCTAGACATTCTAGGGCAAAAAACGTAAGCAATATGATCTCTAGATGTTTTGTAGATCTGTGGTTGGAGAGTACAGTCTTGGAAGTTGACTGAGCAATATGTTTCGCCAGTAGACAAAGCTAGAAGGATTCCATTTTTCGGTAGATCAATAGCCAAGAGTTAAAAGGGAATGACACCATTCCCATAGTCACAAACCACAATGCCAATTGGTTTCTAGCTGCATAAAGTGATGTACAGAGTCCGTAATGAGACCCTGTGAGGGATGGAAGAGGAGACACCCAAAAGCTGCTATTGGGCTCCGTGAGTTCGGAAGATTACTGGCTAGGAAGATCTACGAGCTACTGCAGTTCTTCGAAACATATAGTTCAGTGTCACGTTCATGATGTTATGGTGTCTAGTGCGGCACTAGGGATCTGGGGGAAATTGAGGAAGTAAAGAGATCCCCCTCCCCAGAGAGCTCGATGTCTGGCTAGTGATTTGTTAGTCCAATGGCTCTCGCGGAAGGGATCCTCCAAGGTGCAATCAGGGTCAGGAAGTGATTTCTGATAGCTGCTAAGGATCGAGAAAGCCTCCGAATACGACGGTTTGCGCTAGAACACTGATCTTGAGCAAAAAATGGCCTAAACTTTGAAAAGTGGTTCTGATCAGCCTCGGAGTTCTTCGATATACGAGAGCTCTTGGGAAACAGGCCGTGACGTGAACAGTACGATTCCTGGAGACTCTTATTGTTCCTGATGTAAGTTTACAGTGAAAACATGGAACAATAACAAGAAGTTGTACCATCCCTAGAGGGAGCCTCGAGACGTAAGCAAAATGGGAAATTGTGAGCTAGAGGGGGATGTCCCGCTGATAAAGAGCGATCTCCCCTAAAGCACATAGTCTGGTGTCAGTAGTGAATCACTGTCTAGCTGATTACGCAAGTGATGCAAGTGGTGATTATCCACTGAGAACGTTAGAGTACTGGAGATCTGAGTGGGGGAAATTAGAGCTGAGAGGAAGCATTCTAGAACCTCAAAAGGATAGGGATTATTATTCGGGACGGGGGGGTCGAAAACACAAAATATCTAGGGGAAGGTATCATCTACACAAATAGAGGCATGTGACACGAGTCCAAACAACGATCTTTCATTCGAGAACGTTCCCTAGTGCTCTGAAGCTCTGGCGAACCTGGGAGGGTATGACCTAGGGGACGGTTGGAAATATGATGTTTTTTGACATAAGAACGTCTATTATTGCTGTCCGATCGTCTGTGGCACTATTCTCCTTGATTTCAATCGCGCTCCAATGATAATCTTGATTTGGCGCACATTCAATGCAAACACGCTCCTCTGCTTCGTTGCGGCCCCAAAGAAAATCGTAGATATCTCGAGATTGATAAGAGATATCAAAACGTTGTCAACAGCAACCTTGTAGTCCTAGTTATGATCTATAAGTTTGCCATTGACAACTTTTTGATATCTCTTATCAATCTCGAGATATAACGCTTCTCCGGGAGAGTTTCAGAGTGCGGCTCTATTCGAAGCAATTTCTCGCAAATTTTCTCGCAATTTCGCAATTTCGAAAATCCGTCCAAACGTCCTTGTACATAAATCCGTTTTGTTCCGTGTCGCGCGCGCAGGTTGATATTTATGGTTTTTACATCTGTTTCCCCTTTTGTTTGCCCCTCGCGTGCCCCTGGCGCGCCCCCCGTTGAAAACCATCAAATTTCGCTGAAAACGCGTCCGCCTTCCCCGTGCGCGCCCCCATCCGGAGCAACGTACTGTCTCTTGATACGTGGCGGCCCATCCCTTATCACTTATCAATCACACACACACTCTAGACGGACGCTGAAGTTTCCGTCCATCACGGAACAGTGGGGAGAATTCCAAAGTTCACAATTTGTCCTCCTCATCATTGGGAGCAATTCCGTAACTCGTGTTGCCAATTTTCAAAAAAGGCGAAAGGAGCGAAACGATTGATAAATGCCATGTGCGGCTGCTGCTGATGCTGCTGCGGCTGCCAACTGATAACTGATAAGAAGCCGGTTTCTGTGTGTGTGTGTCGTGTGTCCGCTTTTCTCCCCTTTCTCCCTCTCTCTCTCAGGCGCTTTCGAACAAAAGTCCGAAAGATGGTCAATTGGACGAACGCGCGCGACATTTTGGCGTTCTGGTGAGCCTCCTTGACCACCCCCAGTGGCCCCTCAAACCCCCCGCTTTCAGGCTGCTCGGACTGTGCAACAACTACGGGTATGTGATCATGTTATCAGCCGCCGAGGACATTCTCGACGATCAGAAAGGCACGAATTCCACTAACACGACGGGTAGCACTTGTGAGGTTGGGGGCAACTTCGGGGGGAAATGCTCCAAAACATTGCTGTTATTCCAGACAAGTCTCACATCGCGTCACTGTCAATCCGTGTCGACGGGCGCCGTTCTGTTGGCCGACAATCTGCCGGCGTTGGTCGTTCAGACGACGTTCCCGTTCTTTATGCATCGGTTTCCGTTCGGGTGAGTGAGTGGAAGGGTGCTCTATTGAACTCGAATGATGCAAATGCGCTCCACTGAAACACTCGAGAATTCTAATCTTGCACTCTGTTGGACGACTTGAAAATGCAAGTGCGCTCTATGGGACTGTCTTGGAAATTTGGGGATATTCGCTTTATTAAACCATAGAAGATGCGCTCCACTGGACTAAGCTCAAAGTGCGCTCTATTGAACTCGAATGATGCAAATGCGCTCCACTGAAACACTCGAGAATACTAATCTTGCACTTTGTTGGACGACTTGGAAATGCAAGTGCGCTCTACGGGACTGTCTTGGAAACATGGGGATATTCGTATTGAACCACAGAAATTGCGCTCCACTGGACTATGCTCAACGCTCTATCGAACTCGAATAATGCAAATCTGCTCTATTGCTAAACGTAAGAGAAAGTGCGCTCTACGGAAACAGTCGAGAATACCAATGTTTTCCAGGGCGCTTTCCTGAACTCGCATGATGCAAATCTGCTCTATTGCTAAACGTAGGAGAAAGTGCGCTCTACGGAAACACTCGAGAATCCCCATCTTCTCTAGTAAAATGCATATGCGCTCTACTGAACTCTTGCAGATTCCGTGCGTTCATCGTGTGCCTACTCCAAGGCGCCTCCTACTTTGTCGTCGCCTACTCGAAAACCATTGCAATGTCGCTCGTCGGCGTGTGTATGGCATCCCTCGGGCAGGGAATCGGCGAGATCACATTCCTCGCGATGGCAGCTCACTATATTCCGTGAGCGGACGGTCTCTTCCCCCCACCCAACTCCATTTCTCTTCCAGCGAAACGATCGCCTCGTGGTCGTCGGGCACCGGCGGCGCCGGCCTCATCGGCTCCTTCTCCTACGCGTTCATCACCCAAGCGGGCCTCTCGCCGTCGAACACGCTCCTCGTGCAGCTCTTCATTCCGGTCCTCTTCGCCGTCGCCTACTTTGTGCTGCTGACGGTGCCGGCGACGGTCTACTCGCCGACGTTCCATCCGAAGACGTGGATCATTCCGAAGAACTACGACAAGGATGTGTTTGTGAGTAGATTTCGGAAAAGATCCTCGTCCCCACCCATCAATCCCTTAAAAAACCGCGGTTCTGACGGCTCAAAGTGGAGTAGAGCGGCACGCCTGAACGCTGCAGTAGAACCAATATATCTCGAGATTGAGAAGAGTAATCAAAAAGTTATCAACAGCAAACTTGCAGTCTTAGTTTTGATCTACAATTTTGCTGTTGACAACTTTTTGATATCTCTTATCAATACCGACATATATAATGATTTTTCTTCGGGTGCCGCTCTATTTGAGCAAATGGAACTATAATAGGTGCTGGGATATTTCCAAAACACCGAGCACTGCTTCTAGACCAACCTGAGTGTTCCAGGAAGCCGCAGAGGCGCGTGGCGAAGTGATGAACACGAAGAAAGTGCCCCAAAGGGAGCTGTCGCCTCTGGATCGCGCCAAGCTCATCATCCCACTCCTCTACCTCATGGTCCCACTGGCGCTGGTCTACACGGCCGAGTACATGATCAACCAGGGACTCACCGAGCTCATCATCTTCGACTGCTCACAAGGGCTCTCCCTGCCGCTCTCCAGCCAATATCGCTGGTACCAGGTGCTCTATCAGCTCGGCGTCTTCCTCTCGCGCTCCTCGGTCAAATTCTTCGAGATGCCCCTCTGGCTCATCTACACGCTGCCCGTGCTCCAAATCGCCAACATGTTCTTCTTCTTCTTCGAGGCCGTCTACTGGTTCACACCCACCATCATCATCATCTTTGTGCTCATCGTCTTCGAGGGACTGCTCGGCGGCTCGGCCTACGTGAACACTTATAATAAGATTCATAAGAAGGCAAGCATCCCCTTTGGAATTCCCTCTAGAACATCCCGTTTCTCAGGTAAGCCCCGACGTTCGAGAATACTCTCTGTCGGCGGCGTCAATGGGCAATTCCCTAGGGACCAACATCGCCGCCTTCCTCTCAATCCCACTCTACAATTGGGTGTGCTCCATGAAGGTTCCTCATCGGTGATGTGAAATAAACTTTGGAGAAATCTCTCTATTGAACTTGATACTGAGCAACGGTCACAAACCATAAGCCGTAAAAGAAGTGAACTTGAAAGGAAGAGGTACGTGAGCATGTCAGGGATTGACTGAAACACCTGTTCAAAAGGCGACTACTCAGCGGCTAAGATCAGATCTGCGTGTACGCAGCAGACACGCAGCGGGTCCGCTTGCGGTTGGCGGGTTGCCTGCGGACACGCAGCGGGTAACTTTCGGCCGCTGCGGGTACGCTGCGTGTCCGCTGCGTACCACCAGCGTGTACTCGGCGTACACGCCAGCGGTATAGTGTGAATTGAGCACTGTTCAAACCACTCTTTTGCACACATTTTGCGCCAGATTAGAACAGTTTAATAAGGACTGAAGTCGAGCTGGATTGGTGCAAATTGGAGCCAATCTTGTATACTTTGAACGCATTTCAACACAGCTTTCTAGTTGTTTCAATTTTAGCTGAATTTGCAAAATTTCAAGTCAATAACTTCTTTTAAAGCAAACTTCGAGAATATTCACTAAACCGCAGGCGTGTACTCAGCAGCTAAAATCGGATCTTCGTGTATACAGCGGACACGCAGCGGGTACGCAGCGTGGCGTACACGCCAGCAGTTTAGCAGTGTTCTGAAATCAACTAGAACCTCCTCATCATGGCTGGGGGTACAAAGTCCATGACGTGTCCTTCGCTCAATGTTCTAGCTCTAAAAGTCAGAGGCCATGTCGAAAAGACATAGTCAAAAAGTCAAAGCCATGTCGCAAACATCTCAGAAACACGTGTTTTGAGCAGAAGGAACTCGTTTTAATTAGAAGAGAAGCAGCAGCAGAAGGAGAAGGCGTTTTTGGAAAGAAAAAGAAGCACCTGTTCCTCCTTTCCGCATTTTGGAAACACTCCCTTATTATCCTTTGCTAAACTCTCTTGTCTACTCCAATCCCCACCCCTCCCACCCCTTCCCAAAATCCAATTATACTCGTTCTGCTCCGCGCTCTCCGACCGGCCAAATCTTTGATGCCATTTTGAATGGAAGTCGTCGCCGACGACGAGGACCCCGGAAACGTGTCCTCGTGCGATTTCAACCAATACGCTCCGTGGCAAACCGTCGCCGTTCTCTGGGCGCCCGTCTACAGTATCCCCGTCTTTCTGACGGCCGTCTTCCTCCTCAAATACTACTCGGAGTCGCAGAGCAACTACATCCGCAGTGCGCAGCTATTGGCCATCTTTTTGTGAGTGAATATCTCGAGATTGAAAAGAGATATCAAAAAGTTGTCAACTGGAAACTTGTAGATCAAAACTAGGACTACAAGTTTGCAACTGACAACTTTTTGATATCTCTTATCAATCTCGAGATATATCGATTCTTCGGCAACGTTTTTCGAGAAACGTCCCTTTTTCTCCCACTCCTCCTCATTTTCCATCTTTCCAGCAACTACCTGGAGCTCATCGTCATGTCCACACTGTTCTTCCCCCAATTCCGAGTGCCCGTGCTCGGGCTCCAAGTGGGAGGCGTCATGGAGGACGCCTACCCGCGCGTTATCACATACATCATTGTGGCGCTCGTCATTCATCATGGTTAGTCACTTTTTTTTTGGTGGCCACTAATCTGAACCCTTTGATGTCTACACTGCTAAACCGCTGGCGTGTACGCAGCGTAGGCGCAGCGCACACGCCGGCGGAACCGCTGCGGGACCCGTGGAGGGTGCGCTACTTGTACGCAGCGGTCACGCTGCGTGCCCGCCGATTATAGCGCTTGCTGCCGGGTCCCTTCTAGCTTCCTTTGGTTTGTTTAATATTATTCAACGGTCTTTATATATATATATATATTTATTAAGTAACTAAACATTATACAATAGAAAGGATATACATGAAGTTGCCTCAATGCACTCTAACCCAACACTTTGGTTTTTTTTCCAGCGCAAATTTCATAAGTTTTGTGAAGTTCTGGATTTTGATCGTTAGAAAAATCAGACAAGAAGAGAAATGCGCTGGAAAAACCTCAATGTCCGGTGAAAGTGCATTGAGAGCGACTTCCTGATATCCGAGAAAAAATGTTACAATGAATACAGGAGATGGAAATCTTCGGTGTTGTGGAAGTTTCCGTGGTGGAATTGCTTCATTCTGCCCAGTCCAGTTTGAAACGCTTTCGTTGATCTAGTCGGGCGTTTTTCTCCGTGCATCGATGTCTTCTAGAGTGTCCCAATCCCAGACTGACGGTCGGTTTTGCAGTGATGGCCGTGAAGTTCAACCTGAGAATAGTTTTTATATATTTATTTTACGTTTACTAACGCTTACATTTGAATTGACTGCCTCCGAGGGTGTTCACAAGCTGGTGTGTAGAAGATCTCCGGACCTAAACTGAGAAAATTACGAAATTTACTGGGCACTCGGAAATTCACTGGACACTCTGTGAAAAATGCTAAGCGAGAATATCTCACCTCACAATCGTTCCGTTTCCCTCTTCAATTTTTTTACTCGCTGTTATTTTTTGATCTCACCTTGAATTCTTGTGAATATTGCGAAATATGGAACATTCTCACAGATGTCCACTGTTTCTAGAAAAATGAACATTCATTTTTAAATGTAATGAAAAAAACTCACTTGGTTCCATTTGATTTACTCAATTCAATCCGCACTCATTCCGTGCGGTTTCGTTTCTTCTGGTCGAAAATCTTTTTTCGGCGGCTTCCGTCGATTTTCGTCACTTTTGATGGATTTTTGGTGATTTGACTGGCTGTTTGTCATTCTGAAATTTAATTATCGAAAGAAATCAGCAAAAATTGCGTTAAAAAACAAAAGAAAACGAGCAAAAAGCGAAAAATACGGAAAAACGACTCTGTAAAAAAATTTGCGCGGGTTGTCCGAGGGGAGTACACACAGGCAAAAGCGCGGCCACTAAAAACTAGTCCACTGAAATTTTCGGCGTTTTTTCGAGATTTTCGATCAAAATAATCGAAATACGGACTCTCTAGGCAGTTTAATGAAAAAACGACTATAAATTCGTAATCAGTGATTTTTTCCGACTCAAGCAACCACAATTTCCGAATCGAGCAACCACAATATTAATAATGTGAACGAAAAAAAAAATTTTGCACGTTTTTTCGCTGAAAACAATCCATTTCCCTAGTAAAAAATACGCAGATTCCAAATATCATTTCAGTTCTCCATAAAACTCGCTAGTTCTTCTGTGTTTCTCTGCACCGAGTTTTTTAAAAATAAATTTTTGAAAAAATTTCACACTTTTCGAAAAACTGACATCCACAGGCTAAAGTACACGCAGTAGACCTGAAGTGATGTGGTCCGGTATCTTGAAGACATAAAATAAAAAAAAGTTTTCTTCCCAACCTTTCGCCTTACATCTCTTTTCATTGGATCTCGAAAAACTGCTCGGATTACGAACAAAATCTCGAGGAAAACAAAAAAAATTTCAGCAGGAAACTTTCTTTTTCACCAACCCGCAGCGTACAAGCAAGCGGTCCGCTGGCGGACACGCTGCGGGTTTATGGAGGGTAGCTGCCTTGCGAGCCGCCGGTGTTCACGCAGCGTAAACGCGAGTTACCCGCCGAGCGACCCGCCACCGCTGGCGTGTACGCAGCGTAGGCGCAGCGTACACGCAGATCCGATTTTAGGCGCTGCGTACACGCCAGCGGTTTAGCAGTGTATGCATTTCTGACTTCAGCTTCTCCAAATTGGCTCTCAAATTCGAATTGAGGAGTCTTTGGGGAATTCAGAATGCTCTAAATGAGCTGAAAGTTGAACATGGTCTAAATGGAAGGTTAACACCACTACTAAACCGCTGGCGTGTACTCAGCGGCTAAAATCGGATCTGCGTGTACGCAGCGGATCCGCCAGCGGTGGCAGGTTGCCTGCGGACACGCAGCGGGTAACTTTCGGCCGCTGCGTGTCCACTGCGTACCACTTGAGTTTATAGTTGGCGGGTATAGTGATTTTGAAAGTGTTGGTCAAAAAATCTGCAAGCGCCACGTCTTCTGCAACTTGGAGATCTAGAGATCAGAGAGCACAACTCGTATATTGTTCAATTATCAGATTATCAGCAGCGCCGCAAAACAAACATTGATTTCACATCGATATCAACCTAATCACATCTTCCCCCCCCGAAACGCCTTCTTTCCAGGAATCAACACGACGACGCTCTTCATCGCGCACCTCCGTCTAATGCTGTTGTCGCGGTCGCTGGTTCTCCGCAACACGTCGCTCAACCTCATCGTCCGCCGAGCCCACCAATTATCATGCGTCAACTACGCGCTCATGGTCGTCAGCGTGATCAGCATCCTGCTCCTCTTCAACGTCGACGGCGCCGAATATCAGCGCGCGTGGAAGACGGCCATGTTCGCCGCCTACCGCGAGCCCTACATCTGGTGCCCGCGCTTCTACGTCTTGGACCCGACCGTCTGGGAGTTCACGGTGATGATGGGGTGCGCGTGCTCGGTGACGGCGCTGTTCGCCGTCGTCTTCGTCCTCTGCAGCCTCACCACCATCGCCATCGTTCAGTCGGCCAAGGAGACGATGTCGGTGCAGAGCGTCCGCTATCACATGCGCGTCGTCATCTCGTTCCTCGTCTCGTGCGCCATTCAGGCGTTCTTCGTCGTCCTGCCCGTCGTCCACGTGCTCTTGTGCGTCTATTTCGAGTTCTTTAAAGTACACACTGGCGGTGAGTTCAACTTGTTTCTGAGAGTCATCTTCTGATCTACAGGCGCCCTCTTCTACTCGCTATTCACGCAAGCTCATCAAGGCACCGCGTTCACTCTGTTCTATGTGCTGTTCCATTGGAAGACGAGGAAAACGATTCGGAAGTGTGAGTGTTTTGAGCTGGAAAAGGGCGCGAGCGGTCTGTCTGAGCTCAAAATTCTTCGGACAGACCGGTTTCTGAACTTTTTTCGCCAAAAACCAGACGGTTTTCAATGAATTTCAAAGGGCGCTCAAAGGGCGCTCATCAGGCGCGCAACGTTCTCAGAAAGCTCCAAATGATCCAAGTTGTCCGGGGCGACTGAAAATGGTCAGAAAGCCACCGTCAAAAGTTTCTGTGAGGGCGCTGAGAGGGCGCTGAAAGGGCGTCTCAGAAGCTCTCGGAGGGTACTGCCGGAGAACCATTATATCTCGAGATTGATAAGAGATATCAAAAAGTTGTCAACTGGAAACTTGTAGCCCTAGTTATGATCTACAAGTTTGCCATTGACAACGTTTTGATATCACTTATCAATCTCGAGATATCAGGATTCTCCTTGAGGGAATGCTCTGTTCTTGGAAACACAGCAGCTAAAATCGATCGAAGTCGGATTCTGGCTCAATTTCGGGTTCAAAATGGCGCAAAACACTCTGTTTTCAGACGTTCGAAATGCTCGAAAATCGCAAAACGATCGACTCTTCAAGCGAAGCATCCAACACTCGCACTCCCATTCCCGATAGTCTCCACTTTCTTATCATTCCTTATCACTTCATGGTATCACTTGGTTAGCGGTTAACGGGTTCCCGAATTCACTTGGTATCTTGTTGTTTTGCTCAAAAACCCCCGGGCCCCATTCGCGCCCCTCCCCCGCCACCAAGCCAAAAATAAACTTTTCGACACTCGCTCGTTTTTGTTTCCAATCCTTCCCTCCCCCAATCATCATAGTTCACCGTTGATATCGTCCCCGGGGAGCCCCTTTCAACAGCTCCCCCTCTTTTGATTTCAGGGCAGAGTGAGAGAGAGAGTGTGTCGATGGGCAGAGACGCAGAGAGGCGACGATTTGTATCTCGGGCAAGCGCGCGCTTTCACCCCCGAATGTTTTGCCTTTCCTTCCACACTTGCCCCCATTTTTCCTTTGGGGGAGCAGAAATATGAGCCAGTGGCTGCTGCTCACCTGGGGCATCATCTTGCTCACCGTGTCCACGGAAGCCGCGAACGGCGACTTCCAAAGTTTTCGAATCGAGCATCTCAAGTACCGAAAGCCGAATGAACCTCGCCCGAAACGGGACGCATTTGTGAGAAGGTAAAGTTCCCACCTGGGGACTTCAATGAAGACAGTTTTTGCAGAGACTCTGGAATCGCTCGAAACGTCACGTTTCTTTTGAACAATGTTTTGGAGGATTACGATCAGCACTTCCGGCCCGGCTTCAAGTGTGAGTTGGGTGGGCAAAGGGATTGTGGAGCCGATGATAAGGAGCTAAGCTAAAAGAGCCCTAGAGCCTTTAGGGTTCGGAGAACACTGTCTCGGAGCCGGGAACCTAAGAGCTCTGCGAGCCCTGAGGCTCCAGAGCCAAAGAGCCCCGGGAAACCCAGAAAGCTTTTGGCTTCTGGAATCCTGATAAGCTGGCTCAGAGGCTCACAGAGCAGTTTGAGCCCTCTATTTAATGTTCTGAAATGTCCTCGATTCTGCATCCCCCTTATCATGTTCTTATCATAATCAGTGACTGTCTAGAACGCCCACCATGCTGGCAACGGTCCAAATATGTTGGCAACGGTCCAAGTGACCTCTGTGTGACCCGAACCCTCTCGATGTCCCGCCCTCTCTCCAATACGCACACTCTCTCTGGTTTCCTCTCACTGTCTGCGTCTAGCAGTGGTCTCGCTCTTTCTCCTTGTTGTTCTCCTTCCAGTTGGGCCCCCGTCTTGTAGAGGTAGTCCGTTCCCTTTACCCGATTCAATTTTGTAACGCAAGCGGAACATTTGCTCCGTAACCGAGGAGCACTCTGCCGGATAATCATTATAACTCGAGATTGATAAGAGATATCAAAAAGTTGTCAACGGCAAACTTGTAGTCCTAGTTCTGATCTACAAGTTTGCAATTGGCAACTTTTAAAGATCTCTTATCAATATCGAGATACAATACTTCTCCGGCTCTATGGGGTTATAGTGTCCTCAAGACCGACCTCAAGATCTCAATTCCAGCCGGCGAGCCGACGAAAGTCTACATCGACCTGTTCATCCGCTCGATGGGCCCCGTGGCGGATCTCGCGTACACCTACTCGTTCAACTGCTACTTTCGACAAAAGTGGACCGACGATCGCCTTCACTTCAACCGCAGCGGCATCGGAACGCGGCAGTTGTCGTTGAGTATGGCGATGTTGGACAAGATATGGAAGCCGGATACAGTCAGTGATGACCAGTTTAATCCATGAACAACTCAACTGCCAACACTTTCAGTACTTTTGGAACGGCGCCGGGAGTTACATCCATGGCATTACCACGTCAAACCGTCTAGTCAGGTTGGAACCCGACGGCACAGTTCTCTACTCGAGTCGGATTACTATCAAAGGTGAGAAGGGGAGAAGTGCGCTCTAATGCGAATCCTCTTTTCCAGCAAAATGCCAAATGGACATGAGCCGCTACCCGCTGGACAAGCAGGCGTGTCGCCTCGTGCTCGGCTCCTACGCCTATCCGTCGGACGAAGTGCAGTACAAGTGGCGGATCATGGACGACGAGAAGGGCGTCAAGATCGACTACGAGAGCATCGCCGACCTGCCGCAATTCTCGCTGTCCGGCGTCAAAGTCTACGATCCGGCGAATCTGACGCGCGACAAGGAGTACTCGGCGCTCGAGGTGCGCTTCTACTTTGACCGCCACTTTGGCTACTTCCTCATGAACTTCTACGTGCCGTGCGCGCTCGTCGTCCTCCTCTGCTGGGTGGCGTTCTTCACGAAACGCGAGGCGACCGCCGAGCGCATCGGCATCGGCATCACCAACGTGCTGACAATCGTGCTGATCTCCCTAGACAGCAAGACGGACTCGCCGAAAGTCGACAGCCCCACCGCGCTCGACGTGTACATTTGGATTTGCTACCTGACGCACTTGATTTGTATGGTCGAGTTCACCGTCGTCCACTATCACACCAAGTACAACACGGGCGATCCGGAGATTCAGGAGGTGGAGCGCGAGCGTCTGCGGCAGATCATCAAGCAGATTCCAAAGTGGGCGCGGAGAGTTGATTTTTGATCTACAAGAGAGCCTTCCAGAAACCCCAACAGTCGAGTCGCCAATCCGTCGTTCAAACGCAGAAACGCCGCACAACCGGTTTCGTTGACTGTGAGTTTGTCCGTTTTTTGGATCAATTTGCTCCTAAAAGAGCTATGATCTAGATGAGGTGTTCCTAATGGCCTAACAGCACAGTTTGGCTCAGACGGCTCAGATTTTTGTACTAGACATCTGGACACCCCCAAAAAGACCTTGGCATTGGAAACTTGCTCATTTCCCTCGGCAAAAGGTCTAAGCCATTGGCAAAGAGCCTCATATCATCCTAGACACCCCCCCCCCCCGGCCGAAAATGCTCCGAATGCTCTTGGTATTTGATCCAGTCTCGTCGAAATTGCTGGGAACAAGTCACAGTGGGGGGAAATGAGAAAACAGAACACATTTTGGCTCAGACTCTAAAGCGGCGACGTTTTCTGGATGTTGGAGGGAATTTCTCATAAACCAACCAAATTTTTGAACAACGTCCTGTCCTCCCACTGGTGTCTAGGCGCGAAATGCTCCAATTGAGCCCAATTTCCACCAGGGAAGCTATGTCAAGTGATGGCTCATCAGTTGATTGAGCTCTGACATCAGCTCTCTTTTGATGTGTTTAGACTAGAAGTTGACCTCTAACTAGTGGTTCCAAAGCGTTGAGCAGAAAGCTGCCTTGGAGAAGCCTGATATCTCGAGATTGATAAGAAATATCAAAACGTTGTCAACAGCAAACTTGTAGATCCAAACTAGGACTACAAGTTTCCAGTTAGTTGACAACTTTTTGATATCTCTTATCAATCTCGAGATATAGGATTTCCATTAATGCGACTCCAAAATCGTCGTCCCTTCCAGAGATCGCTGCCCACCAAAACGACGCGCTTCATGTCGGTCCGTCAACCGCGCAAACCCGCCGCCGACACGGAATCGATTCAGCTGATGCGAAAGATCAGCCACATGGAGACGACGAGCACCGGAAACGAGGCGGAGAGCAGTCTCAACTTGGAGTCGATTCGTCAGGAGAACGTCGGCTGGCGTCTCTACTACTGGATGATCGACCATGTAAGTGCGCACGGGGACCTGGCGTGTGCATCGGAAATGTGTACCATTGCAATCAACCTATAATCGCTGCGTACCTGTTGCCTGAGTATTCAACGCTTAAGCATGTGCTGACGGTAAACTGTAACCAAGTAAACAACAATAACAACAGCTAGCACACGCTTAAACGTTGAATACTCAGGCAACGAGTACGCAGCGATTATAGGTTGATTGCAATGATTGCACATGCCAGGTCTCCGTAAGTGCGCTCTATTGGACAATTCAAATGATGTTCTTCTAGAACATCAAAACGGACCCGTTCGGCGTGGCACAAAACTCGATAAGTCGCATCGACAAGATCGCCGTCGTCGTCGCGCCGCTCTGCTTCATCCTCACGATCGGCCTCTATTACGATTTCTATGTGAACCGGCCGTTCAAGTTCAAGTTCGAGAACGACTTTAAGAATGTGTAGATCAATTGGAGCATTCGGCGGAGATCATAGTTAGCACACTTACACACACAAACACTCGAAACGAAACTATAAATAAACGCTTTCACAAATGGATTTGATTACTGAACGAGCCCACCTTATAATACATACGTGACTCTTAACAAGGTACGTGATTGGGGAAAATGTGTCTAGTTTTGGATATATGACATAATTGGTTAATTGGAGAGTGGAGGAGAAGACACAGAACACTCCCCGCGCGAAAACATTCATTTCTGATATTTTTTGGTGGAGTCTAGTTGTCGGGAGAACGAGACCAACTTCCGCCCGGTTTGTTTAGGACTCGCAAGCAGAAAAATCGCAGAGATTTGCGAAATTTCCGACTATTTTCGGAAATTTTTTAGAAAAATCGCAGAGATTTGCGAAATTTCCGACTATTTTCGGAGATTTTCCAGAAAAATCTCGGAAATTTTCGAAACTTCCGACCATTTTCGGAGATTTTACCAAAAAATCTCGGAAACTTCCGAAATTGCGAAAAATGATTTCCTACTGTAGTTTTAAAGGCGCAGAACGAGTTTGTGTGCAATGGGTCTCGAGTGGAAGTTGTTTTTCTCGAACGAAGTCGTTCTTGATTCATTTTCGACCAATTTCAGAAATTTTCCAGAAAAATCTCGGAAATTTCCGACCAATTTCAGAAATTTTCCAGAAAATCTGCGGAAATTTCCGACCATATTCGAAGATATTACCGAAAGTCGCGGAAATTGCCAAAAAATTGCGAAAAATGATTTCCTACTGTAGTGTTAAAGGCGCAGAATGAGTTTGTGTGCAAGGGGTCTCGAGTGGAAGTTGTTTTTCTCGTACGAAATCGATTCATTCTTGACCGTTTTTGCGGATAAAAAAACAAAAAAGCAAACTTTTCGTGAAAATTCGAAAATTTCCGACGTTTTTTTCTGGAAATTTTTTTTATTACAAAAATTTTTTCTTCTCGCAAAGGTACTCTTTTTGATACTGGGAATCGATCCCGCAAAGTGGCTACTTGTGCAAACTTCTCGTTATCCTAATATTTTGTCTGAAAGTGACCAAAATCCTTGTTTTTCTCACGAAATCAGGCATTTTTGGTCACTTTGAGACAAAATTTTGAGATTTTGAGCGCTTAAAGACAAAATATCTGGAAAACTAGAAGTGTTCGTAGGTAGCCACTATGCGGGATCGATTCCCCATATCAAAAAGTGTACCCTTGCGATCGCTCCACTTGTGAGCGCCCCCGAGAGCCCCCCGGATTCATAAGACTCCCGGGAGCCTGTCTATTGGGACCGTTACCTACCCCTGGCTGAAATTTCAGCCAAATACAAGATGGTCACTTTAAACATTTCCCTTTTGAGCCCCCCGAGAGCCCTGAGAGCCCCTGAACATTTTCGACTCTTGATCTCAATTATCCAATTTCCGTGTCTCTCCCGGAAAATTGTCATTCAGTTGATTCCCGCCTAACCTCATAAATCAGTGAGAGCAAAGGATATATAAGGAGTTTGGTGGTTTTCCGTGTTGATATTATTATTATTATGGGGGGGGGGGGGGGAGGGGGGGGCTAGAAATAAGGTGTGACTTGAAAAATTGGGTTCAGTTAGAGCCCTTACAAAGCTCTCGCCTGTCTGCATCTAGAATCGCTCTTGGAAAATCGATACATCTTGAGATTGATAAGAGATATCGAAAAGTTGTCAACAGGAAACTTGTAGTTCTAGTAATGATCTACAAGTTTGCCATTGACAACTTTTTGATATCGATTATCAATCTCGAGATATAGTGATTCTCCGGCAGCGTGGTATTTTCGGGATGCCCTAAGCTTCCATTTTTCTGAAAATGGTCAATCTCACTGTCTGCGCGTCTCTCAGATAGATTCTAAGATCTCCAAATGCCCACTGACACCTATTGTGCTCATTGGCTCCAAAAGTGGTCGTTACTTCCTCGGAGAATGCCTTAAGCTTCCCTCTTATCTCCAAGTGCGTTCCTCCGATCCGCTAATAATCCGCCCTCTTGCACCAAATCGAACAGTTGTCGCGCCCTCAACCTAACCTTTGTGTTTTGCATTTGTCTCGAGCTCACAGAGCAGTTTGAGTCCCTCTATTTAATGCTCCAAACTGACCTCGATTCCAAGAACAGTCTTCTGCATCTCCCCCGGGGGGTGCCCCCCTAGTTCCGAGTTCTTATCATGTTCTTATCAGGGGGTGTCTAGAACGTTTCCTAAGTGAAATGTCCTCTGCATCCCCCTTATCATGTTCTTATCATAATCAGTGGCGGTCTAGAACGCCCAAAAATATCTTGGCAACGGTCCAAGTGACCTCTGTGTCACCCGAACCCTCTCGATGTCTCGCCCTCTCTCCAATACGCACACACTCTCTCTGGTTTCCTCTCACTGTCTGCGTCTAGCAGTGGTCTCGCTCTTTCTCCTTGTTGTTCTCCTTCTCCAGTTGGCACCCCGTCTCGTAGAGGCAGTCCGTTTCCTGTTCTGCTCGCTTTCCTGGTCCTGACTACGTGTTCCTTGTTTTTCCAATCCGATCAGTTGGCAAATGTCCTTGCGCATCTTCTACCCATCCGTTTGATTTAACTTCCTTGATTTTCTGCAAATTAGCACACTTTTTCAACTAGAAATCACAAATTCCACCTCACTGCACCTTTGTTAGATGCATTCAATGATTAACTTTTGGTGTCTCATACCCAGTTACCTGTTTCTTTGAATAACGCTGCTTGATGATCATCATAACTCGAGATTGATAAGAGATATCAAAAAGTTGTCAACGACAAAGTTGTAGATCACAACTAGGACTAGAAGTTTTCAGTTGACAACTTTTCGATATCTCTTATCAATCTCGAGATATAGTGCATCGCCGGCAGTGTTCGTGAGGCGCTACCATTCTAAACTTTCCCATGATGTCAAAAACATGACCAACTTCGAAATGGCCCAGATTAGAAACATCACTGGGTGTTTTCGGAACCTGAGCTCTCAGAGCTGAAAGTACGGATCTCGTCTCTTTTTGCCCTTTGTTGTTGTCATTGTTGCCATGTTTCGTTCTAAGTGCATTTTTCAGTCCATTCGCTTCATTTCGCGGGTTGCATTAGCAGAACACGAGTACAGTAGTCTATTTTTGAAAACAACCTCTAAACGTCACTTTGTTTTAGGACATTTCATGTGTTTTCTCTATTACAGTACCGTTTCCTTACATTTTATCGAATAGAGCCAGACGCTGCCGGAGAAGCACGATATCTCGAGATTGATTAGAGATATCAGAATGTTGTCAACAGGAAACTTGTAGTCCTATTCATGATCTACAAGTTTGCAGTTGACAACTTTTTGATATCTCTTATCAATCTCGAGATATAGTTTCCAGAATGCCGCTCAACTTGGCCTACGTGCCCATCTCGCTCTTCTACCTCATCTGCGCCATCATCGGCGTCATTGGAAACGGTGTAATGATAATAGTCTTTGTGAAAGACCCAAAGTTCAAGTACCCCGTCAACTACCTGATAACCCTCAATTGCCTGGCAGACCTGCTGCACGTCTCCGGACACTTTGTCTTCAATTATCAGCTGTTCACTAATAGTGAGTCGATTGATAAGTTCGCTGAGAGATAAGTGGGAACTTTCAGCGACATCAAGCCAAGCCGCCTGCTTCTTCATGCTCTCCCCCACCGCCGTCGGCTACTCGATCAGTGGTCCATTGCTGCTGGGCATCGGGTTCGATCGTCTGATCGCGTGCCGCTTCCCGATCAGCTACCGAACCCTTCTCCTCTACACCAGGCCGTATCTAGCCGTCCAGCTCGTCTTCCCACTCGCCTTCACCGCGTTCCTTATGATCTACAGCTTCCGCACCATCGACTACTCCACCCAAATCGTGTGTATGGCTCCGCTGGCAATGCCAAGGGAAGCGTTCCTCTCCTTCACCTACGCCAGCAACATCATCAACGCGGCCATCTTCGTCGTCTACCTCATCACCTACGTCGTCCTGCGCGGCTACAAAGAGAAGGACGCGCGTCGGATGCGCACCGTCTTCAAGTCCATCGCCCTCACCGTCCTCGTCGTTCTGATGGGCTGGACGACGGTGACCATCGGAAACACCGTCGCGCTCGGCGTTATCACTGATAAGCAGCTCTCCGACCTAGTGTCAATCCATGCCGGATTCGGAGTCAACGTCTCGTGCTCGATCAACGTGTTCGTGTTCTATGCGATCAAGTGGGTTTCGGCGAGTGTGTGTCCATGAAAATTACAGGGTTCTGCAGCTCCGAGTACCGCTTGGCGATTCGTCACCTCTTCGGAATGAAGGCGTCAGTGGAGCCGGGTAACTCGAACGGACAACACTCCGAGGTGACGCCGACGCATCGGAAGAAGACGAGTCTGACGGCGCCGGTGACTGTGGGGCATTGAGGTCCGAATGGTGTTGTATAAGGTGAGTTTGTCCAGATTCTCATTAGAGCGCACTTCCATCAAAGCCTCCTGGAGCCTAGATGCTCTCTTCTCTATATCACGAACTTTTCGAGCTATCTGATATTCTCAATGGAGCGCATTTGCAGTGAGGTTGATATCTCGTTGTTACAAGTTGCTCGTTGAACTGCTCCACGTCAGTTTCTCATTAGAGCGCACTTCCATCAAAGCCTCTTGGAGACCACAGATGCTTCGCAAGCCCACTGATTGTCTAGAAGTTTGCCCGTTGCTTGTTGAACTGCTTCACGTCAGTTTCTCATTAGAGCGCACTTCCATTCCCCCCGCCTTTCGGGTTCCAAGGGGCGGGGATTGTGCTCACATACTTCGATCACACTGTTTCGCTGCTCATTTTTCAAAAATCGCATTGACCACCCAACCCCCCACCCAATAACCTAATTTTCCGTCCAAAGAGTGTTAGTCACATCCAAGTCCGCAGAAATACACCCTGATGAGGTGTATTGTTATCAGTTTATCAGTTTATCAATGTATCACACATGTCCTTCCCCCCAGTGGCCGCTTCCTGACGTCGAGGAGGAACCACTTGCCTAGAGCCAAAACATAGGGATAACAAATCGTTCGTCGCCTTTTGTTTTCCCTACCGCTTCCCTCCTTATCACTCCTATTCACATATCATATCAGCTTATCACTAAACCGACTTGGTGGCCAAACCCAACCCAAGCAAGACAAACATAAACCTCAAGCTTCAAACATCATCTTGATTTGACAGATTCAATTTGATTGACACGTGCTCTCTTTTTTTGTCCCCTTCTTCAATTTCCCACTTTTTCCAGACCCATGTCCACGTTCCACGTACCCGCTCCTCTCATCCCCATCGCCCTGTTCTACCTGCTATGTGCCACTATCAGCCTCATCGGCAACACAATCATGATCATGTGTTTCATCAGAGAAAAGTGAGTGTCTCTAGACGAATTTCCAAAGAACCCGCGTTGATTCTGTCGTTTGTTGCAGAAAATTCCACTCGCCATGCCACTACATGATCACATTGACGTGTGCGGCCGACATGTTGCACTTGTGTGGCCACTATCTATTCAATTATCAGCTGTTCATTGGAGGTGAGTGATAGAGGGTTATTTAGGGCCAAAGATTGGGCACAGATCCTCATGAGATCTTTGAGGAAGGCTAGAGCGTCAGATTATGGTTTGAATTTGCTGGAACTCCTAGCTAAACTTCAGCTTAAAATCAGCAACACCATCTCAAAATAAACTCATTGGCTTTTGGTAAAAAGTTTGCCCAGCTTATCTGAAGAAATAGCTAAAAATCAGCTCAAAAGTTCGGTTGAGGTGGCTCAAGTTGGCTCACTTAAGCCTAAGCTAACAGTCTTCCGTATTCCCTCTTCCGTATCTCGAGATTGATAAGAGATATCAAAAAGTTGTCAACAGAAAACTTGTTGATCATAACTAGGACTACAAGTTTGCTGTTGACAACTTTTTGATATCTCTTATCAATCTCAAGATATATTGATTCTCCTTGGGGTGTCACTCTAATCGAGGAAACACGGTATCCCATTCAAGTAGAGCCTGGTTTATCAAAGTCATTTTCTCGGCAATTAGTTGACCCTTAAGCAAAATCAACAAGTGATATCCTAGATAACCTTTCTTGCGAACTATGCGCGGAATCCAAATTCTATTCCAGCAATCTTCATGACCGTTTTTCTTTTGTCCGTTCATTTCGCTGAAAAACGCGCTCCATTGAGAGGATTTGAAAGGGGAAGAGAAACATGTTTAGCTGGCCGAGAAACCTCCTCCTCGTCCCCCGTGTGTCGAGCGAGAGAGTGCGCTGCCACCAGAGACGCCAGACGAGCGACACACGGGGGACGAGGCGGAGGTTTCTAGGCCAGCCGAACATGTTTTTCAGCGAAATGGACGATAGTATTCAGCAAGATAGAACTCCGAGTCCTTATTCCAGGTCCCTCTTCGCAAGAGCTCTGCTTCTGGCTCCTCCTCCCCTCGTGCATCGGCCTCTGCGTCAGCGGTCCGCTGATCCTTTGCATGGGCGTCGATCGCCTGATCGCCTGCCAATGGCCCCTCCTCTATCGCCACCTCACCGGCAGCCCCAACCTCTATCTGTCCGCTCAACTCCTCTTCCCGCTCGCCTACACCACCTACCTCACCGCCTCCTCCTTCCTCCAACGCGATGCCGTCGCCGTCGTCATTTGTCAAGTGCCACTGGCAATGTCGGGAACGTCATTCGAGACGTTCAACCAGGGAGGACTCCTCATCAACTTCTCAGTCGTTGTGATCTACTTTCTCACCTTTTTGAAGCTCAGAAGTGTCTCTGGAAGTAGTAAGTGCGCCGAGTCCGCCTAAAATCGCTATAATCTCCAGGCGCCCCACTGAAAATGGTCTTCAAGTCGATCCTCTTCACCGTCGTCCTCGTGCTCCTCGGCTGGTGCACAGTGACGGTGACCAACATCGTCAGCATTCAGCTCGTCGACGACATTGATCTCCGACACTTGCTACTGATCTACGCGGGAATCGGTCTCAATATGGCGTGCGCCGCCAACGTCTTTGTGTTCTATAAGATCAAGTGAGTGATTGAAGTGTTTGCCCCCAACTCAAAGCTCCCAATTTCCAGCTCAGAGTACCGGGGAGCCATCCGACGGCTGTGCGGCTTGCCCGACTCCTCACCCACCTCACTTCCTGCCAAAACAAGTGCTCAGATTAGCTCGACGAAAACCGTGAACATGGTCGTGGGAAGGTGACGTTCAAACGGGTAAGTGCAAATGCGCTCTACCGCAATCTTCGCTCTTCTGCTGCATGTCAATAGAGCGCATTCGCACAGTGTGGCTTTGATTCTCTCTTATCACAGACTGATAATCAGTCCCCTTTCTTGAATTCCCCGAAATCTCGGGTGCTTGGGAGCACTTTAATGGGATATGTCTTCTCGGAAACTGGCAATTTGGGAAGGTAGCCCTTATGTGCGCGGGTGGCTCAATTCTCAGCTTTTGGAGTTATTTTCGTGATTTTCCGTGATTTTTTACCATTAGCATACCAATTTTCCACTAAACTACCTCATTTCTTCGAATAGAGCGACAACGCTATCGAAGAATCACTATATCTCGGGATTGATAAGAGATATCAAAAAGTTGTCAACTGAAAACTTGTAGTCCTAGTTTTGATCTACAAGTTTGCAGTTGACAACTTTTTGACATCTCTTATCAATCTCGAGATATGATGGTTCTCCAGAGTAGGCAGAGTTGGTGGCTTCTGGGACACGTCTCCTGTAGTCGGGGGGTGGCTGGTGCGCTTCCAATATCTATGAGGATCTAGACAACTTATCACTGATAAGCTATCACTATCTGAAATGATGACAAGACCCGGGAAAACGCGTAGTCTCACGACCACCCAAGAGTTCCAAGAATCGCCAGACACCGCGTCGATATCAAAATCCAACTGTCGCTAATCAAATTTCGAGGAGGACAAAAAACACACGCGCGAATGTCGGTTTTCTAATCAGTTTTTCCTCTTCTTGGGCCGATTCACTGGATATTCTCTGCTTTGTGCTCTCTCCATTTCTCCCCTCATCTTTATGGAAAAATAAGGGATCTTAGTCTATTCGGGGGAATGGGATTATATAAATATATATCATACATAGACAGCAAAACCATAGAAGGATAGGTAGTCGAAGTTACAGTTGTTAGTAGGGTGAATATGAGGAACTAGATTCCCAATATCAATTGGGAAGAGCTCTATACGCCATATCAAGGTTGACCTGATCTTTTGTCAGCTGTTTTCTTGTTGTTTTCCATGCTCATTGGCTTTAGTAAGTTATAGAACGTTCTCAGGTGTGATTGGCACTTTTACAGGGCTTGTTGGTGCTTTTTTTTTCCTTTTCTGGTGCTTCGACGTCCTCTATACTATCGGATGCAATCATATCATTATATCTCGAGATTGATAAGAGATATCAAAAAGTTGTCAACAGCAAACTTGTAGATCATAACTAGGACTACAAATTTCCAGTTGACAACTTTTTGATTTCTCTTATCAATCTCGACATATAATCATTCTCCGGCAGAGCCATGAACAAAAGTTGAGCTGCTTTTCTCTCAGCTCTCGGGACCCTTGTCAAAACCGACACTTTGTTGTTTTTCATCAAATCACCTTCTTTGTATCATGTTTGATCTACATATTATTACTCAAACACTATGAGACACATGAGGAGAGCCTAATTAAAAATGCGCAACCAAGTATTCCCCCTGTTTCGAAAACAAGGAAAACAAAACAGACATGTTCAGTCGCTTCGTTTCGGTGGTTTAGTGGCTCCCAGAGCTTCTAGAGCTCTCAACGTTTCTAGAGATCCCAGGGATCCTGGTGGCGAGGCTCTAGGAGCTCTGAAGACCCTGAAGCCTACCTTATCATCTAATCACCTTCCAGACCCATGTCTACGTTCCACGTACCCGCTCCTCTCATCCCCATCGCCCTGTTCTACCTGCTATGTGCCACTATCAGCCTCATCGGCAACACTATCATGATCCTGTGTTTTTTCAGAGAAAAGTGAGTGTCTCCGGACAAATTTCCGAAAAACCTGCGTTTGTTGCAGAAAATTCCACTCGCCATGCCACTACATGATCACATTGACGTGTGCGGCAGACATGTTGCACTTGTGTGGCCACTATCTATTCAATTATCAGCTGTTCATTGGAGGTGAGCTATTGGGCCGTTTTTGGGCTTATAGAGGCTTGAGATTCTGTTGTTAGAGCTTTCAGACTATGCTAGAAATTGCTGGTAGTCCTAGGTGAATGTCAGCTGAAAACTTTGCTCAAACAGGTCCATATTTCCTCGATTATATCTCGAGATTGATAAGAGATATCAAAGCGTTGTCAACTAGAAACTTGTAGATCAAAACTAATAGTATAATTTTGCTGTTGACAACTTTTTGATATCGCTTATCAATCTCGAGATATGATGATTCTCCGGCAGCGTTTAGCGTCCCTTCTTGTTTGGTCTTGTGGAAGCTCATCAACCGCTAGATAGTCCACCAAACATCCTCAGGCCCCTCTTCCCAAGAGCTCTGCTTCTGGCTCCTCCTCCCCTCGTGCATAGGCATTTGGCTCGGCGAGCCGCTGCTCGTCTCGATGGGCATCGATCGATACCTCGCCATCCGATTCGCCGTCTTCTACCGAAACCACCTCGCGCGCTCCTCCGCCTACCTCCTCTCGCTCTTCCTCTTCCCAATCATCTATATCTCCTACTTCACTATCTCGGCTTTTCTTCAACGGGATCCCAACACACTGGTCGTTTGTCAAGTGCCGCTGGCCATGTCAGGAACGTCATTCGAGGTGGCCAACAAGATAAGTATGCTTATCAACACATTCGTCGTTCTGATCTACGTCGTCACCTATTTGAAGCTCAGAGAGGTGTCTGGAAGTAGGCAAATGCTCGCTTTCCCCCATTAGCCCTCTGTGTTCCCCCAGATACCCAACTCAAGGCCATCTTCAAATCAATCTCCACTATAGTGGTTCTGGTACTAGTTGGCTGGTTCGCCGGCTGTGCCACCAACGTCATCAGCGTCAACTTCGTCGACGACGTCGACTTGCAAAGTGTGCTAATGATCTACTCGGGTATCGGGCTCAATGTGGCCTGCGCTAGCAATGTGTTCGTCTTTTATATGATTAAGTGAGTTTTCTGGCTTCTTGAGGAAACCCTCCAGAACCCATCTTCCAGTTCCCAGTATCACGAAGCCATCCGAAAGCTGTTCGGGTTATCAGTGCCTTTATCATCTCATCAGAACGTTAGCGTAGTCAAAAGTACAGAGAAGTCGTGATGAGTAAGTTCGCTCCATTGCACTCGTCCAATAGAGCGCATTTGCATTGTCAGGTGTATCGCTTGATGAACGCCACTGGATAATGGTCATCAGCAGCCGTCGATCCTCCTCCGCCGCCACTCATTGACTTTTTGAATTGATCGAAATAAATGTCCGCCTGATTTGACTTCTTGTAATAAACGTGCCGTTGCGACGAGTCCACACTACTCCTTGCCATCTGAACCGGATGGAAGAGCGAGGCGCGGGCGATGCGCTTGAATTCCGGAATGAAGATGGCCGTCATTGGAATCACGATCAGTGGGTTACTGTAATCGGTGGATATCTTGGTTGATTGAAGAGATAGAGGGATATGATCAACTAGAAAGTTATTGGAAATTTGATCATGATTAAAATTGTAATTGATCACTTTTTGATAGCACTTTTGGTTTTTGAGTTATGACCGCCGAAAGTGTAAGTTGATAAAATAGGTGCGACAGCTAGAAAACTGGCATATCTCGAAAACAGTGATAGATAGGGGAATGTGTTCAATTGAAAACTTTTTTGTGCTTGTATTCTCCATAACTTTGTAGTATATCAAAACTTGATTAATCTTCACGTTTTTGTGTTCTAGGTAGATCAAAAACCGATAAAGTGAGAACCAGCTCAGCAACTCTTTGTTAAGAAAACGCAGTTATTTTGGAAACTAGCAGAGATATCGAAAAGTGATCTACTGCAAAAATAATGATAACCAAAATTCCTACACGTTATTAGTTGACCATTTTGCTCTAGCACTTGTCATTCTCCAGATACAGCAAGAAATATTATCGCTTTTTTTCAGTCATCAGTATTTCAAACACGTGTTGGGAAAACACCCATATCTTGGAAACTATGAGAGATATCAAAAAGAAATCAATTGCAAAGTTGATCAGCATGGTATAATCTACAATTTATCAGTTGATCACTTTTTGATAGCACTTCTCACTGATGAGTTACAGGAAGCGTTATTAGCACGTATTGTAAGCTTTAGGAAAACTTGCATATCTCGACAACCATTAGAGATATCGAAAAGTGATCAACTGAAAACTTGATCAGCTTGAAATTTCCTACAACTTTGCTCTTTATCACTTATCACTAAACCTTATCATTCTCAAGTTCTACCCCTCCAAACTCACCAGGAAAAGCAAAACTCTGTGATGCTTCTCAACGGGTCATGGAGGGCACCGCCAATCTCCAATATAGCCGGAACCGTCAGCCCGACAACGATGAGTGCAATAAAGATCAAAACCGCGTAGATCATTTTCATCAAAAGCGACAATATGCGAATGTTCTCCCGCAACTGATATCGCTTGCTCAGCGTGTACTGCGTGTCGCGGTGATAAATGTTAAGGCGTCGGATGCGAATGATGTTGTAGCGATAGAGAATGTTGAGGAGGACGAAGCAGATGATAACGTTCGCGAAGGGAATGATAACGACGGTGATAAGCTGAAGATTGAAAAATACACTTGAAGACGCGTAAATGAGCCCGAGGACGGCGTTAGTGGAGACGATGACAATGTAAACCGGCGCCCTTGACGTCTTCTCGTAATCTCTGAAAAACTTTTAAACCTTTTGAATTCCCGCCAACTTTCCCATCAAAACTCACGACAAAAAGTACGTGGCGAACGCTCGCTCGATAGTCACCGCGAGCGGTGTTGCGGACCCGAAAAAGTAGTAGAAATAGCGAAAGAAGGCGGCGATTTGGAGAAGGACGAAGCCCGCCGACTCGGTGTCCACTGTTCGCGAGTGGTTGTAGCCGCGGAGTTGGTAGAGGAACGAGGAGAGTTTGCTGATGAACAGCGTGATCCACATGGCTAGTGCCGACCGGTAGAGACGGTCGACGTTCGGGTGATAGGCTCTGGAATCGGGGTAGAATTGGATAAGCCGCTGGCGTGTACGCAGCAGACACGCAGCTGGTACGCAGCGGACACGCCAGCGGTTTGGTGCGTACAGAGCTTGTTCAAGTTTTTGACTTCGGGAAGCTCTAGGTCTCTCAAAAAAAAAATGCCCTGACTGAGCTTAAACTTGTTCAAAGTGTCCCGAGTTGGAATTTGGTTCTGTGGCTTAGTTCTAAGAGCTGAGGAAAGAGTCCACTGGAAGTAATGTTCAAAGTTAGGCCATTACTTATCCAACTCTCAAAACGGTCCGTGGGCCGTTCTGGGGGGTGGTTTTGAAGATCTGCCCTATCCCTTGGCAAAGTTCGTATGAAAGTGTCAAAAGCCGACCATGTCAAAACGTCGTATACTAAATAGCCACCCCTGTCGTTCTGTAGATCACTAACTTGCCCGAATGTGGGTTCCAAAGTGCTCTAAGGCGTTCCAAGCTGTGCCTACTATCGGCTGCATCCAAAATAAAGATTTTGACGAGATTACCGGATTTTTCGAAAAAATAATTGAAGTTCACTGTAACAGACGTCTAGAGCTGCGTCTCGAGAGCTCTAAGTGGTCGGGATGATCCAAAATGATCTACAATCAACTCCCAAATGATACAGATCATTGTGCCCCTTTTCTATGATTCATTCGTGATCTCGGCGGCCCGAACCTCTCTAATTAGGCCAGTGTCTAGATGACGTCAATGAGAATGATCTTTGAGTGAAGGCAGTGTCTAGTTCTTATCAGGTTCTTATCAGTTATCAGTTATCACTTATCACTACTGACAACTTGCACAGGTAGATCTTTGGAGATAACTGAACCCTATAGGTTTTTATCACTTATCAGTTTCGCCTTATCACTCACCTCACAGTCATCGAAATCCGTATGCCGAAGCTGGTGAGGAAAAGCGCCGCAAACATGGCCAACGTGTAGCCGACCATATAGCCGATGGTCCGCTCAGCGGCCACTTGATAATCGTAAAATTGAGCCACCGCGGAGCTTGTCAACATTCGCAGCATTTTCGCGGGCAGGAAAAGGGCTGGAATTGGGCACGTTTATTCTTTGAAAATGGACAAACACAAGAGAAATGGAATGAAGGGGGGGGGGGGTTCTCATTAGTTGGGGGCTATGCTGTTCATGAGAAACACGGGGAAAAAATGTGTGTCTGATAGTGAGCTCTAACACCACAGAATCAGAATCCAATTTGTGTCAGCCCAGCCCCGAGATTTCATTAGTTGAGCTCTAGCTTGCTCTTGCACAGTTGCTCTCTCTCTCCACGTCGTCGTCACCGCAACGCCTCCAAGAACTGCTCAAAGTAGACGTCCTCGTCGCGCTTCGCCGTCTTCGGTATCACTTGCGTCTCGTCGTAGGCCAGGCCGACGAGCCGGTAGAAGACGCGACGGTAGTCGTCGACGGCGACGACGAGCGTGATTGTGATGTAGATGGGGCCACTGATATGAACTGATAAGGATTATTGATTAGAAGAGACTCACGCGTGGACCATCATGTCGGTGATCTCGCGGAAGAGGTACCGAGTGTCTTCCCCGACGGTCATTATCATTGGAAGCGTCTTCAGCACCGCCATCATCACTATCATCGCGGTGAACGTGGAGAAGAGGGTTTTGAGCATCTGAAAGTGCGGGATGAGCGGGAACGTCTTCAACTTCATCCCCACCTTGAACGTCTTCACATTCTCGCGCAACTGATATCTCACGCTCAAATCGAATTTGACGTCGCGATTCTGTCGCTCGACATAGCGCAAAGTGGCGGTGTTGATTCGATTGATATGCAGGAATATCTGAAATTGTGACATCACCCTGATAACCGCCTTATCACTAACTATCAAAGAGCCGGCGGCAATGATGCCGGCGAGCACGGCGCCCGACACGTAGCGCAAGTGATTGGCGACGGTGAGCCAGGTGAAGAGGACGGCGAACGCGTTTTGAAGCGAGAACAGCGTCAGGGCCACGAATCGACGACGTCGCTTTTCGTAGTCGCTGAGAGATTGCGATTTTTCAACTATCGTAAGCCTAATCACGCAACCGAAGAGAGCTCTGCCGGAGAATCGATTATATCTCGAGATTGATAAGCGATATCAAAAAGTTATCAACTGCAAACTTGTAGATCATAACTAGGACTACAAGTTTCCAGTTGACAACTTTTTGATATCACTTATCAATCTCGAGATATAATGATTCTTCGGCAGAGCTCTCTTACAATAGACAAATCGTCGCGTAGCTCCTCTCGAGCACCACAATCATTGGCGAGCACATGGCGGTGAAGATGAAGAGGTAGTGAGCAAGTGCGCTCCACGTGATGAGCTCCGAGCCGCTCGTTGGATCATCTGGAAGAATGTGCCCTTTGCGTGCCCTTCACGCGCCCCGCTTGAATTCAATTTAGTCTCCCCACAAATTGAACACCTGCACACGCCAAAAGAGCAAGTGATCAATCATTGACGTCTTTCCAGTGACATTAACTCACAATCTTTGTCCAAATAGACCACTTGAAAGGTGACAATCAGCGCCTTGCCGACGGCCAACGCGAACCACGAGAACGCCGTCCACCATATCGGACACTGAAGGTTCGCGTGGAAAACCGTCGATCGGGACACTATCATAAGGCAAAGAACATTGGCGGCGGAGGCGAGGAGAATGATGAGCGAGTAGGCGACACTCTCCCACACGGACATCTTGTGCAGCATTCCCGACGTGTACACCGAGAAGATTGTTGGGTTGTCTGGAAATTATGGTTTAGATGGAGCTGGTTTGACTTTGATTAAAAGGGGTTAGGCGTTCGGATCTTTTTGAGTTTAAGTCAAAGGTTTGGAGGTTCCCAAATCTTATATTTCCTCGAATAGAGCTCCACAACCCACACGCTGTCGGAGAATCATTATATCTCGCGATTGATAAGAGATATCGAAAAGTTATCAACAGCAAACTTGTAGTCCTAGAGTTGATCTACAAGTTTCCAGTTGACAACTTTTTGATTTCTCTTATCAATCTCGAGATATAGTGGAAGATGGCCTAGAGATCGCCCCTAAACTTCCGCCTAAGCAACCGCATTTTCTCGAATATAGCGCAACCCCAAGGAAAACCATTATATCTCACGATTGATAAGAGATATCAAAAAGTTATCAACAGCAAACTTATAGTCCGAGAGTTGATCTACAAGTTTCCAGTTGACAACGTTTTGATATCGCTTATCAATCTCGAGATATAGTGGAAGATGGCCAAGAGATCGCGTAAGCTACCGCATTTTCTCGAATAGAGCTCCACAACCGAAACGCTGCCGCGGAAAACCATTATATCTCGATATTGATAAGAGATATCAAAAAGTTATCAACAGCAAACTTATAGTCCGAGAGTTGATCTACAAGTTTCCAGTTGACAACGTTTTGATATCGCTTATCAATCTCTAGATATAATGCCGAAAATCAACCGCAACTTCCAACCAATCCAGCTAGCGTCATATCAAAGCTTAGGACGAAATCTGAGCCAAGATTATCAGTTAATTAATCATTTAGCTGAAAATCAATAAGACGAGTGCCAAAGAATAGTCTAAAACTCTCGTAAAGGCCAAAAACAATAAGGAACTAGCCAAAAATCAACCAATTCCGGCAAAATCGCCCAGTTTCAATCTAGTTTAAGCCACATTTGACCTACACGGGATAGCTGAAAATCGATGAGAACGGGCTCCCAAACTCACTTTCGCTCGATTCGGCGAGCAGCTCCTCGGTGGACATTGTGCTAGAATACACCTCTGAAAACCGAAAACTTCAGGAGCTGACAATAATGAAAGAGTGGCTTTGTGTTGTGTCCTAGACACCTCGACCGCCGAAAAAGGCTATGATTAGCTCTCTAGTTTACCGCCAAATGGGCGGTTTCCTTCGGGAGAGCTCGCGCGGCTCCGTGTGACAAATTTCCAGCTGCTCGGTGAGCTCAAGAGCTCGAGCATATGTCGTAGAGCAGTAGGGGGGGGGGATACTTGGAAACAGGTGGAGGGAACGAAGAGAAAACACTTTTTTTTTCATTTCATGTACATGGCACAAACACGTAATCAGAGATGGACAGTGAGAAGAGTAGATCACAACTCATCCCTCTTCACCAACTTCTCCAGGGTGATCTCGAAGAAGAGCCGCGCGCCGCCGGGAATCTCAGGCGGCGATCCTTGCGCTCCGTAGCCGTACTCGGACGGGATGACCACCCGACGACGTTCTCCCTCGCACATGCCCTCCATTGCGATGTCCATTCCGTCGATGACTTCCTGAAACAAGGAGGGATATAACTCAAGAATGATAAGAGTTGGTGATTAGCGATAAAGAGCAAAGTTGTAGGAAATTTCAAGCTGATCAAGTTTTCAGCTGATCACTTCTTGATATCTCTAATGGTTGTCGAGATATGCGGGTTTTCCTAACGCTTACAAAATGTGCTGATATCTGATGGTGTAACTCATCAGTGAAAAGTGCTATCAAGAAGTGATCAACTGATAAGTTGTAGATTACACCATGCTGATCAACTTTGCAATTGATTTCTTTTTGATATCTCTCATGGTTTCCAAGATATGGAAGCTTTCCCAACACGTGTTTGAAATACTGATGACTGAAAATAAGCAATAACATTTCATGCTGTATCTGGAGAATGACAAGTGCTAGAGCAAAATGGTCAACTGATAACTTATAGGAAATTCGGTTATCATTATTTTTGCAGTAGATCACTTTTTGATATCTCTCATAGTTTCCAAGATATGGGTGTTTTACCAATCAACTTCCCCCTCCCCTCAATTGACATTTGGCTTGTCCAAACTAAAAACGGCTCACACCGGAGGTGATGCCAGGTGTTTGAATGTGTCTAGTAAACACTCAATTTTGTATATCAAAATTTTGTTCCGCTTTTAGATGATAACACTTCGAAATACGCTAGAACAAGTGATTCTTTGAGCTCTCTTCCTGGTTTGGTTCTTTCCGTGGGAAACAATCATCATATCTCGAGATTGATAAGAGATATCAAAAAGTTGTCAACTGCAAACTTGTAGATCACAACTAGGACTACAAGTTTCCAGTTGACAACTTTTTGATATCTCTTATCAATCTTGAGATATATCAATTTTCCGGCAGTGTTGCCACTCTATTCCAGGAAAAATTATATCAATCGTTGCAAAAAGTTCCAAGTGCTCTTTGAGCTCGGCTCTTTTTTCTTTATCAGCTGCTTCTTATCAGGCGTTTTGACGGAAAACTGAATTATGTTTCAGATCTATGTAGACTATGTTTTCTAGACGGGGGTGATTCGTCGAATAGAGTCTGGGAAAGTGGGGGGATTTGGGGGAAATTGGAGAAAGTTCAAAAGAGAATAGCAAGTGCGCTCCAGTGAGAAACCCATGAAGATTGAATTTTCAGCATTTTGAAAATGTCCTTTTTTCCAGGCAACCCAGCATTGTCAATGGAGCGAACTTGCATTCAACACTTACCCGATTGCGAAGCCGGAAGACGAACGGTGAGTTGCGCGAATACGACGAGTCCACAAGGGTGTTATCCTCGAGCCGCAAAATGTACTGCTGATAGATCTTGTCGCCCGCCTCCGCCTTCCGACACTTGTCCGCCTCGATCTTGTGCGTTTGCTCGATTTGAATGCCCTCCTCGGTGACCCATCTCTCGCCCGGATTCGCTCGAAACACGTTGACCAGTTGGACGGTGTAATAGAGCGGTTGGCCCGAAGTGTCTCTGGAGAAATGCCTCGCTTTGCAATAGAGATTGGTCGCGGGCGGGTGTCGAACCCGCGCCGCTCAAAACGTCGACCGCGCGCAATACCTACCGCGCCACACACTACGCTCTGAACGGGCACCGCGAGGCGAATGACAAGCTGGCGGCGCGCGCCTCTAGAACTCACTTTGCGAATCCCAATTTCGGCGGAATGACCACTTTGCGAATTTCGCCAATACACATGCCGCGCATGGCTCGATCCATGCCCGGAATGACCTGATTGCGTCCCAACGTGAACGTGTAGGGCTTCTTGCCGAAATTGCTGCCAATCTCCTGGCCCGCCTCGTCGGTGAGTTTGTAGAACTGATCGATGACGTCACCGCCGACGGAGCGGATCTCGCACTCTGCGTCGCCTATCTCTCGCGTTATCGTCACCTCTAGTCCGTCGTCGTCCTGCATATTTACAATTTTCAACGGATTTCGAACTATTTTTTGTATTACCTTCCAACTAAGCTCTCTGCCGGTCACATTCGATATCAGTATCAGTGATAAGACGAGGAGAATCGAGTTTTGCGGGTGAAAAGTCATTTTGGGTGATCGGCGGGATGAATGCGAAACAAGGTATTCATCGCAATGTTACACACTGATCGAAGGCCACCGTGTCCTCGTTTCGTGTCTGCGTCTCTTTCTCCCTCTCTCTCTTCTCCTCTCCTCCGAATCGTCTAACAAGCTTCCGTTTTCGAAAAGTCAAACGGAGAGAGAAAACAAGAACCATGATGACGTCACATCATCGAAACTATCTTTATTCTTCTGTCTATACTAGGCCTCGACGAAAGTTCTACTCGATCCGCCGCCACTCTTCGGATTCAGTACTGTCACATTCTTCGTCGCTCTCGGCGAGATGGCGCCGATTTTCAAGACGAACGTCGCGAGAATGGCGTCGATTAGGCACGCGAGACTCTTCGCCGTGGCGTTGTACGGGCCGTAGACCTGGAAATGGCTTGCAATAGAGATTTCGCATGGGTGGGTGTCGAACTTGAGAGGGTCAAAATGGCGAGCGTGCGCGTTACCTATTGCGCCACACGATACGTGATGATAGCTGGCTGCAAGGCAAGTGATATTGTCGGTGGCGCCGCCGCCGAGCTCGCGCTTGATCCGAATTTGAAATTGTGGAGGAAATTCGAAAAATTGTTGAAAATCGAAATTTTTAAAAATTTATTTTTCTAAAAATTATTCAATAGAAAAAAGAAAATCGGGAATTTTTTTTCGACAGATTCAGAAATTTCCGAACAATTTTTCCATTAATTAGAGCATTTTTTTAACTTTTAATTTTCAACATTTTCTGGAATTTTGGGGAAATCCAATGAAAATAAATTGAATTTAAAAAAATACATTTTCTATTTTTTCTATTTTCTCAATTTTTAAATAATATTCAGCTTTTCAAAAAATTAAGATTTTTTTTTTAATTTAAAAAAATGAGGAAGTTAAATATTTGAAAAATAATTTTATTACGGAAAAAAGTTTTTAAATGCTTAAAAAAATTCAAATTGATTTCAGGAAAATTCTATTTTTTAGAAAGATTTTTCCCGAACTTTTTTCCAATTTCCCAATCGACAAATTCCATTTTCAATGTTTTCGCTTTTCGCAATTTTCAATTTCGCTTCTCTCTGTCTTGCAATAGAAATCCGCCGCAAGCAGGAATCGAACCCGCGATACTCAAAACGTCGATGGCACACGCAACCATTGCGCCACGCAGCCCACACTTAACCACCACCTCAAGGCAAGAGATAAGCGCGCGTCGCCATGGCGACCGCGCCACTCACATCGGCGGAGAGTAGAGCCGTTTGAAAGACCAAAGTCAACACGAAAGGCGAGAAATCGAAGAGAATCGTCAACGCGGCGTCGACCAAGCATAGATAATTCGTCTGAAAGTGTGAAAATCATCTGAAAATCACCGGGAGGGGCGACTCTACCTTGGTCAAATCGCTGTTCAAGTGCAACTGAGTGACTCGTTTCCACGCGCAAAGTTTGACGAACAAAATGAGACTGGTGACGCACGAGAAGGCTCCGATGAACTGGAAAATGCTCGAAAAAGGTGCAAAAAGCTAAAAAATACCAATTTGCTGCCAGTCCAATAGCCGAGAAAGCACTCGTTCCAAGTGCACGCCAGAATGGAGCACGGTTTGGCGAACGGCTCGATTCCGCACACTGGAAAGTAGACGACGTCTTCCAGACCGCCCCAGACGAGGATCACGGCCAGAAACGGCCAGAACGGCAGTTTGCGGCGATTATTGTAAAAGTTGATGGGGAAAAACACGGCGAACAGACGCTCGATGGAGATCAGAAGGGCGAGGAAGAAGCGCGTCGAGACGAGATTCGAGGAGAGGAGCGTGATGTAGAAGAGCCATTTGTGGTCGAAAAGCACGAATTCGTCGAGGTAGGCGAGCAGCAGACCGGTGTAGTAGAAGCCCACTGCAAGATGGTTACGGTACTCTTTGGAAGAATGCGCATATCTGGCCGGAGAATGCTTCGTTTCAGCTCGGATTTGAACTGGGAATAGTTAAAGAGCTTAGAAACATGTTGGCCAAGTCTCAAGAGCTCATCTAGAAATCTAAAAGAGAACGGGCTCTCGGAGCATTAGAAAGCTTTGATTTTGGTGTCTTTCACGGAAAGTTGTGTTTCTCGGTTCTAAATGCTCTATTTGAGCTCAGTTTTGGACTAAGAATAGATAAGAGGCTTAGAAACATGTTGGCCGAGTCTCAAGAGCTCATCTTGAAAACTGAAAGAGCACGGGCTCTCGGAGCATTAGGGAGTTTTGATTTTGGTATCCTTAACTAAACGTGGTGTATCTCGGCTCCAAATGCTTCGTTCAAGCTCAGATTTGAACTGATAACACTTAGAAGGGTTACTAACATGCAGGCTAAGCCTCTGAGTTGTAACAAAATTTCTGAAGGAGGTCGAACTGCCAGGACAGTTTGTAAGCTGTTTTCGATGTAATGTAGCGCATGGACAGATGTGTACTTTTGCTCAAAGAGCTCTATTTAGGGTCAGATTGGAATTGGGAGTAGTCAACGGGTCTGGGAACATGTGAGCTGAATCTCGGAATGATATCATGTATCTCGACTCCAAATACTCCGTTCAAGCTCAGAATTGAACTGGGAACAGTTGAGGGGTCTAGAAACACGTTGATGGACTGTAGATCTAGCTTCGGAATCATCAGGCACCTAACACCTCCCCCCCTGTCCAACTGTCATCCCATTTGAAGCATTCACTCACCAGCAATCGAGTAACAAATGTCAATTGCGAATCGCAAAGTGAACAGTTGATATTCGGGTTTGTTGCGCATACGCGACGTGCGGAACCGCCACAGCAGTCGCGTGTTGAGCACAACGACTGCCACAGAGCACAAGAGTCCGGTGAGGGTGACGGAGAAGGCGCGCGTGTTGAACGGCGAGGACATTTGAGAGGACGAGCTGCTGAAAGTGTGCCCGAAGTTAGTGAGAACTCTAGAATAGGACAACACTGATGATATGATAAGATTTGATTAGGAATGCGAGGCGCAGTGAAGCTGAAGAGTGTGAGTCATGCTGATCAAACTTTGTCAAAATTTTATCAGACTACTACATCAGTGGTTATCACAAGAAGTAGAGTAGTTGGTGTCGCGGCGCTGTCTAGTGGTCAAGACGTGGGAAACGAATGTTGAGGAGACTAGAGAGAAGGAGACACCGACGGTGTTTGGGGTTTTGGAGGTGATTCACTGGGAAACCGCCGGGTAAAGATTGAACATCAGGGATATTGGACTAGAACATGGATGGAGTGCGTTGAAAGTGTGACCGCGCTCTAATGCAAAAGCCGGCCTAGGCTTCGGATATGAGCTCAAGGAGCAGTTTTCCACCTAGGGCTCAGTGGATAGGCTGCGTGTACGCAGCGGACACGCAGCGGTTGGTGGGTCCTGGTCGCCTGTGGACACGCAGTGGGTAATTTTTGGCCGCTGCGTACCACCAGCGTGTACTCGGCGCACACGTCAGCGGTTCAGCAGTGTGGACTATCAAGACTAGACTATAGGCCGCTGTCAGGCTCCACCCTAGAGCAGTGTTTGGTAGATCAGTTTGGGCAACTTTCTGTCCATTTGGAGCTATTGACCTAGATTTAGAACAGTCCGGGCAGGTTTGTACAAGTACCCGTTTAAGCTTGATCGGGAAGGGGTGTCATCTCGTTTGAATCACTTGCTTATCAAGTTATCAGGACGAAGATATCAAATCAGAAACCCTTGAATACCGCGGCACCCTGAACGCTTTCGGGGAATCATTGTATCTCGGGATTGATAAGAGATATCAAAAAGTTGTCAACAGCAAACTTCTAGTCCTAGTTTTGATCTTCAAGTTTGCTGTTGACAACTGTTTGATATCTCTTATCAATCTCGAGATATAATCATTCTCCGGCAGAGCTCTTCTTGTGAAATTTGGGAAAAATTCAATACTAGAAAAAAAAAGTAAAAACGCATTACTTTCATTAGCAGAATAGCAAACTAGTTCACAAAAACACAACAAATGACTCATGTTCATGTGTTATCACTGTTATCATGTTGTTATCAGTGTGAAACGAGTGCTGAGGAGGACTGGTGAAAACATCCGATCTTTGCAAGGAATTTGAACATTTTCACGTGACCTCTCGATTTTCCACGTGGATGGATTATCAAATCCAGTTTGCGAGCATTTCTCGGGGGATCTTGAGTACTGTCTGCAATCAGTGAATTAGTGAGTAAAATGGTTACAGTAATCCTACAGTAACCCTGCCACTCTGTTCCAGGAAGCTCACATCAGAAATGAAAACACCAATATTACAAGTGGCCGTCTTCCTCCTCTCCCTTATCACCGCCGGCGAGCCGTTTCAAAAAGAATGCCAAGTCTGGTATCCGGCACCGGTCACCGTGCAGCAGACGACCGGACGACGCGGCTCGCCCGCACTCCACAGTCACTTTCGCGTCGTTGAGGACTTTGTGGAGGATCGCGACGCGGACGAGTGGCACGACGTCGTCCGCGACTACGTCGCCGACGCGTTCGCCGATCGTGTGCTCACCAATTGGCAGATTTTGACCACTATTCTGAAGCATTTTGTGAGTGTTTTCAGGAGAGCGGCGGACTTGCTTCTTTTGAATGATTATATCTCGAGATCGATAAGTGGTATGAAAAAGTTATCAACTGCAAATTTGTAGATCATAACTAGGACTACAAGTTTGCTGTTGACAACTTTTTGATATCTCTTATCAATCTCGAGATATAATGGTTCTACGGCAGCGTTCATGCGTGCCGCTCTAATACCGCATTTTTTTGAACAGAGCGGCACCCCAAACGCTGTCGGAGACCTATTATATCTCGAGATTGATAAGTGGTATAAAAAAGTTGTCAACTGCAAATTTGTAGATCATAACTAGGACTACACGTTTTCTATTGACAACTTTTTGATATCTCTCATCAATCTTGAGATATTTCAATTTTCCGACAGCGTTGCCGCTCTAATAATGAAATTAACGTTAGAGCGCACTTGCTGACTGATTTAACCATTGTTTTATGCAAAAATTTAAAAAAAACAATCTGATGATATTCGCTGAAAAAACTCTACTATTTCACAGGAATATCGAGTTATCAATAGAGCGCATTTGCTGCTCTCTCTACTTTTCCGGGAGAGACGTGTTTTTCTGGTCAGAAAATTGGCGATTTTCGCATACTCCCTGTTTTCTTGCAAGTTGCGGTGAGAAAAACACCATTGGCTACTAGCAGCAAGTGCGCTCCGCCGCACTGACCCCCCGCGCTTCCCTCTCACCTCCTCGCCGCCTCCGCACTCTCCACACTCTCTCTCACTCTTCCCCTCATTGTTCAGCCATCGATCCGCACGCTGTTCTTCGCGCTCGTCTGCGTCGTCATCGCCAAATTCCTCTTCTACCTCACGTGGCAACTGTGCCTCATCGACGTGTTCCGCCGACTCGGCGTCCGGCTCCGCTTCACCCACCACCGCTACGGACTCACCTTCTTCCCGATCGTGTGCATTCTGACGCTGCTCATCCTCAACTCGAACTACAGCACCATCTCGAACATGGCACACGACGGACTGAAGACGTTGCGCGCCGGCGACGATAATGGTCAGGGTGAGTTGTTGTGGTGTTTGAGCTCTCTCTCACTTCTTCCTCTCCATCCACTTTTCCAGCCCTTCTCACTCGAACCGACCGGAGTATGTTCGGGCTGTTGTGTCGGTTCTCCAACGCGTACGAAGAGTATATGTTGAATATAAAAGGCGAGCAAGCCGTCGACAAGTACCTTCGCACGACTGTCGGCGGAGCCCATCACACTGTGGTGAGCTTTAGACACCCCCCTCTCCCATTTTTATCGATATTTGATTCATTTCCAGCCGACGATTAACCTCTGGCCCAGCGTGTGTCCTTTGCTTCAGAAGGACGTCTTCGCGGAGATTGAGAAGCTCAACGGCACGCTTTACCCGGGTTTTGGTGAGTCCGAAATGCTGCTCGAGAAAATCTTTGTATCTCGAGATTGATAAGAAATAGCGGGAAGTTGTCAACAGCAAAATTGTAGATCATAACTAGGACTATAAGTTTGCAGTTCACAACTTTTTGATATCTCTTATCAATCTCGAGATATAATGACTCTCTGGCAACGTTTGAGAAGTCACCTCATCAACCCCACTCTTCCAGCGAACGTGACCCAATTGGTTTTTCAACACCAAATCAACTATTACCTAACGGCGTTCCAAAGTCTCCGAACATCACTCACCATTGTCACGAAGGCGCTCGTTCGTGTGCAGGATTTCGTGACCGCCTATCATGCGGACGCTCTTCAACTGCCCACTCCCGGCTCGATGACCGCATTGCACGTCGTCATTTTCGGAATGTCGATTGGCGCTATTGGCATCACGTGCACGTTTATGGCGCTCTCGGTGACGATGGTTCAAGTCAGAAGTGAGTGTGGCCTCCTGGAGCTCTGAAAGGAGTCTCGAAGCTCCAACTGCTTTGGAAACGGCCATTTGGAGCGGGTGGATCAGTTTTTAGAGCCCAAGAAATGTTGCCTAGAAGTCTGCTGTCATAGAACTCTCTGGAGCAGTTTTGAAGATCCTACATGATTTCTGAGCGCTCAATTACCACTTTTTGGAGCGTCACCTCAAACGCTGCCCCGGAGAATCGATATATCTCAAGATTGATAAGAGATTTCAAAAAGTTGTCAATTGAAAACTTGTAGTCCTAGTCTTGATCTACAAGTTTGCTTTTGACAACTTTTTGATATCTCTTATCAATATCGAGATAGAGACAGATCAATAACGGCATTCAAAAAACAAGCCCTCCCGTAGGTGTAGGCCACCAAACACCTGTTCCATTGATCCGCTGCTGACCCCACCGCACCAATCCACACATTTATCGATTTTTCTCTGTTCAGGACGCTGGCTGGTCGCCCTGGTCTATTGCGCCATCGTTGCGCTCTTTGTCTTTGCCGCCATTCTCGTGGCGCTCTTTCTGTGAGTCCTCCTATCACCTCTTATCTCTCTTATCATCTATTCCAGCGCCATCTTCGTCAAAGTCTCGTTCATCCTGCTCACCCAGAACGAGTGCGTCGAGAAGCGTTTCACCATCTTCAACAGCACCCGCCCGTGGGTGCACTCGGAGGGCGGCTACACGTACACGATCAACTTTGGCGACTTTCTGGCGAAGTCGTTCAACTCGAAAGCCACGTGGTTCAGTTTGCTCAAGAACCACAATCAGTACGAGGGTGGTCACAGTGAGTCTGCCTGCTGCCGTGAATGTCAACCGTCTTTCTCTCTCTCTTTTTCTAGCCGACCTTCCGATCGCGTTAGACGGTCACCGGCTGTGGAACCAGAGCAAGGCGTTCAACGAGACGTTCGATCGGTTCGTCGACATCGCCGCCAACTATGCGCAGTACAGCGCGAAGGCGTGCGAGACGATGGGCGCGCTGAACGAGAGGATTGACGAGGCGGTCGCGAGTTCGAATTGCACGACCAAGAGTGTGTTGGAGAATACGTTGAAGATGTGAGTTTGGCGGAATGATCTAGAGGGTGGCTGAGAGTCCTGGAAGCCATGGGAGCTTCTGGGAGCTTTTGCGAGCTCCTGTATGATACTAGAAGCTCCGGAAAGCTTTGAAGAGCTTCTAGAAGGTTCTGGAGCAACTAGGAGCTTCCGGGAGATTTTGGGAGCTTCTGGAAGAGCCTGGGAGCTTCTGGGAGGTTTTCGAAGGTTTTGTAACATTCTGGGGGCCTCTGGGAGCTTCTGTGAGGTTCTTCGAGCTTTTGGAATCTTCTGAAAGCTTCTGGAGCAACTGAGAGCTCCGGGAGGCTACTGGGAGCTCCTGGAAGATCCTGGAAGCTTCGAGAAGCTCTCGAGAGCTCCTAGAAGGTCCTGGAGCGACTAGGTGCTTCTGGATGTTTTCGGAAGCTTTTGTGATATTTTGTGAGGTTTTGAAGGCTTTTGGGAGCTTCTAGGAGCTCTTGGAGCACACTAGAGCCCACTGAAGCCCAAAGGAGCCTACTAGAGCTCTTTGAAACTTATCCGATCCTAAAAGAGCATATTGAGCTCATTGGTGTCTATTCGGAACCTATTGGAGCCCACAGGAGCACATACAAGCCTAGAAAAGCTCATTGATACCTGTTGAAACCTTGCTGAGTTCTTTCGGAGCCCACTGGATCCCATAGAGCTCATAGCCTCATCAGTGTCTGTTCGAGAGCTCCTAGTACCCCATTTGAGCTCAGTGGAACTCTAGAAGGCCACTGGAGCTATTGCGGAAGCTGCAGAGCACATCACTGCAACCATTTGGGCTCTCAAGAGCATTCCAGAGCGTTTCAACCAGTTCCCTCCGTTCCCGCGTGATCCCTTTCATCTTTGCAGCTTCCGAAACCAACGAGACACCATTTGCCAGCAGCACGCGAACCTCACCGCCAATCATCAGCCTCCTCCATCGATCGAAACTCTCCGCGAGTTGTCGCTCGCGTTCTGGAAGAACATCTTGATCCGCGAGCTCTCGTACGGAGTGCTCGCGCGAACCGAAGTGATTGACAACTTTGGCACAATGCAAATGTATCTCGTGTTCATCAATCCGGCCGTCAAGTTGCAGTCGACCGTCCTCGAGCCGTGGTTCGGTTTGGCGGTGTTGGCGTTGGCGATGGCGCCCGTGATGCTCATCATGGCCGTCTACTTGATGTGCATTGCGCCGATGGTTATCGTCGAGACGACGACGACGACGATGGGGAGCTCTTCAGAAGGATCGGATGGAGGAGGAGAAGGAGGAGGAGGAGGAGCAAAGACGAATACAAAGTCAAAGTCGAGGTCGCGTTCCAACTCGCAATCGAAATCGCAGTCGAACGAGTCGAATTGGGGAAGAGAAGGGTAATTGAATTGAACTATCTTTATTTTTTTGTCATTGCACTTTCACCTTTCCCACCCCCGCACAACAACACCGTCGCACCCAGCCATACACCTCGATGGTGACGTACAATGCGAACAAGAGTAGCGAAAAAGAGATGGCGAGAATGTCGAGATTGTAGAACTCGACGACGGACATGTCCTTTGCGAACGGCGTCAACGTGGGCATTTTGCCGAAGCGCGCCGCCGTCTCGGCGTGTTTGAGCATGATCTCGCGCGGCGCGATTGGTTGGTGATTGAGGATGTCGGCGAGGCGGGTGGCCGCGGTTTGGTGGCTGGAAATTCGGAGGTGATTAGGGAGTTATGAGGTTCTAGATACACAGGATCCGAATATCTTCAAGATCGGGCCGCTTTGGAAGAGGAGCTCTAGGAGCTCTAGTAGACCTATATACTGGAGCATTAGCGCTGTCACGGCTGTGATAAGGAACCTTAATCTCCACGAACTGTATTGACAATAGGAAGAGAGTAATGGGTCACGTAGCGCACCCCTAACTGCGCGGTACGAAAAGCATAGATGCGTTACTTGAGTTCTGTGAGGTTTAGGTGATCCGATTTGATAGGTGATTAGGATACTGATAGAAACAGTTATCTAGGATAGAATTTGAGACTCGCGAAGCTCTGAAAGGTCTATAAACCGGTTTGGCTAGAGCGATTTGAAATTAAGCTGACGAAAGCTCGATGAGAGAAGTTAGCATTTCAAGAGCAGTGAGATATGTAGGGAACTTTAGCTTTCAGGGATTTTAGAAAAGTATAAGGCCGGTAAGGACTGTGTGCTCCAAATGCTCCGATGCTCTCCTCACCTATCCTCCCGCAACATGCTCCTCAACAACTCGCTCTGCTTCTTCCAATCGGGAATGTCGAACTTTGAGTAGATCTCCACACTTCCATGCCTCGACAACATTTGAGCGTTGGTCGGTTGATCGGCGAACAATGGCGTCTGCAACACGACTATTCCATTTGATTAGTTCGGTCGCTCTACCCCCTACCACAATCGCCGGTTTCGCGGCGTACGCCAACTCCATAGTGCTGCCGAGTCCGCCGTGAGTGATGAACAGGTTGACGCGCTTATCAGCTGCAAACTACATTGTACCCATTTTGTGCCCTTCCTTGTGCCCCCTTCCTACCTAACAACGACTGCTGGGGGAACCACTTTGCAATGTGTGCATTCTCGGGGATGTTGGCCGTGATGAACTCCTCCTCCGGATCTTCATATTTCCATAGAAAAGTGACATTGGGGTTGTTGCGGAACATGTGGATCATTCCCCACTTGTAGGCCTCCGGCATGAACTTCGAAGCCACCATGGAGCCGTAAGAGACAAAGACGGTGAAGGGACGCTTGTCGAGGAGCTCGTCGAGCTCCTTGGCAACCGGCGGCACTTCTGTGTAGTCCATGGTGTAGCCACCGATTGGAACAACTTTCGGAATCGTCGGAATCACGAAATCCAGGTAGGGATTCGAATTGGCAAAGTGATAAGTGACATCGTTCAATATCTCGGTCCAATGTCTCACTTTTCCGCCCGTTATCCGATTCACCGCCTCGTGTTGCTTATCGAACAACGCTCCGAACGCTCCGCAACTCATCACTTTGTGCCAAAGATTGTTGAACCTGTCGTAGATCGTCCATTCGGGGCCGAGACTCGACGACGGCGATGGGATGTAGTGGAGGAACGATGGCTCGCCAAGGGCATTATAGATGGCGTTCAGTTTGCTTCCAGTGAACACGGAGACGATAGAAGGCATTTGGAGATAGTCGGCGAGGTCTAAAAGGTTCAAAATTGAGAGGCTTCGCGCTTTCCCTAGGTGCTCACAAAGTCCACAAAAGTCGAACGTCTCCGAGAGCACCACGTCGAACTCCTTCGCTTTGAGCATCTCGTGGAGGTCTTTGTCCTCGAACATTTCTAAATTGAGATACATTCCTTCATCACCGTTTGATCTACCCACTTCTACACATATCCTCGAACGAGGCGTGGAGAATCCTCGGCACCAGTATCCGCACTCCCAAATCCGACTGATACTTGCTCGAGTCCCACGCGTCGCTCAGCGCCGACTCTTGCGGCTGGTTCTTGCTTCCCTGCTCATCGTGCCAGTAGTTGATGAGCTCGATGGTGGGATTCTTCAGTAGATCGTGATTCTGATAGCGTTCCATGACGAACGGTTGCAAATAGGTGACTTCGTGACCGGCGTCCGCTAGCTGGTTGGCGATGGCCGCCATGGATTTCATGTGGCTGAAGCCGAAGACGGGCGAGATGACGAGGAACTTGTAGGCGGACACATTACTAGTGAAGAGGAGGAGGAGGAGAAGAAGGGAAAGTGTGCATTGTAGGGTCATTCTGGCCATGGAGACTGACGGGGGGACGGAGCACAGACCATCTTATCGCACCATTGATAAGAAGTGATAGGGAGACGCAGACAGTTAGAGAGGTCATTGTCATTGTCATGGTTTTTGTGGGGGGGAGTCCAGCTCCGACTTTATTCAACTTTCAAACATCTCTCCCCTACACATTCTTTTCTTCCTCCGCTCACACAATACTTTCTCCATATACAATGCACCTCTAGCACCCCGTAAATGGCGAACAACACGAATGAGATCCCATAGGCGATGATGTCTAGGTTATAATAGTCGACGAACGGCATGTCCTTGACGAACGGCGTCAGCGTCGGGATTCGGCCGAGACGCGCCGCCGTCTCGGCGTGTTTGAGCATGAGCTTGCGCGGCGCGATCGGTTGGTGGTGGAGGACGTCGGCGAGGCGGGTGGCGGCCGTTTGGTAGCTGGAAATTCGCAGGTGATAAGGGGGTTTGGGGATTCCGGGGTCTTCAAAATCTAGAGCCTCTAGGGGCAACAATCAGGCCCAATTCTGAGATTTCAGAGTCAATTTGAATAGGTCTCGAGGTCACGGTTGCCTAGGAAGGGGCAGGTACTGGAGGATTAGAGCTGTCACGGAAGTGATAACTGTTTTGATAAGAAGAAGCGTCTAGTGGTACATAGGTTCTTGTGATACTAAAAGACTTGGAGCTTGTTCCAATGGACTGTAGGGACCAAAAAGCACGAAGATCTTGTGATCTTTCGAGAGTTCAGAGGTTTTGGGGGTCATTTAAATGCTCCAATGCCCACCGTCCTGGAGGTGATAAGGGAGTTTAGAGGGTCCGAAAAGAGCAGGGACTATGGAGCGCCATGAAATAGGGAACTGGATCAAGTATGTAGTATGTATCTAGAATAATGACGGCAATTTGAAAACCGGAACTTTGAGGTGATAGTTTGAGGAACTCAGTGGCTCTTGGAGCTAGGCTAGCTCTAGGATCAATTTGTGGACTTTTAACATTGTAGAAAACGAGCAAAAGAGCAAAGAGCGCTCTTGAAACTAGATAAGGAACTTGAGGGTATTCACGGCTCTACGGTAATTATCAGAGGTACAGAAGGTGTATAGACTCACCTATCCTCCCGCAACATGCTCCTCAACAACTCGCTCTGCTTCTTCCAATCGGGAATGTCGAACTTTGAGTAGATCTCCACACTTCCGTGCCGCGACAACATTTGAGCGTTGCCCGGTTGATCGGCGAACAATGGCGTCTGCAACACGACCATTCCATTTGATTAGTTCGGCCGCTTTCCCCCCTACCACAATCGCCGGTTTTGCAGCATAGGCGAGTTCCATGGCGCTGCCGAGTCCGCCGTGAGTGATAAACAGCTTCACGCGCTTATCAACTGAAAACTACAGTGTCTCCCGATGCACTTTGAAAGTGTGGTGGTGCTCACCGAGTAGCGACTGTTGCGGGAGCCATTTTGCAGTGTGCACGTTCGAGGGAAGGTTGTGCCGGATGAACTCCTCCTCCGGATCTTCATACTTCCATAGAAAAGTGACATTGGGGTTGTTGCGGAACATGTGGATCATTCCCCACTTGTAGGCCTCCGGCATGAACTTGGAGGCCGCCATGGAGCCATAAGAGACAAAGACGGTGAAGGGACGCTTGTCGAGAAGCTCGTCGAGCTCCTTGGCAACCGGCGGCACTTCTGTGTAGTCCATGGTGTAGCCACCGATTGGAACGACTTTCGGAATCGTCGGAGTCACGAAATCCAGGTAGGGATTCGAATTGGTAAAGTGATAGGTGACATCGTTCAATATCTCGGTCCAATGTCTCACTTTCCCCTTGGTTATCCAGCTCACCAACTCGTATTGTAAATCGAACAGCTTTGAGAAGGATCCAGAGGAGAATTTCGAGTACCAAAGGTTGTGGAACCTATCGTAGATCGTCATCTCCGGACCGATTCTCGTCGAGGGCAACGGGAAGTAGTGGAGGAAGGACGGCTCGCCAAGGGCATTAGAGATGGCTTTGAGGCGGCTCCCGGTGAACACGGAGACGATAGAAGGCATTTGGAGATAGTCGGCAAGGTCTAAAAAAGGTATAAAGTGAAGGGATAGCAAAGCAAAGTGCTCACAAAGTCCACAAAAGTCGAACGTCTCCGAGAGCACCACGTCGAACTCCTTTGCTTTGAGCATCTCGTGGAGGCCTTCGTCTTTGAACATCTCTGAATTCCGATCGATTTCACTGGGTATCCAGGACGCTTTTCTCACTTTTACACATTGATCCGAAAGTGGTGTGCAGTGCACTTGGGGTCATGATCCGTTTGCTCGACGTCCATGCGTCGCTGAGCTCCTCCTCCACACCCTGATAGCTCTCCTCGTCATTCCAATAACTAATCACCTCAACGGCGGGGTTCTCGACAAGGGAATGGTTCAGGTACTGTTTGGCAACAACCGGTTGCAAATAGGTGACTTGGTGACCAGCGTCCGCTAGCTGGTTGCCGATGGCCGCCATGGATTTCATGTGGCTGAAGCCGAAGACGGGCGAGATGACGAGAAACTTGTAGGCGGACACATTACTAGTGACGAGGAGGAGAAGGGAAAGTGTGCATTGTAGGGTCATGGGGACTTTCGGTAGGGTACATAGAACACGAGAACGAGCGTGTCGCGGCATTAGTGGAAGAGGACAAAACTGACGGGAGAGGGGGGAGGGGAGCGTGCAACAAAACGCCAAAACGCTTATCAGTTGATTAGATGATAAGAGAAAATGTGGAAAGAAACGCGGAGAAAAGAAAGTGGAGGAGGTATTCGCTTCGGGGCGAATGGCGTTTGATGCTACAGTACTTACAAAAATAGCAACTGCAAGCGAGGAGAGTCCGAGAAGCATTGTATCGGGAGATTGATAAGAGATATCAAAATGTTGTCAACAGCAAACTTGTAGTCCTACTTTTGATCTACAAGTTTGCTGTTGGCAACTTTTTGATATCGCTTATCAATCTCGAGATATAATCATTCTCCTTTTCTCAAAAACAAAGACCCTCTTGTTTGCCAAGCTACTATAGGATGCGAATGACCCCGCAACCGAGTTACCGGAGAATCAATATATCTCGAGATTGATAAGAGATATTGAAAAGTTGTCAACAGCAAACTTGTAGTCTTAGTTTTGATCTACAAGTTTGCAGTTGACAATTCTTTGATATCTCTCATCATTATCGAGATATGATGGTTCTCCGGCAGGGCTCTCCCTAGGGCATTCCATAGTACCCTCTACCGATTGTTCGCGATGTTTGCGTCAAAAACAATCGCCCAAATTATCTAGTTCCAAGTATCTCCCCTCTCACCAGTCTCACCGGAAATCGGCACCGCTTCCGGTTTGGGCGTCCCACCCATCTTGAAATTGAGAGAAAACACGATCGAGAATACACACAAATCATAACTACTTGTCATCATTATCATATCACAATGGCTTTCAAGTGGCTCATCGGACTGTGCTGCTTTGCACTGTCCTTCTTCGCCATTCTCCTTAACGCGCTCATCTTCCTTCCGGTATACCGGCTGGCGTTCATCTCGAGAAAGAGCACCATCTACATCATTGCCTTCTTCAATGTCATCTCGGACATTTGCCAGCTATCCATCACCTGTTTCCACTTATCGGCTGCTATTATTGCCGATGTGTGTGTGTGTGTGTGTCAAATCATATTTCGAACGAGAAGTGCTCTCAAAAAGTGCTCTGTTTTCAGCGATATCTGTTGTCGAAGGAGCGACTCGATTGGCTGGCCGTGTTCTGGGGCGGATTGTTCATCAACGCCTGGTATATGGAGTGTCTTGTGCAGATTGTGATGGCGATGAATAGGTGAGAGAATTGGAAACATTTTCGGATCTTTCCTGAACCCTCATGTGCTTTTTTGAGCTCTTAGATCATCCTAGACCATCCTAGACCATCCTAGACCATCCTAGACCATCCTAGACCATCCTAGACCATCCTAGACCATCCTAGACCATCCTAGACCATCCTAGACCATCCTAGACCATCCTAGACTATTCCGAACTTCCTAGACCATCCTAGACCATCCTGGACCATCCTAGACCATCCTAGACCATCCTAGACCATCCTAGACCATCCTAGACCATCCTAGACCATCCTAGACCATCCTAGACCATCCTAGACCATCCTAGACCATCCTAGACCATCCTAGACCATCCTAGACAATCCTAGACTATCCTGGACTTTCCCAGACCATCCTAGACCATCCTAGACCATCCTGGACCATCCTAGACCATCCTAGACCATCCTGGACCATCCTGAACCATCCTAGACCATCCTAGACCATCCTAGACCGTCCTAGACCATCCTGGACCTTCCTAAACCATCCTAAACCATCCTAGACCATCCTAGACCATCCTAGACCATCCTAGACCATCCTAGACCATCCTAGACCATCCTAGACCATCCTAGACCATCCTAGACCATCCTAGACCATCCTAGACCATCCTAGACCATCCTAGACCATCCTAGACCATCCTAGACCATCCTGGACCTTCCTAAACCATCCTAAACCATCCTAGACCATCCTAGACCATCCTAGACCATCCTAGACCATCCTAGACCATCCTAGACCATCCTGGACCTTCCTAAACCATCCTAAACCATCCTAGACCATCCTGGACTTTCCTGGACCATCCTAGACCATCCTAGACCATCCTAGACCATCGCATTTTCAGATTCGTCGTGATCACTCTGAAACAGAAGCACGTGTTCACCTTCAACACCACAATGATCATCTTCGTCGTGCTCATCGCGACGACGACGTTCTCGGCGGTGTGCGTGCAGTACATCTTTCCGTGTTGCATGTAATCAAAACACACAACTTCTCTGAGATCTATTTCCTATCTATTCCCATTTCCAGATTCATCGCCGACCACGACGTGATGTCGTACATGTTCGTCGACATTGACGGCGTCATGTCCTACTCGAACCTGATGCTCGTCTCCTACGACGTCGTGTGCACCTCCACCTCCACCCTCTGCTACATATCCGTGCTGCACTCGGTCCGTCGCGACAACAAGAAGGCGCCGAGCAACTCGCGGAGCAGCACGAAGAGCCATCAAGACGTCAAGTACCTGCTGCAGTTCGTCTTCATCTCCATCTTCTACATCTTCACCTGGGTCCTCTTCGAACTTCTTCCCCACATTGTGCCCGCCGATCAACCCGAGTGGTACGCTATCGTACCGGTGCTCATCGCGCTCAACTGCTCGTCGAACTCTGTGATCTACCTGACTGTCAATCACGAGGTTCAGAAGGCGGTGCAGGTGCGGTGGCTTCGAGAATGGCTGACACGCGGGAGGATCACTCAAGTGACACCGTCGCCGACTAATTGATGATGAGAGGTAGTGTTTTTATGTGCTAGACGGGAAATGAGGCACAAATCATACGAACGACGACAAATGTTTGTATTTCAGAAAACAACACTGGAAATCGACGAACGGGGCTCAAAAAGTTGTTGTGGTGCTCAATTGCTCTGCCACGTGGCAAAAGTTATCGATAAGGGTGCAATAGGTACGTTTTTTCCCTTTTTTTTGCAAATTCGACCACTATATAGTCCCCCAGAAGCTTCTCATGTGCTAGGGAAGACCAGTGCCATGTCATAGTGTTCTAGGAAGGGTCACTGTACTTATACCAAACCATATCGAGCCTTTTGAACCATTGTAACCATTTTTCAACATTCTGACCACTATATAGTCACCCAGAAGCTTCCCAAGTGCTCTGGAAGACCAGTGACATGTCATAGTGTTACTAGGTCTCTAGGAAGGGTTACTGTACTTATACCAGATCATATCGAGCCTTTTGAACCATTGTAACCATTTTTCAACATTCTTACCACTATATAGTCACCCAGAAGCTTCCCAAGTGCTCTGGAAGACCAGTGACATGTCATAGTGTTACTAGGTCTCTAGGAAGGGTTACTGTACTTATACCAGATCATATCGAGCCTTTTGAACCATTATGACCAACTATGTGACATTCTGACCACTATATAGTCTCTGAGGAAACGCCGGGGGTTCTGGAGAAGCTATTGACGCTTTGTTTTCCCTAAATTCGCTATTCTGACAGTCATGACCACTGTATAGTCTTCGATATGGTCTGTACACGTTTTTTTTTGTCATGGTCATATCCCGAAAGGATTACTGTACTTTTCCAAAGACCAGATGAATGCCAAAGTTCTATATTGTCTCTTGGGAATCGTCCCTCTGCCACGTGGCGATTTGAGAATGCCGAGTTATAACAGTGAATCAATCCTCTTTCAATTTATTCAAACTCCCGCTCAAAATCCTCCAAACCAATACACTCGAAACCGCCAAAACAAGCACAGCAAGCAGCGCCACGTCCAAATTATAAAACGCCACCACTCCCATATCCTTGGCCACTGGCGTCAACTCGGGAAGCCGCCCGAACTTGGCCGCCATCTCCGCGTGCCTTATCATCAGCTCGCGCGGCTTGATTGGCTGATTAGCCAGGAGCAGTGCGAGGCGATCGGCGGCCAACTGATAGGTGTCCGTGTGGAGCATCTTTTGGAGTAGAGCGTTGAGCTGTCGCCATTTGGGAATGTCGTATTTCGAGTAGGATTCGGCGGAGCCGTGGCGAGAGAGCATTTTCGCATTGTCCGGTTGCTCGGCGATCAGGGGGATCTGCAGAATTATATTTATATTGATGGATTTTTTCCGAGAAAGGTGTTCAAAATTGAATGGCTCTGCAACCTAGGAGAGCTCTGTCGGAGAACCATCATATCTATAGATAGATAAGAGATATCAAAAAGTTGTCAACAGCAAACTTGTAGATCAAAACTAGGACTACAAGTGTGCTGTTGATAACTTTTGCATATCTCTTATCAATCTCGAGATATAGTGATTTTCCGGCAGAGCTCTCCAAGGGCATCAGATAGTACCTCCCTCCCCCTTGGAGAGCCCTGCTGGAGAACCATTTTATCTCGATAATGATAAGAGATATCAAAAAGTTGTCAACAGTAAACTTGTAGATCAAAACTAGAACTACAAGTGTTAAGTTGACAACTTTCTCATATCTCCTATCAAACTCAAGATATAATGGTTCTCCGGCAGAGCTCTTCAATGACACCCAATAGTAGGTAGACTAAGGTAGTTTGTCACATTCAAGATCCCTTAATCATAGATCAATTTGGTTAACTGATAATCAGCTTCCGAGACCTTGTTCTCCCTAGAATTCACCACAATTACCCACCACAATCGCCGGTTTCGCCGCGTACGCCAACTCCATAGTGCTGCCCAATCCTCCATGAGTGATAAACAGCTTGACTCGCTTATCAGCAAGCAGGGCTCTCTGTGGGAACCACTCTCTCAAGTGCACATTGCTCGGGACATCATCGCCGAGCACTTCGGGCTCCTCGTACTTCCAAAGGAACGTGATATTCGCCGAGTTTGCTCGAAAAAGCGCTAGCATGCCCTTCTTGTAGGTGTCGGGCATGAATTTCGATTTGACCATCGTCCCGAACGACACGAATACAGTGGTTGGACGCTCGTCGAGAATGCCCTCGAGGTCCGGGGACAGAGCCCCCTCAGCCGCCGTCGGCTCCATGTCATAGCCTCCAATTGGGATCACTTTGGATATGGATGGAGTGGCAAAGTCCAAGTAGGGATTCGAGTTGGAAAAGTGAAAGGTGACATCGTTGAGGATGGCCCTCCAATGGCGGATCCTTCCGTTCGTCAGCCGAGTGATTTGGTAGAACTGCCAATCGAAGAGTATCGCGTAGCCACTGCCAAACACATATTTGTGATAGAGATCGTTGATTCGATCCCATATCGTGGCCGCCGGTCCAAAAGCGCCAGAGCTCGGCGCGGGGAAGTAGTGCAGCCATGAGGGCTCTCCGAGCGGCTCTGTGATGGCTAACAAGCGACTTCCAGTGAATACGGAGACGATAGAAGGCATTTGGAGATAGTCGGCGAGGTCTGGAATCGGGGGAAAATAGGAGGAGAAGCCTTTGAAGGTTCTTACATAGACCACAAAAATCGAACGTTTCCGCTATAACCACATCGAAATCCTTCTCCCGGAGCAGTTCGTGGAGTTCAGTGTCTTGGAAGATTTCTGGAAAAACGAAACGTTCTCATTTTCCTTACTTATGTTAGTTCCCACTTCGACACATGTGCTCCCACGCGGAGAACAGGAATTGGGGCATTCCGATGATGGAGGCGATGCCCGATTGGTAGACGCCCGAGTGCCACGCGTCTGAGAGATCGCCCGGCGGCGGAATGTGGCGACGGCCTTGTTCGTCGTGATAGTAGTTGAGTGTTTGGATGGAGGAGACGGTTAGAAGAGTATGATTCTGATGGGCTTCGATGACGAACGGTTGGAAGAAGGTCTGCAATTGGAGATATCTCGAGATTGATAAGAGATATCAAAAAGTTGTGAACAACAAACTTATAGTCCTAGTTGTGATCTACAAGTTTGCAATTGACAACTTTTTGATATCTCTTATCAATCTCTAGATATATTGATTCTCCGGCAGCGTTTTCTCAAATCGAGGAAATACGGTATTCGGACGTTATAATCACTATGTACTTGGTGAGAGCATCTGAGCTATTGAACAACGGATCAAGTTTCAAGTTCCAAATTTAACACATTAGGACCACTATATAGTTGCCCAACCATTTTTTATACTTCTTGAGTAACATAGACGGTTTGTTATCATTTAGAGCTTCCTAGACTTCTTCCAGACAATTGGGATCATGAAAATGCACCGGGAAACGCTGTGAGACCACTATGTAGTCCCTGGGAGAACATAGTTGTGCTAGAGCGTCTAGGATAGATTATTGTACTTTTTTCACATGTCTTCTGTTTCTTATACCTTCCAGCAGATGTGGTGAGTTTTTGAAAGTTTGTTAATCTATTCGGCAAGGTACGACCATGCCAACTAGCAAACCGTATTTCCTCAAATATATCTCGAGATTGATAAGAGATATCAAAAAGTTGTCAACAGCAAACTTGTAGATCAGATCTAGGACTACAAGTTTCCAGTTGGCAACTTTTTGATATCTCTTATCAATCTCGCGATATAATGATTCTCCGGGGCAGCATTGCGAAGCTCTCCAAAACCCACCACTTGGTGACCTTGCTCCGCCAACTGATTGGCGATCGTCGCCATAAACTTCATGTGGCTGAATCCATACACTGGGGAGATGACGAGAAAGTTGTAGGCCGACACGTTCAAACATCGCGTCCAGCAGCAGAATACCAAGAATAGAAGGAAGAATGATGGTAGACAAGTCATGGGTTACGTGAGAGAATGACGGGGGGGGGGGGGGGCTGACGAGGTGTTCTTTTATCAGTTTTTTCTTTCTCTCTCTCTCTCTCTCTCTCTCTCTCTCCCTGTCAGTATGATCAGTGAAATAGGAGAAAGAGACGTAGACAAGAAGAAGAATGGCGTCTAGACACGAACAAAGCGAGCATTTATTCAATCTTCACCTTCACCAAACCCCTAATCACCGCGTACGTCTTCACAATCACAAATGTACAACTAATCAGCACCACTATCACCAGACAGATAAGATCCGCATTGTAGTACTCCACGTAGCCCATGTCCTTCGCGTAGGGCACCAGTGCGGGCATCTTGCCGAATCGCGCCGCGTTCTCCGCATGCCGCACCATCAGCTCGCCGGGTGCGATCGGCTGAAAGCGAAGCGTCTCGGCGAGACGGCGCGCGTGCGATTCGTAGGCGTCGGTGGTGAGGAGTTGGCGGAGCAGCGCGCTGAGCTTCTTCCAGTTGGGAATGTCGAGCTTCGAGTAGACCACGACGCTTCGGTGACGCTCGATCATCTTGGCGTTTCCCGGTTGGTCGGCGAAGAGTGGGATCTGGAAAAGTGGCCGATAGGATGAACGAAATAGAGCAAAATGACTGTTAGATTCGTGACCCTTAAAGAGCCCAGTTTTGAGGGAAATCTAGTGGAAAGTTTGCTCAGTATTTTGCCTAGATGTCAAGTAGAGTTAGTGCTCAAAGTTGCTCAAGCCATCCAGCTCCAAATGCTCCGAATCATGGCTCAAAGTTAGATCAGCCTTCTTCGAGAGTTTAGTGAGAGTTTGACCCATGATTCGGTACAGTGTTCACCAGATTTTGTCCCACTCAAGAGCCCTAAACATTGGCTGAATCTGGCCCAGACTGAGCCTGCTTTCCCCCAGTCCACTTTGCCACAATACTTTGAGCTCAGCTCAAGCCATCCAGCTCCAAATGCTCCGAATCATGGCTCAAAGTTAGACCAGCCTTCTTCAAGGGTTTGGTGAGAGTTTGCACTATATTCCCACCCAATCACCCACCACAATCGCCGGTTTCGCCGCGTACGCCAACTCCATAGTGCTGCCCAATCCGCCGTGTGTGATGAACGCGTCGACGCGTCGGTCACCTGAACTTTCGTCTCTCTTATCACACTATCTAATCATCACTGATTACCCAATAGGGCACTTTGTGAGAACCATTTGGCGATGTGCACGTTTCGCGGCAGCTTCTCGAGCAGTTGTCGATCGGCCGGCGACTCGTATTTCCAGAGAAAAGTGACGTTGGGATGGGAGGCAAAGACGCGCAGGAGAGCGTCTTTGTAGTTGTGCGGCATGTCCACCGAACGGACCATCGAGCCGAACGACACGAAGACGGTGTGCTTTCGAGCGTTGAGAAGGGCGTCGAGGTGTGAGGAGTGCTCGCGGAGCTCGTGCTGCTCCACAGTGATCCCGCCAATCGGGACAACTTTCGGTATCGTCGGAATCACAAAATCCAAATAGGGATTCGAGTTGGAGAAGTGATAGGTGACGTCGTGGATGATGTCCTTCCAATGTTTGACGCGGCCGCCCGTTAGTCGGCTCACTTGCTCGTACTGCATGTCGAAGAGCTTCGCGAAGCCGTACGACGAGAACACCTTGTGCCAAACGTCGTTGGCCCTGTCCCAAAGTGTCGATTGGTCGCCGAAGCGCGAGCTCGGCGCCGGCAGGTAGTGCAGGAACGACGGCTCGCCGAGCACCGGAGCCAGCGCGTTCAAGCGGTTTCCGGTGAATGTGGAGATGATGGACGGCATTTGGAGATAGTCGGCGAGGTCTAGAATGACTGGGAGTTTCAGGGAAAGCTCGAAAATGCTCAAAATGCTCACAAAGTCCACAAAAATCGAACGCCTCCGACAAGACCACATCGTAACGTCTTGCTTTCAGGTCCTCATGAAGATCAGTGTCCAGGAACATTTCTGAAGCAACTCTGAACATTTGGGAGCATCGGATCACATTCTCACTTCTACACATGTGCTCAAACGCCGGGAACAAGTATCGGGAGAGCAAGACAGCGGCGCCGACGTCCGATTGGTACATGGATGAGTGCCACGCGTCGCGCATGCACGCCTCGGAAGGTGTGTGTCGGAGGCCCTCCTCGTCGTGATAGTAGTTCCAGACGTCGATCGAGCGCTCGGTGAGCAGGTCGTGGTGGTGGTAGTCGTTGACGACGAACGGTTGGAAGAAGGTCTGGAAAGGTTAGTACGTGGGAAAGATGGGACAATCTTGGGTCGATTATATCTCAGGACTGATAAGAGATATTGGAAAGTTGTCAACTGCAAACTTGTAGATCAAAACTAGGACACCAAGTTTGCCATTGACTACTTTTTGATATCTCTTATCAGTCTCGAAATATAATCATTCACTGGCAGAGTTCTTCGAAGGCATCCGATAGTACCGCCTTGGAGAGCTCTGCCGGACGATCATTATATCTCGAGATTGATAAGTGATATAGAAAAGTTGTCAACTGCAAACTTGTAGATGAAAACTAGGACTACAAGTTTTTAGTTGACAACTTTTTGATATCTCTTATCACTGTCGAGATATACTGATTCTCTGGTAGCGTTTCCCAGCCTCATTGATAACCGCTGTATGAACACAAGTATTTGGGGTTTTCGGACTGTTTTTCCCAACAATTTAGACTGTATCATTCCGGAGAATTAGTGAACCCTCGCAGCGAAAATCTTCTATAATATTCTGGAGTATTGTCCACTGTTATCCCCCCCCAGACTGATCAGCAAAATGACCGCATAGTTTGACCAGTTTCTAGAGCATTTTGAACTGTGATCCCTAGGTTTTCGGAGCCATGAGGAATAACTAACGTTATTGTCCATTATTGACCCGGAAATTGTTTGAAAATTTCCCGTATTTCCCGTATTTCCTCGAATAGAGCGACACCCGAAATGCTGCTCGGGAGAATCAATATATCTCGAGATTGATAAGAGATATCAAAAAGTTGTCAACTGGAAACTTGTAGTCCTAGTTGTGATCTACAAGTTTGCTGTTGACAACATTTTGATACCTCTAATCAATCTCGAGATATATTCGAGGAAATAGGGTTTGCTAGTTGGCATGGTCGTACCTGGCCGAATAGATCAACAAACTTTCAAAAACTCACCACATTATGTCCGGCCCTTGCCAAATGGTTCGCCACCGCCGCCATATACTTCATATGACTAAAACCATAAACCGGGGAGATCACGAGAAAGTTGTAGCCATCCACCACATCCCTCCTCCCGCCAAATAGAGCAATACAGACAAATAGTACAAACTGACGGCGCATTTTTTGGAGTAGCGACAGCGGCTCACTCCACACAAAGTTCTGTATCTGTTTACATCGGCCTTATCAGTAGAGAAAGAAGTATGATAACTTTTTTTCCACCAAACTCGACAATAAAACAGTCGAGGAACTGGCCGGGGTGTTTATTGTCGCAGCGCACCGAGTTGTACTGTTTTATTGCGATATGCGCCTTTTGAGTACGCTCTCGATCGTTTCGAAGCATCTTTTTGCCCTCGGACTCCTCAATTTCGCCGCTCTCTGTCTTGCAATAGAAATTCGCCTCGGGCGGGAATCGAACCCGCGACGGTCAAAATGTGAAGCGCGTGCGTTAGCCACCACGCCACACGGTACACGGAAGCGCGATGCTTCAGGACAGGTGATATGCTGGCGCCGGCGCGTCGACCAAGGGGTTTTGTGAAAAATCCTCTTTATTCCCGTTTCTCTTTGAGAGCTCCAAATGCGCGATTATACAAAAACACTGAAAACTTGTAAACAATCAATACAATCACAAAGAAAACGCTTAATATAAGCCCTAAAGTGTCCAGACAGTAGAATTGGATGAAGTTGTACTTGTTGGCGTGCGGTTCTAGCGTCGGAACCTCGCCGAATCGAGCCGCAAACTCGCAATGGCTCAGCAAAACGTGCTTGGGATCGGTTGGTTGGTGACGGAGGATGTCTGAGAGACGGTCGGCGTGCTTTTTGTAGTCTGGCGAATCCAGAATCCTTCGGAACGTCTCCGTGAGCTTCTCCGCGTCGGAGAGGTCGAATTTGTCGAAGACGACGGCGCCTCCGTGTCGGGCGAGCATATTCGCGTTGACGCCTTGGTCACTGAAGATTGGCACCTGGAAATTGAGAGTGATAAGAAGGCTTCATCTGTTGCACTTGAAAGTCGAGCAAATTCCCTACATTTTCGTTTTTAAACCACTCTAAAAACATGTCTTTGATGAAAGATGCACCTCGTCAAAGTTCTGGCGAAGATTTTAAATTCGCAAGCACTTTTCCAAACGTGGTTCATTTCAAATTTCAACCGATTTCTCTCGAGGTTCTCAATTTCGCCTCTCTCTGTCTTGCAATAGAAATTCGCCTCGAGTGGGAATCGAACCCGCGACGGTCAAAATGGCAGGCGCGCGCGTTAGCCATCACGCCACACGATACATGAAAGCGCGACGCCTCAGGGCAGGTGATATCGCGCGCACTCTGTCGACTCACCATAACCGACGGCACCCCGGCGTAGGCGACCTCCATAGTGCTTCCGAGACCTCCGTGCGTCACGAATATCCTCACTCGACTATCGGCAAGAAGGGCCGGTTGTGGAACCCACTTGCTCAGGACCACATTGGCCGGAAGCCGTCTGCTCAACCCCTCATCCTCCTCCTCGTACTTCCAAATGAACGTCGTCTCGGGCATCCGTCGAAAAGTGTCAATGAGTCCGGTCTTGAAGCGATCCGGCATGTCAGACGATTGGATTACGGTACCGAACGAGACGAGGATGGTGTCCTTGCGAACTGCCAGCACAGCCTCCCAGTGAGCGTCGAGCCTCGTGCTCTTCGCCGGCTCAATTGTACACCCGCCGACTTGGATCACTTTCGAGATGGTCGGAATCGAAAACGACAAGTACGGGTTGGAATTGGTGAGGAAGAAGGTGGCGGATTGGAGGATCTCCTGCCACGATCTCACTTTGCCCCCAGTCAACGCGAACGCTTGCTCGTACTGCTTATCGAAGAGCAGCCCGAACTGATTGTGATACGCCATCAATCCGACCATATCATTGAGTCGATCGAACGCAGTCGCCTCCCCTCCGTACTTGGACCCTTGCGTCGGGAAATAGTTGAGAGGGATGGGCTCCCCGACTGCGAACGCCGCCGGAGCACACCTGACACCGGTGTAGAGCGGAATTGGAGCTTTGAGTTGGAGGAAGTCGCCGAGGACTGAACAGGGAATTGATTGGAAACGAGAGAAGGCTCACTTACACAATCCGCAGAAGTCGAACGCTTCGGAGACGTGAGAGTCAAAGTTCTTGGAGAGAATCCAATTGTGTAGTTGCTTGTCGGTGAGCATTTCTGGAAAAAAAATGAAATAAACTGGTGTTTTTCTGTGACTCATTGTCAGCTGCGCGCTCCTCGCCCCGCGGCGCCACTATATCACTTGCCCAGAGGCGTCGTGCTTTCATGTATCGTGTGGTGTGATGGTTAACGCGCGCGCTTCCTATTTTGACCATCGCGGGTTCGATTCCCACTCGAGGCGAATTTCTATTGCAAGACAGAGAGAGGCGAAATTGAAAAACGGGCGAGCGAATGGGAAACTCACTTCTACACATGTGCTCAAACTCGTGGAACAAGCGGCTCGCCGCGTTGCGAGCCGTCGTCAACGGGCTTCCCGTCGGTCGTGCTTCCCAGAAGAACTTGAAGACACTGGCGTCCGAAGCGGCCGCCTTTCCCTCGGCGTCCATCTCATAGTTGACCACCTCGATGTTGGCGTTTTTCACCACCTTCTTATTCGCATAATAGTCATAGACGATGGGCTGGAGGAAGGTCTGAAAGTCAGCGGGGGAAATTTTGGGCGGTGATGTCAAAAATGTGTACACTCACAACGTTGTGTCCAGCGTCGGCGAGAATATCGGCCATTTTGCCCATAAACTTCATATGACTATAGCCAAAAATGGGGGAGATTATGAGGTAGTTGTAGCAGTAGAGTGCCGGGAGCAACAATAGAATAGCGATGATCAACTTCATTTCTCACTATCAGGGCCATTCTTTGCCAATTTTGATCTACCTTTTATACGCTTCTTATCAAGCGGAAAACAAACGCCCGCCCCGTAGTTCAGTTGCATTGAGAAACGGCATGATCAGCGCCCGAAACGCTGCGCTCTCCGCGGCGCCACACACTATTTCCCGTTTCCTTCCGTCGTCTATTTCTCGCAGTCCCAATGTCGATTTTAAATGTTGTAGACATCAAGTTGAATGTTGTATTTCGACCTGGTCTTTTGGTTCTGGTGGAGAGGCAAGAAAAAGGCGCGGAAGGGGCAAGAAGTGACTACGAACTACAACGGTTTGTTTTGGTGGACTTTTGGGGGGAAAAAGGTCAAATAGTGACGTGACGCTCTGATCGTGTTGAATTTGCGAAAATCTTTTGGTAGATCAGTTGTTCTTTGCGTTTGACTTGTGTTCCCCCTTTCCCCAAGGAAAATCGTTTTATCTCGAGATTGATAAGAGTTATCAGAAAGTTGTCAACTGGAAACTTATAGTCCTAGCTATGATCTACAAATTTGCTGTTGACAACTTTTTGATATCTCTTATCAATCTCGAGATATAATGATTTTCCGGCAGAGGTCGCCGAAGCGGTACCTCGAAGAACTCTGCCAGAGAATGATTATATCTCGAGATTGATAAGAGATATCAACAAGTTGTCAACAGCAAAGTTGTAGTCCTAGTTGTGATCTACTAATTTGCTGTTGGCAACGTTTTGATACCACTTATCCATCTTGAGATATAATGATTTTTCGGCAGAGCTCTTTAAAGCGGTACTTCGGAGAGCTCTGTCGGAGAGAATCACTATATCTCGAAATTGATAAGAGATATTGAAAAGTTGTCAACTGCAAACTTGTAGTCCTAGTTGTGATCTACAAGTTTCCAGTTGACGACTTTTCGATATCTCTTATCACTCTCGAGATATAATGATTCTCCGGGGCAGCGTTTAAGGAACTACTTCAATTCTCCCTAACCTCCAGGTTCCTGACCCTAACCAACTGGAGCTTATCATATCTTATCATATCTTATCATATCACCAACTTTCTCATTCCTCCATCCTCTCTGATGATAATCATCGTCAAAGCCCACGCGCCGCCGCCGCCGCCACCACCACTGCAATTATCTCCCTCCACAACACCATCACCACCACCTTGTTATCATGCTCACAAGACACCCCCCCCCTATCTCCACGTGTTTAGAAGGTGTAGATCAATGTCCCCCGTCATCACTCTAACCGCCGCCTATTGGATATTCACTGCGATCGGCGTTCTCGCGACGTTCTCCCAGTGTTGCCTCACGTTCTATATCCTTCACAAGTACATTTTGTGGGTGGTTTTCCTTTGTTTTTCTGATTGTTCTTTGGTCATAATCATTGTCATAATCATGAAATTTCAGAAAATCCGAGACATGGCACAAGTTGGAGTACCAGTTGATACTGTTCCGAGTGCTGTTGGACGCGTTGAATGGAGTTTCAAGTGAGTTTCATGGGGTCTTATTTACGGGCGGCCTGTTCCGGATTGTATTCCGGAACGGCCATAGGATTGTTTTCCGGAATTCCGGAAGCCCTTATCTTTCCCTTTCCGGATACCAATCGTCAAAGTTCAACCGGTTTTCCGGATGCTAGATTTCCGGTTTTTCCGTCATTCTCCGGACGCCGTACTGCCCAATTCGCATTCCTTCCGGTTTCCGGTCGTCCATTCCGGTGGTGTTTCCCGCTTGTCAATTTCCGACTACCTATAGGTGTATCCGCAGCGTACCCGCAAGTTACCCGCTGCGTGTTCGCCGGCGACGCCCCAACCGCTGGCGGACCCGCTGCGTGTCCGCTGCGTGTCCGCTGCGTGTCCGCTGCGTACACGCCAGCGGTTTAGCAGTGTATGCTCATTTCCGTGATTCTTCCGTGTTTCGTCTTCCGGATTTCCGTATCTGTTTCCGGACGCGAATGCAAGTCACTGGACACCAAGATCCATCCTCTAGCTTTCCGGAACTTTCCGGAATTCATCCGGTAACTTTTCCGTGTGTCAAACTCCAGGGAAAACGTCCCAGTTTCCGGAATTCGGTTTCCGGATATCATCAGCCCTCAATCTTTCGTTTCGAGACCCCAATGACCTTTGTTCTATCCGGTTTTCCGGTTTTCCGGATATCCAATTGCTTTCCGGAAACCTTTCGACACTTCAAACTCTTTTCTTCTCCGGTTTTCCGGACTATCCGTGACTCGATTCCAGGCCTGACCTACTTCCTCTCGAGCATCCCGGTCGTCGTCTACTCTGCGCCCTTCGACGCCACCTTCGTCATCGGTCTCGTCGGCTCGAACCTGCTCGAAATGCGCAGCTTTCTCGCCGCCGTCATCGCCGTCGAGCGAGTCCTCGCGGCGACGATCCCCCTCGAGTTCTACAAGTACAGGAACACCGTCTCCAACTATCCCATCCTCGCCTTCGTCCTCTCCACCGCCGTCGCCGCCGACACTGTCCTCATCGCCGTCTGCGACTTTCGACTCCCGCTGTCTCCAGGATGCGCCAACTTTGCGTGCTCCACTCCGCCCTGCTACCAGACCTACTCGTCCGCCACAAAAGTGATCTACTCCTCCACAAACGCCGTCTTCTCGGCGATCCTCTGCTACAAGTTGTGTTGGCTGTCGTGGAAGCGCGCTCACGTGCCCGTCGACTTTCGTCGCGCCAATTGGCTATCGCTCACCGACGGCTTGTCGACACTCACTTTTGATCTACTCCCGTCGCTGGTCTTCAACAGTGGTCTAGTTGATTCGCGGGTGAGTTGACAAGAAGTAGATGTACCTCAGAATGATTATAGGGTCTCGGGCCGGCAATGGGCACACTTCGTCAGATGGGAAGAGCGGTTGAGGCCGCTGTCATGGTGAAGCTGATGAGGAACAAGCGGGTGGTTGAGGTTAGATCCTCGGCTAGTTTTCGAATTAATGCGTTGTGATAAAGATTCTGACCGGTTTTCGTTGTGATTTGCCAAAATGTTGTGTTGTACTATCGTTCTGCCAGAGAATCGTTATATCTTGAGATTGATAAGAGATATCAAACAGTTGTAAACTGCAAACTTATAGTCCTAGTCATGATCTACAAATTTGCCGTTGACAGCATTTTGATATCTCTTATCAATCTCGAGATAAAATGGTTCTCCAGCAGAGCTCTCCAAAGGGGCACTATCTGATGCCCTCGAAGAACTCTGCCAGAGAATCATTATATCTCGAGATTGATAAGAGATATTGAAAAGTTGTCAACAGGAAACTTGTAGTCCTAGTTTTGATCTACAAGTTTGCTGTTCACAGCATTTTGATATCTCTTATCAATCTCGAGATATAATGATTCCCCGGCAGAGCTATGGCATGGCACTCTTGAAGTTTTGACGTTATCCTATCTCGTGGTACTTCTAAATGTCCCCAAACACCGGGAAATAGCTTTTCAGGCATTTTAATGATCTACATGCAGAATCTGAGTGGAACTGATGCTCGCTGAGCCAAACTGTCCTCATTGAAAGTTTGGGTTCATTCTTCACTATTCGAACTTTGTTTAGGTGGACTTTTAGATGACGTGCCACTTCTAAATGTCAAGTTATTCCATCAGGAGTATAGTAACATGTTATTAGTTCTCTCGTACGTATTCAGTTGAAATCTAAGCTCAAGTAGATCATTTTTCACGGTGTTGTACTATTGAGAAGTTCTAGTGCTTTATTAGCAATTCCTAAATGACGTGGCGTTTTGAATCATGTTTCTTATCATTTCCCTTATCTTTCTTCAAAATCTAGGCTCAAATAGATCATTTTTCACAAAGTCTGCTCCTGAGAAGTTCTAGCCAATTCGCGATGACTTCGCTCCACCTACTCCATCATTATTTCGGTCCCTTATCATTTCCCTTATCTTTTATCAGAATCACAGCTCAAATAGAGCCCTACTACACTCTCTCCTCCCCAAGATCAAACTAACACTTTTTGTTGCTCCCTGCCCCCTGACTCCGTGCAAATTCTCCCCCCTTTCCACGCTTCACCGGTCCCGCTAATAGGCATGAGATCATTCTTCGTACCTAGTACATCTATATCAGTCGTATCCTTATCAGTATACTTATCAGCCCCTATTCCCTCCCTCCAAATGCCCTCTCTAGCGCCGTGCTTAATGTCGACGTTGGGATGTGTCTCCTCGTTCTTCGCCGCCTCCATCGGCTTCTTCAACGTCCACATGGTGCTGAGTCATCCGTTTTTCCGGAAAAAGTACGAATATCAAATGTTCTTCTTCCGGTTTCTAGCGGATTTCAACATGACCGCTTTCTGTAAGTCAAGACTAACATTGGTTGCCATCGATGTCCAGAGCTCTGCCGGAGAATCGATATATCTCTAGATTGATAAGTGGTATCAAAAAGTTGTGAACGGTCAACTTATAGTCCTGGTTGTGATCTACAAGTTTCCAGTTGACAACTTTTTGATATCTTTTATCAATCTCGAGATATAGTGATTCTCAGGCAGAGCTCTCCAAGGGGGATACTATCTGATGCCCTCGGAGAGCTCTGCCCGAGAGAATCCTTATATCTCAAGATGGATAAGTGGTATCAAAAAGTTGTCAACAGCAAACGTGTAGTCCTAGTTATGATCTACAAACTTGCCATTGACAACTTTTTGATATCTCTTATCAATCTCGAGATTAAGTGATTTTACGGCGGGCCTATTCCAGCCGCCGTCTACTACTTCCTCCTAATCGTCTCCGTGCACAACGGAGCCGATGAGTCCCTGGCGACCGTCGAGTACTGGCTCGGGCTCATCGTCTCGAGCTCAGCGACCGTCCGCGTCGTCACCTCGTTCATGATCGCCGTCGAGCGCACCCTCGCCGTCTACTTCCCCGCCTCCTTCTTCCATCATCGCTCTAAAATACCCAAACTGCTACTCCCGCTGCTCGCCGCTTCCTTCGGCCTCATCGACAACTTCATCCTCTACGTCATCTGCGGCTACCGCTTCCTGCCAAACCTCTCCTGCGTCATATTCACTTGCCAGATCAACAGCTGCTTTCTCAAGTACTACTCGATGAATAAGACTGTTAGTGGGTTATCAGGTTGGGAAAATCCGCGATCCTAGACTTGTAGATAATGTACGGTAGCACTGGAACAGTGTTGGTGGCTCTTGTTATCAAGCTCTTCGTTATCAACCACCACCACGAGAGGCTGTCCAGAGTCAATAAGCTCGCGTTGATTGACGCTGTCATCGTGTTGTTCTTCGACTTCTCCTCGTCGTTTATAGCTGCCCGAGGCATATTTACCTATCAGGTGAGCCACCCGAGAGCCATGCCCCCCCCCCCCGAAAACCCCAGTGGGATTCCAGGAGATTGGGCCGTATGACGCTGCTCCGAAGATGCTCGGCAGAGCCATCGAGGCGTTCATCGTCGCTGTGCAGCTGACGCGGGCCATGTCGTCGCCGGCGGTGCCTTCGAACACTCGACACTCGACGAATAAGCACGAGAGTTTGCGACACAGTATTCATAATTCTATCCATCCGTGAATAAAAGAGAGAACGCCTAACTGGTCGGGGTCTCTTTGATGCCCTATCTTTAGAGCAGTTCCTTGAGCTCCAGAAAGATATGTCTATGAGGTTTGTTCCAGAAATGGATTAGGCACTTTAAACTGAACACTTTCCCTCTAGAACACACAGCCGTATTCTTGAACTTTAACACATTTTATGGCAGTTTCAAAATTGGTCTATCGCTAAACCGCTGGCGTGTACTCAGCGGCTATAATCGGATCTGCGTGTACGCAGCGGACACGCAGCGGGTAACTTTCGGCCGCTGCATACCACCAGCGTGTACTCGACGTACACGCCAGCGGTTTAGCAGTGTCAGTATCCAGTCAACTAGCTCAATCACCATAACGTTGAAAGACTGTCCGAAAATGGTCATTTGTATTCGTATTTATTTATTCATAGTTGTAAATATAACAGTAAAGGTTGGATAGAGTGAGTTGGGAATGAATAGAAGATAAGATGACGATGTGCTTACTGAAGGTATTACAGAAAACGTCAAGCTTGAGGTCGGTGGAGGGGAAGTGGGAGAGGATGGACTCCCAATTGTAGCGGGCCATAAGAGAGGAGAGCTTGGTGAAATCGCATTTGTAGTAGTTAAGTTTGAGTGATTGGGACTGATGAAGTGGGCGAGATGGGTGGGGAAACAGGTTAAAGCGGAAGTTTATAGAGCGGTGGTCGGATAATAGGAAGGGATCGGAAGGAGTGAGACCGAAGATCAGATCGAGAACATTGCCTGATGAGTTAGTTAGCAATCTGGTGGGGAAACAAGCAAGTTGAGTGAGGGAGGAAAGCGTCATGAATCGGTGGATAGAGGAGGGGAGATTGGCTGTGGGTTGGATATTCCAATCAATGGAAGGAAGACCCAGGATAAGGTAGTTGAGGCAAGGGTCGTTTGTGAGATCTGACAGGTGGGAGAAGAGTGATTGTGTTTGGGAAGCGGGGGTATTGGGGGGGGGGTCTATATGCAATGATGAAGCGGGTTTAGATTGCGGATCATCGATGGAGCACATCTCGCGCACAGATGAGAGGAATATAGAGGATTGGGTTGAAGAGGTGGGGACAACAGCAATTTAGATTTATGGTACAATATAACGCCTTCAGTCAAACCAAATTTGGATAACAATGCAAAACTCCCCTTCTGAAAACCTCAGGGGGCACATGATATTTCCTCATATCCTCGGCAAACTTCTTCTTGTAGTCTTTCGCCAAATGAGTCTTCTCCTCCATCATGATGCTCTCCAAATAGATCACGTGGCAAAAATCATTCTCCTCTTCTGCTTGGTCAAGCGAATTCTTCAGACAGGTGTACTCAAAGCGTTCATTTATGAACTTGTCCTTCTTCTTGATGAGTTCCGGAAGGTCTTCACTTTTAGCCGACAGCTTCTTAAGAGAACACTTGGCATCATAGGCAACATCGTGCTGCTTGTGCAATTGATCACTAATACGTTTGTGATTCCGGATGGCTTTCTGTTGATCCAGAAACACGTTCTTTTCCGGATTCACGGTGTACACCCGAATCCGTCCTTGTATCCTTTCGTCGATCTCTTCGAGTTCTTGACTGCTCAATGTCTCCTCGTTTCCTTGACTAATGTTCGCTAACACATCTTCCATTTTCTTCACAGTCCTCTCATAATCATCCGCATCCTCTGAACGCTCTTTCGAACTGAGAAGCAATTTGTGCAATTGTTCAAAGATTTTTTTTTGTGTAATTCGCAATCGGCATTTCATTCTCATCATGGATCGCTCAGAATGACTCATCTCGTCGGAAATCGGCTTCAATTCACGGATCATTTCATCTTCATGCCAGAGAATATCTATGTCCCACGCGCTTCTCTTGTACACAATCAATCGTTTTTGCATATCAGTCTTGGCTTTCTGTTCCTCTTTGGCGTACATCTGATCCATCAGTGTCCCGAGAATCGTGTAGATCTCAATGTCCACTACCTTATCGCGAATGATCTTGATAAAGTGCTCAATCCGATGCTCCGCATGCTCTCCATCACTGGCACATGTGGAACAGATCGACATGCTCTTCGCCTTCAGAAATGCTCCGATAATCGTCGTTCCTGTGGTGTTCAATATATATTTCTTGGCGGTTTGCCTCACGTGCCCCGACTTCAGAGCACAATCGACGCAAATGCGCAGCTTCTCCGAGTGATCTCCACATTCGCCACAAGGTCCTGCGTCTTTATTCTGAAGAAGATCAGAAGATCGTGAAGAATGGAAATCTCGAGAGCTACTCACCATCTGATTGTTGACAAATTCTCGAATACTCTGCTCCGTGAGCTCATTCCTCATCAATTGTTGGATCTTCAAGCCCGCATAATTGATGACAGGCTTCGAAAACGCTTCCTCCTTATCACAAATTGGACAGCCTAGCGGGGAGAAATGAGTCTGGCAGTGTAGGCAAATGGAATGATTACAAGTTCCCGTGCACGGTTTTCGGGTGTCATCTGGAATGAAGTGGAATGGGATAAAGCTCAATTGCAAAGTCTCACCATAGAATTTGTAGCAGTTGACGCAAAAAATCGATGAGAGGAATGACATTTGAAAGTAGAAAAGGAAGAGTGGGCGTTTAAGTGACGCGAAGAGGAGAGAAACGATGGAAAACGACGAGTGAGCAGTCGTTGTTTCTTATCAGTCAGTGAATATTAGTGTTAGCAAGAACTGAATTTGCAAATAACAATCAGTGGTGAGGGATGGTCTTGAGCATTGTGAACAAAGTTACGCGTACTTTTCGAATGACTCCCTTGACGGCGAATTCAGATTGTCCGGATGTGAACAAATGGAAAAGGAAGATAAGGAAACATATCCAGACTTCTGATGACGGGAGGTGTATTGTTCTGTATCGTTCCAGAGATGAAACACCATGTTTCTAGTGCGCGTAAACACCTTCAGTTCAAATTGGAACTCGATTGGAACGTTTTCCGTTTTGATGTTAGATATGAACCGTGACAAAGAAGAAACAATCGGACACTACTTTCGGATCTCTTACAATGATAACATATGCACCACTCCCTTCCCGATTTAGCAACTATTGAGGCTCCCTCTGCCTTCAGGATCACCACAACTTTCCATCTCCGGAGCAGCCGTCAACTAGAAGTGGTCAAGCAGCCAATTGGAACCAAATGGTCAATTCTGCTCGGAGACACTCACGAAGTCAGCTATTTTATTTTTCCCTTATTCTTAGTAGTTTACATTCATTCGTTATATCCGATTCCAAAGAAACAGAATTGGGTTGGAATTTTAATCAGTTTCTGGTCAATCAGGGGTAGTTGCTCAATGCGACAGTCTGCACCCTCTCATCTCTAACATGCTCAAAAAATCGATAACCACCATCCTGCCACGTGGAATGTGCGGTCGGGTGGCAGATGGACGGCCACTTGTTCATTCCCCTCCCCCTCTCTCCCTCTGTTCAGTGATGGTTCTTACTGCAATTTTTCCCCGAAACATTTCGATTTCTTCAATATTGATTGATTTTCAGATTCGAAGATCCAGGATGCACACAACACACTAGCAAATGGAAGAATCGAGCAGCATGTTGGAATGGAGGTACGCTCATTTTCACACATTTCAACAGTTCGGGTAGATCTCAATGCTTACATACTTCTCGGGAATGATCGTGCTGAGGAAACCCTCATATTTGAAATTTCTTGTTTCGCGCGTGATGGGAATTCAAAATATGCATGTCTAACGGGAGTGAATACCAGTTTTTGTTACAAGGTAGAAAATTAAACCATTCATTCATTATTCAAAAATAACTCAAAACTCCGCCTCCCAGAATCTCCTCCTCCAGTTCGTACTTCTTCTGATCCTCAATGAACTTTCCAACATAGCCAGACGGATCATCATCTCCTCCGTTCACATCCCACCTCATCTTCACACTTTCAATATAGACAACTTGACACAAAGAGTGCTCCTCGACTGCTTGGAATAGGGAAGTGGTGAGACGATCGTGCTCAATGTGCTCATTTCTCAACTCCTCCACTGTCTTCTGAATGTCCGTAACACCATCTCCCCTCATCAAGTGCACTAGAGCGAACTTGACACTGTTGATCGTCTCCAGCTGCTTGTACACTCTGTCCCGACACCCTTTGACTCTATCTATGGCCTTCCGTTGATCCAGAAACACGTTCTCTTCAGGGTTCTCTGTGTACTTCCGAATCCTCTCTTTCACTTTATCGTTGATCTCTTCGAGTTCCTTACTGCTCAATGTCTCGTCTTCCCGGATAGTTCTCCCTAGAACCTCTTCCATTTCCTCTTGAAACTTCCCGAAGGCTTCTGGATCTTCGATGGCCTCCTCGGAGTCCTGAAGCTTGGTGCTCATCAGTTGGAACACGTCTCGATGGGCCATTGCCAACCTCCACTTCATCCTCATCATGGATCGTTTCGAGGGGAGCGCCTCCCTCTCCCGTTGCCTTTCGAGTTCCATGAGCCACGCATTCCTCTTGCAAGCGCTCAAAATCCGTTGACATTGACTCGAAGACCTCTCTGCCTCTTTGGCGTACACCCGATCCATCAGTCTTCCGAGAATCGTGTAGATCTCAACGTCCACTAACTTCTCCGAGATGATCTTGAGAAAGTGCTCAATCCGGTGCTCCGCATGCTCTCCATCACTGGCGCATGTGGAACAGATCGAGATGCTCTTCGCCTTCAGAAACGCTCCGAGAATCGTCGTTCCGTTGACATTCGTCAAGTATCCGTCGAAAGTTCGCTTGACGAGCCCCGACTTTTGACCGCAATCGACGCAAATGCGCAGCTTCTCCGAGTGATCTCCACATTCGCCACAAGGTCCGGAGTCCTTCTTCTGCAGTAGATCAAAAGATCATGAAGAGTGGAAATCTCGAGAGCCACTCACCATCTGATTGCTGACAAATTCCCGAATACTCTGCTCCGTGAGCTCATTCTTCATCAATTGTTGGATCTTCAAGCCCTCATAATTGATAACAGGCTTCGAAAACGCTTCCTCCTTATCACAAATTGGACAATCCGACGGGGAAAGACGAGTCTGGCAGTGCAGACAAATGGAATGATTACAAGTTCCCGTGCACGGTTTTCGGGTGTCATCTGGAATGAAGGCAATGAATAGAGCCACTGCTAAACCGTTGGCGTGTACGCCGAGTACACGCTGGTGGTACGCAGCGGACACGCAGCGGCCGAAAGGGCAGGAAGCTCAATCTCACCATAAAAGTCATTGCAATTGACGCAGAAGATCGATGAGAGGAATGACATGTGGAAAGAGAAAAGTGACAAGAAAGAGTGTTATCGTTATCAGCTGATAGTGTTAGCAAAGCAAAGAGTCTGTGCAACAACATTGGGAAGAGTTGAGGAATAGTTCCTTGAAGCTCTCCCGCCTTCGGAACGTTGTTTGATGTTCAAAGACCATAATAACTGTTTATTCATCAAAAAAGACCACGAGTAACTCTCGATTCATCTCTCCGCAGCGAACGGATCCTCGGGATGCTCGGCGACGTTGGGCCACCAGAAGAGTCGCTCCGGCTTCGGCTTCCCGTGCGTCTCGAGCAAATTCACATCGTGAGGTGACATTTTGAAGTCGAACAGGTTGATGTTCTCCTCGATTCTCGCCTTGTTCGTCGATCGGGGAATGACTACGATGCCCATCTCGACGGTGGCTCGGAGGAGGATCTGAAAGAGCACTGCTCGGGAGAATCGATATATCTTGAGATTGATAAGAGATATCAAAATGTTGTCAACTGGAAAGTTGTAGTTCTAGTGTTGATCTACCAGTTTGCAATTGACAACTTTCTGATATCTCTTATCCATCTCGAGATTTATCGATTCTCCGGTAGAGCTATACCTGCGCATTTGTCTTGTTGTACTTGGCAGCCAACGCGCGAACATTCCGATCATTCATCTCGTTGTCCGCATTCTTGGTGTTCTCAAAAAGCGGCCGCCCATTCGACGCCACCACATTCATCCGTCCCGGAGACCCCAGTGTCGCGTAGGCAGTGACAACGATATTGTGACGTTTGCAGAGCTCTCGATGGGCTTTTTGCGGGAGATAAAGGTGGAGTTCCAGTTGGGACACGTGGATTGGCACCTTGTGGATGCGCATGACGCGCTCTATTTGGGATTCGTTAAAGTTCGAGACGCCAATCGATTTGGCAAGTTTAAGGTTGTAGAGGTTCTCGAATCCCCTCCAAATGTCCTCGACTTTGACGTCAACTCGATGCGAACCGTCTTCCTGAAAGCTAACCAATATATCTTGAGATTGATAAGCGATATCAAAATATTGTCAACTAGAAACTTGTAGATCAAAAGTAGGACTACAATTTTGCAGTTGACAACTTTTTGATATCTCTTATCACTCTCGAGATATAACGATTCTCCGGCAGCGTGTCGCTCCATTCGAAGCAATACGGTATGTGGAAAAAATCTCCACTGACCTTGAACTCTAAAACACCCTCTAACTCACATTAGTGGCCGCCGGAATGTGCGCCAAATACAAGTCGACATAGTCCAACTGCAACCGCTCCAGCGATCCCCTCAACGCCTTCTCGACCACATCGGGCGCGATCTCATGACAGAACGCCTTCGTGGTGATGAACAACTCCTCTCGCCGGACGACGCCGTCGCGGAACAACTCGGCGAGCACCTCGCCAATATCCGTCTCGTTCTGATACAACGTCGCCGTGTCGATGTGCCGATAGCCGGCGAGAATCGCACTCCGCACCGCTTGTTTTCCCTCGTCGCCAGTTGTCTGGGATTGAGAGATATGGAAAAGTTGTCAACTGGAAACTTGTAGTCCCAGTCTTGACCTACAAGTTTGCAGTTGACAACATTTTGATATCACTTATCAGTCTCGAGATATGATGATTCTCCCGAGCAGAGCTCTCCAAGGGGTATTATCGACGAACCCTACAGGAGAATGATCATATCTCAAAATTGATAAGAGATAGCAGAAAATTGTCAATAGAAAACTTGTAGATCAAAAGTAGGACTACAAGTTTGCAGTTGAAAACTTTTTGATATCTCTTATCAATCCCGAGATATATCGATTCTCCGGCAGCTCCTACCTGCCACGTGCCCAAGCCAACACTCGGCATTCGGACGCCATTCGAGAGAAGGAACGCGGGAACCAAAGTAGCCGAAGACATTATTTTGCGCAGGCCGTACAGGTGGCACTTCTTATTTATACATACACACACACACTTGTCGCGCCACCCCCCTCCCAATCCTCATTATCGAATTAAAGCGGAAGACCTTGACGACGGACAAAAAAACAAATTGTTTGCGTTAGATAGACTGTACGTTTATTGAGGCGACGAATGAGGGGAAAATGACGAGTAGGGGAGAGAGAGAGAAGGACAATAAATAATTATATACTTATACATATATATACAGTTTGAACTCTTGAACTCATTCGGCCTTGAGAAGACCCAACTCCTTGCGAACCTCGTCGCGAATCTGCGCCTCGAACTTCTTGCGGTACTTCTCCTGGATGTCGCGCTCGTGGCTCGCCCACGCCTCTCTGCCCAGCAGCCACTTGACGTCGAAGTTGGTGCGAGCGATGAGTTGGTTGGCGCGCTTCCTGCGCTCGACCGTCGTCCGCGACAGCTTCGCCAGACGCATTGCCTTGTACTCGAGGTACTTCTCGATGACCTTTTCGTCGTGGTCGGCCAGGATTGCCACCTGGAAAATGCTAGCGTTCAATAGAGCGCGATCGCTTGGCCGGTAGAGGTCCTACTATGAAAGTGCGCTCTATTGGACTGTACAAACTGGAGCGCGACTGCCAAGCGGGTCAGCCCTTGTGAAAGTGCGCTCTATTGAAACTAAGTCATGAAACCGGACTTGCTTAGCACCCCTATTCAATCTGTGTGCAAGTGCGCTCTATTGAACCTCGACAATTTGTGTCAAGAGCGCACTAGTCCGTAGAGCGAGCTTCCTCAGCTTAGCTCCCCCCCCCCCTATTCAATCTTTATTATCGTTGAATCTCAAAATCGGAGTTGACCATAAAAATTCAAACGCTCACGTGAGATATCTCGCAGCAAAAATCGCCGAAACGTTCTGCGTCTCTGAAGCCGAACTACACGTTTCAGCGTTTACAACTCTTTTTTGGCTGCGAGATATCTCACGTGAGCGTTTGAATATTTATGGTCAACTCCGATTTTGAGATTTAACGATAATCTTTACTATTATTAAAGGGCAATTCTGTGTGTTTGTCTGTCCGTTTGTTTGTCCGCAGACTTTTCTCAGCGCCTACTGGACCGATTTCGACCGTTTTTGGACAGGCGGGTCAGAAAAGTTGGCCCGATGATGCACAAGAATTTTTTAAGCGATCGGTGAAGTCTGACGCCTTCTGGAGCACATTTTCTGCTTTTTGGCTTGATTTCCGTCTTCATTTTTGAATGGACACATGTCGACACGCCGAATTTAGACGTGTGAACAAAATCTTTCGGAAGCATTTCTAAAATAAGACGACAGGCAAAACTGCGGAGCCCAGGCTGAGAGGCGGCGTCAGCCGCCTCGATTAGCCTGGTCTGTGTGAAAGTGCGCTCTATTGGACTGAGCCAAAGATTGGCATTATACACCCAGGCATTATACACATAAGCTCCGTGAGAGATTGAAGCGATAATTCCCTAGCAATTTCCCCCTTCCCCCTTCGAATTTGACACTCCGCACTTATCCCCTCTCCCCTCCCAAAACTCACCGCAAACTCGCCACTCAATCCCTTCGTACGTTTGTCCGGGTTCTGCTCGAGCCACTCCTCGATCGAGTTGTCCAACGCCATCGCCGACTGGAAGCCGCGATGCCACGTCATCATGAAGAGCGGCACGCGAAGGCGTTGATAGTAGCGACGGAGTTTGGCGCGCGCCGCCTCGGTCTGCGTCACGTAGCCGGGAAAGAACTCGTAGAACTCTTGAATGGCGGCCACGTACTCGATGGACATGACGTTGAATTGGGGTTTGGGGAATGTTTCGCGATAGAGATCGACCAGGTTGGAGAGCATCTTTGGAAGGGGCATGGTTGGGGCGGCAGGCGGGCGGGCGGGCGAAGGAAATGAAAATCGAACACACAGACACGCGCGCAGCCTATACTACTAGCCAAGTGAAAAGCCGTGTGTGAGAGGGGCGGGCAAGGGGCGAGACGGCGAGAGAGTGCTCAAAAAGGCACGTGCGCGGCGTTGTTGTTGTGTACGTGTGTGTGTCTCGCTCGCTTGATTGATTTTCCCCCCTTCCCCCCTCCACTGCAGTAGCCGCGAGCCGGGAGGTGATAAGAGAGTGATAAGGGAGAAAGAGATCAGGCGGCTGCTGGTCAGTCACATGTTTCACGGGGCAGATGTTCTCGCTTTCCAGCTGACTGATCTAATCGCTATACTACAAAATGGGGCCCGATGCATAATGAGACATCTGTCCATTTGTCAAGAGGAACCGGTTATCCAGAGAAAGAGAGAGATTCGATTTTTATATGTTTATTTCAAAAAGTATGTATATGTACACGGAAAAATTTATACAAAGTTTATACAAAGAGCCACTAGCGGATGCGATCCCGAGGAGAGCATAAAAGATATCAAAAAGGTGTCAAGAGCAAACTTGTAGATCAAAACTAGGACTACAAGTTTGCTCTTGACAACTTTTTGATATCTCTTATCATGCTCGAGATATATTGGTTCTCTCGGGCAGCGTCTAGGATGCCTCGAATAGAGAGGCACCCCGCTGGAGAATCAGTATATCTTGAGATTGATAAGCGATATCAAATAGGTGTCAATTGCAAACTTGTAGATAACAACTAGAACTACAAGTTTCCTGTTGACAACTATTTGATATCTCTTATCAATCACGAGATATAATGATTCTCCCAGGTAGAGCTATCCGGGGGGCCATTTCAATGGGGATTCGATAGTAGAGACGGTGTTATCATTATCATTATCATTATCATTATCATCAAGAAGACATTCCCTCTTGAGACCGGGGGGTAGAAGAGGATGGAAAAAGGGGGAGAAACCCGTTGGAGACGACGGCTAAGGGGGTGGCGATGGTGTGGTGGGATGATGCTCAGATCATCTCGTACTCGAGATCGTCCACATCCTTCTCCTCAATCTTCTCCAACTCCTCAATGTCACTTCCATCATCGTCATCGTCATCGGAAGCATCCGACGAATCGGAGAGATTCTCGAATTCCGAGTTGTCCGATGAGTCGTCGACGGGCGGCACCTTCGCCTTGGAAGGCTCTGGGATGGTGACCTGAGCAATCTGGAAAGATAAGAATGATAAGAAGATCTGATAACAAAGCTGACCTCTTGCTCCGACGGCTCCAAATTCTCCAAGCTCAACTCGGCCATCACGTTCTCCAACTTCTTGCCCTTGTTGCTCTTCCCCACCGGCTTCGCCACCTTGAACTTCTTCACCACCTTCGTCTTCTCCGTCTTCAACACCTTCTTGGCTTTGGGTCGCGACGTCGTGACGCTCGACAGCGGTTCTGGAGCTGGCGCTGGAACTTGAGCTTCTGGAGCTTCTGAAGCCTCTGAAGCTTCTGGCTCCACAGCCACCACCGTCTCGGGCTTGGTGAGCTCGCAAGTCATCACCACCTCACTGATAGCTTTCGAGAGCTCCGCGAGCTCCTTGTCCTCGGCATCGGTCGCGCTGACGGTCTTGGAGGTCTTTGAAGGAACCACTGGCACTGGAGCCGGAGCGGCGCTCTCCTCTGGCGGCACCACTTGAAGGTGACGCTTCACATCCAACGCCATCTGCCGCTTCGCGTTTCTCTTCGCCTCCTTCGCCGTCGCGCGCGTCTTGTACCGTCGGTAGCGCGCCATGAACGTCATGTTGTGTCCGGAGAGGATTTGGATCTGAAACGAAGATGACTTCCACGTCTTCACGAGTAGCACTTCCTCACCGCCATATCGCCATTGACGTCGGGCTGCTTGCGCGAGGCGATCATCCGATCAAAGTGCCGCTCCAACTTGTGCACATGGAAAAACGTGTGCTTGTCGGGCAGCATCGAGAACCGATTGATGTCCGCCGTGATGCTCATCATGCACAAATCGTTGTGCTGACTCGGCTGATAGACCTTGATGTAGGCGTAGAACTCGTCGACGCGCTCCGGCGAGCCGACGTACGCCTTCGTGTAGGCGTTGTGGACGGTCTCGCGCAACGCCACAATCGGCTTTTTGACGGTTTTTTTGAGCGCGCGCAAGTTCTCGACGACGGCCGTGAGTCCCATCTTGGTCCTCCTGGAAGAAGTAGAAGAAGCGATATTGATCGAGGCGGATGAATACGACACGGGACGGAGGGGAAAGCGAAAAGAGGACGTGTGACTAGTCTCTGCTTGACTATACAACAACTAGTGGGGAGGGGGACGGAGGGTGGTAGAGACCCAGAGACGCAGAGGGGCAATCTCCCTCTCTCGGAGAACGCGCGCAGAAAGCGAGAGAAGGAGGCGTGGTCCCGTGTAGGTGAGAGGAGGGAGCCAGGCAGGCACGAGGCGGGCAATGGAATGGCGGGGATCTTGTCTCAGCTGGGTGGATGCCGCAGAGAGAGGAGAGGAGCAGACGGGAAAACGGTCACTCGCGCCTCCGCCGCCCCGCCGCGGTCAGCTGACCACCCCTCATCCCCCCCCCATTCCCAAGGGGGAATGGGAATGGGAGACGACGGAGAGTGTTCGGGGTGGCGGGGTAAACAAGCCGCTGGCTGGCTGGGCGATGACGAAGCAATCCCAGGGAGCCGGCTCCTCCAATAATAACAAGTAGAACGGGGAGAGGGGAGAGGACAGTGTATTTGCTCTTTATCACTATCTCTCACTCAGCTGGCGGCGCCGCGCCTTGTTTATTTATTTTCCCGAGCGCACGTTTCGCAATCGCCACCACATCGATTCCCCCCCCCCCCCCCACCAGTTCCCATTCAATTTCCGGAACTCCGAAAGGAAACACACATATCAGCTGACGACTAGTACAACTTTTGCACAAAGGTACACTCCCCCCCCCCCCCCCCCACTTATTTGCATACGTTTCGCGCGTGGGGCGGTCGCATTTTGTTTTGACACCAAGCCAGAGCCAGAGCCATGTTTGACGATACTCTTGGAGGGCGGGGGGGGGGGGCGATGATGATCACTGTCTCTGTCTCCCGGGGGCAAAGGGAGAAGGGGGAGTACAAGTTGAGAACAACACACGTTTCCTGTTTCGCCAGGTGGACTCTCTCTGTGATGACATGTGATTTGGGGAGGAAGGGGGAAATAGGGCGCGCGGATGGATGGGATGAATGAATGTGGTTTTTCATCTCGGGAAGGGTGACGCAATACAATATCGTCGACTTTGAGGGTCTGGCCTAGTTAGGGTATCAATGAAAAGTGACCACTTTTTCCTATCATGGTTCTCGAAATTGGAAGCTCAACTTTGCACGTTTTGCATTTCAAAGCCACGCATTCAAAATTATCAAGTAAGATGTGTAAATTGTAGGAAAAACGCTCCTCTTCAACTTTCTAATTGACCAATTTTCTCTATCTCTTCTGGGTTTTGAGATATTTCGAAAATAGTGGGCCGCACCTCCCTGCAGGCTCTTATGACGTCATCAACTTTAAGCGTCCTTAACTTTTAAGTCGCGCTATTAAAATTACTAAGTAAAATGTGGAATTTGTAGGAAAAACGCTTCTCTTCCACTTTCTAATTGACCGTTTTATTCTATCTCTTCTGGGTTTTGAGATATTTCGAAAATAGTGGGCCGCACCGCCCTGCAGGCTCTTGTGACGTCATCAACTTTAAACGTCCTTAACTTTTAAGTCGCGCTATTAAAATAGTCAAGTAAAATAGGCAATTTGTAGGAAAAACGCTCCTCTTCAACTTTCTAATTAACCACTTTTCTCTATTGCTCGTGGTTTTTGAGATATTTCGAAAAAAGTGGGCCGCACCGCCCTGCAGGCTCTTGTGACGTCATCAACTTTAAACGTCCTTAACTTTTAAGCCACGCATTAAAAATTGCCAAGTAAGATGTGGAATTTGTAGGAAAAACGCTCCTCTTCAACTTTCTAATTGACCACTTTTCTCTATCTTTTGTGGTTTTTGAGATGGATTACATTTTTCGAGCACCACCACTTTTTTTTCTATCGAATCATTGACGTAGGTTCGCACGTGTCGTGTCTCAACGCCGAGTGATCAAAATCCTTAGATCAGGGTTTCAATTGATAGGGAATTCGATTTTCTATAGCTTATCAGTTTATCAGTTTGCTGTATCATTTATGGATTTCGAGATTAGGCAGATTAGAGAGCGCTAACAACGACTCGAACTTTGCACACCTATAACTCGGCGATTTGTAAATGTGAAAACATGTGAAAAAGCGAATCGCTAGCAAATTTGCTCCTCTTCAACTTTCCAGTTGATTGTTTTTCTCCAACTCCCACGGTTTTCCAGTTATTTCCAGTTTTCTGATCCGCCCACTATTACCACCCAAGTAAACAGACAGATTATCGAATGACGCTCACAAGTGTATATATATATCAAAGTAAAAGAAAAATATCGTACAGAGAAGGAAAATTCACATGAAATATGAGAAAATAGCAAAATAATCATCAGGAGACGTGGAAAATTAAAAATAAAAGAGTCAAGGGGCGAAAAATGAACTTGGAGACTTTCGAGAAGAAAAATGTACAATGGACGGGAATTGGGGGGGGGGATGAAAAGGACAAAGATGGTATGGTTGGTTGGGTAGATCAGTAACAAGTACACGGACAGGAGAGATGGAACCTGAAGGGGGGACTGTACACGCGTACATTATGGAGTGGGGGCGAGGGGGGAACAAAAGTTCAGAGAATCGTTTCGGTGACCAGAGATGGAGATGGAGATGGAGATGGATGGGAAATAGTTGGAGTTGCGGAATGAATGAGAAGCGAAGCAGAAAAAAAATAGAAGCGGGCGGTGTTTTTACAGCTTTTTTACAATTCGGGGAGGATCAAAAGAGCTCTCCGGAGAGCTTTTGGAGCTCAAGGAAGGTTTGCAAGAGATTGGGGAAGTGTAGGAGAGTTTATGAGAGTTCAGGGACATTCAGGAAAGTTCAGAGGTTTCCGGGGGAGTTTGGGAGAAGCTTGGAAGGTTCTGGGAAGTTTCAGAACGAGAAGGTTCTGAAGGCAATTGGGAGCACCTGGAAGCTCCTGGAAGCTCCTAGAAGGTTCTGATGCTCCGAGAAGCTTCTGAAAGCTCGTGAGAGATCCTGGAAGCTTCTAGAAGCTCTAGAAGGCTCCTAGAAGGCTCTAGAAGCTCCTGGGAACTCCTGAAAGCTTCTGAAAGCTCCTGGAAACTCCTGGAAGCTCTAGAAGGTTCCTAGAAGCTCCTGGAAGCTCTTGCAAGCTCAGGAAGCTTTGGGAACCTTCTGGAAGCTCCGAGAAGCTCCGAGAAGCTCTGAGAAGCTCCTGAAAGCTCCTGGGAGCTTCTGGAAGCTTCTGGAACCCTCTGGAAGCTTCTGGAGGCTCATGGAAGCTCCTGGGAACTCCGGAAATCTTCTAGAGGCTCTTAGAGATTCAAGAAGCTCGGAAAAGTTCGAAAAAGCTTCAGAGAGCTCAAAGAAGGTAGGAGCTCCAAATATCACCTAGATGCTCAAGAGAGCTCCTGGAAGCTTCTCAAAACCCCCAAAACCTCTCCAAAACACCCCCTGGGAAACCATATATACGGGCCGAAATTTAGAGCATCTCGTACTCCAGCGCATCGACGTCCTTCTCCTCGATCTTTTCCAAATCCTCGTCCTCCTCGGACTCGTGGAGCTCCTCCTCCTCCTCGTCCTTTGCGTCCTCCTCCTCTTCCTCTTCCTCATCCTCATCCTCCGAGCACGTGGAGCACGAATCGTCGTCGTCCACCTCCTCCTTCTCCTCCTCCTCCTCGACGACTACATTCTCCCCTTCGTGCACTTTGACGGCACTAGTCGCCTGAATCAGCTGCTCGACGACCTCGTTCAACTTGGCCGCCACGTCGTCGGCCTGCTCCTCGGCCTCCTGCGACGTCTTCACCTCCTCCTCCTCCACTTCCACGATGGCCGCAGCCGCCGCCGGAATCACCTCGGCCACCGTCGCATCCTTGGCGCTGGGCGAGAGATCGCCGAACGACGCCGCCACCACCACCGGCTTCAACGGCTTCCGTTGGAGCAACTCGGCGGTTCGCACCTTCATTCGCGCATCTCGCATCGCCGCCAGCATTTTCGCCTGTAATCAGTGATTATCAGTGAGTCGATTATCAGTGAGAGGGGTGTCTTACATCCTTGCGCACCTTCTTCAGGTGCTGCTGATTCTTCTTGACCTCGGTCCGACGCTTGTACCTCTGGTAGAGACGCATGAACGCCGCGTTGTGGTTGGCGAGGATCTCGATCTGGAAATTTGAAAATTGAAAATTTTTCAAAAATTCCAAAAAATTTCGAAATTTTTGCAAAATTTTTTTTCTTTTTTTCCTTCAATATACTCTTGATTTCTGCTGAAATCATGATTGTGCACTACAGAAAAATCTACAAAAATTGAGAAAAAATGTTTTTTGAAAATTTTCGATTTTCAGTGAAAAAATTGAAAAAAAAATTTTTTTTCAAAAATTTTTTTTTTTAATTTTCACAAAAACCAGCCCAATTTGATGAAAAGTGTTTTGATTAATCGGAAAATCACTGGAAAATCCATCGAAAGCCCATAGAAATCGGGAAAAATCGACTTTTAAAAATCTCCGAAAATGACGATTTTTGCAAAGTTTTTGCGCTTTTCCCATTTCAAATTTTCACAAATTCCGATCAAAAATCACCTGAGCCATCAAAAAATCAATAATCCCTTATCAATTTATCACTAAATAACTTGGAAAAACGATGGAAAAGTGCCAAGAATCCAAAGATCCCCTTCCACTTGAAAATGAGGGTGCGGCATTTCCGACGCAATTTCCCTCCAATTATTACGACATTTTTCATTGGGAAAGGAAGTAAAATACCGGGGGAAAGTGGAAATAATCAGGAAATCACGAGAATTTCGAAATGAAGCTGCGAAAAAACCGATGTAAAAACTCGAGGAAGAAAAGGAAATATCGACTTTCAGAGCTGTCTAGGAGCCTAAATTTGAGATCATTTTGGCTTAGAAAACGTTCTAAAATCACAAGAAATATCTAGAAAGAGTGATAAAGTTGATAAGACTGATAAGATCACCAAGAAACCACCGATGAATTGATATCGATGGGAAGCTCAAAGAACGCTTAAAAAGAGCTCAAACTGGAGGAATTTTCTGCTTAGAATGTGCTCCAAAATCACAAGGGATATCAAGAAAGATTGATAAGACTGATAAGATCACCAAAAATCACAAGGTATTCGGAGAATAGAGAGGAGGTAAGAAGCCAGTGTTGATTTCCCGAGGGCAGTTGGAGAACTATGCCGGAGAATCAATATATCTCGAGATTGATAAGAGATATCAAAAAGGTGTCAACTGCTAAATTGTAGTTCAAGTTCTGATCTACAAGTTCGCAATTGACAACTTTTTGATATCGTTTATCAATCTCGGGATATAGTGGTTCTCCGGGGAGAGCTCTCCAAAGCAGTACTTTCGGATGCCCTCGAAGAACTCTGCCGGAGAATCAATATATCTCGAGACTGATAAGAGATATCAAAAAGTTGTCAACTGCAAAATTGTAGTCCTAGTTTTGATCTACAAGTTTGCCATTGGCAACTTTTTGTTATCGCTTATCGTTCTCGAGATATAACGATTTTCCGGGAGAGCTCTCTTCGGATAGTTGTTCTCAGAAATTTCCCCATCGAGCAATCATCAAAAACCCTCTCCCAGCAACTCACCCCACGCGATCCAAAAACGTCATAGTGCTGCTCGGCGATGAGCAGCTCGTTGAGGTGCCGCTCGAACTTGAGCATCTGCTTGAACATGCTGCTCGTCGGAAACAACGACGCGCGCGCCAACTGCACCGTCATGTTCATGAAGAGCAAATCGTTCTCGGGACACTGCTTGTAGACCTTGATGTACTTGTAGAACTCTTGGACGCGGAACGGCGAGCCGACGGCCAGCGAGTCGTAGACGTTGTGCCAACGTCGCGACACGTTCTGCAGGCTCGGACGGATATCGATTCGCTTTTTGATGTCGCGCAGACGATCCACCAGCGACGACGACGACGACGACGTGTTGTTGACGACGGGCATTTTTGTGGTATCGTATCGGGGGGGAGTTGGATGAATCGTATATAGAAGTGTAGAAGAGAGAGAATCGGAATCTCGCTGGAGGGAGCAAGCGGGCGGGCACGGAGACAGGTGTGTCTCTCTTTCCTAATTATGGGCCGTTGGGAGGGAGGGGGCCGCACACACACACACACACACGAGAGTGTGAGCGGATGGGCGAGAGGGGGAGAGCGCGACGCGTGCGCGCAGCGTTCTTCGACGACGACGACGACAAACACAACTGCTGCTGGGGCGGCGAAGGGGCGGTCGTCTGGCACGCTACGTCTTCAGGGGGCTCGAGAGAGCCGCGAGAGCAAAGCAGCGAGACGGGGAGAGGGGGGGGGATATTTATTGGTCAGATGTCCGCGAGAGAGATAGAGAGAGAGAGAGAGAGACGGAGACTATCAGAGCACGGGGAGGGGGCAGGCGCGCGTTCTTCATGCCCCCCGTCTCCTCGGAGAACTACGACGACTACTTGTTCGATGGGGGGATGCTGTTGGGGGAAAAACAAGAGAACAACAAGATTATTTGGAAACAGGATGTTTTTCATTTTTCCGCTTTGACGCCACCCGCCCGCCAGCCACAAGGCTCGGAAATGTCACGACTATACGATGGGAGATGGGAAATTGGAAATTGGAAATGAGAGATTCCAAATTGGCTATTAAGGGTTACTGTAGTTGGTGGTGGAGCCATTGGAGCCGTTTGGCCCAGATGATAGGGATTTGAAGATAGAGCGACACGCGCTGCCCGGGAGAATCATTATATCTCGAGATTGATAAGAGATATCAAAAAGTTGTCAATTGAAAACTTGTAGTTCTAGTTTTGATCTACAAGTTTTCAGTTCACAACTTTTTGATAGCTCTTATCGATTTCGAGATATAATGATTTTCCCAGAGAGTCCCGCTCTTTTCGAGAAAATACTATGGGATGCCCCGCAACCGACGAAAGCTCTGCCGGAGAATCAATATATCTCGAGATTGATAAGAGATATGAAAAAGTTGTCAACTGCAAACTTGTAGTCTTAGTTTTGGTCTACAAGTTTCCAGTTGACAACTTTTTGATATCTCTTATCAATCTCGAGATATAATGGTTCTCGATGAGCCTAACCATTTCCCATCCATCCATCGAAGCCCTGGAAGCCCTATCGTCATGAAAATCGTGCCAAGACCCATCATGAGCATACATATTTATGAGAGACCTTTGAAACAGGAAGTGAAACAAAAGGCGGCCAGTTGCCGTTGTTGTCAACAATTCCCATCGGCTTTTTGACGTTTTACACGTTCTTGGCCATTTTCCATGAAGAGATCCAGCGCCCACACGCACGCCTTCGAGAGATCATCCTGGTCATTCGGCACTTTTCAGCCGCTTCTCAACACAATCTTTGATAAGCCCCTATTTCCTATTTCTTTGGATTTGAGCATTATCATTTATCCGTAGGAGGAAGTGTTCTCCTCTAAAACCACAAAAGCTCACTATTGGATGTCGTCATTATATCTCGGGATTGATAAGAGATAACAAAAAGTTGTAAACCGCAAAATTGTAGTCCTAGTTCTGATCTACAAGTTTGATGTTTACAACTTTCCAATATCTCTTATCAATCTTGAGATATATTGATTTTGCGGGAGGGCTCTCCAAAGCAGTACTATCGGATGCCCTCGAAGAACTCCGCCGGAAAACCAATATATCTCGAGACTGATAAGAGATATCAAAAAGTTGTCAACTGCAAAATTGTAGTCCTAAGTTTGATCTATAAGTTTGCTGTTGACACCTTTTCAATATCTTTCAACAATCTTGAGATGTATTGATTTTCCGGCGGAGTGCCTCACGTAAATGCAGTAACGTCAATGTACACCCGTTTGGCTCAAAGATTTCCGGTTTCGGCACACCACTTTGATCACTTTGCAGCTGCTCTCTTCATCACAGCATAAAGCCCATTTCTTTCGAGTTTAAAAACGTATTCCAAGCCGACATTTCAATAAGATGCTGTAATGCTCCTTCTCCAGCTGCAAAACGTCGTTATTTTGTGCGGGGGGAAGACACGTGGCAATAATGGAGAGAGTGAGGAGAAAAACACAGAGGATTATGTGTCTAGGAGCGAGGAGATGAGACGATTGGGGGGCTAAGGGGGGCCGGCTACCATTAAAATTGATGGTTTTCGGGGAAAAGTGGCATTTTTTCAGCGGGGAGTATAAAATGGGAGTCAGGGATCCAAAGGATTTTGAGAAGCCAGGGATTCAGAGCATCTAGAGGATCAAGAGGTCTATGGATCCAAGGATCCAGGAATCCAGAGAGCCAGGAATCTAGGGGAGCCAAGGATTCAGGGATGAGTCCCCAGGCGTTCAGGGTAACCAGATGTCCAGGGATTCATGGATTCATGTATTCAGAGCTTCTAGGGGATCCAGGGATTCAACCATTCAGGAATTCCACTAAACGGAAAGGATTCTTGTGAAGATCCATGAATCCAGGAGAGTTTCGCAACCGTAGACTAGACATCAGGTGTCAAACAAGTACAAACTTCTGAAAGCAGCTGACACTTTCGATTCGTCACTTCAGCGTGAGTACAATGGAGTTCGCTTATCAGGAGACGCCACGGTGATAATGATAGTGAAGTGTAGGTGATGGGTGAACTGTGATGGAGAGAGCTCAAAGAGATACTTCATAGAGTTTGCTCAAATTGCACAAAGAGCACAAGGAATCGGAGAAATATGATGGGATTTAGCTGATGTGCTCCAACGCTCGAGCCCCGAGCTCTGTTGGAGAACCATCATATCTCGGCACTGATAAGAGATATCAAAAAGTTGTCAACTAAAAACTTGTAGATCAAAACTAGGACTATAAGTTTGCAGTTGACAACTTTTTGATATCTCTTTTCAATCTCGAGATATAATGCTTCTTCGGCAGAGCTCTCTTTGCGAGGGCCATTTCGAAAGACACGGAAAGGCAACCTATCGTGTCTTTCAAATGATGCAAACCTTTTGAAAAAGTCACAAATTCTGTGTCATTTGTGAGAAAATTGACTTGCTTATCAGTTGATATCAATGAAACTACCGTCATAAAGCATAAACTGGGCACGAGAGCGTCCAAAAAACACACGACGCCGACGCCTTATCGGAGGAGCCGCGGAGAGGAGCACTTAAAAGTTGATAACTGCGAGTCGGTGTCTCATTCACTCGAAGCAGCCGCAATGAAACTTTCGGCCGTTTTATTGATTTTCAGTCTGATTGAGGTGTGCTCCACCTACAAAGTACTGGTTTTCAACCCGGCATTCGGCGCGAGCCACTCGAACTTCCTCGGCAAGATCTCGGATATTCTCATCGACGCCGGCAATGACGTCACCATGTTCATCCCGGTCTTTGTCGACGGGAAGAAGCACCTTGTTGGATCGAAGAAGGTCTCGAAGATCGTGAGATTGGATCAGGATCCGAGGGTTCGTCAGATGCACCAGGAAGGAGCCACTGAGGATATAATGAGGAAGAAGATTTGGAAGATGGACTCGGATATCACTGCCATGCTATCTGTGAGTTTTCCTGATTCTCTGACACTTACCCTATCTTATGGCTCTTTCAGTTTGTTGGCAACTTCAGCTTGACGGCGGCCTACCAATCGGAGCACATTCTTCGACAACACGAACTCCTGGAGCAACTGAGAGCCGAGAAGTTCGACTTGGCCATCACAGAGTCTCTGTTCATTGGGGCATTTGTGCTCTTCGATGAGATTGGAATCAAGACTGTTATCAATGCGGATTCGACTCTCTACATGTCTGCGGTGAAAGATGCACTGGGAGAGCCGGCGGCTGTTGCCTACTACCCGGGACTATTCTCTCCGATCAATGACAAAATGAACTTCTTCGGGAGATTGAAGAACTTTGCCGGATTGCTATTCGGTAACTACTTCGGTATCCTTAAATACCAGAAAGAGGTCGAGCATCTTCCGGAGACATACCAGGGATCGAGAGACTGGAGAGAGCACGTCTCGCGCGTCGCGTTCAACATGATCAACTCGAACCAGTACCTCGACTACGCGAGTCCGACGCTTCCAAAGACAGTGTTCATTGGCGGAATGCAGGTGAACACGAAGAAGAGCGGCAAAGTGGAACTGGGCGACGAGTGGGAGACGGTGCTCAGTCGGCGCGCGCGCAATGTGCTCGTGTCGTTCGGCTCGAACGCCTTCTCGTCGGATATGCCGGACGAGTTCAAGGAGGCGTTCCTGGCGGTGTTCGCCTCGATGCCCGACACGACGTTCATTTGGAAGTACGAGGTGGAGAATGCCACGTTGGCGGATCATTTGGACAATGTCAAATTGACGACGTGGATGCCACAGAACGATTTGTTGGGTGAGTATTGAAGTTTGATGAAGAGGCAGAGACAATCCCGGAAGCCCATTTCTCCGAAACACAGTCCACTATGTATCTAACTCTCAATTTCTTCCAGCCGACGACCGTCTGACCCTATTCATCACTCACGGTGGTCTTGGCAGCTCCGTGGAACTGGCCTACCAGGGAAAACCAGCAGTTGTGATCCCATTGATGGCCGATCAGCCTAGAAACGCCCACATGCTCACTAGACACGGAGGAGCCGTTCAACTGGATAAAACCAACCTAGACAAACCGGAAGAGATCAAAAAGGCTATTCAAACAGTTCTCGGGGACCCCAGTTACAAGAAGAACGCCGAGAAACTGGCTAGAATCCTCGAAGAGCAACCCCACCAGCCGAAGGACGTGGTTCTGAAGCACTGCGACTTTGCCGTCAAATTCGGAGCCCTGGAGACGTTGAATTCGGAGGGACGTCATCTGAACACCTTCCAGTTCTACTCCCTTGACATTGCCACTGCCGCAATCGCCCTTATCATCGTTCTGATCTCAATTGTCTATTTTGCATTGAGGATAGTGTTTAGGGTGTTCAACAAGCTTTTCACAACTTCGAAAAAGAAGATCGAGTAGGAGAGTTATGAATGTACATAGACACCTATCAAATTGAAATAAATTGATCTACATAAATAGTCTTTTGGTCTTGATGCACAGTGTTTCAGTGAACTTCTAGCCAGTGTAGTCTCGATGTGACTTCTTCCAGAGACACGGAAACTTGATAAGAAAACAAAGTCCCACTTTATAAACCCCTAGGTTTTCAGATTGATAAGGACAGTTCCCTCCAGATCAAAATAAAGATTCTCATCCCTCTTCTCACTCTATTCCAATGCTCATTGAGCTATAAAGTGCTCATTTTCAACCCGGCGTTCGGCGCGAGCCACTCGAACTTCCTCGGCAAGATCTCTGATATTCTCATCGACGCCGGCAATGACGTCACCATGTTCATCCCGGTCTTTGTCGACGGGAAGAAGCACCTTGTTGGATCGAAGAAGGTCTCGAAGATCGTGAGATTGGATCAGGATCCGAGGGTCCGACAGATGCACGAGGACTCAGCGGCAGAAGAGTTCGTGAGAAAGGGTATCTGGAAAGCGGACTCAGACTTCACTTCTATGATGGCAGTGAGTTCCTTGATGTTTCAGGCTCAAAGTCAATTTTTGCTGTTTCAGTTCTTCAAAAACTTCACCGACGCAGCCGCCTTCCAAACCGAGTATATTCTCCGACAACGCGATCTCCTGGAGCAACTGAGAGCTGAGAAGTTCGACTTGGCCATCACAGAGTCTCTGTTCATTGGGGCATTTGTGCTCTTCGATGAGATTGGAATCAAGACTGTCATCAACGCGGATTCGACTCTCTACATGTCTGCGGTGAAGGATGCACTGGGAGAGCCGGCAGCTGTTGCCTACTACCCGGGACTATTATCTTCGGTTAACGACAAAATGAACTTTTTCGGGAAAGTCAAAAACTTGGCCGGTTTGCTATTCGGCAACTGGTTTAATATCTTAAAGTATGACAAGGAGATCGACCTACTTCCGGAGACATACCAGGGATCGAGAGACTGGAGAGAGCACATCTCGCGCGTCGCGTTCAACATGATCAACTCGAACCAGTACCTCGACTACGCGAGTCCGACGCTCCCAAAGACAGTGTTCATTGGCGGAATGCAGGTGAACACGAAGAAGAGCGGCAAAGTGGCACTGGGCGACGAGTGGGAGACGGTGCTCAGTCGGCGCGCGCGCAATGTGCTCGTGTCGTTCGGCTCGAACGCCTTCTCGTCGGATATGCCGGACGAGTTCAAGGAGGCGTTTCTGGCGGTGTTCGCCTCGATGCCCGACACGACGTTCATTTGGAAGTACGAGGTGGAGAATGCCACGTTGGCGGATCATTTGGACAATGTCAAACTGACAAAGTGGATGCCACAGAACGACTTGTTGGGTGAGTATTGAAATGTCCTCTAAATCTTTCTAACTTAACTCTGTTTCCAGCCGACGACCGTCTGACCCTATTCATCACTCACGGTGGTCTTGGTAGCTCCGTGGAGCTTGCCTATCAGGGAAAACCAGCAGTTGTGATCCCATTGATTGCCGATCAGCCTAGAAACGCCCACATGCTCACTAGACACGGAGGAGCCGTTCAACTGGATAAAACCAACCTAGACAAACCGGAAGAGATCAAAAAGGCCATTCAAACAGTTCTCGGGGACCCTAGTTACAAGAAGAACGCCGAGAAACTGGCTAGAATCCTCGAAGAGCAACCCCACCAGCCGAAGGACGTGGTTCTGAAGCACTGCGACTTTGCCGTCAAATTCGGAGCCCTGGAGACGTTGAATTCGGAGGGACGTCATCTGAACACCTTCCAGTTCTACTCCCTTGACATTGCGGCTGCCGCAATCACCCTTATCATCGTTCTGATCTCAATTGTCTATTTTGCATTGAGAATAGTGTTTAGGGTGTTCAAGAAGCTTTTCACAACCTCGAAAAAGAAGATCGAGTGAGGGAAATTTATAAATGTATCTAGATTGAATTCTTCTGATAACGGAAAACCTGAAACAACAATCTTCCTGTACTCAACATGAACCCTTTAACACAGTCCAAAGAACCAGTTGTCCCACATCAACCTACCATTTGAAAAAAGTGACAAACAGTAGCCCAAAGTGACAAATCAAGAAGTCACACTCGTAAATCGTGTCATTCATGAAACCCATCGCCTCGTCACAAAACATAACCCCAAATCGCCGCAAAAAACACGCCTCTTATCGCACAAACCATACACACGAAAGGTTGATAATGCGGTGGCGGGCGGCGGCGAGACGGTGAGAGAAGAAGAATGAATCTCGCGTTTTTATTTATTCTCGGTCTGATTGGGGTGTGCTCCACCTACAAAGTACTGGTTTTCAACCCGACGTTCGGCGCGAGCCACTCGAACTTCCTCGGCAAGATCTCTGATATTCTCATCGACGCCGGCAATGACGTCACCATGTTCATCCCGGTCTTTGTTGCTGGGAAGAAGGAGTTGGTTGGATCGAAGAAGGTCTCGAAGATCATAAGACTGGATCAGGATCCGAGGGTTCGACAGATGCACAAAGAAGCAGCGACAGAGGACGTTATGAGGAAGAAGATTTGGAAGATGGACTCGGATATCACTGCCATGCTATCTGTGAGTTTTCCTGATCCTTTGACAATGACCCTATCTCCCATATTCCCTCAGCTTTCTGTCAACAACACCTTGGCCGCTGCTTACCAAACCCAGTACATCCTGTCACAACACGAGCTCCTGGAGCAGTTGAGAGCTGAGAAGTTCGACTTGGGAATCTCAGAATCTCTGTTCATTGGAGCATTTGTGCTCTTTGATGAGATCGGCGTCAAGACTGTTATCAGTGCAAACTCCATTCTTTCCATCTCTCCAGTGAAGGACGCGTTGGGAGAACCGAATGCTGTCGCCTACTACCCGGGCGCCTTCTCCCCGGTCACTGACAAAATGGACTTCTTCGGAAGGATGAAGAACGCTTTTGGATTGATGATAACTTACTGGATGGGCGATACAAAGTACCGCAAAGAAATCGAGCTCCTTCCCAAGACATACAAGGGATCGAGGGATTGGAGGGAGCACATGTCCCGCGTCGCTTTCAACTTTATCAACTCCAACCGATTCATTGATTACGCGAGTCCAACCCTCCCGAAGACAGTGTTCGTGGGTGGAATGCAAGTGAACACGAAGAAGGGAAAGCTCGAGAAGAAGTGGGATGACATTCTGAATGAGAGGAAGACGACGATCCTTGTCTCCTTCGGATCAATGTCCTATTCATCGGATATGCCGGACGAGTTCAAGGAGGCGTTCCTGGCGGTGTTCGCCTCGATGCCCGACACGACGTTCATTTGGAAGTACGAGGTGGAGAATGCCACGTTGGCGGATCATTTGGACAATGTCAAACTGACAAAGTGGATGCCACAGAACGATTTGTTGGGTGAGTTCTTGAGCATCGTCAAACATAGTTCGAAGAGCGACACTGAGTTGGTGGTTAGGTATAGGAAGTTTCCAAACAAGACAGTGAACTTCTAGACAGATTACAGTACGCTTTACAGTAATGAGAAAGGATTCGATCTAGAAGCAAAGGAAGAAAACACGATGGTCTCTCTGCTATCTAATCCATTCATTTTCCAGGTGACGATCGTCTCTCCCTCTTCGTCACTCATGGAGGTCTTGGAAGTACCATGGAACTGGCCTATCAAGGGAAACCAGCAGTTGTGATTCCCCTAATGGTCGATCAGCCAAGAAACGCCCTGATGCTCGCAAGACATGGAGGAGCTTTCCATCTAGACAAAACCAACCTTGACAAACCGGAAGAGATCAAAAAGGCCATTCAAACAGTTCTCGGGGACCCCAGTTACAAGAAGAACGCCGAGAAACTGGCTAGAATCCTCGAAGAGCAACCCCACCAGCCGAAGGACGTGGTTCTGAAGCACTGCGACTTTGCCGTCAAATTCGGAGCCCTGGAGACGTTGAATTCGGAGGGACGTCATCTGAACACCTTCCAGTTCTACTCCCTTGACATTGCGGCTGCCGCAATCACCCTTATCATCGTTCTGATCTCAATTGTCTATTTTGCATTGAGGATAGTGCTCAAGAAGCTGTTCCTAACTTCGAAGAAGAAGGTTGAGTAGTAGGAATGGATGTATGTATATAGAAACATATTGAATTCTAGCGAAATTAATAAAAGTCTTCTAGTGCACATAACATAAGCTGAATTCTACCCTGTGTAGTCTCGATGTGACTTCTTCCAGAGACACGGAAGCACTGATAAGGCAGGGAAGCCCCCCACTATATAAACCATCAGACTCTTTGATATCAGAGTTCCCCTTGAGATCAAAATGAAGTTTCTCATCCCTCTCCTCACTCTTTTCCAATTCTCATTCAGCTATAAAGTCCTGGTTTTCAACCCGGCATTCGCTGCGAGCCACTCGAATTTCCTCGGAAAGTTGTCCGATCTGCTAATTGACGCCGGACATGAAGTGGTAACTCCCTAGCTCTATATCTCTTTCCTTATCACCTGATATCACTTAGACCATGTTGATACCTATATTCGAGGAGTCGAAGAAGGATCTAGTTGGCTCGAAGAAGGTGAAGAACATCATCAGGATCGCACAGGATCCGAGACTTGCGAAGCTCCAAAAAGAGAATGATTCGCAAGAGATAGTGAAGAAAAAGATTTGGCACATGGGATCCGATGTCACTTCGATGGTTCAAGTGAGCGATTAATACGTTTCCAGAGATCACCTTATCAATTTAAAGGTCATGGACACATTCACCAAAGCCGGTGGTCTACTGTGTGAAAGTATCTTCCTCCAAGATGAACTCCTCGAAGAGCTCAAAAATGAACACTTTGACCTAGCCTTCACAGAAACTATCTTCATTTGTGCATTCGGTAAGAGCACTTCTGTCCATCGAATCAAAGATCACAGTTCAGCTCTGTTTGATAAGATTGGAGTCAAATCAGTCATCAACGCAGACTCATTTCTCTTCTTGGGTGAGGTCAAGAAAACACTTGGCGAGCCAGCCTCCGCTGCCTACTTCCCCGACGTCTTCTCCCCTGTCACTGACAAAATGCACTTCTTCGAAAGGGTCCGAAACTTGTTCCTCATCCAATTCATGTCCCGATTCGCACGAAACAAGGGTCAACACGAGTTGGACTCCGTTCGACCATTGTTCCCCCAAGTGAAAACTGCAGACGAGTACGTATCAGCGGTCGCTTTCAACTTTATCAATTCGAATCGGTACATTGATTACGCGAGTCCAACCCTCCCGAAGACAGTGTTCGTGGGTGGAATGCAAGTGAACACGAAGAAGGGGAAGCTCGAGAAGAAGTGGGATGACATTCTGAACGAGAGGAAGACGACGATCCTTGTCTCCTTCGGATCAATGGCCTATTCATCTGACATGCCGGACGAGTTCAAGGAGGCGTTCCTGGCGGTGTTCGCCTCGATGCCCGACACGACGTTCATTTGGAAGTACGAGGTGGAGAATGCCACGTTGGCGGATCATTTGGACAATGTCAAACTGACAAAGTGGATGCCACAGAACGATTTGTTGGGTGAGTATTGAAGTTTGATGAATAGGCAGAGACAATCCCGGAAGCTCCTCCAAAACACAGTCCACTATGTATCTAACTCTCAATTTCTTCCAGCCGACGACCGTCTGACCCTATTCATAACCCATGGAGGTCTTGGAAGCTCCGTGGAGCTCGCTTACCAGGGAAAACCAGCAGTTGTGATCCCATTGATGGCCGATCAACCCAGGAACGCTAACATGCTCACTAGACATGGAGGAACCATTCATCTAGACAAAACCAACTTGAACAAACCGGAAGAGATCAAAAAGGCCATTCAAACAGTTCTCGGGGACCCTAGTTACAAGAAGAACGCCGAGAAACTGGCTAGAATCCTCGAAGAGCAACCCCACCAGCCGAAGGACGTGGTTCTGAAGCACTGCGACTTTGCCGTCAAATTCGGAGCCCTGGAGACGTTGAATTCGGAGGGACGTCATCTGAACACCTTCCAGTTCTACTCACTTGACATTGCGGCTGCCGCAATTGCCCTTATCATCGTTCTGATCTCAATTGTCTATTTTGCATTGAGGATAGTGTTTCGGGTGTTTAAGAAGCTGTTCCTTACTTCGAAGAAAAAGATTGAATGAAAATAAGTTTCAAGCTATTGTGACCATATATCGAATAGTGTCTGTTGTCTGTGGTAATCAATAATTCACTCAATAGGGTGGACAAGCGAGTGGAGAAAAGTGGAGAAATAGCACAAAACGACGGAAAACTGACCTACTCACATATATAACCAGTTCAAGAGTACACGAACGAGAAGGACTGTAGAGCTGAGCCAAAGAAGTGGCCTTGGAAGAGAAAATGAATGGAAGATTGATAAGAGCACCACCCTGACACAAATTCACAGTGGTCTTCTAGTTTTCGTAGCCTCTCAGCACATTGTGACTTCTTCCAGAAACAGTGATAAGGCAGGGAAGCCCCCCCCCCCCCCCACTATATAAATCATCAGACACTTTGAGTTTCCCTAGACCAAATGAAGTTTCTCATCCCTCTCCTCACTCTTTTCCAATTCTCATTCAGCTATAAAGTACTGGTTTTCAACCCGGCCTATGGAGCGAGTCACTCGAATTTCCTCGGAAAGTTGTCCGATTTGCTCATTGACGCCGGACATGAAGTGGTAACTCCCTGGCTCTATATCTCTTCCCTTATCACCTGATATCACTTAGACCATGTTGATACCTGTATTCGAGGAGTCGAAGAAGGATCTAGTTGGCTCGAAGAAGGTGAAGAACATCATCAGGATCGCACAGGATCCGAGACTCGCCAAACTGCAAGAAGACAACGCTTCTCAAGAAACGATAAGAAAGAAGATCTGGTTAATGGGATCCGATGTCACTTCCATGTTATCAGTGAGTGTGATTAACTGATCTACCAGGATGATCATCTTACAGTTCATGGAAACCTTCGTAAAAGCCAGTGGTCTAATGTGTGAGAGTAAGTGGTTCTTGGAGATTCGCGAGTTATAGTTATTGCTCAGGTATGTTCCAACAAGACGAGATCCTTGGAACCCTCGAAAACGAGCACTTCGACCTGGCATTCACAGAATCCTTCTTCATCTGTGCATTCGGTAAGAAGACCGTCCACACTCTGTCTCCTCACTTTATACCCCTTCCAGCACTATTTGATAAAATTGGAGTCAAGTCAGTCATCAACGCCGACTCCCTCCTGTTCATGGGCGAAGTGAAGAAGGTGCTTGGGGAGCCGGCGGCCGCTGCCTACTTCCCCGACGTCTTCTCCCCTGTCACTGACAAAATGGACTTTTTCGAGAGAGCCAAGAACTTGTTCCTCATCCAATTCATGTCCCGATTTGCTCGAAAGAAGGGACACTACGAGTTGGACTCCGTTCGACCATTGTTCCCCCAAGTGAAGACCATTGACGAGTACATCTCATCTGCAGCTTTCAACTTTATCAACTCCAACCGATTCATTGATTATGCGAGTCCAACGCTCCCGAAGACAGTGTTCGTGGGTGGAATGCAAGTGAACACGAAGAAGGGAAAGCTCGAGAAGAAGTGGGATGACATTCTGAACGAGAGGAAGACGACGATCCTTGTCTCCTTCGGATCAATGGCCTATTCATCTGACATGCCGGACGAGTTCAAGGAGGCGTTCCTGGCGGTGTTCGCCTCGATGCCCGACACGACGTTCATTTGGAAGTACGAGGTGGAGAACGCCACGTTGGCGGATCATTTGAACAATGTCAAACTGACAAAGTGGATGCCACAAGTCGACCTTCTAGGTGAGCCAGTGACCTTGAGTTTTAGGAGCTTCATTGTCCAGTTTTGAAGCTGACAGGCCTCAAGTTTCACGTCTTTTATCGCTAAGATTTCAGCTGATAACCGCCTCTCCCTATTCATTACCCATGGAGGTCTTGGTAGCTCCGTGGAGCTCGCCTACCAGGGAAAACCAGCAGTTGTGATCCCATTGATGGCCGATCAGCCTAGAAACGCCCACATGCTCACTAGACACGGAGGAGCTGTTCAATTGGATAAAACCAACCTAGACAAACCGGAAGAGATCAAAAAGGCCATTCAAACAGTTCTCGGGGACTCTAGTTACAAGAAGAACGCCGAGAAACTGGCTAGAATCCTCGAAGAGCAACCGCACCAGCCGAAAGACGTGGTTCTGAAGCACTGCGACTTTGCCGTCAAATTCGGAGCCCTGGAGACGTTGAATTCGGAGGGACGTCATCTGAACACCTTCCAGTTCTACTCCCTTGACATTGCCACCGCTGCAATCGCCCTTATCATCGTTCTGATCTCAATTGTCTATTTTGCATTGAGGATAGTTTTGCGGTTGTTTGTAGCGGAGAAGAAGAAGAAGAAGGTTGAGTAGCTCATTCACTTGTTGAAATGGTTTCTCTTATCAGTTTGTTGGAAAAGAAGTGATTGTAGCATGTAATAAACAATTGCGAGTGGTCAGCAGTGCAGCAAACATTCTCTCTCCATCTAACACTCCAACTTTTCAGAAGACCTTCAGAATATAGTTTGACGTCCTGTAGACCCCCGACAACACCGGAGCCATCTTCTGATCTCTTCAGAAGCGCCCAACGACCAAATCACACCTTCCACTAGACTCTGTCCACCCGCCAAACACCTCAAAGTGCAAAAAATCGAATGATTTCGTGAAAGACACCACCTCAACACTCTCATAAACAGTCAGGCATCTCTGCTTATCAGTTCGCACCACTCGCACTTTTGTGTCAGATCAGTGCGTCCTTCGGGCTCTTCAGTCTCTTTTTTCTCTCAAAATGAGGACCATATTCCTCTTGTTTGCCACCTTATTGGCGTTGTGTTCGTGCTATAAAGTGCTCATTTTCAACCCGGCATTCGGCGCGAGCCACTCGAACTTCCTCGGCAAAATCGCCGACATTCTCATCGACGCCGGCAACGATGTGGTGAGTACTTCCCTCTCTCTTGAACTGAAATCCTTATCACTTATCACTTAGACAATGTTGATCCCGATCGCGATGGCTTCGAAGAAGGACCTGGTCGGCTCGAAGAAGGTGCAGAAGATCGTGCGAATCGGGCAGGATCCGAGAGTCGTCAAAATGCAGGAAGAGTCAAAGACGGAGGAGCTCATCAAGAAGCAGATCTGGAAGCTCGACGCCGACATCACCATCTTCTACTCGATGATTCAGAACTTCAGTGTGGCGTGCGGACAACAGTGCGAATGTGAGCCAGAGTTGGATCCGGGGGGTCTTTATAAGCATGTTTCCAGTCATTTTCAACCAAACCGACATCCTGAACCAGTTCAAACACGAGCACTTTGACCTTGGCATCACAGAATCTCTATTCCTCTGTGGATTCCGTAAGTGACTTCGTCCCCTCCTCTAGCCCCTACCATCTTACAGCTCTCTTCGATCACATTGGCGTCAAGACCATCATCAACGCCGACTCGGTCCTCTACCTGGACCTCTTCAAATCGGCCATCGGCGAGCCGGCGTCCACCAGTTTCTATCCGGGCATCTACTCGCATTTCACCGACAAAATGAGCTTCTCCCAACGGGTTCGCAACTATTTCGGATGGCTCTTCTCGCTCTACTTCTCCTGGACTCGATACGCGAGCGAGATCGAGGCGGTGAAGGCGTTCTACCCGAAGCCGCTCACGTGGCAAGACCACTTGAATCGCGTCGCGTTCAACATGATCAACTCGAACCAGTACCTCGACTACGCGAGTCCGACGCTTCCAAAGACAGTGTTCATTGGCGGAATGCAGGTGAACACGAAGAAGAGCGGCAAAGTGGCACTGGGCGACGAGTGGGAGACGGTGCTCAGTCGGCGCGCGCGCAATGTGCTCGTGTCGTTCGGCTCGAACGCCTTCTCGTCGGATATGCCGGACGAGTTCAAGGAGGCGTTCCTGGCGGTGTTCGCCTCGATGCCCGACACGACGTTCATTTGGAAGTACGAGGTGGAGAATGCCACGTTGGCGGATCATTTGGACAATGTCAAACTGACGACGTGGATGCCACAGAACGATTTGTTGGGTGAGTTCGAGGGATGTCTAACTTCATGGATATCCAGGTTTGAACATGATAAGTTTCTCTGACTGAATAACAACATCAAAAAGCCTATGTACTAATCTTTTATAGTCCGTCTAGAACTAAACATAGCTTATAACAGACGACTCTTGTTTCCCGGAAAAAAAATGCACTGGAAGGAGGAAATGTTTCTCTGCTATGATCGCGTTAAAGAACTCGCAACCGGAAAAGGTAGCCAATCCGGAATGTGGTTCAATTTCTCGGATCTGGGTTTGCGGCTTAGGGAAAAAAAACTCCTAGTGATAAGCAATCAACTGACCAAAAGATCAATAACCCCCGCTTTACGCACCTACTATTGTCATGCCCGGCAGAATTCATCACTGCTCTGCTCTCTAAGCTTTCCCTAGAAACCAACTGCCAAATTGACAGTTTGTCCTGGAAAAGGGCACTGCGCTGCTCTCGCAAGAAATACACTAACCGTTGTTATCACTCGAAGCATTGACACTTTTGTTCATGGTGTCTGGTCTCTAGGAATGCTCAACAAAACAGACGCACCTTTGAGCTCTTTTGAACGCTTACAGTTGAGAAGAGGAGGTCGTTGTGCAATCCAGTAGAATCCATAGCTGTCGGGGGGTTCTCCTGCAAGAGTTGGGGGAACATTGAAGCACGATCCTGTTGTTCTCGAGTCTCTACTGCTGATCCTAGGGATTTTGAAACAGATGCATTCCTATCGTTTCTATTCTAGTCACGTCACTATACATTTTGAGCACAGTCGGAGCTCTAGAGCAAATCTGCGATCCTAACCTATTCATCTTCCAGCCGACGATCGTCTCTCGCTCTTTATCACTCATGGAGGACTTGGAAGTACCATGGAACTGGCCTACCAGGGAAAACCCGCAGTTGTGATCCCATTGATGGCCGATCAGCCTAGAAACGCCCTGATGCTCACTAGACACGGAGGAGCCGTTCAACTGGATAAAACCAACCTAGACAAACCGGAAGAAATCAAAAAGGCCATTCAAACAGTTCTCGGGGACCCCAGTTACAAGAAGAACGCCGAGAAACTGGCTAGAATCCTCGAAGAGCAACCGCACCAGCCGAAGGACGTGGTTCTGAAGCACTGCGACTTTGCCGTCAAATTCGGAGCCCTGGAGACGTTGAATTCGGAGGGACGTCATCTGAACACCTTCCAGTTCTACTCCCTTGACATTGCGGCTGCCGCAATCACCCTTATCATCGTTCTGATCTCAATTGTCTATTTTGCATTGAGGATAGTGTTCAAGGTGTTTAAGAAGTTGATTTTTGGCTCTGGCTCCTCAAAGGCAAAAGTCGAGTAGGTGACGATGACAACGATGATGATGTAAATATGACGGTTCCTTTAATAAAGATTCTCCGACTTGACTTTGCTCTTATGGACTCTGAAGAAGAGACGCAGAGAAAGCGACAGAGTGAGAGTGAGCGAGAGAGAGTGTAGAAAAACAAGAGACACAAAGGCAAACGTGAAAATCGGCAAGTTTTCCCCCAATGATCAACCTTATCGTACAAACCATGCGCTGACCACGCCGCGTGCATTATTTAAGGAAAAGAACCAGAGCCAGACACCTCTGGCAGACCGTCGCCATGAGAACACTATCCCTGTTAGCCCTATTGCTTTTGGTAGGTGTTGAGCCATCATTCAGCTATAAAGTGCTCATTTTCAACCCGGCATTCGGCGCGAGCCACTCGAACTTCCTCGGCAAAATCGCCGACATTCTCATCGACGCCGGCAACGATGTGGTGAGCGATTGCCCCCTCTAGAGAGAGCTCTAGGACCCCCTTGCTCAGACGATGCTCATTCCGATTGCCCTCCAAGGGAAGAAGCATTTGGTTGGCTCGAAGAAGGTGCGGAAGATCATCCGGATCCCTCAGGACCCGAGAAGCGTCGAAATGCACGCGGAATCGGGGGCGGAGGAAGTGTTGCGGGCGAAGATTTGGAAGATCGACTCGGATATTGGCATGTTTTTCCGAATGGCCGGAAATTTCAGCCAGGCGTGTGGATGGCAGTGTGAACGTGAGGGAGAACTGCGGGGGTGTCTAGAAGAGGGCGGTTTCAGATGTCTTCCAACAATCGGAAATCCTCGAGACCCTTCGAGAAGAGCGCTTCGACTTGGGCATCACCGAGGCGCTATTCATTTGTGGCTATCGTGAGTTTGGGCGGAGCTTCTGAACCTCCAATTCCTTTTCCAGCCCTTTTCGACCACCTTGGGATCCGGAATGTCATCAACGCCGACTCGACGCTCTACATGGACGCCGTCAAAGATGCCCTTGGAGAACCGTCCTCTCCCTCCTTCTACCCAAGTCACTGACCAATGAGCACTTCCCATTCCCCACTTTCCTCTTCTTGCAGGTCTCATATCACCACTTTCTGATAAGATGAGTCTGGTGGGAAGGGTCAAGAACACGATGGGCATGCTGCTCTCCTGGTACTTTTCGCGGATGCGATTCGAAAAAGAGCTCTCTGCAATTCGACCCTATTACAACGGATCGAGCGACTGGAGAGAGCACATCTCGCGCGTCGCGTTCAACATGATCAACTCGAACCAGTACCTCGACTACGCGAGTCCGACGCTTCCAAAGACAGTGTTCATTGGCGGAATGCAGGTGAACACGAAGAAGAGCGGCAAAGTGGCACTGGGCGACGAGTGGGAGACGGTGCTCAGTCGGCGCGCGCGCAATGTGCTCGTGTCGTTCGGCTCGAACGCCTTCTCGTCGGATATGCCGGACGAGTTCAAGGAGGCGTTCCTGGCGGTGTTCGCCTCGATGCCCGACACGACGTTCATTTGGAAGTACGAGGTGGAGAATGCCACGTTGGCGGATCATTTGGACAATGTCAAACTGACAAAGTGGATGCCACAGAACGATTTGTTGGGTGAGTTAGAGGGATGTCTAACTTCATGGACATCCAGGTTTGAACATGTTGGAAAAGCAAGGATCAAGTCAAGTACCTCAAGGTTCTCTGACTGGGGTGTCTAACTTCATGGATCAGGATATCCAGGTTTGGGGTGCTAGACCATGTAGTAAATGGCTTGAGACTACGAGACACAGTAGCGGAACCTGGATACGGAAAGGTTAACCGGAAACTTGAAGTTGAAGAGTGAATTGGAAGAACTTTTTCAACGCACCTTCTGAATAACCTCTTGCATCCGCCAGTCCTTTTCTCACATCGTTGTCTAGGTTCCAGAGCCGTTTTTGTGTCCATTTCCTGCAAAGATGAAGAGTTGGAAAAAGTGAAACTAGTAGGAGATCAAAGGGTTCCCAAGTTCCTACTGATCCTAGCAATCTTGAAACGAGCTCGTTATAAGATCCTCCTCTGACACTCCCATCTTCCAGCCGACGATCGTCTCTCCCTCTTCATCACTCATGGAGGTCTTGGTAGCTCAGTGGAGCTCGCCTACCAGGGAAAACCCGCAGTTGTGATCCCATTGATGGCCGATCAGCCTAGAAACGCCCACATGCTCACTAGACACGGAGGAGCTGTTCAACTGGATAAAACCAATCTGGACAAACCGGAAGAGATCAAAAAGGCCATTCAAACAGTTCTCGGGGACCCCAGTTACAAGAAGAACGCCGAGAAACTGGCTAGAATCCTCGAAGAGCAACCCCACCAGCCGAAGGACGTGGTTCTGAAGCACTGCGACTTTGCCGTCAAATTCGGAGCCCTGGAGACGTTGAATTCGGAGGGACGTCTTCTGAACACCTTCCAGTTCTATTGCTTCGACGTTCTAGCCATTGTTTGTCTAGCTCTTGCACTTGTTATCATTGTTATTGTGACCGTTGTTCGGACGTGTATTCGATGGTGTGTGGTGAGGAGTAGCGGGGAGAAGACAAAGATTGAATGAACATTCTGATGTACTGTCTCAACTTACACATGAAACAATTTGATCGTGGTTGCTGGGGGGAGGGAGCAACGACCAACTAATCACTTCCAAGTATGCGAGAAATTTCCAGCGAGACACGCCTTGTCCAACTATAAATAGGTGATGGTCTGCAGGACTACTGATAATGCTACTATCAACGCTTCTTCTCCTCTCGAGCCTCTGTGCACTGGGCTCCAGTGCTCCGGAGCAAGTCCACTTGGCGTTCTACTCGAGCCCATGGGAGATCTCCGTAAGTTGGGTGACTTTCGAGCCAGCGCAGCCCACACTCTCCTATGGAACCTCTGGAGTTAGCATGCGAAACCAGACGGGCTCCACCAACTCCTGGCAGTTTGGCGGGATAACTAGACACTCTCACGTGGTGATACTGAAGGATTTGAAGCCATCCACTCAGTACTGTAAGTGGAGAAACGCCCCCTCGAGAGAGAGAGAGAGAGATCAGAACCTATTTCCAGATTACCAAACCCAAAACCGCAGCACAGTGTTCCAATTTCGAACGCTCCCGGCCAACTTGAACTCCTATAAAGTGTGCGTGTTCGGAGACCTCGGCGTGTACAACGGGCGGTCGACTCAAAGTATCATCAAGAACGGCCTCGCCGGAAACTTTGACTTCATCGTTCACATTGGCGATTTGGCGTATGATCTACACTCGGACGACGGGCGCCTCGGCGATCAGTACATGAACGCGTTGGAGCCGGTGATATCAAAGATCCCTTATCTAGTGATAGCGGGCAATCATGAGAATGATAACGCCAACTTTAGCAACTTTAAAAATCGCTTTGTCATGCCGCCAACCGGATCCGCCGACAATCAGTTCTACAGTCTCAACATTGGTCCGATCCATTGGGTCGGGCTGAGCACCGAATACTATGGATTCGTCGAGGAGTACGGCAACGCCTCGATATTCACACAATTCAATTGGCTCCGTGAGGACTTGAGGATGGCCAACGAGAATCGCGGAGCTGTTCCCTGGATCGCCATGTTCCAACATCGACCGTTCTATTGTAGTGTCGAGTTGGCTGCCGATTGTACACTATATGAGAATGTTGTGGTGAGTTGGTAGATCAAAAGCTAAAGAGGGCGGATGATAAGAAGAAGTGCCGTATTTCCTCGAAACCCCCAAACGCTACCGGAAAATCCATATATATCTCGAAATTGATAAGTGATAGCAGAAAGTTGTCAATTGCGAACTTGTAGTTTTGAGCATAATCTACAAGTTTGCAATTGACAATTTTTTGATATCGCTTATCAATTTCGGGATATATTGATTCTCCCACAGAGTGCCGGATGCCCTCACCCGAGAGAAGCTCTGCCGGAGAACCAATATATCTCGAGATTGATAAGTGTTATCAAAAAGTTGTCAACAGCAAACTTATAGTCCTAGTTTTGATCTACAAGTTTGCAGTTGGCAACGTTTTGATATCTCTTATCAGCAGACCAACAATTGATCCCTCTTACAGCTCCGCCACGGCGCGCTTGGCCTGCCGGGTCTCGAGCAGGAATACATCAAAAACTCAGTCGACATTGGCTTCGCGGGCCACATGCACGCCTACGAGAGAATGTGGCCAGTGGCGGATCTCAAGTACTACAAGTCCGCCGACGCCTACCACAACCCGCTCGCGCCCGTCTACTTCCTCACCGGATCCGCCGGCTGTCACTCGTCCGGCATGAAGTTCAGCCCGATCCCGATGCCATGGAGTGCGCATCGAAGCGACGACTACGGCTATACGATAATGAGCGTGGCGAATCGGACGCATCTCCACTTCGAGCAGATATCAATCAATAAGAACGAGGCGGTGATTGACGAGGTGTGGGTGAGCAAGGACGAGGGGCACACGCATTCGGAGCAGATGCGGCAGGCGGCCAACGGGAAGAGGTTCTATTGAGAGCATTGTGTTTGTAGAATAAAGATATATATATGGACCTGAACTCCCTCCCGAGTACTTACACTATCATTGATGACGTGGCAGTGCCAATGAATTGGTCAGAACAGCCTGGAATTTTCCGGTTGTACGTCTCAAAGAGTCATTGAAAACTGAAAGATTAGAAGAGATTGAACTCACCAGAACATACACTATCATTGATGACGTGGCAGTGCGAATGTGAATCCATTTGTTGGGGAATCGCATCGTTTCACTTTCGTTAGTGACGTGGCAGTACCATGGAGTCTCCGACGGTCCAAGTACTCGAGCTGTTTGGAGTTCGTATGTCATCTTTAACATTGTTGCACTTTCCTTAGTGACGTGGCAGCACCATGAAGTTTGAGGTAGCTTGATTGTTGAATACAGCACCTGGAAACCTTGGATCATTTTCAGGATGAAATTCCATTTCGTTATCACTTTTTTTGACTTACCTTCAAATCATCGAATCTTCGGGAACACATAGCGGTAGACAGAGCCATGTAGAGACCATTGGTTGGTGTGTACGTGCAAAACAACACTGACCATCTGCCCAACATAGACCGTATTACCCCCTCCCCCTCCTTAAAAAATCAATAATTGGCTCCTGGGAAAGGTCGATCGGATCACCTTTGCCCTTCTCTTTGAACCCTCGGATACTTTGCCGATGAATCAATATATCTCGAGATTGATAAGAGATATCAAAAAATTGTCAATTGCAAACTTGTAGCCCTAGTTTTGATCTACAAGTTTGCTGTTGGCAACTTTTTTATATCTCTTATCAATCTCGAGATATAGCGAGCAGAATCCAGAGCCAACCTGACAGAAAGAAAAATCATCGAACGAGTGTCTGGCCGTTGTTTTGTCGTGGCCATCATACGCGCCTACAAGATACGAGTTCAGTTTCTTTGTCGTCTAGTTCTCTCACTCTCTCTCACTCTCTCTCTCCCACTATAAATATTTGACTTTCTCCCTTTGCCTTGTTCCATTTGGTTGTTTTCCCCCCACTATGAAATCGTCAAGTTCCCTTCTTATTCTTCTCTTATTTTCCCTTCTAAACCTCTCATCCTCCTTTAAAATCCTCGTCTTCTCGCCGGCGGCCAGCAAATCGCACTTGATCTCCAACGGAAGGGTGGCTGACGAGCTCGTGAGAGCCGGACACGATGTGGTGAGTTGTTGTAGGGTCTAGATCCTTCAGAACCTCCTCTTCCAGACCCTCCTAGAAATCGACTCTCTCGGAATCGCGGACACCACAAAGAGCTCCAAACTCGCGAAGAAGATAGTCGTCCGCAACCTCAAAACCACTCCTCAATACGTGTCGATGCTGACGACGCTTTCAGAAGACGTCATGGAGGAGGCGTCGCTTCTAGGAGGCCTCCGCGGTCAGCACGCTTACCAGAAGGCCAACAACGATGTTTGTGAGGAGTTCCTCGAGAGAGACGACGTGTTCCGAGAGCTCAAGGCGCTGAAATTCGACGCGTTCTTCGCTGAGCAACTGAACCTTTGCGGGTTCGGCTATGCGAAAGCGCTCGGCATCGAGCGAATGTTCCTGCTCTCCAGCTGCCCGTTCTTCGCCTCGGTCTACGATTACACTGGGCTCCCGGCGCCCATCTCTTCAGTTCCATTCGTCGCCGATTTGAGCCTGGAGCCGACGTACTTGGAGAGAGCCAACTCGCTGTTGAACGGAGTGGCTCATACGCTCATGTTCCGGATGCTCAATCGACAGCTTACCGGTCTGTTCCGGAACAAATTCGGCGCCGACTTCCCGCTAGTCACTGAAATCGTTCGCAACGTCGACATCATCTTCCTGGCGACAGATGAGATCATCGACTTCTCGACGCCAACTCTTCCGAATCTCGTGCACATTGGAGGACTCGGAGTCGATGAGGACATTGGCGAGATGGATGAGAAGATGGCGGCGGAGATGAAGAAGGGGGCGAAGGGCGTCATCTTCTTCTCACTCGGAACCATTGCCAATACGACGAAGATTGATAAGAAGGTGATGGAGTCGTTCCTGAACATTGTCCAAAAGTTCCCCGACTATCACTTTCTGATCCGTGCTGATAAGTATGATAGGAACACGAAAGAGGCGGCGAGGAGGATTCCGAACGCATTCGTCTCCGATTGGCTCCCTCAACCGGCGATTCTCCGTGAGTTGTTTCTCAATAGAGCGAACTTCTTATGCCCTCCTTTTCAGATCACCCTCGTCTTATCACCTTTATCACTCACGCCGGCTACAATGGACTCGTGGAAGCGGCACGAGCCGGAATCCCCCTGATCACCATCCCATTCATGTTCGATCAGAACCAGAACAGTCGGGCGATCGAAAAGAAGGGATGGGGCATCCGACGACACAAGAGACAGTTGCTCACCGAGCCACACGCCATCGAGTCGGCGATCCGGGAGATTTTGGAGAAGGAGAGCTACACAAAAGAGGCGAGGAGGATCAAGAATCTGATAAAGAGCAAGCCACTGGGCGCACGAGAACGGTTGATTCGGACGACAGAGTGGGTCATCGAGAACGGAGGCGTCAAGGAGTTGCTGTCGGAGAGCCGCTCGATGGGTCTCGTCACCTTCTACAACCTCGACATCATCCTTCCAATCCTCTTGATCTCCATTACGCTAGCTGCCATAACTGCCTTGCTTGCCCTGAAATGGTTCTGCCACTTCATACGGGTTAGGGGGCTTGATGAAGCAAAGAAAAATGAATAGATGATATCATCACCTTGATCTCTCTTTCTCTCCGTCTCAACTCTCTACGCGTTTTCTTGATATATTGATAATGATAACGATAAGGCAATAGTGCTCCTCGGACACGGTTGCACACACACACACACAGTTTCTTTTGCATTGTTTTTTCAATTTCCTTTAGTCTCTGAAACAAGTACCTACTATTCTACTTCTTTGTCTCTCAATGTTATCTGATAAAAAGATAAGTGGCCCTGCCCTACTGATAGCCAAAAATCGAATCAAAACTGCATCGATGACCACAGAACAACCGCGTTCTTTGTGAATCTTGTTTCCAGCCCACAACTACAAGATACAAGTTCACTTTCTTCGTCGTCTAATCCTCTTCTCTCTCTCTTTCTCTCTCTCTCTAGCCCCCTTCCATTCTCGTCTATTTAACAATTTGTAATCATTATCAGTGTCTCTCGCGATGCGGCTGTCAATTAGACTAGCCACCCTACTACCCCTTCTCAACGCCGTATGGTGCTACAAGATACTGGTATTCTCGCCGGCGACGAGCAAATCGCACTTGATCTCCAACGGAAGGGTGGCTGACGAGCTCGCGAGAGCCGGACACGATGTGGTGAGTTCTTGTAGAGTCTAGATCCTTCGAAAACTCTTCTTCCAGACCCTTCTGGAAATTGACTTCCTCAAAATCGCCGACACTACGAAGAGCGCGAAGGTGGCGAAGAAGACGATAATCCGAGATCTCAAAGGGTCCGCGGGATTCAAGTCGGTTCTTATGAGCTTCTCGGGAGGCGTCATGGACGAGCCTTCCCTCCTCGTCGACCTCCAAGGCCACGTCGCCTACCAGAACGCCTACAATGCTCTTTGTGAAGAGCTCCTCGAGAGAGACGACGTTTTCCAAGAGCTCAAGGCGCGGAAGTTCGACGCATTCTTCGCCGAACAAATCAACCTTTGTGGGTTTGGATACGCGAAGGCGCTCGGCATTGAGAGGAGATTCCTGCTCTCCAGCTGCCCGTTCTTCACCCCAGTCTACGACTTCACCGGTCTCCCGGCCCCATTCTCCTCTGTGCCGTTCTCCGCCGATATGAGCCCAGAACCCACTTACCTGGAAAGAGCCAACTCGCTGTTGAACGGTGTTACTCACAACCTGCTTTTCCGGATGCTCAATAGCCAGCTGACGGACATTTTCCGGAACAAATTCGGCGCCGACTTCCCGCTAGTCACTGAAATCGTTCGCAACGTCGACATCATCTTCCTGGCGACAGATGAGATTATCGACTTCTCGACGCCAACTCTTCCGAATCTCGTGCACATTGGAGGACTCGGAGTCGATGAGGACATTGGCGAGATGGATGAGAAGATGGCGGCGGAGATGGAGAAGGGGGCGAAGGGCGTCATCTTCTTCTCACTCGGAACCATTGCCAATACGACGAAGATTGATAAGAAGGTGATGGAGTCGTTCCTGAACATTGTCCAAAAGTTCCCCGACTACCACTTTCTGATCCGTGCTGATAAGTATGATAAGAACACGAAAGAGGCGGCGAGGAGGATTGCGAACGCATTCGTCTCCGATTGGCTCCCTCAACCGGCGATTCTCCGTGAGTTGTTTCTCAATAGAGCGAACTTAACAGTTCCTTTTTTCAGATCACCCTCGCCTTATCACCTTTATCACCCACGCCGGCTACAATGGACTTGTGGAAGCGGCAAGGGCTGGAATCCCCCTGATCACCATCCCGTTCATGTTCGACCAGAACCAGAACAGTCGGGCGATCGAAAAGAAGGGATGGGGCATTCGACGACACAAGAGACAGTTGCTCACCGAGCCACACGCCATCGAGTCGGCGATCCGGGAGATATTGGAGAATGAGAGCTACACAAAAGAGGCGAGGAGGATCAAGAACCTGATAAAGAGCAAGCCACTGGGAGCACGAGAACGGTTCATTCGGACGACAGAGTGGGTCATCGAGAACGGAGGCGTCAAGGAGTTGCTGTCGGAGAGCCGCTCGATGGGTCTCGTCACCTTCTACAACCTCGACATCATCCTTCCCGTCGTCTCGATTGCCCTCCTTCTATTCGTCGCCTTGCTGCGTCTCCTCGCCGGTCTCTACTATTTCAGTTGTTTCGGACACATGGAGAAGGAGAAGGCGAAGAGAAAGAGAGAATAAATGAGTGATTAGTGGTCAAGGTTGTTGTCTTGTTCGCACTGCCGAATACAAATTCGAGTTGAGACGCTTCGAGTTGACGTCGGCGCCGTCGTCGGAGAGCTTCGACAGACTGAAGCGGCACTGACGCACTGCCAGAAGGTATTTGAAGAACATTCTGAAGAACGGGGCGACTTTGGATTTAGCTACAACACACTCCGCGGGGGCTCGAGTTTCCAATGACGTCACGTCATCGGATTTCATTGTTGAACTTTCGAAATATCTATTTTGGTTTCTAGCTCGATGATGACATTTCTACGAACAAAAAGTACCAAAATCCAAAAGTTCCTGAAGACGTGACTGCTTCAGAAGTTTCCCCCTTGGGTCTAGGACTCCTGGAGCATGCTTCCAGCATTTCCAGCTGTTCTTGAGCCAAAGATGAGCTCACATGGAGCATTTAGAGCAGAAAAACGACGGTTTTAGTCGAAGGTGCCAAACTTGAGCGAATAGCCAAGTTCCAGAAGACGTGACGTCTTCAAATTTCAAATAAGGGTCCTAGAACTCTGGGAAAATGTTCTCAGGGTTTTTGAGCATCTATTATTCGAAAATGAGCTCAAACAGAGACACTGACTTGTGAGCTGAGAAATAGTAATTTGAACAGAAGGTCGAAATGGCCTCATCATATCTCGAGATTGATAAGAGATATCAAAAAGTTGTCAACTACAAACTTGTAGATCACAACTAGGACTACAAGTTTCTAGTTGATAACATTTTGATATCTCTTATCAATCTCGAGATATAGCGATTCTCCGGCGGCGTTTAGGATTCCGCTAAATTCCCCTGTTTTTCTGTTATTTTGAGGCACAAAACCCTTATTCAAAAAGGGGATACAGTAACCAAAAACCTCAACTAACCTCCTAAATGGTATCACAAAGATGATCGATAGTATCGGATCCAATAGTGTTGGCAGAATGACGAGGAACGAGTTCACGTACTCGAGAAGCATCACTCCGCAGTCTGCAAAGACAGAAAGTGTTCAATGCTCACTCGGCGGGGGCAAGTTGAAACTTCCGGGGGGAAAACGGAAGTCAAATGCATTCTAATTCCATTCATTTCCGTTTTTTCTTCCCGCCACAGCTCTCACCAGCAGCTCTGAGAGAGAGAAAGAGAGAGAAAGAGAGAGAGGAAGAGAGCTCACCCGAGTACTGCGTCAAAAAGAATTGCACAATCAGCGGCAAAAAGCACACGCTGGGAATGAGGGTTTGGATTGTGAGGCCGGTGATCATGCTCTTTGCGTGTTTGATCCGCGGCGAGTTGTACTCTTCGTACTCGTTGAGTAAGAGCCAGATTTTGCTGAAATGAACTTGGATAAGGTTTTCAGACTCCCTTCGGGGATTTTGAGCCAGAGATGAGCTCGAACGGAGCATTTTGAGCCGAGATACGAGAGATTGAAAAAAGAGCATATCTAGCGGCTTCTACCTCAACTTTCTGACGTCATACTACCCTCAGATTTCCAGATATCTGTCTGGAACGTGGCAAATATCATTTTGAACCCCTCGACTCTTCCCAGTCGAAAGCTGAGCTCAAACGGAGTACTTTGAGCTGAGTTATGCTAATTTGGAAAACGGATACTTATCCGTTGGATATCCTCCTCCTACTTCCTCCTCCTACACTTTCAGATCTCACGTGGATTTCAGACTTGTAGAGATAATCAGCTGAGACTTTGAAATTTATACTTTTAACACTACGCAGTCTGGAGATGAGCTCAAACGGAGCATTTTGAGCCGGGATGTGCTCATTTGAAAATCGGAAGTTTTTCTCTAAGTACCCCCCAACTTTCAGATGTCATAGCTATTTCAGATTTTCAGATAGTCATCTGAAACTTGGAGAGCATGTTTTTGAGCTTCTTGGCTGTGCTCATTCCAGAGATGAGCTCAAACGGAGCATTTTGAGCCGAGATATGCTCATTTGAAAATTGGATACTTTTAACTAGCGACATCTCCACTTTCAGATGCCATAGCTATTTCAGATTATGAGGTATCTATCTGAATCTCAACAGGCACCTTTTCAGACCAAATGGCTTCCATCCAGTCCAAGAACGAGCTCAATCGGAGCTCTTTGAGCCGAGATATGAAAACCGACTCACTTTCGGTAGATCAAAGCGGCGATGGGGTTGAGGAAGAGGACGATGGTGAAGATGATGGTGGACGCTTTGACGGCCGGCGATCGCAATGCGGAGAATCCGAACACCGAGTTCGCCTCGAAGACGTAGGACGGATGAAGTGCGCGCGTCTCGAGAAGGATGGCGTTGTGATGCGACGGGTTGACGAATTGGCACACGGCGCAGAAGGCGGCGGGCAGGTGGACGATGATGAAGTTGCGGAGGATTTGTGAAGACGTCAACTTCTGATGCGACAGGATTTTGTAGCGGTAGTAGAAGACGTGCACGATGGCGAAGAGGGCGACCATCGAGGAGGCCTGGAAGAATGGTTATAACTTGAGACTGATAAGAGATATCGAAAAGTTGTCAACTAGAAACTTGTAGATCACAACTAGAACTATAACTTTGCTATTGACAACTTTTTGATATCTCTTATCAGTCTCGAGATACAAGACGGACTCACATCTCTGAGCAAATGGAGCAAGAAGCAGGAGTTGCGCCCGAGTTTCGTGCACACTCCAGTGCAAATAAACGCGACGGTCGTCTGATTGGGAACCATCCGGCATTGTGTCAAAAACCCGGCCAAAATGGTGACAATTTGCGCGGCACAAATGTTCAAAAGGTATATCCGCATGGAATGGAGCAGTTTCGTTTGGTTTTTGAAGATGAGCAGCAGGAGAAGGAGCTGCGAGACGAGCACCGAGACGGCGAAGATCGGATAGGCGACGGTGAGCACGGAGAGGATGTGCACTTCGTTCATTTCCAGAGGGGGGGGGGGTGTCTGGAAGAACACACAACGGATTGGATGACGAATTCCAGTGGGGGGGGGGAGGGAAGAGGGATTACTGATGCTAAATAGGAGGTGCGCCCCGCCGCGGAGTGTAGAGAGCAGGAGTGAGCCCTCCCCACGTGAGCGGTAGTGTGGGAGAAGAGGGCGGGGTGCGTGCGGGGGGGGGGGGGGAGTGGGAACTTTGGAGGAGATGTGGGGGGGGGGACATTGGCATTCTGTTCGTGGACTCTTGGAATGGAAGAGGAGAGTCATTTCGAAATATGGTCGCGGCTAAACCGTGGACCCGCTGCGTGTCCGCGCCGCAACCTCCCAACCGCTGGCGGACCCGCTCCGTGTCTGCTGCGTACACGCAAATCCGATTTTAGCCGCTGAGTACACGCCAGCGGTTTAGCAGTGGTCACTTTCAAAATGAAGGACCCCTTTTCAAAAAACCAGCCAAACGGATGGCCGTTTTTAAAAAGTGCTCATTTTTGGGGGAGAGGGGGCCCACTCAACAGTTCCAGCCATTCGGAAAACCGGTCCAATTCCGGAAAGCCCCCAGTGGTTCTGGAACGGATAAAAACGGTAGTTTTGACAAAAAGGGACATTTCGGAAAAAAAAACGACCGAAAGTTCGAAATCGGATCGCTTTGGAAAAACGCAAGAACGCTGCCCCGGAGAACCCTGATATCTCGAGATTGATAAGAGATATCAAAAAGTTGTCAACTGCAAACTTATAGCCCTGATCATAATCTACAAGTTTGCAGTTGACAACTTTTTGATATCTCTTATCAATTGCGAGATGGGAGCCGCTCTCTTCGAGGAAATATGGTAGGAACATGCCGGGAAAAGTGGGGATTTCCAAAACGGCCCTTTCCCCTGGCTATGACAGACAATCAGAGACGAGTAACATTGCGCATAGGGAGGCGTGGATAAAAAAGGGGATAATCTGAAAAAGTTGGAAAGGAGGGCTCTCGCACATCCACTCAACCTTTTTTCTCTCTCTCTCTCTCTCTCTCTCTCTCTCTCTCTCTCTCTCCTTCCAGCAGCAACACTAACCCCTTCCTCCCCATGAGTCAATGTTCTTCTAGAAGAGGGCTGACGTCTCCGTTTTCAAACGGAATGCTTCCGTCGGCGGCCCGTCGTCCGCTGAAATCGGATATCTTGCGACGGCCGACGATCAGAAGAGAAGAGGACAAATGAGGGCAGAAGAAATCGGGCAGAGAGAGAGAGAGAGGGAGAGAGAGAGACGCAGAGAGAAAGAGGTCATCTTCCAAACTCTAAATATTTCCCATCAACCACGTGGAGAGAGCATCGTCTACGCTTCTGCTCTACTCGTTTGCATCGGGAGGAGGAAGGCTCTCTGAGCAAATATTGAATCCTCCCCGTCCCTATTTCGGAAATCTCATTTTCATTCGCCATTCGGCTTCCACGTGCTTTCTCACCCCTCGAGAGGGAGAGAGAGAGAGAGAGCAAGCACGCCCCGGCGCCGCCCGTCCGCCGCCCTTTGATCTTCATCGCCCCCCCCCCCCAATGTTTTGGGGGTGGAGCAGTGCATTGGCGGGGCCAGTCTTCTTAAAGATGTTGTTTTGATTCGGGGGTGGGGTGGTAGAAGAAGGCGGCGACCGCCTTAGAAGAGGGGGGCGGGAGGCGCGAGAACAAGGTCACCAGCGCTGGGGGGTTCTTGAGGAAGGGGGCGGGGAAAGGGCGGGGAAGAGGCAGGCGTGTCTGAGGATCCTGGGGGTCTAGGGGGTGTCTAGAAGGTGTCCAGGGGAGGTCTAGACTCTAATGTATCCAGAGGAGCGCTGAAAATGCTCCTGGAGCATCAAACAGATACTTCAGGTGTTCCAAAAGATTCCGGGTGGGTTTGAAGGTTCAGGACTCTCAAATGAAGCTCTGCAGATTCCGAAAAGGGTTACTGGGCTCTGAAGAGCAGCGACAATGCTCCAGATGATCCAGAAGGCTCTTGGTAGATCTGATGGTGTCTAGGGGTGTCTAGGGATGACTGGGACTCTAGATGCTGATGGGGCTTTCCTGGACTTTCCGGAGCCTTTTGGAGCTCCTAAACCTTTCAGATGGTCCACGTATCCGAGGATCCAAAGTACCAGTGAAAAGTGTGCGACGAGAAGGAAAGTCACAAAAAAGTGTCACCAAAACGACTACGTGACCTTTGGACGCTCCTCTCGCCACCGTCTTCCACGTGAACCTCTCCCCCTTCTCCCCCTCTTCCCCTTCCGCCTGGACACCTCGGCAAGCGCATCGTCCATTGTTCGCCAACGTCTCCATGGGAAACGTGGGAGAGACTACGGCGGAGGAGCGGAAGCGCCGGCGCATCGAGCAGCGGAGGCAACGAAAGTATGAGGTGTGTGGTGTGTTGCAGCGCAACAATGTGTTCTAATTCCTCTATGACAGGCGGCAATTCGGAACTACGAAGGTGTTGGAGGGCAACGGAGCCAGCAGCAGCAGCAGCCGCAGAAGCAGAAGCAGCCAACTCCAACTCCGGCGCCAGTCGTCCGATTGAAGACGACGACGACGGCGAAGAAGAAGCGCGTGCGTCGTGTGGAGCCGTGGCCGCACACCGAGGCGGCCGTCATCGAGATGCTCGCGAGCAAGACGAGAGGCTCGGCGCTGTGGCCCGAGACCGACGAGACACTCGTCGAGCTCACCGTCTTCAAATTCGCCGACGACGACGACGAGCTGAGCGTTCCGGTGCTCGATTTGGGCGCATAGAAGGAAGAGTGCTCTTTTACTCGACTCCACACCCTCCTCACCTCTCAAAACTCTAACTCGAATCAAGAATGAAGCTTTTTTTTCCTTTTTTAAATTTTTGTGCCATTGCGAAATCTACAAAAGCCGACACACACACTCACACACAAAAACAAAAGCCGACGTCTCCTCGGCGATTGGAGGGCGCACGGTAGGTGGGCGGGGCTTTTGTAGCCCCGAGGGATTTGTTCAGTTCACTCATTATTATTCTTATTCAAGACGCCGCCTATTTTCTTAACATGCCGCGCAAGCTTCCCGAAACTGAGAAGGAGAAGAAGAAAAGGAACGAGTAAGTATTTAATCACAGCGAATTATGAGAAAATCTGCCGATTTTTGATTTTTTTTTTCAAAATTCCAAAAAAAAAAAAATTTTTTTCTTCCACCAATTTTTGGATTATCTGCGAAATTTCCAGAAAAATGGTATGAGCGTTGAAATTATTCAGTAAACTTTATTTTGCATATATATTGAATTATCGAAAAATACTTAATTGAACAAGTGGAAATTTTTTTTTTCGAGAAAATTTTCGCATATTTTCCCAAAAAAAATTTTTTTTCCGAAAACTGAACGCCCATTATTCCAAATATTATTTTCAAATATTTTTCCAAAATGGTATGAATTAGTCGAAAAACTTTGAACAGGGGAATTTGCTCGAATTTTTTAAAAATCTGAAAAAAAAATTTTTTTTTTCGTTTTTTGCTTATTTTCCCAAAAAAAAATTTTTCGGAAAATTGAGCTACAAATATTTTTTCGAAATGGTAAAAATTAGTGAAAAACACATCAATTCGTGATTTTTTATTGAGAAAACCGCAGAATTTATTTTAAAAATCGAAAAAAAAGAGAATTCGGCATGTGTTCCCGTTTTCGCGAAATTTCGTGGAAATCTGAATTTTCCTTTTTTCTCTTTTGTAAACTGAATTCACTACTCATTATTCTTTCGGATTTTCAAATTATTTAAATATTTCCTGGGGAAAAAATTAATTATTTTTCCTTTCTTTTCAACATTTTTTTCGAAATCTAGCGATTTTTGATAAAAATTGCAGAAATAAACGTTTTTTCGAGTCTTTTCAATTTTTAAACAAAACAACTAACCGAAAATATCCATATTGCAGTTATCAGAGAGAGCTGCATCACTCGAAAGTCGACTTCATCACCAAAATTCGCGATTTATTGTTGCCCGATTCGGATGTCGGAATGGAAACGCGCGATGTTTTGCGGTGAGTTTTCTGTTTTGATCTATTTATTTTTTTCAATTTGATCTACTCATTGTTTTTTCTTCGATAGAACAGACAATATCATCAATTTTCCAGTTCGTTTCCCCTATGAAAATTATTGATTTTTTAGCATTTTTCTATCAAATTGTTTTTTATCCTCACAATATTTTTTATTTTTTTAGCGAAATCCGCGGAATCATGGAAGCACGCCGTCCGAATAAGGTCGGGCGCGACCCGCATCTCGTCTTCCGGCGAACTATCGAAATCGACGGCGTCCGGAAATCGGTGTGGGCAACGTCGAATTTCGCGAAGAACGCGCAGTTGTTCCGGGAAAGAGCCAATACAGATGCTCGTCGAGTGCTCGGCGTCAAGCAGGAGGAGAACGCCGTTCCGGAGTGCGACGACAACGACACTCCGCCGCCACTTCAGCCGATGGAGGAGCCGAAGGCGCGTCCGCCAATCACAGTCCGTGTTCTTCGCAAAAATCACCTGAATCAGAGACGAGAGGCACCTCCAATCATCCTGAGAGCAAGAAACAGCAGCAACGTCGGCAGCACGATTCGTCCGCAGTCTCCTGTGGCGCCGTCGGAACCGCCAATACTTCCCCGGTCGACTAAAGTTACCCCGAAGGTTTCGCCAATTCTCGAAATTTCGTATCCGGAACTCGAACAGCCGTGGGTGCCGGTTCTCACAAAGCCGCTATCACAAACTGAAAGAATCATCGTCGAGAATCCAAACTTCTTCCGCCGGTCGCGTGGTGAGTCCAGTGTACACCGTGTCGTTACAAAACTTCGGCAATTTGGTGAAGCGCGCTTATGTTTTGCGCATGCAATTGGAAAATGACAGTGAACCAGTGGAAAATGACAGTGAACCTTTAATAAATAAATATAAGCAGCAAACTTTTTTGAAAATCAAAGCCTGGGAAAAAACAGAATCTCTCGCAAGTTTTCAAAAATTTGAAAAAAACTAATTTTTGGATTTTTGACTTGAATCCTTGAACAAAATTTTTCAAATTACCTGAACTCTTCTGTAAAATGGCTGCTGTCAATGTATTATTTCGAAAAAAAAACTGAATAATCTGAAAAAAAGATGGAAACTTCTGAAATGTTACATTTTTCGAAAATAACAGTTTGCTAGTTTAAATTCTGTTTAAAAGACATGAACTTTAATTTTAAATATCAATTTTATACCAAAATGTAAAAACAAAAGGGATTTCTCGCGGTTTCTTCGAAAAAATCAGAAGAAAAACCCGAGAAAAATTGAAAAATAAATCGCCGCAAAGTTGCGCGTAACCTTTAACGCATTACGCAAACACCGCGACGTCATATCGCACAAAAATTTTCATTTTCACATTTTTCAATTTATTTTTGCTTCCAGAAATCGAACAAGCCGCGAATCGGTACACGGACACCTACGCGTGGATGCCACGGTGTGACGTCACCAAGTACAACAAGTTATTCAGCCACTAAATCCACGATAATCAGAACCTCATCAAATGACGTAAAAACTAAGCACTGTTTCGAAATTTCGCTCGAAACCATTTTATTTTCATTTAACCTCAAACCTTTATATAATCAAGATGTATAACATTAATAATATAAACCAGTGATTGACTTGGGGCGGAAATTTAGTAGGATTTTGAATTCTATAGAAAAGAAAATCTAAAAATTAACACTCGATGAACACCTTAATGACGTCAGCCTTCTGAGTTCGCTTAAAAGCTTCCAGAACCTCTTCCAGCTTATAATTCGCGCGAGTAAGTCCCGAAAGGTCGAGTTTTCCAGAAGCGATCAGTTCCAGAGCCGTCGGATAGCAGTTGACGTAGCGGAAAATTCCACGAATGTCCACCTCACGGCACGCCGATTCAATGATCGGAATGTCCACTCGATCGGCGCCCATTCCCACGAGGACGATGACTCCGCCGGATTTCGTCGTCTGAAAGATGTTTTCTCGGTCTTCACTCCTTCTGCGAATCCTCACCGTGATCGCCGTCTCGATGCTCGGCTGCGCGCCGGTACACTCGATCGAAACGGCCGGTTGCTGGCCGCCCAACGCGTCGACAATCTCGGCGCGCACCGCCTCCAGCGACTTTCCCCTGCAACACTTCAATGCGCGCGCGATCACCCGTCGCCAGCCGCCTCATTGGCTCAGTGGCAGAGCGTCTGTCTAGTAAACAGAAGGTCGCTGGTTCGATTCCAGCATGAGGCACCGAATCTTTTGCATCTTTCGCCTACCTCACGTTTATTGTCGCATCGGCGCCGAGTTTGCGAGCGAGCGCGAGTCGGCCGTCGTCCAAATCGGTGATGACCACTCTCCCGGCGCCCACCGCTTTCGCTGTGAGCAGATTGAGCACTCCAATCGGGCCAGCGCCAAGTACCAACACCCGATGTCCCATTTGCACATTTCCGCGACGGCAAGCGTGAATGGCGACGGAGAGCGGCTCCAAGAGGGCGCCCTCCTCGAACGAAACGCCATCCGGTAACTTGAAACAAAAGTCGGCGTCGTGCGCAACGAATCGCGCCAGAGTTCCGTGAATCGGCGGCGTCGCAAAGAAGCGCATCTCGGGACACAAGTTGTAGCGGCCGGTTTTGCAGTGCTCGCACAGTTTGCACGGAAGTCCCGGCTCCATGGCCACTCGGTCGCCGACTTTCAGATGCTTCACGTCGCCTCCGATCGCCGTCACCACTCCGGATGTCTCGTGGCCGACGATCTGGAAATATAAGAATCATAAACATTCAAAATTCTAGCTTACCATCGGCTCCTTCACCACAAACGGTCCAATTGAGCCGTGCGTCCAATAATGCACATCGGAGCCGCAGATGCCTACCGTGTGCACTCTGACGAGCACCTGGTTGGCGGTGGGTGTCGGGATGGGGACTTGCTCCAAACGCAAGTCGTCAACACCATGAAGAACGGCGGCTAGGTTGTCGAGAGACATTGGAACTAAATGACCTGCGACGAGAGGTCGTCTTCTTCTTGTTATCTATCTCTTCTTTGATAACAATGATGCACGTGTTGCGAAGAGATAGTGGAGAGATGGTGGACGCGCAGCACGAGCGGGAGATGGGAATAACGATCGATGCGCGCGTTCAGTGAAACAAGGAGATGGAGATGTGTGATGAAGTTTTGCGAGCAGAGAGCGTTTTCTTTCGACTACCTCAAGGCGCAAAAACTTCGGTGCCTCATGCTGGAATCGAACCAGCGACCTTCTGTTTACTAGACAGACGCTCTGCCACTGAGCCAATGAGGCGGTTGGCGCCGGTGGCGCAGAGGGCAGTAAAGAGAGCGCGCTTCTTCGATGAGTTACCACGTGGCGATTTTATTGCTTTTTCGTTCTTCAGACCTGAATTCTTCCCGGTTTCTGGGTTTCTGTGGTTCGATCGATAAACGTAGACGCAGACGGCGCTACAAACTACTCTCGCGGGTGTCTCACGTGGTCGGTCCAGGCTACATACCAGGCTACAAACTACACGCTAGCCGTCTGCTACACACTATTTCGCCGTTCGTAGCCTCCCCTTGCCGCGTGTCTCAACAACCGACCCGGGAGAGAGAGAGAGACATTCACTAGACACACATACACTCTTTTTCGCCCCCTGTTTTCTCACCTAATACTATTCACTCACTGCAAAAATGGCTTCGCCCGAAGAGCACAAAATTGAGCCGTTCCTGGAGAAAATCGAGTCGAGTTCGCCGTCGACGAGCTCCACTCCGTTCCGGGGCCGATTCGAGAAGCCAAAATGCGCTGTTTGTCATGAAGACGGCGATGGATTGCACTTTGGCGCCGAGGCTTGCAGGTGAATTTGTGTTCTCGGGTTTTGAGGCGATTTGTCTCATTGGATAGGCAAGATATCGAAAAAGTGCCAATTGCAAAGTTGTAGACAATTTGATGGAGATCAATTTTGCAATTGACCACTTTTTTCTATCTCTGATGATTTTTGAGGTATCCGCGGGAAACCACGCGTCACTTTTCACCGCCGCAAGAGGCGCTGCGCCACCCTGTTTTTCCCAACGGTTATCTGAAAAACTATCAGAGATTGAAAAATGTTATCAACTGCAAAGTTGCTCAAAATTCTATCAGCATTGTTTTTACAATTGACAATTTTTTGATATCTCTTTTAGTTTTAGAGATAACCGCAAAAAACCATCGCAATAGACGCCGCGCCGCGCCTCATCTTTCTCCATGATTATCTCAAAATCTGTCAGAGATAGAAAAAAGTTGTCAACTAGAAAAGTGATCACCATCCAATTCTGAACACTTTCTCAATTGACCATTTCCCCCTATCTCTTCTCCTTCCAGAGCCTGCACCGCATTCTTCCGCCGCAGTGTCGCCCTGAACAAAACCTACGAGTGTCGAGCGCACGGCAATTGCGAGGTGGCTGCGAGTGAGTTCTTTTTTTTTTTTGAATTTCCCCCGCAAACCAATATTCCAGACATCCGTTGCATGTGCCGCGCGTGTCGCTATAACAAGTGTCTCGAAGTCGGAATGAACCCGGAATGCGTTCAGAATCGACGCGAGAATCTGGGAAAGCGGGACGACGAGAAGAGTCCGAATCTGAATCGGCCAGCGCCACCGCCACCGCCTCCACCTCCGCAGAACTTTCTCGACTTTCCAATGTTTAAACCAGAGCCCTCGACGAGCGGCTTTCCCTTCTCGCCGCCCGTCTCCACGTCTTCTCTGCCCGGCGTCACCGTCTCGCCGTCGCTCGAAACGATGCCGCTGCTCGAGCGAATGCGCATCAACTACGAGAAGATGGAGAACGCGCGCAACGTGATCCACCGCCGCGAAGGCGAGAACATCTTCCAGCAAAAGATCCCGCGACGGCTCAACTTCCGCGAGGCGGCCGACGTCACCACGAAAGAGGTGTCGCTGGTCGCCGACTGGATCGAGTGGTGCTTCGACGACTTCTCCGTGCTGCCCATCGACCAGAAGACGATCCTCTTCCAAAACTTTTTCATCTACTTCTCAATGCTCGAGCGGGGCTTCATGACCTTCAAACACGCCGTCCCCGGCAACGAGAACATCGTCGTGATGGCCTCCAAGGACTATATAGACTATGGAGACCTCCTCTACTTCTTCACAGAGTGCGACAATGCCAAGTCGGTGAGCCCGGAGGAGATTGCAAAGTGAGTGGAAATAGATCAAAATTTGAATCTTTAATCGATCCGTCTAGATGTTGCAGACTCATCGAGCCGTCGTTCGCCCTTCAAAAGCGCTCGCTGTTCAACCTGATGCGCCTCGAGAACGTCGACATCTACGAGTTCTTCGCCCTCTGCGTCCTGCTCTTTTGGGATTTCGGGCTCGACGGCCAAACGGACGAGTGCAACGAAGTCGGCCGACGCGTCAAACATCGCGTCACACGCGAGATGACGTTCTACCTGCGGCACGTCAAAAAGCACGAGGAGCCCCTTCATCGGATGGCATGCGTCGTCGCCATCCTCCCGACACTCCAACGGGCGGTTCGAAGGTTTCAGGAGGACATTGAAATGGCGCACCTCTTCAGTATCTACGCGCTACCCGAGAATTTCTATAATATTGTCAATGGAAAGTTCTCGTGATTTGCTCGCAACGAGAAAAAAATTGTCAGCGCCGAAACGTGCTGCGCCTTTAAAGCGGCGGCGATACGGTAGTTGCGCAATAGTCAATTTCGTCTTTTTCGGTTTCTCAACCGTTTCTCGCGCTTTTTCCAGTAAAAAATGCACAAGATGTGTATTTTTCGTGTTTCGCTTGCATATTCTCCTGGATTTCCAGGTTTTTCTCGTTTCTAAACTCAAATTTTCAAGAAAAACGGCAAAAATTATGCGAAACACGAAAAATACACTTTTTGTGCGCTTTTTGACGGAAAAAGCGCGAAAAATCGAGTGAAAACAGATGGAATTGATTATTACGCAACAAAATAAGCAGACAAAGTGTATTTTTCATGTTTCGCATAATTTTAGCCGTTTTTCTTGGAAATTTGACTTTAAAATTTGAAAAAACATGAAAACACAGAAAAATATGCAAGCGAAACACGTAAAATACATGTTTTGTTCATTTTTTACCTGAAAAATCGCGAAAAACGGTTGAAAACCTGCTGAAATTGAGGAAATCGAGGATTATTGTGCAACTACCGTACCGCCGCTCGCTTTAAAGGCGCAGCACGTTTCGGCGCTCACAATTTTTTTCGCGCGCGCCTGTTTGAAATTTTTTTGTGAACTCTGATTTTTTGTGATAGAAAGATACTAGTTGTGATATTGAGAAGAACAATGAATGTTTTACGTGTAGAGAGTGTTATCGACAAAGAGACGCCGAGAAAGAGAGGATGTTTTTCTCTCAAATTTCAAATTTCAATGCGAATTGAGAGAGTTAACCCCCCTTATCTATAAGTCACACACTGGCTACAACCTACACGCGTAGTCTTGGTCGCCCTTTCCTCTCCTCCTCCTCCTCTCATTTCCTCTATCTCTCTCTCTCCTCCCCCCATCATTCTCCTTTCCTTCTTCTTCTTCTTCCCCTCTTTTCCCTTTCCCCCTCCCTTATGGAACCCTGTAGCTCCCGTAAAAAAGCCGAGAAAGCCAACTGCGCTGTATGCGACGACATTGGCGATGGATTCCATTTTGGCGCCGAGGCTTGCAGGTGAATTTGTGTTCTCTGGTTTTGAAGCGATTTATCTCATTGGATAGGCAAGATATCGAAAAAGTGCCAATTGCAAAGTTGTAGACAATTTGATGGAGATCAATTTTGCAGTTGACAACTTTTTTCTATCTCTGATGGTTTTTGAGATATCCGCGGGAAACCACGCGTCACTTCTAGCGAGGGGCGCTGCGCCTCCTTTTTTTCCTAACGGTTATCTCAGAAACCATCAGAGATAGAAACAAGTTGTCTACTGCAAAATTGTTCAAAACCTGATAAACTTTATTTTTGCAATTGACAACTTTTTTGTATCTCTGCCCATTCTCGAGATATATGCAAAAAACCAACCACACCCCTAGATTTCAGAGCATGTGCGGCGTTCTTCCGACGAACAGTGGCGTTGGGCAAAGAGTACGAGTGTCGGCAAAAGGGATATTGTACAGTGAATAGTAGTGAGTTGGTTATTTTTCTCTAAGAGTTTCATAAAATGCACTGGATAATCCATCGAATGTCATCGAAATGGCACTGGAACCAAGGCTCCGTTTTTAAATCATTATATCTCGAGACTGATAGGAGATATTAAAAAGTTGTAAATGGCAAAATTGTAGATCAAAACTAGGACTATAACTTTGTAGTTGACAACTTTTTGATATCTCATATCAATCTCGAGATATCAGGGTTTTCTGGCAGAGCTATTGCGGGCCATTTCGATGGCATCCAAACAAGAGGGTCTTTGTTTTGGTTAGAAGGAGAATCAATATATCTCGAAATTGATAAGAGATATCAAAAAGTTGTCAACAGCAAAATTGTAGATCACAACTAAGACTATAACTTTGTAGTTGAGAACTTTTCAATATCTCTTATCAATCTCGAGATACCACCTGTTCCAGTCGTCCGCTCAATCTGCAAATCGTGCCGTCTCAACAAATGCCTCCTCATCGGCATGAAACCCGCGTGCGTTCAACCCCGCCGCGACACGCTCGGACGGCGAGACGACGAGCAACAAAGCCAATCCGAGTGCTATCCAGACCCGGCCGTGCCATCCGCCGAAACGATGCCAATGCTGGAGAGAATGCGAACGAGCTACGAGCGACTGGAGAACGCGCGCAACGTCGTCCATCGGAAGGAGGGCGAGAACATCTTCGAGCCCAAAGTCCCGCGGGCTCTCAACTTCCGCGAAGCACTGGACATGTCATCGAAGGAAGTCTCGCTGGTCGCCGATTGGGTCGAGTGGTGCTTCGATGAGTTCGGAACGCTGCCCGTCGACCAGAAGACCATCCTCTTTCAGAACTTCTTCCCCTTCTTTTCAGTGCTAGAGAGAGCATTTCTCACTAGCAAATTTGGTAAGAATGAAGGATTTTCAAGAATTGACGCCGTGTTTCAGGGCACAATGAGAAGCTCATCCTGCCGTCACGGGACTATATAAACACTGGAGACCTGGAAGGTTTCTTCAGCGATTCCGAGATGGAAATCAGTGGAGTGAAGTTGGCAAAGTGAGTGAGTATATCTCGAGATTGATAAGTGATATCAAGAAGTTGTCAACTACAAAGTTATAGTCCTAGTTGTGATCTACAAGTTTCCAGTTGACAACTTTTCGATATCTCTTATCGATCGCGAGATATAATGGTTATCAGACAGCGTGTCACTCTATTCGAAGAAAGGACATTTTCCAAGTGACAATGCTTATCACTTATCATCTCTACGGCTCCAAAACTTTGGGAGTTTATTTCTAATCCCCTCAACTAGATCTAATCCAGAGATGAGCTCAAACGGAGCATTTAGAGCTGAGATACGCCAATTTGATTGGAAGAGAACTGGAAAAATTTCCAGAATCTTCAAACCGGCCGTCGATCTGCAAAACCAAAGCCTGCACGCGTTCATGATCCAAGAGAACATGGACTGGTACGAGTTCTTCGGTCTCGCCGTCCTCCTCTTCTGGGACTACGGTCTCGAGGGCCAGTCGGCCGAGTGCAACCAGATCGGAATGCGCGTCAAAGTGGCCGTCTCGCGCGAGATGACCTTCTACTTGGAGCGCGTCAAACGGCACGCGGCGCCGATCACGCGCGTCGCTCTAGTCGTCACCATTCTGCCCGCGCTACAGGTGGGTTACTGTAGATTACTGTAGTAGAAGGGGTACTGTGTTCTTTTCAGAGGATCGTCTATCGATTCAAGGAGGACATCGCCATGGCGCACATCTTCGACGTCTACACAATACCGCCCAACTTTTATAACATTATGAACGGCAGATTCTCTTAATAATAATAATAAACGAGTACTTTTTCGTCTATTCAACGTGACTTCACGTGACCTCACGTGACTTCACGTGACCTCACGTGAAACCACGTGTTCCCCCGTGAAACCTGAACGGACCAGTGCCTGTCAAATGTCCGGCAGCCACAGCTACCTGTCCACTGGCCCTCTCGGCCCCACCGAGGATCACATCTTTATCGAGAACAATGTGAGTTTCCTCCTCCCCACACTTTCCCCCGTCTCATCCCATTTTCCCAGGAACACTTTGCCCTCATCTTCGCCGCATTCTCCGTCGGCCTTCTCCTTTTGATCTTCGCGCTGCGCAGTCAACGAAAACGCATCTATCAGGAGAATTTGTTCAAGCAGAGGTGTCTCTTGAGTCAGATCTTCGACATTTATATGCTGTGAGTTCTTTGAGGTTTGTCCCAGAGTGCTTGAGAGATACAAAAGAGAAAACCGATGTGAAAGAATTGATCTTGACCGACCCCCCCCCCCCCCCCCCCACTGAGCCATCCCACCGTTGGCGCAACTAGTTCCGCGAGAGTTAATATCTTCCAGGCGAACAGTGACAATGCGCATCCGGAAGAAGCAACTCGACGCGCATCGATACGTGCTCCAAAACGGAAAAGTCATCGAATAAGTAAAGAACGGAAACTTTTATTGCACACAATTCAAAAAAAGCCCGAAAAGTTTCGTTTTGGCAGTATACATACAGAAAGGAAAGACACAACAGACACCCTTCTCTCTCAGGCGGCCACCAACTTCTCCTTCGACGTCTTCTCATTCGCCTCGAAGGCGTCGTTGTCGAAGACTTGCTTGTTCAGTGGCTTCAGCGGCACTAGCCGCTTGTCGAAGACGATCCAGAGAGCGAACGTGGCGAGTAGCATGACACACAGGAACTCCCACACTCGCCGCGGACCAAAGTGTTGGTAGATCTCTCTGAAATCATTACCTTATCACTAATCAATCGCGACACTCCCATACGGGATAATAGCAGGAGCGAAGATGCGCGCGGTGGTGTTCGAGATGTCATAGAGACTTTGCTGCGTTCCCTGACACTCGGGATTCAGCAACTTCGAGTAGAGCGTCGCATTGGCCACGTTCAAAAAGGGCAAAAAGACGCCGAAACTGAGGACGGAGCAGATGTAGATGGTCCAAATGGGCGTGATAGTAAGCGTTGTGCACCAAGACTCCTGACAGTGTTCTACGGTTCCAGTGTAGAATGGCCATGGATAGGTGGCGAGGAGGTGGGCGACGAAGATCAGAAGGACGATCGAGTTGAAGATCTTGCGCTTGATCACCTTTGAGAAGTCGGTGAAGATGATGAGGAAGTAGACGGCGGTGGCGAAGAGGCCGGTGACCAGACCCAAATTGGCCATCGGCCCCACTGTCTCCTCCTTCGTCACCAGGTAGAAGAGCATGAGAAGTGTGGGAAATAGAGAATCCATCGAGATTTGCATAAAGTTCTGCACGAATCGCGTCAGCATACAAATGAACATTGCCAGCCGATCGGCACTCGGCCACTCCTCCCGGACAGTGTTGAATTGGTTCTCGTAGTCGGCGATCGCCATCTGGTCCATCTCCTCCTCGAATTCCTCCCGCAACAGCGCCAGCAGCGAGATGAAGCCGATCATGGTGAGCAGGCAGCCGAGGAAGGCGGGCGCGTTGTTCGTGTGAATCGCGAGGACGCCCGGCACCAACACGACACCCGTCTGTCCCAGCGGCATGAACATCAACTGGAGACCGGGCCCGGCGACACTGCCGACGGATCGGCCGCCCGATATCGACGCCATCGCCTTCGAGCGATCGGCGGGCGTCGAGTGCATCGTGGCACAGTTGCGCATCGGACTCGAGTTGCCCATGCCGAGGCCGCCGAGCAGACGGGACGTCATCATGAGAGGGACGACCCACGTGCTCGGCACGACGTCGATGAGGAGGTAGAGGAGGTTGGCGGCGAGCATTAGCAGCAGTCCGCAGTGCATTGGGGCAGCGCTCTGGAAGATTTGGAAGGGTAGGGTGTAGAGGGTGAGGTGAAGGGGTCTAGGGACTAAGGACTAGGGACTAGGGACTAGGGACTAGGGACTAGGGACTAGGGACTAGGGACTAGGGACTAGGGACTAGGGACTAGGGACTAGGGACTAGGGACTAGGGACTAGGGACTAGGGACTAGGGACTAGGGACTAGGGACTAGGGGTCTAGAGATCAAATGGGGTCTTGAGGTCTAGGGCCTAAGGACAGAAATCTGGGGCTTTAGGAGCTAGAGAGCCATGTTCTTGGAATCTGGGTTCTTGAAGCTTCTTGGTGCTAGGGATCAGGGTTTGAGGTCAAATACCTAGGATCTCGAGGTCTCTAAGGAGCCAGGGCTCTAGGGCTTTTGGATCTACGGGTCTTGGGAGCTAGGGTATATTGCCTGAAGTTCCAAGGCTCCTAAGGTTTCATTGCTCTCTTAGGAAGTAGCTTTATCGCTATGAACTAGGCCTTTAGATCTTTAGGACTTTTCCGTTATTATATCTCGAGACTGATAAGAGATAGCAAAAAGTTGTCAACAGCAAAATTATAGATCGCACCTAGGACTACAAGTTTGCAGTTGATAACTTTTCGATATCTCTTATCAATCTTTTGATATCTCGAGATCATCAAATCACGCACCTTCTTCGTCCGATTATTCCACCATCCCAACACATAGCACCCGACGCAATGCCCGAGACTCGACGTCGACAGTATCCATCCAAAGTGCGTCACGTTCGCACTCGGATCCATCTTGGACATGTACGCGTACATGGTCGTCATGTAGATCGAGTACTGCGTGTTCTGAATGAGAGAACAAACGCCCATCAGATAGACGACACGCCAGTTGGTCCGATCGCACGCCATGCTCGCCGAGCTGCTGCAAGAATGGAGAGATGGTTCAACGGGAACGGAACGGAATGAATGAAGAACGGGGGGCGGGGGAAGGGCATGGAAACGGCAAGGGGGGAATCATCAAATTCGTCATCGAAACGGGAAGGTGGGCGGGCGGGGGTCGTTGTATATGAATGGTTTTTGTGTGTGTGTTCGCTTCTTTTTATATTTTTTTTGCGTTTGTTTCTTTTTTTTTTTTGTCGCGTCCTCCTCCTCCTCCTCCTCCTTGGTTAAGGAAGCCCGAAGACGATGACACACTTGAACCTGTTTCATTGTCTGCCCCCCCTCCCCCCTTGGCCGCTTGGGTCCCCTTGGGTCCCGGGGGCACCCCCAGGGGGGACAATGACCAGATCCGGAACCGTCCATGATCAGCGACGGTTCCGGTGGCGTGTCCTGGACAAACGGGCGGCGCGTTTTATACTGACCGGTGTTGACGGTCAACGCCGGTCTCCGGGTGGTCGCCGTCTGGACATGATATCACCTGGTGATTGAATGATACTGGTTTGGTTTTAAACTGAAACCTGGCGACGGATCAAACGACCAAGTGAATCATTTCCACGTGTCCGGAAGCTCGCAAACGCTGCCCCCCGGAGAATCATTATATATCTCGAGATTGATAAGTGATATCAAAAAGTTGTCAATGGCAAACTTGTAGTCCTAGTTTTGATCTACAAGTTTGCAGTTGACAACTTTTTGCTATCTCTTATCAATCTCGAGATATCAAGATTCTCCAGCAGTGTTCGAAGAAGAACGGTATGTTCACTCTCAGAATCCGGAAAATCTTCAGAAGTGTTCTAGTGACGTCATAGAATCCAGAGACGCGATGAAGACAGACATAGGAGCTTCAGAAGACGTCAAAAAGGTGCTCCTCGACTCGGAAGACGTCAGTGCTTCAGGAGACCTCTGAATTTCATGAAGTTACAGAGCAAGGAGGCCAGAAGACGTCAGAACTTCTGGAGACGCCAGAACTCCAGGAAAGGAACGATGACACTTGAGAAGACGACGATTCTGACAGTCAGGATCCAGAAGAAGGAGAAGAAGAAGACGTCGAGGATTCGATGCTGGATCCAAGACCATTGTGACCATGATGCTGCTGCTGCCCGTTTTCCCTTTTTCCGCGTGTCCTCCTCCTCCGTCTTCTTGCCCTTTTCCCCCCGTTCTTTTGTCTCTCCGGGGGCCATTTATTGTTTTCTTTTTTCAATGCGGCGCTCCATCGTCGTCATCGCCGTCTTCTTGTTATCGTGCATCTTCGTCTGTTTCGATTGTGATTGTGCGTTTGTTGCACTTATCGATAAAAAAAGAGCGGGTGTGGGGGACGAACGTGACGTGTTTTCCAGTGATCACTACCTCATCCGTACCGCCCGTTTCTTCCGTTTCGGTGTCCTCCAATGCGTCGGCGACGATAAACTCAACAATAATAACGCTTGCAAAGTGAGGCGAAATGTGTTCGGTGGGCGGTAGTAGGAAATGCGCGGGTTTCCAGAAGTTCAACGATCGCGGTGATGACGTCTTCTGAAGCGCCCACGACGACTAACACTTCTACGGCTGCTCCAGCTCCTTCGACGTCTTCAGTAGCCATCACGGCTTCAAAACCATCGACGTCTTCCGCACCGCCCGAAGACGTCGTCTGCCCCGACGAGTACTCGTTCACGAGTGTCGGCATCCCAACTATGGCCGGCGACGGTAATTGTCGCCGAGCCGTCGATTGCCTTTTCGTCGGACCGGTTCTCAATGCGAGTTTGGCTATCGAGTGAGTGAGCAGAGAGATTTTTATTTTTTTTCTCTGCCTTAACTAACCATTTCTCCAGTGTCGCGTGCATTTTCGACCAACAACTGAAACGGTCGAGGTGTTGTTATAGTGAGTCTCTCTTGAAGAAGCCGTGGACGTCTTCTTTTCTCCAGAAGACGTTTCCGCAGTTTGCCAAATGGGCGTGGCCGTGTTGCCGTTGGAGCGTTGCGCGTCACTCGACGATTGCAATATGCGCCCCGGGCAGACGACCGAACGATGGTGTGATCCGACGTCGAGGCGGTGTTGTAGAAGTGGGTGGTGCGGTGGTGCTGGAAGAGAGAGAAGTTTAGAAGTACATATTGCAGATGAGCACCACGAGAAGAAGATGTTGTGCCACGACGAGACGACGGCGGTGATGAGCGAGCGGCCGTGCGTCGGCTTCAACGCGTCCAACATTCACAGCGGCACGTGTCCGATGGAGCACGGCGTGTGCCTCTACGGACACTGCTGCCCGCCGAACGCCACCTTCGGCCGAATTGTGCCCGGTCTGCCCTACCCGACGCAGGTCAAATGCACCAACAGCTCGGTGGTGTCGCATGTCAACGGGTATTGCGACCCGAAGACTGGCCGCGTTTGGATTATGACGCAGATGAACTTCCACGGGCAATCCAACAAGAATTTGACGTCGTATTGTCAGTCGTCGAGGTTTCGTGTCTGCGTCTCTCGTCTTGCCATGTTCTCTATTGTTTTCCAGAGATTGCGGACAATACCGCGGAAAGGACAATGTTTGTGTTCGAGTCAGGCTCTTATGGCATCAGTGCTTTGTCAATCCATTTGTAAGCGAGATTTGTGAAAAAGTTTCTGCAAAAACGGAAAAAATTAGTAAAATGTGGATTTTCGCCGATTTCCCGTTTTTTTTTCTAATTTTTTAAAAAATTTTTCGAAAATTTAGTAGAAACCTTGAGAAAATGCGGTGGAATTTGAAAAAATTGCATTTTCTCAATTTCCGGGATTTTTTAGAATTTTTATTTAAATTTTTTAAAAATATTTTTTTGTGATTTTCATCGAAATATTGGTCTAATATTAATGGTTTAATTTCCGCAAAAATTGAGCAAAAAAGCTTTAAACTGATGAAAAATTGGCGAAAATTGATTTTTGCGATTTAATCGGAAATTTCCGGATTTTTCCGTTTTTCCATGAATTTTTCGAATTTTTCGCATTTGAAACTTCTCAATTTTTTATTTTCCACTTAAATTCGATAAGAATTCGGAATCGAAATATATTAACTTTTAAATTATTCTTAAATTTGATATTTGGAACTTTTTTGAAAAAATTGCGAAAAAAAGTTATGTTGGTTTTTCAATATATTTCGGTATTTTTCAATTTTTCAATTCGCACTCCTCCCAGCGTCGCTACTACGTTCCCAAGAAGCCCGACTTGTTCTTGATCACTCTCGCCAGCTACATGGCTCTCGGCACGTCGATCTTCGCCTTGATCTTCTCGCTTCTCTACACATTCCGCGCATCCGACGATCAATTCCCCGGAGAATCAGAGGAATCTGAAAAGCTGATCGAATCTGAAATGTCTGAAACGGTGACGTGAATAAAACAAGTGTTCAATTAATGTTTTGCTTAAAAATGTTCAATAGATTTATGATCATTTTGAAATTTGAAAAATCCGTCCTGCAATTCGAAATGAAAGAATCAACACGACGAGGCGATGATTTTCCACGAATGTTGAGAACTTTTGAGTGTGAAGAATGTGGCCATTTATCCTAAAAACCATCTGTTTATAAACGTTTATTATAGCAAAATGTGAATAAATTCTTACCACGGCATTTCGAGAGGCTCATTTTTCACAGGGACATTGAATTTTTGTAGAATTCCTTGCAAATCCAATTCTTCACACGAACCAATCGAAAATTCAGCTTTCACACTGTTCTTGGCCAAAATTGACTGGAAAATGAGTTTAATTTTTCGAATAACCGTGGTGCGATGGAGCGCACTTGCAGACCAGAACGACGCGCCACAATTTCTCGAACTAATTCGTTTTTCACCGCGCAATTTCGGAATTTTGCTGGTTTTCTCAATTTTCGTAGTTTGATTGTTGTTTTCTTGTCTTATCTTTTTAAATTGAAGCTTTGATTCATTTTTCTATAAAAATTTTTATTAAAAAAATGATTTTGTTTCATGCCAAAAATATTTTTTCAAAATATTTCGCGGTTCATTCTAGTATTTCTATGTTTTTCATTAAATTCAACATGTTTTTTTTCATTTATTTAGTTCTCAATTCCCAACAATTGGTGTACGCAAAGGTAAGGACGGCGCAAAAATTTTCTTTTCGAAAATAAAATAAAAATTTTCAGATTTCCCGCTACTACAATCAATTTCACCCACCTGAATAGCCATCCACGCCCATTGAGGTGTCAATTTGATAGTGAACGTGAAAAAGCGTTCAATGTGCAGAAAATGAGCAATTGGAATGTTGTTGGGCAGTAAAACGCTCGCTTTCTTCAATTTCCTCCACTGTTTTTTCGCATAAATTCGGCAGTTTCCATCGAGAAAATTGTCGCCCAAAAAGAGTTCGGTGAGCGTTTTCGAGTCGAATCTTCTCATTAACTGCGTAAATTCCTCGTTTCGCATGGAAAAATCACAATGGAACAAGCGGGTGGCGATTTTTAAATCGTTAAGTCTCAACTGTTCACACAGAGATTGCAGGAAAATCCGTTTGCGCTCTTTCGATATAAAGCACATGGAGCATTTCAGGTGGAATCTATCGATTTTTGAATTCTTTAGAACAATCTGGAAGTCACGAATCGCCAAATCCATTCCGTGACTCTTTCGTGCTGCCGCATTCACTAATTCGACTCTTCGGATAAAGTCGTGACATGAAGAGAGAATTCGGACAATGTTACATCCGTATACATCACGGTAGGATACTGCGAAACTGGAAAATTTGATTTGAACCGATTGCTCGTCAATTTGAAGAGTGAGATCTTCGAAGTGCTGCGGAACGTTGTCCACAATGTCCCGGTCGCTTCTGGAGCATTTTCGGAGCCGGCATCTGGATGAGGAAACATTTTAATCCAAAAACAAAACAAAACATTTTTGGTCCCTCAAAATTTGTTCGTTTTCTTACCTTGCCATATAATCCAATTTCGAAACGATCTCTTCCTTAATGTGATCGGGAAGATCGCGCCAGTAATTTCGAATCATTTAGCGGAATCACTGTGTGAATCGCCCAATACTTCCGTTAAATAACGGTTTCTGTCGATTTCTCTCCCAAATCTCCGTTAATTTCTTATCAAATCATCCCGTTTCTTCTTATCGCTTAGCAAGAGAAAAACTGAATCACGATGAGAGATGGAATCGTTTTATTGCTGATTTGTTCATTTTTTCGACTTTTTGTGCGATTTGACAAGCGTTTTGACGTCCCTCCGATGAAGAATGGAGTCTTTGGTGAGCGCTTCGATGGCCGCTGTTGCGACGGCTTCCTGGCGACGTTGTTGAAGGGCTTCTCGGTATTGCACTGGAGGAATTCCATTTTTAGTTTTAAAATTACGAAATTTCGACTTACTAGAGTGAATTATAAGCAATCCTCCCCAGGCAATCGACCAAAACCAGCCGACGAAAAGGAAGGTGATGGTGAAGAATTGCGAGATTCCGACGAGCAAATTGACGACCAGGGTGATCAATTTGCGACCCTCCTTCATGTTGATCCTCGGTTGTCCCATGCATAAGGCCGAAAATCCCGAAATTATTGTTCCTGAAACTCGGAAATTATCAAAATGTATAAAAATCGGTGAACTTACCAGATCCCGGAATAAAAATGTTGAAAAGCAGACATGTGATGGCCACGGGGACGGGCAGGAACGGAATCGCCTCGTGCATCGTCGTAATGTCGTTTGTTGGAAGGTTCACCTGAGAATCCGAAATAAGGCCGACTTAAAATAACAAAAGCTCACTTTATCACCGGATTTCGGTTCTTTCTGCGTGTGCGCTTCTTCCTGGGCCGCTATCACGATTCCAGTGATATTGAAGGCGTTTTGTTGGACATTGACTTGCAGGATTCCCTCACTTCTTCCGTATTCGATGATTCGAGGGATTGTCTTCGAAACCAGCTTCCATCCGCGTATTTTTTCTGCTGAAAATCAGTTTTTCGCATTATTCTTAGGTTCAAAAGTTGAAAATTTAGAATCGGATTTTGCTTCAGACTCGAAATTCAGTTCTCACACATTTTTCTACCCAAATGATTTGAGGAACGCTATTAATTTGACCTCAGCGAGATAAATAAGATTTTAAATGAAGAACTGCAAAAAAAAAGTCGAAAAATCCGGAAAATCGGAAATTTTCGCTGAAAAATCCCAAAAAATTTCCGAAAGTTGGTCACCGTACTTTAAAGGCGCATATCTGAATTTGTCACTCGGGTCTTACAACGATAAATTTTTCTGCGAATTTTCTGAATTTTTTTGCGCCTAAAATCAGAATTTTCCGCCTAAAAACGAAATTTCCCGCTTATTTATTTCGAAAACCAGATTCTACCGCCGAATTTCTAGAAAAAGAAACTAACATGTCTGCAAAATATTCGCCATTCCATCCGCCACATTTTGTATCATTTTCGGTTTCTTCTTGTCGAGTAGAAATTTTCAACAAAAAATAAAGTATCGCCGAAAATGTGTACACCAGGGTAAGAAATCAGAATAGAAGTGGTCAGGTAGTGAAAGGGGCGCAGCGGCGGAGCGGAAAAAAGGAGAGAAGGAGGTTTCCGGTGAGCGCAATTATGTGGGGTGAAGGGGTTTTGAGGGATGAATGACAATATCCGAATGTGAATTTTGTTATATTTATTCATTTTTTGTAGTAGTTTATTCGAGTTCTAAAAAGGGAAATACGTAAAAAAGGAAAAAAAGCAAAAATTTCTTGAATTTCAGAAGAAAAAAGCTCTTAGAAACGACACGTTTATGATGAGGAGGAGGTGATGGGCGAGATGCGGCCGACGAACTCGTCAATGATGTCGGGCAGCTCGGGCGACCGGCAAATGAACTTGTGGCCGAAGCCGTGCTCCTGGCCGAATTCCCGATATTTGATATCTCGATCGGCCTGTTTGGCGGCTTCGTACAACGCCCGACCGAGTTTCACCGGCAGAATTTTGTCGTCCTCGGCGTGGAGGATGATGATCGGACACGAGACCCTACAAAAGTCGTCCAAGTTTTCCGGAACGGAAATGGAGACTCACGATCGAATTCGCTGGTCGGATTGCATGGTGAGACCGACGCTGTTGAGCGGTTTGATGATGATGCGCTCGACCATGAAGTCGTTCATCCAGCTGAATATCGTGAAGATCGGATGGTTGGTGACGGCGTCTTTCAGGTTGTTGAATGGCGACTCGAGGACGAGACCGCTGGGTGGCTGGCGCTCTTGCGATAGGTCTTTGACCAGTTTGCACGATACTCTGGAAATTATTAGTTTTTGGTGATATTTTGCTGAAAATTCGTGATAGGTACTGTACTGTACTACTGTGTTTGTCTTTTGAGAGAAAAAAAAACGAAAATATTTTTCTTCGTCACCATTCGTTCCTATTCAAATGATTCATGGTTCTCACTGCAAACATTCTCATTTTTTACGATTTTCAAATAATTTTTCCATTGAAAATTTCTCAAAAACGCACCCAGTTCCCATCGAGTGTCCCCAAACGATGACGGGCGTGCGTCCGGCGCGCTCTCTGACCCACTCGTAGACGGTTCGCGCGTCTTCGACGATGCCCTTCTCGGTCGGCGTGCCTTCCGAATCGCCGTAACCGCGATAGTCGAAGCAGACGACGTGGTAGTTGCGCTCGCTGAGCATGTTGTACATTTCGACGCGATGGTAGAAGGTGCGATCGAACGAGTTGCCGTGTGCGTAGAAGATTATTCTGGAATTTTTGATTTTTTTTTGAAAAATTTCATGAAAAACGCTCGTTTTCCAATTACTCTCCAAATAAAATTTTAGGGATTTTTGTTACATTTGTTGCTGAGAACCAATTTTTGCGCAAAAACTGAAAAGTTGCATTTTTTCGAATTTTTTACTTTTCCATTGAATCCAAAGGAAATTTTTTTTTACAATATCAATTTCGCGATTTTTTTGATTTTAAACAATTTTCGATAGGTGTTCATTGATTTTGCCGGTTTTCAAAGAATTGCGGTTACATTCCCGAGAAAAATGGTAAAATTTGGTGAATACTTGATTTTGCATTTTTTTTTCTGAAAATTCGCAATTTTTTCCTTTTTCTCTTGCCGATTTTCCAGGTTCTTCGGTTTTCGAACAAATTCCGCTTAGTTTTCTCAGCAAAACGGTTTAATTGAGGATAATCGTTCTTGTTTTTTTACAAAATATTGCATTTTTCCAATTCTGGCCAATTTTCGATCGTTCCGGAGACCATTTCATTTCGCTGTCCGGTTTTCCGGTGAACTTCCGTCGTTGCGAACACTCACTTATACTCGGAATCCCTCATCAACTCCTCGCAATCTCTGTCGGTCGGATGACGTCCTTCGGTGCGCCATTGCAGACTCGACGCGTGCGGCAGAATATGCCACACGCCGATTTTGCCGCCGTTTCCGCGCAAATGAAACGACCTTCCGATCGAATTCACGTTGTTCGACGCCAAATCATTGTAATCGGTGTTCGGCAGACGACCTGTGGAGGGAGATTGATAAGAGATAAGATAATGGGGGAAAAACTGACGGAAGTTGAGGAAGAAGACGAATTGGGTGTAGTGCGGCAGGAAGAAGACGAGGATCGGGAGCAAAACGACGATGGAGGTGATAAGAAGGCTGATTAGGAGGAGGAGTGGCGGGATAAGTGCGCTGAAATGCCGCGAATCGAGCGAACTTCACGTTTTGTCGGAAAACGCTTACATAACGTAGCCTAGCATGGTTTTTCAATGGATTTCAGCCATCCGAGTAGTCGAGTCACCTGTAAGAATGCAAAGATGAATAGGAAATGAGGGAGAAGAGTGGGGGGATTGGAGGGAAAAAGTGAAAAGAACTGGAAATCAGCGGAAAGGGCGGCGAGAGAGCGCGAGACGGCTGGCGACCATTATCGATTTTTTCCGTTTTGTTTGTACTTGATGACCGGCAAGCGCCTGACCGCCCCTCCGCTTGTTCAGCACTTTTTTTTCGAATTTTGCGGAGAAAACAGAAAAAAATGATTTTTGAAAGTGTGGTACGGTTGACAATGTGTGCAAACACGCGCTTGCCAATATTACACACAACCGGCGATCGTAGTGTTTTCGAATTTTGAAAAATATTGAATTTCACACTTTTCACACTTTTTTCCCTTATTTCTCTTGGTTTTTTCCTCAATTTTTTAGAAAATATAGTGAAAATCCAATGAAAATTGCTATTTCAGTCGAAAATGACAACGTTGCGACCGTTTGACGTCATGGATCTCTTCAAATTCAACAACGTCAACTTGGATATCAATACGGAGACGGTGAATCGAAGAGTTTGCTTCTAATTCAACAATTATTTTATTTCAGTACGGTTTCCAATTCTATCTTCATTATATGGTCAATTATCCCGAGTATTATCAAGTCGCCGAGCACCCGAATGGCGAAATCATGGGATACAGTGAGTTTTGGAATTTTTGCCGGAATTTCACAAAAAATCGATGCTTTCAGTTATGGGAAAAATCGAAGGCCGCGAAGAGAACTGGCACGGACATGTGACCGCTGTTTCGGTGGCCACCAATTATCGCCGTCTGGGGCTTGCCGCCTACATGATGAACTTCCTCGAGAAGACTTCTGAGGCGTAAGAACCGATAAAAAACTGGAAAGCCGCTAAATGTTCCCTTTTTTCAGCCGCAACGCGTACTTTGTCGATCTCTTCGTGCGCTGCTCCAATCAGGTGGCGATCGAACTGTACCAGAAGCTAGGCTACGTCATTTATCGTCAAATCATCGATTATTACACTGGGGAAAGGGATGAAGATGCGTATGGTATGTTAAGCTAGCAGTTTTGAGTGTAAACCTCGTAAGGTGTAATTGCAGACATGCGGAAATCCTTGTCTCGTGATCCGGAAAAGAAGGCAATGATCCCTTTATCCCACCCGGTGCACAGCCGGGATTTAGAATGATTTTCAAATTTTTACTAGTATCTATTCATGTCTGCGTCCTTCTTTATTTTTTATTCGTCTTTTTAGCTACTTCTTCGCCAGCTTTTTCATTTATTTTTCTATAAATTAGCAAGAATTGATGAAACAACGTGTCCCGCATCGAAACTGCCAGCGTCGATGATAGTGACGTTCGGCTCGTCGGCGCCGGGCATTTCTAGCGTCGCCAACTGACTATCAAGCAGGAGAGCAGGCATGAAGTGTCCGGGACGTGCGGATACTCGCTTTTCGAGAATATCCCTGGAAAAAAACAACGAGTTGATGTGGTGAAAACGAGTGTGAAATTGACGGAAGTGAAAGCGAATTTGAGTTGTTTGTTGTGCGTGAAAGGGTTCTCTCTTTCTCTATCGTCCCTCTTCTCTTTTCCCCCACACTTGCCTTTTTATGTTCAACAGAAAGAACCGGGCGACGACGTGTTCACTGAGCACTTGACGGTACGACTTTTTGAGCGACGAGCACGCGATAACGTGGCGGGGATTCGAGCGAGCGAACGAGTTGATGATTCGGAGCCACGGAAGGCGATCGGCGTCGGTGAGCGGAACGCCGGCGCGCATTTTCTCAATGTTCTCTGGTGGATGGAACTCGTCGCCGTCTTTGAATCCCCAGCTAAGCCGCTCAGCGAGTGCAGAGCCGATTGTGCTCTTCCCACAGCCGCTGACGCCCATTACGAAGATTATCTGAAAGTAATGAGACGGGATTTGAGAAAGACCGGGAAGCTGTCAACGAACATCAGTGTTTGACATCTCTGGTAGGATCGATCGATTCGAAGGGCGGCAGGTAGAACCAGCGAGCGACCGATGCGTAGAGTGGAACTGAAAAAAGTTTGGTTCGATGATCGGAATCAGCCAAAAATCGATCGAAAATACCTGCTGATAAGGATCGAATTAGTTGCCGAGTGATCGGTCTGGCCGCATAGTATCCAACGGGCCGTGTAGCGAAAATGATGTAACAGCCGATGCCGAACAGACTGAAAATGTGGAAATTTTGATTTTTGAAGCATGAGAAGAACAAGTTTAGTTACCTGCCCGTGCCGATGACTTTGCACGAAACGCAATCCTGTTCAGCGGCCGGTTGGGCGGTTTGTGGAGCCAGCTGAAACGAAATTGTATTGAATTTCAAGAAAAACAGTTGAAATTGAGAAAACAACGCTGAAAGAATCTATAAAATAGGACGGAAATTGGCAAATTTCCAAGAAAAATTTCGCCGGCTACCGTACTCGCTGTTTAAAGGCGCGTATCTTTTCTCGGAAAACTTTGCACGTCTGAGCTTTTGTTCGGTTGGAAAACCACACCAAACTCCCTTTTCCGGAGCATTTCTGGCACACTGTCGCTATTTTTAGAACCAAATATCTTATCGCCTTGGGGTGCGGTGTCAAATGACACCGGCGAAATGCGTCGGAGAGCGGTTTCTTATCGGCTAAAAAAGTTGCGTGAAGGTCAGCAAACGCGCTCCATCGTGACGAACTGCACTTTCGCGGATACACAAAACTTGATTTTTTTTCGCGCTTCTTCCAGTTTCTCCAATTTTTTTCGTGTTTTTCCCGATTTTTCCCGATATTTTTCGTATCACAAATTGTTCTCCTCGATTTAGAGCACAATCCAAACAAAATACTCCTGTTATTTATTCCCCGAATTCAAAAAAAAAACCAAAAAAAAAAAAATTTTCTCGGTGTTCCAGAGAGATAGACGAGCGGACGAGCTGTCTAATCCTCACGTGTTTTGACACCGGCGGGAAGGGGAAAAATGGAAAATATTGTGTGTGTTTTTCATCGCTTTTTCACACCTTCCCCGCCGCGTCGTCGTCCCCCGTTCTCCAATTGTGAATGTTGTTTTGTTGTTTCTGCCGCGCGGAAACACCACGTCATTCCGCGCGGAACACGGACTGACGTCACTTTTCACGTTGTTTCCCATGCTCTCAACGGTGGTTGTTATCGTGCGGGGCGGCGGCGAAACGGCGGGTTGACCTCGGGAGGTCCCTATGTAGTGTGTCTCGCGCGAAACCGTGCCGTCACTATGCGCACTGGCTGCTGGAGGGTTGTTTGCCAGTGTGTGGCCCTCCAGTACAGCCCCGTGTCTCCCCTCTCTATTTGTGTCCTCCCGTCCCACCACCGTCCGTTCATTCCACCTCTACCTCCATTCACCTCTCTCCCTCTGCTTCTCTGCACCCTCCTCGATTATGCGTGTGCGTGAGAGAGCGCGGTGAGCGCGCGCGCGCGTACAGTAACATGGCCGGTCGACCGGAGACGAGACGGTTGTGTGTCCTGTGTGTGTGTGTGTGTAGGTGGGTGAGGTGGACATTGCGGCCACGCGACGGCTATCGATTTTTTTTCACCTTTTCTCACTTGTTTTTTACCCCCCCCCCCGTTTTTGGTGGATTTTTAATAATTTTTAATAAATTTTTATCATTATTTCGAAATTTGCCATTAATTCTCTCGATTCTCTCCAATTTTCCGTCTGCCAACTGACAGAAAGGCGGCGCCGAAGCGATGATAAAAAATTGCTTTCCATTTCCGGTGAACTTCCGTTCAATCACGCCCGCCCGGAAACACTCGATCGCCTCGAGTCGCCCGGAAATTCCGGCAAAGGTGATGATGATTTCCGGATCCGGATTCGAAAAAGTGCTCATGTGGACCGATTTTCCAATTTTTTTCTGAGATTCCTAATGATAATGAAAAACTTGCGAAAAAAAAATTAAAATTGCAAAAATCACAGAAATCCTCATCAAAAATCATCGAAAAATCGAAAAAAAAAGTGAAAATAGAGGTTTTTCCGTATTTTTTCAAAAATATTACAATAAACTTTAGAAAAACTCTAATTCGAAAAATTCGCGAAAAATCGGAGAATAAAATTTCTCAAAAAAAAAAAAAATTAAAAATTCCTCTATTCCCCGCTCCCCCAAAAATCTGCTCGTCTCTTTCTCTTTCCCGCTCTCTCAATACGTCTAGCGAAAGAACAAAAAAGCAAAAATCACCAAATAGAAAAAAAAAACAAAACCTGTACATGTATTGTTTTCCGTCCATCCATCCCATTCCACTCTCCAGGCGGCGGCGCCGACCGAACTGCCTGTCATTTGCATGTTAAGTTTCTCATTTTTTGCCACCATCATCCATCTCGCCTCCTCTTTTTTTTCCAAATCCGCCGCTCATGACAATGTAACGCAATTTGACGAGAGCGCCCGGGAAAGAGGGAAGTAGAGAGAGAGAAAGAGACCGCACTTCAACTTCCCAGCGCCTTATCATCGCCGCATTTATTCCGGAGAGGACGACGCGAAGGCGAAGGAGAAGAAGAAGAAGACGTTGTATGTGCCGAGAGCATCTTTTTGTGCTGCTGTGCCCGATGAGACTGCCTCCTCCTCCGCCTCCCCTTCTTGTTCTCCTTATCATCCGCCACCTCCCCCGTCTTCTCGCCGTCCGTCCGTCCCCGTCCCCCCTCTCTTAATCGATAGGCGGCGATGATGATTCACTCCCGCTCTCTATTTGATATTCTCACCGCCACCGCCATTCTTTTCGCATTGCTTTCCCTTCTTCTTCTCCGTAAGGGAGCGCGCGCGGGGGGCTCTTCATCGTCTTCCTCTCCCCCCGCCCGCCCCCCTCCTTCCTCATCGGCGCCCACGGGCCCCCGATTTTGCTGAATTTCGAATTATCTTTGGTTGTGTGTTGCGTGACTAGATATATACACATACGGCCCTCCCCCCCCCCCTCTCCTCGTCTTATTGAGTCTAACTACTCCTCTCCTCCAGACTCTGTCTCTCTCTCCCACTCTCTCTCTCTCTCTATCTCACATATAGAAGAAGCAGAAGGAGGAGGGAGGAAAAAAAAGGAAAGATTGAAGCAGATTTTCATTGCAGACACGAGTAGATTAACCGTGTGTGGTGCAGCGGCCGTGCGCGTCAAAAAGGGGGTCCCACACACACACACACACATACACTAACCAGGAAATGCCAGCCTTCTTCTGCCTGCCGATGGCGTGTCAGCGCCAGGTCGACGTGCTGGATCGGAGCCAAATGAATCTACAGTCGGTGCCGTCGGATGTCTATCGGTGAGCCTGTCCCCGTCTTCTCCGCCCCTTTTCCTCATTTCCACATCTTCCAGATTTCGAAAGCTCGAGGACCTGAATCTGTCGATGAACACGATCAAGGAGGTGTCGAAGCAGCTGTTCACGCTGCGCAACCTGCGGGTGCTTGACGTGTCCGACAATCTGCTGTCGATTCTGCCGCCCGAGATCGGACAACTCTCGCTGCTCATGGAGCTCAATCTCAAGGGAAATGAGATCACGGACATTCCGGAGACGATCAAGAACTGTAAGCAGTTGACGAATTTGAGCCTCAGCGGTAATCCGTTCACAAGGTGAGTTGTGATTTTTTCGGAGATACACACCAAATTCGCATTCTCAGATTACCCGACAGCATCTGCGAGTGCACATCGATCACGATTCTCTCGCTCAACGACACCAACCTCACAATTCTCCCCGCCAACATTGGCGAGTTGACGAACCTCCGTGTGCTCGAAGCACGCGAAAACCACCTCCGCCTCGTCCCCTCGTCGATTTGCAATCTGAAACAGCTCGAGGAGCTCGATCTCGGACAAAACGATATCGAGGAGCTGCCGGACAAGTTCGGCCGACTCGTCAACCTTCGCGAGTGCTTTTTCGACATGAACGGCTTGTCGCGGCTGCCGAACAGCATTTCCGAGTGCCGGAGTCTCGATCAGTTGGGTTAGTTGCTTCTCGTCGTTTCGATCTTTACTAATACGCGAGAAAAGATTTCAGACGTGTCGGAGAACCAGATCACCGAATTGCCAACCAACATTGGAAATATGCCCAACCTTACTGATCTGAACATCTCCCAAAATGCGATCCAAGAGCTGCCGCACTCGATCGGCAACCTCAAACGGCTTCAGATGTTCAAAGCGGACCGGAATACGTTGACGAGTTTGGCGCCCGAGATTGGCAACTGTCAATCGCTCGTCGAGTTGTACCTGACGAATAATCTCATCTCGGAGCTTCCCGACAATATTGGCGATTTGAAGAATTTGACGACATTGAACGTGGATTGCAATCAGTTGACAGAGATTCCGGATAGGGTAATCCACTTGAAAGTGGACTGTAATAATGTGTGAATTTTAGATCGGAGACTGCAAATCGCTCACAGTACTCGCCCTCCGCCAGAACAACATCAGCGAGCTTCCAATGACGATTGGAAAGTGCGAGAACTTGACAGTCCTCGATGTCGCCTCCAACAAACTCACCTACCTGCCGTTCACGATCCGCGTGCTGCAAAAGCTCCAAGCGCTGTGGCTCAGCGAGAATCAGACGCAGTCGATACTCAAGTTGACCGAGAGAAGTGATCCAAAGTCGCGGATGAAGGTGCTCACGTGTTATCTGCTTCCGCAGTACGATGCGCTCGAGTCGACGCACGATCAGTTTGGCGATCGCGGACAAGTGAATCGGTCGTTCCTCGGCGGCCCCAAAGTGCACTTCCACGACCAGCAGGAGGATACGACGTTCGACGAGTCGCCCGAAGTGCAGCTCGGCAACTTCGAACGTCACAACACGCCGCACCCGAAGACGCCGAAGCACAAGAAGGGTTCGATCGACGGGCACATGGTCCCACACGAAGCGGACCAGCCGCGACAGCTGGCGCTCGCTCCCAGCCACCACCGCGTCTCCACCTCGTCGTTCAACACGGCCATCGCCGGCGCCGAGTCGAGCACGTCGATCAATCGCGATTTTAATGATATAAGGTTCATTGATGCTGCTTCGTGAGTGTTTTGTTGGTCGGTCGTGACCCCTTTTGTTGCTTTCGTTCTCGCATGCGCCTCATTTCCCATTTGATGGCTCATTTTTTCACCCCAATTGAATGTTCCTAATTGGTAGCTCCTCCTAGTTTCGTTCATTTCAGAGTGGTACCGAATGGAGTTCGTGAAGCGATATCGCCGGATCGCGAGGATCTCGGCACCTCGATGTCGAGCCTCTCGAACGTGCACACGATCAAAATCCAAAAAGACCCGGCCGGCAAGTTGGGGCTCTCGTTCGCCGGCGGCATCGCCAACGACCCGGCGCCCAACAGCAACGGAGACGCCGGACTGTTCGTGACCAAAGTCACGCCGGGCAGCGCCGCCGACAAGTGTGGCCTTCGGGAAGGCGACAAGCTGATCCGCGCCAACGACATCAACATGGTGAACGCGTCGCAAGACGAGGCGATGAACGCGATCCGCAAATACAACCCGGTCGAGCTCGTCGTTCTGAGGAGGACGCCGTCGCCGGTGTCGAGAACATCTGTGAGTCGGCCATGTGAGTGTGGGGGAAGAGTGAGCGTTGAGTTCGTTTCGTTTTTCTTCCCCTCCTTTTTTAAGTTTCTCTTGGGCCTAATTTCCCTTAGATGAGTTGCTCTTCCGCTTCCCGACTCACGCACGATTAATGAATTCAATCGCCCCAGGCCCCCGCGCCCGCCTTGAACAACCCAAAAGTGCGTGGGTACTAGGAAACGAGAAAATGCGATAAACAACTCTAGTTATGACACAAGACACATTAGGCAAACGACGCGACGTGGTGGTCGTTGACGTTCGAGAGAGAAAGATTCCAATCTATATTACGTTCTCGCCTATTCCAGGAAATGAGCTTCTCCGGAAGCGTGCACCAGCTCAACCACGACGCGGGTTCGCCGGACAGTGCGCTGTTCTTGGCCTCCAACACCACTCCTGTTTACGCCTCTTGAAAGAGAAAGAGAAGACAATCTGTGATATATTCCCCTCCATTGTTCCCCCAATTCCAAACATGTACTATTTATATGTGATGTTCAAATTGAAAGGCAATAATCCGCTCCCCCCGAATAACCTGAAATTTATGTACTTGCAGACACAAAAAATTCACTTTGCGACGAGCTTTAATATTTACAATTCTTAACTTATTAATGTTCCCCCATCCCTCTCACATTCACTTTTTTCTTGGCTTCTTTCATGTTTTTTCTGCTTTGTGTGTATCATCATCGACTAATCAAAAAGCCCCCTCCCGAAAAATACAGGCCACTTTTCCTCTTTTCCAGAGTTGTGATTCCCCCCAGCCCACTTCCTACCTTGTTGTTTCATTGTTTTGCGGTGCTCTTTTCCGCGTCCCCTTTGAAAAGAGCACACTATCCCATTCCTACTCATTAGCCCTCCCCAACCGTGCTTTACCAGACCAAATCTGTTAATTTCCTTCACACACACACACACACTTCCTACTTTCAAGTATATATGTGTTTCTATGTATTTCTTCTTGTTTCTTCTTCTTCTTGCTATAATAAAATTCATGTTACAGGGTGTGCTCCACCGGCCACCAGCCGGCACCAGCAGCACAACGTCATCATTATGTACGACTAGCAATTAGTCGGTCTCGCTGCTCCTGGCCACCACCGCCACCGACCAAACATCCAATTAGGCGTCTATTCAACGAGGTGGCATATTCTCGAGATATCAAAAGCGACTGATAAGAAGAAGAAGAAGACTGATATCTCCTCTCTTTCTTTGGATTCAAAAGAGAGGAGGGAGGAAGAGAAAACGAGAGCCAGCGCGCGCGCCCGGCCAAGGATGTATAGTGATTAAACGAAGAAAGTGGGCGGAGAGCCAGGAGACGACGGCGCTCGTCGCACACTCTCGCTCCTCAGAGCCCCCCGCGACACCTATTGAGGAGGAGGAGGCGAGATATCAATAAAATTGACGACGACGACGACTCTCCTCGTCTCTTTCTCTCTCTCTTCCAGAAGAGCGCGAGAAGAGATTAGCCCCCCGGTGGTGGTGGTGTGACTCTGCCTCGGAGCTCCCCGGAGCCCCCGGAGGGGCGAGAGTGCGCGACGACGCTCGGCTCACCTGGGCAACACGGGGTATCACACCACTTGCCTTTTATCGTCGTCGTCGTCGTCGTCGACGCCTTCTGTCTTGTGCTGCTCCGGGCGAAGAAGAGTGCACACTCACTCCTCCTCCTCGCCACCTCATCACCACCACCATCATCATCAGCCATCGTTGTCACACATTCATTCGGCGACGACGACGGGGACTCTCCCTCCCCTCTCTATCTCTATCTATCGCCCCCGCCCCACTAATCGATTCGCTTTCCTTCCCCTTCCACACTTCCACACGGCTTTTTCTCACGCGCGGTCTCTCCGGAGCTCTCCGGAGAGCCCCCACCTCTTCCTCTCTCCTCTTCCAGAAAGAGAGAGGAGGAGGAGGATCATCTAATCTGTGTTTGTGTGGCAACGACGGCGGTGTGTCACTGATTAGGAGAGAGCACGAGCGCAGTGCCCGCGCATCAGTTTTCGTCGGCGTCGTCGTCTTCGTTTTTTTCGAAAACAAAGAAGAAGAATATGACGATCGCATCCGCGCCTCCGCCTCCCTCCTTTCGATTTTTTGCTTGTTTGGCGGTTTTTCTAGCGTCTTATCTTATCATATCATATCAGCAGCGTTTCCGTATGTAGTTAAGTTCGCTCTATTGAGAAACCGAGAGCCATTTCGAGGAGTTCTAGGAAGTTCGCTCTATTGAGAAGCCATCCCTAAGCGTCATAGATCTGGGGAAGAGTTCAGGGAGAGAGGAAGTTCGCTCTATTGAGAATCTCTAGAAAAGATGTCATGAAAGTTGAAGAAACTATATTTCTAGCTCCAAGAGCGTCGAATTCTTTAGAGGTTAGCATTAGAGCGCACTTCCAACAGTCTTTGAATACGAAATCGATATTTTTCTAGATTCAAATACAATGTTCAGACTTCGAGAGGGTGCTTTCATGAAATTTCATACACCCTCACGTCAAAGTGCACAAAAGCACCCGATTTGACGACATTTCAAAAAATTCTATTTTTCTTCTTAATTCGCTTGCTTTTATCCAACTCGTTTTCATTTTTCAAAAGCATGTCGTCAAATCGGGTGCTTCTGTGCACTTTTACGTGACGGTGTATGCACTGAAACATGAATTTCCGGAAGATTTTGACCATTTTCGCCAGATTTTGGCATCCTCTCTGAGATCTTCCAGAAAATCACAGCTATTTAGCGCTATTTTCTCTACCGGTCTCGAAATCCGCCGTCAGCTCCAAAAGTCAGTTTTTAGCGTTCCCAATAGACTTTCCCCGAATGTTGGCGTATTTTTGAACCCAAAAAACGCAAAGAACTTGTTGAATTTCGAGGCGAACCTCTTGAGGGCGCGGGGGCCGCTTCATGGTCCACTTGAAGAGATTTCAAGTTAAGCTCTTCTCACCTCCTATCTGTCCAATAGAGCGCACTTGCAACATGCCTCGGAAAACACCTGACCGGCCTGATAGCGCACACACAACTTCTAGCCTTCCCCAACGTTTCAAAGACAATCTCAATAGAGCGCAATTGCCACATATCCTATGCATTCCGAACAATCAGCAATTCTTCGGGCCCTTGTCAATAGAGCGCACTTGCAATATATCTCTCTCTCTCTCTTGTTCAGGAACTCTTCGGGTTTTCAAGGCGCGCTCTTCTCATTGGAGCGCACTTTCCCCTCTCGACCCCCTTGACTCCCCCCAATTGTTGACACATTCTCGCCCCCGAGGGGGCGAGTAGGGGGGAGGAGGAGTCTCAAAGCTTCCGAAATTAAATTCCTTCCCATTCCCTTCCCGGTGTCAAGACTCCGATTCTCTAACTTTTTTTTCCCACGAGAATCGTTAAAATCTCGCTTTCTCTTTCTCTTTCTCTCTTGATCCGGAATCCAGAATCCAGACTCCGGAATCCGAAATCCGGAATAGACAAGTCGGAATTCCGGCCAACAACTCTGATTCTTAACTTTTCGCGCAGAATTACCAATCCGGAATGCCCCCAAAATGCCCCCGAAATGCCCGGAATAGGGAAGTCGGAAGGTCGTGTTCAACTTTGGTCGTCTAGACCGGAATACCAGAAAGTTGCCGGTTCCGGAATCGGGGAATCCGGAAGATGAAATGACGAAAAACGCCCCCGAAATGCTGGCGCCAGCTCTTTTGTCCGAAATTCCGGCAAATAGCCGGAATCCAGAGAGCCCGGAAAGCTGTAAACTTTCAGCCAAATCGGGAAACTGGACGTCCGGAGAACAGCCGATTTCCGGAACCAGAGCTTGAAACCTAAAATGTTGGGTTATACCGGAATCCGGAAAGCTGGAAAGCCGGAAACTCCTTGGAATCCGGGACCCGATTTCCGGAACCTGAAACAGCCGGACGGGAACGCTTGGCTATACCGGAATCCGGAGACAGCTGGAAAACAGCCGATATCCGGAATCCAGAGAACCCGGAAATCCGTCAGCTTTTGGCCAAATCTAGAATCCAGAATCCGAAAGAAAAATCCTGAGAAAGATCACCTAGACCACCCGCCGCTCTCGCCTAATCCCAAACTCTAAGATCACGCACTCTCGTCATGCTCCCTCTCTTCCTTTTCCCCCGTTTCCCTCTTGGAGTCCCCCCACCAATTCATTATGAATGCACACCTTCTCCATCCCTCCCTCTCGATTTGCAACAAGTTGAGAAAGAGAGAAGGCACTCACTGGCACTTTGCCAAGATTTTAGTCTCTTCTCCCCCGCCGGTTTTCTTGGCGTGTGTGTGTGTGTCACTTTCAGCTCCCCCTCCCACCCATTCCCTTGATTATTGTTTTCCCCCTCCCCTTCCCCCCGTTCGTCCGTTCGCCTTCTTTCTTTCTTTCTTTCCTTCTCGAGAGAGGAGGAGGAGGAGGAGGAGGCTGTCATTATATTCCCTCGCCTCTTCATCTGCTTCTTCTTCGTTTCTTCTGAATTCTAAATTCCGAGTTACCCACCCCCCATCCCCTACTTCATCTTCTCCCCCTCATCGACTTACTTCTTTCTTTCTAGAAGAAGATGTGCAACACGACGATCCTCCAATAGAGCAAAGCAATGGTAAATAAAGTGAGTCGCCCTCCTTCTACAGTACCCCTCTCATCACCTCCCCCCTTCCAGTTGATATGCCATCTGCTCAACAACACCAATCTACGCTAAAAAACGGTAGAGGCCGCAACAAAAAAGGTGAGTGAGGGGAGAGCGGCGAGATTATTTGTTGTTCGGCGCGGGTGGAGTAATTCGAGAAGACGCGCCAAAAGTGAGTGGATTTGGTTGTCTCGAGAGAGAGACATTGACACTTGTCTTCGTCGGCTGGCTTTGAGGGGGATTTCATTGATCATTGGGAGGGAGGGAGATCAAACCATCAACTAACTGGTTGGGGGAGCTCGGAGCAAGGAGAGCCCAAAAGTTAAGGGTTTCTGGAGCTAGGAGCTAGGAGCCCTGGTGCTCTGGAGCCAGTAAGCCTGACCAGATCTTGAATGTCCATGTGAGAGCCCAACAGCCCTAGGAACCTGAAAAGTAAGGGTTCACTGGAGCTAGGAGCCCTAGTGCTCAGCAGCTCGCAAGCCATCCATTGCTTCAGATTCCTCGGGTTCCTAATCCTGACCAGTATGACCTGAAATGCTAGGAGAACAGGAGCCTAGAAGCCTAGAAGTCCAGGAACATGTTAAAGTTCAAATGGAGCGCACTTGCATCACAGTTTCCCTTGTTTCACTGTTTGTCCGGTCGTCGAACACAGCGATCAATAAATTGACCCCCTGCGCCTAGAATCGCCCGAAACCCAGAACCCTACCCTAACACTTGTGAATTTGGGAGTCAAGAGGAGGAGCCCCACTCCTCGGAGCCCAGAAGCTCAGGAACTTGATATAGTCATTGAAACCTTAGGATCCAGGAAGTTCAGGACTCCTAAACATCTAAGCATACGGAGCCCATGGCCCAGAAGCCCAGCCTAGCCCAGCCCATAGCCCAGAAGCCCAGATAGCCCAGAAGCCGAAGAATCCATCTGTTCAGTCAAAAAACCCGAAATTTCCCCGAGTCATTAGAGCTCAAAATTGGGAGCTCAGAAACCTGAAAACTAGAACGGAACCCTAAGTGTCCAAGAGCCCCGGAGCCTGTAGTTCTAAGCCCATCCTGGAAACCAAGAACCCTATGATCCCATAACTTTGGGCTTCCAGGTTCCAAAACCCAAAACCAATGCGTCTATCCTAGACCCCAGACCCCCCCCCCCCCCCTGAAGTCCCTTCCTTAAGACCAAAACCTCTTATTGATCTCCTCAATTTGTGCGAGCTCTAGGGGGCGACCGAGAGAGAGAGAGAAAGAGCACACTCGAAAGTGCAAAAAAGGGCCCCTCAATCGCAATTAGTTTCCAGCCGAGTTGTCCTTCACAACTAGAAAAAGTCAAAAGCGAGTAGCAACTCACTCACTCGTCCCCTTCCCCCCTTCCCCACCCTTCTGATATATTAAAGTGTGTGCTCCTGAAGGCGTCGTGTCAAACACGATGTGCACTTGAAATGGAACTTCGCCGCCGCCGCCGTGTCGTCGTCGTCGCGCCTTTTGAGAAGAAGACGTCGACAAAACGACGACGGCTTCTTTTTCCACACACGCACACATAACTTTTCGCACCTCACCTCACCCTACTTGAGAGCTGTGCGCTTCGCTCTTCTCAAAACCGAAACGCCTCCAATTAATAGGCGCCGCCCTTAGAGGAGAGAGAGGGAAACTTTTTTTCTTTTCAAGTTTCCCTTCCCCCTGGCCTGGTGGCTCCAAGTTCACGCGGTGACTTTCATAAATTTCTGATGATGGAGCCACAGGAGAGAACACCTCCAACAGCCACCACCCCGTCGTCATTCTCTTTGGGCTCTCTTCGCCTCGCTCTCATATTTCCAATTATATCACTAATAGCTTTTCCACACCAACACCTCTCTCTCTCTTTAGCGTCTCTCTTGCCTATAAATATCATGCGGTTTTCTAGTTTTCATATACCCGTCTTCCGGAAGTCAGTAGAGAGAGAGAGACACTAACACCACCTCATTTTGCGCTTCCCTCCCCCTTATTCACCGCCCCCCCCCCCACCCAATCGATTAGTCCCTACCCCTGACAAATGCGCCAAGTTGCCACGTCATCTAGGAGAAGTAAGTCGTACACTACTAATATAGCCTTCTCCTCCGTCACTTCACTCGTTCTCCGCTCCTCTTTTGTTTAAAAATAGAGAGGAGCCAGAGCACAAATTGTAGGGCCAAACGCGGGGAGTTGGGTTGGGTGTCTCTGTGAGGGACACGAAGAAGAGAAGAAGAAGAAGAAGACAAAGAACGGGAAGACGACGACGACCGACGACGGACTCGAATGAACAGGCGTGGCGGGCACGCTTCCTCGGCGTTCTGGAATCGACGCGACACTGCCACTAGTACATATATGGGGAGAGAGAGAGATGAGAGAGGGGAGAGAGAGAGAGAGATGAGCCCAGGGGGGCGGAGCACATATCAGTTTAACACACACACACACACGCCCTCATATATCCCTTCTTCCAGGACACGGTCGCGAGTCATCAGGGTATCATCACGCCGCTGTCGTCGAGGTTGGAGCCATGGTGCTCCAGAATATGTTCAGGTGAGTGTTGTCGTTGCGAGACCCTTTCTGGAAGTTCATAGAGATTAATTAAAATTAAGAGCGTAGATGCCTAGACTGCCCGATAATCAATCAATACATCTCGAGATTGATAAGAGATATCAAAAAGTTGTCAACTGGAAACTTCTAGTCCTAGTCTTGATCTATAAGTTTGCTATTGACAATTTTTTGATATCTCTTATCAATATCGAGATATATATTGATTTTCCGGCAGTGTTTGTTGACCTGTACCTAAACCTCTGATCTCTAGATATGGACTACATACACTAGATCCTAAACCCCCCTGGACCCTGATGGCCTAAAACCCTAGTTCCTAGACCCTAGACTTCTAGACCCCTAAATCTCAAGGCCTAAACCCCCTGGACCCTGTTCTAGGTGCTCTAAACATAGATTAGAGATCCTGGACCCTAGATCCCTAGACCCTAGACCCCTAGTCCTTAGACCCTAATCCCTAGACCCTAGACCCCCTGGACCCTAGTCCCCTAGACCCTAGTCCCTAGACTCCTAGACCCTAGTCCCCTAGACCCTAGACCCCTAGACCCCTAGACCCTAGTCCCTAGACCCCTCTAGACCATATACGCCCATTCCCTCTCATCATCTTCCAGTGCGCTCTCCTTCCTGCACTACCGGAAGGACGACGACTTTGTGGACCGCCTCTCCTACTTCTACACCTCCTCCTTCCTAATCATGATGGCGGTGCTGGTGTCGTTCAAACAATTCGGCGGTCGACCGCTCGAGTGCTGGGTGCCCGCCCAATTCACCGCCAGCTGGGAGGCGTACACGGAGATGTACTGCTGGGCGCAGAACACCTACTGGGTGCCCATCGATCAGGACATTCCCGTCGACATCAGCGAGCGCGAATATCGACAAATCTCCTATTATCAGTGGGTGCCGTTCTTTTTGCTCCTTCAAGCCTTCCTCTACTACATCCCGTGCCTCATGTGGCGGCTGATGAGCGACAAGTCCGGTGAGCAGCAGCAGCGGCCCATTTTCAATGAACCGCCCCGAGTTTTTTTTAAAGGAATCCGCCTCAACGACATTGTGCAAATGGCGACCGAGAAGGAGAACATTGAGCCGGATTATCGGATAAGAACCATCGAGAGCCTCTCGCGACACATCGAGTCCGCACTGAGGTTGGTTGTGTCTCAGAGTAGAGCGCACTTCCAATCGAATATGACGTCACAGGTATCAGCACACTGCCACGTCACGCACCCAGTACACTCTACATCGGGTCTTCAAGTGCTTCAACATGCGGTACTACGAGAGCTACGTGACCGGCATGTACTTGGTAAGTGCCTAATTGCCACGTTATGACCCGTTTTCTCCGCTTCAAGGCCACAAAAATCATGTACGTCGGCAACATTCTCACCAACCTCGTGCTCGTCAACAAGTTCCTCGAGACGGACGAGTACTCGATCTACGGGCTCGGCGTGCTGCGCGACTTGCTCTTCGGCCGCACGTGGATCGAGTCGGGCAACTTCCCGCGCGTCACCCTCTGCGACTTCGAGGTCCGTGTGCTCGGCAACAACCAGCGACACAGTGTGCAGTGCGTGCTCGTCATCAACATCTTCAACGAGAAGATCTTCATCCTCATCTGGCTCTGGTTCACGCTGCTCTTCGTCGCCTCCACACTGGACATGCTCTACTGGTTCAGCATCTCCATGTTCCATCGCGACCGGTTCCGCTTCGTACTGCGACACTTGGAGCTCACGTCGGACCCCGACAAGCCGGAGCTGTTCCGCAAGGAGAAACGGAAACAGGTGGAGCACTTCCTGCGCACCTATTTGAAAGTCGACGGCGTGCTCGTGCTGCGGATGATTGCGCTGCACGCGGGCGTCATGTTCTGCACCGAGATCACCGACGCGTTGTGGAAGCGCTACTTGAGTCAGCACCCGGAGAATTTGATCGACGACGACTCGTCGCTCATCACGTTTGCCAGGTGAGCGGGTCTAATCCGTTAAAAGAAGGGCTTCTTCATTTTTCATCCTCCTCCGCACTCGGCGCGTTTCAGAGCGCAATCGATTCGGCGAAAACGCAACGACAGCTCGAACTCGGACGGGCAGAACCATCAGCGACTCGGGCGCATCCTGTCGCATCGGAGTACGGGCGGCAGCTTCCGCCTCAACCGCACCCAGTCCACCAACCGAAGTCTGACCACCGAGAAGGGTGTGCTGCCGGCGGCGACGAACGCGACCGCCGCCTCGCCGAACACGCCGCCACCGGTGACGCCAAAGTGAGTCTTGGACGCTGTGACCGTTGAAGAGTCCCCGCCAGAAGCATTTGCAGCTCGCGATTCGGCAAAGTGAAGCCACGACGGACAGTGGTCACGATCAACTCGTCGCAACAGCAGAACGACGCGCGCACGAGCCCGGATCCGATCCAAGAGATGAGTCGGATGGAGAACGTGCCGTTGGCCGTCTAGTCTTTATATATCTCGTTGTTAAGCATCATCACCCCATCCCTTTTCAATTCCAACGGGTAGATCACAAGAAACACCCCCTAGACACACTCCCCCTCCCCCTCCCCGAACAATGAACAAATCCCAATGTATTCGCAGCGCTGTCACGAGTCCCACAATGTCTTTGACCATTTTGTTTTCGATTTTTTAGATTTTGCTATAAATTTTCAGAATGACACTTTTTGACACTGGTGATTTAGTGGTTAACTCTAGTTTTCTAAATATTTCTAAATATTTCGTCTAAAAGTGCTCAAAAATGCAATTTTGCGCAAAAATTTCAAACGCGCGCGCACGAAAAAATAGTTAGCGCCGAAACGTGCTGCGCCTTTAAAGCGGAGGCGATACGGTAGTTGCGCAATATTTTTCCCTCAATTTCAGCGATTTTTCAACCGTTTTTCGCGCTTTTTCCTGTAAAAAAGCAAGAAAAGTATATTTTTCGTGTTTCGCTTGCATATTTTCCTTTATTTTGATGTTTTTCGAGTGGAAAAAAGGAAAACACAAAGATTTCGTGAAAAAAACAAATTTTTGCGCACTTTGGTACAAAATCTACGGAAAACTATCATCGTTGTATTTAAAAAGGTGGAATTCACAATAAAAATTTAAAACGCGAGCGCACGAAAAAAATTGTCAGCGCCGAAACGTGCTGCGCCTTTAAAGCGGGAGATACGGTAGTTGCGCAATAATTTCGTCGTTTTCCACTCGATTTCCTCAATTTCAGCGGTTTTCTACCCGTTTTTCGCGCTTTTTCCTTCAAAAAAAGCATAAAAAGTGTATTTTCCAGTATTTTCTTGTTTTTTGAGCGGAAACATTACAAAAAATCAGTCTCAAAAAGTGTCATTTTGCAAATTTATAGCAAAATCTGAACGCACACCCCGTTCCCCTCGTATTCTCCCTGTACTCCCACCTATTCCTACTCGCTTAAGGTTTGCTCAAATATGAATTTATTATCAATTATCAATTATCATTATATGTACAAACAGGGATGCCTATCGAAAAACCATCAAAGGATCACAGCAATCGCTCCAAACTCATACTCCTTCGCTTCGTCTTCTTCAAAACGCGCGAGCGTAGAGCCATGTTGCGGCGGGGCGCTTGAATTGTACGCTGAAAAATGGGAAAATATGGAAAATAAGATACAAACTCCGTCTCTACAAAGGGAAGGGGGATTATAAGCCAAAACGTACACTATAAACAAATGCGGGTCTCGCGGCGACGGCGACGGCGGCGACGGGTTTCCTCCGAATCGCCTCATTGTAGTCGGGCACGTCGAGCAGGTTGATCGACGAGAAGCGCGTCTTGGTCGGATCGGCGAACGCGCGCACTGTGTAGTCGGCGGTCTCGACGCGAAGCGATCGGATGCCGTACTCGTCGAGCAGTTGGAACATTTTCTCGTTGAACGACACGGATGGTCCTGTTTGCGATCCGGGGAGGTGCACGGGGCTCCTGCGCATCTCCATATCATCCAGCTTCGTCATCGGAAGCTTCTTCACCGCCCGTCGTCGCTTCTTCAACGCCTCCCGCCGCCGCTTGTGCTCTTTTCGCTGCTCTCTGCGTCTCTTCAATATCTTCTCCATCTCGACGACTTGCGCCTCTCGCTCGGCGCTCTTGATTGCCTGTGAATGATAAGGATAATGAGAAAGTATAGCAAATTAGGGCGGCTCTTCATCTACCTGCTCTAATTGCGCCTTTGTCAAGCGCCTCCGCTTCCCCTTACTCGGCGCCCTTCTGATCTCCGTCTTCTGCTTCACAACCTTCTCCGCCAACTCGTTGTGCGTGAAGAACATGAGCTTCGTGGGCTCCAACGGCTGCCGAACCGCCGGATAGTTCTCGTCCTCGCCGATCATGACGGCGTTCTGCGCCAACGCCGGCGCGTCACGTCTTCGATGATCCTTCGCGTCGCCGTACTCGCTCGTCGTCTTCTGAACCGCCGCCTCGCCAATGTGCAGCTTCCGCTTCGGCGCCAGACCCATTTGCAGCTTCTTCTCAATCCGACCCGCCGCGTTGCTGTAGATCAAATCCTCGACAAAGTCGAGAAAGTCGTTGATGGCGCCCTTCGAGTCTTGCGGCAGATTCACATTTTGCACTTTTCGAAGGATGATGTTCAGGAGCTCTTGCGCTCCGAACTTTTGGATGAATTGCGCGGTTTCGAGTTGGAGTTTGATGCGTTTCGACGTGTTCGAGATGTCGGTGAAGAATGAGGTGTCTGGAAATATTGGGTTATGCGAGTCTAGGCGGTCTAGACTGGGTCACAGGGTTTTTGGGTCCTGTCTAGGCCCCCCGGCGTCCAGGCCATTGGAATCCCAGATGATAGAGTGCCATGACCATTAAGATCTAGGATATCAGATTCCTAGTCCATAGAGTGTCTGGCTTTGGAAGATTACGGGGCATGGTGTCTGGGTTATGGTTAGATGGTTTCTGGGTTGTAGGGTTCGGAGATCATAGGGATTCTAGGCTAAAGGGTGTTGTAGACTGTCTAGGTCCATGGCATCCTGGGTCATATGGGTTTTGGTCCTTGGGTGTCTAGGCCAAAAAAACCCTAACCCACCTATTTCTAATCTTGTAAGCTATGGATTTGGGCGAATTTCTGAAATCCTAGGTTAAACTGTTCCCGGGCCATAGGGTGTCTAGGCCATAAGGTAACTAGGCTATGAGTGTCTAGACCACAGCCTCATATAAGCATTGTGGTATAGGGTCTCAGGTCTAGACGATAGATTTCTAGGATATAGGGTGTCTGGACCATGTACTTCTATACTTCTAGGGCGTACGATTTTTGGTCCTTGGGTGTCTAGACCAAAGAAACCTTGACCCACCTACATACCTTGGGTCCCTAGGTCACGGATTTCTGAAATCCTAGGTTCTAGAGTTCCTGGGCCATGGGGTGTCTAGACCACATTCCCAGACCATATGGGTTTTGGGGTATAGGGTCTAGGCGTCTGGACCACGGATCCATATAGTCCCTCTGTCCCCGACTCACCATCCAAATCGAACGGATCGTAACTATTATACGCGTCCGGATCCTCGGTCGTCGTCGCCTCTGCCATTGCCTGAAACATTGACTAGGTAAGCGGCAACCGCCCGCCATTCCACAAAACTCACATTCTCGCTGCGCCGTACACTAATCCGGACCGGCTGGAACGCGTCCGTGACGACGAGACACCCGACGACGACAGCGACGACAATGTCCGGCCGCAGCATGTCAAGTGAAGAAGAAGTGACGGAGGGGCGCCGAGTGAAAACGATTTCACTAATAACTCTCCCTGTGTGTCTCACCCCGTGGGGGCGGATTCGGATGTTTATCTGAGATGCGATATGTGTCTCTTCTAACCATATAGGAAAAAACCACGAAATATTCAGGTTATCGGTGCGTTGAGATCTTACTTTCCTTTTTCACTTTTTTAATGAATGATTTACTATTCTCACGGAAGTGGTACTAAAACCGGAAGAGTCATTTGCGGTGGCGTTTATAGGGTGATAAAGTAGATGATAAAGATGGTGATAAACCGATACACCTCTTATAAAACCGGGAAAGCAACCCCCGACCATCCAAATGCGCTCCTCTACTGATCTACTCCTGGCTCTTCTCCTCGGAGCCGCCCTCATCTCTGTGGCTTTTGCGTCGAGTCGAGGACGTCTTCGAGACCCGGTCGATGAGGACGACGACTGTGACGACAATGGATACGGTAGCGATGGATCGCGGAGAGTGGGAGCTACACGACCAAAATCAAAAGCGGCCATCGCGGAAGATGATGACGACGGTGTGGTGGAGGAGCCGACGGACGACGACTATTTGAGATATGAGGACACGAATCAAGAGGGGATTTGTATTTTGCGTAAGCGACTTGTATTCTGGATGATTTTGCGTCTAATTGACCTTTAATAGCCTTGTAGACTCCAGGATAAGCCGCACTGCAAGTCGTCTACCGGAGAACCGTTATATCTCGAGATTGATAAGAGATATCAAAAAATTGTCAACTGGAAACTTGTAGTCCTAGTTTTGATCTACAAGTTTGCAGTTGACAACTTTTTGATATCTCCTATCAATCTCGAGATATCGGGGCCAAACTTCCCTATTTTCTCTCCAGAACGCGGAAAGTGTCCCGAAGGCGATTGGCGGATGTTCAAGCGGCGCAACGAATCAGTGTGCCTTCAAGCGTTCGGCTCGCCCACGCCCATCGACGCGGTGACAGCGGAGCGCATTTGCCGCAAGAACGCCAACTCGCGACTGATGAGTCTGGACAATCAGGCGGAACGCGAGTGGCTCTACAGTAATCCCATACATTGGGTGAAAGACAATGATCCGCTTCTTGTTTTCAGCGATGCCACTCGCCCGCAACGGCTCCTACGGGAGACTGTTGATAGCTGGCCGACGCGACCGAAAATGCCACGTGGCGCCGTGGTCGTGTGATAAGCTGAATGTGAGATTGGTCTAGGTCGAGATAACCTCCCCTTCCCCCTTTTCCAGCTGTTCATGCCAATGGACGGCACCGCCGATCACCAGTACCTCAACACGAAATGGTTTGGACCGGTCAACAATTATGACTTGTAAGTAGATCACTAGCCATTCCCTCTAGATAGTCTCGGGTTCAGAAGCGGCTCGCCCGTCGACTGCCTCGTCATTCACACGGCGTTCGCCGCCAACGATCAGATCAGCGCGATTCGCGATCACACGTGCCAGAGCGAGCATAACACGTTCTTGTGTGGAGTTACCGTTATGTGAATTCGGAAATCGTTGAGAAATGAATGGTTTATTGAGAATCTTGACGGTTTGACAGCCGCACCCCAAACGCTGTCGGATTATTGATTTATATCTCGAGATTGATAAGAGATATCAGAAAGTTGTCAACAGCAAACTTGTAGTCCTAGTTATGATCTACAAGTCTGCAGTTGACAACTTTTTGATATCTCTTATCAATCTCGAGATATAATCGTTCTCCGGCAGCGTCACACAAATGGCACACAAACCGGATGAAAAACGTCTTGACGGTGCTCCAAAAAACGGGAGATTGGCGGAAGCAAGAGGAGGACGGCTATAATGTCCAGTGAGCCGTACGCGACACAAAATGCCACGTGGAACAAGAAATGAGAGATTTGGAGAGGATAGACGTGAGAGAATGCGATAACGCTGAGCAACATCAGAATGAAGAGCCATCGATAGAAGTCACGCCGCCAAGCGAAAGGAACGGTGAGGAGTGTCAAAGAGAGGAAGGGGAGGATGCCGATGGTTGGGAGCGAGGAGACGTAGAAGAGGAGAGAGGAGAGGAGGAGGATTGCACAGAGACCGAACACAGCGCCAAGGGTCCACTTGACGAGGTAGAGGTAAACGGTGAGTGGAGCCATTTGTTCAGTGTTCAGGTAGGAGGTCATTTGGAGTATTGGAGGGCTCAGCCGCCTCTCCAGATACCTTGAAATTGGCTCTTGATCTACCCGAACAATCAGTAATTCTTGTCGCTGGCACTCGACGAACAACTCCTCTAGCAACGGATGGTAGGCCTCGGGGACCCAGTTGTGATAGAAGACCCTTCGCATGTCGTCGGCGGCCGCCTTCTCGACGTCGCCAAGAAATCGCTCAATGCTCGCCGACACCGCGATGCTCCACTGCGGCTCGTTGTTCGCAATGCACGCCTTCTCGCAAATGGCGTAGAAGTTGTGCACGATGAAGCGCTGCAGCTCGTACTTTTCACTCTGAAACCTTCACCTTGGATTCGATTTGACGGTCACCACTTACACACTCCTGCCACTCGAGGTCTAAGAATCGCATCTGATTGCCGATGATTGATAGCTGATCGGCGTTCCTCAGAAAGTATTGACGACGTGGAGAGCTCGCGGGGTAGATGGAGAAGTTGACAGCTGGCGTTGAGGGCATCTTTTTCAAAAGATGAAGGTAGATCAGGGGAGAGAAAAGAAGACATTAGACAAAAGGCAAAAGTACCTATAGAATCAATGAAACCCACACATTCACTCAAACATTTATCCAAACAAAAGTGAGCATGATTATAAAAACGACGAGGAAGACCTCGACGCTATCCGAGAACGCCGTCTTCCCACCGAGCATCTTTTGAACATGATAGTTCACAACACTGTCGGGAATTGTCGTCCCGAGCAACTCGAGCTCTTCGACACTCTTCGAAAACGTTCGCTTTTCCGCTTCAAATTGTTCCAAGTCCGAAATGAAAGTTTCGGCCAGCCGGATCGAAACCGCCGCTTCTTGGGACAGACACTGGTGGATTTGGTTTGCAATCTCCGAAAATTGACTGTCGTCTTTGACATCCTGTTGGAGAATCACCAGACGAACACGCATCTTTTCCATAACGTGCTGGAAAGGGGACGCTGCCGGAGAATCATTATATCTAGAGATTGATAAGAGATATCAAAACGATGTCAACTGGAAACTTGTAGTCCTAGTTTTGATCTACAAATTTGCATTTGACAACTTTTTATTATCTCTTATCAATCTCGAGATATAATGATTCTACGGCAGAGCTCTCATTCATACTTCAAAGTAGGCAAATTGCATAGAGCTCATCGTCTCGTTGTCAAAAACCTAAAAAACAGTTGAAGGTCTCGCAACGAAATCCTCTCCACCGTTCTCTCAGCCGCCACCCGAAGCTGTCCGATGCGTTGAATTTGCGCCTTCACACTGTCGACTCTCCTCCGATCCGCCTCCTCCTCCAAGTCCATCTCATACGCGCGCCTCATCGGCAACTGCTCTTCAGCCGACACCAGTTCGAACCATTCCACATGTTTCGCCGCTTGCACAAGCAATCCGGCGTCTGGGAACGAGAGGATTGTGAGGAGACGAAAGTGCACCACTCACAACGCTTCTCCATCGCAATTTTCTGCTTCTGAAGACAATTCAGAGCCCTGTCGTGCTCTTCAATAGTCTTCATCTCATCGTTCTCGCCAACCGGTGCATTGAGCTCTTCGTCAAGGGCGATGCGCTGAAAATCGCATTGGCCACTGGCACACTGACAAGGGAAGTGTGTGAAGTGTCCGTGGGATTTCGAAACGGGACCTAGTCCATCCCATAGATTTCGATACGGGTGCGTTCAAATCTGTTCTCAAATTTTACGGAACGACCTTGAGAGCCGAGTTAGAAGCTCGCAAAGTTGCTCCGCGCGCGTGACTGCTAGGCTGGTTCCACGAGCCCACAAACTTTGCTAGCTTCTAACTCGGCTCTCGAGATCGTTCCGCAAAATTGGAAAACAGATTCGGACGCCCCGTATCGAAATCTATGGGATGGACTAGGTCCCGTTTCGAAATGCCACGGACACTTCACACACTTCCCCTTGTGAGAACCTTACACGCCGCTCCATCGCGTCCACTACCTCCACCACCGCCCTCTTCTTGCGTTTTGCATTGAACCTGAGCAAGCCCTCGCGCCTTCTCGTCATCGCACTCAATCGGTGCTCGCCTTCCTCGAAAATCCGACCAAGCGCCGCCATGCAATCTTCACCGCTTTCTCTCCTGCTCCTTTCGACTTCCTCCTTGATCCGTGTGATTTCGTGGTCTTCAAAACCGTGTTGCTCATTGAAATCATTCAATATCGAGATTGATAAGAGATATCAGAAAGTTGTCAACAGCAAACTAGTAGATCATAACTAGGACTACAAGTTTGCTGTTGAAAACTTTTTGATATCTCTTATCAATCTCGAGATATCAGGGTTCTCCGACTGAGCTCTTGCGGGCCATCTCGACGGCATCCAAACAAGAGGGTCTTTGTTTTGGAGAGAAGGAGAATCATTATATCTCGAGATTGATAAGAGATATCAAAATGTTGTCAACAGCAAACTTGTAGCCCTAGTTTTGATCTACAAGTCCGCTTCTGACAACTTTTTGATATCTCTTATAAATCTCGAGATATAATGATCCTCCGGCGGCGTTTCGGGTAATGAACTCACCAAAGACATTATCTCTCGCAAATAGCTCCTTTGTGTTCCTCGCTCGCGTAGAATTGACCATTTTGGAAAACATTGATGAGGAAGAGTGACAATTGTTATCAGTAGACGATGGAAAAATAAAACCGAGCGAGAGGGAGAGAGAGAGAGAGGCAATTATTAAGCTGAGGAAGACATTTTCTCTTAAACCTCTTCATTGAAACAACACGTTGCGAAATTGACCATTTCCTCGGGATGAAGAACACTTGGAACATGTCTAGAAGACGTGGTAGCTATCAGGAACAAGAATAGGGCTGTAATAAGGGAAATGGAGTTGTGAGCTGCCCAGACACCCATTTCGAATAGAGCATTGGACGTAGAGGCGTTGGGGATGAAGGAGAAGAAGAGAAGGGTCGGGAGGAACGTCCCGATGAGGATTTCCCCTCGGAAGGTTTTAAATGTGATTCCCCAACCCTCTAGGAACTTCTCACTAATGTTTACAATCAAGGTGGTTATCAGGAATGATAAGAAGCCGTAGAGAAGGAAACCGAGAATTGGAATCGAGGAGAGGTAGAAGAAGAGAGAGGAGAGGTTAAGGATGAGCAAGAGAGCGATTATAGAGCCAATGGTGATAAGTGATAAGGATTGGAGGAATTTCGGATGGGAAGCATTTGGGAGATGCTCCAAAAGAGCTGAAATCGCGAGGATTGATAAGAAGGGTACTAGAAGGTCTAGGGAGCTATGGACCATTCGAGAAGTCATTGCTAGCAGGGTATCGGAGATTTGAGAGCAGGGGAAGATGAGGAATGTGAGGGCGCTGTAGATCAACACCATTTCCTTTCTAAACACTAAGCAGCATGGCAGCCACATGAACGCGTAAGGGATGAAACCTATGATCCAAACGGAGCAGAGGTAAAAGTGGAAGGAGGTTAGAATAAGGGTGACGGAGAGGAGGAGAGGGATGGCGAAGGAGAGGATGGTGAGGGTGAGGAGGTTAGGGGGCTGCTCTGAAACAGCTGAAATTGCAGATATGATAAGGACAGTGGACCAGGAATAAGGGAGAGAGCTGGTCAATGTAAACTTAGCAAGGTCCAGTAATCCATGAGAAATTGGGAAAGTTGGGAGGAAGAAGAAGGTGAGAAGGAGGGGAAAGAACAACAAAGTGATTCGAACGTCTTCGGAGGGCAGGAATCTAGGGGATAACGCTCTCCACGCATTTGATAGCAAAGGGCTTATCAGCAAACACAAGAGCCCATGGGGAACGATACCAATGATCCAAAGGGAGCAGAGGTAGAAGTAGAGGGAGGCGAGGAGGAGGATGGTCGAGAGAGCGATGAGGAGGCAGAAGGTCGACATGCCGAGCGGTAGGTAGAGGACCCAATCGGGGGGAATTGGCTCGGTGTCGGTTAGGTAGGATGTCATTTTGAGATGGTTCACCGGGGATTGCTGGAAAGTTTGTAAAGACGTCTTCGTCGGAGGGCAGGAATCTAGTGTCTCCTTAGAACGATGAGAAACTATTCTAGACTTGCCGGGTTGTATCACGCGGGCTCTTATACTGATACCTAGCGACATCTTGAAACTACGACACTTCGAAATCACGACATTTCAAAACTACGACATTTCGAAACCAGCCGTGTCGAAACCGCTGTTGGAAGTGAGCGGTTTCAAGATGTCACGGTTTCGAAATGTTGTGGTTTCAAGATGTCGCAGTTTCAAGATTTCGCGGTTTCGAAATGTCGCGGTTTGAAGATGTCGCGGTTTCGAGATTTCGCGGTTTCAAGATGTCGAGGTTTTGAGATGTCGCAGTTTCGAAATGTCGCGGTTTCAAGATGTCGTGGTTTCGAGATGTTAGGATTCCGTGGATGCGTTAGACATTCTAGGGTGACTATAGACTCACCAAGTACTCTGTCATCGTCTTCTTCCCATCGATCCGAATGATGAGCAACTCCTGTCGCTCACACTCCACCAACAACTCCTCCAGAAGCGAGTGATGTCTCTCGGGGAAGAACCCGTGGTACCAGACACTTCCAGAAGACGATGATCCTCTCTTCTTCACCTCATTCAGAAAATCCCCCACGACACTGGAGACGGATCCCTGGAACTTGCTGCTCCTGCTCAGTGCGTGCCCACAAATGCGATAGAAGTTACGGGCGATGAATCGTTGAATCTCGTACTTCTCCGGCTGAAAATTAGTCGTTTCTGAGCAGCCAATTCGCTGCGTACCCTTGCCTGAGTATTCAACGCTGAATACTCAGGCTACGCAGCGAATACATACATCTGATTGCCACTCGATGTCCACGAATCGCAACTGATTATCAATGACGGCTAGTTGAAGGTGATTTCGGGCGAAGAACACGGAGCGCTGGAAACCCCTTGGCTGAAGGGTTGTGGACCTCAAAAACCCAAAAGAACTCACGTCAAATCGCCCATTGCAACTCGAGAACTCCACTTGAGGAGTTGGGAGCATTTAGGTTCTAAAAGGGATATAGTCTAGAATTCAAAATGTCCAGATAGATTGGTCAAGAAGAACACCATGAACAACTTTTCGAAATCATAAACCACAGCTCAAACATTCATCCAAACATACACCAGAACCACAACCAGACACCCCAACAGAATCTCGACGTTATCCTTCAAAATGAACTTCTTCCGAGTTTCCAGCAACTTTCGAAGGTGATGATGGACCGTCGCCTCCGGAATCTCGACCGCTTCCAGCTCTCCAATACTGCCAATCAGCTTCTGAAGCTCCCCTCGAATTCGCACCACGTCCGGATCGTCATCCGTCTCCAGCACCGTAATCGTCGAGATCGCTTCATTTCCCTCGTTGATACTGGCCAGGAGGCGTTTGCCAATTGCCACGTGCTCCTCAGTGAACGCCTCTTTGTACTGAGAGAGGTCCTGCAGATCCTTCTCGAGGATCACCAGACACAAGCGGATCTTTTCGAGGAGGTGCTGGAAGAGATTGCTTATCACCTAGGTTCTAGGTTAATGACGATTTTAAAATCAATATATCTCGAGATTGATAAGAGATATCAAAAAGTTGTCAATGGCAAATTTATAGTCCTAGTTTTAATCTACAAATTTGCTGTTGATAACTTTTCGATATCTCTTATCAATCTCGAGATATAATGATTCTCCGGCAGAGATCTCCTCGGTACTACTTTCTGCAATAACCACATTTCCTCGATTTATATCTCGAGACTGATAAGAGATATCAAAAAGTTGTCAACAGCAAACTTGTAGATCAAAACTAGGGCTACAATTTTGCAGTTGACAACTTTTTCTCTACAAGCCCCCAAAATTAGCAATAGAGCGCATTCCCCAACTCACATCCAAATAAATCTTGTGAAACTCTTGCAACTTCTCCACACTCCGCACCGCCTCCAACTTCTCCTTGACACTCCCAATCCTCGCCATCTGCACCCTGATATCGGCCACCTTCCGCTGATACTCCTCCTCCACAACGTCCCGCTCGCGCGCCTCCCGAATCCGCGCCTTCTCCTCAATCGACACCAACTTGTATTGCGCTATTTGAGAGGAGGTCTCGACGAGACACTCGGCGACTGGAAGTATATGGTAGATCACTAAATCAAAAATCCAACTCACAGAACTTCCTCCTCTCCTTCTCCCGCTCATCGAGAAGGTCCATAGCCTTCCGATGCTCCTCGAGCGCCCTCCTCTCCCCATCATCCCTCCCTATCATCTCCTCAGAGAGCCGTATCTTCTGCAATCCCCTTATCAGCCTTATCAGTACCCCATATAGTAAACTCACATTCCTCTCCATCGCCCCTATCACCACCTCCAACTTGGCCGTCTCCCTCTGCGCATTGTAATCCAACAGCTTCCGATGCACCTCGTAAACCTCCTCAAGCCTCCGTCTCCCTCTATCCACCGCCTCGGTATCGTTAAAGGTACAATGATCTCGAATGTCCTCTGTGATCTTCTCCAAAGTGTATTCTGCAAAAAACACTGCCTATTATAAACCAGAAATCGCTGAAAACCCACCGAAAACGTTGCTCCTCGGAAGCAACTCCTTGTCGCCTCTCGGCCGCCTTCTCTCATTGATCCGTTGCGATTGTTGATTGCCCATTGAGGAAGAGAATGAGCACACGACCTTATCAGGAAACAAACAATTGTCACAAGTTGGCAATGGGAAGAGAGGGAAAGAGGGAGAGAGAGAGAGAGATAGAGACGCAGAGTGTGAAAGGAAGAACCAAAGTGTCAACACATGTTACGCTTAGCAAGAGGACTGTGGTCTCTGGTGGACAATTGGAACACTTGGAGCTTCCTGATAAGCTGATAAGGAATGGATAGGTTAGCTCCTAGAGCCTCTGGAACAGGTCCTTTTACTGATAAGGACAAACTCTTCCTCGAGTTGGGATGTGAAACGATTTTTCAGATTTTTCAGCTGAAAATCGAAAAAAACCCTGGCGAACCACTAGGATATTCGGAATCAGCGCGAAATTCTTCATTAAGAGATGTACAAGATGAGGCATTTTGGAAAAAAAAATTTTTTCGAAAAAAACATTTTTTTTCAATTTTTTGATGAAAAAATCAAATTCGTCCAAATTTCAATGTACGCCCCATCAATCGAAAGAGAATTTCACGCTGATCACGCCTGTCTATGGCAAAACGCACCAAACGCAAAAATGACATGGAAAACGGGCGGTAAAAGCTGAACCGGCGCCCGCAGATTGGAAAACGGGCGTGCAACCCACTTCACCACGCGACACATGGCCGCTGGTAGTCACAACGCTTGTGACAATATCGGTGGATCTTGGCGCCGCCGGCCAAGTTGCTGTGGCGATGATTTCCCGTGGAAACAGTTTTTTGCACTTTTGACAGTAGGTTCCGTGAAATTTGGGTCATATTATATGGGAAAACTGACCACATTTTCAGAGTCCACGTGTCATTGTGCGGGAACTCCGAAACTCGGGTTTCGGTTTTTCATTTAAAACAAAAACTCAAGTTTGCCCAATATGCCCCATCAATCAAAAGAGAATTTCACGCTGATCACATCGAAACGCTGCAAAACACACCAAACTCAAAACTGACTGAGAAATCACGCCACAAGAGTTGAACCCGCGCCGATGAATTCCAAAACGGGAGCGCTCCCACCTGCGCCACACGGTCAACTGGACGCACGAGTCACCTACGCTTGTGACATCACCGCGCGTTCCTCGGCGCTGCCCCCAGATTGTCCACCACATCCTTATCACCTCTTCCCTCCTTCCATCCGCCTTGTTGTTCTCATGCTCTGGTCACTTGTATTTGCACTGTGTTATCAGTTATCAGTCGCCGTGTCCTCCTCCCCAATGGCCACCCACTAATTGGCATATGCATTCTCAAATACCCCTCCCGCTCGTTTCCCCAATTTTCAAAATGTAAATACACGCCATTTGAGTCATGTGAAAAGCGAAAAAAAGTGTTCGCCTCGTGGTTGTGTCTGCGTCTCTCGCGATGCCACACTCTCTCGCCCTCTCTCTCTCTCTCCCCCCCCCTCATTCCATTTGATTTTGATCACTTTCCATTGTCCATTTGCCCTCACTTTCAGCTTGTGATCTACCTGACCCCTTATCACTTCAGCAATGGGCGGAACAGTCTCCCATCCGACTTCGTGCGTCAAAAAGTCGAAAAAGAAGGTGATAAAGGTCGGTCCGACGCAACTCCACTTTCGCTTCGGCGAAAACATCAACACTTTGATGGAGGTCAGTTTCCAATGAGCACATCTCCACGAAATAGGCTCCGTTTGAGCTCTAACTTCTTCTGGGGATAGATTAGGGGTCTAGAAACACTGTGGCAAAGTACTAAGTGGATATGGAAGAATTCAGAAGCGTGACGTCTTCTGGAAGTTGACCCACTTCAATTTTTGAGTCACCACACTAAACGTTCTGTATTTTAGCTCGAAATGCTCTGCTTGAGCTCAATTTTTGACGCAGAGCAGTTGAAATACCTAAAAACATTCCCTGAAACTTCTGAAGCTGTAATTTGATTTCTGACGGCGTGACGTCATCTGAAATTCAAGCACCCAATAAACCCCCATATTCCAGGCGAAACCCGGCCAAAAACCGTCCAACATGGGCATCCGCACCGCCTATTACCACCACCTCGACGAGATGAACGCGACGGCGAACGGCATCGAACGCCTCTACCAACTGGCCAAAACCAGCGCCGACGAGAGCAAAAAACACGAAACGGACACGTTGCTCGATGTTCGATTATCGATTTTCTCGCACTTTTCCATTGAAAATGACACTTTCAGTCGTTGACTCACCGCGTGATCAATCTCCGACAAGAAGTGATCATTCTGCTGGAGAAGTCCGTCTATCGAGTCGATGATTTCGTCGCGAAACGCAAAGAAATCGCCGAGGGCATTTGGATTATGCTCGAAGAGCTCGAGACCGCCGCCGGCGAATCGAAAAAATCGATTTTCAACTTGAACGAAGTCCGCAAACTTTCGAAGCGCGTCGTCGCCGCCGCCGACGAGCTGAACAGTTTCCGCCATTTCTAAATGCTTTTTTGTACAAATTTCTCACGAAATCTCATCGAATCCACCTCGAAACACGTTTTAATAAAGCTATTCAGTAATTTTTTGGCAAAATTCTCAATGGAGCGCACTTGCACCTCACCGCCGATCGGCGAGTTTCGCAATTTTATTCTTTTTTTTCGGCGGGATTTTCTGCGTTTCTTTTTAAAAAAATCACACAATAATTGAAAAAAAAACAATTTAGAAATGACCGAGGAAAACCATGACGAAATGGAAAACAGTATAAAAATTCTCCATGAGGTTTGTTCCCAAAAAAAAACGCAATTTCCCCTTGAAAATCAATAGTTTAGCTGGTGGAAATATGGCAAACCGACGGAAAATCAAACGGTTATTTATACACAGACGATCCGAAATACAGCGAAAAATTCAGAGAAATTAAAGTAAGTTGCAGTCTCGCAAATGTTTTCCAATTTTCGTTATGCGCCTTTAAAGTACGGTGGCAGGGGCGAGAGAAAGAGACGCAGGCGCGCAGACGAATTCATTGATTTTTTAAACGCACTTTTTTCAGGAAGAAACGACGAAATTGACGGCGAACTTGGAGAAAATCATAATAAAACGATGCGACGATGAGAAAATGGTCGATATAAAAGAAATGCACAGTTTACTAAAAGGATTTTCGACGATGATTGGCGAAGTGGAAGTCGAGGAGTCGGCGATCAATTATGTTACTCAAATTGAGAAGATTTATCAGAAATATTCAAAGAAATAAAAGTGATAACTGATAAAAATTTTAAAAAAAAAGCCTCTTGATTGAAGACTGTGTTTATGACTGCCATGTTTTTCTTCATCTGAGAGCCGTTGTCGAGGAGATTGAAGAGATTCGAAATCTCGATAGACGCATTTCCAATTTGATTAACAGCTTGCCAGTTGTCGCCCTCACCAATCATCTCGAGGTTCAGCTGATTGCTGAAATAGCCAATGCTCAAAATCAGTCCATTGTGCCTTTCTCACTCTAATTTGCTCTTCCTCAGTCGATTTCCACTTCCTCAGTGTACCCGCTTCCCTTTCTCATTATCACTCCTCTTATCACTCCTCCTATCAGTTTGCTAAGATCAAAATGTTGGATCATGGCCATGAACTGATCAGAGACAGCGTTTTCGTCTTTTTCCTCTTCTTTTTCAAATGTTACCCTATCAGTTCTTAGAACATATCCAAGAGTTTCCCTGTCTTCCTAAATGTCGTGAAACTCACTGTTTGCAGACTACAGTAACCCCTGCAAAATTTGTCAAGTGCTCACTGTCTCAAATAAAGAGTCCATTTACCACCAGTGTCGTCAAGTTTGGTGTTTGCGGACTTGTCGACGAACGCAGTACAGTTGGTTCTAGAGATGGCGGCTGCCATTTCGAGGCACCTCTCATTTAACCGAGTGACGTCAAATATGATGTTTTGCGTGCTTTACAGTATCCGTGAATTGTCGACCGCAATGTGAGTTTCTCTAAAGATGTCACCTTAATGGCATGGCATCACCAGGTCTCGATAGAAGATCGCCTAGGTGACCATATTGTCCCTGTTTGCCCCCCCCCTTTTGTTCAGTAACTTTCAAGGCTAATTGCCACGTCATCAAGAATGTTCCTCATTCCTATTCTGTTCACCACCTCCGTCTCAATTTAACACATAGCAACTCCGCCCATCTTTCAAATGAAAACTGAGCAACCTTATCACCACTATCACCGCCTTCTCTCTCCCTTCCTCTCCTCCCCAATGATCAGTGGCAGCATCAATCGCATCACTGGTCAACGATGGCGGTGAGTGTCTCTTCCTCATGCTCCCTCTGACCTCCCATCTTCAGGACTGGAAGACACCCCGCCGAACGCTGAAAACATGGCAGTGGCGCTGCGAAACCTCGCGATCTCGACGCGTCGCGTCCAATTCGAGGACCATACGTTGCGGATTGCGCAAGAGAACGACGCCAACGAGTTGGTGTTCAAGGAGGCGGTGGAGAACACGCGAGAGGCGGTGCTGGACCTGAGGAACACGGCGGCCGGGTTGATTCCGTCGCAGGCGGACGGGTTGAGCATGGACCGAGTGTTCAATCAGTGCAAGGTGAGTGGAAGATGAACATCCTCTACATCCTCTACATCCTCTACATCTTCAGGGATCCATCGAGCGCCCACAACGCCAACTGGTCGTCATCTCGGAATGCGCTCGCTCGATCCTCCTCTAAGCGCCTCCGACCCATCCGGCCGTCGAGCAGTGTCAAGCGTCCGCTCGCCGCATCCTCAGCCTCCACTTTCAACTGCAATTGCTGACAATCGAATATTGGATGTGCAGCTGTCACAATCCCTCCGAAGCCCTTCTGCGACGCTTCCGTGTCATTGAGGAGCAGGTGAAAGTGCTGTGCGAGCAGGTGGAGAAGGAGGGAGACGCGTTGCCGCTCATCGAACGCTCGTTCTTCGTCCGCAACGCGATTCGAGGTGCTAACGCACAGATCGTCGTGCCGACCGCTTCGGATGACTAATCCCCGTTGAGTACACTGTTCAATAAACCATGCTCCAGTTAATTGTCATCATCTCTTTCCCGATTTTCCTCAGCTTGAGTACTGATAAGCATTGCTAATTGCAAATGTACAGTTCGTGTGTTGGAAAGGTACTCCTTCTCGCAGTGCGCGCAGTGCTCTACGACGCTCCGCGCGAACACACCTACGAAAAAGAGGGAAAGTGGAGGGGGTGTTTGTCAAGAAGGCGGATCGATAATTAATAACTATCGAACATGTATACTAGCTATGGCTTCGTCGTCAGATTTGGTGTTTGCAGACGGTGTCAGGAACCGCTCGAACTCAAACCACCACAAACAAGTCGTCGGTTTCTTCCCCCTCTTTCCTTCCTTCCTCCCTCATTATCACTCTCTTATCAGTAATTTGGTTTGGTATGTTTCTATTCTAATACCCGTCTCCTGTACTTCAAAACAAGTCACTTCTCTCTTGCTCAGCACAACTGTCCCTAGTCTTGCTAAGCCTAAAACTCCCAGTCTCTCTCGCCACGAAACTGATCATAAGAAAGATTGAAAGCGAAGAGGTGGGTGTCAAACATTGACAAACACCTCCTCCCCCTCTTCCTTCCTCAATGTTCCCTTATCAGTGCCGAATCAGCAGTTGCCCATGTTTTCGACTAAATAAAGAAAAGAATAAAAGTCAAATTCCAGAGGAAATGGTCACACTGTAAATATAGAGTTCCTCATTGCCAATTTTTCGGTTTTCCTCTTCCTCAGCAATGTAAACCATTCCTTGCTCCAATGATCTTAATGGCATGGCATCACCAGGTCTTGATAGAAGATCGCCTAGTTGACCTTACAGTGACATGGCATCACCTGTTCAGTACCTTTCAAAGTCACCTAGAACTGAACAATTTGAGACATTGATGTCATTTGCCACGTCAGCTAGAAGCCATGAACACTATTTGTACACGCTATTTTGTCTCAAAGTGCTTGCCCAAAAATGCCCGATTTCGTGAAAAAACGCATTTTTTGGTCACTTTTAGACTGAATATCTGGAAAACTAGAAGTTTGCGCATGTAGCCACTATATGGGATCGTTTCATTCTGCAAATTTATACCAAAAACTGGAAGATCGTCCATTCCTTGTTAGTGACATGGCGTCACCTGTTCAGTAACTTAAAGAGTTGCCTAGGACTGTGCAATTTGAGTTATTCATGTCATTTGCCGCTAGACGACATGTTCACTGAGGAAATTCCTCATTCTTATTCTGTTTACCACCTCCCTCCGTCTCAATTTAACACATAGCAATAGGCGTGGCTCTTGCTCACTCTAATTCTCTCTCTTCCCGTTTCCCCTATCATTCCACTCTTTCTTCATTCTCTTCCTTTCCATCTATACCTGGTTTCTTCTAGGTTCTTCTCAAGTTTTCCTTCAGCTCAACAGCTCCAAAACCAGTTGGACACCATGGGAGTAAGTCTAGAGACCACATCCCACACAGCTAATTTCCCCTTTCAGGCCGGTAGATCAGCCCCGGAAGATGAGGCAAGAGCGCAAGAGGCCGCTCGACAGCTCCAATATCAGCAGCGTCAGCAAGAGGAGGAGATTCGTCGGAAGACGGAAGCGTTGCAGCAGGAGAGGGCGGATCGAGCGGAGGCGAGAAGAGTGGCGAGAGAACGGGAGGATGAGGAGGAGCGGAGAGCCGATAAGCGGGCGCGCGAGCTTCTGGAGCAACGGCAGAAGGCGCAGCAGGAGGCGCAAATGAGAGAGGACCAGATGCGAGCTGAGAACGAGGCGCAGTTGAGGAGGACGATGGATGACGGAGCGGCGGCGTTGGAGAGACAGCGGGATATTAATGCGGCGGAGAAGATGAAACAAGCCACTGATCATCAGAATGCGATGAGGAAGGCGCTGGAACAAGTGGAGAAGGCGGAGACGCGCACCGCCGAGAGGGTTTTGGATTTGACGAAGCAGGTGAGTTGGCGGACTTCTAGAAGACGTCACGCTTCAGAAGTTGTAGATATTGACATTAGGTTTCTAAACGATAATCCTAAACAATCCCACTATCCAAAGGCAAAAATTGAGCTAGAACGGTGCATTTAGAGCCAAAATGAAGACGATCGAGAAAATCTGTCTGACGTTCAACTTCCAGAAGCCGTTGGGCTTCTGAATCTTTAGATATCCACTTCAGGCGTCTAGGCAGTAATTCTAGACGCTCTCTCTATCTCCAGACTGATTTTCAGCCGAATTGAACTATTTTGAGCTGAGATTCGCCAGAAGGTATCCAAATTTCTAAAACTTTCTGACGTTCAACTTCCAGAAGACGTCAGACTTCTGGATTTCATGATATCATTCTCTGAACCTTTTAACTATCATCAGACAAAATTTTAGCCCCAACTGGAGCATTTTGAGCCAAGATACATAACTTCTAATGAGATAGGGAAGATGGCCTTTTGGAAATTGGTCAAGGTCCAACTTCCAGAAGACGTCAGACTTCTGAATCTTCAGATAGTGACCTGACAACTCTAGACAGTAATCCTAGACACTTTGACTATCCAGAGGCAAAAAAAGAGCTCAATCGGAGCATTTTGAGCCAAGATACACGAGATGGGTTCAAAACGAGAAAACCAATCGGACGTTCGACTTCCAGAAGACGTCAGACTTCTAAATCTTTAGATATCGTTCTGAGACTATCAGACAGTAATCCTAAACCCGTTCACTATCCCCAGGCTAATTCTAAGGTCAATTGGAGCATTTTGAGCCAAGATACCCAACTTTTCCTGAACGGACCAATTTCCAGAAAGACGAACAACAACAAAAGTTGCACTCGGAAAAGATCGGTTACGCGGACAGGCAGCTCGCGGAGACAAAAGAGCACAACGCGAAACTCGAAGTGCTCGCCGAGAAGAGGACGGCGATTCTCATGGAACGCGAGCAAAACGCCATAGATCACAAGGATAGACTTCACGTGATGCAGGTGGCCTACACTGTTCAAGACAGGCAGATCAAAATCGCGGCGGAGCAAGATCGGAAGGAGATGAACTTCGTGGACGCCGTGAACGCTGTGCGAAGCGCCGGCGGCGAGTTGACGACGACAGTCTCGGGAGCAGTGCGGGTGGAGACGCACCTGAAGAACAAGCTTCCACTCAACACGAAGGCCATCAATCAGTGCAAATCCTCTCGGGAAAGAGCCCTCAGGTGCTTGGCGGTTCTGCTGGAGAGCGCCGATGCTATTCTGAGGCAACAGGAGGCGAACAACTCGCAGACGGCCAAGTGTCATGAGATCGCGCGGAGCATTCTGACCACTGCAGCCGATTTGGAGTCGAAGGTCAGAGACTTCAATGCCTTCCTCGACCTGAAACTCGACAAATTGGAGACGAAAAGGGAAGGAGCGTTGGAAGCGATCGGCGAGATCAAAAGATTGCAAAGAGCGCTCTTCGAGACGATCAACGGAATGCCGGTGGTCCATCGGAGCAATCACGTCCAGGCGCAGTGCATTCGGAACGTTGAGGCCATTGTTGGACAGAGGGTGACGATCCGCGGGAAGGAGGCGATCAAGGATGAGAGTGGAGGAGGGGTTGTCGAGGAGGCGGATTGATAAAGCATGTATAACGGCCATTTACTTATTGCTCACTATCTCAAATAAAGGGTCCATATTTACCACAGTGTCGTCAAGTTTGGTGTTTGCGGACATCGCCTGTCTGTCCGAAAGTTTACGCTACGTCAAAGGTGGCTGCCATTTCGAGACAGCTCTCATTTAGCCGAGTGTCGTGAAATCTGATGTTTTGCGTCTTCGACGACTAGCGGAGCCTATTTTTCGTGTTTCTCTCTCTCACGACTTTCACCCCCTCTAATCGCGCACATTTGCCTCTTCCAAAATCGCAATCCCAGACTTGCCACTCTTCCATCTTTCTCTCTCTCTCTGTCTCTGTCTCTTTCCCTTTTCGATCAGTCGTCATCCAATGCAAGCGCGCCCCATTGTGACCTCTAGACTGCCCGCCAAATCTCGCCCGCCCCGTCTCTCTGACCGCTCATTCGGGTTCTTTGCGTGCCGGGGACCTCTCTTCCTCTTCACTCCTACCTACGATGTCAATTATCGATTTTTTACCCCCTTGCGCGTACGTTGCCATCTACCGTATGCCTACAGTAGTCTTGTTGACGAACGCAGTATAGTTGGTTCTAGAGATGGTGGCTGCCGATTCGAGCCACCTCTCATTTCACCGGGTGTCGTGAAATCTGATGTTTTGCGTGTTCGACGAACCCGTGAAATGTCGGCTGCAAGGTGAGTTTCCCATTTTTCCTAAATGTCGTAAAACTCAGTGTTTGCAGACTACAGTATCCCCTACCTCAAATAAGCGGTCCATATTTACCACAGTGTCGTCAAGTTTGGTGTTTGCGGACATTGCCCGTACACAACAATGTGTCCAAGAATGGCACATCGTGACCTTTTCACCAAACTGCCGTCAAATCGAGCGCACAGTATTGTCGTCAGATGTGGTGCTTGCGGACTTGTCGATGAATTCAGTGTAGATGGTTCTATATACCGTCACTGCCATTTCTTTTCAATGGAACGGTAAGTAATCTCATTTAACAAGTGTCGTGAATTATGGTGTTTTCAGAATCGCCCTGAATTCACTTCTGATTGGAACCCGTCAAATGTCGGCTGCACGGTGAGCTCGGTGTTTGCAGATTTCTCGTGCAGTACAGTATCCCGGTCAAGTTTACTCAACCCTGTAAGAAATGGGCTGCAAGGTAAGATCCAAACTTTTCAGATTTATGGTCATATTCGGTGTTTCGCGTACCGTATTTTCTCGAATAGAGCGGCACCCTGAATGCTGCCGGAAAAGCATTATATCTCGAGATTGATAAGAGATATCAAAAAATTATCAACAGCAAACTTATGGATCAGAACTAGGACTACAAGTTTGCTGTTGACAACTTTTTGATATCTCTTATCAATCTCGAGATATAATGATTCTCTTTCAGCGTATTCAAAGAAATACGATCTTTGGAGTACAGTATCACGATTAAGCTACTCTTGCCTATATTCGAATAGTAAAATTTTTCCAGAACCGTCGTAAAATTCGGTGCTTGCAGATTGCGTACAGATTGCGGAACGTCGTTCAAAATCAATCCTCTTCATCAATCAAACAAGCCTAATGCGGATAACAACCAATATCAGCGGTGAAATACGGATCAGTGGCATAATAGTAAGTGATCGGGAACAGCGGCTCCATATAGATGTGGGTGGCATTCACGTGCATGCACTTGATCTTCGGATGCTGATAAAAGCCGCACAACTGAGGTCCCGGGCACTTGATCTCTCCGATCCGTCCCGAATAGTGATAGCGATAGTACCTATCATTGTAGCACTTGACCACCAGATCCGAGAAGTAGTGAAGCTTCGGAAGATCCGGAAAGATGTCCCGAATGCGCGGTTTCCGCATCATCTTCCGCAGATCCGCCTCAATATCCATTATGGTCTTACTCGAGACGATCTTCTCCGACGAATTGCTATAGTAGGCCGGCTCCACTATCGTTTTGCTGCTTCTGTCTTGCTCGTCGCTCTGCGAAATTATTTATGATCTACGGGTGTGGGATTGCACGAGAGCCTATCAACAATGAGCATTTTTATTGCTCCGAGCCCAAATTTTGTCTATTTTTCATCTAAACAGCTCTATATCTCTGGTATACTGCAATTCCTGCACGCTGCCGGAGCATCCTGATATCTCGAGATTGATAAGAGACATCAAAAAGTTGCCAACTACAAACTTGTAGTCCTAGTTTTGATCTACAAATTTGCTGTTGACAACTTTTTGATATCTCGTATCAATCTCTAGATATAAGGATTGTCCGGCAGCGCTATGAAAGGATACTGTTAGGGGGGCTTAAAATTGTCCGATTGAGCTCAAAATTGATCTTCTTATAGTCAGAGGGTTTGGAAACACGGTCGCAAAAGTTCATTGTGATATCTAGAGATTCAGATGCTTGACGTCTTCTGAAAATCTGACGTCACCACTGTTTTGGCACAGAGTCGGCAAAATGGCTCAAAATGTTCCGATTAAGTTGAAATTTGAAATTCTCATAGTCAGAGGGTCTAGAACCCCTTTTGCAATCTCTCATAATGATATGGAAAGATTCAGATGCCTGACGTCTTCTGGAATTTTTGGAAATTTTTGGAAATTTTCAAAATTTTCCAAAAATTTTTTTTTCCAATTTTCGATCTAATTTTTCTACTTTTCAAAATAATGACATCAAAATAGTGTCAACATAGAAAATACGTGCAATTGTCTTATCTTTAAGTTAGAAAAAAAATCAAATAGAAGTATGGTTTTTGAAAAAAGTTATAGTCATTTGAAAAAATAGAATTTTTTAAATTTTCAAAAAAAAAATTTTTTTTTTTGATTTTTGACCCAATTTTTCTATCTTTCAAAATCATGATAGAAAATTGTTGTCAACACAAAAAACACGCAAAATCAACTCATCTTCCAATTGAAAAAAAGTCCGTGTTGAAATTTGAATTTTGAAAAAAGTTACGCCCCCTTGAAACTTGCTCACCCAAATGATAGTCTTCAGATGGGTTATCACATTCTCTGTCACTTCATACTTCTCCATTCCATTCGGCAAAAACGGCGGGAAGTGTATCCAAGTATAATTAAGATTTCGCGGGTCAACAACGATTTTTCCAGTTTCACGCTGAAAATCGAACTGAAATCTGGAGAATCCAGTGCTGAAACCCACCGCCTTCTTGTACTCGAGTGCCCCGAACATCTTCTTAATCGAGAACTTTGACGAATCCCTCACAGTGACCACGTCGTAGTTCTCCTTGTGATAAAAGATGTAAGCGAGACGTTTCTTATCAGCCATTATCATTTGGAACTCTTCGACGAATGTGGGCGCGAGTTTCGGGATTAACACGTCGTCCAGATCCAAAAATGTGACGAATTGAGCGGATTCCTGAAGGGGAGCTTGAAGGAGTGATATCTTGAGAGTGATAAGAGATAGCAAAAAGTTATCAACAGCAAACTTGTAGATCACAACTAGGACTACAACTTCCCAGTTAACAACTTTTTGATATCTCTTATCAGCTTCGAGATAAAATGATTATCGCACCTTGTACTGCAAAAGACAATCCGTCTGCGCGGCCGCCTGGTTTCTGAACTCGATTTGGAGATAGGCGTCGGCAGTGACCCCCGGCACGTAGGGAAACTTCACACTCACCCATGGCTGCACTGTCATGTAGCCCTGAGATTAGTGATTAGAGAGTGATTAGTGATTAGAGAAACTAACCTCTTTCTCATACTCCTTCATAAGTTCGAAGAACGAGGTGACGGCGCTGATGAGGTAGAGATTCATGAAGGCGCCGAATCTGGAAGCAGTTTAGTGATCTACAGGTTCAGCGGCTCTTCTTGACTCTTTCACTCTTGAAACTCTGAGTTCTTAGGGATTTGATGAGTTTTCTCCAACGCTACTGGAGAATGATTATATCTCGAGAGTGGTAAGAGATATCAAAAAGTTGTCAACAGCAAATTTGTAGATCAAAACGAGGACTACAAGTCACCAGTTGACAACTTTTTGATATCTCTCATCAATCTCGAGATATAATGGTTTTCCGGCAGCCTGTCGCTCTAATCGAGATAAAAACGGTAAATGTTCAGGTCGGGTCATCATGGCTCATTGAATTTGGACGATTTGAGATCTAGGGGGTTATAGAAATTGAATATTAAGGTCTTTGGCTCATAAATGGCTCCGGAGGGTGTCTAGGCTCATTGACTCTAGAAGCTCTAAGATCTAACAGTTCTGGGGGGATCATAGGAGTTCTAAAGTATAGATATCAATGCTCCTGGCTCACAAATGCCTCCGACGGGTCTTTGGACTCTCTGGCTCACGGCCCAACTCTCTGAAACTCATTTTGGCTCGAAATCCCCCCTTGGGCTCCTATTTCCCCTGTTCTGAGCTTTAGAGCTCTATGTTTTCTGGACGCCATGACTCAAAACAGCTCACAGGACCCTTATCTGCCCTTGATCCATGGAATTTCGACACTGAAGATAATCGGCTAACAGAGGACACTTTATAGCTGTTTTGAGCTCGAGGACACTATGGCTTTGTGATTTGTGCCCAATTCAGATTATGGGCTTATTGGCCTACTCAGAGCTCTAGGACTCTTCAACTAGGCTCTTATGACGAACATTTGAGTATAATAAGCCCCAGGCCACGTTTTTTGAACATTCGAGAAAAGTCGAAATTTTCTGATTTTCACTCTAACTTTGAAAAATCATAAAATTTTTCAAAATTGATATTTTTACTTGTTCTTTTCCCCAGTTAAAAGATAAGATGATTGTACGTGTTTTTTGTGTTGACAACAGTTTTCTATCATAATTTTGGAAGGTGAAAAAATTTGATCAAAAATCGAAATTTTCTGATTTTCACTCCAACTTTCAAAAATCATAGAATTTTTCAAAGTTGATATTTTAATTCGTTCTCTTTTCCAGTTAAAGGATAAGATAATTGTGCGTGTTTTTTGTGTTTTTAACAATTTGTCATCATAATTTTGAAAAGTGGAAAAATTGGATCAAAAATCAGAAAAAAAAAATTGTTTTGAAAATTTTTGAAAATTCCAAGTTTCAGAAGACGTCAAGCTTCTGAGTCTTGCTAAATCACTATGGGAGTTCTCAACAGGAATTTTAAACTTTCTGACTGTTAGAATTTAAAATTTCAATTCAATCGGAGCATTTTTAGCCATTTTGACGAGTTGGTGCCAAAACAGTAGTGACGTCAGACTTCCAGAAGACGTCAAGCATCTGAATCTTTTGGTATCACTATTAGACTTTGCGACAGTGTTTTCAAACCCTCTGGTAATGATTCTTGAGATCCAGGGCTCTTTGGCAACCTGGACTCTATGGGCTTCAGAACCAAAAGTTCCGACAGGAGCTCTGCCGAAGAACCGTCATATCTCGAGATTGATAAGAGATATCAAAACGTTATCAACAGTAAACTTGTAGCCCTATTTGTGATCTACAAGTTTGCAGTTGACAACTTTTTGATATCTCTTATCAATCTCGAGATATGATAGCAGAAACCCACTTCCTATAAATATGCACGGCAAACAAGAAATTCTGCCATTGCTCGCTGACAAACAGCGGCGACGTGCACACGACCACATCCCTCTTCGTGTAGGAGACGACCGTGAACGGAATCTCGGCCATGCCGTTCTCGGCCACCATGCTGATGCTCTTCACGTTGGGCAGCAGCTGAACGGTGGCGAAGATGGTGATGATCTGGCACACTTCGTGCGGAGTCACTCTGCAAAACAACCACTCCACCACACACTACAATTCTCAATTGCCTACCTGACATATGGTGTGCTGACGACGACACTCGTCGTCTCATTCCGCGCCATGACCACAATCTCGGTGGGATCCGTCGATTTGCCCGCTTGCATGTCCATGTAGTTTTCCTGGCCCTTGACGAGGTTTATGCTCATCACGAGCGCTAGCGCGTTCTCTCCGAGACTAAAGGGGACTGTGGGAGGTAGATCACTAAATGACTGAATACCTCTTGGACTTTGGATAATAGTAGGCGGAAGTTATAAACGCCTTCAGCTGCCTGTCCTTTGGAGGATGCATTGTTAGGTGGTCTCTGAAATAAGAGCAGTTTTCAAAGACATTTTTCTAGGGTTCAATGTGATTTTAGAATTTTGGTATTAACTAAGAAAACGTGCATTACAATCTCATCTTTTAAATGAAACAAAGAACATCTTAAAATGTTAACTTTGAAAAAAGTTATCACATTTTCAAAAGTTTCAAGTTTCACTAAAAAGTGACAAAATTCAACGCAGTTTTTCTATATTTTAAACTTGTTTTGAAAAAACATGTTCAATTGCAAAAATGTATTCGAAAACCATATCTTCGGAACTAAAAAGAGACCATCAAGAAATCTTCACTTTCCAAAAAACTATGACCATTTGCAACTAGCGTGTTTTCATGTTTTCGTGAAAAGTTCCTAACTTTCAAGTCAATTTTTCTACCTTTCATATCAAAAGTCCAGAAATGATGACAATTGCAAAAATATACCCCAAATTCTTGTCTTTCAAATGAAAAAAAGATCATCAAAAAATCTTCAGATTCCAAAAAACGATGACCATTTGAAACTAGCGTGTTTTCACGTTTTTGTGAAAAGTGCCTAACTTTCAAGTCAATTTTTCTACCTTTCATAGCAAGTATCTAGAAATGATAACAATTGCAAAAATATACTCCAAATTCTTGTCTTTCAAATGAAAAAAAGATCATCAAAAAACCTTCACTTTCCCAGAAGTTACAACTCTTTAAATCTAGTGTGTTTTTGCGTTTTTCAGAGAAAACGCTAACTTTCAAGCCAACTTTTCTCCCCTCCAAACACAATTTCAAATCTTTACCTCAACTAACAAAATGCTCCAAAACAAGTCCCAACTCACATCGTTCCACCAATTGTGCCAATCACAAAACCAATAATAGTGATAGTGAGCCATACGACGAATAGCACGAGAAGCACAAGAACGAGGCACTTTTTCGGTTTACAAGTCACCCGCATTCTCGTCGAAAAGAAAAGGGGAGGGGGGAGGGAAATGAAATTCCACTATATTAGACAGAGAAGAAGGCGAAAGTTAGCGACAACGATCTACCAACTTACTGCGTTGGCCGCCGTTTAGAGATGAGATCTATGCGTTCCGGATGGGAGGGGGCAGCAATTTGTGTGTGTGAGTGTGTGGTTTCTTATGATGTTATACATTGAGAAGGGAAGGGTTTGGGTGGCCTCTGGGCTCAAATGATCTACCTTCAAGGGAGAGTGGCTCCAGAAATGCACCATGTTCATTTTGAGCCCAGAACTTAACCAGAGCGACCTGAGCTTTAACCCCGAACATTTTGAGCTTCGGAATGCTCCAATTTCAAGTTCCAGCACCCAGTAACCCATATGAACCCCTATTTGGACTAGGTGTCTATTGAGCTTTCTAGCTTGAAAATGCTCCAATTTGAAGGTCCGAAAGCCCTCTTTAACCCATAGTAATCCCTGATGGCGATCTCGTGCCAAAAAGAGCGCCATTTGAGCTCTTTTCCAAGTTTTTTTGTTCAATGTATTATAGAGATAGTGATAGTTTAGTGACACTTCATATCCACTGCTAAACCGCTGGCGTGTACGCCGAGTACACGCTGGTGGTACGCAGCGGACACGCAGCGTACCCGCAGCGGCCGAAAGTTACCCGCTGCGTGTCCGCTGCGTACAGATCCGATTTTAGCCGCTGAGTACACACCATTGTCTCTGACGTCTTCCGAGCCATTGGATCCAGGTTGGATTCGTGTAGATTGGATTCCAGAATCTAGAATCTAGAATCCAGAGAAATGACGAATTCTGCCCCATGAATTAGGCAATCATGGTTTATGGGCACTTTATGTGGCCACACCCCACCACCACCAACCACCTCATAACTAGAATTCATTCGCATATCGTGCTCTCTCCATTTGAGCTCTTTTTGAGCAGCTCCAAGAGCTCAGACTTGTGTGTGTTTTGTGTCCTCTAGAGCGATTCCTAGAGCTCCCCCGATAGCTTTCGGTGCTATTCCACTATATTTGGCGCCGGCGGCTCGGCTCGGCTCATTTTTGAACTAGAGATAGAAGGGGCTCTGAAGCTTGATGGAATTGCTGAAACTCGGGTGTCTTGAATTTTTCGGATCTGCGTGTACGCGGTGGACACGCAGCGGCTCCACCAGCGCTTGGCGGGTCGCCTGCAGACACGCAGCGGGTAACTTTCGGCCGCTGCGGGTACGCTGCGTGTCCGCTGTGTACCACCAGCGTGTACTCGGAGTACACACCAGCGGTTTAGCAGTGTATGTGCCTCAACTCAATTTTCTCCTTTTCATTCACCCCATTTGCTCACCGGACACAGTCAGAGAGCCCTAAAATCGGATGTACCCTTGAGTAGAGCGGCGCCCAAAGAAGTGTCATTGTATCTCGAGATTGATAAGAGATATGGAAAAGTTGTCAACAGCAATCTTGTAGCTCATAAGTAGGACTACAAGTTTACAGTTGACAACTTTTTGATATCTCTTATCAATCTCGAGATATATTGATTCTCCTGGGCAGCGTTTCCGCAGGTCCAAAAGATACATGAAGTACAGCAAACGTGCTCTCACCCGATTCTGATTCATATCAAACCTCTATCCTATCAAACACCAACCACGTTGAATAGCGCACTGATTACAATGTACCCGAGAGTAGATCAGAATGGAAATTTCGGAGACATTCAAAGCATTCCCGCATTCTCCGCCGGTTTCTGGATTCCGGAATTCCGGCCGATCCTCATTTCGTCAACACCGACGATGTCAATTCTCTCTCTAAATGGGTCTTATGATGACACCAGCCTTCCCAGAGGCACAATGAAGAAGGAAGATACACGAAAAACAGTCCAGAAGCCGTAAAAGTTGACGGACCGCTTAGGAAATTGACGTGTGCATCATCGGGCCAACATTTCTGATCCATCTACCGAAAACGGGCCAAATCGGTCCCAGTTGGCGCTGAGAAAAGGCTGCGGACGGACAAACAGACGGACACACAGACAGACAGAATTTGTCGTTTAATAAAAGTAAAAAAAAGATGACCCCCCCCCCCCCCGCCAGTCGAGAACCGTTCATTGCTCTCTATCCATCCGAGTGTCCACCCATCAGTCTAATGGACAATCTCCTTGTTATCCAGGGGAACACGATTCTGTGTCTGGATCTAGAGCCATGTCTCTATGTGTCCCCCCCCCACACACCTAATTGAATTCATTGGCTCGGTGGGGGGTACACACCCTGTGAATCATCATCGCCTTCTCTTTCTCTCTCTCTTTCTCTCTTTCCCTCTATTAATATCCTTTTCATAAGCAGATTCCCCCCTTGCGCACTTCACTTCCCCTTCAGTCCCTCCCCTTCTGCGAAACCACCCAACCAAACGTCATAGTCATAGAAAAGAAGCCATAGGTTTCTAGCCACCATTTCGAAAATTTCGAAATCGAAATCTCCCATTTATTTTGAGAATAGGAGGAGGCTATCTAGACCAAGGTGTCATTGACGTATACATCTTATGATCTACCGTTTAGATGGTCTAGATGGCTGGAGATCTGGACTCTTCTCGTCCTATTTTCAACACCATCGAATCAAGTTTTCTTCTCTTTGACACATTGTCTTCTATATCCCCCCGCCTTGTTTTCCAGTGATCCTGATCCTGAAAGGTTTGACTTTCGCCCGAACGCCTATAATCCTTTCTTCCTCGAGCTCAAAGTGTTCATTCATTCTCACCACCTCCGGTAGTGGATTGGTCTTCAGCCGCATCCCCAACGTTTCAGGCTTTTTTGGGCTTATTTCAATTCTTAAGAACTCTAAATCCACCGTTCTTCACTATTCCAAGATGAACTTATCTCCGCCTGAAAAAGACGCCGCCGGAGGATCATTATATCTCGAGATTGATAAGAGGTATCAAAAAGTTGTCAACAGCAAACTTGTAGATCAAAACTAGAGCTACAAACTTGCTGTTGACAACTTTTTGATATCTCTCATCAATTTCGAGATATAATGCTTTTCCGGCACCGTTTAGAGTATCGGTCTATTCGAGGAAAAAAGGCAATCTGTCGCTATTGCTATCTCGAGATTGATAAGAGATATCAAAAAGTTGTCAACTGCAATCTTGTAGATCATACCCAGGACTACAATTTTGCCATTGACAACTATCTGATATCTCTTATCAATCTCGAGATATATTGATTTTCCGGCAGCGTTCATTAAGTTCGCCTATCCTCGAATTGATGTCCCTGAAAACCCAATTAGCACGTCTCCATTCTCCCTCTCTCAAAAACGTCCTTTGTCGATCTCCGCTGCTCATCGCTACCCAAATCTTCAAAAATCCCCCCCCCCCGTCTAACAAAGCCACTCATCGTCAGTCACATTCTGTCCTTGCCCCCAGATGAATAGGAAGAGTGTGTGATCAAGTGAGCAAAATCTCACGAAACGTGCCTTTTTCTCCCCTGACAACTTGGTTTTGAATACGTTTAATCCCCCCCCCCCCCGGTTTTGTGTGAGATCACAAATTGGAATTAGAGATTTTGAATGGACGCTGACAAACACCCCCCCCGTCCGTCTACAATCCGTTCTGCAATTCCAGACTCATTCCCAGTTCCCAAATGAATCGTCTTCTGATCTACGGCAGCGCCGACGCCATCCCCGGCTACAATTGCACCGATTTCGCGCCCGTCTACCCGAATCCCAACATTAACATGTTCGCTGGAATGGTCGACGTGGTTTATGGACTGATTGTGATTGTGGGTATCATATCACATATCATTCAGCTTATCATTAGTGTCGTTTTCAGTTTCTCTACGCTCCCACAATGATCGTGTTCTACAGACAGTCGAGACTCGCGTGTTTCAAGATCATGTTCCTGTTGGCCATTGTTGATATGGGAGCCATTTGTGAGTTTGTGGGGGTTTCATGGAGCTCGAGAAGCTCGAAAAGCTGAAAAATGAAAAATTTCATTTCTAGGCTCAGAAACCTAGGCGCCCTGGAGCTCTGGAGACCTGGAGCCTAATTGGAGCAGTTCAAATATTGCCGACTTTTAAACCATTTTTTCTAATGTTTAAAATAGTTATAGAAGTTTGGTATCAACACAGAAAACACGCAAAATTGTCTTATCTTTCAAATGAAACAAAGATCGAGTGAAAATATGGAATGCGAAAAAAGTTAGGATTTTTTGAAAATTTAGTGAATTATTCAAATTTTTTAAAGTTCTCAACTTCGAAACCATTTTTTCGGGTGTTCAAAATAATGATAGAATTTTTCTATCAACACAAAACACGCGAGAGAAATCACCACATCTTTCAAATAAAAAAAAAGACAAAATATGGACGTTGAAAAAAGTTAAGTATTTTTGAAAATTGAGTAGAAAATTCAAAAAATTCAGAAATTGTTAATTTTCAAACCAGTTTTTTGAATGTTCAAAAGCATAATATAAAGTTGATTTTAACACAAAAAACACGCAAAAACTATTCATCTTTCGAATAAAAAAAAGATCAAGTGGAAAAATGGATTCAGAAAAAAGTTATGATTTTTTGAAAACTTAGTGAAAAATACAAAAATTTTTGAAGTTTTCAATTTTCGAACTATTTTTTCGGGTGTTCAAAAACGTCATAGAAATTTGATTTCAACACAAAAAATACGCAAAAACTGTTCATCTTTTGAATAAAAAAAAGATCAATTGGAAAAATGAATTCAGAAAAAAGTTAAGATTTTTTGAAAATTGAGTAAAAAATTCAAAAATTTCAGAAATTGTCAATTTTCAAACCAGTTTTTCGGGTGTTTAAAAACGTCGTAGAAATTGGATTCCAACACAGAAAACACGCAAAAACATTTCATCTTTTGAATGAAAGAAAGATCAAGTAAAAATATAAACATTGAAAAAAGTTATGATTTTTTGAAAATTGAGTGAAAATTTTGAAATTGATTTCAAAAATTTGAGTTTTTGGCTTCCCATTCCCTCCCCCTATTCCAAAATCCTCCTCAATCTTCCAGTAATCAACTCGCTGGCCACCGGCTTCCTCCTAATGCACGGCGCCTCGTTCTGCGACTACCCCACGTTCATCTACATCGCCGGCTCTCTGGGCCTCGGCTGCTGGTGCAGCGCGTGCCTCACATGCCTCATCCTCGCCCTCAACCGCATCCTCGACATGGTCTGTCCCCTGATGGTCAAGATCTACTTCCGCGGCTACCGCACGTGCGTCGTCCTCTTCGCGCCCATCCTCTACGGCCTCTTCTTCGCCGCCTTCACACCGCCCGTCATCTTCTCGGCCGAACACCAAACGTGGTTCTTCGACCCGCGCACGATGGCCGGACGGCAGAGCGAGTACACGAACATGCCGCACACGGTGAACAACTTCTCTTTGGTCTTCCTCACCTGCTTCCTCTACGTCTTCTTCTGCTGCAAAGTGCGACGGCAGTTCCAGAAGAGCTTCCGACCGAAGAGGACCACACGACAGCGGCAGATCTTCCTCCAATCGACCCTCTTGTGCATGATCCATCTATCGGCGTCAGTGATCTACGTCATCATGCAATTTGTCGAAATCCCAAAATGGCTAACTATCCTCGCCCAGTACCTATGGCAATTGGCTCAAGGATGTCCTGTTTTGATCTACCTGCTTTTCAATCAAAAAGTCCGCGCAGCACTGCTAGTTTTCATGACGTCTACGTCACAGGTAGGGGAAAATTGCCAATGTTCAAACCATTTTTTCGGATGGTCAAAATAGGGATAGAAGTTTGGTATCAAGACAAAAAACACGCACAATCATCTGATCTTTCGAATGGAACAAAGATCGAATTTCAATATAATTTAGGAAAAAAGTTATGATTTTTTGAAAAATTAGTGAAAATTGGTAAAATGAAAAATGTGCCACTGTTTGAACGCATTTTTCCTGAGTTCAGAAGCATGATAAAATTTTGATTTCAACACAATAAACACGCGAAATCGACTAATCTTTCGAATGAGATAAAGAGCGAATCAAAATATCAACTTTGAAAAAAGTTATGATTTTTTGAAAAAAATCTTAAATTTTTGGGATTTTCAAAAAGTGTTAATTTTCAAACTTATTTTTCACAAGTTTAAGACCATGATAGAAACATGGTTTTCAAACAAAAAATGCAGTAAATCATCTTCTCTTTCAAACAAAAAAAAGAGCAAGTAAAAATATCAACCATGAAAAAAGTTATGATTTTTGGAAAAAAATCTAAAATGTTTGAAATTTTCAAAACATTTCAATTTTCAATCCGATTTTCACCAATTCAAAAAAACGATAGAAATTTGACTTCAACACAAAAAACACGCCAAATCATCTCATCTTTCTAACAAAAAAAAGAGCAAGTGAAAATATCAACCGTAAAAAAAGTTATGCTCGATCCCTTGCACCCAACCCATCAATCTTCCAGGACAAATCCTCCAACTACATCCGTCGCTCTGTAAACGGCGCCGCTGAGAACAGAACTCTGGTCCAATTGACTCATCACCACCATCCCAATCAGAAGATGTTGACGGCGTCGACGACACTTTGAATGGGAGGGGGGATCTGCACAGACACCCCCTCCCCTTCCCACTATAATTGGCCAGAAGCACATGTCTCTCTCTGTGTACATGTACATGTTCATAAATCATCTATTTTCCCCCCTTCTTCACCTCCATATCCCACCCAATTAGTCGGTTTCCGTTGAGATTTTGCAGCAGAGACAGAGACAAACACAGAGACATATACTTCTCCTGGAAGACGGGCCGCCGATGGATTGAAAACAACACAGAGGGGGGGGGGTGTGGTGCTTGTTATCATTATATCATTATCATTATCACTCGCCCCCCCCCTCCTCGACAACGAAACGAGAATGATCCTCATGCACTACTTCAATCGGACGCTCTTCGAGCACCACCACACCGCCCTCTGGCCGTGGATTTGTGCCGTTTTTCGCGTGGAGATGGTCCTGATTGGTTTGAAGTGGGTGGTTGGACGATTGGCTATAGAGCGCACTTACTCTCATCTCCAGGAAGTTCTCAATAGAGCGCACTTCCTCATCCTATTGCTAAATTGTCAATGGAGCGCACTTTCAAATGCCTGAGGCAGGGCCCCAATAGAGCGCACTTCCTCATCCTATTGTTGAAGCTAAATTGGCAATAGAGCACACTTGCTCATAGTTCGGGAATTTCTCAATAGAGCGCACTTCCAAATGCCCCTGAAAGTGGGCCCAATAGAGCGCACTTTCCATAGCAATGAGTGCCAAAATCGATTTTCTATAGAGCGCACTTACTGACCTTTTCAAAAGTGCTCATTCAATAGAGCGCACTTCCAACAATAGCCTATCCGCTCGAAAGCCACTTTCTCAATGGAGCGCACTTTCCACAGCTACATATCAAAGCTACCTTTTCAATGCGAAAACATAGTTGTTAATAGAGCGCACTTACTACTGACCTCCTGAGAAGGGCGGCGTCCTCAATGGAGCGCACTTCCAACATCCATAAAGGACAGTTTCTCTAGCCCATTCTCAACAGAGCGCACTTTCCGATGCATTTCAAAAAAAGGCCCGTCATTCCCCTAGGAACTATGTTCTCAATAGAGCGCACTTTCCATCAAAGTGCCCCCCCCACTAAGCCCTCAAACGCCGAGTTCTCAACAGAGCGCACTTGCAGCATCGTGCACACGGCGTTCTTCCTCTGGATCAACATCAAATCCAACCAATTCCACAAGAACTGGACTCGCATCATGAGCCTCCTCTACACCCAACACATCATCGCCGATTTCGCGTGGATCGCCCAAAAAGTGCTCTTGACCAGTGAGGAGTATGTGGGTGAGAGTGATGGTAGATCATTTTAGGTTACAAAGTGATAAGCCCTTCAGATCCATTCGTCTCCCGTCCGTTCATCATCACCTCGTACATCCGCGTGTTTTGCGTCTACGTCGGATTGACCATCCTTCCCACTCTGGTCACCGAACGCTACTTCGCCACGATTATGTTTTCCAATTATGAATTCAAACCGCGCGCGCACATATTCTACCTCCTCGTGGGACTTCTCGTGGCCTCCGGCACCACCAACGCCTACACTTTCCACGAATGTGAGGTTGAATCGAACTGTTTTGTGGTGTTATGCTTGCCCCTCGTGCTTAATTGTGTTCCAAGGGCAACTAGAAAAGTGATCTACCTCCTGGGATAACCCGGAGGTAGAGAGAAAAATGATCCACTCTAGAGCCCTAGAGATCACCCGGAAGTTGAGTGGAAAGTTGACATTTTTGTTGAGCACAATTGTTTTTTCCCTGTTTTTTTCGACGGCTCAACACGACATTTTGGATACATTTTTTCACACGTACAAATTAGAGATGGACAAATGTCCCGGAGACAAAAAATACGCGCAGACGTCTTGGCTTTTGTGTAAAACAGAGAACGGGTCGAAATTTGGTGTTTTAGGGAAGTTGTGATTTTTTGAAAATTAGGTGAAAATCAAAAATTTTTTGGAAATTGTCAAATTTTGAGCAATTTTTTCGGGGGTTAAACATTTTGATAGAAATTTGATTTCAAGACAAAAATTACAGTTAATAGGTTCATGTTTTTAATGAAAAAGAGATCAAGTGAAAATATAAATTTAGAAGAAAGTTATGATTTTTTGAAAAAATCGAACATTTCAAAAAATGCCATTTTTCAACCACATTTTTCACAATTTCAAAAGCATTTGAGAAAATTTGTTTCAACACAAAAAATGTAGTAAATCATCTTTTCTTTCAAAAAAGTCAAGAACCATCTGAAAATTGCAATTTTGAAAAAAGTTATGATTTTTTGAAAAAATCGAAAATTTCAAAAAATGCCATTTTTCAACCACATTTTTCACAATTTCAAAAGCGTCATAGAAAATTTGTTTGAACACAAAAAATGCAGTAAATAGGCTCATCTTTTGAATGAAAAAGAGATCGAGTGAAAATTGCAATTTAGAAAAAAGTTATGATTTTTTGAAAACAACTCACTTCCAGACGAGTCAAGTCTCCAAAACTTCCTCTTCGTCCTGTTCCTCAACTCGCTGGGCGTCCTCGGCAACATTTTCCTCCTGCGAATCAACAAAAAGTACTACGTGGAAAGTGTCCATGTCTCGCTGACGGCCCGCTACCAACTGGCGGAGAACATCAAAGTGTGCCACCTGGTCAACCGGATAGTGCTCTCGATGGGCGCCTTCAATGCGCTCATCTGTTTCACACTGCTTCTGGACAATTTCAATCTTTCGATCTACTCGCGGAGCCTCTCGCTCTTCGCCTTCGACGTCTGCGCATTGATGTAAGTGGCGAGTGGTGGTTGGTCCTGGAAATGACGACAACTTTCAGATACAGCACTGTGTTCCCCTACGTCTGTATGCACTATTGCAAACGATGGCGGACTGTGTTCATGGGCGTCGTGAAGAAGGTACTATCCCCAAACCGTCCTAGACACCCCTTGGCCTAGACACCTCTACTTTAGAGCCATAGTCAGTAGCATCACTGCTAAACCGCTGGCGTGTACTCAGCGGCTAAAATCGGATCTTCGTGTACGCAGCGGGTAACTTTCGGCGGGTACGCTGCGTGTCCGCTGCGTACCACCAGCGGTTTAGCAGTGATATGATAAATTGGCTAAACTTCCCAGACACCCCCATTCGTTTTTGGATCTCCTAGGAGCTGACAGTGAGAGAATAGGCTCAAAATGCTTCAATTGAGCTCTGATGTGACGGTTAGGCTAACTGGTGGCGTGCTCTGGAAGGATCTGGAAGTGATAGGGTGTCTGGAACTTTGGGAGTGTATAACTTTGTTCAAAATGGTCCAGTTGAGCTCCGAAAGGTCCTCTGAAGCCACAGGTTGTCTAAAAGTTCACACCACCTTCAAAACGATACCATTCGTCTGAAAATGACCGAAACTAGCCAAAGTGCTCACGAATGCCCTTCAGACTAGAGCCACAGAGTCCAGCCAACCCCAGACACCTCCAAAACCCCCCTCTATTCTTCCAGATCGTCCACCGCCAGCGCTCCGTCGCGCCCTACACGATACCGGACGAGAAGCAGCGTCCAAGCGTCGTCCTCCACACCACATTCGGCGCAGTGATGACCGACGCGTCGACTGAAGTCCACTTTCGACAGTTGGAGACCAGTTGGAATCTATGATATGAAGTTCTGCTACCCTAATCTTCCCCCAAAGCGTCCGGAGCACAAAGATCTGTCTGTTCAGAGAGCACTCAAGCCTAAGCCAAGCCACCTGAGCTTTCCTATTGTTTCTAGAGCTAAACTGCACTTTGATCAACTCTCCCGCAACTCATGGACATGTCAAAAAACCCTATATAGAGCACTTGAGAGCTCTCCAAGACCTATTCTTTCGCTCCAACGCCTTCAGAGCCAATTCAGTGGAATCCCACTTGTAAGTTCAATTCTGCAAGAATGGAGCATTCTGCGAAGGTTCCCCCTGGGTTCCAGGAACTCAACTCACTGGAAGAACACTGTTTTCCAGGCTCTGCAAAGTCAAAATCCTTGCTTTATGATCGTCTAGACGTGTCTAGAAGCGTTCCGGTTCCTTTCCTAACACCCCCTAAATCTGTTTTCGCCATGATGAGCGGTCCATTGTTTGAACTCGTCTTTCTTCGAAGCCAACGATTATGTCACTTTTGGTTGGGGAGGAGGAGGAGGAGGGAGCTGACGCGCATCGGCTCTTCGTTAGATGCCAATTCATCCCTCCTTCTACACATTTAGCTGGAGAGAGAAGATCGAAAGATTGGCACGTACACGTGTCGATACGTACACTTCGGGTGCTAGAGGTGTAGAAGTGCTAGACACTTCCTGGACACAACCCGGAGACCCCTAGACTTTCTTAGACACTCCTGGACGTACCTAGACCCCATAGATACCCCTAGACACTTCTAGACATCCCAAGACACCCCTAGACATCCCTAAACACCCCTATGCACTCTTGGAGAACCCTAGACACCCCTAGACACTTTTAGACACCCCCGGGGGCCCCGTGACTTGCCTAGAAAGCCCTAGACCCTCGTAGACCTTCCGAAACTTTTTTAGACACCCCTAGGCACCCCTTGACCCTCCTCGACCCTTTAAGACACCCCTGAACACTAGGACATTACTATATCCACAAGACATTGTTCCTAGAATCTCTTGGTAACTTACAATAGTCCAAGACACTCCCGTGGACAGTCCATCTCCAGGTTTTCTGGTTTAGACACCTCTACCTCCTCTCGCCTAGACACCCCGGGACAGTCTATATAGTGTTTTTACTGGTTCAGACCACTATCTAGAAGAGTCCAAGACACCCCTCCCCTAGATACCCCTTGCTGACAATCCACACTGTCATAGACGGTCCAAGACACCCCTGTTCTACCTGTTCTGCTCTTAACCTTCTAAGCTGGCTATGAGACTATATTTATACACTCTAGAGGTTCAATTAAACAAGAGAGCTCCCAGGAACCGTCGTAACAACTTTCAGTCCTAGACACCCCCCAGGAGCCCCCCACTATACGATTTCCACCCATAAACACTCCCTATTTCTCACCTCGAAATCGGCCACTTTCGCAGTATGGTGTCGAGCGTCGTTCAAATGGCCAACCAAATCTTCATCGCCTCCGAAATCGTGCTCTTCAACGTGCTCGGCCTCTTCGGCAACGTCAACTTCCTCTGCCTCACCGCCGCCAATCCACAATTGAGGTCAAAGTCGTGTAAGTTGACCTGAAGAAAGCTCTTCCGGAGAATCGATATATCTCGAGATTGATAAGAGATAGCAACAAGTTGCCAACAGCAAACTTGTAGCCCTAGTTGTGATCTACAAGTTTGCAGTTGACAACTTTTCGATATCTCTTATCAATCTCAAGATATAACGATTCTCCTTGACCTACCCTTCCAGCCTACCTCCAATGCGCCCTCAGCGTCTCTCACATCTTCTGTTTGCTCTTCGAGCTCCCGAACGCCGGACTCTTGTTCACCGGCATCCAATTGAAGAGGAATGTGTGCTTTCCGGCCATTTCGATCTACATTTTCTTCATTTGCGCTCAAGCCGTCATTATGTTGATGCTCGTCGTCGACTTGTTCATCATCGTCTTCTTCACCACTTTGTGAGTTACTGTAGCTGACGGTGATTGCGGAGGTGAGCACCTACCGTAATCTGCGTGTCGTGCTGGTGATTGCAGAGGTTTTGAGACTACAGTAACCCAGACCAGTGCAAGTTTACGTGAGAGTGTTTGCGGAATCTCTAAGCATACAGTAACCTAGTGCATTTTATCGTGAAGGTGTTTGCAGAGTCTTGAAGCTACAGTAACCCTAGAAATGTGATAGTGTAATTTGACGTGGCGGTGTTTGCGAAGCCTTGAAAATACAGTAACCCAATCCAGCTACCGCCGCATCGAAAACCGCACCTACACCCTTCTCATGCTCACACCGCCCCTCCTCTACTCCACGTTCACCGTCGCGTGGGGCTTCTGGCGAATGGACGACGAGTTGGTCATCTTCTGCAACCCGCCCATCGGCCTCCATCCCGTCGTCAGCCGCTGGTGGTCGCTGTCCAATGTGACACTGAACAGTGTGACGTTGTTCTTGTTCCTCTTCCTAATGGTCATTTTCCATTTTCGAGGTGAGCGCTGAAACGTTGCCGGAGAGGCATTATATCTCAAATATGATGAGAGATAACAAAAAGTTGTCAACTAGAAACTTGTAGTCCTAGTTATGATCTACAATTTTGCAGTTGACAACTTTTTGATATCTCTTATCAATCTCGAGATATAATGCTTTTCCGGCAGAGCTTTTCTCGGTTGCGTGGCATCCAAACAAGAGGGTCTTTGTTTTGAAGAGAAGGAGAGGCATTATATCTCGAGATTGATAAGAGATATCAAAAAATTGTCAACGACAAACTTGTAGATCAAATCTAGGACTACACGTTTTCAATTGACAACTATTTGATATCTCTTATCAATCTCGAGATATAATGATTATCCCTGGGAACTGCTCTATGAACAACCTCTTACCATTCACAGGTCGAAAACAAAAGAGCGACACTCGGAAGCTGATGAAGCGTCTCAAGGTCTCCGTGGTCGTGTTCATCTTCTCCTGGTACATGTGCACCCTCGGCGTCGACATGTTCGCCGCGCTCGGCCTCACCGGCGCCGCGCTCGCCTTCTTCCAAAGCAACATGGTCTTCTTCGCGCTCCTCTGCTACACCCAACCGTTCTACGTGATCCTCTGGCGCTCCTCCGAGTACCGCATGGCGTTTGTGGAGTTTTGGAGTGTGTTGAGCTGCTTCAAAGACTCCAGCACGCGCAAGTGGCTCGAGAAGACGGCCCGGATGACGACAGTCGTCTCGACGATGGACTCGTCGAAGCAGTGATTGTGGAATGTTTATCAATGAATCTGTGTTAAGAGATCAATTAGGAAACATTTAATCCAGTTGATCAACAATTGTTCTTTGCTTGCAATCAACCCAGAGTGCGGAAAATGAAAAGAGCAAACTACACACTATGCTCTGCCGGAAAATCATTATATCTCAAAATTGATAAGAGATATGGAAAAGTTATCAACTGGAAATTTGTAGCCCTAGTTTTGATCTACAAGTTTGCCATTGACAACTTTTTGATATCTCTTATCAATCCCGAGATAAAGTGATTCTCCGGCAGAGCTCTCCTAGGGTCATATAATAGATGCCTGAACGTCGTCCGGACCCCATAATGACCAGCACCGCTCACTTGTTTTTGACAACATTCACGAATGAATGTGGGGGTGAGAATACCGGTTCGCTTACCTGTAAAACTGAACAAATGTCTCTGACTTATGTGAAATGTTGGTGTTTTGACAAAAAAGCACATGCAAACTAAAGTGTACATAGTTGTGATAGAGTGCGCTCTAATGCAAGCCTGAGATGTTGAAAGTGCGCTCTAATGTACTGGAATTGAGGGTTTGAGGTTCTAGTGCAAGTGCGTGCAGGTGCGCTCTACCGAACTTTCACTCGTTTCCTCTAGAAAATGGAAGTGCGCCCTACCGCGAAAAGTTTCCATGACACATTGCAAATGCGCTCTATCTAACATTGTACTCTAGAGTCACGAACATGTTGCAAATGCGCTCTAGTGTCACATTGCAAACGCGCTCTATCAAACTACACTCTGGAAGTCGGGAAATCCCCCGTTAACTAGCTATATGAGGTAATGTTGCAAATGCGCTCTATCTCACTTAAGGAAGTGCGCTCCACTGCAACTTGTGCCCCTCTCTAGCCAATGTACCCAGAGAGACCTCTTCTCACCCTACTTTTTTTTCCACAAAGCCTTTATCAATTTGTCTATTTGATAAGAGTTATATGGTCTATTTTCGAACCTCCTCTCCCGAATACCATAAGCTAAAGTTCAACTTTTCTCCCTTCCTCAAGGCGCGGCGGCGATCGGGAGGAGGGGGTTCAAATTAATCGCCAGCTCAAACATTGGGCCCCGCGTTCTTGGCCTCCCCCCTTTGAGCTCCCGTGGGGGGCTCCAATGGCAAAAAGCAAACGCATCAGGTGCTCTCTTTTACCACCTACCGTAACCATTTTAAATACCCCCCACACCTCGCTCTTTTTTGAAGAACCTTCTAATATCGGATGCCATCTCGAGACGAGCTCTGCCGGAGAACCAGTTCATCTCGAGATTGATAAGAGATATCAAAAAGTTGTCAACTGCAAACTTGTAGATCACAACTAGGGCTACAAGTTTGCCATTGACAACTTTTTGATATCTCCTATCAATCTCGAGATATATTGACTTTCCGGCACCGTTTGGAGTATCGCTCTATTCTAGGAGATACGGCAATCTTTCGCTATTGCTATCTTGAGATTGATAAGATATATCAAAAAGTTGTCAACAGCAAATTTGTAGTCCTACTTTTGATCTACAAGTTTGCAATTGACAACTTTCTGATATCTCCTATCAATCTCGAGATATACTGATTACCCGATAGAGGTCGCACTTTCGCTTCATCGGAGCACTTTGTTGACATCAACGTCGTGTTCTTCTCATTCTTATCAATCACTCAATCAGCTTATCATTGTCTCCTCCAGGTATGCTGCCTGCGCTCGCTCTGCTCCCACTGCTCCTGGCCTCCGTGGCAGCAGGCCTTCAAACGCGCCTAACACTCACCGAAGACGTCTGCTCGCAAGACGAGTGCCTCCTCCAGAAGACGTGGTCCGCAGACGACGTCTGCGCCTACATCAAGTGCAACAGTGGCGCGTGTGAAGGCGGTGGCTACCTCCAATGGTCGGCGTACGTGAAGTGCGAACAACGCAACGCCGTCCGCGTCGTGCTCATCGTCGTCGGCGTCCTCTACCTCCTCTTCCTCTTCATCGTCATGACCGTCGTCGCCGACGACTTCTTCTCCGCCTCCATCGCCGGCATCGTGCGCCATCTGAAGATTAGCGAATCGATTGCGGTACCTCTCCTCTTATCACTCCGTATCACCCCCCTTATCACTCTTCTTCCAGGGCGTCACATTCCTCGCGTTCGGCAACGGCGCGCCCGATGTCTTCGGAAGCATCGCCTCCGTCATCACCAGCCCCAAACCCAAAGCGGATCTGGCGATTGGAGACATCCTCGGCGGTGGCATCTTTGTCACGACCGTCGTCTTATCAGCTATCATTATCACCAAATCGTTTCGCATCGCGGTGAGTCAGAAGTGCATATTTTGGCTCAAAATGCTCCGATTGAGGTGGGAGTTGGACTGAAAATAGTCTGACGGCCTAGAAAACACGTCTGACGGCCTAGAAAACTCCAAAGTTTCTGGAGCAATTGAAGCAAGTTGGAGCTCAAACGGAGCATTTTGAGTCGAGTTATGTCTGTTTTGAGCAGTCCTTTGCCAGAAAGGCCATATTTTGGCTCAAAATGCTCCAATTGAGCTGGAACTTGGACAGGGGGGTAGGTAAATAGTCTAGAAACACAGGATTTTCAATATAGAGCAATCAGAGCAAATTTGAGCTCAAACAGAGCATTTTGAGCCGGGATACGTCATTTTCAGATGTTCCCTGTTCAAATGAGCACAAATTGGCTCAAAATGCTCCGATTGAGCTCGGACTTGGACAAGGGACCGTCAAGAAGCCTTGATATGTGGCTTAGAGATTCCAGAGAAATCAGGGCAAATTTGAGCTCAAACGGAGCATTTTGAGTCGAGTTTTGTCTGTTCTGAGCAGTCCTTTGCCAAAAAGACCATATTTTGGCTCAAAATGCTCCGATTGAGCTCGGACTTGGATAGGGGATAGGCAAATAGTCTAGAAACACAGGATTTTCAATATAGAGCAATCTGAGCAAATTTGAGCTCAATCTGAGCATTTTAAGCGAAGATATGCCAATTTGGCTAGTTCCTTGCCAAAACGAGCACAAATTGGCTCAAAATGCTCCGATTGAGCTCGGACTTGGACAAGGGACCGTCAAGAAGCCTTGATATGTGGCTTAGAGATTCCAGAGAAATCAGGGCAAATTTGAGCTCAAACGGAGCATTTTGAGTCGAGTTTTGTCTGTTCTGAGCAGTCCTTTGCCAAAAAAGCCATATTTTGGCTCAAAATGCTCCAATTGAGCTCGGACTCGGAAAGAGGACAGGCAAACAGTATAGGAACACACAATTTTCAATATAGAGCAATCAGAGCAAATTTGAGCTCAATCTGAGCATTTTAAGCGAAGATATGCCAATTTGGACAGTTCTCTGCCAAAATGAGCACATATTGGCTCAAAATGCTCCGATTGAGCTGGGATTTGGACAGTGGATAGTCAAAACGAGTACCTTTTCCAGATCCTGGCCACCGTGCGCGACATCATCTTCTTCCTCATCGCCGACGCCTTCATCGCCGTCTGGTTCCTGAACTTTGATCACATTGAGATTTGGATGCCTTTGAGTGAGCAATTGAGCAGCAGAACTTTTCAAAATTCGCGCCCAACTTCCAGCATTCCTCGGACTCTACGCCGCCTACGTCGTTTCGGTGATACTGATGCGTATCAACTCGAATCGACGGAAACGCGCGAGACTGGCGGACGCGGAGAGTAAGAGTGGAGGGGGAATTTCAGCCAATTCTCACATTTTTTCAGAAGCCCGAAAAGAGAGCGCCATCTATCATCACACGCACAAAATATCGACCGTCGTCGGCTTTCTGATGGACTACGCGCCGATTTTGAACTTTTTGGCGGCGAAACACAAAGGTTTTTGTTGGGGAAAAATGAAAAGAAATGGGCAAAAAAAGAAGGGAGTGAATGGGGAGACCTCCGTGCACAATTTCACGTGGCAGGTGGCCGCGCGGGCGGCGATTATCGATTTTTTAGGCAGGTGAGAGACGAGAGAGTGCAGACTGTTGGATTCCCGGGCACCTTGCGTTTGAAATAGAGCGCGCTTGCTGCCAACCCGGGCGAACACGAAAATACCGCTTTTTTCGGCGAGATAGACATATTTTTCCAAGTTTTGGAACCTGAAATCAATAAAAAGAAACAGTTGAAACATTTTGACACTATCGGCCATCAAATTGGTCTATTTTTCACGGAGGAAACGTTTTTCTTCCGATGCAGGATTTTATTTCACATAGGCTGAGCGCAAAAACCAGCGAAAATGTCGAAAATTTTGAAATTTCCAATGCCGCCGAAAAAAAAATCTGAGTAAAAAAAATTTTTTTTTCAAAAACATTTTTTATTGAAAAATGTCGGTGGATTCGTTTTCTTTTTTTTTTCACTCAAAAATAACAATTTTTCCCATTCGAAACCGTCTGAAATTTTCATGAAATTCCGTATTATTCGAGATTTCGGCCAGGTCCGCAATATTGCGAAATAGTGTGGCGCGACGAGAGACGCAGAGAAAAAATCGATAATCGCGCTTTCACTGACCAAATTGGCGCGCTTTTCTAGGTAATTTCGAAAAAAAAAAAGAAAAACCGTCGTCAACTGAAATGAAATGAAATGAAAAATGTTTCAAATCGATCGATTAATCGAGTCGGACCAAATTGAAATGAAATTTTTAATCCGGTCCGGTCGCAGAACTCCTATCCGAATCTTGCAGTCTCCTCCGTCTCTGCCAACTTCCAAACGTTCCTCGACACGCGATCGCCTCAAAAAGACCTCGAAGGTCTCGTGCCTGACTGCGAAGAGGACGACGACGACGAGGGCGTCGAGGCCGAATTCCACATCGCCCATCGGCACGTCTACAAGTCGTACGACGAGGCGAGTCTCGCGTTCACCGACGTCGAGCAGATCCAACCGACGACGTGGCGATCGTGCGAGTGGGTCAGAGACGTCGCGAATCATGTGAGACCGTGGCCGACGAGAGAGCAACTTCAGGAGATGTCCATCGTCTCCAAAGCCGTCTCCGTCGTCGCCATCATCCCCAACTTCTTTCTCAAGCTCACGATCCCGTCGAATGAGATGCCGTGGTCGAAGGCGATCCTCATCCTCCACTGCTTCTGCTCCATCCAATTCGCTCTGTTCGCCGTTCAAATCTCTGACAAATCGCCGTTCCATGGCAGCCCCGGCTTATGGATCTACGGGCTCATCGTCTCCGCGGTGCTCGGCGTTCTAGCGCTCCTATTCACCCCGTTGGACAAGGAGCAAAAGTATTATAGGGTGAGTTCCAATGATCATCATATCACTAGACTGATAAGGTATTTGCAGGAAGTCTACTCCTACCTCGGCTTCCTCATGTCCATCGCGTGGATCTACACCGTCTCCTCGGAGATCATCAACGTCATCACAATGATCGGAGTGACGACAGGCATCTCGCAAGAGATCCTCGGCCTCACGATCATGGCGTGGAGCAACTGCATCGGCGACGTCGTCTCCGACATCGCCGTCGTCAAGCAGGGCTTTCCGAAGATGGCGATGGCCGCAGCGATCGGCGGGCCGTTGTTCAACCTGCTCATCGGCTTCGGCCTCCCGTTCACCATCGCCTGCCTCCAGGGAAAACAAATCGATCTACAAATCACTCCGATCTATCGGCTCCTCATGCTCTTCCTTGCCGTCTCCCTTCTAACTTCTCTAGTTGCCATATTCGTTCAAAAATTCACCGTCCGATGGCCGCACGCCGCCGTCCTCATTTGCGTCTTCGTCGCGTTCCTCGTTTTTGTGCTGCTCTCGGAGACGCATGCGCTCGAGTGGAAATGAGCCGCACCTACCCCCAAATTTGCCATTTAAATCGCTCATATTTATTCTTTCTCACGGGTCTCTGGAGTTTTTTTTGGTTTGTGTGTTTGGTTTGAGAAAACCAAAAAATTTCGGGAAATTTGTCCTCGGAAGTATTAAAAATGGCAAAATACACGTACAAATACAAAGTTATTCATCTTTTCTTAAATCTCTCTTCCTGCTGTTGTTGCTGTTGTTTTGCTTCCTTACCGAAGGGGCGGGAACTCGGCGGGGTCGGGGAGTGGACTGCGGCACAGTGGGCAGATGGCGTTCTGGACGAGCCATTGGGAGACACACTGAAACGAGAAATATAAGAGAATGAGGAAAAATCGGAGAAAAAAACTCACATCCGCGTGATACTGTCTGTGGCACACTTGACACTGTGTCGTGTTCGACTCCATGACGTCGAAGCAAATCGGGCAGTCGCGATCGACTTCTGGCGACGGCGCCTTCGGCATCGGCGGCGGAAGGTTCAGCACGAACGGCTTCGGGTAGTCGGGCATCGGCTGGAGCTCTTCGAGTCTCGTCGTCACGTCGTCCTCAATCATCCGCAGATTGGCGTTGAGGGCGCTCTTGAACCCGTGGAACGTCTTCCGGTACTCGTCCAACTTCTCCTTCGCCTCTTTGGCGAGTGGCGTATTCTCGCCGGCGGACACGTAGGCTGCACACAATCGTATCGCGTTCCCTATCAATTTGTCCTTCTCCAGCCGCTTCTTAATTTCCTCGAACTCGGCCAACTTGCTCGATATTCCGCGGTTCCTTACAGTCGTCACCGTCGGAGTCGACAGCTTCTCAATTCCGTCCCGTATCAGCTTAATCGCCGTTTCATTCGAAGCGGATGGCTTCGCCGCCATCTCCACGACTCTCCGATTGAGCTCCCGATTCTTGTTGATGAGCACTTCTCGTTCCACCTTCAACTTGCGTATCATCAACTCATCGTCCACCTCGTCAGCCGTCCGATTCTCGTTCTGAGCTTCCAAGCGATCCCTCTCTGCAGTCAACTGCGCCACCGAGTCTATTTTCCGCTTGTAGTACTGCTCCTTCTGCTCCAACCGATCCTTGAGCCTCTGAATCTCCACATCCTTGCGCTCCAACTCCTCCTTCCGCCGCTCGGCCTCGTCTTTCAGATCATTCCGGCACAACTCAATGTGATCCTCGAGCTCGCCGATTCGCTTCTCCTTCTCGGTCAGCGTCTTTTGCAACGCTGCGAATTCCTTCTCCCACTTTTTGTCCTTGATAACCTTCTGCGAAGCGTCGTATTTTCTGGAAAAGCGGGGATTTGAGAGGAATTTGAAAATTCATTGGAAACGCACTCTTGCACCGTCAAAAGCTCCGCGTACGTGTTTGAAAGCTCTCGCTTCAACTTTGCAACTTCCTGCGAGTCGTCTGGAGGCTGAAATTCAAAATGTGCCATTTCCAACAGTATGAAACACTTACAACACAGACCTTCGTCGCCACTTCTGTGATAATATTGACAAGTGAGTCCACCGTCTTCTTCTTCTCCTCGGTGTCCGATTTGGCGCACATTTCCTTCAGTTGCGCTAGAAGCTGTGCGACTCGATCTGTCGGCTTCTTCGTCTCATCTGATGGCGCGGCCGCTTTCTTCGCCTTCTTCGACTTCTTCTTCGAGTTCTCCGGTGACTCTTCTGGCGCAACCTCTTCAGCATTCACCGGTTCGCTTTCCGTCTCGACGCTCGGAATTTTCCGAATCTTCCCATTCTCCACACTCAACTTCATCCATTCCAGCACTGAATCTTTATTGCCACTTTTCGGCATCGCAAAGTCCGATTTGACCCATTCCTCGAAGGATTGCAGATCTTTAAAGTTCTCGAAAATGCCGAACGTTATCTCCTCCGCCATCAACTTTTTCACTTCGAAGTCATCTTTGAACGCGAAACTCAAAAAGTTCAGCTGAAGTCGATAGGTCTTCTCCACTTCGACGGCGATCTCGAGGAGCTCCTTCGGCGTCGGATTCTCAATGCACTGTATCTGATCTGCAGACGGCACCGACTCCATATTCACCGTCGAGTTGCTGTTCGGTCCGATGTTGATGTAGGACTTCATCAGGCAGTTGGCTCTCGCGCTCCTCACCAAATCGTCAGTGATCTGCGTCGACAGATCCATCCCATCGCTGATCGTCTCCAGAACATCCTTCAACTCGGGCACCGTCGCGAGGACAGCTCCCGAGTGGATCCGTTTCACAGAACTGCACATGGTGTACTTCGGAGACTCGACGGTGGCCAGAAAGTGTTTTTCGCAACGTGTGAACGGCCGCATGATCGTGTGGCACAGGTCGCGAATGTCCGGGACAAAGTGCAGACGGGCAGAGTTGATGGAGAGCTGAGAAAGGAGATCGAGGACATCCGGGAGGGTGACAATGTTCCAGTGGTCTTCGCAGCTCCACTGATCTCGCTTTTCTTTGTAGAGCTCTGCAATACAAATAAAACGATTTAAAGCCAAAAACCAATGATTCTCACCCAAATCCGCCGCAGTAATGGTTTCCTTCTCCTGCCGAATGAGAATCTCCAACACTTCGAAGAGCTCCACCGCAAAAACGCACGTTCGCTCGTTAGTGTCCAGCCGCGCCAGGGAAAGCGTCCGAATGACAATGTCTCTGTTAGGCTCGGCTCTCATACACGTCTCCAGGTTCAGAAGCATGCCACTTATCTCCTCTTCGAATATTCGGAACAAGCTCTTGCAAGCGTCCTCGCATTTCCCACAATTGCCCTTCTTCTCGTTCAACGCTTCTCGATACTTGATCTCGAGTTGATCAATGAGCAAGATGAGCTCTCGTTCTAGCACGTAGAACATCTGAAGATCTTCAACGTCGACCACCACGTCTTCAAGCGTCCGGAGCTTCGGCATGTCGTGAGAGGCGAATACGCGATCCCAGAGGTTCAAGAGAACGTAGAGCATGGCTGTTTTGTTGGTTAAAAAGCGCTCCTCGTTTTTCGAATGTCGCAGCACTCGGTGGGTTTGGGAAGGATTCTGAATTGATGAGGATTGCGGACTTTTCTAGAAAAAAAATACTCACCTCTCCCATTTGCGCAAATTCCAACGTCTCGGTGACAAATTCACTGTAGTGGCGAACGCGTGGCACTTCTGACGGGTCTTTGGGCGTGCGAGGGGCATCGGAAGGGCCGGGAAGCGGCAAACCGTCAGATTCAGGGACGTTGAAGTGCTGGAATCAGTGAATTTCTTGTCCATGCAAAAAGTTTCATTAGAACGAACCTTCGGGAGCCTTTTATAAATCACCCTCGACAGACACTTTTGAACAGCCGAAACCATATCGGACTGCTTGAGAAAGTCGTTGGATTTCTTCCTCCGGATCTCCAAAAACGCCGGTTTAACGTAGGCCTCGATTTCCGGATAGAACTGATTGATCTTCCGAAGCTCGATCACTTTCCAAAGATCCGTCACCTTGAAGCCGACTCCTGGTTTGATTTTCTCAAAGGATCCCTTCGCATTCTCGTTGAACAGCTTCTCGACTCCAGTGACAACTTTTCGAGAGAACGTCTCCGCGGCGGTGATATCAATGAAATCGTATGGTGTACACGCCGGTAAAAAGCACTCATCGATGGATTTCTCCAGAATCTCTTGGAAATCCGCAACTTTGAGAGAATCGATCCGATTAAAAACGTCCAATCCGAAGACGAGCCCGGCGAGCAACTCGTCGAACACATGCAGCGCCGATTTGCACGGTGTACCGAATGGAGAGACGATGGAACTTCCGATAGGGCCGACTTGACGGACACCATGTTGTTCAATGACCTGAAATTCGAAGATGTTGCGATTGGGAATTATCAAAAATCAGAAGTAATCTCACACTAATGTCATTAATCGGATCGATTTCCATCGATTTCAAGCATTCCAAAAAATCCGAATGACTCATCGTGCGGTAGAAACCGCGCTCTCGTTCGGATTTCTCCTCTTCGCAACGCGGCGGACGGTTCGCTTTCTTCTGGCCCTTATTCCGTATCGCGATCGTCAGCATCGTTTCGACGTCTTGTCGAAACACAAACTTCGCAGTCTCGTCGTGGATTAATCGGATGACCGCTGGTTGCGTTTTGACGAGTTTCTGGAAAAAAATTTAATGTCCATGTGCATTCTCTTTAGTAAATTAGGGGAAAATTATCATTTTTTGCCATTTTTGGTATTTCTGGCTAGTACGCGATGCGTTTTGGTAGGGATTTGATTGACAAATGTTGCATTTTTGAAAAATTCACCAAAAGCATTGCTTTTCTGTTGATTTTCGGCGAAAATGAGCTGAATATGAAGCTATTTCGTTTTGGAGAAAATTGGGAAATTTTCTGATGATTTATAACGAATTTTTCGCGATTCTTTCAGAAACAAACCTTCGTCTTCGAATACGGCTTGAAAGTCATCGGATGCGCTTCCACCGTCGTCTTCAGTGCCTCCAGATAAAGCACGTGTTGCTTGAACGCCGTCGAATACCATCCCACGTTCTTCTTCACCGGTCGCTGTTTCGCAACGCTTGTCAGTCGCTCTTTGAGCTCCGCCAGCGTGCTCTGATCCTGCGTTCTATCGTATAGATTCGCGAATTGCTCGTAGACCTTATCAATCGTCCACGCGGAGACCGCCAGTTTGCCCTTCGGCTGCGTCTGTATCGCCTTTCCGAACGTTTCGACGACTTGTTGTAATTGAGTGGATGGAACGAACTCGTAAACGCCGTCCAATTGAACTTGTAGTCGAGCCCGAATCGCGGCGAACGGCATCTCCAGAAGAGTGTTCTCGTTCAACGGCCCGTCGGAAATTTGATAGATCAAGTCGAAAACGCTCAACTTCTCCGAATACGTCCGATTCTTCTGATCGTTCGTCGACACTCGATGCGCATTTTTGTAGCGCTTCATATCGTGACGGAGCTCTTCGGCGGACGCGTAGCACTCGATCAAATCGCCCTGACTCGTCAGCACCTTCTCCAGCTTCGCCAGCACTTCCTCGTCATTCTCAGCGCTCGTCGACTTGGATTTCAGCGCTTTCTGATCGATTTTCTCCCAATTCGACTCGAACACGAATTCGCGCAGCGAATCCACGAGACACGGCGAGTAGAATGTCATTCGGTACGCGTTTCGCAGTGGAAATTAGTGGGAGGTTCTGAAAATAGCTGAGGAAACAATTGAAAAAGACGAAAATGGGCCGATAAACCCAAATAGTTTCGAAAAACAATGCCTGAAGAGGAAGAGGTGAGAGAGTGTGTCGAGGGAAGAGAATTAGAAAAAGCCCTGGCGCAACGGCGCTCTAATGCAAATTTATTCGAAAGTTAAATACCAGTTTTGTCAGTTTTATTCCGGTTTATCGAAAATTTCCGGTTTTCTGTCAACAGGATGAGTTCAAGCGCCTTCAAGACAAATATGTAGACTACAGTACCTATTTTTTCAAAGAAAAATATGAAACTTTTGCTTCAGTACTTAAAACTTGAATGGAAAAGAATTAATATAAATTTCATAATTTATTACTCCGGTGTTCTGGAAATTTTTTTAGAGCATCGACAATCGAAAATTTGTGTTGATAACTTGATAAATATTGTATTTTTTGAATAAACGATATATTTTTTCATTAGAAAAACAGGAAAAAACGACAAAAACCGCTGAAAAATCGATAAGAAAAGCGCGAAAGGCGAAAATAAAATCCAAGAAAAATCGAAAATAAACCGCGAATACTGTGTTCGTTGCGGGACCAAATGACAAAATCGACTATGCGCCTTTGGGGTTACTGTACCTACTTCAGCAAGTTTTTTTTCAAATTCGTCGCGAAATTTTCAAATATCGAGAAAAAAAATGTTTTTTTCTTTAAATTTTACTGAAAAATATACACTGAAAAATAGAAAACTGTTTGTTTTATACGAAAAGTATCAAATTTCCAAAATTAAAAAAAATTTAATCAATTATTCGACGAAACCATCGAGTGGCCTGGATGCGAATGCACTGTCGCCGACATTTTCGACGAAAGCCTATGCTTCTCCTTCAACTTCCGACAACACGGAATCCAACTCCACGCCTCGAAAAACGCCGTCCGGTATTCCGGAGAGCGCCAAATGACGACGTAGAAGAATTGCGAATAGGAGATGAGAACGAAGAACACCTGGTGAGTATTTGATTTTTAAATATGATATTTTTCCAAAATTTCTCGAGCCCTTACCAAGTTGCTCATCATAAAAATCAGTGTCTGTCCAGTAAAACCAAGGGCCACAAATAAATCGGCGGCGAGCAGTCCGATATACCAAGTGAAAATGAAGAATAAAATCGATACTTTGAGCCGTTTCATCACTTTTCTAGTGTCACTCTTCTGCTTCTTTCCCTTATAATAGAACACTAGAATAAGGGAGATAAATAGTGTTAAAGTGATAGAGTTGATGACAACATTGGAAAACGTCCAAAATCTGCTGACTGTCGGGTGAAGGCCTAGCGGTGGGTTGCAGAACATCACTACTTCATCGTCCATCGTCATGAATCCCCAGGCGACAACTGCCGCCGAATAGGAGAACGGAACCGTCAGCATTCCAGTCAAGTACTTCCACGTGGCAGTTGTCTGATAAAACGAAGGCAAAAAAACGATGATAAAGATATCAATGGTCATCATCAAAATGATCACTGCTTGAGCGCAAATGAAGAAGATATAGAGAGAAATCGCCGGGAAGCACTCATTTCGTTTGAGTTGGATCCCAGTGAACAGAAGACCGGCATTCGGGAGCTCGAAAAGCAGACAAATGATGTGAGAGAAGCATAATGCGCATTGGAGATACGCTGGAATTGGGGAAAAGTAGAAGTTTCGATTTTTTTCAGATTTCGACTGATTTCTTCTGGATTTTCAGGATTTCTGGTTAATTTCAGGTACATTCAGATTCCGATCACTGAACTATTATGGCTCCGTCTTGAATTTGCTTTGAAAACAGGAAAAATCGGCATTTTCCGTGAATTTTCGTCAATTTTTTCAAAAATTTGATGACTCCTCAATAGAGCGCACTTGCTGACCGAAGTGTTGTCCGATTTTTCAGATTTTTTTCCATGATTTCTCTTATTTTCGTGGATTTTCTTCGCATTTTCAGTGGAAAACAAGCAAAGAGTTTTCGAATTTCGAAGTGTTTACCTAATTTCGACGATAATTACTTGATTTTTCCAGGTTTTGCTATCAAATAATACATTTTCGAAAGTATTGTCGATTTTCGATTTTTTTGGAGTTATTCCCATCTAATTTTGCATGGATTTCGGAAATTTAAGAATTTTCAAGTCTAATTTGCTGAAAATGTTAACTACACCGAATTTTACCGGTTTTTCACTTCCCCTGCGCATTTTTCTTCGGGATTTCAGGAAAAATCATCCGAAAACCGACAAATTCCGTTCGAAGTATCGTTTTCTTCTTGAAATCAATTATTCTTCTCATTCACACTTATCTTTTTTCTCCGAAACCACGTCTTCATCTCATATTTTCGCAGAAATTTCCACGATTCTCAAAATTGTTTCGTTTTCGCTTATTTTTGCCCGTTCACTCAATTTCTTTTTAATTTTCAGAACGAATCCATGGAAAATCGAAGGAAATCCACGAAATCAAAAGAAATGAAAAAGGAACCACTGGGACTGGAAAGCCGATTAAAAAAATTGAAGATTTGCTAATTTTAAAAAAAATTTAAAAATGTGAAAAAATTAATAACCAACTGCTCTTTTAAAAAACCGTAAGTATTTCCTTGAGGATTATTTTTTAATTTTCCAATTTCTAACTAAAAATTTCCGAAAACTTACACGATTTCGATTTCAACTTCGTCTTCGTCGCCGTCAACACAATAAAATTAACGTTACCAAACAATCCGAAAACGTTGAAAAAGACAATTTCCGAAGCGATGAGCACCTGATTGAACATTTGAAACGTGCTGAGTGACATCTTCGTCTCCAGACTCGAAAATTATGATGAATTGATAGAAAATTGTCAAGTTTCACCGCAGACTGCACGTATCCGGTGCAATCAGAAAGGCATTGACTTGAATAGGTTGAGGGGGAGTGCTAAAGAGGAAAATATGGAAAAACCGCCACGTTTTTATAGCTTTTCAATGCGGAAATGACGATCTTCGGCCAAGATGGGGTGATGGGATCGGAAGAATAGGTGTTATTCGAGATGGGGAGATTAGAGGTTAGTGGTGTTTTGATTAGGGGTGATTCAGGGGTCTTCTGATGGCTATCCGGCCGCCGGGGGTGTAAGAGAATAGGGGGAAAACAGAAAATGTGCCCGTTTAGGTTAAGTGGGCTGGGAATTGGAAAAAGAGAAAATAGCATTTCTATTATTAGATTTATTTTGTTATTAGTCATAAATCTGGCACATTTTGTCTGGAAAAATCTAGAAAGCAGAAATTTATCTGCAGATCAGAATGGATTTTTTTTTCAGTTTTAATTTCCGGCTTCCAGTGACTGGAATCCAGTCCAAAAACCACTACAAACCATAAAACACAGTGATTTCTGATTTCTCACGATCCCCTTCGCTGGTTTGGTTTGGAGCTTAATTAAAAACAAAGAGACACTGATTTTTGGGTTTTTATAGATTTATTGAGAAGGAAAAAGTTAGAAACAAAAAAAAGATTATGGCACAAAGTTGAAGAATTACAACAGATGATTACAAGAATTATGGCACAGAAAAGGAAATTATTAAAAATTTCGGAAAAATTATTAAAATTTCTAGAAAATTATTAAAAATTTCTAAAAAATTATTACAAATTTCGAAACAATTATTAAAAAGTTTTAAAAAATTAATAAAAATTCCAAAAAAATTATTAAAAATTCCAAAAAAATTATTACAATTTTTTAGAAAATTATTAAAAATTTTTAAAAAATTATTAAAAATTTCGAAAAAATTATTAAAAATTTCAAAAAAATTATTTAAAAGTTCTAGAAAATTATTAAAAATCTTTTAAAAAATATTAAAAATTTCGAAAAAATTATTAAAAATTAGTGAAAAAATTGCAAAATTAATTAAAATTTCTCACTTCTTCAAGGCGTCCAACTCCTTCAGCTTTCCGGCGATCGTTTGCCGGATCCGTTCGTTCTCCTCGAGCATTGCCTCTTCCAACTCCGTCTTCACTCGCTTGGCAGTCGGCTTCTCCTCATTCGTCCACTGCTTCTGCATCCATCGGTCGTTGCGGTCGATCTTGTTCTGCTCCCGAGAAATTTCCTCCTCGATGTCGGCTATCTTCCTCTTGCGCTCCTGCTCCTCGACGGCGGCGGTCTTCCAGACAACAATGAAGAGTCGGCTGTTCTCCAGCTTCACAGTCGCGATCAGGCCATCGTCTCTTCGGATGTCGAATCCGCCGGTCATATCCGGCCCGACGACCCATCCTTGTGCGGGGAAGATTGGGCTCCGGTGCGTCGAGTCGAACGAGACGACTGGAATCCCCGACAGGATCGCCGGAAGATTCCAGTCGTTGGAGACTTTGTTGTGCTGGGCACAGAACATCTCCAACTTGGGAGCCATCTCCGCGTTCCTCCACCGCAAGAGGAACGCGTTGACGTTCTCGTTCGACAGCGTCGTTGTGCCGATGTCGAGCACCTTTGCGTCGAACTTCCGCAAGTCGTCACCGGTGAACCAGGTGACGTCTCCGCGGAGTTCGACATGCTCCAGATGAGCAATCTTGTCGACGTCCACCCGGCAGTCGGGGACATCGAGCAAGATGCTCTTGTGGATGTGGAGCGGGGCCAAGAGTGCACCGACCTTCGATTGCACGTCGTCTACTTGCACGACCGACGTAATCTCCAGTCGGTTGCACTCCCCGAAGGAGCTGTACTCGAGCAGCTCCTCCAGGTATCCCGTGTCGACGGACACCGTGTCAAGGTGCCCCGGGAATCGGCTGAAAATGTGGCCGAACACGTGAATCGTGTTGGCCACGGTTTCCTCCGAAGCTCCCTCCCAAAGGAAGCAGTATCCCTTTGAGGGGACCTCGACTCCGGCCCTTCCATTGAAGCGCACTTCGTACGCGCCGACACGGATGGCCCTGAAGAAGGTCTCGAAGACCTGCTCAACTCTCTTGTTGGTGAGCGTCAGGTTGATGCTGAAAACGAAGAGGTTCTAGTGGGGGAAAGTAATGGGAAACACTTACAGGGCTCCGAGATCGCACTGCTCGGCGAATGAGCGGAGGGTGACGAAGGGAAGTTCCATGAATTGGGGGAAGACAGATGCGGCGGATGAGGTGGTGGTGGTTGTCATGGCGGACATGATGTCGATTTGAGTCGATGTGAGTATAATCTGAATGATAAGGGGGAATTGGTACAGGGATTGTATTGGTACAAGAAGAGGGAAAGGTACAGGAAGATTGGAGCACACGGGGTTGAAGAAGGATGATGATATTGATAAATTGATAAGAAAAAGAGGGAAGAAAGAGATAGGGGATAAGGAGACACACCTCTTCCGGAAACCGTAAGAATGGTTCCGGAAGAGAAATACAGAAATACGGAAATCTTCCGGACAACGAAGAGAGAAAAGAAATGAGTTCGTGTCGATGAGAGTGTCAGATCTCTTATCACTGATGCTGGAATTCCGTTCCAGCATCAGTGATAAGAGATGGGAACCGTGGGATTGATAGCGGTGTTCGGGGAACTTTCAAATACTCCACTGATATCAAATGTATCACTTATCAGAGGGGGTGATACAGGATGTGGGGTACCCAATTTGCATATCAGGTTCCTTATCACTAACACTCAAAAGTTGATGAACTTAGAGAATAATCACGAAAAGAGTGAGTGGGAAACTGCCTTTTCAGGAAAATTTTAGAAAAATCGAGATTTCGAAAAAAATGGAAAATACTCGAAAATCGTAATGAATTTTGAAAATGAAGTGGAGGGTTCGAAAGGGAAATCTCGCTAACCCGGAATTTAGAGAACACTGGTAGAATTGGGTGTTTCGGAAAGATAAGAGGAAGAAAAAGAGAAGTGAGAGGGGAAAGAAGTGCAGAAATCTACTGGAAAACGACTGAAAGAGGAGGTAAGATGGGAAGGGATATAGTGGTACGAATAGGAAAAAGAAGAGGAAAAAGAAGAGGAAAAAGAAGAGGAAAAAGGGAGGAAAAGAGAGAGAAAGAAATGGCTCACCATCATCTGGGAACACCGAATGAACGAATGACTCTGACTCGCCCCTCGCCTGCCCAATGGTTGCCCCTTCTCCAAAAGGGGAGTGGCTGATGGAATCGGGGGAATAGGTGGAGAAGGGGTCGGTTTCCCATGGAATATTCCTTCGATCTTTACAGCCCCTTAGGTGGAGAAGGGGGGCTGTAAAGATGGAACGTATTGTCTAGAAGGAGGGGGTGACAAGATGTACGGGGAGAAGAAGGGGAGATTGTGGAGAAGATGGAGGACTCGTCGGCAAATTGGGGGGAATTGTATTAGAACAGAAGGTACGGGAAGATTGGAATGAAACGGATGGAAATAGAGAAGAGTTTGCAACGTTCAAGAAGGTTGATCAAATTGATAAATTGATAAGAAAACGAGGGAACAGAGAGACAGAGGGTTGTCTATCATGAAACTAGGCATATTCTGGAGCCTAGTTCTGCCCCACGGATGGACTGCCAAGGGGATTACTGTAATGACGTGGCGCCAGGGCCACTGTCTTGGTTAGTGCTGATGGACACTTTTTGGGTTGGGCCATCCGAACTTGCGGGAACTTACAAGGAAAAGGAGAGGGAAAGAGAGAGATTATGTACAGGAAGGTTCGAATGGAACGAATAGACATAGAGAAGAGTGGACGGGGTTTAGGGAAGTATGGATTCTAACAGATGTACAAGGATCAAGTGGAAGGATTATGAGGAAATTTACTTACTTACTTACACTAGGCCTATAGCGGATCCGGAAAACCGGAAATGCTCCGGAAACTTGGTCATTGTCATTTTCTACAGATTTTTCATGAAAAAGCTTCTCAAAAATGCAGAAATTCCCCATCAGATCGCTATGAATTTCGGGAAGAATAAGTGGTAATGATCGAGATCTACCGGGATTCGGGTATCCAAAACGGAAAACAGATGCAACTTCTCAGAAACTAGGGGCCTAATTTGGGTTCAGAGGTCAGAAACTTTTCGAAACAGGAATCTTGACGTCCGAAATCCAGAAGGATCCTTCCGGAAAACGACTGCAAAAGGAAGTAAGATGGGAAGGGATAGTGGTACGAATAGGAAAAAAGTAAGGAAAAGGGGAGGAAAAAAGAGAGAGAAAGAAATGGCTCACCATCATCTGGGAACACCGAATGAACGAATGACTCTGACTCGCCCCTCGCCTGCCCAATGGTTGCCCCCTTCTTCACAAGGGGAGTGGCTGATGGAATCGGGGGAATAGGTGGAGAAGGGGTCGGGTTTCCATGGAATATTCCATCTTTACAGCCCCTTAGGTGGAGAAGGGGGGGGGGGGGGGCTGTAAAGATGGTACGCATTGTCTAGAAAGGGGTGACAAGATGTACGGGGAGAAGAAGGGCGGATTGTGGAGAAGATGGAGGACCCTGGACACCAATTTGAAATGATATCTTATCATATCACTTTTCCCTGATGCTCATTGTCAGAAGGGATATTGACGGGAAGATGGAGGAATCAGAAGGATTTCGACTGGAAATTGGTAAAACTCCTGAAGTTATTGGTATCTGGGGCGTTATCTCATCAGATCTCTTATCATTGATGCTGGGGAAAAGGAAGATTGGAACCGTGGGATTGTTGGGAAACTTTCTGAAGATCCCCTGATAAGGAAAGTATCAGTTATCTGGTGATATCCAGCTGGAAAGCTCTGCAAAGGCTATTTCTCTCGAAACGGCCATTCAGGAACATTGTACTGGTCCACTGATAAGGAGGATATCTTTTATCAGCTGATAGCAAACTGGACGGCTCTGAGATCGGAACTTATTTCAAAAGATCAAGGGAAACTTTTCAGAAGTTCCCATAGAAGTCCATAGACGGCTACAAACTACAAACACTGAAAAGCGGCTAAATAGAGCTGAAACTCGATGGTTGATCCACTGATAAGGAACGTATCACTTATCAACTGATATCCAACTAGAGAGCTCTAGAAAGGCGATTCCTCTCGGAACAGCATAAAGCTTTTTGAATTTGAATTCTCTGAAAGTGGGGGATTCAGAACTATTAGGAAGCAGATGGTGGAGAAACTTCATTGATGTTCATTAATCATTGATAACATGGTTTCATAGTGATAAAAAAGTGATTTTAGAACTCACAAATCCACCGATTTCGACGCTTTTCCTGAATTTCCCCATTTTCGAAGGGACAGTTTCAGAAAGGAACCAACGTGGAATTTCGAACTTTTTCGTTTATCAACCCACCCGGAAACCCCCATTTTTGATGGATTTGTGAAGTGAGCGATCATCGAGTTTCAGCTCTATTTAGCCGCTTTTCAGTGTTTGTAGTTTGTAGTCGTCTATGGACTTCTGTGGGAACTTCTGCAAATGTTCCCTTGACCTTTTGAAAGAAGTTTCGCTCTCAGAGCTCTCCATTTTGCTATCAGCTGATAAAAGATATCCTCCTTATCAATGGACCAGTACAATGTTCCTGAATGGCCGTTTCGAGAGAAATATAGCCTTTGCAGAGCTTTCCAGCTGGATATCACCAGATAAGTGATACTTTCCTTATCAGGGGATCTTTCTTCTGATTCCTCCATCTTCTCGTCAATATCCCTTCTGACAATGAGTATCAGGGAAAAGTGATATGATAAGATAACATTCTAAATTGGTGTCCAGGGTTCGACGAGTCCTCCATCTTCTCCACAATCCGCCCTTCTTGTCCCCATACATCTTGTCACCCCTTTCTAGACAATGCGTACCATCTTTACAGCCCCCCTTCTCCACCTAAGGGGCTGTAAAGATGGAATATTCCATGGGAGACCGACCCCTTCTCCACCTATTCCCCCGATTCCATCAGCCACTCCCCTTGTGGAGAAGGGGGCAACCATTGGGCAGGCGAGGGGCGAGTCAGAGTCATTCGTTCATTCGGTGTTCCCAGATGATGGTGAGCCATTTCTTTGTCTCTCTCTTTTCCTCCCTTTTTCCTTTCTTTTTTCCTATTCGTACCACTATATCCCTTCCCATCTCACCTCCCTTTGCAGTCGTTTTCCGGAAGGATCCTTCTGGTTTCTGGAAGTCTGGATTCTTATCTTGGCATCCAACTTAGGCCCTAGTTTCTGAGAAATTGAATAGCTGTTTTCTGTTTTCCATTCTTTCGAGGAGGTTTACCGACATTCCGGAAAATCTAGAGATTTTAGTCTCGATGTTTAATCTTTTTTTGCGAGAAGCCGGTAGAGAATGTCAATGACCAAATTTCCATGTAACCATCGTAGAAAAGCCTCTCTTCCCGCGTGTTCTTATCACTCTGATCATCATCCTCCTGTCTTTCCACAACACCCGATTCCTACCGATGTCCTCCAAAAAATGAGTTTTACCAATTTACCAAGATTTACCGAGTTCTGACTCTGATTTTTTGCCGATCGCGCCTAGGTCCGTAACTTCTCCACAATCTGCCCTTCTCCTCCCCGTACATCTTGTCACCCCCTCCTTCTAGACAATGCGTACCATCTTTACAGCCCCCCTTCTCCATCTAAGGGGCTGTAAAGATGGAATATTCCATGGGAAACCGACCCCTTCTCCACCTATTCCCCCCGATTCCATCAGCCACTCCCCTTGTGAAGAAGGGGGCAACCATTGGGCAGGCGAGGGGCGAGTCAGAGTCATTCGTTCATTCGGTGTTCCCAGATGATGGTGAGCCATTTCTTTCTCTCTCTTTTTCCTTTTCTTCCCTTTTTCCTCCTTTTCTCCCGTCCCCCAGTATTTCTGAATAATTCTGTAGAAAATGACAATGACCAAGTTTTCGGATCCGGATAAGGCCTAGTTTCATGTAACCATCATATACAACCTTCTATCTCTCTCTCTCTTCCCTCTTTTTCTTATCAATTTATCAATTTGATCATCCTTTTCATGATCCTTACACTTGATCCTTGTACAATTGTTAGAGTCCGTCTACTCTTCTCTATGTCTATCCGTTCCATTCGAACCTTCCTGTACATAATCTCTCTCTTTCCCTCTCCTTTTCCTTGTACCTTCCCGCAAGTTCGGATGGCCCAACACAAAATGGCCCGGAAAGAGCAACCAGGCTGTTGTTCCGGAACGGTCATACCGGTTGGATGCCGCCCTGAGACCAAGGTCCAAAGACTGACAGGTCGAGGGGCGAAGGCCCCCCATGAGGCATGGTAATCAGTACCAGTGGCAGATTAGGCCCGAATATGGACGAATCCTGATTAGTTCCATTGGCGCGGGTAGATCAAACCCTTTTCTGGTGCTCGCGATCCATTACCGCTAACCAAGACAGTACCCCTGACGCCACGTCATTACAGTACTCCCCTTGGAAGTCCACCAGTGGGGCAGAACTAGGCTCCAGAATATGCCTAGTTTAATGGTAGACAACCCTCTGTCTCTCTATTCCCTCGTTCTCTTATCATTTTATCAATTTGATCATCCTTCTCGAACCTCGTGTACTCTTCTCTATTTTCATCCGTTTCATTCCATTCTCCCCATGAATTTCCCTCTTCTTCCACTATTTTTCGGTTATTTTCCCTCGTTTTCTGGTTCTAGAGTCCAAAACCAAACTTCATGCTGAAAAGCTCTCCAGTGATAGTCTAGTGATAAGATGCTGTGTGATAATCAAGCCAACGTTTCTCTACAGTCAAATCAAGAAATCTCCTTTTCTTTCTTTTTATCCGGAACATTTCCGGCTTTCCGGATTCAGGATGGGCCTAGTAGCAACCCACTCTAACTCTCTCTTCACTCTTTTTCTTATCATTTTATCAATTTGATCATCCTTATTTAACCCCCGTGCACTCCAATCTTCCTGTACCTTTCCCTCTTCTTGTACCAATACAATCCCTGTACCAATTCCCCCTTATCATTCAGATTTTACTCACTACAAACCCAATCGACAACATGTCTGCCATGACCACCACCACCACCTCATCCGTCTTCCCCCAATTCCTGGACATCCCATTCGTGGCTCTCCGCAGTTTCGCCGAGCAATGCGACATGGAATCGCTGTAAGTGTTTCTCATTCCCTTCTCCTCTCATTTATTGTCTTTCTTTTCAGCGTCAACCTCGTGCTCGCCAATAAGAGAATTGGAAAGGTTTTCGAAGCCTTCTGCAAGAATATTCAAGTCGGAGGATACAACGTGCACTTCAACGGAATGGCCGGCGTCGAGGTGCCTTCCAGAGGATACCGCTACCTCTGGGAGGGGGACTCGAATGAGGTTGTGTCGAACACGGTTCTCGTGTTCGGCCACCTGTTCAGTCGGTTCCCAGGGCACCTCGACTCGCTGTCGGTCGACACCGGATACCTGGAGGAGCTGCTCGAATACAGCTCCTTCGGGGAGTGCAACCGACTGGAGATCACGTCGGTTGTGCAAGCAGACGACTGCCAGGCGAAGCTGGACGCCCTCATGGCGCCCCTCCACATCCGAGAGAGCTTCTTGCTCGATGTCCCCGACTGCCGGGTAGACATTGACAAGATTGCTCACTTGGAGCACGTCGAGCTCCGGGGACAGGTGCCCTGGTTCACCGGAGCCGATTTGCGCAGGTTCAATGCCAAGACATTGGTCATTGGAGAAACGCCAATGACCAGTGAGAACCTGAATGGCTTCCTAATGCGCTGGAAGAATGTGGAGGTGGCGCCGAAGTTGGAACTGCTGTGTCTGGATCATTGCAAAGTATTGAACGACTGGACCATCCCGGCAATCCTCGCGGGAATCCCAGTGGAATCGTTCGACCCGACCCGCCGAAACCCGATCTACCCGGCAGCTGGATGGGCATTTGGAATCGACATGACGGACGCCTTTGATATCCGGAGAGCCGATGGGCTGGTGGCAAGTGTGAAGATGACCAACAGCCGGCTCTTTATTGTTGTGTGGAAGAGCGAAGCCGTCGAGGAGCAAGAGCTGAAGAGGAAAGTGGAGAGGATCGAGGAGGAAATTGCTCAGGAGCAGAACAAGATCGACCGCAACGACCGATGGATGCAGAAGCAGTGGACGAATGAGGAGAAGCCGACTGCCAAGCGAGTGAAGACGGAGTTGGAAGAGGCACTGATCGAGGAGAACGCAAGGATCCGGGAAACAATCGCCGGAAAGCAGAAGGAATTGGACGCCCTCAAGAAGTGAGCAATTTTAATTATTTTTTACTTTTTTTAGAAATTTTTAATAATTTTTTAGAAATTTTTTACAATTTTTTTTAGAAATTTCTAATAATTTTTTAGAAATTTTTAATGATTTTTTAGAAATTTTTAATGATTTTTTAGAAATTTTTAATAATTTTTTAGAAATTTTTAATAATTTTTTAGAAATTTTTTACAATTTTTTTTAGAAATTTTTTACAATTTTTTTTAGAAATTTCTAATAATTTTTTAGAAATTTTTAAAAATTTTTAAAAAAAATTTTAAAAATTGTTAAAAATTTCTCAATAATTCCCTGATAACTCTAATAATTTCTGATAATTTTAAAAATTTTTCCAATTTTTAATAATTTTCTTTTTTTGTGCCATAATTCTTGTTTTCAATTATCAGTTGTAATTCGTCATCTTTGTGCCATAACTTTTTTTCTTTTTTTTTTTTTTGTAATTTATTTCTTATCAATAAATCAATATAAAACCCAAAAATCAGTGTTCCATAATTTTTATTTTTATTCCAGAAGGATTTTCCACCATTGAACCAAATCATCGAAATTTGGTGTTTTTCAGAGTTTTCTTCTGAAAATCGATAGGAATCTTGGAAATTGATAGAATTTTTGAAATCAGGAAGAAATTTGGAACATTTTGATATATAAAATCAACGGAAAAATTTTTTTTTGACAATTTTTAAAAAATTGGAAAATTGAACTTTTTTGATTTTTTGCTCTGAACCGCTAGTTTTCTATACCAATCGATAGAGAATTTCCCACTGATTACAATGATATCATGCAAAAAATCAAAAACAACAAGACGCGCGGAAAAACCGCCGGGAGAACATCGAACTGGCGCCGCGAAACTGCAAAACGCGCGCGCAACCCAGTCGGCCACGCGGTCACACCCAAGCTTCGTGCGCGTTGCCAATGACAACATCGCGCTGCGCTGCGCACCCTCGACTTCTCTTCTCATTTCTATAGACTTTACCCCCCCCCCCACCTTTGAGGCGGTTATTTTTGACGTCAAAAAAACCCTCAAAAAACAAGCGTTCAAAACTTCAAACTTCACCCCAAAAACCAACGTAAAAACGAGGGAAAATGGGAAAAAAACAAACAAACACCGCCGCCGCCGCCACGTGGAACTTTGACCGGGCAGGAGGAAGCGTGGAGATCATTGGAGCACCGCCCGGGGGGAGACAGTGTGTAAACAGTCCCCAAAATCGCTACCACTTTGCATATATATTTGCTCTTTCTCCCCCCCCCCCTCCGGCCGGCGAAGAGGGGCGCGTTGGGGGCGCGCTTCGGGCACGGTTTCCCATGCAATTTGGCTACAAATTCGCAAATGTATCGTTTTTGATACTGGGAATCGATTTCATATAGTGGGAACCTCCAAGAATTCCTAGTTTTCGAGATATTTCGCCTCAAAGTGGTCGAAAACGAAAAACTGAAATTTCGAGCGAGCACTTTCAGCTAAAATATTTCAAAAACTAGAAGTTTTCAAAGGTTCTCACTATGTGCAATCGATTCCCCGTATCAAAAATAGGCGAATATTTGCAAATTTACAGCCAAATTGTGTGAACTTTCTCCTCGCGCTCCTCCTCCTCCGGCGCGCGCGCCGTTTCCACGCCGTTTCTCGTACGTGTTTATATCAATTTATCAGTTGTCTCGCATCGCGGAAACCCCCCAACGCCACAGCCCTTATCAGTATTAGTACACGCGCGCGCGCGCCCGACGCACGCCCCGTCGCCGCCGCCATTTTGTACTTTGCCCGGGGTGTTAGCCGGCCGTATAAAGGAGGAAGACCAAATGACCACGATCACTCTTTTATCATCAGTGATATCAGGTATCAGTTGTTGCAGCAGAGGATCTTGTGCCGAAAATGCCGCCAGTGAACAGCAAACACGAATGGCCCTACCCGCAAGCGTCGCACTTCCCGGGACGTCTCGAGCGATGGTCCTATCGGACTTTTGTGAGTTTTTTCCCTATTCTAATTGTGAAAATGACCATTTACACACACGTTTAGAACTGGCTGGAGAATCGCACGTGGCCGGTGCGACCGGTGCCGCTCGTCGCCGCCACCACGGCCCTTACCGCGTTCCAAGTACGACAGATCGGAGTGGATGTGGTTAAGGAGGACGTGAAGAAGGTTAGCGAGACAGGGAAAGTGCGCTCTGTTGAACGATACAGGGGAAAGTGCGCTCTAGCGAACTTTACAGGATTTTCGAAGAGATCGGCTTGCAAAAAAAGAACTCTGCCGTATCACCATTATATCTCGAGAGTGATAAGAGATATCAAAACGTTGTCAACTGCAAACTTGTAGATCATAACTAGGTCTATAATATTGCTGTTGACAACTTTTTGATATCTCTTATCAGTCTCGAGATATAATGATTCTCCCGGGCAGCTAGCAGTGAACACCAAAGAACATTCTCTCTCTCGGTTCAAAATTTGGAATGAGGCCAAAATTGATAAGATTTTCGTGCCAGAATGTTATCATTGGCTATTGGCAATGGCTTAGGAGAGCACAACGGCCAATCGCACAGATTTGACGCGATTCGGGATACTTTGAATCTTGAAACATTTCTGGATCCTTGACGCGTTTCGAGATACTCCCAGCTTGCACCTAGAATTGTTACTGACGTGATTCTAGATACCACGAACTCGCATCTAGAATGATGGCTGACACATTCCTAGAGCCTTGACGCAATTCTGGATACTCCCAGCTAGCACTTAGAATTGTGACTATCGCACTCCTAGAGCCTTGGCGTGATTCTAGATACTCTGAACTTGCGCCTAGAATGGTCACTGGCGCGCTTGTGGATTCTTGACGCGATTCTGGATACTCCCAGCTAGCACCTAGAATTGTTACTGGCGCATTCCTAGAGCCTTGGCGTGATTCTGGATACCATGAACTAGCGCCTAGAATGGTCACTGGCGCACTTCTGGATCCTTGACGTGATTCTAGATACTCTGAACTTGCGCCTAGAATGATGCCAGGCGCACTTCTGGATCCATGTCGCAATTCTGGATCCTTGACGTGTTTCTGGATACTCCCAGCTAGCACCTAGAATGGTCACTGGCGCACTTCTGGATCCTTGACGCAATGCTGGATCCTTGACGTGTTTCTGGATACTCCCAGCTAGCACCTAGAATGGTCACTGGCGCACTTCTGGATCCTTGACGCAATTCCGGATTCTCTAAACAAACCCCGCATTTCCAGCTGCTCAAACCGATCGCCATCTCGCTCGGCACCGTGTACACGTCGATCCTGCTCGTCCGGCACCTCCTCAAACACTTCTACTTCTCCTACAAGGGCTACCTGTTCGAGAACCCCAAAAAGCCCTCCTACACGACACTCGTCTGGGGAGCCGTGCGCAAAGTGCTGCTCGCCGTCGCGCCGCCGCAACTCTCCTCGTGCGACCGCCTGCTGCCCAACCTGCCGCTGCCAGACCTCGCCGACACTGTCGAGAGGTATGTGGCGTCGATGGAGCACCTGATGGACGAGGTGAGAGAGAGGAAACTTTGTCCCCCCCTGACTCACTTGATAAGATTGCAGGCCGAGCACTCGCGTCTCGTCGCAATGTCACGCGAGTTCTTGGCTCGCGAGGGGCGGAGTCTGCAGCGGCTCGCGTGGCTCCTCCACAAGTGCTCCGACAACTATGTGACGGCGTTGTGGGAGAAGTACATCTACATGGCGGGACGGTACCCGCTGCTCATCAACAGCAGCGTCGCGCAGTGCACAATGTACGGGAAGAGCGGCATGGTGCAGGCGGTGCACGCGGCGCGCTTGATCTACATCGAGACGATCGCCAACTTGGCGCTGGATCGACAGCAATATCTGGCGGTGAGGGGTAGATCAGTGATCTGAGGGCTGTCCAGAGCTTTCTAGAGCTTCGGAAATGCTTCTGGAACGCCTAGAACTCACGGTGCAATGCTGCTCCGGAAAATCAATATATCTCGAGACTGATAAGAGATATCAAAAAATTGTCAACTGCAAACTTGTAGTCCTAGTTTTGATCTACAATTTTGCCGTTGACAGCTTTTTTTTATCCTTTATTATCTCGAGATATGATGATTTTAAGACAGAGCTCTCCTCGGTTGCGGGGCCATTTCGACGGCATTGGCATACAAGAGGGTCTTTGTTTTGGAGAAAAAGAGAACCATCATATCTTGAGATTGATAAGAGATATCAAAAAGCTGTCAACAGCAAACTTGTAGATCACAACTAGGACTACAAGTTTGCCATTAAAAATTTTGGATATCTCTTACCAATTTCGAGATATGAGCTCCAGAACCTTCTAGACTTCCAAACCGCCCGATTTCCAGGTGGGCGACGGTCTAATGTCCACCCGACACTACAAGAACATCTACAACGGCTGCCGCATCCCCGGACGCGAATACGACCACTTCCAATGGAACGCACCCGCTCGACACATCGTCCTCGTCCACCAAGGCACCTGGTATCGTGTCGATATTTGCGATGAGACGGGCAAGTTGTACACTGTCGAGCAGTTGGCCAAGTGAGTTGGAAGCGGTGCGTTGCGGTTGCGTCGCGGCTCCAAACTTCAACCGCGACGCGACCGCAACGCAGCTGAGCACGTTGCGGTCACGTAGCTATTCGAAATGGCCGACAAGGCACATGAGCCGCGACGCGACCGCAGCGCGTCCGTAGTGATAGCAAAACATTGTAAAAAAAACTCCAAATGCGCTCAAAACATCGAAAACCACTGAGATTGTTCGGAACCGCGACGCGACCGCAACGCACCTCAACAATCTTTCTCGTTGCGTTGCGGTCGCGTAGCGGTCATCCAGACGTTCTAATCCTCTTGAATTGTCGAGAAAACATGCCCGAACGTCCGGATTTTGTATTCCCTCGAATAGAGCGGCAATGCTTCCGGAGAATAATTATATCATGATATTGATAAGTGATATCAAAAAGTTATCAACGGCAAACTTGTAGATCATAACTCGGACTACAAGTTTGCTGTTCACAACATTTTGATATCTCTTATCAATCTCGAGATATATTGATTCTCCGGCAGCGTGTGCTCTTCTCGAGGAAACCTCTCAAATTTCCAGAATCATCACCGAATTGATGCATCGAAACGACAAATCCAGCGGCCATCTCGCCAAAATCGCCTCCCTCACCACGGACCGACGAACCGAATGGAGTGAGAACCGTCGGAAGTTCTTCCTCCACAACGCCCACAACGCGCCACTCCTCGAAACGATCGAAACGGCGCAATTCGTGATGTCAGTCGACGGCGACCTCCAATGGGAGGTGAAAAGCGCGGCCGAGTTGTCCAAGTACATGAAGGACATGTTGGCGGGCGACGGCGCCAACCGCTGGGTCGACAAGACGATGAACTACGCGGTGGACGCGAGTGGACGTGCGGGCGCCACTGGCGAACACTCGCCGTGCGACGGAGCCGAACTGGACCACCTCTGCGAGAACGTGCTCAACGTCGACAAGCAGGTGCTCGCGGTGCCGCCGCTCGAGGAGCAGTTGGAGATGGTGAAGATGAGCGAGGAGGAGCGGGGCACGCTGCGCCTCGCCACCAAGTTGGATTTTGAGAACGTCGATGGGGTGAGTCAAGGGCGCTCTATTTGAACGAGCTTCCACTGCTGAACCGCTGGAGTGTACGCAGCGGGCCCGCAAATGCGCTCCATTGGACTCTTGAAAAGAGTCCAACAGAGCGCACTTCCCCCCGCTCAACTAGCACCACATATCTAAGCTCTAAGTGCATTGATTTAACTCTGATTTTGGCAAAATAATTCCAGCAAAATCGGACCATTTTTCCCCGCGTTCCACCACACCAATTTGTTCAGATTTTTTTCACACCCTTTTCAAAATTCCCCGATTTTCAGATGGAAGCCGAGATTTCCAGATGTGTAGATCAACATAAGAAGGCGTCCGACGACCTTCATCTCCATTCGGTGGCATTCAAAGATTTCGGAAAGGGAAGAGTGAAAAAGTGCGGCATCTCCCCGGACGGCTTCGTTCAGATGGCAATTCAACTCGCCAACTATCAGGTTATCAGCTTATCAGCGGAAATTTACACTGATAACCTTTATTTTTAGGATCAAGGAAAGTTCGTGCTCACTTACGAGCCGGGATCGGTGAGATTCTACGCGAACTCGCGCACAGAGACCCTCCGACCGGTCACCGACGCGTCTTGTCGCTTCGTGAAGGCCATGATGGACGGAAATGCGACGGTAATCAGTGATAAGCCATCACAACCCAACTCCCCTTTGATTTCCAGCAAAAAGAACGGCGAGATTTGCTGAAAGAGGCGTGTGAAGCGCACGTGAACAATTGCAAGGAGGTGATGACGGGCAAGGGCGTCGACAGGCATCTCTTCGTTTTGTGCGCCCTGTCCAAGGGATTCGGCTACGCGAGCCCGTTCTTGGACGCCTACGCTGGACAGAAATGGATTCTGAGCACTAGCAATGTGAGTTTTTCGCGAAATTCCATGCAAATTCCATGCAAATCCCAGAGAAAAAACGGGTTTTCTCGGTGGAGCGCACTTGCTGACTCATGACTCCTGACTCAACAAGTTGAAAATTGAAATTATATGAATTTTGCCGGTTTCTTCCAAGTTTTCCGGGGAAAATAGGAAAGAAAATTGATACAAATCAAAAAACAACCAGAATAATAAGAGATTTAAAGAGGAATTTTGAGAAAAATTGGAAAAATTGGAAAATAAAATTTTATATTTTTTTTCCGCGATTTTTCTCTGTTTTCTCGCTATTAACCAGTTTTAGATTCCAAACATGACAAATTCGGTGGACGAGGACATTTCCGAGGACAACATCATGCTCGGCGCCTCGTTCGGCGCCGTCGCGCAAGACGGCTACGGAATTTGCTATCGATTCGCTGGAAATCGTGCGATAATGGCTCATATCACCTCGTATCACTCGTCGCCGGCCACCGATTCCGATAGATTTGCACAATACTTGCGGGAAGCGTTCCACTCGTTGGCCGAGTTGTTCGACACCGAACCTATGAACAATAATGTGTCAAAGTAAACGTTTTTGTGTGGAGAAAGTGTGAATTGTTTGTATTATTTTGAATGAATTGTTTTTTTATTGGAGAAAGAACCGATTTTGTGAATTAGAATGCAGTGCAGACTTGCAAACTTTTCTCAATAATCGTGCTGCGCCTTTAAATTCTACCGTAATCCTGCAAATTTTCCTCTGAACTGTACCGTTTTTATTGTGCTAATTCACAATTTTCCAGAAAAAAGACGAAAAAGAACCATTTGGCAATTTTTCTCACAAAAAATGCGCGCCGTCGACTTGCAAAATACCGTGCGGGCAGTTGCCGATTAGGCCACGCCCCTCTTCTCTGTGCGATTCTGAATTGCATTTTCTCTATTCTCGCTCAATTTTCGCCCGCTTTTTTCCAATTTTGAAGAGTTTTTCTTTCAGAAATGACTGCTGGAGATCAAGAAAAGCGTACGCCGAAAATAACCGCCAGCGAGGGGACTGGAGCCGTTCAAAAACAGCGAGAAATATTAGAAGCGGCTAGTGAGTCTTTTTTGAATATTCTTGTGAATATTAACAAACAATGGACATTTCAGTCAAAGCTTCCGGAATCGATTTAAGCAAATTCGTTTTTATGGAGCAAAGAAACGAAGATAAAATCGAGGAGGCGAAGCGTTTATCTGGTAAAAATTGCAATAATTTTTAAATTTCAAATGCATTTTCTTTACAGCCGAATCTGATATCGATCAGACCTCGGCGTTTTTGGGGTTTGCGGCCATGCTTCAAGTGGATGCCAAAGAGTGTCAGGCGATGAAGCAAGACCCGCTGAATACCGAAAACATGGAGAACATCCCAAAATGACACCGTCAGCTGATCTATGCCCATTCTGTTGTGATGCTAGCTTGGTGTTGGACACGTCATGTGACCTTCGAACGTGAAAGAACTTGCTATCCACGGCGAACCACGATCGACGTCTAGTAGTAAATTTTTGCAACATTTTTTCGGGTTCGGCCACCTATCAGAAATCCTGAAACGTGGGCCACGCCCCTTTCGCAACCGCCGCGTGAAATTTTGCAACTCCGCCGCACGCAGGTCCGATTGGCGGAGTCCTCCCAAAAACGCATTTTGAACGCCCTCTTCCCCCTATTTTTCGGGCGAAGGACCTAAATTTATGACATGAATTTTTTTTTAAACCGTTCGAAAATTAATTTTGATGGTTTTGTTTAAAAAAAATTTGCAACTTTTAAGAAGTTTTTCGAGAAAAATGCGAAAAACCCTCGGGGACTAGGAAACGGTGTCTGGAGGCGGAGATTAAAAACGCAAATATGGCCTAGATTTTCCTCTAACACGTCGATCGTGGTTCGCCGTGCTATCAAAGCCCAACAGGACTCGCTATTATTACTGTCGGTTCAAAATGCATTAAAACGCGCTCTATTGCACTCGAGATTGGAGGGAAAGTGGAGAGAATTCAAACATAGTTTTCGGTGGTCGCGGCCGTCGGTTTTCTAGGAAATTCATTGAAAATCCAATCTCGAGTGCAATAAAGCGCGTTTTAATGCATTTTGAACCGACAGTAAGTGCCATTCTCCATGTAATAAACTCATTTAAACACCCCATTTTCGTCAAGAACACAACATTACCCTCATCAGTCGCCATGTCAGAAAGTTCTCGTCAGCCAAAAACTCAGACCTGCAAAATTAGTTCAAAATGGTAGTTCAAAATTCAATAGATCTACAAATTCCGAACCACCTTGATTCTCTGTCTTTCGCCCCTAAAAATCCGTGTCCATCATTCCGCTCCTCCACAAAACGATGGGAAACCAATCAAGTCACACGTCCCGTTGCCATTCATCAGATAGACGGAGCAGGGCCCGCAGTTCGCGGAGCAGCGCCCGCAGTTCGGCAGTCGACCGACGAGGCGCATCCGTTCATCCGGTCGCCCAAGACCATGGTGAGTTATTTTTGATTTGTCGCGTTCATTTTCGCTGAATTTCTCACATTTTCCTGAAAAAAATACGATTAAAACGCGATTAAAGATTATTTTTTCCGAATGTCTCAGAAAATTACCTAACATTATTTATTTTCGCTAAATTTCTCACATTTTCCTAGAAAAAAGACGCTAAAAACGCGATTAAAGGTTATTTTTCCGAATTTCTCAGAAAATGACCTAACATTATTTATTTTCGCTAAATTTTCCTCTGAACTGTACCGTTTTTATTCTACTGATTCACATATATGTACATTTTTCTAGAAAAAAGAAGAAAAAAAAACCATTTGGCAATTTTTCTCACAAAAAAAGTGCGCGCCGCAGACTTGCAAAATACCGTGCGGGACAGTTGCCGATTAGACCACGCCCACTTTTCTGTGCCAAATTCAAAATTAATTTTTTTTTGATGGACCTATGCACGCAGTGCATTTTTTTCCTTTTTTTTCCTTTTTTCGGAATTTTTTTTTGAAAAAACTCGATCCTATTCGCCGTTTTTAAGAATGCGCCTTTAATTTCTTTGCGGACTCTCACTAATTTCGTGTTTTTCCTAGATTAATAGTTCGGAACGGTCCTTTCTTAAACGCTTCCACTGTTTCCTGAATTTTAGAGCTTGTCATTCCGGAAAAAAAGGAGCAAATCTGAGTAAACTTTTAAAGGAGCGGCCATTTAAGTGAAGGAAGGGTCTGCCATTTTTTGCCTTTTTCTGCCATTTTTTCCTGTGAAAAAATAGTCCAAAAAAAGGAAAAAAAATGCAAAAAATGCACTGCGTGTATAATTCCATGAAATTCGCTTTTTTCTTCATTTTTAAACAAAATTCTTCTCAGGGATGAACGCCGAACGTCAAGAGAGCCTTGCTTCAACGAGTACCGTCAACAAGAAGCCTGTCCGGACAGGAAAAGTTCAAGAAGAGACAGAAAGATTATTCGCGGCTAGTGAGTTTTTTTTTTAAATTAGTGGGTTCATTAGAAAAGCAAAGAAAACTTTCAGTTAAAACTTCCAAACTCGAATTGAGCAAAATCTTTCCAATGGAAGCAAAAAGAATCGGGGGAAGGAAGCGACTTCTTGGTAAAAACTTCTATTTTTTTACGTTCATTTGCTTTTTTTTTTGCAGGCGACCCTGAAATTGATGATCCGAACGTGCCGTTCTCGTCGTTTGCGGCCAGTATGCAAGTGGATGCCACAGCGTGTCTGGGAACGAGGCAGATGTACCCAACGACGGGTAAAAATTCGGAAACGTCGAAGAAGAGAGTGGTCGACTCGAAATCTGCAAAGAAGAGAGTGGTTGACTCGACAATCAACTCGTTCGTCCACGACAAAATAAAAAGAGAATGGCGACGTGCGTTCGATTTGGTTCGAACGCCAATAAAGGAGTTATCGGAAAGCGACCAGCGCCGCCGCTTTTTTGCAATCAATCTGAATTACATCAATGATTTGAAGAATTTCAAGGATATTTTTGAAAAGTTCGGAATCGCTCCTCCGACGGAGACAGTCATCCACTCAACAAGAACAGTGGCCCACTTCTACGCCATCGAAGCTGACTCCGGAAAAGAGGTGGACCTCTCCAAGGTGAGCGACGCAATGCTCGTTTTGACTCGAGCGATGCTGATGGCCACGTTCCTAGATGGCGATACGATCCTCTTCCACGCGGATGTCTTTAACAAGACCCGGCAGAACGAAGAAGCTTATCTTGAATTTTATGAAAAGTAACCATTTTGATATCTTGAAACACTGTTCCCACTGTATGTACATAAAGCTTTACATTCTTTCATGAAAGATTATTATGACTTGTTCAATGGATGTTACAATTGTTTGACGTGCTTATGACACACTGACGCCGTTGGCCTCGAGAAGCTTCTTGAGCATCATCAGAAGCGGTCCCAAGTTGGGAACGGCGAACATGGCGACGTTGAAGTTGGTGGAGTTGATGCCGAACGCGTTGATGACGAAGATTCGCACGTCGATCTTCTGGGATCGGTCGACCATCACTCGGTAGGTTTGATAAACTTTCGCCTCTTCAGCGCTCTCAAACTCGTCGCTCTCCATCAGAATTCTTCCAGTGGCCGCCAGTTGATCCTGCACTTTGCATGCTGGCATCAGGGTGAAAATGGTGATTCCAATGACACTGGCGAGGAGGAAGATGAGGGAGATTGCGTACGGGACGGGGACGGCGGAGAAGTAGCTGAGATTGTAGATGGCGTTGATGATGGAGAAGAAGCAGAAGAGCGGCGCGACTTTTGCGTAGCTTTGGAGAGACTCGTTGGCCTTTGACACCAACTTGATCAGCTCTTTCTGACGGAAACTGAACTCCGAGACAGTGTTGAGATCCTGGAAAAACAATAAGGTAAAAAAAAAACCATCAAACCACACTGATTCACCTTCAACTTCTTATCCTCACTGGCCTTTTGCAGCTCTTTGTTGAAATACTCGATTTCGCGAGCCAAAGAAAACTGAACAAGGGCATAGAAAGCGAGACATGTCGACGAGATCATCCAGACGAGGAACGCGAGCGCCGGGAAGATCGAGTACTTGTAGACGGGCACTTGCACTCTGAAAATCGCTAATAATCTGTCTGCCAAACTGTTTTTGTTCATTTTTGAAAGTTTTGATCCGATCCGCTTTCATGAAAAAAACATGACGATTTGGTCACTAGAAGTGCGAAAATCTCACCCTGAGGACAGCAATTTCTCATCGAGAGCGTTGAACAGCGAAGTGAACATGAGGGTTCCGAGCCAGGGAAGCGAGAAGATCAGCGCCTTCTTCCGCAGTCCGCGATAGTCATCAATCTCGTCGTTTTGCTCTACTCGCAGCACTCGCACCTGACTCAACTGCTTCAGGTAGTTGGGAACGAACGCATTGGCCGTCCAGCCCATCACACAGAAGCTGCACACGATGGCGTGAAGGCCCATGAATCCGAACACGTTCGACTCGGACCAGTTGAACGAGAGCAGTTTTCCCTCCTCGCCGAGATAAGTGAACGCTCGGAAGAACATGAGCACGATGACGGCGATGGAGAGGATCCGCGACAGCAACGACAGGCATTTCGAGCCATTTCCGTTCCTCGCAGCGGCGCAAGCTGAGCAATCGAGGCCGGTTAGTCTGGAAAATGAGAAACTTATTTACCAAGAAAAATTAATTTTCGAAAATATCGGAAAATCGCAGTTTTCCTACCCAAATCCTTGGGATTTTCTGGGATTTTTAATTTTATTATCACAAAAAAGCCAAGGAACAAACTTGAAATTTGAATATTTTGACAAAAAAGAGAAAATCATGAGAATTCTGCCAACTTTGGAATTTTTTGCAAAACATGGTTTTTTTTGCGCTATTTTTTACAGAATTTACAAAATAATTAAACAAATATTATCGTTAAATCTCAAAATCGGAGTTGACAATAAATATTCAAACGTTCACGTGAGATATCTCGCAGCAAGAAAATAATTATAAACACCGAAACGTGTAGTGTGGCTTGAGAGACGCAGCATGTTTCGGCATTTACAATGCTTTTTTGCTGCGAGATATCTCACGTGAACGTTTGAATATTTATTTTCAACTCCGATTTTGAGATTTAACGATAATAATATTGAATGCTTTTTGGATTCTGTCAGAATCGTGGGATTCTCTCGCTGAAATTTCGGGAAAAAACGGAAATTAGAAAAAAAAATCACAATTTTGGAGGTTTTTGAGGAAGAACTGATGAGAAACTAAAAAGATTGTTAAGAAATTATCATTTTTGAGAGAAAATCAAAGAATTGAATGCAAAAATTGCGAAAAAACAATGCAAAATTGAGAAAATTCGAAAAAAAAAAGAAAAATTTCGAGTCAGAGAAAGTGAGAGAGTGTGTGTTCGGAAGAGGATTAGAGTCGCAATGGAGCGCGTTTGCAGCACACTTCTCGGTTTTGGAATTTTAATTTCACAGAAAATCCTTTTTTTTCGCAAAAACTCCAAATAACTCGAAATTTTTTTCAAAAAAACAGAAAAATAAATAAAAACTCACTTGACGGTGTGTCTGAGAAATCCAAGAAGATCAACATTGTCGGGTTTCTCTGAAAACGAAACCGGTAATTTCTCGACAGGCGCCACCATCCTCTTCTGCTACCATTCCCATTTCCGCCCTTTTATAACATGCCCTTCGTTTGCCCATCCCTCACAATAAATAAGAGGCGGAGCCCATTTGGCGTCATTGATAAGGGTAGAAAACACAGATGTGACCGCGGGCGGGGGGAAAATGCGCCTATTTTGTTTTCAAATGAATCGAGACAAAAGTAGGCAACAAAAGACACAAACCATATGCCAAAGTGACCTTTTAAGGGTGCAATTGTGCAAGTGTGCAATTTCGCGTCGAGTTCGGTGTAAAATTGCAAAAACACGAAAATCACCGCCGGCCGTCCAGTTAGCACAACTTGACTCATTCGTCAACTTTGCGGGACACTTTTTGAAACTGATCACAGATTAGTCAGCCGTTTTGTTATATACTTCAAAACAGTGTGATAAGACTCACCGCCGCTGCTGATAAACGACGAGGGGGCGAAGCCGGCAGTTGCGGTCGTTTTCATTGTGGCGGTTTTGAAAGGACTGTGGTTTTACGACTGTTTTCATAGTTCTCGCACTCGGTGTTTTTCTAGTGTCGAACTTTGCAAAATGGGCGGAGACACTTGCGTTTGCTCACGAGCGCGGAAGCGGCTTTGTTTCGCACAGTGGTTTGGCGCTTCCGGATCCGATTCCGGACGGAAATCCATTTTAGGGGTTACAGTAGCGCAAACTCCGTCCTAATTTCAGTGATTTATAGCTTTTCCAAATCTACTCTTTTAAGCTTCTATTCTCAGCACCATATTTCTAGACCCCTTGACTATTTCCAGTCCAGAGATGGGCTCAATTGGAGCATTTTCAGCGGAGTTATAGCTTTTTGAACCATGCGACCTTTGCTAGCCAAATATGTCCATGTTTCCAGAGCACCTATCTTTTCCAGATAGTCCCCTAGGACTCTGACACTTTGGGATCGGAAAATTAATCACTTGAACTATTTCCAGTCCAGAGATGAGCTCAAACGGAGCATTTTTCACTGAGATATGCCAATTTGAAGTTACCGATGCTCTTAGGACCCTCCTGCTCACTACGCTTCCGGAAAATCAATATATCTCGAGATTGATAAGAGGTATCAAAAAGTTGTCAACTGCAAACATGTAGCCCTAGTTATGATCTACAAGTTTGCAGTTGACAACTTTTCCATATCTTTTATCAATCTTGACTTACGTGCTGCCGAAGATCCATCGACGAGCTCCTCCATCTGTTGAACTTCGCAAGTCTTCATTCTAAATGGCACCGATGGGTTGTTCTAAAAAAACGTTTAACAATAACTATTTCCAGTTCAAAGATGAGCTCAATCGAAGCATTTTCAGAAAAGTTATAGCCATTTGAACTAGGGGTGTTCCAGACCGCCACCTTTTATCAAAATCAGCGGAAGTGGGCGAAGTTCACCGCATCGCGGGGGTGTGAAAATCGACATGCGCCTTTGAAGAAACCGTAGTTCCTACTGTAGTCTCTTTAAAGGCGCACGTTGATTTTCGAAAAAGTTTATCATTCTCGTGGCGAGACCCGTCGATGCGCGGTGAACTTTGCCACATCTGCTGATTGTGATGATATCTGGTGAAAATGTCTGTCACAAGTCCCCTGGCCACGCCTAGCAAGATCCAGAAGTTCCTGGAAGTGTCTAGTCCACAGCTACAACAGCTAGATATGGACTATCCAAGTATCCAAGTAGTAAGGTGAAAAGAGGGAAAAATGAGGAAAGAGGAAAAAGAGAAAGTGAATGAGAGCCAAGCCTGTAAAAAGAGCGCGGCCGGCCGCGGCTGATTCAATTCAAATCGCAAAAGCCGCGGCCGGCCGCGGCCGGCCGCGGCTGGCCGCGTTTACTGTAGCTGCTTAAAGGGACATAACGAATTTTAATAAACTTTTACGGAATTTTTATTAAATTATCTTAGAAAACTGTCATATTTCACAATTTCTCATTAGTTTTTTCACTTTCTTTTCCAGGGAAAAGTATTAATGTGAACAAACAAAATTTCGCAACAATATTTTGAAAAAATACATTTCAATTCTTTTTGTGGTCACACTAGTCGGAAAAATTTGCTGATTTTATGTATCAAATGTTGCAAATTATTCCCTAGCTTTCCCAAATTTCAAAAAAAAAAGAAGGAAAAACAAATTTTTTTTTCGAAAACTTTTGCAATCACGCAAAAATGGTTAATCATGTTGGAAAAACTCATTAATTCACAATATGTTGTAGTTTTTTCAAAATAAATTTCTCTAGTTGGTCTGTTTTGATATCTTTGATGTTCGCCGGCGTCTTGATAATTACTATTTCTATCAAAACAATTTATTAATTCCATTTCATGTTTTATATCTCGAATTAGAATTTATTCAATAAAAAAGTAGTGAGAAATGATGAAATATGTCGAATTATTCAGTTCTCTGAGAGGATTCAATGAAAATTCAGCAAAATTGAATGAAAATTCAGCAAAATTGAATGAAAATTCAGCAAAATTGAATGAAAATTCAGCAAAAGTTTATTAAAATTCGTTATGTCCCTTTAAGCAGCTACAGTAAACGCGGCCAGCCGCGGCCGGCCGCATTTACAGGCTTGATGAGAGCCGAAAATGATGACAAAATGTGAAAACGAGTGGGGGGGAGGTACCTCACCCGACAGGAATATGGAAATTTTGAAATTCAATACCCCCCTCCCCCCTTTCCACACGGAGACGTGGTTTGTGACTTGTTGAATAGAAGGGGGAATGAGTCACTAAAATACGAAAATGACCTCTCTCTTTCAAACACACTGTTTGTACTACTATGTACACGTGCTTCCCAGTGTATAGTGAGAGAGGAGACCTGATGTCTGTCATTTTGCACTTTCACTAGTTTCCGGGGGGGGGCCGAGACACCTATATTAATCATCTTCTCTCTCCTCTCTCTCTCTCTCTCTCTCTCTCTCTCTCTCTCTCTCTCTCTCTCTCTCTCTCTCTCTCTCTCTCTCTCTCTCTCTCTCTCTCTCTCTCTCTCTCTCTCTCTCTCTCTCTCTCTCTCTCTCTCTCTCTCTCTCTCTCTCTCGGATTAGGTTCCCCCCGCGTCGGAGAGAAGGTGTGAATGAACCAGACGACCACCAGAAGACACTATGTTTTTATTGTGACCAAGGGCAATGTGATATGCACTGATAAGAGCCTTATCATGACGCATACCCACAGACACAGTGTATCTTCTAGTGTGTCAAAAGAGCCTGTCTCTCTGTCTATTTGGGAATGATTTTTTGGGAATGTAGTCGTTGTGCAAACACCGCCCCCCTTTGAAAAGAGCGGCGGTGTCGTTTCGGCTTGGTTTTCTGGGACAGGAAATGGGCTATTATCAATGGGTTATCAGCCTATCAAACTAGGAACTGGGAACCTTTTTTCCCTATTGGAATGCTCTAAAAGAGGGCGGTGCCCCTTTGGAGATTGGAGCTCATGATCTGTGTGCATAATTGAAATTCTGTGACTTCCTTCAGAAGGAGCACAAACTGACGTCGTCAATGCGCAGGTGCTGTCCAGTGATCTTGTGATCAGTGGAGCTCTGGCAAGTGAGCAGAAGGTGTGTTTCTAGTTTGATACCGGGGCTCAAAAAGCAAGAAGAAGATGAGCAGCAGCCAGGAAACTATGATAGTCTCTTCAGAATAGGGTCCACAGCGTCAGGAAGAATTATGGAGACTCCGGAAGACGCGTCAGGCCTACAGAACTGTTCTGAACGCTATGCACGTTGGGATTTGAAGCCTACAAACCGCTAAGCATGTCTAAAGGGACTTTGAAAGACGTCAAAGAACTTCATTCAAGTTTTGACCTTATACGGAGTCGGAAGTCGGGGAAGTTTTGGATATACCCGAAAGATGCTGCACGCCGTGGTTTATAAGACTCCAGAAGACTAAAGAACGCCTAGAAGACGTCCAGGAGCTCGGAATCTGAAAAGCTTGCCGAAACGCTCCAGAAAGGGGGATCTAGAAGCGATGTTGGATGGCGCGGATGAGGAACCAAGAATGATGTGTGTGGGGATGTCCTCCATGACTAAATGATCTACCTTTTAACGACCTCCCCCCCCCCTCCCGCTCTATCAAGGCCGTCTGTATCTAATCAACCGATTGCGCAACAAGGTGTCAGAACAAGAGCGGAGGAGCGGAACGAAAAGAAATGGGGGAAAATCGGCGATCCTTCAGTCACAAACTACAATTTCTGTGTGTGTCTGTCTCTGTGATGCCAAAGTCAAATAGTTGAAAAGTTGAAAGGGCGAGATGGGGGGAGAAGCAAACACTCGCTCTATTGTTAGCCGTGCCCCGTCCACGCCCGATGTGTGCCGATTGCCAGAAGGCGCCTCTCCGGAGCAAAACGACGGTAACCATTGGCAACTCGGCGGCGCGCACGGAAGGAAGGAGGCAAGGTGGAAATTAGGTTTTGTGCCTGGGTTTATGGGAAAAATTGGTTTTATATATATATACCTTCTCTTTAGTCACAGAATTTCGTGATTTGTACCCGAGAATCCGCGAGCTTCCAAGTTGCGCGGGGGGAAAATGGGGGAAATGCTGACAAATAGGAAGGGATTTGTGGTGCTACTGCTACTGCTTATTACGTTTTTGGATTAGGTAGGTGAGAATTCGAAAGGGTAGATCAAAGTTCGTGTAACTGATCATCAGCCACTTGTTATCTGATGTTTCCTCGGAGATTGATATGAGATATCAAAAAGTTGTCAACAGCAAACTTGTAGATCACAACTAGGACTACAAGTTTTCAGTTGATAACTTTTTGATATCTCTTATCAATCTCTAGATATAATTATTCTCCGGAAGCATTGCCGCTCTATTCGAGGAAGTGCGATTTTGGATAACAAGTGCTCAATATTTAAAGATATTTGAAAAATTTGTTGGTAAAACGAAAAGTGTCCGGAAAACGGACGGAAAGTGTTCGGAATGCTTCCGGAAAGCTACCGGAAAGCTGCCGGAAAGTAACCGGAACTCAGAGAAAATGAAAACTGACACCGGACCCCTCCGGATTTCCGGATCGTTTCCGGAAGCCAGGAAGCCAACAATGGAAGGTTTCCGGCGAGAACAGAGGGTTTCCGGAAAGCTACCGGAAGGATCGAAAGTGAGAATTGCGGATGAGGGGACACCCTATGATCTACTGATAATCAGTGATTATCAGTGATAATCTTCCAAGACCTCCTGGAGCGTGACACGATGACCACTTCCAATATAAACACATTACGAAATATTGGGAATAGGAGGTCAAATTTCCCAGTTTTGTTGACGTCATTCCTCTTCCATTCTCTTCTATTCTATCTCTCTTTTCCTCTTCCCAACGATGAGAACATTTTGACGATGACATCACTATCACACATTCAATATTGCCGCAAAGATCACTATGAGAATTTGAGATTTTTTGGAACATGGCGCTATTTCAGGTGCCATGATTGTTATCAATGGGTCTAGGAGTTTTACAGCTTATAGTTAAGCTTCTGATCTGTCCCTGGACCAGAGAATAGCTTAAAGGGAGCATTTTCAAACAGATTCGAACGTTGAGCTCGTCAAAACACAGTACAGAACAGATATCCATGTTCCAGAGAACCTGGTGCTTTCAGCTTATCACTGATGGCTCCAGAACTTCAGGAGCTTATTTTTGAGTTTCCGATCTATCCCTGTATCAAAGAAACAGCTCAAACGGATCATTTTCAGCTGATTTATAGGGATTTCAACATGATGTTGATCAAAAAACGGTTTCGGGGAGATATCCATGTTTCAGACAACCTGGTGCTTCCAGATTTTTCCTGATGGCTCCAGAACTTCAGGGGCTCTTTTTTGAGCTTCCGATCTGTCCCTGGATCAAAAAATAGCTCAAACAGTCCATTTTCAGGTTATTTTATGGAGGTAGGAACATATCACTTGTCAAAATACGGTTTCGAGGAGATATCCATGTTCCAGACAACCTGGTGCTTCCAGATTTTCCTTGATGGCTTTAGAACTCGAGCTGCTCATTTTTGAGCTCCTGATCTGTCCCTGGATCAGAGAAACAGCTCAAACGGATCATTTTCAGCTGATTTGTAAGGATTCTAACACGATGTTGATCAAAAGACGGTTTCGAGGAGATATCCATGTTCGAGAAAACTTTGTGCTTCCAGATTTTCCCTGATGGCTCTAGAACTTGAGGGGCTCTTTTTTGAGCTCTCGATTTGCCACTGGATCAAAGAAACAGCTCAAACGGATCATTTTCAGCTGATTTATAAGGATTTGAACTTGGTGTCATATTTCATGGATCATTATTTTACTATATTCATTCAAAAATCGTCACATACAAATAAAAGCGGCAAGAATCATCAAATCACACGTTTAAACCATGAGCAATCATCACTTTCCTTATCAACCCCAATATACTGCCGAGATTCGGAATCAGCAACATTGACACATTCATAGTCGTCTGATAGATGGGTATCCCACCGGCCACCCGGATCCTCGTACTCGTCTTCAACGATCTATCAATCATAATGTGATAGTTGTGGAAGAGGTCCGAGTGGCCCTTCATCTTCTCAAACTCCTCACAGTCCATGAGGATGCGTGACGTGTCGACGATTTGCAGTTGGACGTTGCTCGCCGGACGGAGGGTGAACACGGTCATGGCGATGATGGCGAAGAGGTTGAAGAGGAGGATGGCGAACTTGACCGTCGGCAGGACGTCTTGGAAACTGGAATGAGAACGGCGCTAGTGGACAACTTCAAAAACGGGGGCACTCTAGGTGACGTTTGAAATTTCAGAATGCGTCAGGAATGTCTGGAAGCTCTAGTACACTTTTGAAGACGGTATAGTGGTCAGAAGACGTTCGGAAGGTAGCAGGAGTGGTCAGAAGACGTCAAGGACCATCGGAATAGCATTCAAGTAGTCTAGAAGTTCGGAAGATGGCGAACCATTATCCACTGTTCCAGAAGTGGTCAGAAGACGTCAAGACTCTATGGAACTCTTCAGGAGCTTGCAAGAGCCTTCAGGACCGTATGAAAGGGGCTTGGAGGTTTTAGAAGCCGTCAGAAGACACTCGAGAGCTTTCTAGCGTTTTGAAAGGTCCAGAAGATGTCAAGAACCATCGAAATAGCATAGAAGATGACTGGAAGCCTCATGGGCGTTTGGAAGAGAGCGAAACATTGTCAACTGTTCTAGAAGTGGTCAGAACACTTCAGAAGCGTTTAGAAGACGTCAGGGCTTTTTGGAACTGTCCAGGGAAGCTGTCCAGAACTTTAAGAACCTTATAGGACGAGTTTGGGACTGTTCGAAGCGTCTAGAAGACGTCAAAGGCTTACTAACGGTCTAGAAGAGGCCAAGAACCTTCAAAAGTGTCTAGAAGATGACTAAAGGCCTCATAGGTGTTCGGAATATAGGTAACCATTGTCAACTGTTCTAGAAGTGGTCAGAAGACGTCAGGGCTTTTTGGAACTCTTCCAGAGAAGCTGTCCAGAACTTTGATGCTTTCAGAAGACGTTCTCACCTTGCAATATAAACCGCATTGATGAAGCCATAAAAGCAGAACATTGGCGCACTCGACGCATAGCTCCCCAGCGAATCGTTCGCCCTTCGAACGATCCTCAGCAGTTCGGCTTGTCGCTGGGAGAACTTGAGCGATAGATCAAAATCATGCATCCGTTTCTCCTTGACTGCCTCCTCCAACTCGCGATTGAAGTACTCAATCTCTCGAGTCAACGAGCAATTGACCAAGAAGTAGACGATGACGCAAATGATGACGATGAAGCAGACGAGGAACGTGGCGATTGGCATGAAGATCACAAGGCGTAGAGGAGCCTCTCCACCTGACAGGATCACTTTCCCTTCGGAACTAGAGGTTAACGAGTGAGCCATGACGAAGAGGATCCAGAGGGACGCCCAGATTAGGGCTCTTTTGTGGAGACTTGTATACTCGTCTAGCGTTGGATCCTTCTTCATCCGCAGCCCTCGGACCACTTCCAACCGCTCCAAATGGCTTGGAATGAAGGCGTTTTTGGTCCAGCCGAAAAGGCAAAACGCGCAGACGATCGTCTGAATGCCCATGAATGCGAACGCGTTCGATTCGGCCCATTGGAGAGACATCACGGCGCCGGTGGCCTGGAAGAGCATTCCGCACCGGTAGAAGACGATGACGATGATGATGATGGCGAGGATTCGGGAGACGATTGCCTTTTTGGTGAGCGATGGGTCGTTTTGAGCCTGGGCGATTGCGGAGCAGTCTAGACCGGTGAACCTGGAAGAGTCAGTGGAAAATTTTGCTTTAAAGCGATCATTATATCTCGAGATTGATAAGAGATATCAAAGTGTTGTCAATAGGAAACCTGTAGATCAAAACTAGGAATATAAGTTCGCTGTTGACAACTTTTTGATATCTCTTATCAATCTCGAGATTTATCGAGTTTCCTTGGTTAGCCGCTCTACTTGAGCGGCACCTTAGACGTTGCCGGAGAATCGTAATATCTCGAGATTGATAAGAGATATCAAAATGTTGTCAACAGCATACTTGCAGATCAAAACTGGGACTATAAGTTTGCTGTTGATAACTTTTTGATATCTCTTATCAATCTCGAGATATAATGGTTCTCCAGTACACCACAGGTTCTAAACTCGCTGTGATACTTTGCTGATACTTTGCTGATACTTTGTGATACTTTGCAAGGAAGAATCCCCCTCAAAATTTTCAGATTTGGCTGTAACTTTGCAAATGTACAGTTCTGGGTACTGAGAACATATCCCGCATAGTGAACATCTGTACAAACTGCTACTTTTCCAGATATTTTATCTCGAAGGGCTAGTTTTGCCAAAGGGCTCTTTCAGTCCCAGAAAGTGTCGCCACTCACCTCAAAATCGTGCGAAACACGCCCAGAAAGCGCTCCTCTGTGAGCGGGTCTTCGATGGTCGGCGGCTCGGGGAACTGAATGCACGTGGGACGCTGCACTTCGAGCTCCATACTCGGCTCGATGATCGTCGGCGAGACCGGGTGAAAGGGGTGCGTGGAGAGAATGAGACTCGGCGTTTGGGGCATCGCCTTTTTGATTTCGCGTATCACAAATCACGAAAAGCGAGGGGGCAAGTACACGGCTTCAAGGGGAGGAGAAGGGCGGGAGAAGTCGCGACTTTTGGAAGTTTGACCCTGATGGCTGATGGCCGAGAGTTGAAGGACAAGGCGCGGATGCTGAAAAATGCAAACAGTGGCAATAATAGGATGGGGCGGCACGCTGAGTCATTTTCCAAGTGTGATTTCTGACTGAGAGGCAAACAGGATAGTGGTTGCAGAGATGGAGAGACATAGATAGTGGGGAAGAGTAATAGAGAGCAAATAAACACACACGGGAAAGGAAAACACCGACTTTTTGATCAACGACAATGTGGAAAAATGAATCCGTGACCGGAGGGTGAGTAATTCTGTGACCCCCCTCTTTCATCTGAGGTGCTTTTTGAATTCCCGCCATTTGTGTTCACAAAACACACGGTTTACAGCTAGCAACAGCCAAATTTGTAGAGCTCTGCCGGAGAATCATTATATCTCGAGATTGATAAGAGATATCAAAAAGTTGTCTACTGCAAATTTGTAGATCAGAACAAGGTCTATAATATTGCTGTTAACAATTTTTTGATATCTCTTGTCAATCCCGAGATATATCGATTCTATGGCAACGTAGAGAGCAGGAGGGTCCTAAGAGCATCGGTCACTTCAAATTGGCATATCTCAGTGAAAAATGCTGCGTTTGAGCTCATTCTTGAACTGATTAAGAGCCAAGAGGATTGAAAATCATGTCCTGACGATTTCTGGGTAATATCTGAGAACCTAAAAAAGCCACGTAGCCTCGAACTTTGACAAGGCTAAAAATAGGGGGAAACAGACAGGTGTGTGAAGAAGACGGACGTTATCACATGGGTTTCATGCGATTTTTATGCGCAACAGCGTTAAAGTTCATTCCAGTCATAGTAGGCGGACGACGCGAAAGGGAACTGGAACTTTGGTGTGGGTGGAATCCCATTAACACCATGCAAATTCTCTCGCTTCCTGAATCATTGCCCCGGCGGAAAAAGTGTGATTTTTTGAGTTTTTGTAGTGGTGGATCACCTCGGAACACTGCTGACGCATTCGCCGTGCCTTGACGCAGAAATAGTGCACATTTTGTGCGTAATGAGACATTAGCGCGATTTCAGTGCATTTCAGTAAAGTTGGGCCATCACTGATGACTGGCGCAATTCCGGTGCTTTGGCGCATTGAAGCATGGCGCGCTTTCCGTGTTTGAACGGATTTACAGTTACTTGACGCTCTTGACGCGTTTCTGGTGCATTGTTAATCTGAGACGAGTCCCGAGTTGCTTCCAAACTACCGTATTACCTCGAAAAGAGCGGCACCCTAGACGCTGCCCGAGAGAATCGTTATATCTGGAGAGTGATAAGTGATATCGGAAAGTTATCAACAGCAAATTTGTAGATCATGACTAGGACTACAAGTTTCCAGTTGACAACTTTTTGATATCTCTTATCAATCTCCTCGAGATATATCGATTCTCCTGGGGCTCAATGGAGCGCATTTGCCAGAAGTAAATTCTAAAGAACGTTTTATTTATTTCAACACGAAGACATGGTCACATTTTGAGTATCTTTCAGCCGGGAAGTGTTTGGGGGAAAAAGTATGTACAATGGAGATCACAATCAAACATGGCCTCCGTTGGCGATCAACACCTTCTTGACCATCAACAGAAGCATTCCCAAATTGGGAGAAATGAACGAGGCGGCGGCGAGAGTGCTCGTCGTGATCGGCACCGCACTGATCACATACAACCGAGTGTCGACCTTCTGCAACCGATCCACCATTATCCGATACGTTTGGTAGATCAGCGGATCCTTTGAGCACTCGAACTCGTCGTCGTTGATCAGAATGCGCGACGTGTCGACGAGCTTCTGTTGGAGGCCACAGGGTGGGGAGAGGATGAACAGGTTGAAGACGATGATGGCGGCGAGGAAGAAGGCGAGGAAGACGAAGTAGAGCAGCGGAACCGAGTCCATGAAGCTGCAACAACTCGACGGTTTCCAGAATATCCCAATTTCAGTTATTTCTAGCTTTTCCAAATCTACCTTCATAAGCTTCTAGCTCCAGCACCACATTTCTAGACCCCTTGACTACTTCCAGTCCAGAGATGGGCTCAATTGGAGCATTTTCAGCGGAGTTATAGCTTTTTGAACGTTGGGACCTTTGCAAGCCAAATATGACCATGTTTCCAGAGCGCCTATCTATTCCAGATAGTCCCCTAGGACTCTGAAACTTTGGGACTGGAAAATCAATCACTGAAACTATTCTCAGTCCAAAGATGAGCTCAATCGGAGCATTTTCAGCGGAGTTATAGCCTTTTGAACTTTTGATAGCCACCTATGCTGTTCTCATGCTTCCAGACCGTCTATCTTTCTCAAATTTTGATCTACCACTCTGAAACCTTAGGATTTCAAAATCAACCCTTCAAACTACTTCCAGTTCGAAAATGAGCTCAAACGGAGCATTTTGAGCGAAGTTATAAAGCTCCAATGTTCCTTCAGCTCAAAAGTGCTCAAGATCGAGTCAGATTTTGACCTACAGCTTGAGAAAAGAAGGAGCTTGTTTTCGGAGCCTTTAACAGTTCCCAGTTTCAGCAAAATGTTGATTACTGTAAACTAGTCGTACTGTTTGGCGCCCTCTGTGCAATGGCACCACATGTGACGCAATATTGCGGACTATTAAGCCATTCTTTTTCTGTGTGTTTTTTGTTTCGAATTCTATGAAAAATTGCTCTTTTAGGCTCTAAATTCCCATAATAAAAGTTCCTGGAGCTCTTCTGCCTAGCTAGAAATCTCCAATCATACGCATTCTCACGATCTATCTCGAATTCTTATATCATTTGATATCACATATCAGATGTCCTTCTCAGAATGAAAATCACAAGATCAGCAGAGCATGAGAACCAAATTGGATGTGGATGTATGTTCATGTGAACACTCGAAGGCAAGTCACACAATCTCTGCTCAAGCTCCCCTCAAGCTCCCCCCGGCTCCCTTCCCTGGGCTCTCTGAGCCACCAGCACATATTCTATGACCGACTACTCACCCCGTCAAATAAACGCCATTCACCAATCCGTAGAGCAGGAACAACGGCGCGAACATGGCGTAGCTGCCCAGCGAGCGATTCGCCTCCAGAATCAGCGTGAGGATCTCGTTCTGCCGAAAGTCGAATTTCTCGAGAATGCCGACCAGTTTCAGCGATTTCTCTTCTTTCGCTTTGGCAAGATCGCGATTGAACGCGTCGACTTCGCGATTCAACGAGCAAAAGACGAACATGTAGAAGGCGAGCGAGACGGTGGAGATGAGCCAGATGTAGAGGTTGGAGACGGCGATGAGCACGCGGAGGATCAGGTTGGATTCGTGGCTGGAAAGAGGGGGATTTGAGGCATTATATCTTGAGATTGATAAGAGATATCTAATCGTTGTCAACAGCAAAATTGTAGATCATAACTAGAACTACAAGTTTGCAGTTGACAACTTTTTGATATCTCTTATCACTCTCGAGATATAGTGATTTTCCTTCTCTCCAAAACAAAGCCCCTCTTGTTTGGATGACATCGAGATGACCCGCAAGAGCTCTTCCAGAGAACCCGGATATCTCGAGATTGATAAGAGATATCAAAAAGTTGTCAACAGCAAAATTGTAGATCAAAACTAGAACTACAAGTTTGCCATTGACAACTTTTTGATATCTCTTATCAATCACGAGATATAGGCAGAGTTTGTAAGAGTACTTACCCTCCAAAAAGGATCTTCCCCTCGTGAACCACATTGTATAGAATCCAGGACATCATCGCAAACAGCCACGGAATCGAGAACAGTAGCGCCAACGTTTGAATGAGCCGATAGTCGTCCATCTTCTCATTCGGCCCCATCCGCAGCATTCTCACTCTCGCCAGACGTTTTGCGTGTTTCGGAATGAAACCATTCATGGTCCAGCCGAAGATACAAATCGAACACACTGCCGCATGGATCCCGACGAAACCGAACAGGTTGGACTCGGCCCAGGCAAACGAGAGCGACTGGAAATGGAGGGGGGAATGAGGGAGGATGACTATGAGGGATTACATTTCCATCGGTCTCCATCAGCAGCCCGACTCGCAAGAACATCAGAACCACTAGGATTAGGGCTATCAACCGGGTGATAATCTTAAGACACTTGTGAGTCGAAGAGCAGTCCAACAAGGTGAACTTGACAATGTGGCGGAAGGGCCCGAGCAGATTCGCAGCGATGAGTTCATCTGTAGTGGAGAACATCTTGTGGAGACATTGAGCACTAGTACCTTCGATGGAGGAACCGGGAAGGATGGACATTTTTCAGGAAAGTATCTCCGAAGTTTGGCCAGGTTTAGACTTATAAAGAGTCGGCCGCTAGCGCGAGCGCGCACAAATCACACTTGGCGGGGAAAAATAGAGAGGAGAGGGGGGGAGGGACAACAAGAGACAGCGCGTGGACGCTGAGCGGTAGATCAAAATGTTCACGTTCAAAGTGACGGCAGGCGCTACATTTTGTGTGACTTCATTCGGTGAATCACTCGAGAGGACAGTATTTGTTGCAATGTTTCGATGAGTTGTCCTCCCAGCGCCAGGAGGTCTGAGAAGAGCATTGGACTGGAGACGGCAACTGAGTCAGAGTTCAGGTATGATTACACCTGAAACAGCAGAGAAATTGTGATTGTTGGAAGGTTGAAGAGCTTCCAGGAGGACGCTGAAAATGCGTGCTTTGAGGAAGTTCACAATGCTGCCCGGGAGAAGCATTATATCTGGAGATTGATAAGAGATAGCAAAAAGTTGTAAACAGCAAAGTTGTAGTCCTAGTTTTGATCTACAAGTTCCCAGTTGGCAACTTTTTGATATCTCTTATCAATCTCGAGATATAATGGTTCTAGGAGCCGCTCTATTCAAGGAACTACGGTAGTTTGGAACACTGAAAGCACGCCAACTCGTCTGAAATTTAAAAATGACAAGTAACAGGAAATGCGTCAATGCTACAAGGCACCGGAATTGCGCCAGTCATCAGAGGGAGCCAAACACTTTGCTGAAATGCACTGAAATCGCGCCTCCACAAGCCAATGTTCCAATATCCACAAAATGTGAACTATTCCTGCGTCAAGGCACCAGGAATGCGTCAGGAACACCGCAAGTACGCCAATCTCAATTGCAAGATCTGAAACCACGAGAATGGCGCCAATACCAAAGATCAAGCACTGAAAATGCGTCAAGGCACTCGAAGCGCGCCAGCCGCCAGAAGAACCTACAGATGTTCAGATTCACCGGAATCACGTGAAGGCGAACGAAGTGCACCCGAAATTTTGAGACACTGGAATACACTGGAATTGCGCCAAGACACCAGAAATGTGTCAGGAACACCACGGAGCTAAAACTGCTAGGAGAAGCACTGTAAATGCGCCAATCTCAATAAGATCTGGAAATCACGAGAATGGCGCCAAGACCAAAGATGAAGCACTGAGAATGCGTCAAGTCACTCGAAGCGCGCCAGCCGCCAGTGTGACCTTGCTCAGAATCACCGGAATTGCGCTAAGGTACCAGATCATCGCCCCAATCCTCAACGCATCAGAATCACGTATGTTTAGACACTATACACCGGATTTGCGCCATGCCACAATGCACCGGAATTGCGCCAATCTGCGATCTCTGTAGTTTGCTCCGCCGAGCCCCTCCCTCCCTCCCACCAAGTAACACTTTCTGTGCTCCGTTGGCTCTCAAATGAATCATCCTTTCCACCCGGAAGATTGGATCTTTCGGTAGAGATCATTTTCCCAAAAAGTTGAAACGCAAACAGAGGAGTTGGTTCTTCGATCTCCTATCTCTCTGCTGATAACGCAACGTGTGATAACTGGCCAGTGTCTGCTTCTTTTCCCTCTCTCTCTCTCTCCTGGTCACTCTCTTTCTCTCCCCCCCCCTCTCCCAATTAATGTCATCATCATGCAGTGCCTTCCCCTTCTATTTGCTCTACTCCTCCTCACCACCACCAACGCCTTCAAATACCTGGTCATCTCGCCGATCTACAGCTACAGCCATGTCAAATTCATGTCCAACATCGCTGACACGCTCGCCGATCACGGACACGTCGTCGTCGTGTTCCAGCAGCAAATTCTCGAATCTCTTCGAGACAAGACGGTCATCCGGAACCCCAACGTCCGAATTCTCAACTATGAGGCGTCGAGGGAAGGCAAAGAGTTCTATAGGAGCCGGCCGAAGAGCACAGTGGCCAAGTACTGGACCACCAACCAAGCGGCCACTCCATCGGCCGCCGCCCAGTTCGCAGAGACGATGAGCAAGGATTTGGAGCACATGTGCATTCAAATGTTCCAAGACACTGATCTACACGAGAAGCTGAAGGGAGAGAGATTCGATGTGCTCATCGCCGAGCCGTTCGATCCGTGTGGTCTTTGTGAGTTCTAGGCCATTTTAGGACCGAGCCATCAGAGATATCAAAAAGTTGGCAACTGCAAAATTGTAGATCAAAACTAGGACTACGAGTTTGCTGTTGACAACTTTTTGATATCTCTTATTAAACTCGAGATATAATGATTCTCCGGGATGGTTTTTTCCAAAAAAATTTTTTGGGCAAAATTTCATTTTCGAGAAAATAGTTTTATTTTATCAATATTTTTGTCGTTTTCCAAAATTGACTCATGACATTTTTAATGACAAAATTAAAAACTGAAAAAATAAAAAAAATCACAAATTTTTGGAATTTTTCAAAAAAAAATTTTTTTTTTCTGGGCAAAATTTCATTTTTGAGAAAATAATTTTTTCAACATTCCTGTCATTCTCCGAAATTAAAATTTTTGATGAAAAAAAATTAGAAACTGAACAAATAAAAAAGAATAAAAACTTGCGAATTTTTGAATTTTTCAAAAAAAAAAGTTTTTTTTTTCAGTTTCTAAAATTTTTTAAATTTTTGTTAAAAATTTCCTCAGTAATTTCTGAATAATTACAAGATTTTTAACGAAGTTAATTACTCAGAAATGAAGATCTTGGCCAATTTTTGAATTTTCCAAAAAAGAAAATTGATTGAAAAAGAACGCTGCCGGAGAAACATTATATCTCGAGATTGATAAGAGATATTGAAAAGTTCTCAACAGCAAATTTGTAGATCAAAACTAGAACTACAAGTTGGCTGTTGACAACTTTTTGGCATCTCTAATCAAACTCGAGATATAATTGATCTCTTTGGGGCGCCGCTCTTTTTGAGGAAACATATACGACATATGGTCTCTAGGCCCCTATTCCCCAAAATCCCAAACTCCAGACCTCGGCGACGTGCTCGAAATCCCGTCGACAATCGTCGCGATGGCCTCCTCGCGCATCGACCCCGTCCAATGGGCCATCGGCCAACCCAGCGCCCTCAACTTCATCCCGGGACCCGACAGCCGCTACGGAGACCAATCGACCATCTGGGACAGAGCCAACAACGTTTGGATGTTCCTGATGAGAACTCGAATGTTCCGAACGGTCTACTGGAATCTACTGGACACTTTGAGGCAAACCACCGGCAAACCCATCAGGGATATCGATGTGAGCACGTTGTACTAAAGCTTAATCATATCATTATATCTCGAGATTGATAGGAGATAACAAAACGCTGTCAACTGCAAACTTGTAGTCCTAGTTCTGATCTACAGATTTGCCGTTGACAAGTTTTTGATATTTCTTATCACTCTCGAGATATAATGATTTTCCTTCTCTCCAAAACAAAGCCCCTCTTGTTTGGATGACGGCCCGCAAGAGCTCTGTCAGAGAACCCTGATATCTGGAGATTGATGAGAGATATCAAGAAGTTGTCAACTGCAAACTTGTAGTCCTAGTTATGATCTACAAGTTTCATGTTCACAACTTTTTGATATCTCTTATCACTCTCGAGATACAATGGTCGCGGTCGCAGCCAAATTGGTGAGTTTAGGAAATCGTCGCCGACAGCGCGTACCTGTTCTTCAACTCGAACCCCTACCTCGACTTCCCCTTCCCCTCGCTCACCAAATGCGTCCCAATAGGCGGCTTCTCGATGAACATCTCCAGTTGGAAAACCACACAACTGCCCGAAAACCTCGATGGAATGCTCAACGAACGCGAGAAAACCGTCTACATCTCGTTCGGATCGGTCATTCGCTCATCGGACATGCCCCCGACCTACAAGTGGGGGACTTTTCTGGGATAGTACTCAAATATTCCTTTTTTTCAGAAATGGACTTGTCAAAGTGTTCAAGAGCCTCCCCGACGTCACATTTATATGGAAATACGAAGAAGATGACGTGGAATTGAGGGCCAGACTCCCGAAGAACGTCCACTTGGAGAAGTGGCTTCCGCAGACGGCTCTTTTGGGTAAGACCCCGTCCCCAAGTGTCTAGTAGATCAGAAATGTTCAAAAAACCAACAACGGTTCGGAGAACACGCAAACAAACAATGTTCAATGGCACACAGCAGTTTGCACATTTTAATCTTGTCGCCTGATCCTTTTCCCGTCTCTTTCACTTCTTTTCGCTCCCAGGAGTTCAAAGGCATCGTTTGTGATTGTGATTGGGATTAGGAAGGAGTACAGTGAAGTCCGGGAAGCGTTTAGAGCTCCTTCTTGGCTTTAAGGCTATGTAACGTCATCTGAAGACGCAGACATCGTTCAGATGGTTCCTAGACACCCCATAGACCCTCCTAGACACCCTTGGACCTTCCTAGACACTCCTAGACACTCTTAGACACCCTGGACACTCCTAGACACCCCTGGACGCCCCTAGACACTTCTAGATACCCCTAGACAACCATATCTATTCCTAGACACCCCTAGACACCCCTCGATACCTCTAGACACTCCTAGACACCCCTAGACACCCCTAGACATCCCTGGACACTCCTAGACACCCCTAGACACCCCTGGACCCTCCTAGACACTCCTAGACACCCCTATCTATCCCTAGACACCCCTAGATACCTCTAGACATCCCTAGACATCCCTAGACACCCCTAGATACCTCTAGACATCCCTAAACACTCCTAGACCCCCCTAGACACCCCTAGACAACCATATCTATCCTTAGACACCCCTAGACACTCCTAGACACCCCTAGATACCTCTAGACACCCTTAGACACCCCTAGACACTCTTAGACACCCCTAGACATCCCTGGACACACTTAGACCCCCCTAGACACCCCTAGACGTCCCTAGATACCTTAAGACACCCCTAGACACCCCTAGATACCTCTAGACACCCCTAGACACCCCTAGACCCTCCTAGACCTTCCTAGACACCCCCTCCTCTCATCTCCCTCTCTTTCTCCTTCCAGCCGACCCTCGCCTCTCGCTCTTCATCACGCACGGCGGTCTCGGAAGCGTCATGGAAGTCGCCTACGCGGGCATGCCCGCCATCGTCGTGCCGCTCTTCTTCGACCAGCCAATGAACGGCGAAATGCTCGCCAGACACCACGGAGCGGCAGTCTACTCGAAGTTTGATCTACACGACGGAGACAAGTTGGAGGCGGTAGTGAGGAGGATCCTCGAGAAGGAGGAGTACAGGGCGAACGCTCGACGACTCGCCGGACTCCTCGAAAAGCAGCCCATCGATCCGGTCGACCGACTCGTGAAGCACGCCGAATTCGCGGCCACCTTCCGCCGCCTGCCCTCCCTCGACCCCCACTCGCGGAAGCTCTCCTTCGTCGAATTCTTCTTTCTCGACATCTTGGCCATTTCCCTGATCGTCGTCGCCTTCCTTTGTTTTTCAATCGTCCGTCTCCTCTCGCGAATGTCTTGGTCGAAACCGAAGAGTGATTAGGGGGAGACGGTTGAGCCGAACGGCAAATAATAAATCGAGTTGGTTACTGACTTGTAAAATGTGTGTTTGTTGTCGAGAGGGAGGAAGAAAAGGGGGGAGGGAGAAGATCAAAGTATGAAGAGGAGGAGGACACGAGGTTCAGGGAAAGCGGAGGATGATGTCATTCCGGAGAATCAATATATCTCAAAACTGATAAGAGATATGAAAAAGTTGTCAACGGCAAACTTGTAGCCCTAGTTATGATCTACAAATTGTCTGTTGACAACTTTTTGATATCTCTTATCAATCTCGAGATATAGAGCAGCGTTTCGGGTGGTTCTGTGGAGCGCATTCGCATATAGCCCGGATCTGGAGAGCTTTGCCGGAGAATCATTATATCACGAGATTGATAAGAGATATCAAAAAGTTGTCAACATCAAACTTTTAGTATTAGTTGTGATCTACAAAGTTGCTGTTGAGAATTTTTTGATATCTCTTATCAATCTCGAGATATATCGATTCTCTCGGGCAGCGTTTAAAGTGAAATTCGGTATGTTTTGACGTACCAGAGCACCCTCCCCCCGAAAAGTTTGTTGATAAGTTTCCTATCAGCTTATCAGTTTGTCAAATCGATTAGGTGTCTGAGGAGGAGGAGGGGGAGGGATTAATAGAGAAACGGCTACCCACTCCACCTGGTGGGCGAATGATCAGATGATCGAGATCGAATGATAACGGTTCTGGGAACTTGTTGATTAGTGATAAGAGTTAGTGATAAGCGTAAACGTTCATTCTCAGGTTTCCGTAATCGCTCGAATAGAGCAGCACCCTATAGGTTGCGGGAAAATCATTAAATCTCGAGATTGATAAGCGATATCAAAAAGTTGTCAAAAGCAAACTTGTAGATCAGCACTAGGACTACAACTTCCCAGTTCACAACTTTTTGATATCTCTTATCAATCTCGAGATATCATGATTCTCCGGCAGCGTTTTCTATTCCAGGAAATACGGTATTCTAACCTCTCCAAATCCCAAATTGTCAAGGTCAAAGTTCCCACTGATAACGATAACATGCCTCTTGACAAGTAACCCTCCCTAACTATCAGTTATCAGTGCAATCAGCTGTTCAAGTACCCCCTCTGCGAAACAGCGAACTGTGAACAACCACCGCCAGCTGATCTCTATTGACCCACTCCTGATATCATCCTTATCACTCTCGATTACTCATATCAAATCAGTAGTCCGCCTGCAAACTAATCCTCACCCTCCTAACAGTAAAAACCACACGAAGACCATTTGTCCAAAACATTGCCTCTCTTTTCCAAAGAGAGCACTCTCGCCCCTCCCCTGCCCCCTGCCTGCCCCCCCCCCACTTCCGTACAAACTGTGTATAAATAGTGGGAAACACACGGGGTGGGGGCACAAATAATAACCTCTAACCCACTCACCTCACTTCCTTTACCTCCTCCATTACTGGACATTGTTATTTGTGTTTGGATGGGGACTGCATTCCTTCTTCTTCTTCATTCCCTCCTATTCCTATCCCTGATTGGCTTCGGAGCCGCTCAACAGGTGGATTATGACTATCCGGAAGGCTCCGGAACGTTCGGGAACACGTCGCTCTTCGACGGAATGCCGTTCGATGAGGAGATGTGCGCGGCGGAGGAGTGTCTCATCAACAAGACGTGGACGTCGGATGGTAGGTGTCTAGAGGGTGTCTAGGGGTGTCTCAGAGGGTGTCTAGGGGTGTCTGGGCCTAGCATCTGAAGATTCAAGCATCCCGGAATCCAAAGGTAAGGGTTCTAGCGACGTGTTAGACTGGGATCTAAAAATCTGAAGAATTAGAGGTGTCTAGGGGTGTCTGGGGGCATCTAGGGGTGTCTAGGGGTGTCTAGAGGTGTCTAGGAGTGTCTAGGAGTGTCTCCTCGAAGGACCGCTCTATTCGAGGAAATACAGTAATCTTCCAGAGAAATGCGCCTACATCAAATGCAACCAGGACTCGTGCGAAGGCGGCGGCTACCTCCACTGGTCGCAATTCGTCAAGTGCCAATACAACATTGGCGTCCGCGTCGTGCTCATCGTCCTCGGCATCATCTACCTCATCATCCTCTTCGTCATCATGTCCTCCATCGCCGACGACTTCTTCTGTCCGGCCATCTCGGGAATTGTGAGCCATTTGCGAATGAGCGAGTCCATCGCCGGCGTCACATTCTTGGCGTTCGGCAACGGTGCGCCCGACGTCTTCAGCTCCATCTCGTCCGTCTTGACGACTCCGAAACCCAAAGCCGACCTGGCGTTGGGCGATCTCTTCGGAACGAGCATCTTCGTGACGACTGTCGTCCTTGCTATCATTATCTTTACGAAATCTTTCCGAGTTGCGGTAAGACCACCCACCAATTGGCTCTTTTTCCTATTTTTTTTGTTGTAAATTCCAGATCATCCCCACCCTTCGAGACTTGATCTTCTACATGATCACCCTGGCGTTTATCGTTTTCTGCTTCCTCAAATTCGACAAAATCGAAGTTTGGATGCCAGCAAGTGAGTAGGACTTGAACCATCGAGCTCTCTCGTTAAACACCCGCCCGTTACCACTACACCAAAACTGCATGCCCCGTGCTTTCTCTGAAGGGCAATGATATTCCGGCGCCCTCTGCAGCGGTCATGACCAACTCCACAGTTTTCGATTTTCCAGCCTTCCTTGGAATCTACGGAGTCTATGTGATAACAGTGATATTGATAAGCATCCTGAGAGGTCGTCGGAAGAAGAGAAACCTGAAGAAGAAGGCAAAAGAGCTCGAAGAAGAGTCGCGACCCGCAAGCGCCGCATCCACTGCTCCGATCATCGGAGGAGCACTGAAACTCAAAGAGGAACGGATTTCAATGTCAGCGATGTTCCATTTTGTTATCGGTTACTCCCAATTCATTCGAAACCTCAATATCGCCAACCGGAGGAGAGCCAAGGAGCGGGATAACAATAACGAGGCGGGATATGTGAATGGGGGATTCGAGGGGGATGTGGAAGGGAAACCGGAAAGGAATATATCGATTTTTTGCAAGCAAGGTGGGTGGTTCAGACTATTTGACAGAAATTTGGGAAAAAACTTTTTTTTTCATTTTGTCGAATTTTTCGAAAAATTTCGGAATATTGTTTTCAAAAAGCTGATTATTTGATTTTGCTACTTCTTCTCCAAATTTTAAAATGTGAACTATTCGCCTATATTCATAAACAATATGAATTTTCAAAAAATTAAAAAAAAAATATTCGGACATTTTTTTTTTCGCCGCATTTTCAATGTTTGCAAAATTTTTTTTTATTTCCCGATTTTTCCTATTTTCAAAATCCCAAAAAAACCCGAACTTTGCGCGACTTTCACAAATTTGTTGAATTTTTGAAAAATCGAAAAATAATTGTTTAGAAAAAAAATTTTCGGATTTCGAAATTTTTCTGATTTTTTGATTTTGCCAGTTTCAAATTTTTCCAAATTTTTTTAAATTTTTAGATATCGAAAATCGGGCAGACAATTGGCAAATTCAAAAAATTAAAAACTTACATCAAATTTTCACGTTATCTTTTCTTCCAGACACTTTCGAAACCGACCTCGAGTTTGAAAATTCGAAAAAAAAATTTTTTGGAAAGAATTTTTCGAATTTCGAAGTTTTTCGGATTTTCTGATTTTGCGAGTTCCAAATTTTGTTTTTAATTTTCAGATTTCGAAAATCAGGCACAATTGCCAAATCAAAAAATTAAAAACTCACATCCATTTTCCACGTTCTCTTTTCTTCCAGACACCTTCGAAACCGACCTCGAGAGCATTCCAATCGAAGAAGAAGAGAGTGGTGACGAGGGAAGAGAAGAAGAGTTCGGGTATGCGCACGGAACCGTCTTCACCTCGCACGACGACCAAATGAGCATCGCCGCCACCGAAATCGAGCACATCGAAGTGACGACGTGGTGTTCGTGGGCATGGGTCTGGGATCTTCTGAATCATCTCAAGTCGTGGCCCAGTCGGGAGGAGTTCAGCGAAATGAACGTCTTCATCAAAATTGTCGCGGTGATCAAGGTAAAATAATCGAAAAATTGGCTTATCTGTCGATTTTTTTCTAGATCGTGCCCGTATTCTTCTTCAAAATGACCGTCCCATCGAACGAGATGAATTGGTCCAAACCGCTCTTCATCCTCCACTGTTTCGCCTCCATCCAATTTGCTCTTTTTGCCATTCAAAGTGAGCTTTGTTTTCCTTCTTTTTCTTCTATTCCTGCAAAAGTTGAAACTTCTGCGCCGACCGCGACGCGGCTTTTCTATCGCACCTTTCGTGGTGAGAAAACACATTTTCGGCCGCGTCGCGGTCGGCGCAGAAGTTTCAACTTTTGCAGGACGTATAATATTTTCATCACTTTCAGTCATCAACAAAAAGCCATTCGACGGGAGCCCAGGGCTGTGGATCTACGGTCTCGCGTTCTCCGCCATCCTCGCCCTCGTCGGAATGTACTTTTTGCCACTGCGAAAAGAGCAAAAGTACTACAAAGAAGTCTACTCCTACCTTGGCTTCCTCATGTCCATCGCTTGGATCTACGCGACCTCCAACGAGATCGTCGGCGTCGTCACCATGATCGGCGTGGTCACCGGGCTCTCCATGGAACTCCTCGGACTTACGATCATGGCATGGAGCAACTGCATCGGAGACATTGTCGCCGATGTCGCCGTCGTCAAGCAGGGCTTTCCGAAGATGGCGATGGCCGCAGCGATCGGCGGGCCGTTGTTCAACCTGCTCATCGGCTTCGGCCTCCCGTTCACCATTGCGGCTGCTCAAGGGAAAGAGATCGAGCTGCTCATCAACCCCGTCTACCGGCTATTGATGCTCTTCCTCGCCATCTCCCTCGTCACCACCTTCGTCGCGCTCTTCGTCCAAAAATTCACCGTCAGATGGCCACACGCCGTCGTCCTCATCTTCATCTTCGTCACCTTCCTCATCTTCATCTGCCTCGCCGAATTCAACGTTCTCGAGTGGAAGTAGACGTGGAATTGTGTTTTTCCAATATTTCACCTCCCCCCGATCATTCCGCATATTTGTCTATTCTCATTTTTCGATACGAGTACTTTTGCGCTATTTTGAACGATCCTCAACACTTTTTCACACATATTTTTTACGAAAAACCTCGACTATTTTGCATTTGTCACAAATTTTTGTTGAATTTTCTCTTTAACTTATTTGGTTGCCTCGAAAAAATACATATTTTCCCCACGAATTTTTTTATTTTACAATTAAAAAACACTTACTTTTGAGACGCTTAAGATGCTGAAATGCTGAAACGGATAAAGGTAAACACAAAAAAAATCAGATTTTAGAGAAAAAACCAGTAAATTTCGAGAAGCAGTCGCAAAATTCGAAATGAATTCTAAACGTGATTACGGTAAAATTTAAAGGCGCATCATGCAAAATGCAAAAACTTGTGCAAACACCATCACGACAACTTGCAGTAATTACATCCGATCCAACGCGCAAATTAATTTCGTGCTGTTTTTTAATCAAAATTCACCAGATTCCAACGATATTCTGATAAAAAACCAAGCAAAACACAATTCCGATCGGATTTCAGATGTTTTTACCGGAACAAAATCCAATTCACCCACTCAATTCACCTGTTATTCGGTGTCCACTCACTCATGCTTCACAATTGGTTCGAGAGAGCCGATCAGCTATTTGTCGCCTCTTATAAGATATTTTTCTTAATTTTCGGCGTTTTCGGCAACTCGTGTTTCATATTTCTAGTGTTAAAAAATTTTAAGCTACGGTCGAAGTCATGTAAGTGATTTTTTGGGGAAATTTGGATATTTTAGCTCGAAATGCTCCGTTTCGGCATTTATTGACCTTTTTACTATTTTTAAAATAGTTCCAGTTCGAATTAAAGTTCGAAAAGAGCATTTTAAGCCTACCTCCAATCGATCCAATGTCTCGTCCACAACTTTTGCCTCCTCGGCACTCTGGTCGATGTGGCTCTCGCGTTCCCCGACATTCAGCTGCCCAGAGACACGTGTTTTCCCATAATGTCCCCATTTGTCTTCGCCGAAATCGCCCAATCAGTGATAATGCTCGAATTGGTGATTGATATACTGATTATCGTCGAGTTCCCGGCGTTCTACAAACGGTTGGAAGCGCGGAAGTTCATCGGAGCAGCGATGATTGCTCCAGTGATCATCGGAAGTGTCTTTGCGATTTGGGGATTCAGTGACTTGGACGACGAAGAGATCTACTTTTGTAGTCCTACTTCTTGTAAGTTTTCTTTTTTTTTTGCGAAAAAAAATGATTTTAAATTTTTTTTTCTCTAATTTTCATTTTTTTTTCAATTTTTCCAGCACTCCACACAAACGCCAGCAAAAGTTACACCCGTTCCCTCGTTATCATCGACACCTTGACAGTATCTGTTTTCGCCACCCTTATATTGATTTTTCACCGAAAAAAGAGCAAAAACGAGCAGAACTTGGACTCGGGGAGGGTTATGAAACGCCTTCAGCTCTCCATCGTCATATTTTTGTGCTCCTGGTACGTGACAATTGTCACTTATTATGTGTGCATCGCCGCCGGAGTCGCTGGAGAAGATCTTCATTTTGTTATCAATAACTTGTCATTTTTCATCTCATTGTCCTATTCGCAGACTTTTTATGTGATTTTGTACAAATCAATGGAGTATCGGAAGGTGAGAAGTTAATTGTTTTTAATGGCAGAAATATTTAAAAACTATTTAAAATTAATTTTCGAAATTAAATTTCCAGGCATTTTTCCACCTAATTGGACGCAAAACGGCACCTGCAGCGATTTCTAAACCCAGCTCATCACCAAACGCAATGACACACGCTACGATTCTTATTTAAATTTTTAGTCGATACTTTTTGAATATTTTAATTTTTTTTACAATTTTTTTTTTCAAAAAAAGTGAAATACTTACTTTTTATTGTTGCTGTGTACCTGAAAATTGTTTGAAACACGAAAAACTTACAGATTTCTTTTGAAAATGGTCAAATTCTTAAGAGATTCGAAACAAATTTGCTTGTGATTACGGTAGACATTAAAGGCGCAGCACGCAAATTGCAGAAACTTGTGTGAACACCAACACGACAAACTACACTTTTTACAGTAGACCTGACGACAAATTGGTTTTGAAATGGTTTTCAATCAAAAAACATGCAAAAAGCACATTTTTTGTGACAAAACTGGACTCCAATAATTTAAAAATCCAAATTAACAAGAAAATCATCGGATATTTTCCAGTACATGTGACTCAGTGAAATTCTCGAAATTCCCACTCTCACACACTTTTCTCGTCCTTCTGATCTCTAATCTCGTCGTTTCGCTTGTCTGGCACGCGCAGTGTCTAATGAATCTCCCCGTTTTCTCCCACATCATCTACGAATTTCAACTAAGAAATGTACGGAATGTTCGGCAGAGCCAACCAACTTTTCATCGTCGCCTACAAGATTTTCTTCTTTATTTTCGGCATTTTCGGCAATTCTTGTTTCATATTGCTCGTCATTAAACACCCGAAACTGCGGTCAAAGTCGTGTAAGTTTTGGGGGGTTTTCAGGAAAAGTGATCTACCTCGGCTTCTCAAAATGCATGGTTTGAGCTCATCTTTGGACTGGAACTGGTGCTTCGGGAGTTTCAGAATGCTACGGCTTCTGGAACTACTGAGAAACACTGAAACTTCCAGAAGCCAAATTTCAGCCAATTTTTTATTATTTGAACTATTTTTCAGCGATCCTCCAAGCCACCCAATGCTTCTCCCACATAATGTGCCTAATTGGTACCCAAGTAGACACTATTTTGACTATCCTCGACATTCAATTGCCACGTTTCGAATGCTACCCACTCGTCTCGGGATACGTGTTCTTCGAGACGGCCCAAGCGGTGATTATGCTCATGTTAGTGATCGATATCCTATTTATAGTCAAAGCGCCGAAATTGTAAGCTTTCGAGCGATTTGGGAAGTGCGCTCCAATGCGAAATCCTTTCCAGCTACCACCACTTCTCAACTCCTAAATTCATACTCCTTATGCTCCTCCCGGCGGCTCTCTACGGCCTCGTTTTCTTCGTTTGGGGCTTTTTGGGCATGGACGATGAAATTGTCATCTTTTGCAACCCGCCACTTGGACTATTCTTGGAAGCTAGCAATTGGTTCGGCAGAAGTATACTTTTCATCAATCTTTGCACTTTATTGATTTTTTTGGTTTTAATACGAATTTTTCATCAGAAAGGTACGAAAAAGCCGTTTTCGTTTAGAGTAAAACGAATTTTTCAACCAGGAAGAACCCAACAAGACTACTCTGTCAAAGTAATGCGTCGGCTGCAACTCTCTGTCGTGATATTTTTGTGCTCTTGGTTCATCAGCCAATCGGCCGCTTCTTTCTTTATTGCGACCGGTGTTAAAGGCGAAACTGTCAACTTTTTGGTGGCTAATGTGGTGAGGAACATGGAAAACTACGGAAAATTGAGATTTTCTCGTTAAAAATTTAAAAAAATTGAATTAAAAGTCACGCAGCGTGTGAATTGAAAAAATTGTGTAACCACCACTACGACAAGTCACACTGTAAACCTAACACTTGACGCGCAAACTATTTCTCTTGATTTTTCAATCCAAATTTCGTCTTTTTCAGTCCTTCTTCGTTCTCCTCGCATTCTCCCAATCATTCTACGTGATAATCTGGCGATCCCAAGAATACCGACAGCATTTTTTTGCTCTTTGGTGCTCGAAACTCGGCTCCTCACGAGACGCCACCGCCATCGGGTCGACTAATAAGGGCGTCACGTCGAAAATGATGTTCTGATGAGTTCTATGAATTTTTCTGTCTATTTTTTTCCTTTTTAGTGTGAAAAGAGTAAGAAATACGTACAAATGATGTTCTTTCCGCTTCGGTTAGGGCTCTGTGAGCCGGAAAGGTGCGTCAGAGTCTGATCAGGAGGTATCAAATGATAAGAGATCGAAAGAGCTGAAAATGTGATTTTAAAAAGAGCCCTCTTTTTGAGGAATGTCTTACCATCAATTTTCAAAGTTAAAAACGTTTTTTTTTCGTTTTTTTCCCAGAATCCGATAAAATAAACTTCAATTTGCGGAACAAATCGATAAATCCCCATAAAGTCCCTTAAAAATTCATTCTACACTATCAAAATTACAAAGTGTTACAATATGGTACAAGAATTGAACGAAAAATCACAAAGTTAAGCAGTGGAACCTGGAAAAGGCAAGAGGAAGAAGAAACTTATCAAAACGTGCACTAGAATATTTTTGTAAAAACTGAGAAAACAATCGAATTATTCGCTCTTCTTGGCGTCCTTCTGCTGTGGTGGAATGTTGAAAATGGGGACGGTCCAGGTGAGCGGTGGGTAGAAGAAGTAGAGCGCCAGAGTGGCGACGTTCACGAGAAGTCCGGCGGCGTTGGAGATCTGGAATATTATTTATGAATTGAATTTTTTCAAACGATTTTTTTTGGAAAATCCTGAAAACTTCAATTATTTGAAAATTTTAAAAAAGATCGAAATTTTTTTTTCTGCATTTTGATTTTTTTTTGAATCGATAATATCTCATAATTTAAATTTTTTCTCGGGTGTTCGGAAATTTAAAAAAAATGAAAATGCGGAAATTTTTTTTTCTCGATTTTTTTAATTTTCAAAAAAATGAAATTTTCAGGATTTTTCTAAAAATGAAGAAAATATTTCACACGAATGCTCTCGGCGCGTTTGAAAAAAATTGAGGATTTTTCGGAGCGATTTTTTTTGCGCTCTCCAATTTTCTCAAATTCTCACCGCAATGAATTGATTTCCGTGAAGGATTCCGAAGAGGAGCCACTGAGCAATCAGGGTGAAAATGGCGAACTGGAAACCGGCCGGGATGTACTCGGTGGTGCCCATCGAAATAGCGCGCTTCTGAAAAAAACAGCCGTTCCGGAAGGGAATTCCGGAAAAAAATTCTCACAATCTCGTAGAGTCCTCCGGCCAAACTGAAAATCTGCGCTCCGGCGGCCATCGAGCCCATCGCGTCGTTGATCTTGTCGGCGTCATGAGTGTCGACGTAGGCGAACGCGATTTTGATGGCGAGAAGGGCGGCGATGATCTGGCCGATGAGGTACTTCTGGAAAAATCGATATTTCTTAATTTCCCGTGTTTTTAGTGCAAAACTGTACAATACCGACAGAGATTTCGAATTTTCGATTTTAATCGCTCTCTTATCAATTCTGTACCCAAATCACAAGACACAAGACACAAAACACTTACCCTCTTCGGTTGATAATAGGCGAACGCGGAGACGTAGAAGGCGAAGAAGACGAGATTGACCGAGTTGATGATGATGTTCGTCTGGTCGTTCGTCATAAACCCGTGACGCAGCCAGAACGATTGACTGAAATATTTAAATATTTCCGGAAACGTTCCGGCGGTGACTCACACAAGCATTGGCAGCACGAAATTGACGGAGCTGAATCCGTCGGCAGTGCCTCTTTTCCGCCAATCCAACACCATGAACATTGGCAGGAATGTGAAGGCGATGGAGAAAAGTCCAAGCCAGACGGTGAAGATTTCAAGGAACATTCTGGAATAATTTAAAGTTTAGAAGAGAAAGACGGAACGATTTGGCGAAAAATCAGAAAGAAAGATGGGGAGAAAAAGAAGATAATTCAATTAGTCGAACTTTTTTTTTCTAATTTGTACCCTATAAATACCACGTCTTCTCAATCTATGTACGACTAATTTGAGAAGACAGGAGTTTTATGGGGCAAGAAAAATAGAGAAAAATAGGATTTTTCGAAATTCCGGTTGGAAATCGGATAGAGAAAAGGAAAAAACTGAAAAAAAAATCAAGATTTTTTAGAAAATACGGCTCTGAAGGAATGAAAAATTGAAATGAACAAAAAGAGAAAAAAAATAGAATTTTTTTCGATTTTTCGAAATTTCGAAAAAATAATTTTTTTTTAAAATTTCAATTTGAAAAATGCATGAAAAATTCGGAAATGCTTGAAAAATGATTAAAAAACGATAATCTTCCTTATTTTGAGAATTGAAATTCGCGAAAAAAAATTTAAAAAAAATGAAAAAAAAATTTTAATTTTTTTTCGAAAAATTTTTCAAAAAATTTCGACAACTGACAAACTGATCTTTTTTTTTAGTAGCAGTATAATCAGATTCAGTACTAGATTGTTTAAAATCACAAAAAACCGTGCCCTTATCACTATTCCAACCACAAAAAATCAACACTTTTTCCGGCGAAACTCCAAATTTATACCTACACTGTGACACTGATGTGCACGAAAACACACTGAAAAGTCACAAAATGATGAGAATTGGCGACGAATGAAACGTCGACTAACCGACACAAAAAACCGACAATTGCCGTGTGGAATTTGTAGTTTGTAGCCTCTCGGCACGTTATATTTTGTGTTGGTGGATGAGAGGAAGAGGTGATGATCACTCGTTAATCAATAAGCATATCAAATGATAGGGAACGTATTGGAGGCGAGGGATATCAGAATATGTGTCAATATTTGACACCAAACAGTTCAAATGGACTCTTTTCGGTGCAACGTATACGTTTCCTTCGGCGTCGTTTTATATACGAAAACTTTGGTATTGCACAACATTGGACACTTTGTGACAACGCTCTTATCACAATTGATCATGCTTCGTTGAGTTTTGATCGAAGAAATCGGGAGGAAACGCGGAAAAAATGACGAGAAAAGGACGTTTTCAACACAATGTTTTCCTCGGCGCCGACGAGAGAGTGTGTCGGCGGCGGAGAGTGCAGACGACGAGAGGAGCAGACAGACGGCGCGAGAGTGCGGCTCCGAACCAATGTTTTTCAGTGTTTTTGAGGGGAAATTGATCGAGGAAGTGATAAAGTGATAAGGGATTATTGATTTAGATAGAGATTATTGGGGTTTTAAACAAATTTTAGAATTTTTCGGGTATTTTTTGAAATTCCGCGAAATTCCGCCAATTTTTAAGATTTTTACCATTTTCGTTAGAGTGCGGCTCCGAACTAATGTTTTTCAGTGTTTTTGAGGAGAAATTGACCGGGGAAGTGATAAAATGATAAGGGATTATTGGGGTTTTAAACAAATTTTAGAATTTTTCGGGTATTTTTTGAAATTCCGCGATTTTTTTTTAGATTTTTACCATTTTCGTTAGTTTTGTCATTATTTTTAGCTATTTTTAAATGAAAAATGAATAATTTCCAAGAAAAAAAAATAGAAAAATTAGTTTTTCGCAAAATTTGGATAAAATGAGAAAAAAAGAATGACAACACGAGAAATGCGCCAAGCTCGAGAAAGGCGTCAACGAAAGCGAGAGAGTGAGAGAGGAGAAGAGACGCAGACATTTGAGAATTTTTTTTCTCAATTTTTGCGTTTTTTGTCGGGTTTTTCGGCTTTTTCGGAATGTAATTTTTGCAATTCGCAACCGCGACGCGACCGCAACGCTTCGCTAAAAAAATTTATCAAAAAATCACTCGAAAAACTCCCAGAAAAGGGCCGATGAATCATAAGAAACAAGAAAACAATGGAAGAAAAAAACAAAATGTCCTTGTTTCCTGCACGTACACTTTCCCAGTTTCCCCCCTATAAAAGGCTTTTCGAACGATGCTGAAATTCTGGTGAAAATGCTGAAAACTCTCCTCCCCGTCACGATTCTCTTCGCGATTTCCCTCGGCCACGGTCCGTCGTGCTACATGGGAGTCGCTCCGGGAACATCTGTCAACTGCAACATCGCTCCATCGCAGAGGGTGAATATTTTTACAATTTGCCTCTGATTTTCAGTTGCCAGCTCTTTTTTCAGTACCATTTCGATCCGAACCTCAACGAGTGCCACGCGTTCCAATTCAACGGATGTGGAGGCAACGCGAACAACTACGTGACGCCGGCGGCGTGTGTCGACAACTGCGTTGGCGATTGGAGTGAGTTTTTGCCACCGGGCGACCTCGAACCGGCGACGCCCAAAACGAGAGACGCGCGCGTAACCCGCTACGCCACACACTGCACTGCGCACTCTCGCTCTAGCCGCGGTGATAACCTCGATGTTGCAGGAAAATACTTCCAATGCTCGCTGGGCAAGAAGCCGATCTTCAACTCGAACGGGAGCCCCCAATGTCCAGTGTCGGAGACGGGCGACGGGTGTGACAACTCGGACGCCATCTGCGTCAACTTCTACACGATGGGCCTCTGCTGCAACCGAACCGTCGAAACCGGACTGGAGGCAGACAAGAGTGCCACGTGTCCGTCGGGACAACCACGCTATCAGCTGGACGGCGTATCAGTGATAGCGAAGATTTGCGACGATTTGAAGTGTCCAGTAGGATTCTCGTGTGAGAAGGGCAACTTTTTCGCGTATTGCTGTCGAAATTAATTTTCGGAAAAAATTTTTTTTTTCCAATTTTCAATCAATAAATTCACACTTTATTGTTGTCGATCATTTAATCAGTTCAATCTCGCAACAGAATGCATAGAAATTGCCCATTTCGCACTGATAACCACTCGGACAGAACGTCGGCGAGCCGGAGCACGATTTGCCGAGCAGGACGTGCGGATGGCCGCCGTCGTTGAGCAGGTACTTTGGTTTTCCGTTCGGACACGTCTTCGAGTGGTCGCGGTGCACCTTTTCTGCAGGAAAACCGAGTTGGAAGTGCGCTCTAATGAGAATTTTCGATTTTGATGCGGAGCGGTCGCGTTGCGGCCAGGTCTTACCGGAAGTGCGCTCCATTGATAATTCGCTTATTTCGATGCTTTGCGCAGCCTTTTTACCTATTTTTCACAAATTCCATGCTTTGCGGGTCATTTTTACCTAGCGGTAATTTTTACCTACCGTAATCTCGAAATTGATAGGAGATATCAAAAAGTGGCCAACTGGAAACTTGTAGATCAAAACTAGAACTACAAGTTTCCAGTTGACAACTTTTTGATATCTCTTATCAATCTCTGGATATCAGGATTCTCCGGTAGTGTTTCGCTGCGTTGCGGTCGCGTCGCGGTCGGATCATATTGGAAGTGTAGTGGAAGTGCGCCCCAATGACAATTGCTATAACAATTTCAATGGCTACTGGTCAGAAAGCGCGCTCTACTGAACTTTCTAGATTTCGTCGCAGCAACACCAGAAAGCGCGCTCTATTGAGAATCTATGTTTCATCGCGGTTACACTCTCCCAGAAAGCACGCTCTATTGAGAACCCACCTTTACTATCCTTGGAGCAGCAAACACCTTCACCATGTGCGCCCAAATGACAAAACGATCCGTCGTCGTCGCACTTTGGTCCATCCGTTGCGCACCTCGTCCCACCCTCCTCATTCCGCGTCATGGCCGTATTCGCCGCACACCCCAACCGATCCTGCGGCACACAACGCTGACGACACTCGCGCAACGTCTCGAAATTGTTCTCGTTGCCACCGCAGCCGGTGTAGGCGAACGCCAGACACCTTTCGGTGAGCGGGTCGAGGTGGAAGCGCGTGCTTGGGGCGTTGGTGGGGCACGGCGAAGAGCCGTGAGCGAGAGGCGCCGAGCACACGTCGTCGGCGGAGATGGAGGGGAGAAGGAGGAGGAGGAGCAGGGGGAACATCTCTCTTTGGGGAGAGGAAGAATTGAAAAGGCAGGGAAATGGCGCGGGAAAATAGGGGAAGCATTGCTTCTCTCGCTCGCTTTACGATATGGGAAACACGCGAAATTTGCGTTTATTTTCATGGGAACCCTTACTGTTCCGATGGTTTTTGTTGTTCTAGATGGCCTAGGGGAAAGTTCGGCCACGACGTATCCATTCCCAATTTTTGGATTTTTTCGATGAAATTCGCGTTCCGCTGGTTTTTACTGTTCAAGAATTCCCAAATTTTGGAATTTTTCCCACGAAGGGACGTGTTGGACACGTCCACGTCCGGGTGACCCCACCCGGACGTGGAATCGGAACAACTGGGTATATAAGCCCCAATAGAACTCGATATCAGGCACAATCAACAACGATCAGGCACGTCGGCGACTGGTGGTCGGATCCTGGAGGAGTGCAACTGATCGTGTGAGCCGAGAGAAGGACCAGAATCCTCGGGGCATGAAGCAGAAGTACATGGGCTTGTTGGAGCAGCTGGGCTGACATCTTCGCCAGCCACTGGGACACCTTCGCCATTGCGACAACGTCATCAGCGACGACGTCATCAGCGACGACGTCACCAGCGACGACGTCACCATCGGCACATCATCGCCACAGCAACAACGTCACCACTGACACCCCGGGACAACTATGCCATGCAAAAATTGCTTGCAATCGAAAAATCAATAATCGCGTCGACGGACATCTTTTCGTTTTGACGGGATGGTGCTGGCCGGAATTGGGCAAACACAAAATTGATGCTTTCGGAATGGCAAAAACCTCCTGAAAATTTGAAGAAAAATGGGATATTGGACAATTCATTTCACACGAACACACACGTTTTGTAATGAAACTGACGCACATTGCACATTTGAAAATTGGCATTTTAATTATGTATATAATTATGCATTTTAAAATTGCCGCACAATTTACGCACAACAATAGGCGAAATAGTTGCCCTGTTGGCAGTTGGTGCCGCTCGGACAGAACGTCGAATCGCACGATTTGCCGAACAGCGGAATGCTCACACCGCCAATGTCGATCTGGTGCTTGAGTTTTCCGCCCGGTCCGCACTCTTTCTCGTAGTCCGCGTTCACTTTGTCTGTAAGATTATGCTAGTTGAGGTGACAAAGAGAAAGGGAGCCGCGACGCGACCGCAACGCGGCTGATATGCATTTTTACTGTTTTCGGTGTATTTTTGGCGAATTTTTCAAATCTATTTTCTGTAATGAGGAAAAAATCGTTGCCACGTGGTTCTGCCTAAGTTTTGAGCACTTGGAACCGCGACGCGACCGCAACGCAGTCGTTTTCAAGCGATTTCGCAATTTGTAACTGATTTTATGGGTTTTTATTCATTTTCTGGGCAATTTAGCCACAATTTGCATGGAATATGATTGCTTTTCAGCTAAAAAGCGCTTTTGCCAACTTTCGAGACATGGAGACCGCGACGCGACCGCAGCGCAGCCGTTTTTGGCCGATTTCGCAATTGTTCAGCTTACAATATTGTTTTGGCTCATTTTCTATGAAAACTAAGGATATTTTGCAAAAAAACCAGTTGCTTTTCGATCACAAAACGTTTCTTTTCTTAAATTTCAAAAATAGAAACCGCGACGCGACCGCAGCGCGACAGTTTTCGATTGACTTTCCAATTTCAAGTTTGCAACGTGGTTTCAATGTGTTTTGAGAGTTTTTCTCGAGAAAAATCGTTTCTGTTCGATGACGGCGCGCTGTTTTCAAAATTCGAAAGAAATTGGAACCGCGACGCAACCGCAGCGCAGCCGAACAATTGAAATTGGCGTTTTTGCCGTGTAAATCATCGTGTTTTAGAAGCTAATTCTTGGGGAATTTGGTGAAATTGAAGCGGTTTTGTGGGAAATTGCGAAAATGTCACGAAATACACCGTGGCGCAACTCGGCAGCTCGGGCGCGTTGCGGTCGCGTCGCGGCTCCGCCACGTTCTTCAAACAGTTACTAGTAAAATGAGAATACCTCGAATAGAAGCACTGCAGCAAATGCCCGTAAACGGTCCATTGAGACAGAAGGTGTCGGGCGAGTCGCACTTCAACTGCTCATACCCTCCGCAATGCGATTTTCCGTTGCGACTGGCGACCGATTCACTGCCCCCCGGGCACGTGAAATAGTCCATTGGGAAGCAGTAGCTCTGGCACTCCTGATAGGTCTTGAAGTTGTTCGCATTCCCACCGCACCCCGAGTACTTGAACGCCAAACACCTCTTGGTGGCGGTGTCGAGGTGGAACTGTAAAATGGCAATATTTTCTGTTTGTGTTTGGGAGGGAAGTGCGCTCTATTGAAAAAATTAGAAAGCAAATTGATTTTTGAATCCAAAACCTCAATGCCGTTATTCCTCGAGTAGAGCGGCATGCTGCCGGAGATCCATTATATCTCGAGATTGATAAGAGATATCAAAAAGTTGTCAACAGCAAATTTGTAGCCCTAGTTGTGATCTACAACTTTGCAGTTGACAACTTTTCGATATCTTATATCAATCTCGAGATATAATGACATTTCGGCAGCGTTTCTCAATAGAGCGCACTTTCCTCTAAAACTATCCAGCTCACCCGAACCGAAGACGCATTGGAGCACTGTTGCAGTCCGTGATGTAGTGGTTGTTCGCACTCGGCGCGGAATTGTCCGGAAACGCCGAGAACGGCGAGTATCGCCAGTGGCAAGACGTATTTCAACATTTGGAGGAACCCTGGGAGGTGATAAGTGATAAGGAATGATAAGGACTGATTAAGAGATATGAAAGATGGATTGAACATCATGAGAATAGCCGGAAATAGAAAATCGAGATACATATCTTTATTAGCTGCGGGTCACCGGAAGATTATTAAGAAATGGCAAGTGCGCTCTATTGAGAATGTGCCCTTTGCAATAGAGCGCGCTTAAGAATGGGGTGGAGGGGCGCTCCAATGAGAAAATAGGTGTTAGAGGGAGCATCCTCAATTGAGCGCACTTACTGTATGGCCGGGGAAAAGTAATTTGCTTATCAGTCTTATCATATCACTTGGCTCCACAGCAGTACGCATAAAAGTTGCCCTGATGGCAAGTGGTGCCTTTCGGACAGAAATCCGAAGCGCACGTCTTGCCGAGGAGGGTCACTTGGAAGGTTCCCGTCGACGTCACCGCCTTCTTTTGTCCCGGCCCGCAACCTTCGGTGCCGTTTTGGTCGGCGTTCACGCCATCTGAAACTAGTGGATTTAAAGGACCGGTAGAGGTACGGTAGATAGGTATACTGTAGATAGGGATACTGTAGATAGGGATACTGTAGGGCTAAGGAATACGGTAGCTGGGGATACTGTAGGTAGGTATATTGTAGATAGGGATGCTGTATGCACGTATGCTTTTCGGCTAACGAATACGATAGCTGGGTTACTGTAGATATGGCTACTGTAAGATTGACAGAACCAGTAAAGCTACTGGATGACTAGATTGTAGGTACGGTAGATATCAATACTGTAGGTAGCTATACTGGCTAACGAGTATGGTAGCTGGGAATACTGTAGATAGGGGTACTGCAGGATTGACAGAAAGAATGGAGCGACAGGATGACTAGAGGGTAAGTGCGCTCCGAGGTACGGTAACTGGGGATACTGTAGTGCTAAGGAGTACGGTAGCTAGGGATACTGTACGGCTAAGGAGTACGGTAGCTAGGAATACTTAAGGTAGGTAAACTGTCGGGCTAAGCAGTACGGTCGCTGAGGATACTGTAGATAAGTTACTGTAGATAAGCAAAAACCGTAATTCCCACGGATAGAGTGGCACCCCAAGACGGATCATTATATCTGGAGATTGATAAGAGATATCAAAAAATTTTCAACAGCAAACTTGTAGATCGAAACTAGGACTGCAAGTTTGCTGTTGACAACATTTTGATATCTCTTATCAATCTCGAGATATAATGATTCCTCGAGGCAGTGTTTGGGCCGATGAACACCTACACTTTGCGAAATTTGCTCTCTTATATAACCGCCTCCGGTTGATTTTGATGTTTGCTGTCTTGTTTTTTTCCGGAACCCGTGTGTGCATGTGTGTTGTTGTTTTTCGAACTCGAACAACTGCACAAATTCGTGACTTTTCGTGTTTTGGCATGGAATACAACCGAATCAACCGATTATATATGTGAGAGTGGAACCATCAGCATACTACATACATAGAGAGAGAAAAAGGCTGGTTTTTGACGTACTTTGACCTCGGGGAGAGGGGGACATGGCTGCGGATTGGAGCCAGAAGGGTCCCTAGACACTATGAAAGTCTTTGAGCCGAGTTGGAGCTTCCAAAAGCTCTCTGGGCTCATTGGAGCCCGTTAGACCCTCTGCGAAGCTTCCAAGAGTTCTAAAGAGCTCCGAGAGCTCAAAAGCACCTAGATCATGATTCCTACCGTATCTAGAGCTCAGCTGGACTCTCTGAGCCCTATGGGAGCTCGTCAGGCAAGAACATGGAGCCAAGAACATATCATGTAGCCTATGAAACCACTCTAACCCACCTGAGCTCTCAGGAGAGCTCATCTAGACTCTTCATGAACTATGGGATCTTAGAAGCTCCCCAGAGCTTCTTGGAGCCTTCTAGCGCCTCTTAGAGCCCACCTGACAAGCTGTGAGCCCACTAGAGCTCGTGGAGTCTTCCAAAACTCACCTCTAGCTGCAATCGCGCAGCACTGTCCGAAGAAGGCGCCCATCGCGCAGTAGGCCCTCTTGTCGGTGCACTCTGGATTGTCCTGCAACTCTCCGCAAATCGTCGAGTTGTCCGTGTTGCGGACGCGCTCCGTCGCCGCCGGGCATCCCGAGTAGTCGGCTGCAATCGAATGGAATGACTGGAGCCAGTTGGAAAACTGGGAGGGGGGGGGGGGGAATGGGGTTGTTTACATCGGAAGAGAAAGGGGGATGGGGTTTTTTCGTTGGGTAAGTGCTCTCCACTTTATTATCAGTGTAAACCACCTCATAATGCTCCCGCGTGTCATGGCTCATGAGTCATGGAACTGAGGAATGTTGGTCCGTAGAACCTCTAACTTCCAGAAGACGTGGACCTTCTGAATCTTCAGATATCCATCTGATGTTTCGGCACAATGTTCTCAGACCCTCTAACTGTTTCCAGTCCAAAGATGAGCTTATTAGACGCATTTGGAGCCGAGATATGCTCATTTGAGATTGGAACAGTGTAGATTGGCTCAAAATGCTCCGTCTGACTCATCGTCAAGGTTACAGTCAATTTCCAGAAGCCGTGGTGACTTCAGAATCTCAGATATCACTCTGAAACTGTCAGGGAGTATTACCAGACCCTTAAACTATTCCCAGCCCAAAGATGAGCTCATGAGAAGTATTTAGAGCGGAGATATGCAAAGTTGAACAGAAGGCAACTTTGAGAAGAAGTGTTTGGCTCCAGCAGTTCCCTGGAGTTCCCTGGAGCTCGAGGAGCTCCAGCAGCTCCAAAATGAGCCCAAAATGTGACTCACCGGCAAAACATCCCGTGCACGCGCCATACGACGGGAAGTTGTTCGCATTTCCGCCGCAACCCGAGTAGTTGAATGCCAAACATTGCTCGGTGGCGGCGTCCATGTAGAACTGCCAAATGTGTGTTTATTTGCCATCTCATTCCATTCTCCCCAAAAAAAGTTGTCACTTACCCGCACCGACGAACTATTCGTGCACTTTTGAACTCCGTGATGTAGCGGCAGTTGGCAGTGCGGCAGGAGGTAGCCTTTTAGGCCTGGAATGGGAACGATTGATTTGTGATAAGCCGGGGGGAAAACCTTTGGGTTTCAATGCCCTTGGGGACTCTTTGGAACCCTCACTGTTAATCAGATAAGTATCATGGTGATTACGATGGAATAGAAAGAAAATGGTACCTAGGACGACGGACACGGACGCCACGAAGATGAGCGACGTTCGGAGCCACATGTCGTTGATCTTCCGAGCTCTCTCTCTCTCTCTGTTTTCTGAGTGCCCCCTCTGTAATTAGAGAGGCATTTGGAATGGGGGGAGGGGGAGGAGGGACTACATAGTGGTGTGGGGGGATGTGGAGAAGATGGCATTTTTGGATGAAGGTTAGATGGACGGGTGATAAGAGGGATGGAGGATGACAGGGAATGATAGAGGATGACGGGGTGAGGGGGAAAGAGAAGGAAGAAGGAAGGATGAGAATGACAGAGGATGACAGAGGACAGGAGGGAGAGGAGGAAGGATGAAAAAAAGAGGAAAAGGGAGATCGGATGCCATCTCGAGGGGAGCTCTGCCGGCGAACCATTTTATCTTGAGATTGATAAGTGATAGCAAAAAGTTGTCAACTGGAAACTTGTAGTCCTAGTTATGATCTACAAGTTTTCAGTTGAAAATTTTTTGATATCTCTTATCAATCTCGAGATATAATGGTTCGCCGGCAGCGTTTGAGATACCGCTTTATTACCGTTTTTCCTAGAAAGTCTCAAACGCTGCCGGAGAGGCATTTTATCTTGAGATTGATAAGAGATATCAAAAAATTGTCAACTGGAAACTTATAGTTCTAGTCATGATCTACAAATTTGCTATTGACAACTTTTTGATATCTCTTATCAATCTCAAGATATAATGGTTTTCCAGCAGAGCTCCCATCGGTTGTGGGGAAACGGATATTAAAAGAGGATGAGAACAACTAACAGAAGACAGAATACCAGACAGGCGAGTGGAATGACCAAGAAACACAAAAAAGGGCGAACGCGCCCCAACCGCGCCCTTCTCTCCACTCATCAAGACAACAACACGCATTTTTGATTACTTCATTCCCATTTTGCAATCCAATTCAATAAATCATTCTTATTTCATATCATGATAACAATACGATGTTTGATGGTGTCTTTTTCATAAAACGAAAAATGTTTCAGATTAATATTATTATGAAGGTGGGGGGGGGTGTCAAACAGGTAGGGTACCAGCGGCGACGTCCACTTGACGACGATCGACGTACGGCGGCGGGGCCAAGTAGCTGAGCGGCGGGGCTGTAAAATTCGGATGGGAGGTGATGGAGAGAGAGAAGAGACGCAGAGAGACAAAGAGTCTCTCGGAAGAGAGAGAGATTGGGGTGTGATATTGAACAGTTGGTTAGGCTGCTTCTTCATTCTGATCTCTTCCTCTTGATGTTTTAGTGTTTTAGTATAGGTTTCGCGGGACGTTTCTTCGTGGTTTTTGAGAAAGAGGGGAATGAGGAAGTGGGAAAAAAGTTCAGTTCCGGGTTGGTGTTTATCTGGCTTTCTTCAGGAAGAGCGACACTTTTTGATCTCTTCTCTAATTGGTTTCCAACAACGCTGCCGGAAAATCAATATATCTCGAGATTGATAAGCGATATCAAAAAGTTGTCAACTGCAAATTTGTAGTCCTAGTTATGATCTACAAGTTTACAGTTGATAGCATTTTGATATCTCTTATCAATCTCGAGATATCAGGGTTCTCCGGCAGCGTATTGGGTGCCGCTCTATTCAAGGAAATACGGCGTTGCAGTTGCGTTGCGGTTGCGTTGCGGTTGCGTTGCGGTTGCGTTGCGGTTGCGTTGCGGTTGCGTTGCGGTCAGTTGCGAGAGAATGATAACCGCGACGCAACCGCAACGCAGTGCACTTTACAACTATCATGATTTGCAAAGCGCTTGCAAAACGGTCGCGTTGCGGTCGCGTCGCGGTCAGCGGCCCGGGATGCTAACAATGTGGATTTGAGGGTTGCGGCGTGGTTGCGGCGCGGTTTCGTGGAAGGTATAACCGCGACGCGACCGCAACGCATCCCATTCTCTTTGCTCACCTTTCAACTCATCGCCTCCTTCCTCCTCCTCCTCCGCCCTCCGATTCGCACTCCTTCCTCCTCTCCGTCCTCCATCGCCATTCCGATTTCTGATCCTTCCAGCACCATGCCTCACAACATCGCGAAGGGTTCCAGAGCGCAGAATAATCGGAGAGTTCCGTCCACAGTCGAGAGCGACGATTGCGGCGAAGAGGAGAGTGAGGATGACGAGAATCACGGCGAGAACGAGCAGTTGGGTCTCGCCTCGCGTCCACACGTCTGGAATAGAGTGAGAAGCTTATCAGAGGTGATAAGAAAGTTCTGATAACTAGATGATAGTCTAGACATGCTTATTTGGAAGTTTCAGAAGGCTAGAGCGGCTCTGCCGTATAATCATTATATCTCGAGAGTGATAAGAGATATCGAAAAGTTGTCAACAGCAAATTTGTAGATCAAGACTAGGACTACAAGTTTCCAGTTAACAACATTCTGATATCTCTTATCAATCTCGAGATATAACCCACCATAACCATCGCCAATATGATCCAAATTGAACGGGTCCGGCGGCGGTGGAAGCGGCGGCGTCGCGCCACCACCTCCACCATCGGTCACATCGTGAAGTTTCGCGTAGAACGTAGCGTAGAGCATGCCTCGCTTCGAGCGCCGAGAATGGTAAGATAGCGGCGCGGAGGAGAAGGACATTGTTTTGGCGTCAACCCGATGTGTTTTGATATGGAGAGAAGAGAGGGAGAGGCGAGCGGAGGGAGAGAGAGAGAGGAAACAATGTGATAATGGTTTTGATATTCAACTCGCTCTCTCTCTCCCTCCCTCTCTCTCTCCCTTCCCCCCTTCATCGATTATTATTATTTCCATTCCGTTTGGCGTGCGGGGGGCACGCAAACGGCCCGATTTCCGCGCTATTTTTTATGGGAAATGTGGAGCGGAGGCCGCTGTTTCTCTTTTCCCGTAGAAAACAGTAACTTTATACGGGAGAGAATATCTCGGCTCTAAGTTCTTCAAATGAGCTCATCTCTGGACTGGGAATAGTTGAGGGGGTTGGGAAGACACTTTGAGAGTTTCAGAGGGATATCTGAAAATCTGGAAGTAGACGGGTGGTTGATATTCGGTGATAGGAATCTAGTGTTCCAGACCATACGTTCCAGACATTCTAGACTCTTTCATTTTCCAGATATCACTCTGAAACTCTCCAGGTATGTTTCCAGCCATCTCAACTCCTCTCAGTTCAAAAATGAGCTCAATCGGAGCATTTAGAGCCGAGATATGATAATTTGAAAAATGCCCAGTTTAGATGAAAGTCCTAGAAGACGTGAGCCCTTCAGAATCTCAGATATCACTCTGAACCTTTCAGAGAGTATTTTCAGACCATTTAACTATTCTCCGTTCAAAAATGAGCTCAGTCGGAGCATTTAGAGCAGAGAAAAGGCCCTGAAGCCGATACTATCGAAATTGGCTCAAATGCTCTGTCGGAGAACCCTGATATCTCGAGATTGATAAGAGATATCAAAAAGTTGTTAACTGCAATATTGTAGATCACAACTAGGACTACAAATTTGCAGTTGAAAACTTTTTGATATCTTTTATCAATCTCGAGATATAATGATTCGATGGCATCCGATACAGAACGGCTCTAAAAAAAGAACATCAGACATCCATTCTCTTCACATAAACACAGTAATCGAGTTATCAATCGTCGACCGACACGTGGGGCACTCGCGAAAGTCGCTCGAGTCGAAGCACGCCGAGCACGTGATCAAGTGACGGCACGGCATGAAGACGATCGACGGCTTCGTCGCCAAACATATGCAACACTCGGCGACCAATTTGTCCTGCAGCCGCTGGAAATCTCGATTGCGACTCTGCAACTGCTCCTCCACCTCGGCTACGCGCTGCTCCATGGAGCAGATGGCCGAGTCGTTGACGGTTTGCTCGAGACGCGGGAAACTGTCGAACTGGAACAAGAGATCATAGGAGAACGGGGGGGGGGGGGGACTAACGAGTTGGGTGTAGAGCGCCTTGACGGCGTTCACGTTGGGGACGAGTTCCGAGGAGAGGTCGATGAGTTGGGCGTGCTTCTTGGTGAGCTCGTCTAGGAGGATGAGGGGCTTCTGGAAGGATGGAGATGAGATTGAGGGTCCGAGGGGAGCCTGAGATCCGAAGATCTCAGGCTTCTAGGCTTTTGGGCTATTAGGCTATCAGGCTTCTAGACTTCCAGAGTTCTAGGCTTCTAGACTCTTGGGATCCTGGGATCCTAATCTTCCACGCTCCTAGGCTCCTAGGCTCCTAGGCTCCTGGCTTCTAGGCTTTTGAGCTTTTAGGCTTTTGGGCTTTTGGGCTTCTAGGCTTTTAGGCTTCTAGGCTCCTAGGCTCCTAGGCTCCTGCGCTTCTAGGCTTCTAGGCTTCCGGGCTTCTAGGCTTCTAGGCCCCTTCAGGCCCCCTTCCTCCCACTCACCAACTGATAACTCTGCTCCTCCAGTCGCTTCGTGACACCCGTCTGCGCGTCCAACAACGCGCTCTTCCGCTCCAACTCCTCCTCGACGTCCTGTTTTTGCTTTTGAAGGTTCAAAATCTCCTCGTCCCGCCGCGCCTTCTCCTCCGAATACGTCTTCTTGCGGTGCTCCGACAGCTCCTTCTGATCGTGTATCTCTTGCTGTTGACGGTAGTTCTGGATGGTCTGTAATGTTCAATGAGAGCTCTGCCAGAGATTGATTATATCTCGAGATTGATAAGAGATATCAAAAAGTTGTCAACTGGAAACTTGTAGTCCTAGTTTTGATCTACAAGTTTGCTGTTGAAAACTTTTCGATATCTCTTATCAATCTCGAGATATAAAAGCTCTAAATGCTCCGTTCGAGCTCCACTTTGCACAGGAACCTGTCAAAACGTCTGAGAACGCGCTCCAAAAGTTTCCAAGCATCGGAAAAAGATTCAGGTGATCCACGTCATCTAGGAGACCTAGCCCGCTGGAATCTAGCCCTATCAGTAGGCTATCACCCCAAAAACTTCCTATCACACTTCCAGATAATTTATCTTTCCGCAAAGGGAAAATGAGCACAATTGGAGAAGTTTAGCTCCAAGAATTTGGACACCGTGGGCTCGTCGTCAGGAAGCTCCAAACTTTCTGACGACCTACACTGCTAAATCGCTGGCGTGTCCGCTGCGTACCCGCTGCGTGCTCGCTGGCGACCCCCCAACCGCTGACGGACCCGCTGCGTGTCCGCTGCGTACACGCCAGCGGTTTAGCAGTGTAGCTCGCTGGAATCTGGTCCCTAATCCCCCTTCTCAAAAAACAAATGAGGTCAAAACGCACCAACTTATCAATGCGATCGGCCGCCTCGATCTTCTCCTCCATCAGCCGATTCGCCTCCTCCCGACACTCTTTCAAATCCTGCGCCGCCTCCTCGATGCCCTGTTTGAGGTGTTGAATCTCGCCCAACGCGTGCTCTTTCTCCGCCTCCAAATGGTTGATGCGGTTCTGAAGGGAAACTGGTTTTTGTGGTTTCAAAAGCGAAAGTGCGTCGTCACCTTGAGAATGGTGAACTGACTGTCGACCTCCTTTCGATCTCTCTCCTTCTCGCGTTCCAGTGTCGAGAGGAGACGGACAATGTCGTGCGAGTCGCGAGTGCTTCTGAAGAGAACTGTGTGTGTTTTGATCTACACTATCTATCTCTACTGCTCACTTTGGAGTTGACAAGTGGAAGGAGGAAGAGCGCGCGACCGAGAGACTCCGTCGAGGGGTATGGGGGTGGAGGCTTGTCACCGAGGTGGACATGAGGTCTCCAGGACAGGCCTTTTTGGATCCGGAATGCCCTCCGGAAGAGGTTCCGGAAGAGCTTCCGGAATGGGTCCTCCCAGAAACGCGATTCAAGATGTCCAACATGACGTCAAAGTTCTCGAACCGCTCGAAATCCTTCGAGCCGTCTCGCGAGTTGGCCTTCAACGCGGCAATGATATCCTCCTGATTGTAGCCCCACTCGGACGCCAGCTTTATCTGGTCCTGTAACCAATTCCCCCTTGGGAGGCTATATAAGGGGGAAACTTGAACTCACATTGATAGATAGATCAGTCATAGTGTACTATATATTCCTAGTTTGGAGGAATTACCTTGAAAAACGACTGTAGAAAGTGTGAAAAAGTCAATAGAGAGGCGGGGGGGGAGGGGGGACAAATCAAACATAAAAAAGGTACGAGACACCCCCAGCTGTTATCATTTTTTTTGGGGGAATGGACGGGACTAAGTTGCACATTGAGCAAACAAATAATAAAATGCGAAAGTCTCGTTGAGGCGAGGGGAAGGAGGGAAATGACTACGCGTGGCATGAAAACGAACGAAAATTTATGCCCGACGGCAATCCGATTACTGTTTAGTACGTCAAGTTTGGAGAGAAACTGGGCAACTTTGCAAAGGGGTATCTGGACTCTCTGTGGCTTGAATTGGACAGGTTGGGGTATCAATTGATAGGGAATTTGATAAGGAACAGATTTCTAGTTGAACAGTATCTCATAGTTCTTATGGTTTTTGAGATATCACGGGTGGAAGAGGTCGAGCTGGGATTGTGGACTTTGGAGAGGGGTATCTGGACTCTCTGTGGTTTAAATTGAACAGGTTGGGGTATCAATTGATAGGGAATTTGATAAGGAACAAATTTCTAGTTGAACAGTATCTCATAGTTCTTATGGTTTTCGAGATATCGCGGGTGGAAGAGGTTAAGCTGATATTATGATGGAAACGAATGATAAGGAACTTCAGAGAGGGGTATCTGGACTCTGTGTGGCTCAAATTGAACAGGTTAGGGTATCAATTGATAGGGAATTTGATAAGGAACAGATTTCTAGTTGACTACGTTCTGATAGCTCTCATGGTTTTCGAGATATCATTGATAGATAAAAATAATGACTGAATGATCCGCAATAGTGCGTCACTTATGGTGCCGCCACACAGAGGGCGCCAAACATTACGATCATTTACAGTAGTCTCTTCAATGAGGGATACCTTATCACTGATAATCTTAAATCTTCGTCAATCGTCCCTTTCCCATTCCTTTCTCATTCTGCGCTCCATAAAAGAGCCCTGCTCTTCGACGGACGCAGAAACATCTCATTTTCTCGACGCTCCTGCTTATTAAATCCCCTCATTATCTCTCCATTCGCGCGGAGGATATGGGCTTTTCACGCTTCTTCACACGTCTTTTTGTGCTCTCTGTGCCCACTTTCCACAAGTTTTCCTTCGATTCTTCCAATACCCCAGACACTGCCGGGTAGAATCATTATATCTCGAGATTGATAAGAGATATCAAAAAGTTGTCAACAGAACACTTGTAGATCACAACTAGAACTACAACTTTGCAGTTGACAACTTTTTGATATCTCTTATCAATCTCGAGATATGATGATCCACAGCCCTTGATAGTCTCTAGCTCCTGTGTTTCCACTCGGTGAGCAAGCTCAAAGCTCATGTTTCCACTTGGTTAGCAAGCTCAGAGCCCTCAGAGCTCGGAGCCGGCGCTCGGAGCCAACCGAGTGTCCCCGTGTCCTAGCAACGAATCCCCTTCCCTCCCCGGCTTTCCACTTCATCTTTCCAGTCGTCATGCCTCACAAACTCGCCTCGAAAACCGGAGAACTCCTCCGAAAGCTGTTCAAAAACTGTGTCATCACCCGCTTCCAAAAAGCACCCAAGAGCTCCAAAAGCCCCAAGAACATCCTGGAAACCGCGTGCGACTTGTGCTACTGCGACGAAGAGCTCAAGCCAGTGCTCTGCTGCAAAACGTGCAAAGCGAAACGACACGCGGAGGTGACCCTTGATAACCTGATAATTGATAAGAAATGATATCTTTTCAGTGTCGTAAAACCCCGGGACGTTCGATTTGCTACATGTGTCTGATTGGCGCGAAAGGCTGTCAATTGTGATTATCTTGATGAGTTATCAATAAATGAGATCAAATGCACCTTCCACCACGGATCTTCTAGACACCCCCTCAATAATCCTTAAAACTTTGTGATAAGACACGTGGCAATGGGGGAAACTGGTTCTGGTTGAGGCTATTGATAAGGTGATAAGGAGGATAGGAACTCACCAAGATCCATCAGGAGGTTTATCTTTGCTTGAAGATCACTGAGCACTTGCTCCATTTCGGAGGATAGCCAGAGGTGTCTAACTGGAGGTGATAAGGGCTCCGGAACCTCTGAGAACCCCTCCAGCTCTCTCTGAAGCCGCAAATCCTTCATCGGCTCCCAGCGACGTCTTTTCCTTCTCCTTCGACTGAAAAATAGAGCTCATTATCAATGGAAATGACAGGAGGATCTGATACGGGATTTCGAAGCTTTGTACAAACCCTTGGCCTCCAATCAGCCTCTTAATCAATGACTGGCGCTGATTGGCAAAAAGGAAGAAGATAAGGGATTGGTATCAAATTGACTCTTACCATCTGATTAACTTGACTTTTTTGGTTCAGGACCTCATATGATCAACAAAATATTGGCTGACAAGAGAGATTGAGAAAAAGAGAGACAAAGTGAATGAGAGAGCGCTAAAACATTGCACCCTCCGGTAGATCAAAAGAGAACCCACACCCAGTGCCGATCGATAACACACCTCTTTGTCTGACCCTCTGCGTCTCTCATTTGTCATCCTTTTTGTGCACAGCGCATCGTCATTCGGGGCTCTCCTCTAGGGGGGTTCCGGGGATTTCTAGGTTCCAGATCTCCTTCATTTTCCTTTTTTTCCCCCCTTTTCTTCCCCGCTTCGACGTTTGTTTCAGTATTAGTTCAGAACATCCCTTGAGCTTCACCCGAAACGCTGCCTGAGATCCATTTTATCTCGAGATTGATAAGAGATATCAAAAAGTTGTCAACAGCAAACTTGTAGTCCTAGTTCTGATCTACAACTTTGCAGTTGACAACTTTTCAATATCTCTTATCAATCTCTAGGTATAGATTGATTTCTTTGGGATGCTACTCTACTCGAGGAAATATACCGATACATTCGTATTTTCCTGTGTTCCAGCGTTTTTTTTCCAGTAAGAAACAACTAGATGTCTTTGTTTTTCGCAAAACCATTCAATGCCCCGGGCAAGATCATTTTGATCTACTCTCCGCGCGCCAATCCATTTGCTCTATTCATCGCCCGATTTGCAATCCCCTTGATGTCCCTGATCCCTCATATTACGTTTTTCCTTGATTTCCTTGACACTCTTATCGATTACCTCAGCGTTTACCATTGATTCTCTAGAGCAGAACATCTTGCTCTTAGAGCTATGTCATCCGCGCTTGCACTGCTTCTCTCTCTCTCTCTCTCTCTCTCTCTCTCTCTCTCTCTCTCTCTCTCTCTCTGTTTCTCTCTCTCTCTCTCTCTCTCTCTCTCTCTCTCTCTCTCTCTCTCTCTGTTTCTCTCTCTCTCTCTCTCTCTCTCTGTTTCTCTCTCTCAGTCATCGTCTCTTCCAGATGGTCCACTATCCAGTTCAACCGCGACGACGACGCGAGAAACCCGACGAACCGCCCGCCGACGCGGCCCCGCCACCAGTCAGTCTGCTTCAGAACTACTTCGGACCCAACTACATGAGACGTTCAGTTTTGAGACCGTCGACACCGGCGAAGCATCCAACGCCGGAGCAGCCAGCAGCGGAACAACCCGTCGTTGTTCCGATGAGGCGTTCGGTTTTGAGACCGCCGGTGGAGCAGCCAGTGGTCCAGCCAGTAGTAGAGCCAGTAGCGGAGCAACCCGTCGTTGTCCCGGTTCCAGAAGAGGTTGAGATTGTGGCGGAGGATCAACCGGAGGAGGATCAACCGGCAGATCAGAACACGGAGAACCAGGATCCGTCGGGAGCGCAGTCGATGACCAAAAGCCAACGGAAACGATTGAACAAGAAGACGCGGAGCAATAATTTGCAAGAGGCGACGGCGATGACGGAGCTGGAGAACGCGCAGATCAAGCAGGACTTCGAGGCGATGAAGATCGCGTTGGCACTCGCCGACCACGAGAAGTTGGCTCTGAAGGTGCAGTTGAGGAAGACGGAGGAGACGTTGGCCAAGTACACGAAGACTACCGATGCGTGAGTTGGAAGACCCTCTGCCGGAGATTGTCGATTGAAAAGTTGTAGATCAAAACTAGGAGTACAAACTTGCAGTTGACAACTTTTTAATATATCTTATCAGTCTCGAGATATAAGGATTCTCTCGGGCAGAGCTCTCCTCGGTTGCGGGGTCATTCCTTCAGATTCGTTGAAGCAGCCCGAACTCTTCCGGAGGAGCATTATATCTCGAGATTGATAAGAGATATCAAAAAGTTGTAAACAGCAAGTTTGTAGATCAAAACTAGGAGTACAAACATGCAGTTGACAACTTTTTGATATCTCTTATCAACATCGAGCTATGATGGTTCTCCAGGACAGCGTTTTAGGAGGACTTTGAGCACTACCATTTCCCGCCATCTCTTTCTATTTCAGAGCACTTGAGCACAAAAATGAGGCTCTGCAAGAGAACATCCTCTTCCAACAGTCTGCGAACGGAGACCTGGCGGCGTGGCGCGTCAAAACCGAGAGCCAGATAGCGACGTTCCGAAAGACGATGGAAGGCCGAATGGAGGCACTTCGCGAGGCGAACCTGAGCGCCGCGAGGAGAATTGTGCGATTGATGCAGGAGAATGCGAAACTGAAGAGGGAGCTCTATCGGAAGCATCTATCGGTCGGCATGAGATTGACGTTGGCCGGGCTCGAAGAGCAGCGGAAGAGCATTGCGGAGACGATGGTTAGAGTGAAGGCGCGGATGGAGAAGGCGAAAGGCGAGAACCAGATGATATTGACGTTGTTGACGCAGTACTTGGGCGAATTGGAAGTGCCACTGAGGGCCATTGAAGCGAATATTGAAATGATTCAGGTTAGACACCCCTCCCGATTGACTGCACTGCTAAACCGCTGGCGTGTACGCCGAGTACACGCTGGTAGTACGCAGCGTACCCGCTGCGTGTCCGCTGCGTACACGCCACCGGTTTAGCAGTGTAACCAACTGTTTCTTACAGAGCAAGGTAACTGTGACTCGAGAGCAACTCGTGCCCATTCCAAGCCTTCCGACGCCTCTTGAACTCGCCGAGGAGAGCTAAATGATGTTTTATTTTGGTTTATCTATTCCGTATTCTATTCTTGTCCATCTTCTGTGCCAAGCACGTGTTTTTTATCAACCCTATTGGCCATTGTGCCCCCTCCCTGGAAAAGTGGCTCTTGTTTTTTTTGCGAGGATAAATTTGATGCTAGAAAGTGTTGACGCTAGGACAGCTTTTTTGTCCAAACATTGCCCAACTTGATTTTCTGCAGTTTCCAAAGGGGGCCTGGAGACCGCTAGTGAGTGAATGTGACTGAATGTGTCAAGTAGATCAGTAACCCCCGGGCATTCAGCATTCTCTGTTAGAGATTGTTAGAGTACACTAACTATGAACACACACACATTGTTAGCAGTTAAACACGTCACAATTTATTACCCATCTCCAATTGATCAGAGATCTACAGAAACATACAGTATTTCCTCGAATAGAGTGGTACCCTCAAGGAGAATCATTTATATCTTGAGATTGATAAGAAATATCAAAAAGTTGTCAATTGCAAACTTGTAGATCATAAGTAGGACTACAAGTTTCTTGTTGACAACATTTTGATACCTCTTATCAATCTCGAGATATAATGATTTTTCTTGAAGGTACCACTCTATTCGAGGAAATACAGACAGACACATGTTTTAAACACAGAGAACAGCAGCAAACCAGGAATTCGCAAATTTTGCAACTGGCAAAGATCGCATTTTCCCTTGTTTCGCTGCAGTTCTCATTCACACTCGAAATGACAGTTTCCGAATGCGTAATAGGTACGGATTTGCTGCTTTTGCATCTGGATCTTGCAAATTGGGCAGTGGATGTAGAAGCGTTTCCAGACGTTGGCGCACTGGAAAAAGGCAGTGATAAGGTGATAAGTACTGATAAGGAACGCTCACCGAGGTGTGGAATTTACGGTGGCATTGGGAGCAGTGGGTGACGGGCTCTCCGGGGCGTTGCTCGTCGAGACAGATGAGACACTGGTTGGTGGTTCTGGAGCTCATTGATATCGATTAGTGACAAACCCTGTAATCAGTGGATTAGCCAAATAGGGACAGTGATATAGGTATTGAACAGATTGAACTGTCAAAGTGTAAAATAGATACAATGATTCAGCAGATAAATATTTTAAAAAACTTTTATTAATTAACATCATTATAGAATGCTCTGCCGGAGCCATTATATCTCTAGATTGATAAGAGATATCAAAACGTTATCAACAGCAAAATTGTAGAACACAACTAGGACTACAAGTGTTTAGTTGACAACTTTTCAATATCTCTTATCAATCTCGAGATATAATGATTCAAATGAAGCATTCCCCATCGAGTTAGGCGTTGTTTGCCTCTCTCGCTGCGCTGAGTTGCTCATAAAAAACAGTGGAGAGAGATGGGAACTCGGGGACCGGAAGGAGATCCTCGCGAGTGAGCAGTGGGTCCGCCTGAAACAGTGTTTAGAGGGTATAAGGGGTGTCTAGGGGTCTACCTGCATCATTGCGATATTCCTGTCGATCGCAGTTGAATAACGATAGTGATCATCTCGAAATTGCAATCTCTGCTCTTCGGCGAATTGTCGGATCATTGGCTCCTGAGTGCGTCCCTTGAGCTCTGCCACTTGCCGCTCCATATTCCCCAAAGGATCCAATGTTCGCATTTCGTTGAGTTTCATTTGCAGATCGAAGAACACTTTCCCCATCTCTGAGGTTCTGGGCAGTCCGGCAAGTGCATCCTCGGGAACCATCTGCTTCAGCGTCCGAATGATCCGATCCTTCTCCTCGATGGTCGTCGACAGTTTCTCTCTCTCCAAATTCAGCAGTTGCATCTTCTCCTTCGCCTCCTTCTCAGCGGCCGTCAACTTCTTCTCCAACGTCTCCACCTTATTCTGGAACCCCTTCGCCCCCTTCTTCGCCTCCTCACACATTTCACTCGTAAAACGGCACTTCCCACAGCTGCTCGCCTCCTTCTTCCCCTTCTTCGCCTCCTCATCCCTCATCTCCACCTCCTTCTTCAGATCCTTCACCTGCCGCTTCAACTGCCCAATCTCACCCTTCGCATCGGACAACTTTTGCTTCACCTCCCGGCACACTTCACTCGTCCGGAAGCACTTCTCGCACACTTTCGACTCCGGGGAGCCATCCGGGACGATGGGCTTCCGAATGTTGATGTACTCCTTCGTCTTCTTTTTCTTCTTCTGATTCTGATTTTGAATCGGGTTAGAGGTCATGGAGACCTTCTTCTTTGGTTCTTCCGGTGTCTGCGGCTTCACGAGGGAAGCTTTTATCCTCTCCAAGACAACCTCCGAAAAGATTTTCTTTCTTTCTGATCTGCTCAATTGCTTGTGGACGGGGAGAGGGTCCGAGCTTCCTGATCCTTCAGAATCCATCGCTTTCTTGGCGTATAATCCAGAAATCTACAACAAGAAACGATGAATTGAAGAGAGAAGAAGGAGAGAACGGAGGGTGGAGATGAGCGAGAAGAGGGCGCTGATGACTCAATCGGGACAAGAGGGGAGGGGGGAGGAGGGTGATTGGTCGAAGCTTACTCACTCACAGATTCCAGCTCAACCGATTCCAACACTCTGGGGAGTACGGTACTAAACATACAGTAAACTGGACCCGAAAAATGGAAAACCGGACGTGGACACATTGTTCGGCGCACTTCAGGGAGGTATGTAGAGAGGAGTATGATGAAATATATGTATTGCCAATAGAGCGCAGTTAACACCGAAATGAGTCAGACGTCTAGGGGGGAGAGGGACACAACAAATCGATAATCTGCATGTATAGGTGGATCTCGAGATGATACAATGGTTCCCCGGAAGACATCCGATAGTAGCAATGTTTTGATTGACTGTGCAAACAAATGAATCATCATTATCAGGGACTATATAGTCTATAAATCAACGACAAGAAATGATGACAATTCGTCGACTCATCGACAGCAAAAAAACAAGGGAAGAGGGGCGCGCGTGCCAGGTCCGTGCCGCGCTCTCATCGATTGATAACAGTGTGCAGTGGACAGAGTGTCTACAACTTGGCAACAAGTTCGAGGGGAAAAGAAGGAGAGAACGGAGGGGGAGATGAGAGAGGGCAGGGATGACTCAATCGGGAAGAGGGGTGGTTGGTCAAAGCTTACTCACTCATAGTACCATGCCAAGTCAACCAGTGGATACGGTTCTGAACGATGAGTATTACGGAGATGTTACAATGGCAGCGTTCGACCAGATTTTATTATGTATTCCCTGGAAATAATGGCAGAGAGTGGGAGGAATCGAGTGTCCCGCCACGAGAACATTAAACTTTTTGGAAAATCGACATGCGCCTTTAAAGAAACTACGGTAGACAGTAGTTTTAGTACTGACCAATTTCTAAAATTGAGGGGACCGCGCCTCGCTCAAGAAACGAAGAAGAAACGATGACAATTCGTCAAGTTATCAATGGGAAAAAACAAGGGAAGAGGGGCGCGCGTGCCAGGTCCGCGCCGCACTCATCGATGGAAATGACGGTGAGTGAATGCAAGAGAAGCTAAAGGAGGAGGGGGGAGGACGAGAGGCCGCATCGGCGGGTCTCGCCACGAAAATATTGTCGACCATGCGCCTTTAAAGCCAGTAGAGCGCAGTTAGCACCGAAATGAGTCAGGGGGAGGTGACACAACACAACAAATCGATAGTCTGTATTTATTGCGAAATAGAGAAGATAGTCGCTGTGGTTGCCATTCAGTGGATCTTATGTGCCAGCGGCAAGTCGCACAGGATTGGCTTGGCCGCTTCTCTCTCTCTCTCTCTCTCTCTCTCTCTCTCTCTCTTTCTCTCTGTCGCTTTTTTGTGTTCCCAATTGAAACATTGTGCATAGTTATTCCTTTCAGATCTCAATGGAGGACCACTCTTGGAACCGCAACACATGCCCGTTCTGCGTCGCACAGCTTCAGCCAACCGACGCCGTCTTCCAGTGTCCGCACCCGAAATGCCAACAAAAATGGCACATTGAGGTATTCTACATTGTTATTTAACTATTATTCTTAAAAAAATTTTCGCTCCCTTGGAAGAGGAGGGGAAAACTCGGTCACCACGCTGATTGGCCTCTGCAACCAATCAGCAAGGCTGGATCCGCCCCATCGATACGAGACCAACGGGGGACTAGGTTTGGATTTCTCTTCCAAGTGAGCGAAAAAAATTTTAAGAATAATATATATGGGTTGTTCAGTGTGTGAACGCTTGGAGAATGGTCAATGACGCGTGTCCGGTTTGCAATCGGAACATCAATGGATCTTCGGGAAGCCAATCCTGTGCGACTTGCCGCTGGAACATGAGATTATCTGAAGGGCGTCAGCAGTGACTATCTTCTCTATTTCGCAATAAACACAGACTATCGATTTGTTGTGTCATCTCCCCCCCCTGACTCGTTTCGGTGCTAACTGCGCTCTATTGGCTTTAAAGGCGCATGTCGATTTCCAATGTTTTCGTGGCGAGACCCGCCGATGCGGCCTCTCGTCCTCCTCCTCCCCTCCTTGAGTCGCCCTGCTTCTCTTCCATCCACTCACCGTCATCGCGATCAATGAGTGCGGCGCGGACCTGGCACGCGCGCCCCTCTTCCCTTGTTTTTTTTTTGCTGTTGATAACTTGGCGAATTGTCATCGTTTCTTCTTCGTTTCTTGAGCGAGGCGCGGTTCTCTCAATTTTAGCAATTGGTCAGTACTAAAACTACTGTCTACCGTAGTTTCTTTAAAGGCGCATGTCGATTTTCCAAAAAGTTTAATGTTCTCGTGGCAAGACACTCGATTCCTCCCACCCTCTGCCATTATTTCCAGGAAATGCATAATAAAATCTGGTAGAACGGTGCCAAGCGTCCTGATGAGACCATTAGCAATTGTGACACCACCGTAATACTCAGTGTTGAGTACCGTACCCCTGGTTGACCTGACATGTAGCCCACTATGAGTGAGTAAGGTTCGACCAATCACCCCTCTTGTCCCAATTGAGTCATCACCGCCCTCCCCCTCTCCTCGCTCATCTCCCCCTCCGTTCTCTCCTTCTTCTTTTCCCCTCGAACGTGTTGCCAAGTTGTGGACACGCTGTCCGCTGCACACTGTTATCACTCGATGAGAGCGCGGCACGGACCTGGCGTGCGCGCCCCTCTTCCCTTGTTTTTTTTGCTGTCGATGAGTCGACGAATTGTCATCGTTTCTTGTCGTTGATTTCTAGACGATATAGTCCTTGATAATGATTATTAATTTGTTTGCACAGTCAATCAAAACAGTGCTACTATCGGGAGAACTTGTCAGGGAGAGCTCTGCCGGATAATCATTGTTTCATCTCGAGATGCACCTATTACACATACAGACTATCGATTTCTTGTGTCCCCCCCCCCCCCCCCTAGACATCTGACTCATTTCGGTGCTAACTGCGCTCTATTGGCAATACATATATTTCATCATACTCCTCTCTACATACATACCTCCCTGAAGTGCGCCGAACAGTGTGACCGTGTCCAGCTTACTGTATCTTTGGCAGTACCGTAATACGCAATGTTTAGTACCGTACTCGGAATCGACGGGTCTCGCCACGATAATCGACAAGCGCCTTTGAGAAAACTACTGTGAATTTCACGTTTTTAGATACTTTCTACACTTTAAAGGCGCATGGTCGATTTCCAATGTTTTCGTGGCGAGACCCGCCGATGCGGCCTTTCGCCCCCCCCCCCCTCCTTGATTCACCCTGCGTCATCTCGATCGATGAGCGCGGCAGGGACCTGGCGCGCGCGCCCCTCTTCCCTTGTTTTTCCCATTGATAACTTGGCGAGTTGTCATCGTTTCTTCTTGTTTCTTGAGCGCGGCGTGGTCCTCTCAATTTGAAGCATCGTTTTTTGATGCGAACAGTTGAAAGCGCTTTCGGGCACTATTATCGGTCAGTGCTAAAATCTGGTCGAACGCTGCCACGCGTATGAGGAGACCATTAGTAATTGTAACATACTTACTTACTACTTACTTACTTTGTAATACTCAGCGTTCAGTACCGTATCCCTGGTTGACCTGGCATCTATGAGTGAATAAGCTTCCCCCCCCCCCCCCTCTCGTCCCAATTGAGTCATCACCGCCCCCCCCCCCTCTCCTCATCTCCCCCATTCGTTCTCTCCTTCTTCTTTTCCCCTCGAACTTGTGGCCATGTTGTGGACACGCTGTCCGCTGCACACTGTTATCACTCGATGAGAGCGCGGCACGGACCTGGCGTGCGCGCCCCTTTTCCCTTGTTTTTTTGCTGTCGATGAGTCGACGAATTGTCATCATTTCTTGTCGTTGATTTCTGGGCGTTTTCCCTTTCTTCTAATCCTCCTGGAGCCTCCCAGCAACAAATCATTCTCCAGCCCAACATGGAGAAGAACGACGGAATCCGCGTCTTCACAATCACGAAGAGCGGATTCCGACGCCTTCTCAAAGCGTACCTTCCGGAATCGGTGAGCTTCGCGATATATTTATCATTGCCCTCTTTGTTCTATTCCAGTTCTTCGAGAAGGTGAATCTGAGCTGTCTCGACGTGGAGCAAATGGACTTGGATTCCATCGGAGAAAACGGTGGGGACTACGTTTGGCGGCTCGCCATGGAATCACCCAGCGGTTTTTTCTTAGCCTATGAACCGCTGGAAGAGTTTGTGGCGAACTTGAAGGCGTTCTCGGACATCCCGAACGTCTTCGAAGAGCTTTGGGAGCCGTACAGAGTGAGTTTTGTAGTCTAGATCCCTCTGTCAATGCACTTCTTCAGAGCACACCGAAGCTCTTCTCGTCTTTCCGAAGGAAGGAGTTGATGTCGAAGCAAGACACCTTCATCAAGCTCCAAAACCTGGTGTTCTCCGGAATCGGCGAGTTCGACGAGGAGGAGCTGCCACGAATTCTGCTGACGTTGTTCCTGAAGAACAAGCAGAAGGCCGTCGAGCCGGCGTTCGAGTTCTTCAATGCCGCCGAGTTCAAGAGCATCGAGGCAAAGTTCAAGTATTTTGCGAAGAAGTTTGGAGAAGTGAGTGAGGCTTGCTCAGGATTCTCGGGAGAACCTTTATATCTCGGGATTGATAAGAGATATCGAAACATTGTCAACTGCAAATTATGTAGTTCTAGTTATGATCTACATTTTTGCCGTTGACAATGTTTTGATATCTCTTTTCAATCTCAAGATATAAATGAGGGAAAGTTGAGTACTATCGGATGCCGTCGAAATACAACTGAGGAGAGCTCTTCCGGAGAATCGTCATATCTGGAAATTGATAAGAGATATCAAAAAGTTGTCAACAGCAAAATTGCAGTTCTAGTTTTGATCTACAAGTTTGCTATTGGCAACTTTTCGATATATCTAATCAGTGTCGAGATATCATGATTCTCCGGCAAAGCTCTTCTCGATGGCAGGGCAGCCGATGGTGAAATTGAGCCACTTATATCTCGAGATTGATTAGAGATATCAAAAAGTTTTTAACAGCAAAATTGCAGTTTTAGTTTTGATCTACAAGTTTGCTATTGGCAACTGTTCGATATATCTTATCAGTGTCGATAAATTTGAGTGGGGATGTGCTAGAGCCTAAAATGGAAAATGACTCTTCCAGCTGAACAAGCATCAAAACTCGAAACCCGGACTCGTCAACGGGACCCCAAACGCGACGATCGTCGCCTTCGAGGACCTTCTCCGCAAGCATGGTGTCTCCGACGACGACTCTCTCGCCGCTCTCCACCTCTACTTCTCAACACGCCCCCCGACGCCCAACAAACCGTTCGCGGCTTACGTGCGGAAGTTCGACGCGCTGGCCGCCTTCCTCAACTCGCTCATCGCCGCCCGTCCCACCGTCTTCACACTGGCGCCTGCGGTGCGAGCGGTGAGGGTGTTCACAGATGGCAACCGGAAGTTTGTGATGAGAGGCGAGCTGTTCAAAGCGCTCCAATGCGACGATCCCCTCGAGCCGGCGTATCAGGGCTATTTGACGACTGTGGAGCTGTCGGAGGTTTATCAAATTTTCCAAAACCACCCGGACAGTGGTCAGATTGAGGTGAGCGCAGAGCCCAATGGATCGTATCTCACTCCTGCTCCTTCCAGCTCATCCTCACGCCGATCCGTCGCACCAGACACCGCGCAGTCCCAATTCACATCCCCGACGGCAAACTGTGCAAACTTGCCATTGACGTGTTGACAGAGATGCTCCAAGAGCTCATCTTCGGGCTCCGCGTTTTTCACGCGTTGGACATTGAGAATTCGATGGAACGGATCTGGGACTTCTTTGGGAAGCTGCCAGAATGGTTGGATATGAACTTGGTGGGTCGATAGCGGTGGAAAACCATTATTTCTCGAAATTGATAAGATATATCAAAAAGTTGTCAACTGCAACTTTGTAGATCAAAACTAGAACTACAAGTTTCCAGTTGACAACTTTTTGATATCTCTTACCATTTTCGAGATGTAATGATTCGCCGGAAGCGTCTAGGGAGATGACCCAATCTGTAACAGTTCGTATTTACTTGGATCAAAATGTTGCTGATCCTCCAAATTCAGCACTCCATCTACTTCATCCGTCTCGAGGAGTGCGAGCGAATCAACCGCAAGGTTCAGGAGACCTTCGCCGACTTCAAACCCCTCAACCCACCCATCAAACTCCCGAAAAGCCTCGGAGAGTCGATCACCTTGCGAATCGTCTACGCCCATCTTCACCCGTTGTTCGCCAAGACCTACGGCAACGAGGAGCTTGCCGCAGTGACCATCGTGGCGGATTTGGCGACGGCTCACCTGCAACCGGCCAACAACGAAATTCTGAGGGCCTTCGCCACCATCGCCAACGTCATTCGCATGTTGATGGTCAACCAGTTTCCAAAGGTTTGGCGGGAGTTTCTCATAAGTTACCTATTGTCATTCAGATCAACAAGTTCGTCCATTATCAAAACGGATGCCATCGGATCTTTGCCACAAGATGTTGTGATGCTGGAACCCCGAGAGATGGCTGGGAGAGTCTCATCGAGGGAAGTGGACCTATTGATTTCCAAAGTTTCGTCAAGAAAGCGAAGGATTCTGAAGGATCAGGGAGCTCGGACCCTCTCCCCGTCCACAAGCAATTGAGCAGATCAGAAAGAAAGAAAATCTTTTCGGAGGTTGTCTTGGAGAGGATAAAAGCTTCCCTCGTGAAGCCGCAGACACCGGAAGAACCAAAGAAGAAGGTCTCCATGACCTCTAACCCGATTCAGAATCAGAATCAGAACAAGAAGAAGAAGAAGAAGACGAAGGAGTACATCAACATTCGGAAGCCCATCGTCCCGGATGGCTCCCCGGAGTCGAAAGTGTGCGAGAAGTGCTTCCGGACGAGTGAAGCGTGCCGGGAGGAGAAGCAAAAGTTGTCCGATGCGAAGGGTGTTATTGGGCAGTTGAAGCGGCAGGTTAAGGATCTGAAGAAGGAGGTGGAGATGAGGGATGAGGAGGCGAAGAAGGGGAAGAAGGAGGCGAGCGGCTGTGGGAAGTGCCGTTTTACGAGTGAAATGTGTGAGGAGGCGAAGAAGGAGACGAAGGGGTTCAGGAATAAGGTGGAGACGTTGGAGAAGAAGTTGACGGCGGCTGAGAAGGAGGCGAAGGAGAAGATGCAACTGCTGAATTTGGAGAAAGAGAAACTGTCGACGACCATCGAGGAGAAGGATCGGATCATTCGGACGCTGAAGCAGATGGTTCCCAGGGATGCACTTGCCGAACTGCCCAGAACCTCAGAGATGGGGAAAGTGTTCTTCGATCTTCAAATGAAACTCAACGAAATGCGAACACTGGATCCGTTGGGGAATATGGAGCGGCAAGTGGCAGAGCTCAAGGGACGCACTCAGGAGCCAATGATCCGACAGTTCGCCGAAGTTCAGCGGCTCGAATTTCGCGTTGGTTATGAGCGATATTCAACTGCGATCGACAGGAATATCGCAATGATGCAGGTAGAGACACCCCTAGACACCTCTGAAACTTTCTAGAAACTGTTTCAGGCGGACCCACTGCTCACTCGCGAGGATCTCCTTCCGGTCCCCGAGTTCCCATCCCTCTCCACTGTTTTTTATGAGCAACTCAGCGCAGCGAGAGAAGCGAACAACGCCCAACTCGACAGGGAATGCTTCATTTGCACTGACCACTTGGAGCTGGAGGAATGGACCAAATGTCCCGATTGCACACTCAAGTTCCATGTCAGTTGCAAGAACGACTGGTATAAGAACCCGGAGAATCGGGTTACGCCTTGTTGTAGACGGGCGTGAGACGGGCGGCCTAGAGAGCTTTGCCCGAGAATCATTATATCTCGAGATTGATAAGAGATATCAAAAAGTCGTCAACTGTAAAGTGTTAGTCCTAGTTGTGATGTACAAGTTCGCTGTTGATAACTTTTTGATATCTCTTATCAATCTCGAGATATGCTGATTCTCCGGCAGAGCATTCTATAATAATGTTAATTAATAAAAGTTTTTTTAAAATATTTATCTGCTGATTCACTGTATCTATCTTACACTTTGACAGTTCAATCTGTTCAATACCTATATCACTGTCCCTATTTGGCTAATCCACTGATTACAGGGTTTATCACTATCAGTAGATCGCTATCTCTAATATCAATGAGCTCCAGAACCACCAACCAGTGTCTCATCTGTCTCGACGAGCAACGCCCCGGAGAGCCCGTCACCCACTGCTCCCAATGCCACCGTAGATTCCATACCTCGGTGGGCGCTCCTTATCAGTACTTATCACCTTATCACTGCCCTTTTCCAGTGCGCCAACGTCTGGAAGCGCTTCTACATCCACTGCCCAATTTGCAAGATCCAGATGCAAAAGCAGCAAATCCGTACCTACTACGCATTCGGAAACTGCCATTTCGAGTGTGAATGAGAACTGCAGCGGAACAAGGGAAAATGCGATCTTTGCCAGTTGCAAAATTTGCGAATTCCTGGTTTTCTGCTGTTCTCTGTGTTTAAAACATGTGTCTGTCTGTATTTCCTCGAATAGAGTGGTACCTTCAAGAAGAATCATTTATATCTCGAGATTGATAAGAGATATCAGAAAGTTGTCAACTGAAAACTTGTAGTCCTACTTGCGATCTACAAGTTTCCCATTGACAACTTATTTATATCTCTTATCAATCTCTAGATATAATGGATCTCCTTGAGGGCACCACTCTATTCGAGGAAATACTGTATTTTTCTGTAGATCTCTGCTCAACTGGAGATGGGTAATAAATTGTGACGTGTTTAACTGCTAACAATGTGTGTGTGTTCATAGTTAGTGTACTCTAACAATATCTAACAGAGAATACTGAATGCCCGGGGGGTTACTGATCTACTTGACACATTCAGTCACATTCAGTCACTAGCGGTCTCCCGACCCCCTTTGGATTCCTTCCGGTTTCCGGAAAGCTAACCTGTCAAGTTAGCCACTTGTTCCACTGTGTTCCCCACCTAACCGCTCAGTTTTGATGCTTCCGGAATGTTCCGGATCCCATTGAAACCTTCCGGAAGGCGATTCCCAGGACATATCTCTTCCAAAGGAACCATTTTGAATAGAGCTGTCACGTTGGAATGCGCCTGTGTGATCAACCGTCTTTCCGGCACTTTCCGGAACACATTTTCCGTACAAATCTCTAATGATAAAGGGCAACTATCCCCTAATCCAGGTGGCACCTAGACCTGCCAGGTTCTTTTGGCAATGAGAGCAGAGGTGTAGATCAAAAGAGCGGATCTCTTTGGAGAGCGCGCGCGCGGTCATTTCTCCTCTCTTTTTCATTGATTTTCTCGTTTGGATGTCTTGGACTCCTCGTAGTTTCTCTCTTACTTTTTTTGCTCTTCCCTCTCGAAATCAATCCTAATTCCAGATGTCATCCGAGACGTACGTCTCGCCGGCGACCCTCATCAAAATTATCAAGGAGTACTTCCCAGTGACGGTGAGCTCTTTTCCTCCCCCCACATTCTCTTAATTTCCATTTCAGCTCACCGACTCGATCCGATCAATTTGCGAGGACTGCCCGACGAACGGCTGCTCGATCGGCGGCGACGATCATTCGCAGCAATGGCTGAGACGAGTGCACGAGAAGACGGGCTTCTTCGAGACGCCCGCCGAGCTGGAGGAGGCTCTGCTGAGCTATCGCAACTTCCCAGCGTCGCATGAGGAGTTGGACGCGGATTTTTGTGATGGGTACTCGGTGAGTGAACCTACTATCGGAGATGGCCCCGCAAGAAGAGCTCTGCCGGAGAAGCATTATATCTTGAGAATGATAAGAGATATCAGAAAGTGGTCAACTGGAAACTTGTAGATCACAACTAGAAGTACAAGTTTCTAGTTGAAAACTTTTTGATATCTCTCATCAATCTTGAGATATAATGACATTTCAGTAGAGCTCTTGAGGGCCATTCCAAACAAGGGGGTCTTTGTTTTGGAGAAAAGGAAAATCAATATATCTCGAGATTGATAAGAGATATCAAAAACTTGTCAACTGGAAACTTGTAGAGCAAAACTAGGACTACAAGTTTTTCGTTGACAACTTTTTGCTATCACTTATCAATCTCAAGATAAAATGGTTCACCGGTAGAGCTCTCAATAATCAACGATGGTTTTCAGACGACGCCCGTGGTCGTTGAAAACATCAAAGGCGAGACGTTCATCTCGCGCAACGACGTGTTCGTCTTCCTCCAAAACATGGTCATCGCCGACTTTCCCTACCTCGACGATCCGCTCTCCCGCGCCCTCCTCGCCGTCTTCCTCAAAGCGCACGAGAAACTCATCGTTACCAACTCGTGCGAGTTCATCCGATGGTCCGACGACGTGCACGCCGCCATCGAGAAGCAATTCGTCGCGGATGCCCGCATCGAGTTGCGCACTCGCCGCTTCACGCCCGCCGAGTACATCTCTTTCGAGGAGATGCTCGCCAGCTATCAACAATTCATTCCGGTGAGGTGGGACGCGGAGAGGTTCCGAACGATTGAGACGCTCCTCGAGAACACGCTGGACACCACCGCCGAGCCAAACTGGTTCACTTTGCAAGCCATCCTTCGCGCCCTCGAGACGATGTTCATGAGTCCACTCTTACAACCGATCGATGCGAAAGTGGTGCGGATCTTTGAAGGCGACGAGTACAAGTTCGTGCTCATCGCCGAACTCGACGCGGGGCTCTCTCCACAGGACCCGCTGCTCAATTGGGAGACGTGTGACGTGGAGACAGCTGTCCAGGTGGCCAAAGGAAGCGCGGAACGCGTCGAGTTCCTTCGCATCCCAGTCGCCCGCACCAGACTCCGCTCGACGCCCATCCGATTGCCGAACGGTCGCCTCGCGAAGATTTCGTTCGATGCGTTCCGCGAGCTGCTGCACGACGTGCTCTTCGGCCTCGACGTCTTCCAGAAGGTCTCTGTGGACCATCGGAAGCGGATCGACGCATTCGCCGACATCCTCAAGGACCACTTCCCTGCCGGATGCGCCACGTCACCATTTCTCATGACCAGGGAGCGAGTGGATTTGCTCCGCGAAGTCACCCGCAACATGTTCGCACCGGCCGCTCATCTCCCCGCAAAATCGCTCGTTGGGGGCCAGACGATGTGCCTCGAGGAGGCGTTGACTCAGCTCGGCATCAAGAAGACGTTTCCGCAGATTCAGCTGCCGTCGTCACAAAGAACGGAATTCCAACACGATAGTCAACTCTTGGAGGCTATCAGCGATGTCGTTATTCGAGCGGTTTTGATAAACTATCCACAGGTACCCGCGAGCGAACATTTCGTTGTATAATTGAACTTTTTTCAGCTTGGCAAGTTCTATCAGAGAGGATTAAAACCGGAACTGGAGTCGGCGGAAAAGAAAAAGAAGAGGACGAAGTTGAGGATGGTGGTGACGAGGAAGATTGTAAAGCTGAAGAGGGTGCAGTGGTGGAGGAAGTGCTTGATGTGCGGGGAGACGAAGAGATTCGGGAGGAAGAGGAAGCTCTGCCAGGAGCAAAGTGAGAAGATAGTCGAGGAGGTGAACGAGGCGCCGAGCAGTGAGCCGACCGGAAAGCCAGTCGAGCAAAGTGAGCAGCTAGTCGAGGAGCCTCTCGGTGAGCGTGTTGTCAAGGATCCTGTCAAGGATCCTGTCCAGGATCCTGCCCAAGAGCTTGACGAAAAGGCGATCAAATCGGCGGCCAAGGCTCTGCGAAGAGACCTGAACAAGCAGCTGATCCAAATGATTTCCGTCTCGCCGAACGTGGAGCTCCGCGAGCAGCTCAAGAAGGTACTTCGGAGAAAGTTGAACAGTGTGCCGGACGATGAGCTGAACGCGGACATTCACAAAGTGCCGGTCAAGATGACAAGCAAGGAGATTCGCGAGATTAAGGCGATGATTGAGGGCGGCAAGAGGGTGAATGCAGCGGCGATGGATTTGGGCGCCGAGCTGAACAGGGTCCCGGGACCGAGCACAAGTGGTGAAGCAAGTGGTGAGTTTTGACTGGAGCTGAGCAAGAAGTTGAGAATAGAGACAGTTGCAGAACCGAGTCGAGTTTCAAGCAAGAAGTCTAGGAAGGAAGCGAGCAAGGATCTTGAAAAGGACCGGAAGGCGAGCAAGGAGTCGAGACGGAAAACACGAAAAGAGCCGGAGCCTGTCGCGGAGGCGGTGCCGGTCTCGGAGCCCGTCACCACAGAGCCAACCGAAAAGGTTATCAACTTCCCGAAAACCAATGAGATTTGGGGCAAGATAGCAAAGACGGAGGTGCCAAAGGCCGGTTTTATTGTGGTAGGCAACCAGTTGAAAAGAGCTCCGCGCGTTGATGCGGATATCAAATCGGGAAGAGCCACTGATCCGGTTACTCGACCACTGGCGCAACGGACCGGGTGTCATGTCCAAAGATCTCAGTTCGAAGACGTCGACGAGCTTGCCGAACAACTCGAAACGAGCCACATTGGACCCGTGTCGCACGAGAGCTTTAACGCGTGCGAGCAGGTGCTGACGAACTTGTTCAGCGAGACACGCGCCATGGGCTCGGAGCTCGCGATCAATCGGAAGAAGTTTGACGATATTGAGAAGGTACTGACGAGAATAAACGAGGCGGGCGTCGAGATGTCCCAAGTGCTTGCGAGGTGAGTGTTGGTGCTCTTTTGGTGCCGAGGAGAGCTCTTCCGGAGAATGATTATATCTGGGGATTGATAAGAGATATCGAATAGTTGTCAACTGGAAACTTGTAGATCATAACTAGGACTGCAAGTTTGCTGTTGTCAACTTTTTGATATCTCTCATCAATCTCGAGATATAGGCATAAAGACTATAGAGTTTGTTTCAGACAACGTGTTATTTTCAACGAGGAGCAACACAGGCTCTCTGAGAAGCGACGACTCGAAACGCTTGCGAGGGAGCAGCGTGCGAGGGAGCAGCGGCTGCTGAGACAACACAGCAGAGGAAACTTTGACTTTGAGCAATGGGTCGAATCGGAGACTCGATTGAACCCGGAGTTTAAGCCGTCGAGGTGGGATGTGCTGTGCGCGAGACTTGCCGACGAGTCGGCTCGTTTCGATCGCCAAACGGAAGCTGCATCTGAATCCACAAGTGCCTACCTCCCCCCGAGCCATTCAACTTCACCCCGAGCCGTTCGTTTGCCGCCTCTGAAACCCACAGAAGCACCGAAAGTGTCGCTCGAGGCGACGGCTCTTATTCGTGATCTCAAGGCGAGACGGGACGATTTGGTCAAGGAGAATCTCGGCGAGACGGCGAGGAAACTGATTTTAGAGTAGGTCCACTCTCCCCAAGCACCTTATCAATGATCTCATTTCCAGTGCCAACTACTTTATCAAGAACGAGTCGGTGAAGACGAGATTGGCGAGAGAGCTCGGCGATCTGTTCGACTCGATTCGCACCTACAAGGAAGCCATTGAGGCGAACATTTCGATGATTCAGGTGTGCCGGGGAACTTGTCGAATTCTCTTGAAGTCGTGCCCCCCTTTGCAGAAGAACCCTACTCGCACCGCGTTCAGCCTGTTGCCAATCCCGCCGCGTCCTCGAATCTCTGCGTCGTTCTACGCCCAAGTTCACAAAGCCGTCGAGGAGGAGACGGATTCGGAGTAATAACGATGTGATTGTTGTTATTTTTGAGCTCGTGGAGCATTATTGACTTCTTCCCCCAAAGTCCCTTCCACTTTGATTATCATCTCTATCACTGTTTTCTTTTTATTAACAAGGGATTGTCAACCTATTTTTTTCCCTATTTTAGTAGTTTAGGAATACTGTACCGTCCTATGACTGTTCCATTCTCAGTACCTGTTACTGTACCTTTTTGGGGATACTGTACCTTTGCAATGGGTACGGTACACGTCTATCCTGTCCTGTACTATCCGGTGGTTACAGTACTTTCCCTGGTAGCATTCTTTTACGAGTTTAGGGTTACTGTACCTTTTTGAAGATACTGTACCTTTGCAATGGGTACGGTACACGTCTATCCTGTCTTGTACCATCCGGTGGTTACAGTACTTTCCCTGGTAGCATTCTTTTACGAGTTTAGGGTTACTGTACCTTTGCAATGGGTACTGTACACGTCCACCCAGTCCTGTACTAACCTGTGGTTACAGTACACAACCCCAGTTACCTTACGGGCTACTGTACTTGTCCCTGAAAGCATTCTGGTCTCGTCGAAGGTTACTGTATCTTTTTTAGGGGCAAACTGTCACTTTGCAGTGTTGTACTATCCTGTGGTTACAGTACTTTCCCCTGAACGCGCTCTGGCATCGTTTGGGGTTACTGTACCTTTGCAACGGGTACGGTACACGTACATCCTGTCTTGGACCATCTCGTGGTTACTGTACCTTCAAATGGACACTGGGACTTCACAATGGGTACCTGTTTCTCCTGGCATGACAACGAGCACTGTATGATACATCTCGGAACTAAACTTTATGAAAACCAACACAAATCTTCAACTCTCCGAATAGGCCGCTCGAACGCAGAGCAATCCGTACGGATGAAGAGTGTCCTTATCAGTGCAACTGGAAGTCAATCACTATCAATCACACCCCTCTCTCCCCCAAAAGCCAAACCTCCGCACATCCACTTGAAGCGTGGCGTTGCCATTGACGACGTACACTAGACAGTCGTCATCGTCTCCGTCTCTCGCCGACGAGTTGCTCACCCAATTGTAGTTGTCAAAGTTCGTGAACTGCTTATCAGTGAATGTGAAGCCTGCGGGTCCTGTGCAAGAGCTACTCGAAGGGTTCCCTTGACACGATTCCGTTCGTTTTCCGTCGATTCTCACGTAGAAGTTGGTGGTGGGAAATAGGTCAAGATAGAACATTATCCGACTATGGAAATCGTCATTGTCCGTTGGATAGTTGATACCGGGAAGAGTGGCGTTTAAATTGGGGCAGATGGTCGTGGAAGAAGAAGTGTAATCCAATGTTTCATAGGGTGGACCGCCTGATTTGAAGATCATCCAGACCTGGAAGCACTTGCGCTCTAATGCAAATGAACGCTGTTGGAAAGTCATTATATCTCGAGATTGATAAGAAATATCAACAAGTTGTTAACAGCAAACTTGTAGATCAAAACTAGGACTACAAGTTTGCCATTGACAACATTTTGCTATCTCTTATCACTCTCGAGATATAGTCATTCTCGGGCAGCGTTTCAGGTGTCGTTCTATTCGAGGAAAGATTGAACTTACAACCACACAGATATCATTGCCATCCTGATGTGGAATCAGTCTCCAATTGGTGTTTGGACACCCTGGCACAACTGGAAAACTTTGAAAATATGATCTTCCCATCTTTCATTTAAACACACCTTTAGTGGAAAACGACCAAGTGTTCTGTTCAAATGTGATATTGTACCAGAGCTTGACCGGAAGAGCTTTTGGGTCGTCATTGATAAGGATGTAGCCCTGAATGATAAGCTGATAATAAAAACATGATCCCCCAGTACCTTTGCAGTTTGATTATCAAACGTCGGCGGATTATCCCCAATTGGACAAGTGCCACTTCCAGTCACTTTGAAGGCAACCACCGATTCATCTGTGGCATTGGTTTTGGTGATGGTGGTAGTGGAATTGAACAGGAACATGTTGCATGTGGTTGTATTGAGCATTATGTGGGCTAGCTGGCAAAAATGAAAGAGTTGGATAGTAGGGTCTAGAGAGCTCTGCTCGCGAACCAGTATATCTTGAGATTGATAAGAGATATCAAAATGTTGTCAACTGCAAACTTTTAGTCCCAGTTATGATCTACAGGTTTCCAGTTGACAACTTTTTGATATCTCGTATCAATCTCGAGATATAATCGTATCCTTACCACACATCTCTGTTCGCTGAGACACGCCTCCACACACTGATCCTTATCCAAAGTGCTGTTCACAGTGGCTCCACTCAAATCCGTCGGTTTTCCCCAAACCACTATCATCGAATTGGTGCTTGTGGTAGAGCTCTGGAAAATGAATAATATCAGCCAGTTGAGATGATAAATGTCTAAAAACGTACACTGGAAATTGGCAATGAGAAGATGAGAAGGGAATAAAGAAAGAAGGACATCTTGTCCGTGAATACGGCTCTAGTTTGAGGGAAGAGAAGGAGTGTTTGCAAAATTTCAAGTGCACGTTGCAACTTGTCAGTTTGACGCTGAATGGGGTGTCAAAGTGGGGGGAAGGGAGCACGAGAACATGCATTTGCAATCGAGGAGAGCTCTGCCTTATAATCATTATATCTAGTGATTGATAAGAGATATCAAAAAGTTGTCAACTGGAAATTTGTAGTACTAGTTGTGATCTACAAGTTTGCTCTTGACAAGCTTCTGATATCTCTTATCAATCTCGAGATATAATAAGCCAAAAACGTGATTGGTGGTCAGAGACGGAGGTGGCAAAGAGGTGTGTTGTTCTATCGATCCCTTTGACCTGGCACAATGCCAAGACACCTTGAGAGACGCAGGTGGCAGAAGGAATCGATTTTTGATCTACTTCGGGGAAACACATAATTCATATCTTTATTGGACATCTCCTTATATATCTACAGACAATTAACGACCCGTCTCACAGCGACACGGATTCGTTATTTTCCCCGTCCGCCGCCACTTATTAGCACATTCCAAGTGATACTTAAGCGAACATTTGACACATTTTTCCCACTCGGACTCCTCTAGAAGGTCATGGCAGACGACGCATATCTTCTCGATTTTCGCATTGTCCTCTTCTCTCGCCGCTAGGATTGCTGCATGGAAAGTGGAAGAAAGCGTCGGGAACTCGGGCACCGGCAGGAGTTCTTCTTGAGTGGTGAGAAGGTCCTCCTGGAAGACGGATAGTGTCTAGAGGGTTTTCTAGAGGTAGATCTACCTGCATCATTGCAATATTCCTGTCAATCGCAGTCGAATATCGCTCGTAACCAACTCGAAATTGCAACCGCTGCACTTCGGCAAACCGCTGAGTCACCGGGTCCCTCCTCAACCGCTTCAGCTCTCCCACTTGCCTCTCCACACTGCCCAACGAGTCGAATGCGCGCATCTCGTTCTGTTTCATTTGTAGATCAAAGAACATCTTTCTCATCTCCGACGTCCGTTCCAAGTTGGGGCCGGAGAGTTGCTCTCTTGGAACCATCTGCTTCAGCGTCCCAATGATCCGATTCTTCTCCTCAATTCTAGAAGAGAGTTGATCTTTCTCCAAATTCAGCTGCTGCATCGATTCTTCCACCGCCTCCTTCACCTCCACCTCCATCCTTCCGAACCTCTCCTCCGCCTCCTTCGCCTCCTTCTCAGCCGCCGTCAACTTCTTCTCCAACTTCTCCACCTTATTCCTGAACCCCTTCGCCTCCTTCTTCGCCTCCTCGCACTTTTCACTCGTCCGATGGCACTTCCCACAGCCGCTCGACTCCTTCCGCTTCCTCTCGCCCAATTCCTGTTCAGCGGCAGCCAACTTCTTCTCCAACTCCTCCACCTTCCGTCGCAATTCTGTCACCTCATCTACTGGCGGTTCGGGCTCTTCGGGCTCTTCGGGCTCTTCCAAAAGGTTCTCCTTCTTCGCCTTCTTCTTCTTCTTCCTATTCTTCTTCTTATTCTTCGATGGCTGCTCTTCTAGTTTTGGCCATTGAAACTGACCATTACTGTCTCGATATTTGGGGTCCGGGCAGCAACTGGTCACGTGAATGCGTTGACATCCATTCTGATTGTGGAGGAACTCCAAGAGACTTGGAATCTTCTCCAAAATGCTCGTCAACTGGCACTGCTCCACTGCTTCATAGAGATCGCTGGTTTGAAGGACGGCGCCATTCTTCAGCTTTCCTCGGATATGATTGTAGATCAAAAATGAGCGCGCAGTGATCTCCGGGAACATCTTGTCAAGCCCAAGGTATTTGAGCTCACTATTTAGGTCTTCCAACGTGAATCCGTTCGGTCCAACTGGCCGAATATCGTTGGCTGGTCCATTGAGGAAGGGCGAGAAGAACTGGGCTGTCTTTCTCTTATCATACACGTATTCGCTCAGTCGAATGAAGTACAAGTCTGTCTGAAAAACCATTCAATCTATGTATATCTCAAGTGATTCTCTTCCACCAACCTCTCCTAGCTTGAAGATTTCCGATTGTTCCGTGAAGAACTGTTCAACTTTCCCCCAATCCTTGTACTGCATCCGCTGGAAAACCTTCAGGCCGAAGATGAGGTCGTGGAGGACTTCCATGAAGACGTCAGCGGCCATTTTGCAGTTTCCCATGTCAGGGGTTCGAATGGGTTGGGCAGAGTGTTTGGAGCGAGAGATGCCGGTTTTGAGGAGCTGTAAACGTCCAATGATCAGAAGAAGAAGAAGAAGACGGAGACTTACTAACCTCGTACTCGATACTCTTGTCCGGTCGATTCCAGATCAAATGCATCGCTTCGAGCAAGGCGATCGTCGGATAGAGAGATAAATCCGTGGCTTCTTCCACAAGAAACTCCAGCTCTCGTGTCATGACGAATTTGCATGTAGCGTCTTCGAAGACGCGCACGAATACAGTTCTTGGGTGACCGTGGAGCGCCTGGAAACGAATTGAGAAGTTAGCTTTGCAAACAAGAGGGTCTTTGTTTTGGAGAAAAGGATAATCAGTGTATCTCGAGATTGATAAGAGATATCGAAAAGTTATCTATAGCAAACTTGTAGATCAAAACTAGGACTGCAAGTTTGCAATTGACAACTTTCTGATATCTCTTATCAATCAAGAGATATAACGGTTTTCCGGCCGAGCTCCATTGCGTGGCCATTTCGATGGCATCCAAACAAGAGGGTCTTTGTTTTAGAGAAAAGGATAATCAGTATATATCGAGATTGGTAAGAGATATCAAAAAGTTGTCAATAGCAAACTTTTAGATCAAAACTAGGACTACAAGTTTCTTGTTGACACCTTTTTGATATCTCTTATCAGTCCCGAGATATAGCGGTTTTCCGGCAGAGCTTCCAGGCCTCATAGGGAGTCACAAAACATAAAGTACACTCACCGCGTGCCAGTCCGGAAGGAAGTTCATCGGATTCGCCGATGTGACATCGTCAGCAACAGTGATGGCAAATAGTGCCGCATTCAAATGCTTCTCGTACATGTCGATATGCCGTTCAGGCGGGTAACTGCGACACATGCGCTTCAAGTCATCGACGAGCCGCTCGTATTTCACATCGTGCCACTCCGGGATCAAATCCTTCACCGTCTTCAGAACCGTCTCGAAGTCACCCTTCGGCAAGCGGATCTTCGGCCATTGGTTGTGCTCGATACGCAGACGCACCTCTGTGTCCAAACGAACGAGGATGTCCTCGCCCAAGAGGACGAATTGGCGGCTGTCCAATCGGGAATCTCGATGCTTCATGTAGCAGTAGAAGATGCTGACGGAGAGGGATGTGTCCTGAACCGAGCGGAAGAAGTTCTGCACCATCAGCTTGCCCAGGTAGCCGAGCATGTCCTGTTTTCTCACGTACAACCCGCCGCTGACACTGCTGTAGAACGTCGGCGAGTTGGTGAACTCGTGCCAAGACAGCGAGGAAGACGTGTTGAACGCTCCGGAGAAGTTTTGGTGGGCGAGCAGGTTGGCGGCGAGCTCCTCGACAGAGCCGTATCTGCGCATGTCGGCGGGCGATTTGAGGAAGAGCTGTCGGAGGTAATCCTCCATTTGGACAGTCTCAGAGGAGTTGGACGGCGAGTCGACGAGTTCGAGACGGGAAACCACCTGGAAGAGAGGGGCGAATTGGGGGGGGGGGGAGGGGACAAGAGGGAACTTACATTGTGTGGAATATAGTCCCGGATGGATTGGTTCAAGAACCATAGGGGTTGGTCCTTGACAGGCGGTCCGCACGATAGTTTCATAGTCTGAAAGGCGTCGAGAGAGTGGTACCGGAACGGAATTCATGCCGGAATACGTGAAAGGAAGTCCGTACTAGAGGGAAATTGGTTCAGAAGCCGTCAAAGTTCAAAATTTTAGCATACCCAACTTGGGTCTGCTAAATAGTTCCCGCTGTTAGAGATGAAAGTTGGGTGTGCTAAATCGGCGCGCGCGCGAATCGAGACATGTTTAGCAGACCCAACTTGGGTCTGCTAAATAGTTCCCGCTGTGAGAGATGAAAGTTGGGTCTGCTAAATCGTCGCGCGCGAATCGAGACATGTTTAGCAGACCCAACTTGGGTCTGCTAAATAGTTCCCGCTGTTAGAGATGAAAGTTGGGTCTGCTAAATCGGCGCGCGCGCAAATCGTGACATGTTTAGCAGACCCAACGTGGGTCTGCTAAATGTTTGCTGCGGTGGTGAGTTGAACAGTGGGTCTGCTAAATCGTCGCGCGCGAATCGAGACATGTTTAGCAGACCCAAATCCGGAATTTGACTCACGGAATGTGAAATTGGGGATGGTAAATCCGGAAAACGGATTCCGGAATCCGGAATCCGGGTTCGGAATACGGCAATGGGATTACCGGAGTCGGAATCCGGAATCCGGAATAGCGCACCGGGAACGGATTCCGGAAACCTTCGGAACACCGGAAACGGATTTTAGAGAGTGTTCTCCGGAAACCGGAAATCTTTGTTTTCCGGAAACATTAGAAGGCTCTAACGCATTGAAATCAATGAAAGTCAAGAAAACACCCGAAAAATAGGAATGAGTGATTGTTTTCAAAAGGACGCCTGCACGAGACAGAGAAAGAGTGTGGCCGGACGAAGAGACGCAGAGAATGCCCTCCGAGAGAGACGCAGACGATTAGAGGAGAAACACATGCTGGAGACCGACACACTCTCGAATTCGCGTTCTATTTCTCTCTGCGCCTCTCTTCCACGAGCTCACGTGTTCACAGCAGGCTTTTGGGTGTCACCATGCTGGCAATGAGGTATTGATTCAAAATGGGTAATTTTCTATGAAACCTTGAATAGCAAAAGAGAAAAACATGCTAGAGGACTCGAACCCCGGCGCTCAGATTAACAGCCGCGAAAGTTACCACTTCACCAAAACTGCGATGCGTCGCAGGGAACGCCGCCGCCTTTATAATGCTGCGCGTCACCTTGCCGAAGTCATCAGCACATTCTGCGCTTCTTATCACTAATTATCGGATTCAAAGTGTCTTTATCTCATCCAGTTCATGTTTTTTTGCCGAATTCCGCCGGCGGCTTCCTAGCCTCTGCTTCTGGTTGATTAGCAAGTTTAATGCGGATTTTCAAGTAAAAAAAAGAATGGCCCGCGGCATATTTTTAACGGGTATTCTGGTTTTCTCATGTATCTTGAACGTTTTGTCCAGGTAGAGCATAATCAGAACTTGATCAATATTATCAATTAAGTAGTTTATTAACGTATATATAATATACATACAAAAATTGAGTCAACCCGCCAACTCACCGCAACCCAAACGCTGCCGGAGAACCATTATATCTCGAGAATGATAAGAGATATCAAAATGTTATCAAGAGCGAAATTGTAGATCACAACTAGGACTACAAGTTTCTTGTTGACAACTTTCTGATATCTCTTATCAATCTCGAAATATCAGAGTTCTCTGGCAGAGCTCTCGCGGGCCATCTCGATGGTATCCAAACAAGAAGGTCTTTGTTTTCGAGAGAAGGAGAATCATTATATCTCGAGATTGATAAGAGATATGAGAATGTTTTCAACTGGAAATTTGTAGATCAAAACTGGGGCTACAAGTTTGTTTTTGACAATTTTTTGATATCTCTTATCAATCTCGAGATATAATGATTCTCGGGCAAAGCTCTCTAGGCCGCCCGTCTCACGCCCGTCTACAACACGGCGTAACCCGATTCTCCGGGTTCTTATACCAGTCGTTCTTGCAACTGACATGGAACTTGAGTGTGCAATCGGGACATTTGGTCCATGCCTCCAGCTCCAAATGACCAGTGCAAATGAAGCATTCCCTGTCGAGTTGGGCGTTGTTTGCCTCTCTCGCTGCGCTGAGTTGCTCATAAAACACAGTGGAGAGGGATGGGAACTCGGGGACCGGAAGGAGATCCTCGCGAGTGAGCAGTGGATCCGCCTGAAACAGTTTCTAGAGGGTATAAGGGGTGTCTAGGGCTCTACCTGCATCATTGCGATATTCCTGTCGATCGCAGTTGAATATCGCTCATAACCAACGCGAAATTCGAGCCTCTGCACTTCGGCGAACTGTCGGATCTTTGGCTCCTGAGTGCGTCCCCTGAGCTCTGACACTTGCCGCTCCATATTACCCAAAGAATCCAATGTTCGCATTTCGTTGAGTTTCATTTGAAGATCGAAGAACACTTTCCCCATCTCTGAGGTTCTGGGCAGTTCGGAAAGTGCATCCCCGGGAACCATCTGCTTCAGCGTCAAAATGATCCGATCCTTCTCTCCAATGATTGTTGATTGTTCTTCTTTCTCCAAGTTCAGCTGCTTCATCGATTCTTCCATCACTTCCCCTGCCTCCTTCGCTTCTCTCACCTCCACCTCCATCCTTCCGAACCTCTCCTCCGCCTTCTTCGCCTCCTTCTCAACCGCCGTCAACTTCTTCTCCAACTTCTCCACCTTATTCCTGAACCCCTTCGTCTCCTTCTTCGCCTCCTCGCACTTTTCACTCGTCCGATGGCACTTCCCACAGCCGCTCGACTCCTTCCGCTTCCTCTCGCCCAATTCTTGTTCAGCGGCAGCCAACTTCTTCTCCAACTCCTCCACCTTCCGTCGCAATTCTGTCACCTCATCTACTGGCGGTTCGGGTTCTTCGGGCCGTTCGGGCTCTTCCAAAGGGCTCTCCTTCTTCGCCTTCTTCTTCTTTTGCTGCTTCTTCATGTTCTGCATCTGCTGACGCCGCAGCTCCGCAACCGCCACTTCCATCTTCTTCGGGTCGCTCAAATCCACCATGTACTGCGCGATATTCTCTTTTTCTTCCACTTTTTGCAGGATAATCTCCGCATCTTCTAATGTGACTTGGATACACCTATCTTCACAATCCTGGTCTTCACTATTCACACAATCACACGAGCACTTGGCGAGCATCTTGATGAGATTCTGACGAAATGTTTGATTCGACAGCACATGACGCCATTCGGCGTCCGTCAGCTTCCGTTTCTGCGTGTCTGGCTTCTCCATTCCCATTCGCTTATTCTTCTCATCAGCCTCCAACTGAGCCCGCTTCAGTACCTCCTTCGCTCTCTTGTCCGCTTCCATGTCGAACTCCTCGTTGTGCCGAATGAACGGCCACTTGTCGTCACAAGTGGCGTTCTCCTCGACCCACGAGTGCGGCGTCGGCGGCGCACTCGTCGCCAGGTACTCTTTCGCGCGAGCCACCGTCTTCGGATCCATGGTGTGGATGTTGAGAGCAGCCTGAACAATTCGTTCGACGTCTGGACTTTACTTCTACCTCAACTCACTCTCAGATTCACATCGTTCCACGTGAGGAACGGCGATCGCTGAGCGATGGCGTTGCCGATGACGTTGCCGATGAGGTCGCCCATCGTCGGATGGCTCCTCACGAACGTCTTATTCCAAGCCATCATCACGCCGAAGCGTGACTTCCACACGGGCATCCACGCGCTCTCAAGCGCTTCTCGAGTCTCTTGCGAATAGTCGGCTTGCGTTCCCCCGAATCTTGTGATGCCGTGATACAGGTTCACCGTGTCGGTGATTCGACACGCATAGAGCGTCATGTTCGGAGTGAGCACCTTCGCCTTCCGATGCTCCACGTAGGCTGGCGACGTCTTGAAACCGGCCACTAGCTCGTCGCAGGCTCTCTCGGGAATGAACGGCTCCTGAAGGGGAAGCTAGACCTGATCTCTTCCTCTGAACAAACTCACATGCTGATCGTTCACCATGTCATAAAATTTGGACAAAAGCTTCAACAAAAACGATTGGCTCGTCTCCTCGCCGGGCACCTTTCTGTCGAAGACGACGTCGAGTACGACTTCTTGGAAGATCTTGAAAACGGCCTGGTACTTGTGGACGACCCGCTCTCGGCTCGGTGCGTTGAGAGTGATGATGGGCGAGCCGGCGGCGAAGGGCATCTGATAAGCGGCATGCCAAGTGTAGACGATGTCGGGGACGAGCTGGAAAGTGGGGGGCACAGTGTTAGTGAAGAGCTCTGCCGGAAAACCGTTATATCTCGAGACTGATAAGAGATATCAAAAAGTTGTCAACTGGAGACTTATAGCTCTAATTATAATCTACAATTTTGCTGTTGACCACTTTCTCATATCTCTTATCACTATCAAGATATCACGTCGAGAAACTCACCGTTATCCGCGACATGTCAATGTCGAACGTCCGCAGCACACTCCTCAACTGGTCCAAATTCAGCGCCCTCGGACACGACGATTTGGCGGTGAAATGCCGCCGCCAGTAACTTTGCATCTTCTCTGAAACTTCGTTGTCTTCTTCTTCTTCAACTTTATCCTTCCACTCACTCGGGTCCACGTGAACGTTTTGCTCCTTCAAAAGGATCGGTACCAACTCTCTCACTTCGTCGACGAACACTTCTCGATAGGACTCGCGCTTGATTGGCGTGTTGGAGTAGGTGCGTAGGTAGATGGTCCGATGCTTCTTTCGCAGCTGGAATAGAGATAACACTGTTCTGATGGAAACGCTGCCGAAAAACTATTATATCTCGAAATTGGCAAGAGATTACAAAAAGTTGTCAATGGCAAACTTGTAGTGCTAGTTGTGATCTACAAATTTGCTGTTGACAACTTTCTGATATCTCTTATCAATCTCTAGATATATTGATTTTCCGGCAGCGTCTATTCAAGCAAATACGGCAATCTGTCGCTGCCGGAAAATCGATATATCTCGAGATTGATAAAAGATATCAAAAAGTTGTCAATGACAAACTTGTAGTGCTAGTTGTGATCTACAAGATTTTAGTTGACAACTTTTCGATATCTCTTATCAATCTCGAGATATACACGCCCCTCCAACTCACCCAGAACGCCTTCAGACTTTGCAGCTCCTGACACGCCTTTCGAACGAGTTTCTCATTGTTTATATCCTGGATCTCCCCTACAAACGTATCCAAATCTGTCTTCGACAACAAGAACACCGTCGAGCCCTTCAACATGTTCTTCGCCATCTCCCCTTGCTTCTCATGGTTTTCGGGGGAGTGTTTGCTCAAAACGTAGTGAATCGCCGAGTCGTTGTAGAGAAGTTCCAGGCCATTCGGGCAGATCAACGTTTTATCCAGCTGAAAAGGGACACTTTTCTATTTTATCGCATTTCCTTGAGAACGCCGCCAGAAAATCATAATATCTCGACATTGATAAGAGATATCGAAAAGTTGTCAACTGCAAACTTGTAGATCACAACTAGGACTACAAGTTTCCAGTTGACAACTTTTTGATATCTCTCATCAATTTCCAGATATAATGATTCTCCGGTCGCATGCCGCTTTGCTTACCATTCCCTGGTTCGGACTTTCAATATTCAAATCTGTCAGGGACACATCCATAAGTGGAATATTGTTCCATTGAGTGTCAAAGAACCGTCCAGTTGTCACGGCTGGCTCTTCTCGTTTCTCCACACTTTCGGAATCGATTTGCGCGCTCATAACCTGTGGATTCGAGCAGCAATTTTGGTTGTGTAGGAACTCGCCGAACTTGTTGCCGGATAACGATTATATCTCGAGATTGATAAGAGATATCAAAAAGTTGTCAACTGGAAACTTGTAGTCCTAGTGATGATCTACAAGTTTGCTGTTGACAACTTTTTGATATCTCTTATCAATCTCGAGATATAATGATTCTCCGGCAGCGTGGCACTCCATTCAAGGCAAGAGATAGCGGAAAACGGTTGAAACATGAGGAGCAAAAAAAAATACTCGAAAAAAAAATCCGAAAACCACGTTTTTTTCCAGAAATTGTTCCGGATAAAATGTATACGAAATTCATAATTATTATTATGTTAAAATGATTAGCAGGTGATTTTTTGAAAAAAAAGACATTTTTTTCTAATTCTCGCAAAAAAACCATCCAAAAAGGACAAATCGTATTTAAAAAAAGCGTTAAATGAATGAAATGCGAGCTGGCAACTGATACATGCACACCTGTCCTCCAAAATTACGGATGCAATAAGACAAAAAGAAGAGAGAGACAGTGGCTAGGCGGGGAGACGCAGAGAGTGTCCTTTGGTGGCAGCGGAGAGACGCAGACGACGAGAGACACACTGGCGATTCGAATTTTCGTTTTGCCCGCGCGCTCTCTGTCTCTCTCACTGTCTCTTTCTCTGCACCTCTTGAAACAAACGCGTTATGAATTAGGCGCCAATTGTGATGGCTGGACACTAAAAAGTTGGGATTTCTCTGCGAAAAACATCGACCCGGCTTGTAAATCACGAGCAAAAAAGAAATGAGGGGTGGAGAACTCGAACCCGGATTGTGAGATTGACAGCCGTGGGTGTTACCACTCTACCAAAACCGCGAGCGCCGGCGCCGACCCCCGGCGCTCTTATGTTCTCGCTGTCGACTCGCCTTTCATGAAGAACGAGATATTTTTTTAACATGTGTGTTTCATGTTGATTTGATTTGTTGAATTTTTTTTGTAAAATTTGTTAGTTAAATAAATTGTTTTATATTCGAACTATGAGCATTTTTGAAATGGCTCAAAACGGAAGAAAAACGCGTCAATGATAAGGAACTGTTCGGCGCCTCCGTCTGCGTCTCCGCGTTTCTCTCACTCTCTCGCTCTCTCTCCAACTACACCCTTAATCACTCGGAGCAGTCATAAGGTGTTTGCTGATAAGTTAAAGCTATTGATCATTGATTTTTAGCGTTTTCTTCCCATTTTGAGCCCAATTGTATCATTCAGTTCAAAATTGGTAGATCATAACATTGTTACTCCAATAACACTCATTGCAAACGCGCTTTACCGATGATTTTCGCACCGACACTTGAGACAATTTTTGAAAAAAAAAATCTCGCGCCTCCACGAGAAGTACACGAGAGTCGTGGTGGGACCCACGGAGCGCGTTTGCAACACGAGTTTCTCATCTAGGGGGAACACTATTTTGATCTACCTAGTTCCAGATGAAATGACGTCACTTCGGCCGGACCGCCCCAGGAAATGTTCAACGGCGCATTCGATACGTCTCGCTCTCGGGAGTTATCTCCCGCCTGGGGTAGGAATAAGATGCTGGAGAATCATTATATCTCGAGATTGATAAGAGATATCAAAAAGTTGTCAACAGCCAACTTGTAGATCATAACTAGGACTACAAGTTTCCTGTTGACAACTTTTTGATATCTCTTATCAATCTCGAGATATAATGATTCTCCTGGGGGGGAGGGTCTTTTCGAGGAAATACCGTATATTTCACAAGCCAATCCCCCTTGTATTTCAGGTTGCAAAACGGCTCAATGGAGTCCCAACGAACTTCAAACCATTGGAAAGAGTCAACGTCGAAGAGTTTCTCAAGCCCATCTTCTCCAAATCGATCGGTGATATGAGTGAGAGAATGGTAGAGGCGAATAGAACTCGTTGCTCTTTTGCCAGGAAGATACGGATCGCCTCGAGAGCTGGCCGACCTTTTGGAAGAGCACTGCAACTTCACCGGAGCCCACCATCTTCTGGGCGTTGATGTCTTCGAGCCATTCGATATTAGTCTTCCGACTTTCAAGAGTTTCACTGGAGAGACGTATGCGAACAAGCAGGATCTGTTCGGACTTCTTCAGGACGTGATAACAGTTGGATATCCGTTGGTTGGTGATTCGTAGCCCCTCTAAGCGCCCCATTGCGAACACCTCGCAGCGTTGCAAAAGACAATTCCGAGCACAGGAATCGAACTGTTCCCATGCCGCACGAGACCCGCGCCTCTTCACCACTCGGCCAACCGAACCGCCTTAAGGTGGGCCTCTAGTTGTCCTTACATGAACGCTGCGGCCGGCCCTCTTGGTCCCACCACGTTGCAATTTTCAAATCGAAATATCTCGATTGAACGCGAAGCTTCGCAGTTTTGTTCAACTGAAGAGTTGCTCAGAATGATGCCAAGAATGCGTTTTTATGTTTGCAATGGGGCGCGTTTTCTAGAGCACTTGGAACTATCTTGGTTCCGAAATAAACTCCAATTTAGTACAATGACATAACCCGAACCTTCCTCTCCGCCTACCTCAAACACCACGAGAAGACGCTCACGGCTAGTTGTGACTTTGTACAATCGGCTGAAAGGATTCTTGAAGTTATTGAGAGGAGAATCGAAATTGAGACGAGAGACCTTCGGTATCCAGCACGCGGAAGCTTCACAGACAAGTACGACAACTATCAACAAGTGATAAACAAGATCAGAACGATGATACGCGATTCGAGTGATGAGAAGCATTCGAGTATCACTGATATCATCTTCGACATATTCCCAACCGAATCGAAGGAGGACGCGAATTACGGCTATCAATGTTTGATATTCAATATTGAGACACTGATCAAAGTCACTGATAACATATTGGGAGTTCTGCCGATAGTGTTCAAACCGATTTCGAGCATGGTGAGTGAAGTTTCAGAGTCGACCGCGAGAATATAGGCGCGCTGGCGTTGCGGCGGCGCACCGCTGCTTTGGTACAGTGGTAACACGCGCGGCTGTCAATCTCACTACCCGGGTTCGAGATCTTCACCCTCCATTTCTTTTTTGCTCGTGATTTGGAGCACAGTGACATGGTTTCGCTGAGAAATGCACGTTTTTTCAGCCAGACTATCCCCATCCGGTGCTCCTAAGACTCTTCGAAGACGGTCAGAAGGCGTATGTGATGAGAGAAGAACTCGATCGGAACCTCTTCACTCCACGATTCATCCGAACGATCGATGCGAAGGACGCGTTCAGATCGATCGCCAGCCGTCCTGATCAGAGTGTTCAAGTCGAGGTAGGTTCTTCTTCTGAGTGTGAGCTCATGATTTCTTATCAGCTCCTTATCACCCCTATCCCTCGCTCTAATCACTGTGCTCAACCCATTCGATCTCCGGGAGAAGGACACTGCAAACTAGCAGTCGACCTGTTTTTCGAGCTGCTTCGGGATCTGATCTTCGGGATTAAAGTCTTCCAAAAAATGAAGAGCAGCGAATGGAACCTTATCATCGAGTTCTTTGATAAGATAAAGGATGTTTTCAACTCGGAGGAGGTGAGAGTGCATTGCCGGGGGAAAATCATCATATCTCGAGATTGATAAGAGATATCAAACAGTTGTCAACAGCAAACTTGTAGATCAAAACCAGAACTACAAGTTTGCTGTTGACAACTTTTCAATATCTCTTATCAATCTCGAGATATAATGATTCTCCGGCAGAGCTGCGGTGCCATTCCAATGGCATCCGATAGAATCATTATATCTCGAGAATGATAGGAGATATCAAAAAATTGTCAACAGCAAAGTTGTAGATCAAAACCAGGACTACAAGTTTGCTGTTGACAACTTTTCAATATCTCTTATCAATCTCGAGATATAATGATTCTCCCGCAGCGTTCTCGAGGAAATACGGACTCCCGATTGCAGAAAGACATCTACTTCATCCGGTTGTCTCCGGAGAACCGCTACGAACAGTGGAAGGACCAAGTGTTCTCAGAGTTCATCAATCGAGAAACGAAGAATCACAGAAAAGCGAAACCCAACGGATTCACTGCGCAAAACATTAAAAACGAGCTCATCCACCTTGGCCTCGAAGAGCCATTCCCAGAGATCACCAACTACGCGGAAGTTGTCTATGAGCATGTCTCCAGGGAAAAGAAGACACCTGTCCTCCGAACTTGCGACCTCTTCGACGCCGTGGAGCACTGTCAAATGATCGCCTTCTTCAAGAAAATGCCACAACTCGCCAAGTTCCTTCACAACCAGAACGGTTGCCATCGAGTGCTTATCACTGATTGTTGTGGTTCTAAAAAGCCGGTGAAAGTTCCACGCTTCGGGTGGACCGAACTGAATAGTATTCCACTGACAGATGTGAAAGTGACCGATGACGGGTTGGTGAGTGATGGCCGGCAAGCACCGCTGTTGTCAGCACTCTCGTTGACTGTAGGCAAACAAGTCTCGGTGGCGCAGCCGGTTAAGCGCTCACCTTATGAAAAGATGGTTTTTGGTTCAAATCCCAACTTTTCTAGATATTTTTTGCTTTGACCCTTCAACATTTTTCAGAGCATATATCTTCCAGATCTGCCCTAAACAAAACCTAGAACTGGTCACCAACAGCACTGCAAACTTCGCCTTCCTCGAAACATGTTTCCCAAATGGTCTTGAAGAAAATACCATTAACAGGGACCTCCTTATCAGCGACCGCACCTTTTTTATCGATAAAGGGGAACTGGAAGACCGCCTCCCTTCTTCCGCACTAATCAAACATATCAATATCCATCTGATCCTTGACATTTCCAAAACGTTGAAAAGCCTTCGGGCATTCTCTGTAAGTGCTGCCGGAGAACGATTATATCTTGACAGTGATAAGAGATATCAGAAAATTGTCAACTGAAAACTTGTAGTCCTAGTTATGATCTACAACTTTGCAGTTGACAGTTCTTTGATATCTCTTATCAATCTCGAGATAAAATGATTCGAAAAAAGGCCGTCCATTCAGAAGCTCAAAAGACGAAGGAAACTGTACCTCCGAACGTTCTCCTGGTCGCCGATAAGCCGCGAAAGCAATCGACAAGTGTTCGCCGAAGAGGTAAAAGAGATGATTCCGATCCTCCTGGAGTATCAGGGTGACGCGGTAGATCAAAGTAAGATAAGATTTATAGATTGGGGAGTGATCTAGGTTTCAGAGAAAATCGATATTTACTGGAAGGAGAACTTTGGAGGGAGCCCCATGATGTGCAAAGAAGCGCTGATTCGAGCACTAGAGGAGTTTGATATTAATAAGGGGATGATCACAGTGAGGTCTTATCAGTTTATCAGTTATCACTTTATCACCTTCCAGCTCGTCCCTGACATTGAATACGCATCTTCGGCCCTCTACAAGATGCCATTGGCAAAAGGCTATCAGAGCATTGTTATCAGTGGACCAACTGGGGAATCGCTAGTTCACAAGCATCAAGCGATCTTTCGAATCTTTCAAGAAGTCGTTTGCGATGTCGATTGGACCGTGAGAAGCGATGAAATCAAGCGATTCCGGGAGAAGATCCTAGAGAGTATGGGCGTGTTCTTGAAGAGTCCAGAGGTGAGACAAAGAATTGCAAAATGACAACTCTGATTCTCCAGGAATCTTTGGTGCCACTGGAGGTGATAGACGAGGTGATAAGCGAGTTGAAGAGACATGAATACTACTCGAAGGCGCAGAAGGCAATGCGTTTAACCCCACTCATCACCTTCTACGATTGTGATACCACTGATACGATCAACTTTGACTTTTTCTTGTTCGAATGTGAAAAGTACCGTCTTCCGTATCATTTTCACCCTTTGTCCGATCGAGAGCGATTCCGCAAGGTGGAAATGCCGGTGTGGAAGGCTCGCCTGCTGTTCCTTCTCGAATGGAGCAAGATGTTCTTCGGGGAAGACGTCGAAGAGTTGAGGCGCATCGCGACCACTTGGATCATGTTCCGAGCACCGCACGCCGAGTGGGAGTGTCAGGGGGATATCGGTATTCTGATCTACGTGGACAAGGAGCCGATGGTGACGGCGTGGAGCCACGTGGCGACATCTCCTTGCGTTCTGGAACAGAATCTATCCCACCCGTGGCTATGCCACACCACCGAACGGCCGTTTATCCGACGAGGAGGAAGGGAGGATACCTCGTGGACTGGATACTTTAGAGCCATGATGAAGGCGTTGCCATTTGGAAGAGAGCGTGAGGTGACGTCGATGGATGTGTTGTGGGATATTAGCTCCTCATCGGCTACCTCGATGTTTGATGTTGATAAGGAGGTGCCGCTGATGCGGAGGATTCCGCTGATTGAGGTTGATTGATAGCTGCTTATTGTTAAATGATAAAAACGATAAATAAATATTTACATTCATTCACTTTTTACAACTATATACAGACATTTCATCGACACCGCCTCACTTCCTGCAGTACGGACACGTACGATGACCCGACGCCCTCCACCACCTCTTTGCGCAATCCGCATGGAACTTTTGGGTGCACTTCGAGCATCGGTCCCACGCACGTAGCGCTAGAGGATCATAGCAGACGGTGCACTCCTTGTCGATTTTCTCGTTGTTCGCCTCCATCGCTGCATTGAGCTTCTCATAGAAGGCTTCTGTGAGCGATGGAAACTCGGGCACCGGAAGGAGTTCCTCGCGAGTGGTCAGTGGGTCCTCCTGAAAAAAATGATCGTTTCTAGATGACTCTGAGGTGTTCAGGTACCTGCATCATCGCGATATTCCTGTCAATCGCCGATGAATACTTCTCGTATTTCACTCGAATCTGCAGCCTCTCCACCTCGGCGAATTGTTGAGTAGCGGCATCCTGAGTCAACTTTTTAAGCTGCGACACTTGTCTTTGAGCAGTTCCCAACGGATCCAATGTTCGCATTTCGTTCAGTTTCATTTGAAGATCGTAGAAGATCTTCCTCATCTCTGTTGTTCTTTCGATGGCCAGTCCGGCAAGTGCATCCCCGGGAACCACCTGTTTCAACATCCGAATGATCCGATCCTTCTCCCCAATGATTGTCGATTGTTCTTTTTTCTCCAAATTCAGTTGTTTTATCGATTCTTCCACCGCTTCCCCTGCATTCTTTGCCTCCTTCACCTCCATCTCCATCCTTCCGAACCTCTCCTCCTCTTCAACTCGCCTCTCCTCCGCCTTCTCCTTCTCCTCCTTCAACTCCTTCTCAGCGGCCGTCAACTTCTTCTCCAACTTCTCCACCTTATTCTTGAACCCCTTCGCCTCCTTCTTCGCCTCCTCACACATTTCACTCGTCCGAAGACACTTCCCACAGTTGCTCGACTCCTTCGTCTCCGCCTTCTTGATCACCACCAATGACTCTCTCTTCCGACGCTTCTCCTGCTCCTCTTCCTTCCGTCTCCTCTGACTCAACTCCTTTTCAGCGGCAGCCAACTTCTTCTCCAACTCCTCCACCTTCCTTCTCGATTTTGTCATCTCATCATTGTGCTCCTTCTGCTTCTTCTTCATCTTCATATCCTGACTTTCAGCGGCAGACGCCAACTTCGTCTCCAACTCCTCCACCCTACTTCTCAATTCTGTCATCTCATCCTTGCTCTCCTTTTGCTTCTTCTTGTTCTTCGTCTCCTTACGACGCACGTCCTCAAGAGATTCTACCATCTTCTTCGTGTTTTCCAATTCTGCCATAAACTGCGGAAGACTCTCGGCTTCTTCCACTCTTTCTAATAAGTTTTCCACTTGTTCTAATGTCATCGGGTTACACTGAACGCACTTGCCTCCCTCGATTTTCACACCCGAGTAGTCTATGAGCGTCTCGAGGAAATTCTGGCGATACTCTTGATCCGACAGAAAGACACGCCACTCGGCATTCGTGAGCTCCCGGGGATCCTGGGGTTCGTCGGTGTTCCGGGGCTGTTCTGTGTGTTGCGGCTCCTCCATCCTCCCTCTAAATCTTGTCACCTCTTCTTCGGACTCTTCCGATTGTTTCGTATTCTTCGATGATGTTGGTTTCTGAGACTCCTGGGGATTCTGTGGATTCTGGGACTCATCGGTGTTCCGGGGCTGTTCTGTGTGTTGCGGCTCCTCCATCCTCCCTCTAAATCTTGTCACCTCATCTTCGGGCTCTTCCGATTGTTTCGTATTCTTCGATGATGTTGGTTTCTGAGGCTCCTGGGGCTCGTCAGTGTTCCGGGGTTGTTCTGTGTGTTGCGGCTCCAGCTTTCGAAACTTCGGAGCCTCTCGCACATTGCGAATTTCTAACCTTCTCTTTATCCCCTCGCCATGTTCTGTGTGTTGCGGCTCCTGGAGATTTTGTGGATTCTGGGGCTCGTCGATGTTCCGGAGCTGCCCTGTGTGTTGAGGTTCCTGGGGATTAAGTGGATTCTGGGGCTCGTCGAGGGGTTGGGGTTCTTCTTCCTTCGCACGCTCTTCAATGCACTTCAGCTCAACTGACTTCTCCGTGATCTTCCCCTTTCTTCGCCTGTATTCCATTTCCACCATCATCGTTCCAACCTCCGAAATCCGCTCCTCTCCCTTTCGACTCGCCGGATCCGGTGTGCTCAGCAAAATCGAACGCAACAATTGCATCGACTTCTTCGCAACCCGCTCTTCTTGTGTTTCGTAGCTTGCAAACTCAAATACTTTCCACAGTGTACCCATCCATGAGGATTGCCGATTCAGATAGAAGCCGTCGTCCGGCGCACTTTCTGGAAGCCACTCGTGTTGGTTTACCGGCTCTGAAATTAGAGAACTTTAAAACATAGCTAGAATGAAGTTGTCAACAGCAAAAATGCATTAAAAAGTGAGATCTATCGAATGGTCCAAGAACCATCGAAATCGGTTCACGGAGAGAAAAGTGCGCAAAATGAATAGTAAACTCACTGTAGGAAACATCATTCGCGAACTCGTTCGCTCTGTTGACCATCTCCGTGTCGATGACTCCGTTCAGTAACAGATCCTGAAAACCTTCCATTGTTAACCCCTTATCAGCAACTCTTACCAGAAAGTCCTCCTGACTATTCCACTCAACCCTCGGCGCTCGGAAAAGTATCCCATTGATAATAATCTTCTTCAATTCGCCGTATCTTGGCTCGTACTCGAGAAACAATTCGATCATCTCGAAGAGAAATATCAAACGAGCCTTCCATCCGGAAATCGTCGCCTCTTTGATATCTATTGTGTGAGCTTGATCCCAACATCCAATCCGGATTCTGAGACCACAAATGAATTCAAAGATAAGCGAATTGAAAGAGATGATGTCGGCGAATCGGCAGTTGGATAGTTTGATGAGTAGGGGGTATTTATTCTGGAACTACTTTATATGCCTATGTAGAAATGGAGCACATACTGTCGACATCGCTGTATCCCTCATATACAAATAGTAGTCGCACTCCTTTAACTGCTTCACACTCTCCTCAACCCACGCCTCTGGCACTAGCGATTGCTGAAAGAGAGAGTAGATTCGGAGGAAGGTCGGATGATAGATGATGCTCAAAACCTATTATAAGTTCGTTAGTTGACGCCTGATATCGTTATCAAAGGCGTTAACTAACGAACTGATGATACGATTTGGCACTTTGAAAACAGATATTGTCCCTTACATATGGTCTAGCCACACACTCCATCATTTTCCGCAATACACCTATCCGAAGGCTATACTTTGCGCGTTGACCGATACCCCAGGGGACATCACAAACGACCTCCTGGAAGATCTTGAAGATCGCCTGGTGCTTGTGCACGAGGCGTTGTCGATTCGGCCCATTGATCACAATCATCGGACAGCCCGTCGAGAATGGCATTTGGTAGAGGACAGCGGAGGCGAAGGCGATGTCAGGGACGAGCTGGAAGATGGTTAGAATGATGTGTTAGGGAGACACTCTCACTGTTATCTGCGACTTATCAATGTCAAAGTCAGACAGCACATTTGCCAAATCTTTCAGAAATATCAATTGAGGGGTTGGCGGAGTTCTATCAAAGTTTTCTATCCAGTAGGCGTCGAGTTTTTCTGAAAGATGAATACACATAGAAGTCACTGAATAGTGACTTACGAATGTCTACAGGATCGCCTTGCTGTTCTAGAAGGATCGGAATGATCTCCTTCACCTCATCGGCAAACACTTGTCTACCCGTTTCTCGGGCGATTGGTGACCAGAAGAAGGTTCGTAGATAGATCATCTTCCGTTTCTCTCGCTTCTGGAAACAAGCCGAGTTTCAAAGTGAAATTTCTTCCCTTCAAATTGAGTTTTTAGAAATAGTTTCAACAGATGAGAAACTTTCAAAACAGCACTGTTTGTTTCAATTGGAAAAAAATCAAGAATAAATCTTGACACTGAGCAAAGTTCTCTGAGAACTCTCAAGGTTTCAATGCTTTTTTCTCCTGTTTAAATTGAGTTTCTTAAAATTTCTTTAACAGCAAAAATACTCTCCAAATATTTTTCTTTCGTTTGGGGGAAAAGCCCAAAAAAAATCTCTAGAAAAAAGTTACACTCATTGGAAGTTCTGTTACTTCCAGAGAAACTCACCGCCATCTCCTCGAGGCTCTTCATTGCGTTAAGAGTTGTAAAGTCAGTTTTGACCGTCTCTTTTTTGTCCATAAGAAACACCTTGTCGTTCGGGAAATTTTCTTGGTACATCTCCGAAGAATTCGAGCGTTTTGGGATGGTATTGACTAGATAGTCGTTGTAGACTAACTCGACTCCATTGCCAATATTCATTTTCTTGTCCATCTGAAAGATGAGGTACTTGATTTGTAAGCACTGCTCTCTTTTCGACCTACCATCCCCTTCCTCTCGTTACCGGGCAAACGCGTCAACTTGACGTGTTTCAATGGAATCGACTTCCATTCGGACATTGCAAACCGGTGAGTTCTCATTCGCCTTTCTGGCTCTTTTAGAGGCTTTGGAGCTTTCTCCCTATGATCGCAGCAATCAGTGATAAGAACACGATGACAACTGTGCTGATTGTGCAGGAACTTTGTGAGTTCCGGGAATCTCTTGAAGAAACATATCATTTGGCAATGCTCAACAGCTTCCCGTAGATCCGCTATTCCAAGTGGCCTTCCCTTCTTCTGTATTGAAACATGATCATGGACCACTCCCGCGTAATCAGTGATCTCGGGGAACTGCTCAGTGAGCTCCAAATGGATGAGTTCGAGATCGAGTCGCTTCCTTGTGAATCCGTTGTCATCCCCTCTCATATCCTCCTTTTCGGGTTTGTCCAGATAATTATCAAAGTAATTCCTCCGATACTGATCGGCATAGTCGATAGTGCTACTTCGTATAAAATACATTTCGGTCTGAAAAAGCCAACTTTTCGGTAATCCCAGCATAAAGTTCACCTTCTCCGCATCGAAATGCGTCTCTCTATTGAAGAACTTGACGACTTTATACCATGATTGCGTTCTTTGAAACAACTTAACATCGACGATGAAATAGTGGAGCAAGTCGAAAAAATGATCGACGGCCAGTTTGCAGAGTCCTCCATACGGGTCAGGGATAAGCTCGGAACGCTCTAGAGGGATGTAGACGAACTGGAACATTGAGCGAAGAACATTTAAATTTTTTGACAGCGTTCTCCTACTTTCTCTACAAACTTTCTCACCTTAAAAGACGTCGTCTGATCAACTCTGCTGTCTAGAATTCGTTTCGCTTCTAGCTCATCCACTGTCCATAAAAACATCTCATTGAGTCCTGGCATTTGCACGAAACGATTCAAATCGTCCGTCATTGCAAACTTTTTCTCGCCGATTTCATATATTTTTATGATGGGACAGTCCTCCTCAGTTTTTGGAGCCATGATAGACATCTAGAATGGTAATAATCAACTTGGCACTGCGCCAGAAACCACGAGACTATGGGCGAGAGGAGAGACGCAGACACATCGCGTGGTCGACGAAAGGACAGAAACATTACTTAACAAATGCTATATTTTTGGGGAATTTATTATGGTTTGATTGTAGGGCTCAGCTAATCAAATTTTTCATCAAGATTTAAATAGAGGGGTAATGGCGGGAGATTTAAATTGGAAGAAGGAAGGGCGAGGGAGAGAAGGGAGACACAACGAGAATGGTCCTCATGCTGTCTGGCCTGCCGTCTCACGTGAAAACGCAGACAATGGCAAGTGTCAGCCACATTTTCCTCATCGAATCCTCATTGTAAGGCGAATTTGAGTCTGAAAAATGTTTTAAATTGAAAAAAATACTGCAAATTTTCCACGATTCCAGAACTCCAAAAAAAAACGAGATTTTCGCGGGGAACAACAATTCATTTAATGTTTCTGCTTTAAGTTAACATTTTTTGTATATTTTAATTGGGAAAATTGAGACAATTAATTGGGAAAATTGAGAACAAAACCAATTTCTTCGATGAATTGAGAATTTTTTTCATTTTTGAAAAAAATGCTGCGCAAAAAATCAAAGTCTGCACTTGCGCGTCGCATCGGGTGTATGCAGACGCAGCGCGTTTCGAATTGTTGTCGTTTCCCCGTCGTTTATTATTTTCCCCCCGCTCTCGCTTCCACTCCCTCTCGTCGATTCCCGTCGTCAACAGATCGTTTGTGTCTCGACGGAGAACGAGAGAAAGACAGTGTGAGAGGCGGCGAAATACTGTGTGGCGGTTTGAATTGGCGCTCCGCAAACGACACAACCTGCACATCAAATTCGGCGCGACCCGCCCTCGCCGCCGACCACTGACGTCACCCGGCCCGCTGCGGCGTATATATACTCAGTCGATCGTCGCTGCCTGCTGCCAGATTGGTGAGTCGAATTTACGCTCTCGTTCGTGCTTGTGTTTCGCTTCACCGTTGGCGTTCCGGCGCCGCGACGGAGACGCGGGGTGATGGATGGTGATTGCGGCGCGGTTAGAATGTACGTTTCGGTTGATTTATCGACTTTCAAAAATCACCGCGGGAAATCATAAATAACGCAAAAAAAATTGCGGAGAATTATGAAATTTCGCAAGTTGCGAAATTAAGAGAACTGAAAGAAGAGGAAGCTTCGATGGTGGTAAAAATCGATAAATTCACTGAAAAGAATTCAAAGAGTTAATTTGCGATTCGGGGAGAATAACCAGAACCTGTTTCCTCCCGCATATCTCACGAGGGTCATTATGAACATTAGGCGTTTCGGGAGAGGGAAATCGCCGCAAGATCTACAAATCTCGATGGAATCGATCGTTTTGCAGGAAACTGAAAGCTCACGATGTCTCACGGCAACGGTATCGCCGACATTTACAAGTCGGTCATCGCCGATGTCATCAGCAACATGAAAGAAGCATTTCTCGATGAGAACATAGACATTGACGTGCTCTCGCAGCTGAAAAAGGAGTGGGAGGACAAGGTGAATTCGAGCGGATGTGTCGATTTGGACAGCAACAACGCTCCGCCGCCGCCACGGCAACACGTGCCACCGAACCCGGTCCGTCCGAATCCGATGAACCAGCAGCGAATTCCGGTCAATCAGCAATCGATGCGCTCGAATCTTTCTGCTCTTCACGCCGCTCAAATGGGTGATCAACCCCTTCGAATGGGATACACAACCCAAGCGGTAAACAAAAAATTTGCCGGCGCTCAAAACGAACACGTGTTCTTTCAGCAACCCCAACAAATCCGCGTCTTCAACCCGCAGCCATTCCACGGAGCCATGAATTTTCCGCCTGGTCAAGTGTTCGTAATGCAGCAACCAAATGGACAAAGCGTCCCCGTGTCTCTGATGCCTGGTCATCGCATTATCCATCAAGGCGGACCTCCGCAACAACAACAGCAACAGTCGCAGCAGCAGCACAGCAACCAGCTCACCCACATGAATCAATTGGACGGAAACGGGGATTCTGACGGCGAGGGCTCCAGTACTCCGATCAAGAAGGGCGAGAAACTCAAGTCGTCGCTCAAGGTTCGCGGCTACGGAGCTAGCAAGAAGAAGGCAATGAAGGTTCTCGGCTCGATGCTGAAGGAGATTCAACTCGACGGCGGAGGCGGTGGAATGTCGGATTCCTCTAGTGAAGAAGAGCAGGAAGATGAGGATGATCCGTTGCGAAGAATCGCCGATCGCATCGGAAACGAAGAAGTGGAGGATGGAGACCAAGTTGCCGAAGAAGAACCATTGAATTCTGAAGATGACCAATCCGATGATGAAGACTTGACAATGCTCTTTGACGCCGATAACATTGTTATGTGTCAATTCGAAAAGGTAAGCAAGAATTTTTAATGGTTTCGTGAAAATTCCCGAATTTTTCAGGTAAATCGCGCTCGCACCAAGTGGAAGTTCCAACTGAAGGACGGAATCATGCACATTGACAAAAAAGACTACTGCTTCCAAAAGTGCAGCGGTGAGGCCGAGTGGTAAAGTGGATGCTGACGCCATCGCCGAGAAAGACTTCAGCACTCTCTCTCTGTTCTATTTTTTTCATTTTTATTCCCTCTCTCATGTCCCGCTAGTCCAGGATTCGAACATTTCTTCCTCTGTCCCGCGTTGTGATTTGATCGTTCCCCGTTTATCAGAAAAAGTCCCAAAAACATATGATTCCCCCGTCTCCTAAATCCACCGCTTCGCTTATTTTGACAAGGTCTTAAACTGTAAAATGTTTCTTCCTCTCATTCCCCCCAATGGTTTCTCGTTTTTTTTTTCATTTCTAATTCCCCGCCTCCCGCACCATATTCTCTATCTGGCAAGTTCTTCACATCTGTTAATTAAAAGTGTCCCATCTGTTCTAATCTATCCATTTGTCCCCATATTCCCCCTTTTCCTTTTCTCATAAATAAGTAAGTGTACCATTTTTCGTGTCCCTGCTCCCCTCCGCTAATTGGATGAAGTCACCTCCGTTTGCTATTTTTGTCACCGAATTACATTAATTTTTAATTTTTTCCCCCTGCAACAGAAATGGCCCTTCTACCAGGACTAAAGGAAGAAGATATGCGAAAATGTCTAGCAGAAGGAGGAAAAATTTTGACGGCGCGACAACTGGAACGCTTTCAAATTCAGATAACCGCGCTTTCGAGGTATTCGGAAAGCTTCTCAAACACCCACAACTGGAATTCCAGAGACGGACGCCTCCTGCGCGGAGTTCTCGACCAAAAGTCGCGTTTCCATCGTGAATTAATGCACCGCGACAAGTACGAGACGCCCTACATCGTCGAGCTGCCCGGCGACCATTCGGAAGACGTCGAGCACGTCGGATACCGTGTTTCGTTGGTGCGTCGCCGAAAAATGAAACCGAAAACGGGAAAAAAAAGATTAAAATAGTCAGAAATGACTCGGAATCGGATTCTGCTGAGAATTGAAAATTTGAAACGATTTTTAAGAAATTTCAGAGAAAATCCAGAGAAAAACGTGCGCAACAAAGTCAGAAGACGGATTGTCGCGGATTCTGACAAAAAATCGAGCAAAAATAACTTTGAAATCTGAAAAAGAACACGGAACTCGGAATTTGAGAAAATTTCAGTAAAAATCGTGCTCAATTTAGCTCAATAACTTTGAAAATTACAAAGGAGGTGCTTTTAGCGAATTTAGACGAGAAAGTTCGGAAAATATCAAATTCTGACAATTTCTCAATGAGAGATAAAATAAATCATCGAATATTCGTTATTAGAAAATTTTCAAAAAATTATTTAAAAATAGAGTGTGACGAAAAACCGCCTTGACCTTTTTTGGCGCCAAAAAACAATTAAAAAACAATTTTTGCCGCCAAAAAGCGTAAACGAAAGGGGTTTGTGCGGGAAATTGAGCGCGTTTACGGTTTTTGGATTTTTTACCGAGAAATTTTAAAAAAATTGTGAAAACTTCCGAAAGCTCACCAATATTGTCGATTTTTAAATAAATTTTTCCTATTTTCAGCCACGAGCAAAACGAGTGATAGCTCTGCGATACGAAGAGCAATCCACGTCGACGTCAGCCGACACGAAGCCGAAAGCCAAACGAATCCGAACCGTCGCGCAGCTTTTCGGCGAGAAAGACGAGTTTTGTTGTCGAGTGAGCCTCCTGTCCCCACTGGAAAATCTTTTTTTTGTTTGTTTCCAGACGTGTTTCAAACGATTCTCTCGGAAATTCAACTTGGAACGCCACGAAGATGGTTGTTTCGCGAAGCCAACGGTTTATCATTGCCCGATTTGTCAACGCAAATATCAAAAAGCGCCGTATTTCGCGGTAAAATGCATTATTATTATTATTGATATTTTAAAATTCTCTCTATTTCGTTCAGGCTCACATCCGAAAGCACGAGGAGGAGCAAAAGAAGCGGGAATCGGGCGCGAGACGGCTTGCCATCGAACAAGCCGACGTGGAGGAGGTCCGACGGAGAGCCGAACAATCTGTAGATCGACTCGCGATTCCCTATGAATTCGGCGGATTTTTGTGATCAATTTTCGATTCTGATGTCTTCTTTCCCCTCGCCCCACTTCCTCTCCGGCTTCTCAGATGTTCACGAACAAAAAACGTGATGCTGAATTATTCGTGAGGGCGCTTGGCGACGAGCCGATCGTCGCATGGCGACGTTGGCTGCTCCGTCGGCATTTCCCCCTTATTTTCCCTTCTTTTCCCCCTTTTCAATTGGAATGAGGACCCCGATCCTGGGAATTCTCTGGATCCTCCTTGGGACTTTAATCCCATCGGCTTCTACGCAATGCACTTCTGACACTATTCGTAAGTGAAGGTTTCTAGAGGATTTCATGAGATTTGTAAAATTTTCAGCAACTTCCCTATCAACACTGACTCAATACCAAGTGGGAAGTGAAGGTGATGCCACTTACAGCCACTTTTTGGTTAATGGAGGCGCCTCGTTCACTTATGGGAACTCCTCGGCGACTGCGATCTATGAGCTTGTAAGTTGGGAAGTGTGCATTTTTAAAGAGAGATCGAGGTTTTCCAGAGCGCCGAAGGGCTCACAGCCGCCACGTCGAACTGCACATCGTCCTGTCTCACCTCGGTTTCAGCGTATTACAAAACCGATTCAGACAAATGTTAGAGATCATTATATCCTTTCACCAATTTTATTTTAATTTTAGTAACTCTCATAATGCTCCGACCGTCTGACGAGTCCCTCTACCCGAACTACACCAGCATGGGTCTCCCGTCATTCTACTGTGCGACTGTCTCTGGCAACTGTGGCGCCACGAAACCGCTCTATCAGTACTACTCGTCGACTTATGACGATTACTACGCGGATGTCGAGCAGATGAACAACACGAACGCCACGTACACTGTCGCCATGATGGGCCTGCCGTTGTGCTATTTGTGGATCCCCGTGACGACTACAACCACGACGACGACGACGACGACCACTACAACAAGTCCAGTGAATACGACGACGACGACGACGGCGTTGACGAATGAAACCACAACCACTACGTCATCTGGTAATACAACCACGACGACGGCTACGCTGAATGGAACGACAACGACAGCATCGGCAAACGGAACAACGACTACCATGGTGCCTTCAAACACCACGACAGCTGTTCCGAGCAACTCCACGACAACGACACCGGCTAGCAACTCGAATGCCACGACGACTGCGTCGAATGGAGGTGATCCTTCTGATCCGCCACCGGATGGCGGTGATGATGATGATGACGATGGAAATGGGAAAAAAGGTAGACATGATCATAAATAGTGTGATCTGTGCTCGTCACACGCGTCAACGTTTATTCTAGGTTGGTGGCACTCTTGGCGCTGGCCGATCATCGTCGCTGGATGTCTCCTCGGCGCCAGTATCATCCTCTCGCTGATCGCCTGCCTCACGTGCTGCTTCATCGGATCCGCGACAGTCGGCGCGAAGCCCTACTCGCCACCTCCGATGTACGACTCGCCCTACCCGCCTGAGCTCCCGCCGCCGCCGATCCAGGCGCCCGCAATGACCCCATTCACTGTTGGCCTTCCGCCCACTGTTGGACCATACTGAGAGATTGACCACTTTATTTTTCTGTTTTTTTTTTCAAATGATCGATGATGCAACACGAAAAAGACACACTAGACTCAAAACCAACTAGGGAGAGAGAGAGAGAGACAGACAGAGAAAAGGATAGCGAATCGAATTGTACACGCTTGGAAGGGGGGAAAACAGAAGAAGGAGACGGAGACGGACGAAAAACTATGAAGAGGCTACGAATGGAATGTTTAAGAAGCACACACACTCACTAAAGGTGTCATGTTGGTGACGTGGCAGAGTGATAGAGAGAGAGAGAGAGACAGAGAAAAGAAGAAGAAATAGAAGATGTTGGCACGAGAGGACAAAAAAAACGGAATGAAAAATGTCATAAATGTACACAAAGTGCCGACGCCGATGGCTGTTGAGCTTGAGCCATCGGTGCTCGGCGTCAGAAGACGATCGGATCCGGCGACGTCTTCAAAATCTCCTTGTCCAACGAGGTGCGCGGATTCGGCGACATTGATCCGTCGCGTGGCAGCAAGACTGGCGCGAGACGAGTCGGCGGCGACATTGAGACGCGTGGCGGCAACGGCGCCGGAATGTCGGGCGGCTCGTTCAGCGAGAACGAGCTGCTGCTGCTTCTGGAAACACTTTTGGATGCGATAGAATGGGTAAGGAACGACAACTGTCTCCGTGATCACTGTGATCAATACGAATCACATCTCTTTCTACTTCCTCATTGTCAGACTTTCGCCAACTTCCGTCTTCAACCGAACAGTTGTCACCTTGAGAGAAACACTCGAAACACTCGCGGCCACGCCCCTTTCCTCCCCTCCCGATGCCCCCCTGAGGATCCGGATCATTCGCATCCATTGCACAATGAGCCGACACGTCGAATACTCGATGCTCCTCCTGCCTCTTGTGCTCCTCGGAGCATCCCTTGTGGACGCGGAGCCCCCAAAGACGGCCGACCTCAAGAACTGCACCCTCGGCGAGTCGCTAGTGGCTCTTGGCCTGTGTACGCCCAAAGTAAAAGAGCTCAAATCGCTTCTGGCCATTTACAAAGGACGCAAGCCGCCAGCGGAGGTCTTCGACAAACTGAGCGCCCTTTGCGAGCAGACCACGGTGAGTTCGGGCGGAGCGAAGAGGTGACGTTTGACGATTTATCGATTTTTTGTTGCAGAAATGCCTTGGAGTTTTGGAGTGCAAGGACGCGCGCGAGGCGCACGATCTCTACAGAAGCGCTTGCGAGCAGGTGCACCTGCTCGCCGCCGATTTGCACACTTGCGTGCCGAAATTCTACACGAGCATCTATGAGAAACTCGAGTGCACCAAGAAGCACGACTATTTCGCGGTTAGTTGCGGTTGGAAAGTGCGCTCTATTGAGAATGGTGCTTGATTAGCATTTTTGATGCAAAAGGTCCCTGCTAGCGTTTGATTCTCAGTCTTGTTATTAGCAACTAATTGAAACCACTGCAATGGAGCGCGCATTCGACACGGCAGGAAAAAAAGAAACTATCGTTCAAATGCGCGCGCAAAACCCGCCTGCACATCTAACTCTTGCTAAACAACTGGTTGGTGGAAGAACGGAGTGTCGTACTGACTCGAATTTTTTGAAAAAATTGCAAAATTTCGGGAAAAAAAGACGAAAATGCGAAATTTTGGAAGCGAAAAAATATAATTATGCACAAAGCACATAATAATGAAAGCAGGTGCAGTTTTTATTCATAAATTTCGGAATTAGACAGTTAATTTGTTGGCCTAAGCATTGGGGCAAAGCGCGCTCCGTTGATACTCTCTTTCTCTGCGTCTCTTTTTCGCGCGCAAATTTGCCGTTTGAACGAAAGAACGGGAGAGTGCCTCGATTTTCACGCCGTGTTCGACCGAAAATTGAAATTTTCGGTTTTTTGACAATTTTTCAAAAAATCACAAAAAATTCCAGATTTGAGCAATTTACCTAGTTTAAAAACGAATCGAAAGCTTGAAATCTCTAGTTTTTCACAAAAATGAAATGATCAAGCAATAATTTCCCAAATTTTCCAGAAAGACTTTGGCAAGAAACGCGTTGCCTTCACCACCGGCAAGCAATGCTTTGTGGACTTTGCGAAAGCCAACTGCTCGGAATCGGCCAACAAATTCCTCGACACCAAGTACGACAAGTTCCTCGACGCGATGACGATCGCTCCGCTCGACGGCAAATGCCAAGGATTCATCTACGAGGCCGAATCGCACCAATGCAAACCAGTGATGATGGACTTCGAGGCGAAAGGAAAGCTCGTCATGCGCGACAACGACAAGATCAAAATCAACGACTCGTCGATCCTCGAAGTGATCCAAATTTGCAAAGAGGTGAAGGAGTGCATCAGCAACTCGTGCAAACTCGTGCCGCTCAAAAATCAATTCGAAGACGGATGCCTCGTCTTCGAGTTGGCCAACACGGAATTCTTCAAATGCATCGGCGCTCTGAAGGACAAGAAGTCGGACGTGGCCAAGTACAAGTGTCTCGCCGGCTTCGACCACACTGACAAGTCGAAGAAGGCCAACTGCGCCAAGTTCACCGAGCACAAGGAGTGCATTCGCGAGCTGATGGCCGGCGAGTGCGGCGAGAAGAGCGTCGTCGGATTCGATGAGAATGTGGCCAAAATCAAGAAGATGTTCAAGTGCGGCGGTATTTTTTAAAAGGCCGAACTTTGCATTTTGTGATTTTCAAATGATTTTCTTTTTTTTAAATGGAATAATAAAGATAATTAGAGCAGCCCAGTTTAGAGAAAGGTTGGAGCATTAAAAGGTGACATAGAGCTCTGACAAGCTCATGGGATGCTTCAGAGCTTTTCCAATGCCTACTTGAGGTTCGGATCGGCTTCAGAACCGTTCAGGGTGTCTAGAATCCCCCTGAAACCTCCAAACGACAACCTTCCAGAACCTTCTACACCTACCCTACTGTTTCTAACGTCTTCTGAAGCGTCCAGAAACTTCTAGAACCTTCTATAGCTTTCCTGACATCTTCTGAAGTTCCAGCAATCTTAAAAATCATCTAGAACCTTTCAGGTAGCTTTCAGAACCTGGTGGTGCCACGTCAAAAAAATACCGTACTTTCTCAAGTTATATCTCGAGAGTGATAAGAGATATCAAAAAGTTGTCAACTGGAAACTTGTAGTCCTAGTGTTGATCTACAAGTTTGCAGTTGACAACTTTTTGATATCTCTTATCAATCTCGAGATTTATTGGTTCTTCGACAGAGTGCCGCTTCATCTATCTTTCTCCCTCTGCGTCTCTCCCCCTCCCAAGAGACTGTTTTTTCGTTTTTTTCTGTTTCGCATGACTCACGTTTCGAGACTCCACCCACTAGACAAACCACCCACCCATCTACACTTCTGCCGCCTGCCATTTCCATTATAGTGACTCACCCGTGTCCGTTCAACAACTGACTCGGTCGCTGGGGAGGCGTCGTCGTCAGCGGCACATAGTCGGCCGACGAGGCGACCAGATTGCTCTCCGAGTGGATCTTGATCGGCGGCGTCGGCAGTTTGGCTTTTTGCTGGAATTCCGAAACAGGTGAGTGTCTATCACCACGATAGGATACCTTGCAGTGAACGTACTGCGGATTCTGAACGTTTCGACTGAAGAAGTTCGGATTGCGCTCCGAGTAGGGCGAGTTGTTCACCTCGCCCACCGTCGGCTTCATGAATCCTCCTCCCGTGCCGGCCACTTGGATGTAGTCGTCACAACCGCCGCCCACTGGATAGTACGTCGGTTTTCCGTGCCCGACGCCGTGCGAATGGCCGTTCGCGTCGATGATCTTGCCCTGTCGCATCAGGTAATGCGTCTGCTGATCGGCAGCTATTGGGACATAGTCCGAGAGACTCTGTAAGTGGGCTGACTCTCAAAAGTTCTGGAAGAGCTACAGAGAAAATCCGGTTCTCTTGTCTCTTATTATTTATCTAACTTTGAACCCGATTATCTTGAAATTGATAAGAGATATCAAAAAGTTGTCAACTACAAAAATGATCAGTATTTGATTTTCTACAAATTTCTAATTGACACCGTTCTTCTATCTCTTCTAAATTTTGAGATATTGTCAAATTCCCGACGACTATCAATAAAAAGGTATAAGGTGTATGATGTCACTTTGAACCCTGATATCTCAACATTTGTGGATCCAATTGAAAAGTTGTCAACTAGAAAAGTGACCAGCATCTGATTCTCTACAACTTTTCAGTTTACACTTTTCCTCTAGCTTCTCTCCTTCTCGTGATCTACCACCGCCAAACAAATGACTCACCGGCTGAACAACATTGTTCTTGTGTCCATGCCCGACTCCTTGTCCTCCACTCGGACTCGTCACCATCAGTGTCTCATAGTTGGGCGTGCCACTGTCACACGACGAGCCGCCAGTCGTCGTCGTTCGCGATTTCACGTGCGCCGGCGGCTGCTGGAAGAAGTTGACGCCGCTCGTGCCCGAATCCGGCGAGTTCGGGCTCGCCGGAATCGTCTGATCGAGGGCGCTCTTGCGATGGTGCGGCGGCAGGATCGACGGACGTGTGATTTCGGCGTCTTTGACGAATCGTCTGGAAATAGAACAGGTGAGTCATAATTGGCAAGGGGGTGTCTTGGGGACGACAATAGGAGAGAGAGAGAGAGAACAGAGAACATATGGGGGGGGGGAAATGATTCATTCTCTCTCTGTTTCTCAATTCTTTCCTATCACTTTATCACCTCTTTATCATTCTTTTATGTCACTTTCCACAGTGAAAGTGCGCTCTATTGAACTCGCTTCATTAGAGCGCAATTGCATAGTGGTTCTAGATAAGTTCTAGGCAAGTTAGCCCTCATTTTCAAGCGTGGAAGTGCGCTCTATCGTACCTTTTTCGTGGAAGTTCAATAGAGCGCGCTTTCAGAATTTTCAATCTTTTGAAAGATCGCTCTATCGCACACATCTATGTATAGTTCAATAGAGCGCATTTGCAGCTCTCCCGAGGAAAGTGCGCTCTAATGAACTTTATGAACTTTGCAGTATATGCCATAGAGCGCAGTTTCGACATGATACTAATTGCTATTTCAGTCATGTTGGAAGTGCGCTCTAAAGGATAGTTCAATAGAGCGCACTTGCAAACATGCTCGTGATCTCTATGTTTTGTGCGATGGAGCGCATTTGGAGTAATTTTGAAAGTAATGCCATAGAGCGCACTTTCAACATGATCCTAATGGCTGTCTTTGTAAACGCGCTCCACTGGACTAGGCGCGATTTCAGTCATGTTGGAAGTGCGCTCTAAAGGAGAGTCCAATAGAGCGCACTTGCGCACCGCCGCCCCGACTCACTCTGTCAAATTCGTGTGCTTAACGGGTCGTTTGTCGGCCGGCGACACCTTATTCCTCCTCGACACTCCCGCCTCGTCACCCCAACAATCGGCGGCCGACTGAGCCCGCGTCCTCGCGCCAACATCCAAAAACGTGGCGCCGACGGCGGACCGGTTCGCCGGTCCGGCAATAATCCGATGACTGGACGTCGTGGAACTGGAACGGCTCGAAATACTGCCCGCCTTGTCGTCGTCCTCCTTGGAGTCACGCTTGTGGCTGCGCCACGGATGGAACTTTGACCAGACTTTCGACAGGGTTCCGTTCTTCTCCTTCGACACACTCGGCTCGCACACTTCGTCGGCGTTTTCTACTGCAATGGTGGATGGTGAGTTATCTCGAGATTGATAAGAGATATCAACACGTTGTCAATGGCAAAATTGTAGATCATATCTAGGACTACAAGTTTGCAATTGACAACTTTTTGATATCTCTTATCAATCTCCAGATATATTGATTCTCCGACAGCGTTGTTCTCACAACAACAACAAAAAACACAAACGACTTTCACAATCAATCAATCACAACACCTACTTTTGGCGAACGACGTGTGCTCGTCGTGAATCGGCGACACGACGGGCGACTCGAACATGTTCGGATTGGTCTTCTTCTTGCGGATGGCTCGCTGCCGCGAGATCCTCGCCGTTCCGTGCCCAATCGTGCTGAATCCGTTCGTGAGATCGGGCAACGCGAACAGGTCGGGACTGCTGATCGAGAGCGTCGATTGACGGTCGCTGAGACGGGGCAGAGTGCCGCCTGGCGAGGTGTTCTCGTTGTCTGCAGGCAGGCACAAATCACGATAGAAAAGAAAATGGGATCACGATCACGAGAACGATAGCGAGTGAGGTGGGAAGCATGCCACGAAAAGATACCGCATTTCCTCAAGTTATATCTCGAGATTGATAAGAGATATCAAAACGTTGTACACAGCAAGTTTGTAGCCCTGAATGTTATCTACAAGTTTGCCATTGACAAATTTTTGATATCGCTTATCACTGTCGAGATATAATGATTTTCCGGAAGAGCTCTCCTCAGTTGCATTTCGACGGCATCCGGTAGTACTCAACTTTCCCTCATTTATATCTCGAGATTGATAAGAGATATCAAAAAGTTGTCAACAGCAATTTTGTAGCCCTAATTATGATCTACAAGTTTCCTCTTGACAACTTTTCCATATCTCTTATCAATCTCGAGATATAACTTGAGGAAATACAGTATCTTTTGACAATCTATCATTTCTCTAGTCTACCGTTGCCACGTCATCTAGAGCATTCTGAAAGAGCATTCTGGTCACTTGGTTTCTAGGGACTATGTGTTAAACTTTTGGCATTGCCACGTCATCTAAAACGCGTGTTCCTAGAACCCTATAAAGTGGTGGTGCCACCTCACTCCACATGCATGCTCGATCCCCGCCCTTTCCGCGCCCCCTCAAAACTCACACTTAATCTTGAAATTCTTATCATTCGCCTTCTGCACCGACAAAATATGCTTCACATCGCCCATCGGCCCAGTGATCTCCAACTTCTTGCCCTTATGATTCTTATTCTTGCGCGCCTTCGTCTCGGGCGCAATCGATCCGCGCTGCTTCCGATTGATGTCGGCGCCCGAGTAGAGGTTGTGGAACATCTTCTCCAACTCCTTCTTCTGCCCCACAAAACACTCGCTGTAGATCTCCTTGACGGCCATCATCGACGGCGCGCGTTGGATCTGCTTGTCTTCCAACTCGCGCGCGTAGTCCTTGAAGTACTGCGCCAAATAGTCGAAGCGCGGCCGATCGTTCGGCTCGAGAGCCCAACAACTCTGCATGATGTTCTTCCACTTCTCCGGACAATTCTCGTTGATCGCCAAATTCTGGCCCTTCATGGCGATGAGGAAGGCGATGGCGGTGGGCATGTGACCTTGGTAGGGTTCCTCGCGGGAGAGCAGCTCCCAGAGGACCACTCCGAACGACCAGACGTCTGAGGATTCGGACCAGTTGCCGTCGCGGAACGCCTCCGGCGCGAGCCACGCGTACGTGCCGGCGGTACTGAAGCGGTTCGCGTCGGCGGTCATTTTGCGCGAGACGCCGAAATCGGTGATTTTCAACTGGAGCTTTCCCAGCGGCCGCCGACCGCATCGGGAGCACCAATCGAACTTCATCGTCTCCTCGTCGAGACACAGACATACTTCCTCTTTCACGAGCACTGGAAAATGGGAAGATTCGGGTTTGGACTGGAATCCTGAATGGAATCCTGAAGAGTCCGAGATGCCAGTTCAAACGCTGCCTCGGAGAACCATTATATCTCGAGACTGATAAGAGATATCAAAAAGTTGCCAACAGAAAACTTATAGTCCTAGTTGTGCTCTACAAGTTTGCTGTTGGCTACTTTTTGATATCTCTTATCAATCTCGAGATATATCGACTCTCCGACAGAGCTCTCCTTGTAGTTCTAGAAACGTGTGTTCCAAAGGGTAAGATCATCCCCCTTGGCCGGAATTCTCACCATTATCCGCCTTCAGATCCCTGTGCACATAGCCCTCCTTCGTCAAGTACGCCATTCCATCGGCAATCTGTCCCGCCCAATCGATCAAAACGCCCAGAGGAATGGTGACCGTCGTGTTCATATTCCGACAAACTGTTCGAAGGGAGGAGCCTGTTTATCAGTTGATAAGATGATAAGATATCAATGGGAAGACACTCACCTTCGCACAGCTCCAGGAGAAGGCCGAAATAGGGATCCTCGAGACAGATGCCAAGCAGACGGACAATGTTCGGATGGGAGAGACCATTGACGAGGTTGGCCTCACGTTTCAGCGGTTCTACTGGAAGAATTCGATTGGTGGGGGGCTCAGAAGGCTTCTAGAAGGTTCTCGAAGTTTCTAGAAGCTCCCAGAAGGTTCCGAGAGGTTCTAGAGCTTCAGAGGTACCTAAATCCATCTCAGAGGTTACTGTGAGCTTGGAAAAGGTCCAGGAAGCTCTATAAACTTTAAGAGAGCTTCTGAGAGCTTCTATGGCTTCTAGAAGATTCTGGAAGCCTCTGGAAGCATTTGGAAGGCTTTTGTAGATCCCAAACAGTTTCTAATCAGTTTTGAGAGCTTCCGAATGTTCTAGACGTTTCCAGAACTCGTTCAGAGCTCCAAGAACCCACGAAGATTCAGGACTTTTTTCAGGAGGTTATATCTCGGTATTGATAAGAGAAATCAAAAAGTAGTCAACAGCAATCTTTTAGGTCACAATCAGGACTACAAATTTGCAATTGACAACTTTTTGATATCTCTTATCAATCTCGAGATATAGAGGTTTTCCCGGGTAGTGTTTGCTGTGCCCCCGCTCTTTTCGAGGAAAAATAACTTTCCAGAATTTTTTTTTTGATTTTTTTAATTTCTATTTGTGTACTTTTCCATCCAAAAAAACTCACACTTTCCCACATCCGACTGCGTCTCTCCTCGAATCGCGTGCCGATTGAAGCGCTTCAGAGCCGCTTTCCGTTGGCCAGTGATCAACGTTTCTGCTATTCGACCACCCTGGAAATTTGGATCGTTTTTCTTAAAATCCCAAAAACAAAGTCTCACATGAAAATGTCGTCGCGACGTCTCAATGTCCACCTTGAACACTGTCGCCGTGGCGCCGTGTCCGATTCGATAGTCGTCCAAACTTCGCGTCTTGTCGGGAAGTTGTATCTCGTCGGCGGTGAACTCGACCAGATTGTCCGTCTCGGGCAGGAGACGGGCGTAATTCGACGGGAATAGACCCACTCTTCCGCCGAGTTCGCCTCGAAACCAGCCGTCTTCGTGGCTGCAAAATTGAGGGTTTTTGAAGGGGTTTTTGAGCTTATCACTGGATTAGAAGCTTGAAGATGCTCCAGAATGTTGCAGAGCCATTCAGTAAACTCTAGAACGTTCTCGACCATTCTGGAACCTTCCGGAAATGCCAAGAACCATTCGGAACCTTCCAGAACCATCTGGAACTTTCCGGAAGCTTTTCTAAGCAGCCGGAACTTTCCGGAACCTTCCAGAAGTTCCGGAATGTTACAGAGCCTTTCAGTCAACTCTAGAACGTTCCAGGTCCATCTGGAACCTTCCAGAATTTTCCGGAAATGTCTAGAACCTTCTAGAACCTTCTAGAACCATCTGGTACTATCTGGAAGCTTTTCTGAGCATCCGGAACGTTCTGGAAGCTTCCAGAAGCTCCGGAATGTTGCAGAGCCTTTTAGTTGACTATAGAACGTTCTTGGACCATCTGGAACCTTCGGGATTTTTCCGGAAATGTTTAGAACCTTCTAGAACCTCCTGGAGCCGTTGGTACTAACTGGAAGCTTTTCTGAGCATCAGGAACCTTCCGGAACCTTCCAGGAGCTCCGGAATGTTGCAGAGCCTTTTAGTTGACTATAGAACGTCCTAGGACCACCTGGAACCATCCGGAAGCTTTTCTGAGCATCCGGTACATTCCAGAACCTTCCGGAAGCTTTCTTGACATTCCAGAAGCTCTTAGACCACTTTTCAAATAAACTGGCTGTCGGGAAGAGATGTTTTCCGGAAGGTTTGTTTTCCAGAACATCTCAGAGCTATTGGACGGATGTTTTTTTTGGGACAGTTTCCGGAAGGATTTTTCAGCGTCCAGATACCCTCCACCTTTCTCAACTCAAAGAACTCACGTCTCGGCGGTGACCAGCTTCACAATGGATCCCAACGGCAAGTCGAGCTCGTCCTCCTTCTGCGCCACATACTCATAAGCGGCCACGTACATCCGCGGCGCCGAAGACGGCGAAGCGGCAGCGTCACCAGACACCTGTGAGCTCTCCGACGACCTGATCCGGACGCCGGGCACCGAGTCGGTGCTCGTCGACGCCGTCGTCGTCTCCTCGTAGCTCACCGACCGATGGTGCTCGGGCGTCGGCGCCAAATGGCTTGTACTTCGCGCTGAAATAAGAATTTGGCTGGAACAGGACACCCCTCCGAACTCACTTTTGGCAATGGGCGGCACATTGACATAGGGCGGAAACGAGTCGCTCATCACATTCGTTGTTCTCTCTCTCTCTCTGGAAGACGAAAATCGATAACCAATGTGAGTTTGAGCGAGTTGTGAGCGCGCGTGTGTGTGTGCTCTTTCCGAGCTCATCGATAAGAGAGAGAGAGAGAAAGAGAGAAAGAGAGCGGGCGCTTCTGGAAGAGAAGAAGCCCGTGTGTATAGAGAGAGAGAGAGAGGAAGGAAAAGAGAAAGAGAGAAAAGGTTGTTGGCCGGTATGCGTCTGTGTGAGTGAGAGTGTGTATGTGTGTGTGTGAGTGTGCGGGAAAATATATCGGCGCGAGAGAAAGAGAGAGAAAAAGAGAGAGAGAGAGAGGGCTTCTCTGCGCGTCTGCGTCTCTCTTTCCCTCGTGGCCCCCAGAATGATATATTTGTGTGTGTGTTGCAATGCAATTCATTGTGTCTGCTGTGACATTTAGTAGGCGACACGAGAGATATATACACCCCCCCCCCCCCCCCGCCCGACGCGCATTGAACTTGAACTTTTTCTCTGTCTCTCTCACTCTCTCACTCTCTCACTATGTTTTCCGGATTGCCATATTGCCATTTTCCGGTGAAAAATGGGGAAAAATACCGGCGTTTATATGTTTTTTTCCCCGGTTCGCTGCACTTCTCGAAGACGTACTGTTTGGCGCCCTCTGTGCAATGGCACCACATGTGACGCAATATTGCGGACTATTGAATCATTCTTGAGAATCGCCTGGTTTTTTTTTTGTTTTCCTACTTTCAATTGTGCTTTTTGCTCTTATTATACAACGTTCGGGAAAATAGTAATTTCGATCTCTCTCTCTCTCTCTAAACCACTCTGGAAATTGGCGTTCTTCGGATAGCACACTTAATAGAGCGGCATCTCGAGATTGATAAGAGATATCGAAAAGTTGTCAACTGGAAACTTGTAGATCATATATAGGACTATAAGTTTGCAGTTGACAACTTTCTGATATCTCTTATCAATCTTGAGATATAATGATTCTCCGGCAAAGCTCTCCAAGGGGGACTATCGAATGCCCTCAGAGAACTCTGCCGGTGAAGTATTATATCTTGAGATTGATAGGAGATATCAAAAAGTTGTAAACTGCAAACTTGTAGATCAAAACTAGAACTACAAGTTTGTAGTTGACAACTTTTTGATATCTCTTATCAATCTCGAGATATATTGATTCTCCAACAGCGTCCTGACAAAATCCTTCCGGAATCGTTCCAAAAACATGATCATTCAAAAGTGTTCAATAAAATACAGAAACTTTGCGCGTATGGTTCACTGTGTCTTTCACATCATTCTGCAATCACCGTCACGCCAGAATGCACACTTTTTGCGTCATAGCAGCCAACTTGATGATTCTCAATAGAGCGCGCTTCAAATCACTGTTTTTTTTTAATAAAGGAGAAAAGTTTCGAAATATAGAAAGTGACAAAGTGACAGTATTTCCGAAATGGCCGTTTTCCTAAAACGCGTGACGTCATCAAATCAGAAAACAATATCCCAAAAAGCAGCCCCAACTGGGGGAAAAAAACAAACATTTTTGCATCAAGGAGGCAAACGGGACGGAAAATGACACTTGGAACTGTCTTCGGAAAAGCGGAAGTTTGATTGGGGTGATAACTGATAACAGCCGCCCTCAACCACACCCGCTCCCTTATCAACTTGTGCTCTTGAGGGGGAGCAATCACACGCGGTTTATTTATAGCAATCGATATCATTATATCACAACGGGGAAGAAAAGGAAGAATCACAGTTTTGCAGAATTATAAAGTTAATCTATGTACAGATAGTTATCATTATCACCGAAATCAGCAATGTCCAATGGCAGCGGAGGCGTTCAAATTGGGGAACAGTGTGCGGTAGAGCAGCAACGAGAGCACCTCTCCGACGACGGTGAAGGCGCAGAGATAGACGTTGAACGTCATGAAGATGAGCATTAGACAGTAGGCGAGAGTGAGTTGGAGCAGTTGGAGGAGCGGCTCGATGAGATCCAGTTGGGGCGACATTCTGCAACATGGTTGGGTTAGGAATGCTCCGGTTGAGCTCATCTTTGGTTTTCTAACAGGCAAGGGGTCTGAAAACATTCCCAAAACATTTCAGAGTGATACTTAAGATTCTGAAGGGTCCACGTCATCTGGAAGTCGCCCAAGTCTCCAATGAGCGTCTAAAACCCATTCTCCACTAAAACTCTCATATCTCGGTTCTAAACGCTTCGTTTGAGCTCATCTTTGGTTTTCTAGCAGGTAAGGGGTTTGGAAACACTCCCGAAACATTTCAGAGTGATACATAAGATTCTGAATCCTCCACGTCATCTGGAAGTCGCCCAAGTTTCCTAGAAACGTCTGAAACCTATTCTACACTAAAACTCCAATAGCTCAGCTCGAAATGGTCCAATTGAGCTCATCTTTGGGTTCCTTATAGTCAAGGGATCTAGAAACATCCTCTGAAAGTTTCAGAGCGATATCTAGAATTCTGAAGGTTCCACGTCATCTGGTAGTCGCACGAACCTACAGGAAGCTTGTAAGCCCTATCCTCCACTAAAACTTCTATATCTCAGCTCAAAATTCTCCGTTTGAGCTCATCTCTGGACTCATAACAGTTCAAAGGTCTGAAAACCTTCCCTGAGAGTTTCAGAGTGATATCTACAGTTCTGAATCTTCCACGTCATCTGAAAGTCGCCCAAGTCTCCATTAAGCGTCTGAACCCCATTCTCCACTGAAACTCCTATATCTCGGCTCTAAATGCTTCGTTTGAGCTCATTTTCAGACTGGAAGCTTTCAAGAGGATTGGAGAGAGGTTTTCAGTGTTTTGGACAAGTTTCAAAGTACTGAACTATGAAAAACTGTCACTGAAATGGGTTCAGTTGGAATTTGGATTTTTGAGCGATTTTCAGACGAATTTTAGATTTCCAGTTTTTGTAGAACTGACTGCAGATAACCTGGATCAAAGATGGACCAAAATGAAGCTTTCCGGATTGCGGAACCGGAACTTTCACGGAATTTGGGATTCGTGAAAAAACTTCTCAAAAAACAGGTTCTGTCTTCCGGAACTTTGGCGTCCGGAATTCCGGAATCGTTTCCCATCCGGAATTCCGGCTGAATCTCCCATTTCAAAACTCACTTCAATCGATTCTCTGGAGCGACGGGAGCCCGATGAAGTTGGCTCTGCGCGTTGCGGTAATCGCGGAAAAACCGTATGGTCTCCATGAGAAACGCGAGGAGAACAGTGACTAGACACGAGACGGCAATGCCAACAGCCGTTTCGGTCTTCCAGAAATCGAAAAGAATCGTCTCTTCGGTGCCGAAATGGAACGACATCGCGTGGTGCATCATCATGTGCTCGTGCTGTTTCACGTTCGCCACCGCTGTGTTACCTAGAAATTAAATATACTTCTATATCTCGTGATTGATAGGAGATATCAAAAAGTTGTCAACTGCAAACTTGTAGATCACAACTAGGACTACAAGTTAGCTGTTGACAACTTTTTGTAATCTCTTATCAATCTCCAGATATAATGATTTTCCGGCAAAGCTCTCTAAAGGGGACTATCGGATGCCCTCAGAGAACTCTGCCGGTGAAGTATTATATCTCGAGATTGATAAGAGATATCAAAAAGTTGTCAACTGCAAGATTGTAGATCAACACTAGGACTACAAGTTAGCTGTTGACAACTTTTTGTAATCTCTTATCAATCTCCAGATATAATGATTCTCTGGCAGCGTTCTCGAGAGAACACGGCGATGTTGTTTTCGGGGGTTCACGAGGGGGGATATGGACTGGATTTTGGATTGGATTGGATTTTTTCACGGTGTTATTGTTATCCGCTTCCCCCTTCCCTCATTTCGTGTGAGGGGGAACTTGGGGGCATGGGAAAACGGGTGTGTTTTGGTAAGTGGTTTATAATAACTGGTTTTGATTTAAAAAAAAAATGAAAATTACAATTTTTTTGGAATTTTTTTAAAATTGTAATTTTTCGATCTGTTTCTCAATAAAAATCAGGGTTTTTGGAGAAATGAAAAAAATGAACATTTTAATTTTTTTGAAAAATTTTTGAAAAAAAAAATTTTTTTTTGGAAAATATTTTTTAATTGAACAAGTTGAACAGAAACCATTTTCTGGACATTACAAAAGCTGAAAAAAAATATTTAAAAAATTTGAAAATGGAAAAAAAAATTGTAAGAAAAAATTTTCTTTTTACATTTTTTTTGAGAAAATGTTGAAATTTTGCCTATCTCGGCTCAAAATGCTCCGTTTGAGCTGGGATTTGGACAGGAAATAGGTAAATGGACTGGAAATAGACGGTGAAAGTTTCAGCATCCTATTGTCAGTTCATTTTTCTGAAAAACGCGCTTCAGTGAGAGCTGGCCGAGAAACCTCCACCTCGTCCCCGCTCGTCTGGAGTCTCTGGTGGCAGCACACTCTCTCGCTCGAAATCACGGGGGGACGAGGCGGAGGTTTCTCGTCCATCTAAGCGCATTTTTCAGAAAAATGAACAGCCAATATCTCAAAAATGGAATGTGCTGAAAAGGGTGCGAGTGACGCTCACCAATAGTTCCCTTGTGAGCAGAATGATGATGGGACGAGTGATCCATGAGGGGGAATCTGAAAGTGTGAGAATGAGAAAGAAGGCGTGGGGAGGAAAGAACAGGTAAATGGGGGGAGAAAGTGTACGAATCGTCAGTGTATTCTAGAGAGATTGAACAAGAAGGAGGAGGAGGCGAAACCAAAGACCGGTTCGTTGTAGTGTCTTCGGTTTTTTCTGTTCTGCAGAGAGAATTGGACGGGAAGGAGGAGATGATGATGATTAGGACACGCGGGGGTTAGATGTTGTGGTTAGATATCGCGAAATTGCGAAACTATTATCGTTAAATCTCAAAATCAGAGTCGAGAAAAACAAATCAATCGCTCGCAGCAAAGAACGAAATGTAGCGACGAAACGTGATGCGCCTTTAAAGCCCGACTACGGTAGTACTCGATTCACTGTTTTTCGCGCTTTTTCCTGTAAAAATAGCACAAAAAGTGTATTTTCCGTGAAAAACGGTTGAAAACTCGCTGAAATTGAAGAAATCGAGTGAAAAACAAGAAATTAATAATCACGCAACTACCGTAGTCGGGATTTAAAGGCGCAGCACGTTTTGTCGTTACATTCCATTAGATGTTGTGGTTAGATATCGCGAAGTAAGATAAATTCACGGCCAAGACGGAAGTGACATTGAACATGTTGTGGTTTTGCGGTTTTCCGACGATTTGCGCCAATTTTTCACTTCCGGTTGGTTCCGGTTGGTTCCGGTTGGTTCCGGTGATCTTCCGGTTGCAAACGAGCTTCTGGACCCGCTCCGGTAACGCTCCGGTTTGATCCGGTTTCCTGAAAGATCCGGAAAAATGACTTTTTGGTTCAAAATGACAATTTTGTTCCGTTCATCCGGTTTTCCGGTTACCCAGACATGCCGGAAAGTGATAAGACCTTGTCTTCCGGTAGCCTTTCGGTTTTCCGGAACTCTCGGAACACCCGGTACTCTGAATAGACCACACTTTGGAATGCATTGAGGATTTTTTTGAAATTTTTAGAACATTTTTTTTGAAAAAAACAATTTTTTAAATTTTTTTCAAAACAATTTTTTTTCTCAATTCTCTGGGAAACTAGTCGAAATCGATGAAAGATGAGAAAATCAAAGTGAGAAAAGACTAGAGTGACGCGGAGAACGCGGCGAAGAGACACCTTGAGAGTGTAATAAAACAATAGTTCGTGTTTGTGTACTCGGCGACCCTCATGCGTTTCGTAAAGTGGACGGGGAAATTGGAATAATAACAATGGTTTCGTACAATACATTTATATATAATTATAGCGAAATGGGAGAGGAGTTTGTTTAGAAAACGAGGATTCTTCTCGAGAAGGGAAGACTTTTCAGCGCGGAGCAACGGGGAGATGGAGACTACTCTAGAACTCTTGGACTTTCACAGACCCTTTCCATTAACGATTGCCGTGAAGGAAGATATTTTTATCGGACATCGACCGAAAAAAAATCCCGAAAATTCCGGCGTACTAACTCCGAGGGCCGCGCTTTCGCATCGTGTACTCCTCTCGGACAAGCGGAAAGAATTTCGAAACGCAATGCTTTTTCGAAAGTTTCCCGGTTTTTCCTTTTTTTCTTGCATTTATTTTTATTTGTAATAATTTTTTCCAATTTTCAGCTTGAAAATGATTAGTGAACAACCGAAACCACGAAACCACGAAAAAAATGGCGAAAATCGAGGGAAACTATGAAAAAGGAGCGATGACTGAAGAAATCCAAAGTTCGATGAAAAGAAGGAACGGAATCGATTGATTGAGTCAAACTGAAAATAAATCAAGTAAGTATTTGTAAAAAAACAGTTTTCTGACGAAAATTTACTAAAAATTTGCGATTTTCTTGTAGAGTTTTCAAGACCCTTTCTTCAGAAAACCACCAATATCCGGTCAAATCGTCAGAGATTCGAAAAGCAACCGCCGGAAAGAAAAAAGAAATTCCATCGAAATAGCGCGGATGGAAGCGTAATTTGAAGTGAGCCTTGTTTTTCAAATTTCTGTTGAGAACAAAGATTTATTGAGAATGTTATACTGCTCCATTTCAGGTTTCGCAATCCTTTCCTCAATGTTTCTCGACACCCTCTGGGATACTTGCCTGTAAGTGTTTTGAATTCAAATTGAAAGAAAGCTAAAAACAATTCAGAAGGAGAACTTCGCACACAGCCCATGGACGGACGAGTCCTCCGGAAGATGTCGCTGCTCGGAGACTCAACGAATCCTCATCACCCTTCCAATCCGCCACTCTCATGTCTTTCTTGTATAACCACCTTCCAAATCGTCGAATATCTATCCCGTTTTACTTTCCCCGGTCCAGACACTAATTCACTTGACATCTCCGATTTCCGAAAAAATCGAGGTTTTGCACTGAAAAGAGAAAAGTGCCATCTGTAAGAGTGACTTGACACCACTTTTTGTGTTAACCAATGCAATTATTATTCGACAACTTTTTCTAAAAATGACATTAACCACGTTGCAGAGGGGGCATCAGCGGCTTTGAAAGTGGTTAAGATTGACCGAACACGAATCAAGCCGCTTCGATCGGAATCTCGCATTTTCTCTTTCACTCTCTTCCAACTGGTAGCGGATGAGGAAATCGGATAAGATTGGTCGGAACGACAAATGAGGAACGGGAAACAAAGAATGATCAACTGTAAGTTGATTTTTTTTTCATACTTGAGGAACTCTTGGTACTGTTGGAATAAACTGAATAAAAAACAGAGAAGAAAATACTTATAGACATTTATCTTTTAAAGGCATTTATCTTTAGAAATTGTTGATTTATTTCGGCGGGATGTTGTTCTTTTTATGTTCCGGTCACGACGGAATCCACTTCTGATTCGCCGTTCAATGCGGACATCTCGGCGTCCTCCGCCAGCTCTGCGACGCGTTCCTTCTGCACTTGACGCTGCTTGTCAAGGCTGCTGTAGAACGTGCTCGAGTGTTTCCTTAACATCTTCGTCCCATCGTCACCGTGCGCCTGAAATGAGAATTGTTGAAGGAGAGGCAGGAAGGAGGAAATCACTTACGGCGCAGACCATTTGAAACGCAGCAAATTGCAAAAAATACGTTTGCGTTATTCCGTGGATGGGGCCTGTGCGGAACGATGCCAATTTGCACACGATGTCGCTTATGGAGAACTTGTCGGGGCTCCTTTCCAAGTCGATGACCGCCATCATGATGCCGACGAATGTGACCGTCCGATCATCACCGCGAAGACAATGGACGAGAACTGGTTGCTGAAACATTTTCATGACTTTCAGGTGATCGTCCAGTGGGATTCTCACCTTGGACTCTCGAATAATCCTCAGTATTTTGACGACGACATTTGGAGATCTTGGAGCATTTTGCGGGGGCCAGTCCGGGTAGGAAATGTGTGTGACAGTGCGCTGCTTCCCTCCACACTCAACGGACAGTGTCCGCTGCCATACTCCGGACTCCACCCTCTGATCTTGCGTCTCCACGGTGTAGTCGTTGTACGTTTCCTTGGAGTGTAATTCTGGGAAGTACGCTGCGCATCCTTCCTGTGACTCGGCACCTGAAAAAGAATAAATCTTCGGCTCTTTCGCCTCCCCCAGCTCACTCACCCATTTCGCTCGTTTGACACAAGTTGACGATGATACCACACTTTCGTTCGAAGACCATCTCCCAAAAACGAGGACGACTATCCGACTTCCCCGCTGGTCGTGTGCCATCCATAGGAGCCTGAAACAGATTACTTTATATGTGCGAACTCTCCTCACAACCCACTTCGGCTCCAATAAAAACTTGTCCGTTGCGCAGAGTCAACTCGTTGGCGTTATACCACCAATCAGAACGCAAATTGACGCGAGTCTCCTCCCGCGGACGATCGTAACTTCGAGTCCAAGTGCTACAATCCGACTTGACCGTTTTCGTTCTCAGCCAAGGGTTATGTCGAATGTGTTGCAGAAGAGCCACGATGACTCCCTGGTGGTAGTCGACGGCGTCGCGATCGGTGACAAAGTACAACTTGTCCATGGCCCGAGAGATCTTCGCCCATGACTTGACAGTTTCACCTGCAACGGAATTGGGTGGGAAGAGTTTCAAAAGAACAAAAACGCACCTCTCCACCGCATGAATACACGGAAGAGCCCGTACAAGAACAACAACGAGACGAGGACGGCGGATGCGATGATGATGATTGCCACGGTTCTGAAAGACGGAGATTTCAAATGGGGATGGCTGGAAGGGAGAACTTACGATAATTCAGGAACATCGTCAGTGACTCCGATGTTATTCATGGATGTCAGGAACGTCCCGAGGAAAGCAAAGAGGGCGTTGAGTTCCGATGGAAACTTATCGTACGAGGCACTGTGGGATGAGAACGACATGTCGATGAGGGCCAACGAGTCGAGTTGTTCCTTGACAGTATTCAGTGACAGCTTAGTGCTGTTGTCAGTCGACAAGTCGATGAGCATCCCGATCGCCTCGATCTTCTCTTCGATCTGCTCGCTCACCTTCTCCACCATTCCCGCTTTCTTCACCAAATCGCCCAACTGTCGCAGATCCTTCACCTGTGTCAGCATCGCTGTGTACGACTCGATCTGTTTGATGGCGTCGACGAGCTTCGAGAGGAACTTTGGATAGTCGCCCCACTTGCGCATTAACTCCTTCTTCTTCCCCACATCCGTCACGTTACCCAATTGTGCGTTGAATAGAGCGCCGCCCTCCTTGCTCAGAGCAGCTACCGTCGATTCTGATCTTCGAAGACGGTCCATGTTGCGAATGCTTGTCGCTGTCGAGCCGAGCACTTGGGCCATTTCCTTCCAGTTCTTCATCTCCACCATTTCTTTCACCACTTCCGACATTTCCAAAGATGTCGATATCGATTGGAGCTTCTTGAGTGGTATGGCCGTCTGCAAAACACCATCGATAGCTTTCTTCAAGTTGGGAGCGTCTTCGGCATTCATGGTTCTGATGACGTCCACCGCTCGGATTCCTTGGGCGACGTTTTTGATAGTGTCCGACACATTCCTCAAACAATTCAGACCTTCCAACTGAATACTGATGCTCTTTTTGGCAGCTTCCACCACCGTCCTTCCTGTCGTGTTGAGATCTGTTACCATCGCCTTCAATTCTGCACCACTGGGGAAATGGGGAAACGTGCTCTTGAGTTCTGTCAGACTGGTCGTGATCTTCTTGACCATCTCCGAATTCTTTCTGAATTTCTCCAAGGAACTTGCAACATCTTCCTCCAACAAAGCATTCTTTTGCAGTTCAATGAGCTTAGCAAACGATTCGAAGTCGCTAAGAGTTTCCGGTGCCACTTTTATCTTCATCACGGCCGGCTTGATAGAGTTGAGAAGAGTGGCCAGTGTTCGAACCTTTTGCAGCATATCCTCCGCATCCGTGACTTCCTTCGTGACGTGCATCGGTTTGAAAACACACGCCTCGATCTCTTTGAGAGCCGCCAAGGTCTCTGCCGAACTAATCTGAAATTCCAATATCAGTGATTAGAAATCAAGTGATTAAACTCGCCCTGAGTCCAGTGATCATCTCGTTTATACGGAAGAAAAGTTGCGCTGAAGAGATGACACTTGGCTCCGTAGTCGGCTTCAACATCTCGTGCACAGACATCAATAACTCCTTCATCTTATCCAGTGGGTTCAGACCAAGGACGAGCTTCTCGAGGTTCTTGTCAACGCCGATTGCTCGAATCAGCAGAGGATCATCAATGTCGTCGGGAAGCTTCTGGAGATCGGCGAGTCCGTCGGAAAAGGCGGCGGTGAATTGTCGTTTCATGATGGTTGGCCTGGGTAGAACGACCTGCTTGATAGCCTTCAAGTTGGGGACGATGGTATCCTGTCGGTACGCCAAGGAGTACACGAATTCGGCGTTTTTCGCGACGTCCGCAAACGACCCATTGCTGACTGATAAGGCGGCGTCCTTGTGGAGGGCGAGCATGTCGAAGGTGAGGCGCATCGGATCCAAACCGTTGTTCGACAACAGCAGTTGTTTATACGTGTCGATAACTGTTGCCGCGGAAAGGAGCAGGCTCTTTTTTCCTAGAGCATCGTTCATTTTCTGAAGATTTTCGCGAAGCAAATCCAGCCAACCGCCTATCTGGACGTAGTTGTATTGTCCAGAAATCGTTTCGATCTTCTTGATCGTGTCAAGAGACTCCTTCACCAACAATTCAACTTGATTGAACAAGTCGACGTCGTGAGAGTTGCTGGCGAATTGTTCCATTTGGTTGAAAAACATCGAAGAATTCAACTTGGCAAAGTCGGGCGTCAGTTTGGCCATCGTACGTAGCCGACTCATCTGTGCCACGAACTTCTCGACTTCGGCGACTCCGTTGTTGGCAACGATCTTCCCGGGAGCGCCCTTCATGTCGCTCACAACATAATCGAGGTTGCGGTGTTGCACGTCCAACACCTCCGGAACAGTGGCCGACTTGAATTGTGCGAGTTCGGCGATGAGCTGATCGGCTGGAATCTTCTTTTCGGCGAGACCGGCGACCAGAGCGATTCCGTTGGAAACACGGCCGACAGTGGAGAGTTTCGAGGCGAGTGCGGAGAGAAGATTGTCTGAAAAAGAGAGAAAGTTGAAGGGTCGGAGGAGAAGTGGACTGAATTACCTTCTCGTTTGGCTCTCAAACCGACGCTCTCACTGACGGCGAGTGTTGGCAGCGCGTGAGTCCATGCGAGAAAGAGAACTACACCGATTCGAAAAACGTTCATCGGGTATCTTGAAAATTGCTGTATTGAACCCAATACCAAATCACCAGATCTTGTTGATGAGTTTTTTTTACACGCAATTACCTGAAAAACAAGGAGCGGTGCTTCTAAAGACACAATAGTGATCACTCACACCACGAATGCAGACGGTAACGATGATACGGCCAAATGCGGAGTGTATACTGAAGTCGACAAGCCGAATTTTCCCCTTAAATACCCGAATGACGGCATAATAATGAGAAGAGTTCACGCTACACGGGATAGGTTACAATAATAAATTTCCGTTTATAAAAAAGTTCACTCAGTTGAAAACGAAAATACCGCTGTTTTTGACTGGAAAAAACCATTTTTCATGGTTTTCGAAACTAAAATGGATAAAGAGTAAATTTAAATTTCATTCGAAAAATTTTGACACTATCGGCTATCAAAATAGTTTATTATAAGCGAAAGCGATGTATTCTGAAATTTCAACGAAACAATTTCTATCGGTTCACTAAATTTCTGAGCACAAAAGTAATCGAAAATGTGGATAATCAAGAGGGTGCTGACGGAAACCTTATGAACCTATGTAGGCACTGAATTTTTCTATTATTTTTCCTATTTTCGAACTATTTTGTGCACACACTCGATCGTACCGAGACCTATTCGTCGTTTTTAAGAACGCGTCTTTAATTTCTTTGCGGATTCTCACTAATTTCGTGTTTTTCTTAGATTAATAGTTCAGAACGGTCCTTAAACGCTTCCACGGGTTCCCGAATTTTTGAGCTCGTGCATTCCGGAATAAAAAGTAGAAAATCTGTATGAACTTTTAAAGGAACCGATATTTAAGTGATGGAAAGGTCGCGCAACGAGGGGGCGATTTTGTAGGAATTTCTTTGTCATTTTTCGACATTTTTTGATGCCAAAAATAGTTCCAAAAAAATATTAAAAAAGCAAAAAAAAGCAAAAAATGCACTGCGTGAATAGGTCCATTTTGGACCACCCAAGACGAAGTACCGTATACCTTTAGTGGAGCGCACTTGCTGACGTCGGTCGCAGCATCCCGTGAAATTTGGTTTAATATTAAATATCAATGATTTATTGAAAAATTTTTTTATTTTCTTTTTCGCTCAAAAATAATTTTTCCCTTCCGAAACAGTCCTGAAATTTCCATGGAATTAGAGTATTTTTCGAGAGTGGCGCGACGAGAGACGCAGAGAGAATTGAGAATGCGGCGGTCGCCCGCCACCGGCGAATTATTTTTTATTTGTTGATTTTCTCCGAATTTTTCAATAAAACGAGCGTTTTTTACTGTTTTTCGCTGCAAAATTATCAATCTTGTTGAAAATCCTCATATTAATTCGCTTTCACCTTGTTCCACCTAAAAATAATGAATTTTGCAGAAAAATGACGAAGAAATGGACACGTATTCGGCGAAAAACACGAAAAGTCATCGGAAAACGCACGACAAAATCATGAGGTTATGTTTAAAAACAAAATTCAACGTTTAATCGTACAATTTTGTTAAAAAGGCGGTAATTGGCGACCTGGGAACTGAGAGAAGAATAAATGAACAAAAGGGCATTTTAATCGACAGAAGATACAAAAATCCAGAGGTTATGTAACTTCACAGATCAATTTTTAGCGTGAATTTTGCAGAAATATGGGAGAAAAACCCGGAAAAGCAGCCATGGCAAAATCTGTGCGACGAGCGAATCAAGAAACGCGAGGAAACTTAACAAAATCAGTTGCAAGTAAGTGTAGAAAGACATCAACCGCGGTCGACTGCAATTTTTGGTTCGAACGGCGGGTCGAAATTATCAGCTATTCGGTCTAACACCTAGGCTAGAAACAGCAGTCGGCCGGTCGGTTGACCAGCTAAACGACTGTTTTCTTTTTTTATCAGCACTTAAATATTATACGTAAATATTAAATTTAAAAAATATGAAAATATTTATCAGAGTAACAACAAACCAATTTGACGATTTTCAACAAAATTCACAAGTTTTCTGACGAAAAACGGTTTCTTTTCGCGGTCGATCTAGACAATCTGGTTCCACTGAGTGAACATTTTTCAAAATCAATAATATCCGCCCGCCACGTGGATTCGAGTTCGCGATGGTGAAACAGAGATAAGAGCTCGCCGCCGACACGCCGTGTAAGAAAAGTTGAACGAATAAAAACGTGAAAAACATCATGAACGGACTGTCCCTCCGCCGCGTGAACTCTTCTTATTTTTGTGCCGCCATTTGGGTATTTAAGGGGCAAATTCGGCTTGTCGACTTCAGTATACACTCCGCATTTGGCCGTCTCATCGTTACCGTCTGCATTCGTGGTGTGAGTGATCCCTATTGTGTCTTTAGAAGCATCGCTCCTTGTTTTTCAGGTAATTGCGTGTACAAACTCATCAACAAGATCTGGTGATTTGGTATTGGGTTCAATACAGCAATTTTCAAGATACCCGATGAACGTTTTTCGAATCGGTGTAGTTCTCTTTCTCGCATGGACTCACGCGCTGCCAACACTCGCCGTCAGTGAGAGCGTCGGTTTGAGAGCCAAACGAGAAGGTAATTCAGTCCACTTCTCCTCCGACCCTTCAACTTTCTCTCTTTTTCAGACAATCTTCTCTCCGCACTCGCCTCGAAACTCTCCACCGTCGGCCGTGTTTCCAACGGAATCGCTCTGGTCGCCGGTCTCGCCGAAAAGAAGATTCCAGCCGATCAGCTCATCGCCGAACTCGCACAATTCAAGTCGGCCACTGTTCCGGAGGTGTTGGACGTGCAACACCGCAACCTCGATTATGTTGTGAGCGACATGAAGGGCGCTCCCGGGAAGATCGTTGCCAACAACGGAGTCGCCGAAGTCGAGAAGTTCGTGGCACAGATGAGTCGGCTACGTACGATGGCCAAACTGACGCCCGACTTTGCCAAGTTGAATTCTTCGATGTTTTTCAACCAAATGGAACAATTCGCCAGCAACTCTCACGACGTCGGCCTGTTCAATCAAGTGGAATTGTCGGTGAAGGAGTCTCTTGGTTTCATCAAGAGCATTGAAGAGTATAATGAGAGCGTTAACATTTACGCGGTCGCTGGATGGTTCAACGACCTTCGCCAGAGGCTTCTGAGAATGAGCGACGCTCTAGGAAAAAAGAGCCTGCTCCTTTCCGCGGCAACAGTTATCGACACGTATAAACAACTGCTGTTGTCGAACAACGGTTTGGATCCGATGCGCCTCACCTTCGACATGCTTGCCCTTCACAAGGACGCCGCCTTATCAGTCAGCAACGGGTCGTTTGCGGACGTCGCGAAAAACGCCGAAGTCGTGTACTCCTTGGCGTACCGACAGGATACCATCGTCCCCAACTTGAAGGCTATCAAGCAGGTCGTTCTACCCAGACCAACCATCATGAAACGACAATTCACCGCCGCCTTTTCCGACGGACTCGCCGATCTCCAGAAGCTTCCCGACGACATTGATGACCCTCTGCTGATCCGAGCAATCGGCGTTGACAAGAACCTCGAAAAGCTCGTTCTTGGTCTGAACCCACTGGATAAGATGAAGGAGTTTCTGATGTCTGTGCGCGAGATGTTGAAGCCGACTACGGAGCCAAGTGTCATCTCTTCAACGCGACTTTTCTTCCGTATAAACGAGATGATCACTGGACTCAGGGCGAGTTTAATCACTTGATTTCTAATCACTGATATTGGAATTTCAGATTAGTTCGGCAGAGACCTTGGCAGCTCTCAAGGAGATCGAGGTGTGTGTTTTCAAACCGATGGACGTCACGAAGGAAGTCACGGATGCGGAGGATATGCTGCAAAAGGTTCGAACACTGGCCACTCTTCTCAGCTCTATCAAGCCGGCCGTGATGAAGATAAAAGTGGCTCCAGAAACGCTTAACGACTTCGAATCGTTTGCTGAGTTGATTAAACTGCAACAGCCGTTTACAGACGATATTATTAGAGCTGCCTTGGACAAACTCAGAAAGACGGATATGATCAAGAAGATCACGATCAGCCTTACAGAACTCAACAGAACGTTTCCCCATTTCCCCAGCGGTGCAGAATTGAAAGCGATGGCAACAGATCTCAACACGACAGGAAGGACGGTGGTGGAAGCTGCCAAAAAGAGCATCAGTATTCAGTTGGAAGGTCTGAATTGTTTGAGAAATGTGTCGGACGCTATCAAAAACGTCGCCAAAGGAATCCGAGCGGTGGACGTCATCAGAACCATGAATGCCGAAGACGCTCCCAACTTGAAGAAAGCTATCGATGGTGTTTTGCAGACGGCCATACCACTCAAGAAACTTCAATCGATATCGACATCTTTGGAAATGTCGGAAGTGGTGAAAGAAATGGTGGAGATGAAGAACTGGAAGGAAATGGCCCAAGTGCTCGGCTCGACAGCGACAAGCATTCGCAACATGGACCGTCTTCGAAGATCTGAATCGACGGTAGCTGCTCTGAGTAAGGAAGGCGGCGCTCTATTCAACGCACGATTGGGTAACGTGACGGATGTGGGGAAGAAGAAGGAGTTGATGCGCAAGTGGGGCGACTATCCAAAGTTCCTCTCGAAGCTCGTCGACGCCATCAAACAGATCGAGTCGTACACAGCGATGCTGACACAGGTGAAGGATCTGCGACAGTTGGGCGATTTGGTGAAGAAAGCGGGAATGGTGGAGAAAGTGAGCGAGCAGATCGAAGAGAAGATCGAGGCGATCGGGATGCTCATGGACTTGTCGACTGACAACAGCACTAAGCTGTCACTGAATACTGTCAAGGAACAACTCGACTCGTTGGCCATCATCGACATGTCGTTCTCATCCCACAGTGGCTCGTACGATAAGTTTCCATCGGAACTCAACGCCCTCTTTGTCTTCCTCGGGACGTTCCTGACATCCATGAATGACATCGGAGTCACTGAGAGTGACGATGTTCCTGAATTATCGTAAGTTCCCCTTCCATCCATCCCCCATCCGAAATCTCCGTCTTTCAGAACCGTGGCAATCATCATCATCGCATCCGCCGTCCTCGTTTCGTTGTTGTTCTTGTACGGGCTCTTTCGTGTATTCATGTGGTGGAGAGGTGCGTTTTTGTTCTTTTGAAACTCTTCCCACCCAAATCTGTTGCAGGTGAAACTGTCAAGTCATGGGCAAAGATCGCACGGGCCATGGACAAGTTGTATTTTGTCACCGATCGCGACGCCATCGACTACCACCAGGGAGTCATCGCGGCTCTTCTGCAACACATTCGACATAACCCTTCGCTGAGAAAGAAAACGGTCAAGTCGGATTGTAGCACTTGGACTCGAAGTTACGATCGTCCGCGGGAGGAGACTCGCGTTAAACTGCGGTCCGATTGGTGGTATAATGCCAACGAGTTGACTCTGCGCAACGGACAAGTTTTCATTGGAGCCGAGGTGGGTTGTGAGGAGAGTTCGCACATAAAAAGTATTCTGTTTCAGGCTCCTATGGATGGCACGCGACCAGCCGGAAAGTCGGATAGTCGTCCTCGTTTTTGGGAGATGGTCTTCGAACGAAAGTGTGGTATCATCGTCAACTTGTGTCAACCGAGCGAAATGGGTGAGTGAGCTGGGGGAGGCGAAAGAGCCGAAGATTTATTCTTTTCCAGGTGCCGAGTCACAGGAAGGATGCGCAGCGTACTTCCCAGAATTACACTCCAAGGAAACGTACAACGACTACACCGTGGAGACGCAAGATCAGAGGGATGAGTTTGAAGTACGGCAGAGGACACTGTCCGTTGAATGTGGAGGGAAGCAGCGCACTGTCACACACATTTCCTACCCAGGCTGGCCCCCGGAAGATGCTCCAAGATATCCAGATGTCGTCGTCAAAATACTGAGGATTATTCGAGAGTCCAAGGTGAGAATCCCACTGGACGATCACCTGAAAGTCATGAAAATGTTACAGCAACCAGTTCTCGTCCATTGTCTTCGCGGTGATGATCGGACGGTCACATTCGTTGGCATCATGATGGCGGTCATCGACTTGGAAAGGAGCCCCGACAAGTTCTCCATATGCGACATCGTGTGCAGATTGACTTCGTTCCGCACAGGCCCCATCCACGGAATAACGCAAACGTATTTTTTGCAATTTGCTGCGTTTCAAATGGTCTGCGCTGTAAGTGATTTCCTCCTTCCTGCTTCTCCTTCAACATTTCTCATTCCAGGCGCACGGTAACGATGGGAAGAAGATGTTAAGGAAACACTGGAGCACGTTCTGCAGCAGCCTTGACAAGCAGCGTCAAGTGCAGAAGGAACGCGTCGCAGAGCTGGCGGAGGACCTAGTTATCGAATTTAATGGCGAATCGGAAGTGGATTCCGTCGCGACCGGAACATAAAAAGAACAACATCCCGCCGAAATAAATCAACAATTTCTAAAGATAAATGCCTTTTAAAGATAAATGCCTTTAAGTATTTTCTTTTTCGATTTCAATTCGGCTTATTCCAAAAGAGTACCAAGAGTCCTTCAAGTATGAAAAAAAATCAACTTACAATTGATAATCTTCCGGCTCCCGTTCCTCATTTGTCGTTCCAACCAATCTTATCCGATTTCCTCATCCGCTACCAGTTGGAAGAGAGCGAAAGAGAATGCGAGATTCCGATCGAAGCGGCTTGATTCGTGTTCGGTCAATCTTAGCCACTTTAGCCACTTTCAAAGTCGTTGCACCCTCTGCAACAACTTTAGTATCCTTTTTTTCAAACTATTGAATGATAATTGCATTGGTTAACACAAAAAGTAGCGTCAAGTCACTCTTACAGATGGCACTTTTCTCTTTTCTGTGCAAAATATCGATTTTTTCGGACACGGACGGTTAAAATCGGAAATGTCAAGTGAATCAGTGTCTGGGCCGGGGAAGGTGAAACGAGTAAGATATTCGACGATTAGGAAGGAGATATAACAAGAAAGACATGAGAGTGACGGATTGGGAGGGTGATGAGGATTCGTTGAGTCTCCGAGCAGCGACATCTTCCGGAGGACTCGTCTGACCATGGGCTGTGGGCGAAGTTCTCCCTCTGAATTGTTTTTAGTTTCCTCCCAATTTGAATTCAAAACACTTACAGGCAAGTATCCCAGAGGGTGTCAAGTAAGTTTCCATTGAGGAAAGGATTGCGAAACCTGAAATGGAGCAGTATAACATTCCCAATATATCTTTGTTCTGAACAGAAATTTGAAAAAACAAGGCTCACTTCAAATTACGCTTCCATATGCGCTATTTCGATGGAATTTCGTTTTGTTTTCCGGCGGCTGCTCTTCGAATCTCTGACGATTTGACCGGATAACGGTGGTTTTCTGAAGAAAGGGTCATGAAAACCCTACAAGGAAAACCCAATATTTTAGTAGAACTTTGCAAGAAAATTTTTTTTTTTTACAAGTACTTACTTGATTTATCTTCAGTTTGACTACATTAATCGATTCCGTTCCTTCTTTTTATCGAACTTTAGATTTCTTCAGTCATCGCTCCTTTTTCATAGTTTCCCTCGATTTTCGCCATTTTTCTCGTGTTTTCGTGGTTTTGGTTGTTCGCTGATAGTTTTCAAGCTGAAAAATAGAAAAAAATTAGTAAAAATAAAAATAAATGCAAGAAAAATCGGAAAAACCGGAAAACTTTCGAAAAAGCATTGCGTTTCGAAATTCTTTCCGCTTGTCCGAGAGGAGTACACGATGCGAAAGCGCGGCCCTCGGAGTTAGTCCGCGGTGAAAAATCGCTAATTTTCATCAATAGTTGCTCGATTTTCAGGTAGTTTCAATGAAAATCATTTATTTAAAATAAATAAAAACTTGTAATAAAAACACACTTTGTTCCAACAAAATAAAGCATTTAAAAATCGGGGGGAAAAGTGCGATGTGTTTCTTTAGTGTTCATGCGTGTCTCTCGCGCGGCGCACTTTGATCGGCCCTTCGTCGTTGATAGAGAGCACTAGCTGAAAGATAGTGAGTTGGTGATAAGGTGATGATAAGGTGGGCTCCCACCGAATCGCCATCAATCGATAAATCAGCCGATGCTGATAAGACGGCGAGGATGGCGAGGAGGAGGATGGTGGCGAGGTGGAGGAGATGCATGGAGGGTGTCTGGGGGGATGGGGAATGGATGATGGACGATGATTAGATGTTGGTCAAGGACAGTGAGAGAGAGAGAGAGACGCAGAGAAAGAAGAAACATTCACTCGTCCACTTGACTTGTTGCTTTCTCCTCTTCCATTCAGTGGTCGGCCGAATGGCCTACTTGACACGGAAATGATAGAGTAAGGTGACGTTCTCGAGGCCATGGGAACATAGAAGACGTCGGGTGACATTTTGGAATTTTTTTTTTGGAAAACTTTTTTTTGGAAAATTTTGGAAAAGTGGAAAAGTTCCTACTTATCAGTGTTCCGTTCCTGATACTTCCAGATGGCCTACCGTACCCAATCCTCAAAAAATGGACTTTTAGTCCAAATCCGACCTGAAATGGAGCATTTTGAGCCGAGATGTGCGAAATCGAAGGGAATGACCACTGTCAGAGATCCTACCGTACTCCAATTCCGAGGACTGGGTGTCTGGGTCTCTGTCACTTATTTCTAGTCTCCCTGCCAGTCCAAATCCGAACTCAAACGGACCATTTTGAGCCGACGAATGAGAAAAATTTTACAGCTTACCGTATTTCCTCGAATAGAGCGGCACCTTCAAAGAAAAATGCTTATATCTCTGAGATTGATAAGAGATATCAAAAAGTTGTCAACAGCAAACTTGTAGATCAAAACTAGGACTACAAAATTGCTGTTGGCAACTTTTTGATATCTTCTATCAATCTCCAGATATATCGATTCTCCGGCAGCGTTTTTTAAAAAATCGATTTTTCTGAAAAATTTCAAAACTGGGCAAAATCTTCATTTTTTGAGGAAATAATTTTATTAAAATTTTTGTAATTTTCCGAAATTGACTGGAAAAACTCGATAGGAAAAAATTTACAACCTGAAAAAAACATTTTTTTTGAAAAATTTAAAATTTTGAGAAAAATTTTTTTTTTTTTCAATTTTTCAATTTTCCAATTTTTTCATCTAAAATTTGCTTACGTTAGTCAATTTCAAAAAATCACAAGAATTTTAATATAATTATCATCTCAAATATGAATTTCTTGCTCAATTTTGAAATTTTTCAGAAAAAATGCGGTTTAAAAAAATGCTTTCGTATCATCATTATATCTCGAGATTGATAAGAGATATCAAAAAGTTGTCAACAGAAAAATTGTAGATCATAACTAGGACTACAAGTTTGCAATTGACAACTTTTTGATATCTTTTATCAATCTCGAAATATAATGTTTCTCCCGAGCAGCGTTTTGACCAGAGATCATCCACCTCCCAACCTGTTCTTCCTCTCTTTCTCTCCGTCTCTCTCTCTCTCCTCTCCCCCACTCGTCTCTATTTGCCCTTCTTTCTATTCTCCTTCCAATATTTCCCCTCAAATGTCAAAAACATGTAAAGTATGCGGTCAACCGGCGTTTGCCGTTCATTTCGGTGCGATGACGTGTCGGTGGGTTGTTCCAAACGTTGCTCCGCCCATTTTATTTTGTGATCTACCATTTCAGAGCGTGTGCAATGTTTTTTCGTCGGAAGGCGAGAAATAGTGGGCGATTGTTGAAAGGATGCACTTCAAACTGCAAAATCGATAAGTGTACGAGAGTGCGGTAGAGCGCACTTGCCTCATTTCGTTGCCACTTGCAGTTTCGCGTAAAACATGCGCCAGTTGCCGGTTTTCCACGTGTCTGAAAGCCGGAATGACACAGTGCGCTCCGTCGAGGGCCATTTTCGCGGCGGGACCCATTTTGGCGGGTCTTCAAAACGGCTACAACAGTCTGGAGAACGCTCGAAAGTTGGCGTTCGCGTTGGACGTGAGTTGTCGTCAAATCGTGTGTTTCTCCAAATGGTTTCTCAGTCGAACAAAGTGCCGAAAGCGAGTACGTACACGATGCAAAACAACGTTATCGCGATCGACTTTCGACTGATAACGAATCATTTGATATCAGTCCAAGGAACATTTCAACGGCTTCAGAGAGCTGATCAGGTGGGGGTTTTATGAGGATTTCTAAAAGAATGGACACTATTCAGAAGACCCTACTCTCCCAGTTCATCGCTCCGTTTCACATTCTCGAGAGCACTTATAAAGCGACAGGTAAGTGCGCTCTATTGAGAATTATGTTGAGGGAGCGATATATCTCGAGATTGATAGATATCAAAAAGTTTTCAACTGAAAACTTGTAGATCAAAACTAGGGCTACAAGGTTCCAGTTTACAACTTTTTGATATCTCTTATCAATCTTGAGATATATTGATTCTCCGGCAGCGTTTCTTAAAAAATCGATTTTTTTTTTGAAAAATTTTAAAATTGGGCAAAATCTTCATTTTTGATATTATAATTTTTTTTTAAATTTTTATGATTATTTAGAATTAATTTAAAGCATTTTAGATGGAAAGAAACTGAAATTTAAAAAATTGCAAAACTTTAATTTTTTTCGAAAAAAATTGTTTTTTCCAATTTTCTAAGTTTTTTCATCTCAAATTTTTTCAGCCGATTTCGGAAAATTACACAGATTTCGATGAAAATTATTCTCAAAAATGAATATTTCGCCGAATTTGAAAATTTTTCAAAAAAAAAATCGAAAAACGCTGCCGGAGAATCATTATATCTCGAGATTGATAAGAGATATCAAAAAGTTGTCAACTGCAAACTTGTAGATCATAACTAGGACTACAAGTTTGCAATTGACAACATTCCGATATCTCTTATCAATCTCAAGATATGATGATTTTCCGGGGTAGAATTTTTTTCAAAAACAAAAATTTCAAAACCAAAAAAAAAATCAATTTTAAAGTTCAGAACCCAACCGTGTAATGTTAGCCAACGGGGACTATATAGACCATGAGGATCTCGAACGTTACTATAAGGATCTGTTCGATGTGCAGCATCAGCAAGCGTTCAGGTGAGTTCCAGAGGCCTTCTCACACCTTCTATCCCCAACAATTCCAGAGTGTTCAAACCCTATTGGGACCTCCAGCACCGGATAATCCGTTCGGGTTTAGATGACGTGCAGCTCGATTCCAATGAGTTCCTCTTTCTCGTTGCGTTGATGCTCTGGGATATCGGTGAGTGCACTGCTAAACCGCTGGCGTGTACTCAGCGGCTAAAATCGGAAAAAAATGCGTGTACGCAGCGGACACGCAGCGGGTCCGCCAGCGGTTGGCAGGTCGCCTGCGGACACGCAGCGGGTAATTTTCAGCCGCTGCGTACCACCAGCGGTTTAGCAGTGTGTGTATTATAAAGATTACCCTGGCTCTGGCGCGGGTCTCACCACGAGAACATGCGCCTTTGAACTTTGAGGAGGTACTGTCTACCGTAGTTGCTTTAAAGGCGCATGTCGATTTCCAATGTTTTCGTGCCGAGACCCGATTCCTGCCATCCTCTATATAACATATTGTCAGTTCGTTTCGCTGAAAAACGCGCTCATGTTTCGCTGGCCTAGAAAACTCCTCCTCGTCCCCCGTGTGTCGCTCGTCTGGCGTCTCTGGTGGCAGCGCACTCTCTCGCTCGACACACGGGGGACGAGGAGGAGGTTTCTAGGCCAGCAAAACATGTTTCTCTTCCCTTTCAGGGGAAAGATTTCCTCGAACCTGGCGCGGGTCTCACCACGAGAACATGCGCCTTTGAACTTTGAGGGGTACTGTCTACCGTAGTCTCTTTAAAGGCGCATGTCGATTTCCAATGTTTTCGTGGCAAGACCCAATTCCTCCGACCTATGTTGGTCTCGCCAAGACTATGTATCATCCCAGTCTCGTGTGTTTCACAAGAGTCGTGGCGGGACCAACACGAATCCAGTGGAGCGCGTTTGCGCAGATTCCAAGATTCATGGAATATATAGTCCCCCCGGACACCTCTCCAAATGCTTTTCCTAGACTTCCACAATTGCGAAGAGGAGCTGATGATGACGTGTATGGAGGAGAAGCGGCGGATCGTGGAAGAGTTGTGCGACTACGAGAAGCATCGGGAGATGGGCGGCGAGTTGACGGAGGATCGGTCGATGCGGGTCGGCAGGGTGATGATGATGTTGAACGGGATGCAGCGGACGCTGAACATGTTGTATGAGAGTCACGAGGTGTCCAAGTGCTATCAGTTGGACACACTTCACGACACGTTTTTCGATTTGTTGAAGGGGTTTTGAATGAATGGATTGAAAATCATTATATCTCGATATTGACCTAGACATATGCCCGATTAGCTGTCAGAGCCATACTTCAAGTTCGGAAGCCACCACGTCATTTGGAAGTGTTATATCTTGAGATTGATAAGAGATATCAAAAAGTTGTCAACAGCAATTTTGTAGTCGCAGGTTTGATCTACAAGTTTCCAGTTTACAACTTTTGGTTATCTCTTATCAATCTCAACATATATCACTTCCAAATGACGTGGTAGCTTCAGAACTTGAAGTATGGCTCTGACAGCTAATCGGGCATATTTCTAGATTTTCTGACTATTTGGGAGTTCAAAGAAAGACTCAAATGGATCATTCGAAGCTGAGGAGCTGAGATATGGAGAATTTCACGAAATATGAGTTCCAAACTGTTTCGATGGATTTCGACGACTTCCAGATGACATGGTGGCTTCAGATTTACAGCTATAATTCTAGAACTCTCAAGATATGTTTCTAGACCCCTTGACTGTTAAGAGTCCAAAGATGAGCTCAAACGAAGCGTTTAGAGCCGAGATATGAGAGTTTTAGTGGAGAATGGGTTCTAGACGCTCATTGGAGACTTGGGCGACTTTCAGATGACGTGCGGGCGTCAAAATTTTAGGTATCACTCTGAGAACTTCAGGATATGTTTTAGACCTCTTGGCTGTTAGGAGTTCAGAGTTGAGCTCACATGGAGCATTTAGAGCTGAGATATAGGAGTTTTAGTAGATAATAGGTTCTAGACGCTTCTGAGAGACTTGGACGACTTCCAGATGACGTGCGGGCTTCAGAATTCTAGATATCACTCTGAAACTCTCAGGATATGTTCCTAGATCCCTCGACTGTTAGGAGTTTAGAGATGAGCGCAAACGGAGCATTTAGAGCCGAGATACAGGAATTTTTATTGGAGAGACCTTCCATTAGAGCCTTTAGGATGCATTTATTCCCGAATAGAGATGTTTCTCAACGATTCGTAGATCGAATAGTGCAGTGCATCCAATTGATACAACTTGGACACTTCGGCACTCTCGTAGAGCATGTTGAGGGTGCGTTGAACGGCGTGCAGTATCATAACAATCTTGCCGACCCTCATCGATCGATCGTCCGAAGAGCCGCCTTGTCGGCACCTTTCGTAGTCGCACAGCTCGCGGATGATCTTCCGTTTCTCCTCAATGCACACCGCCATCAGTTGCTCTTCGCACTCGTGAAAGTCAATGTCCCAGAGCATGAGGGCAACGAGGAAGAGGAACTCGTTGAGGTCCAGCCGCACTTCGTCCAGATACGAGTGAAGTAGTCGGTGTTGAAGGTCCCAGTAGGGTTTGAAGACTCTGGAATCGGAAGGATGAGGGGGTTTGGGGGAAGCCTTGGAACTCGCCTGAACGCTTGTTGATGTTTCGAGTCGAGTAGATCATTGTAGAACGTGGAGAGCCCGTCGACGGCGATATAGTCCCCATTGGCCAGCATGAAGAAGTGGTTCGGGTCTGAAGGTTTCTGATGTGATGGTGATGTAATTAGACAAACAATGAGCTCATTTGGAGCTGAGAGATCCGAGTTTTAGTGGACAAAACCCTATTTCCTCGATTAGAGCAACACCCCAAAGGAGAATCAATATATCTCTTGATTGATAAGAGATATCAAAAAGTTGTCAACTGCAAATTTGTTGATCAAAACTAGGGCTACAAGTTTGCAGTTGACAACTTTTCGATATCTCTTATCAATCTCGAGATATCAATCACTCACCAGCTGCCTTATAAGTGCACTCGATGATATGCAGCGGCGCGATGTACTGGGAGAGTATCTTACTCTGAAAACCCCCAAAAATATGATTTTTATCAGCTAATCACCAACCTTCTGCGAGTTTGTGAGTCTCCGAAAAGTGTCTGATTCGGAGATAAAGTTATCAATGATAAGGCGCAAGTCGACGGCGACGACGGCGTTCTGAACAGTGTAAGTGCTCGGTTGAGCCACTTTCTCCTCCTGGAACAAATCTTCGAATAAGGCCAATTTCAGAGCTCACCGTGAGCCCGAAAGCGAGTTTCCTAGCTTGTTCCAGGTTCCGGTAGCCTTTGTGTAGGGACTGGAAGATGGGTCCAGGGGTGAAAGAGGTGGGTGTCGGTTTGGGAGGCAGGATCCTCATTCCGGCGCTGAGACAGTCTTTGAACCGGCATGGAGCACAGTGTTTTCGACGGTCTGTAAAATGTGCTCGCATTGAACTCATTAGCAGCAAGTGCGCTCCACTGAACGCGACTCTCAAAGGGCACGTTCACTAGGAAGTGCGGTAGAGCGTGTTTGCACCTTGAAGCTAGATTAGTGCAATAGAGCGAACTTTGTTATAGAGGGTTTCGGTAGAGCTCAAGGGACAGTAGAGCTCGCATGAAACCTATGAACTGAGGAATGTGCAATGGAGCGCACTTGCATCTTGAACACGGCCAGCTAGATAAGTGCGGTAGAGCGAACTTGGTTATAGAGGGTTTCGGTAGAGCGAGCTTTCACTCAAGGTACAGTAGAGCTCGAATGAAACCTATGATTTGAGGAATGTACGATAGAGCGTGTTTGCATCTTGAGCATGCATGGTCATCTAGATTAGTGCGATAGAGCGAACTTCATTGTAGAAGGTTTAGCACAGCTCAAGTACAGTAGAGCTCGCACGAAACCAATGAACTGAGGAAAGTGCAATGGAGCGCACTTGCATCATTTTGAATACTCACTATTCTCCACGTCGCAACTCATCGAACACCGCCGCTTCCGCAACTTGTCCTCCTCCTTGGCCCATCGACGAAAAAACGCCGCACACGCTCTTAAAGTGCTCTGTTCAATGGGTTTTTGACATTATTCAGACCCAAACCTGCATGATAGAACGCCAAAGTGAAGGGTGAACGCCGGCTGGTGGCATATTTTACACGGCTCCGACGGGTTTGGCATTTTGCGGAGAGCCTTGGGGGAAAAAGGGGAAGGTGAGAGTAAATAGATGAGATGGATTGGGTTGAGAGAGAGGATGACAATTGGAGGAATAGAGAAACAGAGAAACGGGAGGGGAAACAAGACATGACCACTCCGCGCGCACAGTCTCGCGCGCAAAATGGTCTTTTGGACTGGAAGGAGGGCGGGTTCTGGCTTCGAATGCTCCGTTCTTCGAGGGAGCTCTGATCAATGGTTGTTTGACTTCTGATTGCCGTTCCTAGGGTGTAGGAACAATGAGAACACTGCTAAACCGCTGGCGTGTACTCAGCGGCTAAAATCGGATCTGCATGTACGCAGCGGACACGCAGCGGCTCCGCCAGCGGTTGGCGGGTAACTTTCGGCCGCTGCGGGTACGCTGCGTGTCCGTTGCGTACCACCAGCGGTTTAGCAGTGAAGCTTTCTAGAAGTTATATTTCCTCGAATGGAGCTGCATCCCAAAGGAGATCCATTATATCTCGAGATTGATAAGAGATATCAAAAAGTTGCCAATTGCAAACTTGTAGTCCTGGTTGTGATCTACAAGTTTTCAGTTGACAACTTTTTGATATCTCTTATCAATCTCCAGATATAATGGATCTCCTTGGAGTGCCGCTCTATTCGGCTCTATCACTAACATCATTGATTTCAACGAAAAAATACCAAAAGTTCAAAATGCAAAACCACAATGAAAGATCGAGCAGATAGCCGTGAGTCTCTGATATCGCAAATGCGCTCCACTGCACATTCGTTCAATAACAGAGACACCTGATATCTAGAGGATTGTGTCACATCTTCTTCCCTCTCTCAATAACGCACTTTCTGCCATTCCGAGTAGCCGTCAAAACGAGAAGAGAAAGTCAGAAGCGCGTTGTCTCCGCTTCCTCGCACTCCTTCTATCATTATTATCCTCCTCCGATGGCCAGCGAGCAAGAGTGTCTGCTCATGGAGCAGGTCGCCATGTCCACGTTTTTGAGGTATGGTTTTGATCTATTTGTTACGACGCGAAATCGTAATATAAACTAGAAACAAAGTACAATTAAGTGGGGGGGGGGGGAAACTGAGAACAACTAGGAATCTCACTCAGAAAAAGAATGGCTCAATAGTCCGCAATGTTGCGTCACATATGGTGCAGGCATTGTACGACAGTTGTACAGTATTTTCAAAATGCTTAATCCTACGGTTATGTGTATTTTGACGTGACCGTGTTTGCACAGTCTTCGAAAAAAAGCGAATGACTCCGTATCAGTTGAGCCCGCTATCATCCGTCCTTGAAACTTTTGCGCCGACCGCGACGCAGCCGCGACGCGGCCGAATATGCGTTCACTCGCCGAGAAAACGGCTTTTTCGACAAAAAGTACGGTAGAAAAGGCGCGTCGTTCGGGTTTCGAGTGGTTCTAGACACCAGACGGAGGGATTGAAACAAGTTTGAGCACTTTTGAACTGTTTGGTAGTCTCGGGTCATGATATCTTGATATTGATAAGAGATATCAGAAAGTTGTCAAGAGCAAATTTGTAGATCAAAACTAGGGCTACAATTTTGCAGTTGACAACTTTTTGATATCTCTTATCAATCTCGAGATATAGCACTTCCAGAACCGTGCTGGTGGTCACCTCGGCGTGTTGTCTGTTCTGTCTTCCCATGTCCTTCTACTCTCTCTACCGCCTCCAAAGGTCCGTGAAACTGCACTTCAACAGCAAGTGCATCTTCCTCACCCACAATTTCTCCGTCTCGATCCATTGCGCCATCCGGCTGATCCTCCACGGAAAGGATCTCCTCAACTACTTCAGCTCATGGTCCAGTGGCTGTGAGATCATGCCGTCGAGGAGTCGTTGTGATCTACGCGTGATCTACAAAGTGTCCCAGTATGTCATTGAGATCACTCCGTTCATTTTGACCTTGGAGAGATTCGTGGCCACTTTCCGCGCGAAACACTATGAAAATCGATACAAATGGCTGGGGGTGTCACTTTTTATTGGTCATGTAAGTGTTTGGGGGGTGTCTGGGAAAACGGCTCCTTCTTTTTCAGATGCTACTCGCCGTGCTGATGGTGGTGGTTCAGAACTCGAATAATGAGGGCGAGATCATCATTTATTATTGTTGGGTGAGCAAAAAAAATAGTTTTTTTTTAATTACAAAAACAAAAATTTTTAATTAAAAATTTAAAAAAAAAAATGTTAGTCCATTTTTTTAAACGTTTTTAGACATTGATGAAACTGTTCCTAAACTTTTAAAGCTTCAAAAAAAATTTGCGATATTTGAATTTTTCAAAATTTTTCAAAAAAAAAATTTTTTTTTCGAAATTTTTCCAATAATGATATCAGAAAAAGGATGATATGAAAGTTAGAAAAATAATCATTTGAAAATCACAAGTATTTAATAAAATTATTTTCTCAAAAAATGAAAATTTAAAAAAAACAACTTCGAATCAAAAAAAAAAAATTTTTTAATTCGAATTATCAATTTTTCCGGGAATTTTTCCAATAATGATATCAAAATAAGCAAAAAAAAATCATTAGAAAATCTCAAATATTTAATAAAATGATTCTCTCAAAAAATTGAAAAATTTGAAATTTTTCAAAAAAAAAATTTTTTTTCCCATTTAAAGGGGGACTGTGCCTTAAAACCAACTTCGCTTTAAACGTTGCGTACAAGTTGGGGGGGGGTCATGTCTGCAAAGTCCCAAATTCTAAAAAATATTCCTGAATTTTTGGTAATTTTTAAAGTGAAAGCTATCTGTATTGGCCTAACTTTCCCGGTTTCAGTGAAACTCGGCCACGGCGGCGAGAATACGCCGCGGCGGCAGAGTTCGGCCGCAGTTATAATTGGGAGAGATTGATTACATTCTGATTTCTTTTTTGTCTGCCTTCTAGTATTTGTCCTTCCCAGTATACGCTCGCAATTGCTCGCAAAATGATTCGAAAACACACAAAATATTCACAAATTCACCAAAAAACTCGCAACTTTTAAAGCGAAGTTGTTTTTATGTCACAGTCCCCCTTTAATGAAATTTTTGCAAAATTTTTTTTAAAATTTCAAAATTTTTTCTCCAACATTTTCATTAACAAATGATAACTCTCTGATAACCACCCTCTTATCTCCAGATGTCCACGACCGGAAACCAATACCGTCTAACGGGTCCGGTGTTCTTCATCCTCTCGAGTCAACTGGCCACAATTCCCGCTCTTCTGTACCTGTTGCGAAAGAACGAGGTTGGAGGGTGTTTGCAGAATGCGCGTCAACTCTGCTGTTTCTCTTGAGATCTTCTTGCAGACGTACCGGGAGACGTCCGTCCATCATTGTGCCACTTTGACGCAGAGATACCAGATATTCGAGAACCTGCGCACGATCCGCCTGTTTCGGATTATGAGTGTCATCACTTGGGCCTATGTCACTTATGATGCCGCCGCCACTTTCGTGATGCACTTTTATCTGGAGACCATGCCACTTGGCAGCCAATTCGCTACTGTTGAAGGTGAGCTTTGGGTCTCGCCACGATCCCCCACAGAGTCATCGGTGGAGCGCATTTGCAGCACTTACACCGGAAGTATGACTTTATCAGTGATTTGTGATAAGAAGGGGGGAAAACAAGATGAGAAATCAGTGAAGGGAACTGGAGTGGAATGGAGCTAGACGTGATGTTTTCGAGAAAATGGCGCATGTACTTGGGGATTTCCAGATGACGTTGGGATATAGGACTTAGAGGGTATGTTTGTAGACCCTTTAACTGTTATTAGTTCAGAGATGAGCTTAAACGGAGCATTTAGAGCCGAGATATAGGAGTTTTAGTAGACAATGGGTTCTAGACGCTTCTAGGAGACTTGGGCGACTTCCAGATGACGTGGAGGATTCAGAATTCTAGATATCACTCTGAAACTCTCAGGGTATGTTTTTAGACCTTTTAACTGTTTGGTGTCCAAAGATGAGTTCAAACAGAGCATTTTCCGCTGAGATATAGAACTTTCCCTAGAGAGCAGGTTCGAAACTCTAGGATTTCTCCTCCCCCAACTTCTAGAAGACGTGAAGGGCTCAAAATCCAAGATATCACTCTGAAACACTCAGGGCATGTTTCTAGACCTCTCGACTATATGGAGTCAAGAGATGAGCTCAAACGGAGCATTTTCCGCTGAGATATAGGACTTTTAATAGATAATGGGGTTTAGACGCTTCTAGGAGACTTGGGCAACTTCCAGATGACGTGGTGACTTCAGAATTCAAGGTATCACTCTGAAACTCTCAGGGAATGTTTCTAGCCCCCTTGACTGTTTGGAGTCCAAAGATGAGCTAAAACGGAGCATTCAGATCCGATATATACGTATTGCAGTGATCCACTGCCTTCCGCTCTACTTTGTGATCCTGTCGATACTGGTGCTGCACGAGGACAACAAGCCGCGGAGTCAGTTCGTCATCAAAATCGACAGTCACCGGCAGAACAACCAACCGGGTCACTTCAACGATCTGCAGAAGTTCTTCGACGAGGCGTTCGAGAGAGTGCACCATTTGAGGAGACATCGACAGAACCATCAACAAAAACCGCCAAAGATTGTGCCGAAGGGGTGAATGAGGGGGGGGGGGGGGGGGGTGGAGGGGAGGAAGAAGAGCCGAAAGAAGAGCGGGGGGGAATCCATCAAAAGAGCTTAAAAGTGTGTGTGCTCATGGTCCCCCCACTCATTCTGGGGGCCCCTCCAATCCCATCGTCACACACGGAATTATTTGTTCTACCCCTCCCTCCCCCCCCCCCCCCTCCACTTCTTCTTCTTCTTTCTTTCCCCTTCTCCTCCGAGATTTCCCCCTTGGGAATCATCATGTCCCTACTCCTTAGCCTTCTTATCATTATCCCCGCTTCCTTCTCATTATCACCTACGTCTTCTACTTCGTTGACAAGCTTCACACATGACAATCAGACGATCGGCTTGCAGACGGAGAATGTGAGTCGTTTCCAGATGACGTGCGGGCTTCAGAATTCTAGATGTCACTCTGAAACTTCCAGGACATGTTTTTGGATCCTTTAACTGTTATGAGTCCAGAGATGAGCTCAAATGGAGCATTTAGAGTTGAGATGTAGGAGCTTTAGTAGATAATGGGTTTTAGACGCTTCTTGAAGACTTCTGGTGATTTCCAGATGACGTGGTGACTTCAGAATTCTAGGTATCTTCCTAGGACTTTCAGGCTATGTTTCTAGACCCCTTGGCTGTTAGGAGTCCAGAGATGAGCTCAAACGGAACATTTTCCACTGAGATATAGCGGTTTTAGTGGGGAATAGGCTCTAGACCACTTACCGTGGTTTAAGCAACTTTCAGATGACGTGACGGCTTCAGAATCTTAGATATCACTCTAGGACTCTCAGGCTATGTTTCTAGACCTCTTGGCTGTTAGGAGTCCAGAGATGAGCTCAAACGGAGCATTTTTCGCTGAGATATAGAACTTTTCCCATGGAGCAGGTTCGAAACTCTAGGACTTCACTTTTCCCCAACTTCCAGAAGACTCTATTCTGCAGGGCGACATTTGCATGAGTGTCACTTTCAATGTGAAGATTCTGAACCAACAGAACAACAATACGTCTCCGATTGACTTCCATTTGGCATCCGGAAAGATCAAGGGAAAGTGTGCGGTGGATCGGAAGAGCGAGGCGTCGATTTCGGCGTCGATCGACGAGCGGGATGGCAGGAGGAAGACGCTGAAGTTTGTGTTTCGGACGGTGGGTGTGTGTTGAGTAGCTTTTTGGTTATCCGGAAATCCAATATGACCTCAAACGGACCATTCAGAGCTGAGATACAGGAGTTTAGCTGGACAGGGGTGCTAGGTGGTTTCTAGAGGTATCAGGCTAGTTTGAGAAGACGTGGTGGCTTCAGAATCTTAGATATCACTCTTGGACTCTCAGCCTATGTTCCTAGACCCCTTGACTGATTTCAGTCCAGAGATGAGCTCATACGGAGCATTTTCCGCTGAAATATAGAAGTTTTAGTATATTATGGGTTCGAGACGCTTCTACGAGACTTGGACGACTTTCAGATGACGTGGTGACTTCAGAATTCTAGATATCACTCTGAAACACTCAGGGCATGTTTCTAGACCTCTCGACTATATGGAGTCAAGAGATGAGCTCAAACGGAGCATTTTCAGCTGAGATATACCAATTTGAAGGTAGTAAGCTATCTAGTGTAGAATCTCGAACTTCCAGAAAGCTGAACCCCTATTAGAAAAGTGAATCCCTATTTCCATTTGCAGGACGAGATGCGAGTGAAGCGTGTGGATGAGTTGCGTTGGCAGTTGAGCAAAGTGATCTACGTGGAGAGGTACGCGGGCAGCTCGGCCGTCTTCGAGTCCGACAACTCGTCCGTCATCTTCTCGGCGCCGCTGACGCAAAAGTACGTGTGCGAGGACAGGATCAATGTCACGTTGCACAGTGAGAACTTCGAGTGAGTTGGAGTGCGCTCCATTGATGACGTTGTCAGTGGAGCGCGTTTAGCACACCAATGATGAAGTGTATGTGTGTGTTGTTTTTTTCAGTTTCCCGATTCTCGTAATGTTCTCGCCGGAGATTGACGTTCAGCCGTACGGACCAAAGAGCAATTGTGAGTGTTTTTTTCTGGAAAACAAACGCACTGAGAATGCGCCAATGCACTAAGAATGCGCCAAGGCACTGAATGAGTGCCAGGACACTAGAAATGAGTCAGGAAAGCACTCGAAATGCGCAATGACACCAGAAGTACGTCAAGGCACCGGGAAAGCGCCAATGATCGCGAAATGCGTTCCTCGACACCGGAATAGCGCCTAGACACCGAAATAGCGCCTAGACACTGAACATGCGTCAGGGAAGCACTCGAAATGCGCCATGACACCAGAAGTGCGTCAAGACACCAGGAAAGCACAACATAATGCGCTGAAGCACCGAAAATGCGCCAGAGCTTCAAAATCGCCACCCGCATAGTGTCAAGGCACCGGGAAAGCGCCAATGATCGCGAAATGCGTCAATACACTTCCACGTCACTGAAATTGCGCCTAGGCACTAGACATGCGTCAGTAGACCCACCAAAACAAAGTTAGGGTCTAAGAACATGGTCCGGGGCGAGTTTCAGAGCCATTTACTTCCAGCCTATCTGTGCGAGAGGACTCGAAAACGAACGCTGACGGACTCTCTCCAGCACCGGTCCACTGTGTTCTGCGGCGTCGTTCTCGCCATTTCCTCAATTGCGCACATCGTCGGACACATGCTTCGCCGCCATTTCATGCCCCATCGAAAGGAGATTTATGAGAATTTGGACAGGGCGGCGCCTTTCAGTTAGGCTGTGTTCACTAGGTCTCTCTAGGCTGCTAGAGCACCACTTCTCCTTAATTTGCATATCTCGGCTCTTAATGCTCCGATTGAGCTCATCTCTGGACTAATAACAGTCAAGGGGTCTAGGAACATATCCTGAGAGTTTTAGAGTGATATCTAGAATTCTGAAGGCGCCACGTCATCTGGAAATCGTCCAAGTCTCCTAGAAGCGTCTAAAACCCATTGTCTACGAAAACTCCTATATCTCAGCTCCAAATGCTCCGTTTGAGCTCATCTCTGGACTGAAAACAGTCAAAGGGTCCAGAATAAAGTTCCCGAAGGCCTGGAGTCAAAATTCAATTTCTGAATCCTCCACGTCATCTGGAAGTTACGCTAGCTCCCCGATTTCATGGAACCTGGCTCAGGAGCAAGTTTTTGAACTCTTTCTTGTTTTTTGTGTTGGTTTTTGAGTCAAGCTGAGCCAAGCTAAGCCGAGCGGAGCAATTTGATCCAGAGAAAATGGGTTTTCCGAGCAATGATCAATATAACACCTAGAAAAGGTGCTACTCACTGAAAGTCGTATATCTCCGCGGAAAATGCTCCGTTTGAGCTCATTTCTGGACTGAAAACAGTCAAGGGGTCTAGGAACATAGCCTGAGAGTTCTATAATGATATCTAGAAATCTGGAGTCACCACGTCTTCTGAAAGTCGCCGAAATTCACAGAAATGACCTAGAAAAGCCTATTCCCCACTAAAACCCCTATATCTCAGCGGAAAATGCTCCGTTTGAGCTCATTTCTGGACTGAAAACAGTCAAGAGGTCTAGGAACATAGCCTGAGAGTCCTAGAGTGATATCTAAGATTCTGAAGCCGTCACGTCATCTGAAAACCCCTCCTTGTCCAAGTTCTCTGTTGCCCACCCGATTGTCCTTCTTTTTACACCCGTCCTGCAGCTGATTTTTGTTATTTTTCTGTCGAGTGTCTAGTATAGAGAAGAAGTGCCCGTTCTCGAAACCTAATAAATATTTTCCTAGTCGGACGGCTCAATGTGTGAGTTCTAATTGAATTCCCCCGCCCAACTTTCACCTCACCACCAAAATCCGTCACTTTTTGTTGTCGTCAATATGTTGAGGGTTCTCGTTGTTGTTGGAGGCAGGAAATGGAGAAAGAGAGCACAAGAGGAAGTGTGGACTGATTTATGAGCAACTTTTCGTCTCTCGTTTCCTTTTCCCATTTCCCACCAGCGTTCTGGGAACCTGGCAGAAAACAAGGGGGAGACGCTCTGAACGCTTCCGCAAAATCATTATATCTCGAGATTGATAACAGATATCAAAAAGTTGTCAACAGCAAATTTGTAGTCCTAGTGTTGATCTACAAGTTTGCAGTTGACAACTTTTTCATATCTCTTATCAACTTCGCGATATAGTGATTCTCTCGCAGCGTTTGGTGTGGTGTGTTTCTCTGCGAGTTCGCGCATCGTTCTATCCCACCTCGTAACTGATCGCTTTCTCGATCAATCAATATTTTCCTGTTCTCTGATTGAAGACAGCTCATTTCGAATCCCAGGACCCCGTCCTAACGTCACCGTCTTAATCGTATCTTTCGAATCAAAGTCCACCTTGCTCTTTCCCAAACTAATGCAATTTCTCTCGCTAGACTCATGTGTGCAGCCGTCTAGTTCCTCAAGCTTTCTTCGATGTTAAAGGAAACAAAGTTCAATAAAAAAGCGCCACGATATCTCGCAAACGAAAAAATTTGTCAGCGCTGAAATGTGCTGCGCCTTTAAAGCACGGGGCGATACGGTAGTTGTGCAATAACTAATTTCGTCGATTTCCACTCGATTTTCTCATTTCAGCTGTTTCGCGCTTTTTCCGGTAAAAATGTGTATATTTCGCGAAAAACGGTTGAAAACCCGGAAAAAGACGAAATTGTTTATTGCGCAACTACCGTATCGCCCCGCTTTAAAGGCGCAGCACGTTTTGGCTGCGACGCCGTCGTAAATCGACACGAATCACACGCTTTAACGTTGAGTACTCAGGCACGAAACACTCGCTCGCTAACAATTAGAAGTCCGTGCGACAGGGCGGGAATTCCGAATCGCTCAGTGAGCTCACGACTTCACCAACGTCATCGCTCTTTTCTCAGAAGAACTTCTCTTCCGATTCGTTGAGTTTTGCTCGCGAAAGAGCACCACCACCATATAATTAGTCTCGTCCACACGCTTCTGAGATTCCAGCCTTATTCGCAAAATGTACTCTGTCAAGTTGTCCGCCTCATTGCCAGCAAATACTAACAATTGCACGTCAGTCATGCTACGGAATCATTATATAGTGGTGAGAGTGTTTTCCGGAAACATTCCGGACCGGTATTTCAGGCGGTAGACGTGGAGCCGGTGGCTCAGAAGCTCATCGGCATGTATTATGCACTTCTAATACTCATCGAGTCGCTGCTCTTCCTTGTTTTGCTAGCAATCCATGTCAAAATCCGAAAGTACTGCCATCCATTTTTCGGGTGGCTGTTCGGATTGATCCTCGTCTGTTATATCCTTTGCGATGTCTCCGAGACCATTTGTCAGTTTCTCTTCATTTTCAACGCGGGCAGCGGTGCCATTGATATGGTTTATATGGCGTATGATTTGACGTATTCGGCTGTTACACCACTTGCGTTTTGCTGTTTGATAGGTGAGTATGGGCCACTCGCCGGCAGCGCGCACTTATAAACTCTCGCTATCCTCCCTGCCGCGGTTGGTTGGGAATGGCTCAGTGGTAGTGCGCTCGTGTCTGAGTCTGCGGGGGTCATGATCGACTCCCTCGCAATGATTTTCTTTTTTGCATTTCTTCTCTTTCGTTCCAGAACGCCTTATAGCAACGCTCTGGGCAGTGTCCTACGAAACCAACCGCAACTGGCCCCTATTCCTCATCTCAGTTGTCCTCTCCGTCTCCACCTACATCTACTTTGGCTCTTTCCAATGCCGTGGCTGCATCGTTTCCGCTGCTGTCACAGCTGTGATTATCATAGTACATACTTCGTGTCTCAATGACTAATGCCAATGATTAAGGGTTGCGTTGGATTGTACTTTTTGAATCGTCAGCGGACACTTCGTTATCAGACCGATGAGGGGTTCATGTGCAAGACGACGTTATCAATGAGATATCAAATCATTGAGAATATGATGTGAGCATTTAGATATAACACAAAAATATAAGAAAATCGAAAAAAAAATCAAAATTAAAAAATTAAAAAAAAATTTTTTAATCAAAAAAAATCATTCAGTATGGTCCGAAAAGCGCTACTACCAGTGATCGTCCTCGACAGTTTGGTCACATTGACCGATTTTTTGAGCAATGAAATCACTGGTCAAATATTGAAAAAAGAGGAAGATCAGTGTCATTCATTGATGATTTTCGCGCCATATATAATTCTGAACCATGTCGCTTTGGTTTTGGAGTACAGCATTCCGTTGTACATTTTGATGACGAGGAAGGTTTATCGGAAAAGTGAGTTTTTTTTCTGAAATTTGAAAAAAAATTTGACAAAAAAAAAATTAAAATTTTTTTTTAAAATTATAAATTATGCAATTTTCGAAACGCTTTTACAATTTTCATCACGAGTAAAAGCCAAAAAAAAATTAAAAACCAAAATTTTTTCCGAAAAAATTCAATTTTTAGAAATTCCCTGTTATTTTTGGAATTTTTTCGAAGATTTTGATAAATTTCAACTAAAAATCAATAATTTTTTTATTTTTAGCTTCATTTTTCAATTTTTTCATTGAAATTCCGGAAAAAAACGGAAAATCCGATGAATTTGGAAAAAAATTCTCCGGCGCCTACCGTACCCATTCTTTAAAGGCGCATGGGGTCTTGAGAAAGGTTACGGTAGGAATTAAAGGCGCATAGATGAGAAATTGATATTTTCAATGATTTTTGCTGATTTTCGCTGATTTTCAAAAAAATTTTGCTATTAAAATGGCGAAAAATCAAAAAATCAGATTACATCAGTTGACGAAAAACATTTTGAGCCCTATAATTCCGGGCGAATTTCTCGGAATTCCCCCCAAAAATAGGCGACAGCGATGAGTAAACAATTTTCTGGATTTTCCTTCCGAAATATTCAAATTGCCGCTCGTTTGCAGACCTTCCACGTCCACTTCACTGTCTCCGAGTGAGCTCGCGAGTGGTTCATCAGTCCTCTCGCGAGAGTATTATTCAAAATGTTTTCGGCAAGGAGTTGAATATTGTGCCGACCCAAAATGAGTATTTCGCAAAGTTGAACGACGAGTGGAAGAAGTGAGACACTACAGGTGAGCGAATTTAGAATGGACGTTTTAAGAAAAAAATCTGGAATATATATGGTCCTTATCAGAGTTGGACGGAATTCCGTTTTCCGTTTTCCGCGGTTTTTGGGCTTTCCGTTTTCCGTTTTCCAGAAAAGCTATTGGGAAGAAAAATGAGGAAAAATGAGAAAAAATGAGAGATTTTGGGAGTTTTTTGCGAAAATTCTCCAGTGATTTTCAAAATTTCAGCGCGAGCTCCTCCGCCGGCGGCTTCATCAATGCCATTAGAGGCGACAGCTCCAGAGGTGCGTGTGGCGCAGGGATGCACGGAAGTAAAAATTTTCCTATGCGGAAAACGGAAACGGAAACGGAATGAAAATTTTTTCTAACGGAAAACGGAAACGGAAACGGAACGGCTGAGATTTTGTCCGGAAGACGGAAACGGAAACGGAAAGCCAAAAATGTGCGGAAGACGGAAACGGAAGACGGAAGACGGAAACGGAAAGGAATCTAGGAGAACGATTTTTTTGAAAACGGTGCGGCAACAAGTGAGACTAATAGAAAAAAACAAATGGCTTGAAATTCACGAAAAACCGTTGACCTTGAGATTCAAATTGCAAAAGATGAGTTTGTCGACGCACTCCGTTGACACGGGGTGCCGGAAAAGTGCTCCAGTGCGAGCTCTCGTATTATCTTCCCGGAGAAGTTGAAACTGACTGCGACGCGTTCTCTTGCCGCGAAAACGCGAAGAAAAGGCTTTTTCTACCGTACTATTCATCGAAAAAACAGTTTTCGTGGCGAGAGAACGCGTGGGCGGCTGGGTCGCGGTCGGCGCAGAAGTTTCAACTTTTGCAGGACGGATAATAGTTTTCTATTCATCGAACTTCTCTCTGAAAATAAAGTGAGAAGGTTAGGCCATGCTTGTCAGCTGAATTCGCAACTGATAGAAAAACCCCTGTTGCACGGAACACACTAAATTTTTAAACGGAACACGGAAACGGAAACGGAATGACAATTTTTTTTAACGGAAAACGGAAACGGAAACGGAACCGACTGAATTTTAAACGGAAAACGGATACGGAAACGGAAGTGCCAAAATGTGCGGAAGACGGAAGACGGAAGACGGAAACGGAATTCCGTGCATCCCTGGTGTGGCGCAGGCGGTAGCGTGTGCGCGTTATAAGACACGCATTTTTTAAGTCACAAGTTCGAATCCTCTCTGGGCTAAAATTCATTTGCAACAGAGTTGGAGGGAATTCCAGTTTCCGGTTTCCGTAAAAAATAACTCCTTTCCGTTTTCCGCAACTCAAAATGTTCGTTCCGCCCAACTCTGATATATATCCACACCTCGCCATTCATCCTTTTTGTCTGCCATTTTGTTATTCTTCCCCCTCCTCCTCATCATCCTCCTGCTCCTCCTCCTCCTATTTCTTCTTCATCTCCACACATCCCCCTTCATTCATTTCTCATTCTTGACCCTGAGGAGCCCCCCGGCAGGGGGGCTCCTCATAAGAGAGAGAGAACCCTCCTCCCTTGTTGCTTCTATATTTATTCTCTCCTCCTTCTCTCCCAATATTCACCATCCTTGATGACGTCGTCAGAAGAACGACGACGTCGTCAAGAAGGGTAAATATTGGGAGGGGATCCCCCCCCCCCCACTTCCAATGTCGAGGAGCCGCAAAAACAAGAGAGAATGGTGTGTGGATCCTCTCCTACTTACTAGTGTCAATTTGATTTCGGCAGAGAGATTTGATTTGATTTCACTAGTAGTCTCACTGGAAGAAGCCCCTTTCCCCCCTAATCTGGCGTCTCCAAATGCGCTCTCAAGGGGAACCATTATATCTCGAGATTGATAAGAGGTATAAAAAAGTTCTCAACTGGAAACTTGTAGTCCTAGTTGTGATCTACAAGTTTCCAGTTGGCAACTTTTTGATATCTCTTATCAATCTCGAGATACACTGATTCTCCTTCTCTCCAAAACAAAGACCCTCTTGTTTGGATGCTGACGAGATGGCCCGCAAGAGCTCTGTCGGAGAACCTTGATATCTCGAGATTGATAAGAGGTATCAAAAAGTTATTAATGGCAAACTTGTAGATCAAAACTAGGACTACAAGTTTGCAGTTGACAACTTTTTGATACCTCGTATCACTCTCGAGATATAATGATTATCCGACAGCGTTTCGGGTGCCGCTCTATAGTCCTGTCAAATACCCCTCTCATTAATTCATCGAGCGCGCAGCCATTTTTACCTTAACAACACCTCAATGCAAATGCGCTCTATTGAACTTTCGGCAATGACCCATCTCTGCAAGTGCGCTCTATTGGACTCCTTCCAAAATTGTTGATTCTCGATTGTTGACATAATGGCGATTCCAGTGTCAAAATGTCAAATAAGAATGAAATGTGTTTTAGGGGACAAATTGTCCAGCCTACAGTAATCCCCCTGGAGAGTTCAATAGAGCGCACTTCCACACCAACTTCAAATGAGCATATCTCGGCTCAAAATGCTCCGTTTGAGCTGGGATTTGGACTGGAAATAGTCAAGGGGATAGGTGGGAATTGCACAGAAACTTAGAGTTATTGCTGGAAATCCCGACGACCTAGGTTGTCTGGAAATGGGAGATTTTCAGAAATTTTTTTCAAAAATCTTTTTTTCAGAAATTTCCAAAAAATCCAGATTTTCAGCAATGACTCTAGGATTACTGTAGCATGTTCCCAAGCCTCTTGACTATCCACAGTCGAAATCTGAGCTCAATCGGAGCAGTTCCCACCGAGAAGTGCCACCTCCAACTTCCCGAAGACGTGCCGGATTCAGAATCTCAGTTGAAACTCCAACACTCAGCGGGCATGATTCTAGACCCCTTAACTATTCCCAGTCCAGAGATGAGCTCAAACGGAGCATTTTGCGCCAAACTGTGCCACTTTTTCCAGAGAGTGGGTAGATCATTGACTAGCCGATCCCCATTCTGCTCCAAGGGGGCTAAAAGGGGGGATGAGGAAACCTTTTTCGAAAATTGGAAAACTGGTCCGTCCATGTAATTCTAACTCCTCCGCCACCCCCCGCCAGGAACCAAACATTGCCGCCCCTTTCGGAAAACTTGTTATTTTCCTTTTTTTCATTTTCCAAAAAAGGGCCGTCCATTCCACTGGACTCTCTCTCTACTACTACTACTCATTCCCCTCGAGATCCCTTGGGAGCTCCCGGAGGGGACGTCTTCTGAAGTGGAGAAGACGTCCGTCGGCCTAATAAGCCTCATTTACGATCGAGGAGGAGTCTCTCCATTTCCCCCCGGTTTCTACTATTCTTTGACCACGGTTTTTGATCGGATATCCCCCCGGTTTTCCGGATCTTCCGGATCTGAAGCTCGCGGAGCCCTCGCTCTAATCGAAAAAGCTCGCGCGGCACGCCGATTCGAGAAGAAATCTGATAAAACTGCGTAAATGGTTAATTGGATGGCGAGAGGACGAGGCGCGCACGGGGCGCGCGCGGGGCGTGTGATGTCACAAGATTCGGTGGCGGCGCCGCACCGAATTGCACTAGAAATACGATTAGTGCCGTGTGTATGCCCCGAGCTCTCTGATGTTGCAAATCGCCCAGAGCTTTGTGGATTTTCCGTTTTTTCTCCGCTTTCGGAGAAGGTTTTTTGATTTTTGAAAATTTTCGCAAAAAAATTAAAAAGTGGTGTTTTTTTTTTAACTTTTCATATATTTATATGCTTAAAGAACGGAAAATGACGAAAATGACAGCGAAAAAACTTTCCAAAAATCGAAATTTTCCGGAAAACTCAATGATTTTCCAATTTCTTTTATTTTTAAATCATTAATTTTCTAGAAAATTCATCAAAATTTCATAGTTTTTCTGTAAACAATCGCTGAAAACCGCGAAAAATAAGCCCGAAAGTATAGGCTTCCTACCGTAAGCTTAAAGGCGCATGAGGGATAGTGGTGGGTTACTGTAGAAATGAAAGACTCGTGGTGATTTTCACTTTCGTAATTCGGGTTTTGAGCCGGCGGCGGTTAGCCGATTCGACGAGAAATTTAGCTGAAATTCGATAGAATTGCAAAAAAAAAATAATTTAAAAAATTGCAAAATTTAGAAAAAAAATAAATTCTCAAGTTTTTTTGCGAAATTTGCGAAGTGTCAAAAGTTCCAAGAACAGTGTACTATTATTCGTCCTGCAAAAGTTGAAACTTCTGCGCCGACCGCGACGCGGCTTTTCTACCGTACTTTTCGTCGAAAAAACAGTATTTTCGCGGCAAGAGAACACATATTCGGCCGCGGCGCGGCTGCGTTGCGGTCGGCGCAGAGGTTTCAACTTTTGCAGGACGTATACTAAATGTCCAAAAATAAATAAATAGGGGTGAGGGAAAAACCAAAAACCGCACGAGACAAGTTGAACTCCGATGTGCTCCGCGGCGAGCAAGACGGCGCGCATCAACACGTCACCTCTGTCTCTCTCCAATTAGACACGGCATGTGACACCGAAAGGCCAATTACGGCGCAGTGTTTTACATACATTTCCAAGTGACACTCGTTCTTCTTCTTCTACTTTTCCCCCACCTCCTGTCTTTTTTTTCCCCTTTTTTCCGAATGAGAAACACTTGGAAAACTCATGCGCGCGGGCGCCGCCATTTTCTCACCCGTCTTATCCTTCGGAAAAAAGAAAAAGAGAGAGTGTCTTCTTCTTCTTTTCCGCCCCATCTTTCTTTATTTTCGGGTAAAATATGATGATGGGAACCCATCTCTTCCTCTTTCTCTCTCTCTATTTTTCGAAATGAATGAGCGAATTCGATGAATAATTGATATGGCCCTCCTCTTCTTCTTCTGCCCCTCTAGGTCATCATTTCGTCGTGCGCTCACACTTTTGGTCTGTTTTTCGTAAAAGACACTGAAATTTGGGCCTGATGATGGAGATGATGATTGTTTGTGTTTTAGTGTGGAAAAATAGTTTCGTCCCTACCGTAAGATTTGGTTAAAGGCGCATGACAGAAAATGTTCTGGTATTAAAAGGAGAAATTTTTATTTTCGGGAAAAAATTTGAAAAATGCTTTTGTTGATTTTTCGGTGATTTTTGAATACCCAAATTTATTTATTCTGAAAATCTATTGAAATCTATAAAAAATGGGGGGAAAAAACTAAAATTAAAAAAAAAATTTTCGAAAAATTTTTTTTGCTGAAAATTCATTCGAAAATGTAAGTTTGATTTTTTTAATATTTTTTTTCGGGAAAAAATTTGAAAAAATATGAAAATTAAAAACAATTGGATTTTTGCTAAACTTTTTTCATTCATTTTTTATTCCGATTTTTAGGTGATTTTTGAATACTAAAATTTATTTATTTTGAAAACCTATTGAAATCTATAACAAATGGTGAAAAAAAAGTTAAGATGAAAAAAAAGTTGTTTTCGAAAAAAGTATTTTTGCTGAAAATTCATTCGAAAATTTTATTTTCCTATCTTTCAAAAGTGGGCCAATTTTTTAATGTGCAAAAAAATGAAAGTTGACTGGAATTTCAAAAACACAAAAACTGTTTTTTTTTGAATTTCTCCTGTTTCCATGAATTTTCCTATTTTCTCGAAATGCCTCATTTTGAAATTTTCAGACTTTCCTCCCTCCTCCACCAAATCTACAGTACTCTACAGTACCCGAGACAGGCAGCGACACGAAAAAATGGGCCACGCCCACTCGTCATCGTCAAACGGAAGCTCGATGGCGGGCACGTCATCGCATGCGCACGACGAGAAGACGAAGGAAAAGGTATACAACCGGAAGGATTCCGGAACAATTCCGGATGGTTTTCTGCTTTTCAGGTCGAGAAACTCTTCCGGCAGAACAACCGGACGAACCGGAGCCGAAGTTTGGACAACCGGACACAAGAAAAGTTGCCGACGAGGCCGGTCGGGTCGAGTCATTCGGCGAGGTTTCCAAAAACCAGACATATCCCTTTACCAGCACAAGGACCACGCAAATCAGAAGATGGACGTGAGTTTGACTGTTTTTTTTCTGAAAATCATTAATTTTACAAGAATTTCGATGAAAATTGCGCTAAAAATCGCGAAAATCCGCCGAAAATAAGCCAATTTGGCCAAAAAAATGAGTTCAGGAAACGCGGTTACCGTATCTTTTGCTTAAAGGCGCATGTGTTTCTTGGCTGGGTTACGGTAGAAATTAAAGGCGCATTGTAGAATTTTTGTGTTTTTAAATGGTTTTGACTAAATTTTTTGAGATTTTTCGGAAAAATAATGCGGAATTTTCGGAAAAAAAGCAATTTCCAGCAAACGGCTCAATCTCGGGACTGTCGCGTGACGATAAGCGGATAATTGAGACGTGCTGGTTCAAATGCTCGCAGAAGCAGTTGCGAAAGTGCTCATGTGACATGTTTTGGGACATTTTGCACACGGACGAGGATATTCTTCGTCTCTTCCGTCTGGATCACGTTTCGCCGAATCGGTTGAAGGAGAACGAGTATTTCAAGTCGCATGCCTCCAATTTGGCGTTGGTCCTCAATTTGGTGGTCACCAATTTGCAGGATAATTTCGAACAGGCCCAGGATGCTCTTCAGGTGAGGTTTTGTGAAAAAGATATGAAAAACAAAAATTTTTTTCAAATTTTCAAAAAAAAAAATTTTTTTTAAATTTTTTGCATTTTGAAATTTTTATTTCGGTTAAATACGGTGACCAAAATTATTTTTGTTATTGTCAAAAAATCAAGCTTACCTCTGAAACTTGAATTTAAAAAAAAATTGAAAATTAAAAAATAAAAAATAATGTTATTTGAAAAATTATTTCTAAAAAAATAGTTTTGAATGTTTTTTCTAGATTTTAAATTCAAATTATCAATTCATTTTTCAACAAATGATACTATTTTAATCTTGTAAAAAATTAAAATTAAAATTCCAAAAAAAAAAATTTTTTTGAGAAAATTTTTTTTTTCAATTTTTCCAAAAAAAACTCACCCTTATCACTTCCAGGCACTCGGCTATCAGCATTTGCATCTAATCGATAGGACGCATTTTCAATCAATGTACTGGGACATATTCACCGATTGTTTCGAGAGAAATCCGCCGCCGTCGTTTAAAAAGGGCGCCGAGAGAGATGTAAGGATAAGCTAAATAATCGATTAGTGGACAATTAATCAATAAATCTTTAAAAAATCAGAAAAATTTGAAAATTAACAGAAAGCCGCTAAAATCCTCATGAAAAGTTTAAACATTAAAAAAATGTCTCGAAAAAAAATCAATAAAACCCCATGTTTCAGGTGTGGTCTCGAATGATACTGTTCATAATGGCTCAAATGAAGACGGGTTATCAACGAGCGATTCAGGAGGAGAAGTGCGAGCGGCTGAGTGTGCCGCTGCTTATGTGATGATTATTTTATCAATAAATCATGATTTAAATAACAATCTGGAAAATAACAGGAACAAGGGGAAGAAGGAAAAAACAACAAAAATAACCAAAAAATTATCAAAAATTCACCAAATTATCAGTGCGCTTCCGCCTGAGGCGCCTTCACAATGTACTTGATCATGGACTCCATTTCCTCGAAAACCGCCGCATCCTCGCCTCCGTACTCGACGCACTCCGACATCGTCTCCACTTCTTCCAGCCACGAGTCGACAGTGAACGAGAGTTCGAGGTGTTCGAGGATCTTATCGATTGGCGGGTGATGGATGAGGACGGTTCCGGGGCGCATGTGTGCGTGGAGGAACTCCCAGCACTCTTCCTGTTCGGTTTTTGAGAGGAAGAACGAGAAGACGTTGTTCATGACGATGAGTTGGTTGTCTTTGAACACTTGCGGCAGGTGGCGGATGTCGTCTTGTAGGATTTCAATGTTCTGCAAATTTTGTAAAAGTTACGGAATTTTTCCACTTTTTTTTCGATATTTTTTTCAGTGTTGTTCAGAAAATATTATATGTTTCCTTGGAACTGGCGCGATAGCGGAGCGCGGAAGGAATTGGGCCTCATAAAAAATTTCTCGTGAATTTTTCGAGAAAATCATTTTTGTTAAATTTTTCAGTTTCTCACATTTTCGATCTCCATGAAAACAATTTCCTAAATAAAATTCCAAAAATTAGAGTTTTCGCTCATTTCCTATCAATTTTTATTCAAAATCTTGAAAAAAATCCTCACCTTCAGTCCAAATTGGCGAATAGTCGTCTTCGAAAGTTCGACATAATGCGGATCCATCTCGACTCCCACTGTCTTCATATTTCCATTTCTGAAAAACGGAGAGTGTTGATTTTCTCTAAATGATGCTTTTAAAGTTCACTGGAATTTTTTAAATTTCCCAACTGAATTAAAAATTTAAATTAAAATCGCAAAAACTCACGTAAAAATGGAAGCTCCATAGACGATGGCGCCGAGACGGCTGCCAATGTCAAGAACGTGCTGGCAGTCTTTCGGCATCAACTGATCGAAAATGAACTGCACCTGGAGGCGACTGAGGCTGTGACTGATGAAGGTGAGTGGGGTGGTGTCGCGGTTGTTGCATTTCGGGCAGTAGTTTCTGCTGAGCACTCCCTGATCGACGAATGTGTCAATGTCGGTGTCTTCGTACAGGAACGAGTCGATCTCACACTGGAAAATGGCACATGAAGAAGGAACTGATATCCGTTTATCACTGATCATGATGATATCACTCTCTGGTCTCCCAGGTGAACACACATTTTGATCTACTGACCATGACCAATGAATCATAATGTTTGCGAAATAACAAGCAAGCGGAGGGAAGGGGAAGAAAGAGAGACGCAGCTGCGCGGCGTATTGTGGTGCAATACTACACAAAGTTCAAAGAACGGAAGGCGGTGGGAAGGGTAATGGGTATATAAGGGGAATCTGAAGGGCTTCCTCATGTTCCTCTTCTCTCGGTATTACCCAATCATCAATCAGTCCCCACACACACACTATCATTCTTTCTTTCCAGTGAAATAACTCTCAAAATATCGTCGTCAACTGAAACCACGTCAGTGACCGCCCACAACACAGACATGTCGTCAGAGTACGAAGAGCCGTCGGAGCTGTTCGAGAAGCCACGTGGCGAGCGGAGATGGCTCGGGAGAGAGCACCATCGTGGCAAGGAGCAGATGTACAATGCGGTCAAGGATCGAACGTTCATCGAGAAGACGTTCAGCTCCAAGGGGACAATGAGCAAGGTGAGTGGAAGGGAGAAGAGAGCTCTATACTCTGTGATCTCAGTAGGGTAGGATCTTGGAAGGTTGGCCCTTTAGAGCCCTGAATCCTTGGAAATCTGGTGTTCAAATACCGTAAAAACTCTATTTTAACGGCATGCCGTTAAATTGTTCAACCTCGTGTTTTTAGTGCCGTTAAAAAAGGGGTGCCGTTATAATTTTCAATTCTGTTGACACAGAAAATTTTCCCGATTTTCGATCTCTTGTTTACGACTCTTTTGACTAACTTCTACGTAAATCTACGTTGTCAATGGACATTTTTGGTGGGAAATAGGTAAATCTTTGAGAAAACTCCGAGGTAGCATGTAAAATGCGGAGAAGTTGAATTTTTTCAATGAGAAACGACAATATGGAGGGTGCCGTTAAATAAGGGGTGCCGTTCATTTAGGGGTGCCGGTAAAATAGAGTTTTTACGGTATAAGGCCCTTAGAATCCCAAACCCCTAGATCTCAATCCATAGCTCTTCCTGGCTCGCGAAGCATCGGGAACCTCTATATCCTTGAGCTATAGGAAGTTGTGAAGCTCCGAAGTTGAAAGAGACCGGTTTCCAGAAAGCCACCGCCAAACTGAACGCCTTCACGAAAGACGGTCTGGAGCCGAACGTCGTCTACTCTCTGGACAAGAAGAATCGATGGAGAAACGCCGACACGATACGACTTCTGGGCGCGGCGCCGGAAGAGGTGAATGCGGAAGTGGTGGAGAAGAACGTCATCGACGCGTCGACGTTCTCGGTGAGCTCGCGAGTAGTGGAAGATGGTGGAGGAGGAGGAGGGTTTGGAGTGAGAAGGGCCACGTCATCAGGCAAAGGACAACACTATTCGAATTTCACTGCGAAGAGCAGGGAATTGAGTGAGAAGAAGAAGAAGGAGAAGAGGACGGAAGAGGAGGAGGGACCACCGACAGTCTCCTACAACATCTACAGGACGCATCGGAATATCGAAGTTGTCGGACGGGAGATGTTCAAGACGAAGGTTGCCGGGAAGTCGGGCAGACATCGGGCGAACCGGAAGATTGATGTGGAGGTGTATGAGGAGGAGGATTTCGAGGAGGAGGAGGAGGAGGAGGAGGAGGAGGAGGAGGAGGAGGAGGAGGAGGAGGAGGAACTGGAGAGAAGAGCTGATAAGGTTATGGACCTCACTGACTATCTGGTAGAGCCACGGGAGAAGCAGGCAAGTAAAAGGAAGGACAGCGAGATGTCCTATGAGATCATCGAGCATGAAGCGGAGTTCCCCGACGTTCTGAACATCCACGACATCCTCCACGCGGAGTCGTTCACTTTTGAGAACGCAGACTTGACCCTGGGCTTTGCCCAAACCAGTTTCGAGCAACAAATGGAAGAGCTGATATCGGAAAATCGACTGAAAATCAAGGAACTTCGTCCGGAACAGTACCTGGTGGACGTGTCGGAGTGGTGTCAGGATTTCAAGATTGGGGCGACGACTGCTGTTATAGTGCTCACACACAAGAAAGGTAGAAGACCAGTGAACTTGAGGTTAGTTAGTGAGAAAGCAGCTAGAAAACGACATTTTCAGTGTACTTCTGAACTCCACAATTGCTAGCAATCCAGAAGGAGCATCTCTACAGAACCGACTTTCCAAAGCCTCCAAGATCTCGGAAATCGTCAAGATTATCACAGAATTCATCTACATGAATAGGAAGATTATCGAGTAAGCTCTACGACTCAATTATCTGGAGCAATGTTTTTTTTAGAACTATGAAGATGTCCTCCTCATTCTACAACCAGAAGACCCTTCAAGAGATGCTCAGAGACAACTACGAGTGGGAACACCAATTCATTAACATGTCATGGCCACACCAGCAGCTTCACGCATCATGGGCCAATTCTCGAGAGCTGAGCACGATGGGAAGTGTTCTCGAATGGCAGGTGCTCTGGGAGATGGTCAAGATGGAGAGGCGAATCGCCACTAGCCACCCGTTTTCTGATGAGTCTTGCGGGATGTGTAACAGTGTCAAGAGCTCTTCGGAGCTGTTCCTGACCACAGATGAGGTCAAAATCAAGTGCTCCGATTGCCTGAGAGACGAGTTTTATAAGGAGATGAGGGCGAGAAGGGTTCCGATCGACCTCGCGTTGGATGTGGCCGATGAGCTGGAGTACCTACCCACCTTCATCCCTCTACCCGTCCTCAACCTCTATGTTCGAGTAAGTCCATCACTTCTCTCTCCCTTATCAACTGTTATCTCTTCCAGATGCTCGCCGAATTGATCTACAAAGACGCCGGAGCGACGGGATCGTTTGAAAAGTGCCCCTCTTGCAAGACAGCGCTCTACTTTGAAGTCGGGGCTCCTCACAGCAAATGCTCGCAGAACAGAGCGTGTCCGTGTGGATACTCGTGGTGTCGGCACTGCGACCGAGTGCCCCACTGGCCGATGGGATGCGGCGAATTTGCCGAATGGGAGGAGAAGTGGCTGTTGAGATGTGAGACACTCTATCCAACCCCTTATCATCTTATCATTGAGATCTTTCAGATTCCATGATGCACGCGCAGGGAACTGGATCGGAGACACTCATGCAGGTCACCTGCCCTTGCAAGAAACGAATCTTTTACGCCCGCCTCCCCGAGGAATACATCCGATGCACCCATCGCCCGTGCCGAATGAACACCCACATCGAGACCCTCAGAATTTCCTATGAATACCGCTACTATCAATTCCAACCGAGATCTCGGAAGATCGTGGAGCAGAAGCACTTCAGAATTCTCCCGAAAGACGATACATCTTGGTGGTTGCCACAAGTGATCGTCTTGACGAGCATCGAAAAGATCCCGATGATTCGAGCATCAGTGGTGGAGATGTGTGCAGCTGCGAGAGACGCTCGATCCGATGAGAAGGCCCTCAAACGAGCGACTCACCGGAAGCACGTGCTCATTCGGAAGGGTGTCCTCGAGGCGGAGGAGGTGGAGAATGCGATGGGCACAGTGGCCTACTTGGCAGAGACAGTGACCGCGTGGATGCACGTGACGACGGCCTACGATCGGAGTGTGAAGAGGACGTTGGAGCGGATGATGGAGAGTCGGAAGACGCTCGTCGAGGTGCTCGAAACGGACGACGCAGCCAAGATTCGAAAGTGTCTGGCGGCCATTCGGAGGGATGTTGACACTGTGCTCGTGGCCGTCGAGAAGAAAATCAACGAGATTTGAGAGCCTTTTCTGTCCCCCTTCTCCCTTTTTTTTCCGAAATAAATGGTGTATTTGGAGTGTTCTAATGCTAATGACTAGGGGATTCTTGGCCTTCGGGCCGAATCCCCTAGCCCTGCGGGGCTCAGCTCGCTGCTCACACGTCGTTACCGACATATCTCAAGTCTCCGCCCCTTTTTCCCAAATTGCCTCTGATTGCCTCTTGGAAGATGGGCGAGAGTCGCCGCGAGACGCAACCTTCCCAGAGGCACAAATAACAGGCCAAAAACACAAAAAAACAGTCCGGAAGCCGTAAAGCTTGACGGATTGCTTAGAAAGTTTACGTGCACCTCCTTGCGGTCAATACTTCTGACCCCTGTGCCAAAAATGAGCAAAATCGATTCAGTGGGAGTTGAGATAATCGCTGTTACAAACATAATTTTTTCTACCGCCAAATTTGGAAAACAATCGATGAAAATTTCGTTTTGATCTTTCGCGCCTTTTTCGAGAGAATTTGAATCAAGGAAAATGCCGCGACAAAACTGAGTTTTTTTTTCAAAATTTGGCTCGAAATATTAAATTTATATAAATTCCGTGTCTATGGAGTGTCCATGTCCATTTTTTTTTAAATCCTACCGTGTTGACTGCGGTGCAATCCGAATCGAATCCATGCGTCGGCCATTTGAGATCATTGGGCTCTTTGGTGGGCATATCGACATTCTGGAAATTTTTGTAACATTTTATTTTCATTTTCAAGCTATAATATCGATTTTTGCTTGTTTCAACTACATTTCCCGGAAGTTTTCATTCAAAAAGTGAAATCGGTGAAAAATGTGCAAAAACTTTGTTTTTTTTTCATGGCGAAACCCTCGAGCGCCGCCTAAAGGCCATCTCGCCTTATTCGATGATTTTTGAATATAATACTTTTAATTTTCCACCTACCTGCTGCTTCAAGTAATCTGCAATTTTGGTCAATTTGCGAGCTCTCTGCTCCAAAAGTCGCTTATTCTTCTGATCCTGTTTGAAATTCGCACCATCCTCATCGTCATCGTCGTCACCATCCGGATCCTCAATGTACCTATCGAACCAATCCTTCACTTCTGCCACTTGCTCCGGCTCGAGCTTCAGAAGCAGCTCCCGGATGGTTTGTTTCACTTCTGCCGTTCCGACGGCTTCTTCTGCCATTCTAAATTTGAACATTCTTGACAGAAATTGGTTTTGAAAAAGTGTAAAATAGTGAAAAATCGTCTAAAAACGAATAAAAATATCCAAAAATCATCCGAGAATCGTGATTTATTGTGAATGGTTCAAAGTAGCCGCAGAAAAATGATAAAACAAGATAACAGAGTTAATCGGTGGGATTATTCGGGGGGAAAGGGAATTATTCAGGTCCACTTGGTGTCTCTGAACGTTTTTGTACAATTTGGTGTCGAGCACGGGAGGTTTTCGTCGGCGAACACGCGGCCGCACTGGAGAATAATGTGGATTAGTGATTTTTTGGCGATGAAAGCTTTTTCACTGATTTCTTGTAACCAATTCATTTAAAAAGGCTTTTTGACTAGACAGTGAAAAACGTGCAAAAAACCATAAATTTCGACAATGTCCGATGGTTTTAGAAAAAAAATCCAATTCCTCACCTCCGTGTGATACATGACTTTGCATCCGACACACGCCTTAGCGCTGTAGTCGTCGCCGATGGCCGTGCGACATATGGAGCAATCTTTTTGAGCCGTTGGCTCAGCGGTGCTCTTCTTTTGCTTCAGAATCGTCTCGATTTTGGCCATGAAGTTTGCATCGAATGGGTCCGGAAAGTTGGGCATTTCTTTGAGCGAAGATTCGTTGGAGGTCTGAAAATCACCGTTCAGACTTTGAAATCCTCTCAAAACCTCACCGACAACGCTGCAATGTGTCTGTTGAGTTCGCGCATGTACTGGTCGAACTCGTCTTTGAACTCGTCCATCACAATTCTCGCCTCGACCATCAAAACCGGATCCTTCGTTTTCTCCACGACGTTTTTGAAGATTTCATCGGCCAGCGCCACCGGGTCATAGGCCTCCATCGTGAATTTCATCTCATTCAGCATAATTTTGCGGTCTTCAAGTGTAAGGGCTTCCGGAATGGTTCTGGTCGGTTCCGTAGTTGGCGGAGGAGCCGGAGCCGCCGTCAAAGCAGCCGCCTCGAGCGTCTGAACTCTTTGAATCAGCATCGACACCGTTTCCGAATCGACCGGCGCGGGTTTTGCAGTTTTAAGCTCTCGGTTCAGTGCTCTGAGCTCTTCAATCTCCTTGTCTTTGCTGGCCTCGCTTCGTTTCAAACTTCTAACGGTTTCCAGTTGTTTCTCGCGAGCGACGATCGCGTCTTGAAGGGCTTCGCGGGTTTCGGCGTATTTCGAAGTAATGTTCTGCAGCTCCGCTTCCATGCTGGAAAATAATGCATTTTATTGATTTTTTTTCAACTCTAAATATAACAGAACATTCCTTACCGCCTATGATTCCACTGCAGCTCGTTATCCATCAATTCCATTTTTTTCGCCGCTTTTTCCAGTTGGCTAGTCTTATTTCTGAGAGACTGCTGACAGGTGGCGAGTTCTCTGCGAATTATAATATTCGATTTTTTGAAATTTATATTTAAAAAATCTCACTGCTCCAATATTTGCACTTTCGCCGTTTTTCGAGCGACTTCGAGCTTTGCCTGTTGACAATTTGTGCATTGTCGCTGCATCTGAACGGGATTTTTAACGATTAATGAGAAAAATCCCACAATACATAGTAAAATTGGAATTGAGCAAAGCAGAAATCCAGCAAAAGCACAGGGTGAGAAGCGGTGGGTAAAAAATCAATTTTTATTGATTATTATTACGAAAATCAATAGGAAAACGGTTAGAATTGTTAATAAACGTCACTCTTCTTACTTTTCGCGTCCGATTCGACGGGACGGCTTGTCGTTGGGACGCTGAAAAAAATAAACCGAGTTCTTAATTAGAACTCACTTTTTTCAAATTTTTTTATGAAAAATACACGGTTCCAGGCGAATAACTGGCAGTTTTTGAAGGAAAGAATACCGAATATTACTATTTCGTAGGAGTTTTGACTCACTTCTGCATTTTTCGGGCGTTTCTCACGAAACTCTCGGCCTTTCGCCCATTTCGGTGTTTTGAGAGGTTCTCGGTGGAAACCTGGAAAGGTAAAATATTGAATTAACAGTGTTTAATACGGAAAAAAGAAAATAATAGGCGTTTCAGAACGATAAAGGAATTTAAGGAAGATAAAAATAAAATGAGCGAACTTCCTCGCCACGTACTTCACACCCGACCTGACGCGCAATGACTCTTTGCGAGAGAAAAAAATAAACAGTGGTTTTTCACCAATTTACTGGGCAAAAGCGCATGATCATTCATCTCTTTATTCAATGAATAATTCCGAGGAAGGCAATGAGTGTTTACATCGAGTACAATCGATAGATTACAGGGGAACGAATCAATCTGATAAATGATACAAGAATCAATCAGGCAGTAGTTTGATATACATCTTTTTAGGCCATTATTAGAATTGTTATTAGATTCGTTACATTATTTCAATGATATAATGAAGTATTTGTGTTTTGAGAGATTGGAAAGGAAGCCTCCGTTTCCCAGAGAGCAATCACACAAATGGACTTTTTCCGGAGGCGTCAAACTTGGCGCGACAGTTGAAACAAGTCGGCTCTTTCATCGCTCGATAGTCGTGGCACTGGAAAATCAATTATTGTTTCGAAAAAAAGAAAAGCCGTGAATGTGCAGGCCAGAACGAACCTTTCTATGAAAAACCGAATGACACTGTTTGCAAGATACTTGTTCGTGATTATCGTATATCTCGTACTCACAAATTGCACACGTCTTAAAAATAAGAAGAGTTGACGGAACTCATCGATTTAGCACTCACCTTTCGTCCATTTACGATTACTGCGGTTTCGGAAGCAGTTTGCATTTGGTCACAATTGGATTTCAGTGGAAGAAGCGTCTTAGCCGGATCGACAGGCGACAACGTATTTTGTTGGAATCTCAAGATTTATATTTTGATAGGGTTGATAGTTTTAGAAATGTGTTCCCGGTTCCCGGATAAATTCGACTTTTGTTAATCTTCGTCGCATTCAAAATAGGTAAAAGCATAGACGACATCTGTTCATGTTCAGGATAATAAAAGTTGAAATACCTCATGCTCTCCAAGGCACACGACGAAGTTGGTAAATTCGACTGGCTCATGTTTCTCGGAACGAACGGTTTGATGGCTTCAACATCCTTCCCATAGAAGGTTTTGAAAGACATTTCTGTAAACAGTGTTTTGTTTACTATATATCGTCTGTGAAAACAAATTAACCTTGCGGACGAGAAGTATCTGGTGCAATAGTTTCGTGATCTTCTAATTCCTCTTGGGGACTTTCAGCGAGCGCTCCAACGATTGGAGACTCGACGACTGCAGGCACATCCGATGCAACGGGCGCCTGCGCCGTGGACGCCTCATCCGACAGAGTGACCTCCACTTGTTCTACATGGATCTCATTTTCCAGAGAAATCAATATTTTAAGCGACGGATCATGAATAAGCGCTGCTTGGTCGCTTTGCGACGATTCGAGAGATTGTTCGTTGCAGAAAAACGTCATGGTGTCAGAACCGGCAAGTGATTCTGGAAGGCATTCTTCCGATGATGAATTTGAAGATCTGAAAATGCTCAATTGGAAAATGTTACTCTCAGTTTGTTCACCTGAATCCTCTCTCGTCACGTAAATCGCATATGTACAAGTTGCATGACGAATGCTCACTCGAACTGGGGTCCATAGAAAAAGTTCCTCGTGGTGATTGTCGATCAGGATTCCGAGATTCTTGTGTACTCACAACTGGAGGTAGCACACTATCGAATTCCAGAGGTATAAGTACACCTGAATGCATTGGAGAACAGTTTCCTAATTGAGCTTCTTGCGATGTGCTTTGCACTAGCGAAGTATTTCGAGATACAGGATTCACAGGACGAGTTTCACACAGAGGCTCAGACTCGTGAGGGTCCGCTTCCTGAGTTGGCAAGAGTGATTCCAGAGTACACGAGTTTTCATTTGAATCTCCAGTTGATATTGGCTTGACCGGTGAAGGCTCGCGGGGAGGTTCCCGTTCCAAAGGACGAGTTTCTACCTGTTGCTGGTTATCAGAAATCGCTCGCGAATTCGAGTAACCGTATTCTCGAGATGTGCTTGGCTCTATCAGCGGAGCAGGCGAATCCTGAGTCTTGAAATCGTCATCTGAGAATTGCTCACGTCCATTTGGAGGAAAGCCATTGTTAGATGAAGAATTTTCGTGTGCTGTCCAGCGAGAATTTAATGGGTTCTCATTTCTTTGATGCGACGAAATTCCACGGAAATCGCGTACCTCCGGAGGAGCTCCACGCGATGAACCAGAATTCAAGCTGCAATACTCATCGTCCGAGTGCCTTCCTCGTGTTGGTGGCGGTCCGTAGTCCATTCTCGAGTTCTCTTCCCGCGGTGCATCGTAATAATCATCCCTTCTCGGATTGCCGAAGCAGCGTTCTAGGGAACGATCTCGTGATGTTTGACGTTCGAAACGTTGAAAGTCGTTCCTCTGAGAACCTCTGTATGACGAAGTTGGCTCATAAAATGCTCTTCGAGTCTCAACGTCTTCAAAATCTTCGCGTCTGTACCCGTTTCGTGATGGCTGCGGATAGCAACTTCCGTGATTCATCTGACGAGAATCTCGCGGATCATGACGATTGAACTCACCACATTGTCGAGAAGGATCATATGATGATGTTCCCTCACCGGGTCTGCGTTCATCTTGACAATAACCTTGGGATCGTGCTTGATGATACGAATTCCCATAGTCGTCGTTTCCATACGCACTTCGTGATGACTGCGGATGGTGATGTCCGTAACCCATCTGACGAGCATCTCGTGGATCCCGTTGATGGAAATCATCATATTGTTGTTGTCGAGAAGATTCATGAGACGGTGTTGGCTGACGGCGTTCGTAACCATCTTGACGATAGCCTTGCGGTGGTGGTGGATAGTAGGAATTTCTAGAATCCTCATTCCTATACGTGTTTCGTGATGACTGCGTATCGCGACTGTCGTAGTTCATCTGGCGACCAAGATCATGAAAGCTGCTAACCCGAGAAGGTCCCCGAGGTGGCGACGGCTCACGGAATCCCAAACGAGAGTCGCGATTTCTGTATCTGTCGTCATTTCTGTTCCGCGATGGCTGGGGATCGAAATCTCTGTCGTTTTGCCGACGGCGCCTCTCGGGTTCTGGATACGGTCGTTGAGGCGGTTCTCGGAATCGATCGCGTTCGTCATAGCCTTGAAGTTGACGATTTCTCAGAGGTATCGGAGATTCTCTGTATGGTCCTCTGAGATTCGAGGAACCACTACGGGACTCTTCAACTTCCGGGGATGGAGCAAAACTGAAATGTTTTCAACTATTGAGTTTATAATTGCTTCTTAACTTACTCATAATTTCTCTCATCCAGCATGACGTTTTCCTCTATTCCGAGTGTCTCAAAGTAGACCCGTCGAACAGTGGCAAACCCGTTATGTATGGAGTCATAGCATGTGTGGCACATGACATTGAACCTTATGTCTGTGATGTTTCCTGAACGCGCGAAACATTCGCGCAGCATCAACAGATCCCTGCCGTCTATAGGAGTTCGCACAGTAATGCACTGATAGCGATTTCTCGCATTGAAAACGAGAAGACCTGCGAAGCATTTGTTCAGAACGCTGATTCGGTCATCGATGTTAAGTTCTCCGAGTATTTCGAGGATCGTTTTCGGGATGCTTTCTCCGAACGTGTCGCTGAGCCATTTTATGAACTCGGCAATGCCCACTGATTGGTTGGCTTCCACGAAGGCGCACAATATATATCTGAAGAATCATGCGCATTTTCACTAGAAGTCGTCAATAAAAACAAACCGTATATTGTCCAGAAAAAAATTCGCGAGCCTGCATATTGGCACATCGGTGTAGTTGAGCTGCTGCTGTCGCGCCGACCCTCCGTTCGGTTCTGTCATAGTGTGACTATGCTCTCCAGTTGCGGGTTATTCCTATCCAAGTCTCTGAAATTAATTCATAATTCAATTAGAGAGGAAGGAAGGCGAATCAATCAGAAAAGGTTGAGCGACCGATGCGTTGTTTTTTTTTCCAAATTCGTCCACGATTTATTATAATCATTATGATTGTTGACATTTAAAACGTATCACGTTAAAATGTTGACAATTCGAACAGAAAAAAGAATAGTGATTTCTGGATTTCCACGGGAAATTGGCTCCGCGACAAATGGCAACTATGACATTTCGCAACCAGACATTTCGCAACCACGATGTTTCGCAACCCGCAACCCGTTTTAGTAACGAACGAAAACCAAATTCTCAATGCCTAAAACGAAGAAGTTTCTGCCAGTGTACCTCGACAATGGATACATGCTCCGATTTGTAAAGGTACATTCCGATGGAACGTTCGTTCGTTCGTTACTAAAACGGGTTGCGGGTTGCGAAATGTCGTGGTTGCGAAATGTCTGGTTGCGAAATGTCGTGGTTGCGAAATGTCTGGTTGCCATTTGTCGCGAAGCCGGGAAATTGTATTTATTGGACTTTCTACGTCGAAAATGTCACAAAACGAACGCATATGGGGATTTTAGGACGATTTCCTATAATATCTGCATGAAAAATGATGAAAAAAAGAGAATAATGAGCGGAAATTGCGGAAATGACTTGGAAAAAAGCTGAAAATTCCGCGGGCGAATACAAAATTTCGCGCGGTTAGATGTAGTGCGGTAGGGCGCACTTGCATTGCTGTGGTCGGCTGCGCTTCGAAAACATTTTTTTTCTTTTTAATTTACGGAATTTTGTGCTTTAAATTTAAAACTTCGCCGTAATTTAGCGAATTAAAGTAAGTTTTTATAATTTTGATTTGAATTTGTTATTTTAAAAAGCCTAGGGCATGCCTATTTCTCTTCGTATTTCCAGAAAACGTCGTCCATTCAAGATTGCAGATATCATCACCAAATTTCAGGAGCATGTTTCGAGACCCCTCGACTATTTCCAGTCCGAAGATGAGCTCAAACTGAGCATTTTGAGCCGATTTTCGGCCATTTTCCCTTCATGACCGGTTTCATCGGCCAGCCAGCCACCCACACCGCCGTATCTCCGATTCCATCTCGATTTCCCGATTCTCCGCGTGTTTTTCCGATTGAAATCGTTTAATCCAGTCGAGTTTGCTGTTTCTGTTTCCCTTTTCGTCCCAAATCCACAGCCAAAACTGCGAAATGATGACCGAACACGAGCCGTTTCTTCAGGTTCGCGCACGTTTATCGATTTTTCGGCGATTCCCCTTGAATTTCAAATTTCAGCCTTCCAAGTCACATCGGCAATGGGAATTTTGGGATGTTCTGTTCTACATCCTCCTCTTAATCCCTCTCCTCCTTATTTTCGTTTTCGGACAAGTACTGCTCTCCGGAAAAGAGGGGAAACCGTCCGGAAGCCGCGAAATTCTGATTCCTTTCCCGCAAAATAACGACAGTTCGGGGTTCCCGATGACAACCAAGGTGAGGATTACTGTAGTGTGTCAACACCATGACGCAATATTTCGTACTTTCAGGGTCCGCAGGGCATTTATAACTACAATAGCCTGCCATTGTGTGAAGATGTCAAGGTGACAGTGAACACGACGAGCAATTGGAGAGCGATGGAGAGCTGTCAGGCGGCTCTTCTTCAGAGATTCTTCGGAAACGTCGAGGCGATCCTCCCGAACTTTGCCTCTGTTCTGTATGTCTGTGACGATACGCAGAGGTTGAGTGGAATTCATATGAGGGAGTTTGCGAGCAACAGAAGGACGTATTATGCGGCTATGCCGAAATGTGTGAGTTGCTTATCAGTTGATATCTCGGAAACGATCAGTGATAGAAAAAAGTTGTCAACTGACAATTTAAAGTAGAGATGATTTCCTATCGATTCGTTTTTTTACTTGAATAATTTCATCTGATAAGTTCACTGATATGACCCTTCAAAGTCACAGGATGCAAAAATTCAGATTTCGAACAGTCATCCCTTGATATCTCAAAAACTATCAGTGATATCAAAATTCTATCAACAGAGAAAATGATCTAGAATTCGTTTTCTATCGAATGATGCTTTAACCTGATCATTTTCATCAATGATCAGAACTGATATCACCCCTTAAAGTTCGCCTTCCAAAAGCGTCTGAATTTTCAGAGAGAAAACTCAACTCTAGTCACTCTCGGCATTGATCCAGACCCGCAAGCTGAAAACCAGCTGAAATCGCTTGTCCCCGACCTGAAACTGTTCGGGACCAGTTCGACAGGCCATACTGATAAGATCTTCGAGAAGGTGTTCCCGAAGGCGATCTCAGAAGATGGCAGTGGGTTCGAGGACTACTTCAAGTCAGAACTGAACGGAGTCAAATTCGTTGATATTCTCTGGATAAACCAGGCGAATGGACCATTGGAGTATTGGAAAATCGTGTCGAAGGATGGATTATTCGACAAGTTGGGATTGACATTCTGTCAGGTTGGACTGGAAGTGAGCACGGAGGAGGCGAAGGTGTTCTACGGATTCATGCTCAATGTGCTCAATAACCCGCGCTATTTGTTCATGCGGCCGACGATGAGTGAGGATGAGAAGACGGTGCGATTCGTTTTGATGAACACCGTGGATGAGAGATGCTATCGGAAGTATGTTCAGTGAGGTGGAGGCTTGCGTGAATTGTTATTTTTCTCGATAACTATCAGAGATATCGATTTTTTGTCAACTGATGAAATGAAGAGGATATGATTTCTTATCGATTCGTTTTTCACTTGTTTAATTTCTTCTGATAATTCCTCTGATATGATCCTTCAAAGCCACAACTTACAAAATCTTGCATTACGAGCAGTTATCACTTGATATCTCGAGCAATATCAGTGGTATCAAAAACTGGTCAATTTATGAAATGAAGAAGAGATGATTTCCTATCTATTGATTTTCTAACTTGATCAATTTCATCAATGAAATCAATTGATAAGGTGATCCGATCCAAAGTTGAAAAAGTTTTGTTTTTCAATTCTCAGTTTTGATTTGCCAAGAGAAATCAAACATTTTATTGCTTATCAGTGATAATTTTCCATGATTAATCAGAAAAATAATTAAATTATTCGCTTGGAGTGGATTCCGCTTCCGGTTCGACTGGAGGAGGGGCGGAGGGGACCTGGAATCGTTATCATTGATAAGTGATGGTAGTTATCAGATTTCCAACATTTTTCAAGATATCATGCCATAAAAGTATGTCGGAAGGCTGTCCAATAGGGCGCGTTTGCACCTTCACATTTATTCAATAATGGCGGTTACTTATCACTGATTATCTCGAAAATCATAAGAGATATCAAAACGATATTAACTATCAATATAAAGTAGAGATGATTTCCTATCGATTGGGTTATTTACCTATGCAATTTCATTTGATAAGCTCACTGATATGAGCCTTCAAAATCAGAAGTTAGCTTCATGACAACTTTTCGAAAGTTGTGCTAGCTTATCACTGATTATCTCGAAAACCATCAGAGATAGCAAAAAGCCATCAATTAACAAAATAAAGCCCAAACGATTACCTATTGATTGATACCCTAACTTGTTAGTTTTGATAAAGATAGCCCACTGATATGATAACCCAAAATCCAACCTTTCCAAAAACCACTCTCTCCGGGGATTCCGACGGTTCTGACGATGGCTCTGAAGGCTCCGACGGCTTCACAACGATGTTCTCTTCAGAATCTCCAGAATGCACGTCATCCGGTTGATCATCCTCATCTGTCACGGGCTCCGGTTCCGGCTGCGGGGCTTCCGAGGGGATTTCCTGCAACTATTGTTATCACTGCCTTTATCACCGGTTATCACTCACAGGTGCCTCCGAAGGTGCCTCAGATGATGGTGGAGAAGACGGCGGCGGGGGAGGTGGAGGAGGTGTCTTTTTGGGTGCCCCATGCGCGCCCCCGACGAGCAAGACGAGGAAGAGTGCAACTTTGAGCATTATGGCAAATGATGAATGTTGATGGGCAATGCCGTTTTATAGTGGCTGCTGATAACAGTGATAATGATGTTTTGCGACATTGTTTTGACGATGTAAAGGTTGCGGACGTTTTTTGTGTGACGTTGGCGAACGGAAGTGCGGGGAGGGAGGGGAAGGGCAGTGAGGTGGTGTTTGAGATGACGTCACGTCTTCTGGAGTGCAGCTGTTGGTCTTTGAATAATGAGAACATGTTTTTGGAGTGTCTAAAAGGAAAATCTTTGAAGATGAGCCGAAATGAAGGTTTTTGGCCGAATTACTATCGGATACCATCGAAATGGTGGCCCTCGCACCCCAAACGCTGCCGGAGAATGATAATATCTCGAGATTGATAAGAGATATCAAAAAGTTGCCAACAGCAAACTTGTAGTCCTAGTGGTGATCTACAAGTTTGCTGTTGAAAACTTTTCGATATCTCTTATCAATCTCGAGATATAATGATTTTTCGGCAGAGTACTATAATAGGAGTAAGAAGCTGAAAGTTGGCTGGAAATCGGATTGGTTCGTACTAGTGAAATGGTCTAAAATGTTTATTTCATAGTGAAACTATATTAATTATACAATTAGACACTTAAAAAAACAAAAAAAAAACTCAAAAACAATGAAAATCGGTCAATTATAATGGAGGTTCCTATTTTGAAGTTGTTGGCTCCACTCTTCATAAGACAGCTGTCCACCGGAGCCGTTCGATGGAGCTGAAGCCTTCTCCCTCTTCTTCTTCTTCTCCTTCTTGGTCGCGTGCTTGTTGGTCATTGTCTTCATTTCCCTCATCTTGTCGTTCTGCAAAGTAATCAACACTGGTGAACCATTCGCATGTACGCAGCGGGCCCGCCAAACCGCTGCGGGAGCTAAAGAGTGCACGATAAATGCCCACTGCGGGTCCGCTGCGTACCCGCCAGCGACCGAATTCGCTGCGTGTCCACGATTTCTAGCGCTTACTGCCAGCCAGGATTGCTAAAAAACTAGGTTTTCACCAACTCGCAGCGTACAAGTGATAACCGCTGGCGGGCACGCGGCGGGTTCACGGGAGCACGCCGCTGGTACAACCTGCAGCGAACCCGCCGAGCAATCCGCAACTGCTGGCAGACCCGCACCGTGTCCACTGAGTACACGCGAGCGGTTCACCAGTGTCGTTCCCAATGATTACACCTACCTTATAACCAGCGGAAGTGATGAACTCGGCCTCGGGAAGTGGAGTGGACTGTACCACAGTCATAACTCCAGTTGGACTCACTTGGTAGATTGTCACCAGCGGTTGGTACATGCGCTTCGTCTCCACTTTCAGCTGAAAAATTGGGATATTAGCTTGGAAGTTCGTGTATTTTCTTACCATGAATCTCTCTTGTTTGATGTACATTTGGGTCATCTTTTCCATTTCCAACTGTTTCCTCGACTCCTCCATCTTCTCCTTCTTCAAGTGCTTCGTTTTGTTCACTTCATCTCCAATGTTGAAGATCTTCAGACCAGTGAACACGAATCCGTTCTCCATCAGTTCTGCTCCCCATTTTGGCACCGAGAACATCTCGTTGCTCTCCTCCGGCTTGCTTGTGCCTTCCACCTCGACCCACTTGCTTCGGAACTCGAACCGATTCTCCGATGTTGGATAGAGTCTTAGTCCGAGAACGTACTGGCAGTCCGGGTTCATGTTGCGGATCGAGAACCCAATTCTCGGGAACAGGGATCGACCCTGATTCGTGACCATCATTTCGTTGGTCTCCTGCCGCAGCTGCGTCCAAAGATCCATGTTCGTCAGTTGGATGTCGATGGGGAATGGAGGTGGCACGATGAATCCGTTGTTTATGGAGAACGTCCTCTGCGGCAGATTCTGGTCGCTCTCGAACTCCGCCAGGTAGAGAAGGTCTCCAAACAGCGACTGTCGTTGTTTCTCGCAGAAAATGTTCACTACTGAGACGACTTTCACTTGGGGACGCTGCTGGGATATCGACATCGCTTGGGACACGTGCTGATACACCGCTTGGAAAACCTGCTGGGACATCGGTTGGGAGACTGGCTGGGACGCTTGGGACATCGGTTGAACTACCGGATTGTCGATCAGTTGGTACCCCGACTGACTACCCGATTGGACTAGCGGATACTCCACCGGCTGAACAACTTGGTACACCTGTTGAGGTATTGGTTGGGAGACTGCCTGCGACGCTTGGGGCATCGGTTGGACCACCGGATACTCCTCCTGCTGAACAGTTTGTTGTAAACTCCGTTGAGCTTCTTCTCGAGCAAGTTCCGGGAAGAACTCCTCGAGCGGATCCTTCTCGCTTCCATCAGGTTGATAGTGGTGGACCGTGGGATCTTCCTGGTAAATTTCCTGATACAGCTCCTGGTGAACAGCTTGGCGCTGGTTGTACTCCTGTGGAACCTGATGGTAGACCTCGAACTGGTCCTGTTCCTGAACCAGGTACTGGTTCTGGTTGTGGTGGTGAACCTGGGAAACACCCTGGTTCATTCCAAATTCCTCATGAACCGCCACTTCCTGGTCGAAGTATTGCTGTTCTTCCTGCAACAATCCTTGAAGATCCAAATTTCCGTTTGAAGTGTGATCCTCCTGCTGTTCGGCGTAGAAGAAAGTGTTCGGGTCCTGGTTCTCATCGATTTCGTTGAGTTCGGCAAACTCCTTCTCGAATTGGAACGGCATTTTTCTGCAAAACTACCAGTGTCAGCTAAAGGGGTAAAGGTGGGAAGAATAAGAGCACAGAATGGTACTCACTGACCGAGAGGAGCTGTACGAAAGAGAATGAGTCCGGCTGATCCGGGAGGCGTATTCTCGGTGGCTCTAGGAAAGACGATGGGTGTACAGTATACAAAATGTCAGCTCCATTTGCTCCTGGGAATCTTGGCAAAGATGGCACCCCAAACGGGAAGGGGGGAGCACGGCAAATACACATTCCTCGTGTAGCCCAACCACGATCGTCACGTTGCTCCTCCACCTGTTTCACCAAACCGTCACCATGTGGGGAAACCGGGAAGGATGTGAAGAAGACGCCCTTCGTTCACCAGGGACCAACATCCAGAACTGTATCTCATTCGCAGCAAAACACTTCAAGATGCAAGTCATTCTCAGAAGTCGTGGCTACGTGCTCGCCAAGCAGGAGAGGCTCCACAGGCTCCATGTAAGTTTCCCCTCCTTATCAATATCAACCGAATCAATCTTCCAGCAGAAAAGGGCCACTGCGGTTACACTGATGGAACGCCAGAACGACGAGTCGGCGATCTACTGGCAAGTGGTCGCATGGAACGAAAAGGACCACTGCGATCACTACTTCGACCTGCACGGGATGACGGTCCGTGGAGCGTTGAGGAGTGGCCCACTGGTGAGCTCTAGAATCTCCATTTCGCCCTCTGCTAACTCTCTTTTTTCAGAACTTCGCTTCGAGACCGGCCGCGGGAACCACTCGTCGGGAGGTGTGCCGGTCATCCGCAACGCACTATTCGACGCGTTCAACCGGTTCGCCAGATGCGCGGCTCGAGTGGACGCCCGGAATCCGGGCGTTCTCGTTGTTTCGCTTTGGTGATCTGGAGATATTTAATCGAGCGAGAGCCAAGACAGGAAGGTGGCGGATCCGTGTTGCTCAGACACAGCGCGCTGCGCAACCGGCTCTTTCACCGACCATTTTTGGGGACTCATCAGGCAGGTATAAGGTCAGGTAAGAATCGGAATCGATTGGAAATCATCTCCACTTCAACTTTGCAATTTATCGTTTTTCGAAAGCGGGGGCGGTTTTCGAGTTATTAAAGGATAAGTGCATAGTACCTGAAAATTGGAATTTCGCTGTGCTGTTTTGAAAAGCGTTTTTATCAGCTTATCAGTTGTGAAAAATCTCAGGTAAGAGTATGAATCGATAGGAAATCATCTCCTCTTCCATTGCTAAATTGATCACTTTTTGATAGCTGATAAGATAATCGAGTTATCAGTTGATAAGTGATTTCTACTTTGAGCTAACTTTTCTTGCTCCAGATTTGTTTAAAATGCTCAAGTAAGAGTATGAATCGATAGGAAATCATCTCCTCTTTCATTCCTCAATTGATCACTTTTCGATATCTCTTATCACCTCCGAGATATCACTAGACTCGTGGCGAGACCAACTGAGTCTGGCGGAGCGCGTTTGCGCAGGTTCCAAGATTTCTGAATACACCATTTATTCCCGGGAAAAAAGGGGAGAAGGGGGACAGAAAAGGCTCTCAAATCTCGTTGATCTTCTTCTCGACGGCCACGAGCACAGTGTCAACATCCCTCCGAATGGCCGCCAGACACTCTCGAATCTTGGCTGCGTCGTCCGTTTCGAGAACCTCGACGAGCGTCTTCCGACTCTCCATCATCCGCTCCAACGTCCTCTTCACACTCCGATCGTAGGCCGTCGTCACGTGCATCCACGCGGTCACTGTCTCTGCCAAGTAGGCCACTGTGCCCATCGCATTCTCCACCTCCGCCGCCTCGAGGACACCCTTCCGAATGAGCACGTGCTCCTTGTTCACCGCTCTGTTGCGAGTGTTCACATCGAAGCGAACATCATGAGCAGCAGCGCAAGTGTCATAGATACCCGCGGGGATCTCGGGAATCTCGGAGATGCTCGTGAAGACCTTGTCGATGGGTAGGTATCCAGTCTTTTTGAAGTTCCACCCGAACGAAAACCACCCGTATCTCATATACTTCCGAGTCGGGGGTGATAAGGGATAGAACCGAGTCCTCCATTTAGTCCTCATAGTTCTCGGATCCACGTGGATCTTGCAAGACGGACATTCCATGGTGTCAGATGGCAAGCGAACATTGTAAATGCTCTTGCCACACGAGCAAGCCACCTGGAGAAGGGTCTCGTGTCCAGAGCCTTGAGCATTCATGAGGGAGTCTGGAAAACTGATAAGAGGGGGGTGTCTAGGGGGGACTTACACTTCATCGTCCACTTCCTCTGCCAATCCTCATACTCCGCACAAGCCATTGGCCAGTGCGGAGGTGAGAAGCACTCGTGGCACCAGGAGAATCCACAAGGGCACGAGAGCATTCCCCGATTGTCAAGGGGTTGTTGGAAGATGAGAGTGCCTTTGCAAGATGGACACTTCTCGGCCGCTGCTGCTCCAACCATCTGAAACCTCTAACTGTGTAAAAGAAGAAGAGCTCTTGCTCTCACTCTGACATACGCATTGAGGACGGGTAGGGGGATGAAGGTGGGTAGGTACTCCAGCTCATCGGCCACATCCAACGCGAGATCGATCGGAACCCTTCTCACCCTCATCTCCTTATAAAACTCGTCTCTCAGACAATCGGAGCACTTGATTTTGACCTCATCCGTGGTCAGGAACAGCTCCGAGGAGCTCTTAACACTGTTACATATTCCACAGACCCCTCCGGAAGACAAAGAGCTCCCTGGGGCTCTTCTAGGACGCTTCACCAGATTACAGATCTCCGTCCACTCGAGCAAAGTTCCCATCGTGCTCAGCTCTTGAGAATTGGCCCAGGTCGCGTGATAGTGTCGATTTGGCCATTGCATATTGAGCATTTGACTCTTCCACTCGCCAGTGTCCTGGAGCATCTCCGCGAAGGTCTTGCGGTGGTAGAATGAGGAACAGAGCTTCATAGTTCTAGAATATAGACCGTTTAGAGCAAACGGCGCAGAGCTCACTCGATAACAACTCGATTCATCCATAACTTTGAAGTTATTGTGGAGATGATATCTAGAATCGACTGCGACTTCCCTATCAGCAATTTCAACTGATCGGATCCTTTCTGGGATGGGTTGCTGGCAATTGTAGAGTTCACAAGGATCCTGAAGGCAAACTTTAAATTCTTGGATTCCAGCACCACCAACCTCAATTTCTTCTCAACCCTATCAATCACAATCACTGTCGTCGTCTCCCCATCCTTGGACCCATCGTCCAGCTGACACCACTCCGATGCGTCCACCAGGTACTGTTCGGGGCGAAGATCAATGACTCTCAACCCCTTTTCGAGTTTCACAGCTTCCATTTGCTCTTCAAACGCGGGTTCCATGTTTAGGACGATTTCAGCTTCTTCGAAAGTTGATCCTTCCGAGTGGAGGATCTCATGGATGTTCAGAACGTCGGGGAACTCTGGAGAAGGGTCCAGGGATTCTAGAGGCTTGGGTCGGCTGGCAGGAGCTACGGATCGCTTCTTCTTCTCCCGTGGCTCTACCAAATAGTCAGTGAGGTCCATAACCTTATCAGCTCTTCTCTCCAGTTCCTCCTCCTCCTCCTCCTCGAAATCCTCCTCCTCATACACCTCCATATCAATCTTCCGGTTCGCCCGATGTCTGCCCGACTTCCCGACCACCTTCGCCTTGAACATCTGCCCTCCGACGACTTCGATATTCCGATGCGTCCTGTAGATGTTGTAGGAGACTGTCGGTGGTCCCTCCTCCTCCTCTTCCGCCCTCTTCTCCTTCTTCCTCTTCTCACTCAATTCCCTGCTCTTCGCAGTGAAATTCGAATAGTGTTGTCCTTTGCCTGATGACGTGGCCCTTCTCACTCCAAACTCTCCTCCTCCTCCACCATCTTCCACTACTCGCGAGCTCACCGAGAACGTCGACGCGTCGATGACGTTCTTCTCCACCACTTCCGCATTCACCTCTTCCGGAGCCGCGCCCAGAAGTCGTATCGTGTCGGCGTCTCTCCATCGATTCTTCTTGTCCAGAGAGTAGACGACGTTCGGCTCCAGGCCGTCTTTCGTGAAGGCGTTCAGTTTGGCGGTGGCTTTCTGGAAAACGGTCTCTTTCAACTCCGGAGCTTCGCAACTTCCTATGGCTCAAGGATATAGAGATTCTCGGAGCTTCATAAGCCAGGAAGCGCTATGGATTGAGATCTAGGGGTTTGGGATTCTAAGGGCATTATAATTGAACACCAGATTTCCAAGGATTCAGGGCTCTAAAGGGCCAAACTTCCAAGATCCTACCCTACTGAGATCACAGAGTATAGAGCTCTCTTCCCCCACTCACTCACCTTGCTCATTGGCTCCTTGGCGCTGAACGTCTTCTCGATGAACGTTCGACCCTTGACCGCATTGTACATCTGCTCCTTGCCACGGTGGTGCTCTCTCCCGAGCCATCTCCGCTCGCCACGTGGCTTCTCGAACAGCTCCGACGGCTCTTCGTACTCTGACGACATGTCTGTGTTGGCCACTGTCGATATTTCAAGTGTTGTTTCACTGAATAGCTAGTTAAAGTGATAAGGAAAGACAATTGATAAGAAACAATGAATCGGTGAGACTAGAGAATGTGCCAAGGGACACCTCCCACTTCCTTTTAAACCCCCTGAACACACTGATTTACGGGCTTGTGCTGAATTTCGCAATGCGTGTGTATTTCAATGATGTTGGTTTTTGGTTTCCCAGGCAGCGGCAGACGGCTACACTTTGTTTTTCGTATTCTGCTCGGCGGAGACAAAGTTGGTTTCTAACAAACAGCTACTGATCAGCTGATTATAGCGTTGAAGCCGAGTAAGATGTTGAGCAATCTACGGAACTTGTGGACCTAAGCTCGAATCGCCAAAAATAGTTTTTTTTCTATTTTTTTTCTATTTTTTGCTGTCAAAGCTTTGGAAAACAATGAGAAAAAAATAGAAAAAAAAACTATTTTTTGCCGACCAGCTTAGGTCCATTGGAGCTTGCAATGGGTTGCTCAGGAGTGTTCGAGGACTGTTAGGTCTGCTCAGGAGCACCAACGCTCTTTATGGGTGTTAAATACTGTGAATTGGCGTACTGTTTGGTCCGGAAGAAATCCGGAACCCTTACAACTTTGACTATCGCGAAATCTGGGTCTTGCGTTCTCTGGTATGTCTAACAGTAATGACAAGTTCCAAATACACCATTTATTCCGGAAAAAAAGGGGAAAAGGGAACAGAAAAAGGCTCTCAAATCGGGTGGATCCTCTTCTCGACGGCCTCGAGCACAATGTCCACATCCCTCCGAATGGCCGCCAGACACTTTCGAATCTTGGCTGCGTCGTCCGTTTCGAGCACCTCGACGAGCGTCTTCCGACTCTCCATCATCCGCTCCAACGTCCTCTTCACACTCCGATCGTAGGCCGTCGTCACGTGCATCCACGCGGTCACTGTCTCTGCCAAGTAGGCCACTGTGCCCATCGCATTCTCCACCTCCGCCTCCTCGAGGACACCCTTCCGAATGAGCACGCGCTTCCGGTGAGTCGCCCGTTTGAGGGTCTCCTCATCGGATCGAGCGTCTCTCGCAGCCGCACACATCACCACTGATGCTCGAATCATGGGGATCTTTTCGATGCTCGTCAAGACGGTTACTGGTGGAAACCACCAATATTTATCGTCTTTCGGGAGGATTCTAAGATGCTCCTGCTCCACGATCTTTCGGAATCTCGGTTGGAATTGATAGTAGCTGTATTTATAGGAATTGCTGAGGCTCTCGATGTTCCAATTGTATCCGCACTGGGTGCATGTGATGTATTCCCCGGGGAGGCGGGCGTAAAAGATTCGTTTCTTGCAAGGGCAGGTGACCTGCATGAGTGTCTCCGATCCAGTTCCCTGCGCGTGCATCATGGAATCTGAAAGATCTCAATGATAAGATGATAAGGAGTTGGATAGAGTGTCTCACATCTCAACAGCCACTTCTCCTCCCATTCGGCAAATTCGCCGCATCCCATCGGCCAGTGGGGCACTCGGTTGCAGTGCCGACACCACGAGTATCCACACGGACACGCTCTGTTCTGCGAGCATTTGCTGTGAGGAGCGCCGACTTCAAAGTAGAGCGCTGTCTTGCAAGAGGGGCACTTTTCAAACGATCCCGTCGCTCCGGCGTCTTTGTAGATCAACTCGGCGACCATCTGGAAGAGATAACAGTTGATAAGGGAGAGAAGTGATGGACTTACTCGAACATAGAGGTTGAGGACAGGTAGGGGGATGAAGGTGGGTAGGTACTCCAGCTCATCGGCCACATCCAACGCGAGGTCGATCGGAACCCTTCTCGCCCTCATCTCCTTATAAAACTCGTCTCTCAGGCAATCGGAGCACTTGATTTTGACCTCATCCGTGGTCAGGAACAGCTCCGAAGAGCTCTTAACACTGTTACACATCCCGCAAGACTCATCAGAAAACGGGTGGCTAGTGGCGATTCGCCTCTCCATCTTGACCATCTCCCAGAGCACCTGCCATTCGAGAAGACTCCCCATCGTGCTCAGCTCTTGAGAATTGGCCCATGATGCGTGAAGCTGCTGGTGTGGCCATGACATGTCAATGAATTGGTGTTCCCACTCGTACTTGTCCCTGAGCATCTCTTGAAGGGTCTTCTGGTTGTAAAATGAGGAGGAAATCTTCATAGTTCTAAAAAGGACATTGATCCAGGTAATTGAGTCGTAGAGCTTACTCGACAATCTTCCTATTCATGTAGATGAATTCTGTGATAATGTTGACGATTTCCAAGATCTTGGAGGCTTTGGAAAGTCGGTTCTGTAGAGATGCTCCTTCTGGATTGCTAGCAATGGTCGAGTTCAGGAGTACACTGAAAATATCGTATTCTAGCTGCTTTCCCACTAACTAACCTCAAATTCACTGGTGTTCTCTTGTGTGTGAGCACTATAACTGCAGTCATCTCCCCAATCTTGAAATCCTGACACCACTCCGACATGTCCACCAGGTACTGCTCCGGGCGAAGTTCCTTGATTTTCAGTCGATTTTCCGATATCAGCTCTTCCATTTGTTGCTCGAAACTGGTTTGGGCAAAATCCAGGGTCAGGTCTGCGTTCTCAAAAGTGAACGACTCCGCGTGGAGGATGTCGTGGATGTTGAGAACGTCGGGGAACTCGGCTTCATGCTCGATGATTTCGAAGGACATCTCGCTGTCCTTCCTTCTACTCGCCTGCTTCTCCCGTGGCTCTACCAGATAGTCAGTGAGGCCCATAACCTTATCAGCTCTTCTCTCCAGTTCCTCCTCTTCCTCCTCCTCCTCCTCTTCGAAATCCTCCTCCTCATACACCTCCATATCAATCTTCCGGTTCGCCCGATGTCTGCCCGACTTCCCGACCACCTTCGCCTTGAACATCTGCCCTCCGACGGCTTCAAGACTCCGATGCGTCCTGTAGATGTTGTAGGAGACTGTCGGTGGTCCCTCCTCCTCTTCCTCCTCTTCCGTCCTCGTCTCCTTCTTCTCCTTATTCTCACTCAATTCCCTGCTCTTCGCAGTGAAATTCGAATAGTGTTGTCCTTTGCCCGATGACGTGGCCCTTCTCACTCCAAACCCTCCTCCTCCTCCTCCATCTTCCACTACTCGCGAGCTCACCGAGAACGTCGAGGCGTCGATGACGTTCTTCTCCACCACTTCCGCATTCACCTCTTCCGGAGCCGCACCCAGAAGTCGTATCGTGTCGGCGTCTCTCCATCGATTCTTCTTGTCCAGAGAGTAGACGACGTTCGGCTCCAGGCCGTCTTTCGTGAAGGTGTTCAGTTTGGCGGTGGCTTTCTGGAAAACGGAGGAGGAGTTTCTAAGACCTCAAACACAGGGTTATCGGCTAGGCTCCTGGGATCACTAAACCCCTTCTCACCTTGCTCATTGGCTCCTTGGCGCTGAACGTCTTCTCGATGAACGTTCGACCCTTGACCGCATTGTACATCTGCTCCTTGCCACGATGGTGCTCTCTCCCGAGCCATCTCCGCTCGCCACGTGGCTTCTCGAACAGCTCCGACGGCTCTTCGTACTCTGACGACATGTCTGTGTTGTGGGTGGTCACTGTAGGAGACGTGGTTCCAGTTGACGACGATATTTTGAGTGTTATTTCACTGAAAAGAAAGAATGATAGTGTGCGTGGGGGACTGATTGATGATTGGGTGATAACAAGAGAAGAGGAACATGAGGAAGCCCTTCCGATTCCCCTTATATACCCATTCCCCTTCCCACCGCCTTCCGTTCTTTGAACTTTGTGTAGTATTGCACCACAACACGCCGCGCAGCTGCGTCTCTCTTTCTTCCCCTTCCCTCCGCTTGCTTGTTATTTCGCAAACATAATGATTCATTGACCACGGTCAGTAGAGATCAAAATATGAGAGAAGTGTGGCAGCAAACTGCGTATTCCTAAGGGATGTCGCCCGATGAGTCATGACGAGGAATAATGGAAATATAACCTGAGAGACCAGAGAGTGATATCATTATGATCAGTGATAAACGGATATCAGTTCCTTCCTCATATTCCTCTTCTCTGTTTGTCACCCATTCTTGTAAGAGTCAGAAGGCACAGAAGGCACTCTAATAATGGAAAGAAGATCGTCCGAAGCAGCTGGAGGATTCCCATCATCTTCCAATCCAAATTTCTCTCACGCTCCGAAAAAAAAGCGTCCGTACCCTATCCGAAACCGCGTTTCTGATTGTTCTGACAGATGGCTTCAAAATGAACCCATACTCTTATCGATAAGGTTCCATTATCAGTGAGGAACCCGGCGCCTTTCAATCATCTGTTGTCTCTGCTTCTCTAGCCCTCTCTCCAACGTGTAGACTTCCTCGCTGTCACTATTTCTCTCACTGTTTACGTCTGCTGAATCGGAACTTCAAACCCCTTATGGCCAGCTGCTGTGTGCCGGTCCCTGAAGGATGCGGTCATATAATGGATTCTGAAGGCGTCACGTCAAAAGTGTCCACTACATCTAGATACTCTTCCTCACTGCCTTTAAAAGTATGTATCTAGGCTCAAGTTGCTCGAAATTTGGCCCTGATAACGTCATGTTTGAGCTCTGCTCCAGTTCATTAGCATTACAAGTTCCAAATACACCATTTATTCCGGAAAAAAAGGGAGAAGGGGGACAGAAAAGGCTCTCAAATCGGGTGGATCTTCTTCTCGACGGCCACGAGCACAGTGTCAATATCCCTCCGAATGGCCGCCAGACACTCTCGAATCTTGGCTGCGTCGTCCGTTTCGAGCACCTCGACGAGCGTCTTCCGACTCTCCATCATCCGCTCCAACGTCCTCTTCACACTCCGATCGTAGGCCGTCGTCACGTGCATCCACGCGGTCACTGTCTCTGCCAAGTAGGCCACTGTGCCCATCGCATTCTCCACCTCCTCCGCCTCGAGGACACCCTTCCGAATGAGCACGTGCTCCTTGTTCACCGCTCTGTTGCGAGTGTTCACATCGAAGCGAACATCTCGCACAGTCGCACACGTCTCCATCACCGATGCTCGAATACCGGGGATCTTGGCGATCTTCGTGTAGATCACTTTCTGCGGCACATAGGCACTCTGATCGTAGTAGTCGCGCGTCTCGAAGTATCCCTGCTCGACAATCTTCCGGAATCGAGGATCGTAGGGAAAGTAGTAGTGTCTGTAGACAGTGTTCATCGTGTGCATGTTGACGGTGATTTTGCATTTGGGACATTCGATGAAGGGCTCGGGGAGGAGGGCGAAGTAGATCGCTTTTTTGCAAGAGCAGGTGACCTGCATGAGTGTCTCCGATCCAGTTCCCTGCGCGTACATCATGGAATCTGAAAGATCTCAATGATAAGATGATAAGGAGTAGGCTAGAGTGTCTCACATCTCAACAGCCACTTCTCCTCCCATTCGGCAAATTCGCCGCATCCCATCGGCCAGTGGGGCACTCGGTCGCAGTGCCGACACCACGAGTATCCACACGGACACGCTCTGTTCTGCGAGCATTTGCTGTGAGGAGCCCCGACTTCAAAGTAGAGCGCTGCCTTGCAAGAGGGGCACTTTTCAAACGATCCCGTCGCTCCGGCGTCTTTGTAGATCAACTCGGCGACCATCTGGAAGAGATAACAGTTGATAAGGGAGAGAAGTGATGGACTTACTCGAACATAGAGGTTGAGGACGGGTAGGGGGATGAAGGTGGGTAGGTACTCCAGCTCATCGGCCACATCCAACGCGAGGTCGATCGGAACCCTTCTCGCCCTCATCTCCTTATAAAACTCGTCTCTCAGGCAATCGGAGCACTTGATTTTGACCTCATCCGTGGTCAGGAACAGCTCGTGAGTGCTCTTCGGCCGGCTGCAAACTCCACACGCGTCTCCAGAGGCCGTGTAGCACGTCCGTCCAGTTCGATGCGCTCCCTTGACCATCTCACAAAGATCCGCCCACTCCTGAGCACTTCCCATCGTGCTCAACTCTTGAGAGTTCGCCCATGATGCGTGGTAGTACTTGTTGGGCCACGGCAAGTCGAGCAGCTGATTCTCCCACTCGTGGCTGTCGTGGAGCATTTCCGGAAGCGATTTGCGGTTGTAGAATGAACAGGAGAGCTTCATAGTTCTAAAAGGAGCCGAAATGTTGGATGGGGGAAAGAATGGGTTACTTACTCAATGATCTTTCTAGCCGTCATTAGCTCGGTAGTGATTCTCGAGATGGCTTCTCGAATCGTCATTGCACTCGATATTTGTGACTTGAGGTACTCCGATCCACGTTTCGACGGGTGTTTCGGGATGGTTGAGTTGACGATGATACTGAAAACCGTACATTTTAAACACTCCCCACTATGGAATCCATCCTCACTTGTACTGATTCTTCTTCAAATGCGAGATGACAATCACTGTCGTCGTCTCCCCATCCTTGTCCCCATCGTCCAGCTGACACCACTCCGACGCGTCCACCAGGTACTGTTCGGGGCGAAGATCGGCCACTTTGAGCCCTTTCTCCTTTTGCAGTTGTCCCAGTTGATGGTGCATGTTGTCCTTTTGGTTGTGGAACGTCACATCTGTCTGCTCGAAGGTGTGTCCTTCGTCTCTCAAGAAAGTGTGAATGTCCAGAAGATCCGTGTACCGCGGCTCAGGATCCAACGCTTCGTGCTCGATGATCTCATAGGACATCTCGCTGTCCTTCCTTCTACTCGCCTGCTTCTCCCGTGGCTCTACCAGATAGTCAGTGAGGTCCATAACCTTATCAGCTCTTCTCTCCAGTTCCTCCTCTTCCTCCTCCTCCTCCTCCTCCTCAAAATCCTCCTCCTCATACACCTCCATATCAATCTTCCGGTTCGCCCGATGTCTGCCCGACTTCCCGACCACCTTCGCCTTGAACATCTGCCCTCCGACGGCTTCAAGACTCCGATGCGTCTTGTAGATGTTGTAGGAGACTGTCGGTGGTCCCTCCTCCTCCTCCTCCTCCTCCTCCTCTTCCGTCCTCTTCTCCTTCTTCTTCTTCTCACTCAATTCCCTGCTCTTCGCAGTGAAATTCGAATAGTGTTGTCCTTTGCCCGATGACGTGGCCCTTCTCACTCCAAACCCTCCTCCTCCTCCACCATCTTCCACTACTCGCGAGCTCACCGAGAACGTCGACGCGTCGATGACGTTCTTCTCCACCACTTCCGCATTCACCTCTTCCGGAGCCGCGCCCAGAAGTCGTATCGTGTCGGCGTCTCTCCATCGATTCTTCTTGTCCAGAGAGTAGACGACGTTCGGCTCCAGGCCGTCTTTCGTGGAGGCGTTCAGTTTGGCGGTGGCGTTCTGGAAAACGGCTATGTCGTCGAATCGGGTGCTTCTGTGCATTTTGACGTGACAGTGTTCATGTCCGGACGTCAGTACTTGTATGAAAACTTGATTTTGGCACCTTCCTGGGGTCTAAGATCTCATGATCTAGTGTCTCAGGGCTCTAGAAAGCAATCAAAATCAGTAAAGAGTTCCGAGCTCTGGGGTTTGAACTCTAGGGCTCATGAGCTATCTGGCTTGTGCTCCTAGAGGCTCTAGTAGGGTCAGGAGTGTTCTGGAAAGCTCCGATGTTCCAGGGCTCCAAAGATAATCTAGAAGGCTCTGGATTTTGAGTTCTAAGGTTCATCAGCTTCTAGGCTCCAAATCTCCCTTCCACTCACCTTGCTCATTGGCTCCTTGGCGCTGAACGTCTTCTCGATGAACGTTCGACCCTTGACCGCATTGTACATCTGCTCCTTGCCACGATGGTGCTCTCTCCCGAGCCATCTCCGCTCGCCACGTGGCTTCTCGAACAGCTCCGACGGCTCTTCGTACTCTGACGACATGTCTGTGTTGTGGGCGGTCACTGTAGGAGACGTGGTTTCACTTGACGACGATATGTTTGACTGGAAATCATAGGTGGTTTGTGGATCGATAAGGTAAACATTGAGGAGAAATGCGCGATTTCAAACAGAAACACGCGGCGTTGCCGCGTGTTACCATGGAAGAAAGTTGAAAACAAAAAAGAACGTGTCCGTCTGCGTCTCCCCGCCTGTCGTATCTCTCGCTCGATCCGCGCCTTATATACCTCCTCTCCTCTCGGCTGTGGTTCTTTGAACTTGTGTAGTATTGCACAATAGCGCGCGCGTCGCGTCTGCGTCTCCTCCTCTCACCGCCTGCGTCTCTCTCTCTCTCGTCATCTCCGTCTGTTCGCTAATATTTCGCAACACAAACAGGTGATTCAAACGCTTTATTTGTCACTTTTTCATTTCAAAGATTATTCACATTTATACATTTATCATTATCATTTGCCCCAGAAGCCGTAGGGACGATAGTAGGGCATTCCGTACATTGGGTACGGGCGGTACATCATGTACGGGTTGTAGCCGCCGAATCCGTACGAGTACGGGTAGCCGCCCATTCCCATTCCGTACGGGTAGCCGAGATATTGACGTTTTTGACGGATTCTGAAAGAATTGTTTTCGCTCTATTCATAAATCCCTTTTTAAAAACCGTGTTATTAGTGCTAATTTCTAATTTTACGTACTTGAGCCCAATTTTTTTGCCACAATAAGATTACGGTGTCATCAAAGTCCGCAAACAGTCTACAGTAACCACTAGCCAGGTTACTGTACCTTCAATTAGTCCGCAAACACTAACAGATGTCGATTGTTCGGAATACTGTATTATAATCTAGTCCGCAAACACCAGGAGCTCAACAGTACACAGTAGCCCACTTTCCGAAGAGGCTACTGTACCTTCATCTAGTCCGCAAACACCGAATCGTTTACAGTAGCCCTTAGGCTACTTTTCCAGGTTACTGTACCTTCATCTAGTCCGCAAACACCAGATAGCTAACTGTTCTCTACAGTAGCCCTTAGACTACTCTTCCAGGTTACTGTCCTCTCATCTAGTCCGCAATCACAAGGAACTCTACAGTACCCACTAGCCGACTATTCTAGAATATTACTGTACCTCATCTAGTCCGCAACCACCAGATAGCTCACCGTTCTCAACTGCAACCTCTAGAGTGTTTTGTTTCGGGTTACTGTACCCTCATCTAGTCCGCAAACACCTCTCCAAACTCACATCGAATTGCCCTTCTTGCGGCTCTCTCCAATGCCGACGACGGTGTCAGTGAGCAGGAGGAGGGCGAGGACGAGGAAAAGGATTCGTGGCATTTTGCAAACCAACAACAGCAAAAAACGATGGAAAGAGAGTGAAAGAGGATGACCTTGCGTGCCAACGGCTTTTATACATGCCACCCGCCATGATCCGGCATGATTACCCCTGCCGGGGCCGGCCGGGTAGGGAAGTCATGCCCCGGTGGACATGTTGACCTTCTCTCTTGATCTGGAATTCGCCGACGGGAAACATACACAAATACATACACACACAATGCCATTCGTGCCATTTGACCAAGACTAATAGCTGTAATTGTCCCCCCTCTGTCCCCCCAAGTTGGGATGATGATTCAAGGAGAGAGGATTGTTGTCTTTTTATACTCGAAAAAACATCACAAGACATCACATGAAAGAGTAGTCGGCGAAGACGGCGAAATGGTCGGATGGGTAGTCGTTGTGCGTGTGGAACGGGATGCGTTGCGGCTTTTCGCATCCGCTGTACGTGAGGATTTGATACGGAACCACTGGTCCTGCAAATGCGCTCTGATGAACAGTGGACGCATCTGTCTTGCGCTCCATTGCAATGAAACGTCCTGTGTTCATTTCTAGTGCAAATGCGCTCTATTGCAATACAACTTCCCGGATCGCTATCCAATGAAAGTGCGCTCTATTGAACTCTACGGAAAACTGTCTTGTGTGCAAACGCGCTCTATTACAATAAAACTTGCATGTAGCGCTTTCTAGTGCATGTGCGCTCTCTTGACCACATTCATTTTTTGGTGCAGCAAGTGCGCTTTACTGAACAGTTCCGACATCAGGAAATCTTCTTGCGAATGCGCTCTATCGCTAACACAATCCCATTGTTCAGTGGAGCGCATTTGACACTCTATTGGACTGTCCTGTTAAAGAATGAAAACGCGCTCTATTGACAACTAGCAAAATTTAAAACGGTATTTCAATGGAGCGCATTTGCCAGTCATATTTCATCCACATTGAAAGTGCGCTCTATTGAACGTTGAATATAGAAGTGCAAATGCGCTCTGCCGCGGCATCCATTGTTCCAGTGGGTTCGGGTAAATGCGCTCTAGTGAACACTATCTTGAACTCCCTCAAGTGCGCTCTATTGAAGTTCGAAATGAAAGTTCCTAGTGCGCTCTATCGCACCTTTATAAAACAAAAAATCGATGCGATCCTGTGGCTCGGGAATCGTATAATTCCACTCGGGATTGAACTTGTTCACCGTCGACCACGTGATTCCTAAAGACTGTTGCAAGTGCGCTCTACCGAAATATCGTATACCTGGATCCGCAAGCACATTGGGGTAGATCTCTCGGTAGGTGTCGACGAATCCGCGCTCCTCCAACTCCTTCGTGGCGGGCCATCGAACGACCCAATCGCCGTGCATCTGGCGGGTGCGTTCGGTCCAATCCAGGTGAGAGGGTCCGTTGAAGTCGCCGGCGATGACGATCGGCACGTCGTGCGTCTTCTCCATCCACTTTCGCATCGTCTTCTGATTCAGAATCTCGAGTATTTGTGGCGCCCTTCCGACCTGCTCGCCGGCCATGATCTGTTCCAGTCGGGAGACCAACTTGTTGTTGGCAGCGTACGGTCCGTACGAGGTGTAGTCGAGGTGGAGCGACCACACGTGGATCAGGTAGCCGTTGTGGAGGAGAATCTTGACGCCGACGCCGCCAGAAGTGGAGACGTTCGTGTGCGGGACGACGGTGTGACGGGTGAGGAGGGCCGTGTCGGGGTAGTCGGAGTGGTTCCGCTCGACGGCGACCCACGGGTGGCCGAGCATCAGGGTCAGGTTCCGCGTCACGTTCGTGTAGACTTCCTGGAAACCCGAAATTATCTCGACATTGATAAAAGATATCAAAAAGTTGTCAACAGAACATTTGTAGTCCTAGTTGTGATCTACAAGTTTCCCATTGACAACTTTTTGATATCTCTTATCAATCTCGAGATATAATGGATCTCGCAACCCCATCTCAGAAACCTGCAACGCGACGACATCTGGATTGAGCAGCTGAATATGCTTGGCGATTTTCTGCTGCCCGTTCTCCACATTGGCGCCAGAGTTCCAAATATTGAAAGTCATGACGCGGAGATCATTTCGAGACGATGATAATCCCGATGGGAGAAGAAGAAGTAGGGGGAATAGGAGAAAGGGCAACATTGCTGAATATCGTCAAATGAATGGATTGGGGGGGGGGGCAAAGTGGAGGATGGGTCCAAGTGCCGCTGCTGCTGTTGCTGCTCAAGTGTCTCCCGTGGAACAAAAGGTGAACAGATCGCTGCCGAGAGGACGGACGACGGGTAGAGTGGTCCTCGAAATGAGCCACATGTCACGTTGGGAATGGGGGAGAAGAACAAGAGGAAGGATGGGAAAGAAGGAAAAAAAATGAGAGGAGAGAAAGGGAAAGTGAGAGTGTTTCACAGCAGCTGCATCGAATGATGATCCGTGTCGCCGTGTTTGATTTCTTGCAATCAAAACCTTTAAGCAAATGTTTGTAAGGTCACAGATTTTTTTTTTGCAAAAAAAGTATCAACATAAAAATTTGTACATGCCAGGAAGGGGGGAAACTGGACTAGAAAAGTGGTACAGAGTGTTTGGGCGTGTTGAGGAGATCGTCGTCTACATAGGACACGAACAGGAAAGTGAAGAGCCCGGCGGCGGCACCGAAGATGTGCCAGAGATCGTGTGAGCCGAAGAAGTTGAGCAGCAGGCACGGCTTGTTCAGCGCTCGGCTAGCGGCGGCGCTTTTCTAAAAATTACAGAATATTCTCTTTTTTCAAAAAAAAAAAAAGATCACTCACCGTCCAATCGGTATCGTCTTGAAAGAAGAAATACGCGGCGGCGGACCACGAGACGACAGCCAACAAACCGTAGAGTTGCGCGACCGGCGTGATTCGCTCTTGGCACACTGATTTGATAGCCGTGTAGTAGATCAGGTACATGACACAGTTGAGGATGAAGCAATAGGTGGAGATTTGGTTGAGGTGCATGAAGGAGGTGGTTGTGTAGAGGACCATCAGGACAGTGTTGGCGAGGCAGAAGACGAGCATGAAGACGAGGGAGACCTTCTTGTGGAACGTCTCTCCCTGACGCGTCAGCATTGTTCGTTTCGCTAGCACAAAGACGATGATGGTGGTGAGGTGGAGGATGGCGATGAGGTATCGCACAGAGGGGTTGGTGGAGAGGGCCGAGATCAGAAAGTTGAGCGAGACGACGCCGACGAGAAGGGCGTTCGAGTAGGCGGCAGAGGGAGATTCGTGACGGACGAGCCACTGGCGGGTGATCAGAAGGCCACAGATCACTTGGATGCAAGGGGTGTCTAGAAGGAAATGGTTCGAACTTCTAAAAAAAACCGACGAAACACTCACCAAACTGAAAAGCGACATCACTAGGACAAATGTGATATGTGGCGCTGGCGATGGCTTGCAGAACCATGAACACTCCGATGGTGACGTCCAGAAGGGTGCACTCGAACGTTCCGAAGCCGTTCCTCTCCTCGGGTCGTCGCCTTCGCAACAAGGTTATCGCGACAAAGATCAGTCCATAGATGGCGTATCCAACGTTGCTGATGACGTTGTTCCAAGCGCGGAGCTCACCGTAGGGTCTCGCGCACGCGTGGTTATGGAAGCACATCTCGTCGCGGTTCGCCATCGAAGACGTCGTCCACTTGTGGAATTCGAGAGCCGTGTGCATGAGAACCGGCAGGATGATCGCCATCGGATAGCGGAGCATTTCTCCATGAATCGTCAGTGAATCAGGCACGGGGACGTGGATCTCGACGAGGCGTGGCCCAGCCGTCGAGCTGGCGGTGTCGTTGTTGAGAGCGGCCGATTCGAGAGGCTCAACGGCGGTGGTGGTCGGAGTGATCGTCGGCGAGTCTCCGAAAAATATGAGCTCCGCTTGTTGTTGTTCTTCTTCTTGTTCTCCTTCTTGTGGTTGAGTCGCTGTCTTGGGCTTCAAGACAGAATGTAAAAGAAGCAATAGAGAGGGCGCCAAGAAGAAGGACATCATAGCTGCGACTGGCACGAAATACGACTGTGAGTCGGATTTCACGAATTCAAATGTTATTCTCTTGTTCTCAATGACACTTTTTCTCGTCGGGTTCGGACTGCACGCCGTGTCGTCGGGATTAATGAAGGTGTAGATGCGGAATCGTCGGAATCGCAGAATTTCCGCTTCCGAGAAGAAGACGTCGGCTCTTCGGGTGAATGTCATCGTTCTTCGGTTGTCGACTTCGTTGGAATCAACTTGTTTCTCGTAGAGCGTCTCCTGAAAGTAATTTCTCTATAAATTCATAGAAATCCAGCTGAAACTCACGTTAGCAGGGAGTGTAATGAGAACTGCACAAATGTCGTCTTCACTGGTGACTGTGATATGGAAGGATTTGACGTTCTGCTCATCGCTATCCAAGAAGAATCCGATAGGCTTCACAAACGTCAAATGTTGGTTCGGAAGCGTTTTGACGTCCTCCCCGGGCCTAAAAATCAGATGATACTGCGAACGGTCCAGCATGTTGAGGTTGATCTTGTAATCAATATCTTGTTGAAGTCGAGACTGGACAGTTATGACCAAATTTTGTTCAACGGTGCTGTTCTTTTCTGAAGCTGCTTTTAGGATTGTAGTTTTTTTTTTGAAAATAGAACTCACTATGCTTTCTCTTTCTCAACGGGCCGAAATCTTCCGGGAGCAGCGGTTCGAGGAGTTTTCCACTGGAGAATAGTGTCAGATTCGGGTAGATGACGGGGAGTTTCAGGAGAAAATTGTCGCGGCCGTTCGACACGGTGACTTCGAGAAGTGGCGATTTTTGATTTTCGAATTCTTTCGGGTTGAGTATTTCCACGGAAACTCGCATCAAATCCAGTTTATACGTAAAATCCAATCGCCGATAGAACACATGAACGGTTCCTTTGTTCAGTTTATTCTCGAATGGCGTTTTCGGTAACGCCATGGTCACCACAGGGATCGTTCCATTTTCGAAGAGTTCGACCGTTCCATTAGAGTCGCATAGGCTGAAAAAGCACGATTAGGTCGGTTCGGAACAGTTTTCATTAGAATTACCCAATTCCAAGGAGAGAAACAAGGGCGGCGACGTGGAGAGTGAAGCTACCCATTGAAAATCTGAAAAGAGACAAAACACGTTGATTACTCATAGGAAAGAGAGAAAATGATAAGAAAATTGGCGCCGGGCGTTGATTTTTGAGATAAAATAGCGGAAATGGCGCTAAAACTGAAAAAAATTGGTTTTTGTGGCGGGGGAAAATCAGTCAAATTGAGGCTATGCGCCTTTAAATACAGTACTGTAGCGTGTCTCTTCTTTTTACACACTCTCTCGTTGCTAGCTTTAAAGGCGCAGGTTGGATTTTGTTAAAAGTGTCTTGCAACGAAAGTTGATTTTCTTTTTTTTTCAATTTATTTAATGCATTTTTCTGCGATTCTTTGTAAGATATTGCAAAAGTTGCTAAAAATAACTGTTATTTTCAATTTTCAATTAAAAAAATTCAATAAAAAAGTGAAAAACACGTTGTCTCGACTGAAAATAAAGTGTAAAGTTGTGGGCAAACTTTGATAAATATTTTTTAAATCAGGTTCTCCTCTCTGTCTCCATCTTTCCCGCCCACAAGCAAAAAACGACCGTGGCCTAGAAAACGCATTGGTGGCCGTGTCCTAGAGCGTTTTCCGAGGTTCAATAACGTCGCTGCGTCAGAAAATGGCGGGCGAACATCGATGTGTACAATGCAATCAGCAATTTGCACACAAATCAAAGCTGCAAAGGCATATGGAATCGCATTTGGTGAGTTGACAACGAAAAAATCGATAATCAAGTTGAGAATTTTGCAGATAACCGGCGACTGGCTGTGCGGTTTATGTGACACTCTGGTGAATCGGTTCTCCGCGTTGACCAACCACTGGCGGAAGGCCTGTCCCGATATGAAGCACGTTTTCGACGAAGAAGCCTTGAAGGTTTTGCAATGAATTTCCGGAAAACCATCGAAAATCCCAAGAAAACCGCCATTTTCCAGCAAATGTCGTCGGAAGCGCTCCAAGAGGCGGCATTTCGGCACACTATCGATAAAATTGCTCTGTTACAAGGACAGCCAGACGACGAAGAACCTGTTGATCTGGTAATTTAATAGAAAATCGATAAACTTCGTGTCTTCTTGCTATATTTTCCAGGAGCACAGCAGTTTGTCGCCGTGCGTCTATTGTAGCCTTCATTTGCCACGAAGTGCGCTCATAAATCATTATAAAGTGCATGTTAATAAGAAAATGGCCGGCGCGCCGATTCGCGACTCGCCCGTGCCCCATATTTGTGATATTTGTGGATTTGGGTTCAGGTGAGGATTATTGGACGGCCGGAAAAACGGAGAACGTCATTTTCCGGCGCTTTTCTCGGAAAAAACACCGCAAATTCAGCAAATCGAGCGCAATTTTATCTTTCGGCACGATAAATCATGCCAGAAACTAAAGATTCCAAAAAAAATTTTGAAAAATTGAAAAAAAATACATTTTAAAAATAAAATTTTGAAAAAACTTGTTTACCTGTGAAAAACTCGCAAATTTCTCTTCAGTTGAAAACATTCGGAAAAATATAAATTCTCAGTTTCATAGAAATTGAAATTTTTTCTAAACCTCAATTTAAAGAAAAATTGAAATTTCCGGACAGCCGGGATATTGTAAATCATGGTACGGAAAAAAAAAATTCTAAAAAATTAAATTTAGAAAAATTCCAAAAAAAAACAAATTTTCGATTTTAATCTGAAAACTATTTTTCAAAGTTCTTAAAATTCGGAAATTTGATTAAAAATATGCACAAATCCCGAATTGTTTAAACTCCTCAAAACCAATCCATTTTCCAGATTCAAAAAATCCCTTCTCCGTCACTGGCGCACAAAATGCTCCGAGTTGCTGGCTCATGTTCCCGAAGGCATAACAGAGGTCAATAATGAAGATTTGAGAGAAATCGTGGAGGATGTGGTGAAAAAAGCGGAGCGTTTGATTCCAGTCGGAGCCGTAAATGATGAGGAAGAAGAAGAAGAGGAGGAGGAGGAAGAGAAGGAGGAAAGCGAGGAGGATTCCGATGATGACGACGACGATGCGGATGGAAGAGTGAAGGTTTACGAAGAAGTGAGTGTTTCCGTTGGTATTTTTGGAAAATCTGGCGATTTTTCCCGCAAAAAGGCCTGATTTTTAAAAAATTCCTCAAAATTCCAGACATCCTCCAAGTACGTCGGTCCCATCGCCCCTCCAGACACCCCGGATTACAAGGAAAAGTGGTCAATTGGACAGAAAGTCCGAGTTCACGTCGGCTGCTCCCACTGCGACCTGATCTTCGTGTCTCGCGGTCGGAAGGCTCGTCACGAGAGTATGATTCACTGTCCGAATAGGAACTACACGTGCGAGCTGTGTCGGACGAAGTTCAAGCAGAAGCGAATCTTCGTCACCCATTTGCGAGAGCACTGTCGAGCGATGAAGGTCGAGGAGCCGGACGCGAAGAAGCGGAAGCGGATGACGAGGGATCAGCTGATGGATGTGGTGGATGAGGGACGGCAGCGGTGGCAGCAGCTGTTCGAGCGGAAGAGGGAGCAGAATTTGAAGTTCATCGAGCAGTTTTTGAGCGGGTTGGATCGGAAGAGAGGGCACGCGAGGGGCGAGCCGCGGCCACTTCTTCCATCGACGCCTTCGACGAGTACGGCAGTCGTGGAAGATGGACCGAAGCAGTGCGATTTTTGTAGTGAGTTTCTATTTAATTTTGGAAACTTTTTCATGAAATCCGGCATTTTTGAAATTTTTTCCCAATTGTGTAAAAATCCGAAATGATAAATTTCTCCTCGATTTTCTTGCAGAAGCCGTCTTCACCAGCGACCGCTTCCTACAACTCCACAAACAAACCGTCCATCAGAACGATCGGCCGCGGAATCAGCTGACAGTCACCGCGACGTCGCTTCTTCCCTATTTCAAGCTCGATTCGGCGACGTTCTACGATTCGGACGGTGAAGAGTACAAAATGGGGAAATTTTTGGAAAAGGAGAGCGATCTCGCGAAGCACCTGAAGGACAAGATAGTGACGAGTGGGAGTCGAGCGGATTCGCAGCAGAGGGAGTGTTTTGTGGCGAAATTACAAGGAAACGAGCAGTCGTTTGTTGTGCTCAATGAGCAAGAGTTCGCGGGAGTGTGCAAGGAGGATGGGAAACTGCGAACGTTGTATTTCGAGAATCCGAGGACTTTTGATGACTGGCCGGTGCTGCAGAGAGAATGCTGATTTATTATAATTTTAATTGTTTGTAGCTTACTGGTATGTATTTGTGTAATTTCGGGATGTTTTCGCATAATAATTGTGCATTTTTTAAAAATAGAATCTTCCAAAAAAAATTGTAAAAGTTGGTGGAATTTCAACATTTCTGATTGTTGTGGAAAAAAAAAAAGATATCCTCCTCAAAGATTGAAGAACGACCATTGGCCGAAAAAAACAGGATAACGAAATCAAAAGTTCCTCCGTTAAAAATCATCCATCAACTCTTATCAATGAGTGCGACGGACGGAGAGAAAAGAATAGAAACTACAACGATCAGAAAATCATCGTCGACATCATCATCGTCATTCTGCAAGAACTATCAACCTTCTCCAATACACACATTTTTATATTTTGTAGTGTAGTCTCCTCCTCCTCCAAAAACAAGCCATATCTATATAAAAGTTAAACAATCTAGACAATATAGCCGCCTCCCACAATAATGCGCCTGTTTCACGTGAATCTCAGTCGTCTCTTCCCTATTCTTCTCCTTTTACAGTATGCCACCCCGGCTAGGGTCTTATTAACTGTTATGGATCAGGGAAGGTCGCATGCCACTTCCATTAACACTTTTATGCACCGATTGCAAGCGGATAATCACACGACTGCGCTGGAATTTGCTCGGTTTCATCCGGATATCGATTTTGGAATGGAGGAGCGGTTCATTGAGATGAGCGAATTCGACTATCCATTCGCTTCCAAGGATTTTGATAAAATCGCTTTCGAACAGGAGTACAGCTTTATTCATCAGGTGGGGTATCTTTGGCGATTTGGAAAAATTGGTATTAAAAAAATAAAAATGCGATTCTCATAAAGAACTCATAAAAGTTTGCCGGGAATTTCTGGAACTTCGACTTTTTCTGAATGAAATTACATGAAAAACAAGAAAAAACCACAATTTAAATTATTTTTAAAAGAAAAGACAACGATCAAGTGGAAACAAAGAAATTTCAAATTTGGCAGCGAATTTTTGGAATTTAGCGGAATTTGCAAATCTCGGCGCTATAAATGGAAAAAAAATGAAGAAATTGGCGTGGGAAATCGAAAAAATCCGCTTGAAAACTAAAAAAATGATGAGGGAAAAATGAAAAAATCCCAAAAATCCGCGCCAAATTCGACTACAGTACCTTAAAGGCGCATGTCAGATTTAGTTAGTTAGGTCTTACCACGAAAGTAGAAATTTTTGAAAATTATTGACTTTTTTCAAATTTTAGTCGGAATTCCGCGGAAAAATACATTTGTAATGAATTTTTCCAAATAAATAAAGTTTTAAAAAGAGAAAAAAAATGGAAAAATTCACGAATTCACGTTAAAAACGAAAAATAATCCCTAAAACCCAAAATTTTCCAGGCAGTCGCGTATGCGTTCGGTTCGGAGACATGCGACAACATTTTGAAGCACAAAAGAGAGCGATTTTTCGAGATAATCGACGAGAAATGGGATCTCTATCTCTCCGACTCTCTTTTCGCCGTTTGCGGGTACGGAATGGCGGAAGTGAGCGGAAAACCGCACGTTATGATGCACTCGACCGATTTGGAGGCTGCTCAGGGCTCTTTCAAAGCGTTCTCGAGGTAATCCAAAAAAAATGTTAATTAATGAACGAAAAAAAAAAAAATTTTTTTAATTCGAAAATTTTTCAAAAAAAAAATTTTTTTTTTTCAAAAATTCTCAAAATTTTACAGCACATTCACAATGTCTTTGAGCATCACCAAAAAAAGTTCCAGCTCAAACGGATCGTTTTCAGCCGAGTTGCAGAACTTTATATTTTGGCAACATTCAAATTGCTATAACTCTGCTGAAAATGGTCCGTTTGAGGTGGGATTTGGACAGGGACTATTTGAACCCCTTATCATTACGTTCCTTATCATTTGATACGCCGAAATGTTCCAGAAACTACGTGATGTTCGTGCCAAGTAACCTTCCATTCACAATGCTCAATTTCACCGTTTCCAAATTTAGCCACCGGTTATGGGCGGCTTATGATTGGTTTGGAAGTCTGATTTTCACTGGAATTGTGGGAAATTTTGCTCAAAAATGGGTAAAAATTCAATTTTTTATTGATTTTTATCGATTTTTACCGGTTTTTTTGAAAAAATGCCCAATTTAGGCCCTTCGAAGTGTCATCGGTTTTCCGTATTTCTCATTTTCCGAGTATAACCGGAAAAGTTCGTTTTCCTTTACGGACATGCCCGATTCACTGTTTCCACCCGCTTCCAGGACCAATGATGTGAGTTTTCAGGTTTTTTCCGGAATTCCGGAAAAATTTTTAAAATTTTTTTGTTCCGGAAAAATTTTTAAAATTTTTTTGTTCCGGAAAATTTTTTCCGGATCACTTTTCCGGATTTGACTAATTTTCCCGGAATTAATGTGTCCAAAAATCCGGATCTAGAAAAATAACGTAAAAATTGTTTGTATCAAGAAAAAAAAATTCCGGAAAAAATTATTCCGGATCACGAATTTTGTTCCGGAAACCTTTTTTTTTCCGGATTTGACTAATTTTCCCGAAATTAAATTTTCCGAAAATCCGGATCAAGTAGAAAAACACAAAAATAGGATTTTTCGAATTTTGTACCAAAAAATAGGATTTTTCAAATAGATCAAAAAAATCAAAAAAAATATTTCCGGAAAAAAATATTTCCGGATAGTCACTTTCCGGGTTAGAATTTTCCGGAATTCCGTTTGGAATCCGGAATCTGGTGTTCCAGATCAGTATCAAAAACGACAGTAGCTGTCACTGGAAAATTGTGTTTTTCCGGAAACGGATCCATCCGGAATTCCGGAGAACCCCCAATGTTTGCAGTTCTTCTCATTCGGCGCCTATTGCAAATCGCCGTCTTCGAAACCATTGGATCCAGAATTGAGGGAATTCATCGAACATCCCTCATCCAAAGGCACCATTCTCATCGCGTTCGGCACGTTTATCGATTGGCGAAAGGCGCCCCGTCACTATTTCGAGACGTTCTCGGCGGTTATCAACGAGTTGACTGATTATCGAGTGATATGGAGTATGAAGGGACAGAGGCCGCCGGGACTGGCGGGACACGTGCGGACGGCCGCTTGGGTGCCACAGAATCAGATATTGCACCACGAGAAGACGGCCCTTTTTTTGAGTCACGGCGGGTTGAAGAGGTACGGCTCGAGATTGATAAGAGATTTCGAAAAGTTGTCAACAGCACATTTGTAGTCCTAGTTGTGATCTACAAGTTTGCTGTTGACAACTTTTTGATATCTCTTATCAATCTCGAGATATATTGATTTTCCTTCTCTCCAAAACAAGGTCCCTCTTGTTTGGACGCCATGGTTCCGGAGGGCTATGCTCGAGAGAATCATTATATCTGGAGATTGATAAGAGATATCAACAAGTTGTCAACAGCAAAATTATAGTTCTAGTTGTGATCTACAAATTTCCTATTGACAACTTTTTGATATCTCTTATCAGTCTCGAGATATATTGATTCTTCGGGGGCGTTCCACAAAAAATGCCTTATCTCGGCTCAAAATGCTCCGTTCAAGGCCCTATTTTCAGTGTGAAAGAGGCGATTTGCTCTGCGACGCCGACAATTTTCGTGCCAATGTTCGGCGAGCAAACTCGAAATGCGTGGCTCATCAAAGAGAAGGGGTTCGGGAGGATAATGAGCAAGTTCAAAATAAACGCCGAGGAGCTGCGGACGAATATGAGGGAAGTTCTGGAGCACGCCGATTATCAGTCGAATGCAAATCGGTTTTTGACCTACTATATGGACCAACCGATGGCCACACTTGACGAGGGCGCGTTCAAATTCAATCGATTGATACGATACGGGGGCAAGATGCCCAGACACTTCTATCCCAAAGCCCTGGATCTCTCTTATTTCGATACTCTCAACCTGGATGTTTTGTTGATTTTACCCGTGATTTTTGTGCTTTTCCTTTCGAAATGATAGTAGTACATTTTTGATCTACCGGTTTTTTTCATTTAATTCTGAATAAAAACGTGTTCTTAAAAGTATGTGGTGTCAAAAATAAAATTTCTGTAATTTTTTGGAAAAAGTGTCGGTTTAGTCACATTTTTCGAAAGTATTGAACTTTGAACTTTCTGTCTCTTTTGAAAATGCATTTTGTGATCTACCACTAAAATATTCAATGTTTTCATTGACAACTGCACAAAAACCCATTAAAATGAAATTTTTTATGATTTTTTGAAAAAATATTTATTTTAGTCACTTTTTACCTATTATTGAACTTTGAGAGACTGTCTCTCTTTTGATTATAGACTTTGTGATCTACCATTAACATTTCTGAATTCTGCATTCGAAACTGAGCAAAAACCACCTATTTGTCAGAAAGTACCCTTTAAAATAAAATTTATCTGATTTTTCGGAAAACTGGGCAATTTTCACACTTTCTAAAAAAAATTTTGAACTTTGAACTTCCGTATCTCTTTTGAAAGTTGATTTTGTGATCTACCATTATCATATTCGAAGTTTCCATTCGAAACTGACCAGAAAACACCTATTTATCAGAAAATAGCATTAAAAATAAAATTTATATCATTTTTTGAAAATTTGGTCAATTTACAAACTTTTTTTCAACTTTTGAACTTTGAACCACCGGCTCTCTTTCAAATGAAAACGTTGTGATCTACCGTTAACATTTCTGAGTTCAGCATTCAAAGCTGACCAGAAAACACCTATATATCAGGAATTACCCTTTAAAATAAGATAACAGTGGTTCTATAACAAAATCTTCGTTCAATGGTCATTGCGGAAGTCGGGAGGGAGATGTTCGAGGAAAAAAGGGGAAACTTGCATTGATTTGATAAGGATTGATAAGATTTGATAAGATAAGGAAATTTAGAAAAAGACGTCGAAAAACAAGAGAAAAAACAAACCGATCGTTGCTCCGTGTGTGTGATTTCTGCGAAAATGTCACCTAACCTGGAGCAGGGGGCAGGCAGCTGATATTCCGCCCTCTCTCACAATCAATCCTTATCACCTTATCACCTTATCAATGTGTATCTGGCGAAACTCGTCACTCGAGTCCGACTCGTTCGCGCCGTCGATTCTGCACCCGTTGGCCGTCGTCGAGATTCCGATCCACTCGCTGGCCGCCTATGTCATCGTGTTCAAGACACCGTCGAGGATGGCGTCCGTCAAATGGACCATGCTGACGATGCACTTGTGGTGAGCACTTTGAGCCCCCCCCCTCTGAAAACGTGCTCTGAAAGTCTGAAAATCCTGGGAAACTCCAGAAACACGAAAAATGAACTTTTTGCTAAAACTCCTATATCTCAGCTGAAAATGCTCCGTTTGAGCTCAACTCTGGACTCGTAATAGTCAAGGGGTCTAGAAAGAAGCTGTGAAAGTTTCAGAGTCACAGCTGAAATTCCAAAGACACCCCGTTATCTGGAAGTTTGAGAAGTTCCAAGAAGGCTCTGTCAACTTTCAACCCTCCGGAGATCCATTATATCTTGAGATTGATAAGAGATATCAAAACGTTGTCAATAGGAAACTTGTAGATCAAAACTAGGGCTACAAGTTTCCTATTGACAACTTTTTCATATCTCTTATCAATTTACAGATATCAGGGTTCTCCGGAAGAGCTCTTGAGGGGCCAATTCGATGGCATCCAAACAAGAGGGTCTTTGTTTTGGAGAGAAGGAGAATTCTGATATCTCGACAGTGATAAGAGATATCAAAAAGTTGTCAATAGCAAACTTGTAGATCACAACTTGGACTATAATTTTGCAGTTGACAACTTTTTGATATCTCTTATCAATCTCGAGATATATTGATTTTTCTTCGGAGTATTTCAAAATGAGCATAACTCGGCGCGAAATGCTCCGTTTGAGCTCGAACTTGGACACAAACCAGTTGAATATCTAGGGAGCACTCTGGAAAACTTTGGAGACTCAATCGTGAACATTTGCAGCAGTGCCTACCTGGATGTGTTCCTCAGCGCGCTCTCCACCCAGTTCTTTGTGCTTCCCGCAGCCGCCGGCTACTCGCAAGGACTCTACAGTTGGCTGGGGATGGAGGTGAAGTGGCAGGCGTACATGTTCATTTCGGCCATTTGCCTCGCGGGCGTCTCCATTTTGGGCTTCTTCGAGAGCCGCTTCAACGCCGTCGTTCGTGGCAGGGGCGGCGGCACGAGTGTGTTCGACGATCGACGACGACTGATCTACATTGGAGGTCACTACTTCTACGCGTTCACTTTCATTTTGCCCATTACCTTCACACCGCCCGATCAGCAATTCGGCAAAGTGCACGTCAGAGAGGTTAGTTGGCCGGTTTTCCGGTTAGGGCTTCCGGTTTTGACCTTTCCGGTCATAAGAATCCGGTTTTAGGCTCCGATCGCCAGCTTTGACCTTTCCGGTTGTTGTTTTGATCCTGTTTGTTTTCCGGTTTTCCGGACACCAATTCCGGGAACTCAAGTTCCGGAAAGTGCAATATTTTCGAGAAACCCAACAAAAGCGTTCCATTCCTCGGCGTACGTGACGTTTTTCCAGCTGTCGGGTCTTGTTTTTTCGTGTGTGGATTTCCAGATTTCCAGAAAACCTACTTGACCAAAAAAACTGAATTAGACTCTCCCAGTCTGTGTCAAAGTCCCGCAACTCAAACGGACCATTTTGAGCCGAGTTGTGGAGCACTTGCCACGCGGGGGTATAGCTCAGTGGTAGAGCGCTCGCTTCGCATGCGAGAAGTTTGGGGTTCGATTCCCCATACCTCCAAATCTCTTTTGCACAGATGCTCCCCTGCATCCCCGCCTCCATCCTCAACCACCCGAACTTCCACGTCTACGCCATCGACATCACCCTTCTCGCGTGGATCATCGCCATTGCGGCCGTCGGGATCAGCGGTGAAGTGATCTTCTTCTTCCTTCGAATAGTGATCTACCTCTCGAGCACCAAGGCAAAGTCCCAAAGGACTTATAAGCTGCAACTGCAGTTCTTCGTCGCCCTATGCGTCCAGATATCGATTCCATTGATGGTGGTGATTTTGCCAGTGACGTATATTGTTTTTGCACTGTCCAGGCCGTATTTTGATCAAGGTACGCGTACAATACAATCTAGGTACAGTATCCAACTACAGTAACCCTTCGATACAATTTTGCAGCGCTCAACAACATCTGCGTCAACATGATGGCATTCCACGGACTCATCAGCTCGCTCGTCATGCTCACCGTCCACAAACCCTACCGACGGGCGGTCCGTGACTTTTTCAAGTTCCCCTACACTCTATATCATCTGAAATCGAATCATAACAACTCGCAAGTGGCCGCCAACGAGGCCACGATTATTGTTGTCAGTGGATATAAATAAGATTTGCTCTGGTGTTTGGGAGGGGGTCTGGAACAGAAGATTCCGGCAAGAAATCCGGAAAAAGAGCCGGAAAAGGCCGCCGGAGGAATGAATTATGAGACAGAGGCCAACGAAACAGCTCACAGCTCACAGATCACTCGCGACACGGGAGCTATGTGTCTTTTTTTGTTTTCGGCGATTTTTTAGTTTTTCTTCCCATGGAAATTAGGAAAAAGTAAATTTTCGAAATTTCGAAAAATTTTCGATTTTTTTTTAAAAATGAAAAAAAAAATTTTAATTCAAAAATTTTTTTTTTCAAATTCAATAAAATATCGTATTTTCTAAATATCATTTTTGAAATAGCTGTAAAACAAGAAAAGCAATTCGAAAAAGTTTGATTTTTATTGATTTTTTAGTGAAATTTCGAATTTTCGGAAAAATTGTCATTTTTTTCAGTTTTTTTTTCAAATTCAGTTATTTTTGTTTAGAATTTCAAAATTTTAAATAATAGTTGAAAACAGGAACAAGAGGGTTTATATTCTAGGTGCGCTATGGGCTATAAAACGGTGGGGGCGGTGGTTTTTATTATTTTTGATTAAATTTATGAGCGGAATCCCATGGACGTTTCAATCTTTTCAGTTTTCCCGATTTCCGCTAAATTTTTCGCTTTAGAAACACTTTTCCTTTAATTTTCAACAATTTCTCCTATTTTTTCCCGCAAAACTTCTCTGAAAACAAGCGGAAAGAAGCTCCAAGTGAGCACGCGACGCGACCGCGTCGCATCGCCGCCGTGTAATTCTTCCTGTTTCGCACTATTTTCAGCGTTCAAATTGATGTAAATAACAATGGGAAAATAATAAACAAAAATGATTCCATCAACTACTACTACCGCAAATGCGGAAAAATTTGAAAAAGTTCAGTTGCAAAAAATCAAAACAAATGTGACGTTGAGAATTGTACTGCGGAGCGTGATCTTATCAGTAGTCTCAGGGGGTTAAAACGGAGACCAGTTTGTTCCAGTTTTGCGGTGCAATTCGTCTCTTTCTGATGCAATGACTGCGCTATCGGCGACTAAAAATCGACGGAGTACACTGTCGAAGACGAGCATTTTCCTCTACTGCGCCTACATTTCGACGTGTTTGGTGAGTTGAATTCGCATTTTTCCTGTTTATTTGAAAATCATGAGGTGCTGGAAAAATGGTTAATTCGCAAGGAAAATTCTGCGGGAAAATTTGAATTTTTTTGAAAAAAATTGAAAAACCAATTTTTTTTTTCGAAATTTCAATTTTTCAACGAGAAATTCTATAAATCCGATTCATTTTCAATTAAAAAGAAGTGTTTTTCATCAATTTTCCGATAAAATCCATTTTTTCGGAAAAAAAATGTCTGTGAAACATCGTGATAAAATGAAATTGATTCAATTCTTTGAAAATCAGCAAAACATTTTTTAGAAAATTGGGGAAAATAATTTCAAAAATTCCGTTTTTTGATAATTAAAATGTTAAGAATTACCTTACAGGAAGACCGCGCGTGGTCATTCTGCGTGTCACTATGCATGGACCTAATGGGCGGAATGCGTGTCGTTTCCATCGAACAACTATTCGAGGGTGTCCTCCAGATGATGCTCAGCGGATTTCTCGGCAAACATTTCGATGGATTGTCCAGAAAACGAGCCATTATGACGGTGGTTCCGTTGAACAATTTGAGCATCTGCGCCGCCGCCGCACTCATTATCAGTGAGTTCTTTAATCAGTTTATCAGTTTGTCAATTTAGTTTGTCAACATAAACTAGAAAATGAGAAAGAAACTCTGAAACTGTTTGCTATGTTTGAAAATTTTTGAAAATCAAAAAAAAAAATTTTTTTTCACCGAAAATTTTTTTTTCAGATTTTTTAAAAACTTCCGTGGAATAATTCATCCGGTTTCCGGAAACATTTTCAGATGATATCCTCCATTTTCAGCATGTCTCTCAATCGACGCCTCCTCGCCATGGTACATCGTATGCCTTGTGATGGCCATGTGCATGTGTGCAATCAATCGATTATTCCTAAACGCCGAGAAGTTTATCACTGGAAGGGATTGGGTGATGGTATTGGGAGATGATAGCACTCTTTCGAATCTGAATGCGACACTTTTGACATTGGATCAATTCACCAACGTTATCGCTCCTCTTGTCACTGGAGTGAGTTCTTTTTTTTGAGAATTTTAAAATAGGGAAAAATGAGCAAAACCCGATTTAAAAAGTATTGTCTTGGCGTTTATTTCGAACATAAAAATACGAAGAAAAAAGGAGAAAAATTCCACAAAAAAACCTAATTTTCACTGAAAAACCGCATTGTCCAGTAGAGCGCGCTTGCTGACCACCAATTGGAAGCGTTAATTTGTACAAATTGTGGCAATTTTCTGGAATTTTTTGTCATTTGTTCAGATTTTTGAAAAGTTACAACAAATTCATCATATTAAAAAATTGAATTTTTCAAATTTTCAAAAAATGGAAAAATTTTCTGAAAAAATCGATTTTTTTCAAAAATCTATAAATATCAACAAAAAAATCAATAAATTTCTAGAACCCTATTGTTTTTACTATAAAAATCATTGAATGCATTATTTTGTTCCATGAAAAAATTGAAATTTTTTTCGGAATTTTCAAATGTCAAAAAATGGGAAAACTTGTAAAAAATTGATTTTTTCAAAAATCAATAAAATTCTAGAATTCTATTGTTTATACTATTAAAGTCATTAAACTCACCATTTTCTCCCATGAAAAAAATTTGGAAAAAAAAACATCCGATTTTAAAAAAATTTCAAAAAAAATTTTTTTTGCCAAAATTCGAATTCATTTCAGGCCCTGGTAACATGGGTAGGCCTCCGCGAGACAGTCGGCATATTCGGCGTCGCGTCACTCGTCTCAATGGCGTCCAAATCGATATTCCTCCGTTTGATCTACACCCAAAACCCGCTTCTTCAAGTGAAAAAAGATAACATTTCTTCTGAAGATGGCTCCTCCTCATCGGATCCATTCGCCAATTCGCGTCTGAAAGAGAGCGTCATCTACACGTACTGGCGTCAAGTGTCGTTCCCGGCCGCCTTCGGAATGTCTCTCCTCTTCATGACCGTCATGGGCTTCGACGGACTGGCTGTCGGGTACGGATCGTCCGCCGGTCTGCCCGAGTTCATCATCGGCGCGTTCCGTTCGTACGGCTCCGTGACGGCCATCCTCGGCGCGTTCTCCTACGCGTTCTTCGAGAAACGCTACTCTGTCGCCACTTCAGGACTGCTGGGACTCGTCGTCCAGCAGGCGTTCGCACTTCTCGCCGTCATCTCCGTCTTCCTTCCGGGATCGCCGATGGCTCTCGGCGCCTACTTTGACAACTTCACCATCGACCATTGGTGGCACGATTTGGTGCACTCTTTCAATGGAAACAACGCGACGAGCACCGATCCGCACGTCGACTGGAAGCACTTCTCCTCGTCGGATGGCGTCAGTTTGGCGAGCATCTTTGTGTTCTTGATTGCCATCGCGTCGGCTAGATATGGTGCGTTTTTATCCGGAACAAATATCCGGAAAACTTTTTTTCTTTCAAAAAAAAATTTTTTCAAAAAATCGATTTTTATCTATAAATTCCAAAAAAAATCAATAAAATTCTAGAATTCTATTGCTTTTACTATAAAAATCAGTAAATGCATAATTTTTTCCATGATAAAAATGGGAAAACTTACTAAAAAATCGATTTTTTCAAAAATCAATAAATTTCAAAAAAAAAACATGGAAATTCTAGAATTCTATTGTTTTTACTATAAAAATCATTAAATGCATCATTTTCTTCCATAAAAAATTGAATTTTTTTTCGAATTTTTGCAAATTTCAAAAATAAGAAAACTTACTAAAAAATCGATTTTTTCAAAAATCAATAAATTTCAAAAAAAAAACATGCAAATTTTAGCATTCTGGGAAATGGAATGATAAAGGGTAATCCGGAAAACACTGTTCCCAAATAATTCGAGATTTTTCTTTTCGAGAAAACCGAAAAAAAATAGATTCGTACTTAAAATGCTGAAATTTCCAGAAAGAGTCATCCGGAAAAATTCCGGTTTAGTTTTTTTTGTTGTTATATTGAAAAAATGCAACTTATTACTAAAAATAGCGAAACAAAGTACACTTAAAAGCGGGGGGAACCACAAGAACAGCGAGCAATCGCCTACTCCGCAATGTTGCGTCAGATGTGGTGCCGACACACACAGAGGGCGCCAGAAACTACGACAGTTGTACAGTACCCATAATTTGCAGGACTGTGGTGCCTGGACCTGGCGATAACGCACATAATGCAAGTGACGATTGCGGAAAGAGAACGGAACACGGTGTTCGGAGTGCACAACGCGCTGTGCCAGTCGTTCTCGGTGCTCAAGGACGTGCTGGTCATCATACTGCCGCTGCCCGCCACATTCGCCATCTGCATCTTCATTTCCTATGGATTCGTGTCTGTCGGACACCTATTCTTCGTGTACTATCTGCTGAAATCCAATAGTCTCTCAACTGTCGGACGGCGTCTTTCTCAGATTCAGGAGAAGGAGGAGAAGGAGCAATTCGCAAGGTTATAGTAGATCAGAATTGAGCATATCTACCTTTATGTACAGTGTATATTGGTTGTGAACTTTATGAATAAATTGTCATTTTTGAGGCATTTTTAGTGAAGAATTCAAAGGTAGATCACAACAGATATCAAAAAGTTGTCAACTGCAACCTTGTAGATCAAAACTAGGACTACAAGTTTGCCACTGACAACTTTTCGATATCTCTTATCAATCTCGAGATATATTGATTCTCCCGGGAGGCGTTTTGAGCGCCGCTTCATGTACAGTTCCAAATGGCTTCTAAACCAAGCCTATTATCAAAAAGAACCCCTTATTCACTGAATATCCGTTTCAATTAGTCAGAAAATGAATAGAGACCACGAGGAAAAGTGAAAATAGGAAAACAATGCCCCCAAAAAAAGATCTGTGGCGGCGATAGGAGTCGATGCGGTCGGTCTCGGTTTGTTCTACTTTTCCCTCGTCCCCCCAACTAACCAGTTATTCATTTCCCAAAGTCAATCGATTATTATGGAGAAGTTGCCGTTGATTGAGGTTTGTTGCTTTTTTTCAACTTTGATCTACCGTATCTCCTCAAAAACGCTGCCCGAGAGAATCGATATATCTCAAGATTGATAAGATATATCAAAAAGTTGTCAACAGCAAAATTCAAGTCCTAGTTTTGATCTACAAGTTTGCAGTTGACAACTTTTTGCTATCTCTTATCAGTCTCGAGATATATCGATTCTCCTTTGGGATGCCGTATGTGTTCATGTTGGAAAACATTTCTTACTGTAAGATTACTGTAAGATTACTGTTGTAGATTACTGTGGAGCCGGAGTCACTGTACATAGAGATATAGGAGCATTTGGTAAGTGAGGAGTGAGGTTACTGTAGGGTTACTGTAGGCACTCCTCAATGTTACGCGAAGTTCAAGGGATTACTGTAGGGCTCTGTAGGACCGCCTCGAGGTGAGAAGGGTTACTGTAGGCTCTCCTCAAGGTTAAGGGATTACTGTAGGTGATGCAATCTTTCAGGAGTCTCCAGAGCCTCCCCCGCCCTCGTCTCCTCCAAAACCGCCCCGTCGGTTCCCTATCATCTTCCTCCTAACCCTCATCCTCCTCGGATCCCTCCTCTACCTGAGCATCAATTCCGAAGACGTTGCTACCGCACAATCATCGATTGATTCTGATGAGGAATCCTCGAAACCGCTTCCCGAGTCGCTAGCGCTTCACGCCGAGCCGCCGCCAGTCTGCCACGTGACACCATGGAACACAAAACGGACGGACTCGTTCCCGAGCCGCGATGAGTATCTGTCGTGGGCGAAGATCGGCTTGACGGGACTGGTAAGCCGATCACTTGATCCTGAGTTCGGTTCGGTTTTGCAGGACACGATGGGTGGCAGCGAGCTTCGATTGATATCGGCGTTCGTCTACGAGGAGTATATAGTGGTGACGACGTCGCACGAGGAGTCGGCGCATTTGGGGTGAGTGATACAGTTGATCCTCTACAGTACCCCTCTCTCGAATGTTCCAGAACTCCCATCCACTGCCGCTACTTTGATTGTAACCGCGAGGAGCTGCCCGACGCCTCGTTCCAGTCGTTCTTCTTCCCGATGACCGTCGTCCATTGTGCTCGACGAGCGGGCGCCGAGTACATGTCGTTGACGTTCGGCGCCGACGACCGTCCGCAAGAACCCGTTCCGATTGTGGGGCGGATATTTGAAGGTGTGTGCTTGTGATCTCGGGGCTTAAATGGCTCCGTTTGATAGCCAAGGGACCTAGGAAACAGGCTGTGAGAGTTATACACTGCCCGTCATAAGTATAGCTCCACCCCACAAATTGAGAATATGAGACGAACGGCAACTTTTTCGAGAATGGCGAGTTGAAAATCGGAAAGTACTCGCAAAATGAGGTAGGTACGAGACTTTTTGAGTGGATGTGGGGAAAATTGTTGAAATTGTACCGGGTAATGCAAAAAATCCATTTTCTCTGCGCGTCACAAGTATAGCTCCACCTGGTATTTTTCTGTAATTCCAAGTGTTTATGATCTCTTTTTTAGTGGGGATTGTGAATATTGGCTACCTAAACTCAATTCCACTCTCAACTTCTTTATCCCGTTTCTCCCCCTTCACCCACGTGGCTCCAAGGGGACTGAATGCACAAAACTCGAATTTTCGTTTTTGGTGAATACGGATGAAGCGGCCAGAGCGGCAAACAGGTTCCAGTGTCTTTTCATCTTATGTCAGACTGTTTCGGGTCATCATGACACTTCTGAAATTCAAAAAGTCGGAAAAATGCAGAAAATTAGTGATCTGGGTCTCCTTCACAACCCACAACGGAGTTCTGGGAGTGTTGGGAGGAGGCTAATTTCACGTTTGAGCACACATTCAGTTTATGAAAAAGCTACAAAACGTATAATTTATGGTTAGCGTTCGAGTTCATATCGACATCTCATCTCACATATCGTCCTGATGTCAATCGGCTCCACACCGTTTGGGACTGTGAGACTGGATGTTCGAAATTGATTTTTTTGGAGCTGAACCGGTTAGTGTAGCTCATTGAAGTCAATTCAAGGTCCGAGAAAGATGTTGATCAGTTTTCCTCTTCCAACTAATATTTTTTGAGAGCATTGTGAAATTTTCTTCAAGGTGACCCCAGTAAACTGATTACCGCAGTATTTTGGTCGGTCAGTGAGTGAGGGTTCGTAGTGAAATTTATTTTATAGATCATAAAAGACACTTTCTAGAGCTGTACGACAGTTATCAGCCAAGAACAGCTTCTTCCCAACACTCCCAGAACTCCGTTGTGGGTTGTGAAGGAGACCCAGATCACTAATTTTCTGCATTTTTCCGACTTTTTGAATTTCAGAAGTGTCATGATGACCCGAAACAGTCTGACATAAGATAAAAAGACACTGGAACCTGTTTTCCGCTCTGACCGCTTCATCCGTATTCACCAAAAACGGAAATTCGAGTTTTGTGCATTCAGTCCCCTTGGAGCCACGTGGGTGAAGGGGGAGAAACGGGATAAAGAAGTTGAGAGTGGAAATGAGTTTAGGTAGCCAATATTCACAATCCCCACTAAAAAAGAGATCATAAACACTTGGAATTACAGAAAAATACCAGGTGGAGCTATACTTGTGACGCGCAGAGAAAATGGATTTTTTGCATTACCCGGTACAATTTCAACAATTTTCCCCACATCCACTCAAAAAGTCTCCTACCTACCTTATTTTGCGAGTACTTTCCGATTTTCAACTCGCCATTCTCGAAAAAGTTGCCGTTCGTCTCATATTCTCAATTTGTGGGGTGGAGCTATACTTATGACGGGCAGTGTATACTATCAGATGCCACACCGAAATCAGGCTTGGTCGAAACCGGAAACGGAACTTCCGAAATTTTCGACCATTTTCGGAAATTTTTCCGACTTTTCATTTCGGAACTTTTTATTTTCGACAGTTTGACCCTGTTTCTGCTCATTTTCGGAATTTCCGGAATTTCCGAAAATTTCCAACTTATTTTTCGGAAATTTTAATTCGGAAAAAAATTTACCGACTTTTTTTTCGGAAAAAAATTTCCGACAGGTCATTTCCGACCAGGCCTGACCGAAAAGCCGCTTGTTTCGCTTGGCGGGTCTTGCAGTTGAAAAAGATGCACAGTTGAAATGAATGTTACAGTAACCTTGGTGTCGATTTACGAGCGCTGCATTTATTTTTTGATTTTTTTGCTTTTCCGCACAAAATTTCGCGTTTAACCAAAAAAGGGAAAAAAAGGGTACGCTTAGATAATATTTCAATGGAAAAATGCAAAAAACCCGATAAAAATCGGTTAAACGCGCAATTGAAATGTGCGAAAATTGAGAGAGGAAATGCATTTTGAAGAAAAAAAAAGTGAAAAATTTATTTTTTCAAAAATTTGTCTTTCTTTTCTTTTTCACTCAATAATAATTTCGTCCGTTCGAAAAATTCCGGAATTCCGCCACCGGAAATAGACTGTGCAGTAAATATCCGAAATTTTTCGGTACTTCTCAGTGGAGCGCGTTTGCAGCGCCCACGTGGCAACAGAAAAAATAGCGGCGTTCATATAAGGGCACAGCGCCACAAGCGTCGGCAGCAGTTGAGTAGCTCAGTGGTTGAAGCCTCGAGGAGTGAACTGCACCGAGCGGGTTCGGTCCCTAAGCAGTGCTTTTCTTTTTTGCCACGCATGTTTTCGTGAAAATCATATTTTTTTCATAAAACAACAACGTTTCTAGTGGGTTTTTATTCAAAAAATTTTTTCCCAAGGTGTAGGTGGCATTTTCCGAAAAAAATTTTTTATTTTTTTCCATAATGACAGTTTATTTTCAAAATTCTCAAACTAACGGAAGATTTTTTTTTGCATTCGTTCTCGACAAAAAATAGACATTCATTGTTTTTTAAGGCTTAGGGTGATTTTTTTAAACAATAATGTATTTAATTTTGAATTCCCGCGCAAAACAAGTGCGCTCTACTGAAAAGTACCGAAAAATTTCGGATATTTACTGCACAGTCGGAAATAGTGTATTTTCCGAAATTTTGGCGCCGGTCGGCAAGATTGCGAAATAGTGTGGCGCGACGAGAGACGCAGAAAAAATCGATAATGGCGCCTCCACTGACGCAGTTGCCGCGCTTCTAAATAGGAAATTTTCATTATTTCCGAGTTACAGAGCCGCCTCACGAAGTGGGCGTGTGCGTAGGTCAAATCTACGGCGACGAGCGAAAGTGGCTGGAGATTGTCGAGTTCGTCGAGCATCACCGACTCATCGGCGCGTCCATGTTCTACTTCACCGTCTTCGAAATGGACGGCTACACGAAGAAGGTGTTGGAGGAGTACGAGCGGTTGGGGCTGGCGGAGGCGTCGTTTGTGAATACAGAATATCGGATTATTAACATTTTGTTCCATCAAATTCAATTGGGCGAGTGCTTTTTCCGGAGTAAATTCCACTCGAAATGGGTGATTAATGTGGATATTGATGAGCGGCTCACTGTGCATCCTGCCGAGGTTTTCAGACCTTTTTTGAGGTATAATTGGAAGAATTTTAAATTTTTGAACATTAGAAAAATGATGAAAATTGAGAAAAAAAATTTACGGAAAAAACATTTTTTTTTCAAATTAGCTTTTTTCGTAATTTTTTCGAAAGTCACACTGTTTTTTTGATTTGGAAATAATCTAAAATATGATGTTTTGAAGAATTTTGAAAAATTTGAAAAAAAAATTTTTTTTTTCGAAATCTCAAATTTTTTAAATTTTACAAAATATCTCTTTATTAATCATTTTTGAATATTCGTTTCTTATAACAAAGTGAGAAAAAGAAAATCAAAGAAATAAAAAGAGCTATTGCGAGAAATTTCAAAAATCGAAACAAATTTCAAAAAAATAATTGTTTTGATTTTCAAAATATGTTTTTTTTTCGAAAGATTCATTTTTGAGTTTTCTAGAATTTTGATCTACTTCTCAAAAAAGAGAAACTTCTCAAAAAGGCTACACAGAGAAAATGTGAAATTTTTCTTTTTTTTTTTGAAGAATCGATTTTTTTCAAATTTGAGAAAAATTTCTGAAAAAATCGATAATTCACAGAAGCCTTCACCCAACGATTTGCGAGATAATATTCGGAAGTCGTCGTGTTCCAAAAATGGAAAAGGACCCAGAAACGTACGAAAACGAGGAGAAGTTGTTGGCGAGAATGGAGTTCCTCCGCTATCATAACACTTCCGATGCTCATTGGCCGGCGCCCAAAATCGTTTTTCGACCGGACAGGGTGCGTTATTTCGGAGTGTCGTACTGTAAATCGCTACAATTAGGTGCACAACATTTACATGCACTGGTCATGGAGGCAACAGCCCGGGTGTCGAGTGGCTTCGGTTCCGTTGTGGATTGGTTATGTCAGGTAAATAATGGTCTGGAAGAAATTTTCAGAAATATTAAAATAATTTCAAAAATTTAATAATTTTCAGTTAAAATTTTTTTATTTTTCCAATTTTCAATATTTCAATATTTTAAATTTCAAAACGAAAAGTTTTCGTCGAAAACAGAGAAAAACCAAGCCAATTCTGCTTTTTTTCTCGAATCGCGCATGTGTGTGAATTCTCGTGAAATTCGACAAACACCGTCACGTCAAAATGCACCAAATCGATTTTTAGGCACTACCGCTTCGTTTCGAAAGACGGTTTGGGCAACAATTGGCTCGGTCAATTCAACACCTCTCACCAATTCCCGCTGGACCCCGGATTCGCTGAAAATCTGAAAACGGCTGTAATTGAGAAGGTTAAATATTTGTACGATTTGAAGCCGATTCCGTGTGAGCATATCGGACCGTTTTTCAAGAAACTTTACAAAAATGACACTTTGAAATGTGTGAATTCGTCGGATTCAGCTTGAACTCTTATTTTATTTTTATATTTATTCCTCTAAAAACCTGTAGAGAAGCAAATATACAATATAAGCTCGAAACTATGTACACGACGAGAATGCAGTAAATCAATAAATCAATAACTGTAGAATCCTTGCTTCGTTTTTCTTCCCAATTTTCCCTCGGCAACCAGTTTGTCCATGAGTGGGATTGGCGCGAAACGAGCGTCTCCGGGAAGTGTTTCGCGGAAAACTGAAAATTACGAGATTAGTGGTTCAAATTTCGCGCGCGCTCGGTGTGCGATAGAGCGCACTTGCTGACTTGACTGCTAGCCCATTTTTGTCGAATTTCGGCGTTTTTTGGCTGTTTCTCTCGGGTTTTCCGGTTGTTTCTAGCGTTTTCCTGTTTTTCTTGCAATTTCTGTTCAAAGTTATAAAAATTTGCTAGTTTCCACTCAAAACTCTCGAAAAAAAAGGGCTAAATCGAGACAAGCAGGAAAAAAACCAATTTTCCTATTTTTCGTTATTTATCGTCGTTTTTATTTCAAAATCAATGGATTTTTTCAGAGTGTACAGTTTCAGTCGACTGAAATCGCTCAAGAAAATAGAGAAATGAAAAGAAAAGCTGAGAAAAATCGTGCGGAATTGCAAATTGTGACCAATGGGTTTTTTTGCGAGAAAAACATTCTAAATAACTAGGTGAAAGCCGGATTCAATCAGTTTCCATACAAAAAGCGGAAATAGTCGCATAAAAGTCTAAAAAACCGCCTATTTTCGAAATTTCCTCTTCTCGCAAAAAAAATATCGAAACTCGAGATATTTGGCGAGGGACGTGTTTGTACTCTATAAAGAGCACAAACTAGTGCAATTTTCCAAAATTGGCTCAATTCTCAATGCGCTTCAAAAGACATCGTATTCAAAATGCGGAAGATGTCCTTCTCCTTTTCTCTATTTCTCCGAATTCCGCTCACTTTTAAGAGTGCTCTGAAGGACATCCAGTCCAACGTAGTCGCACAGCTCAATTGGACCCATTGGGTAGGAGGTGCCGAAGCGCATCGCCGTGTCAATGTCCTCCTTCGTGGCGTCTCCCCGCTCGAGCATTCGGATGCTGTCCATGAGATACGGGATCAGAAGGCGATTGACAATGAATCCGGGCGTGTCTTTCGCGGCGACCGGCAGTTTCTTGATCTCTTTGCAGAATTCGAACAGGAAGTTGGTCGTTTCTTCGGAGGTCTCGTCCGTCGACACCACTTCGACGAGTTTCATCACTGGGACTGGGTTGAAGAAGTGAAGGCCGGCGAAGAGCGCCGGGTTCTTAATGACCGGAAGCATTTGGGCGAGTTTCAGCGAAGAGGTGTTGGTGATCAGCATGCAGTTTCTGGAAAAAAACGGGTAATTTTTGAATATTTTTCATTCCAGACAACTATTTTCAAACGTACTCCGGACAAGTCTTCTGAATCGTTTGGAAAATGTCCAATTTCAAGTCCAAATTCTCTGCGACCGCTTCAATAGCCATGGCTGCGTCTTCGGCGGCGGAGGCGATCTGAGAAATGAATTCAAAATATTTATATTCCGAATTTAAAAAAAAACTCACATCAGTATGAATCTGGAGCAGTTCCAATTGAAGCTGAGCGATCTGCTCCAACGCCTCGGGCTCCATCGGCACGTCGGTCTTCTTCTTGCCGGCGACACGAATCAAATTCTTTTTGATCGTTTCTCTCGCCTCGAGCAGCTTCTTTTCGCTTCTTCCGTAGAGATTGACGGGGTAGCCGGCTTGGATGCACACCTGCGCAATGCCGCCGCCCATCATTCCGGCGCCGAAGATGGCGATGAGTGGTTTGCGCGTTTCCGGCGTGCAGTGGACCATGTTTTTTTGTTTTCTAAAATGCAAAGAAATTCAAAGTTCCGACTAATTTTCAGTGCTGCTGCTCTGCTTGGAATTTTTCATTAAAAATCGCGAAAAAAAACCGAAAAACTGGACAAGAACTGTCCGGTTGGCTGTGCTTATATACACCCGGAGAATCATGTGAACGAGAGAGAGCGGAGGGGGAGGGACGGAACTGATAACCGCAGTTCTCAAATCACTGATAAGGAGGAGTGTGTGTGTGTGCAAAAAGGGGTGATTCCTCCGCCCCTGGGCAGTTCTTCTTCTGATGGTTCGATGATGATCGGAGCCACAAAGTGGGCGGGGCTTAATGGCAGCCAATTCAAACTATACTTTATGTTTGTGTGCCGGGGGGAGTATTTGTCATTCGGAAATCGTCGTGTTTTGATGATTTTTCGGTGGGAAGGGGTCCATAAGGATCGAAAGACAATTGGGCGCGATTTTCGGGTATTTTTCCCCTCCGGCTCTTTTCTAGAAGACACCGGGAATCGGAGATCGATGGACTTTTCTGTTTTCTGGGTGAATGGTTACAGTAATCCGACAAAGAGGCGGGGAATTCGAAAATGTTCAAGTTTTTTGAAAAAGCGAGAAAAAATCGAATGTCCTGAAAATATGAAATTTTTAAAAAATTATGAAAAATCAAAAACAACCGAAATAAAATTTTGCTAATTTTTTTTCGATTTCCGGAAAATTGAGAAAAATCGGTTTTTCCGGATTTCAAAAAAAATGTAAGAAAATTCAAAAATTACGAAAATCCTTGATTTTTTGAAATTTCGAAAATGTTATTCGGATTTTCCAAATAATCCAAAATTTTCATTTTTCTTGATTTTCGGAAAATTCGAGAAATGCCTGAGATCTCAAATATCCAATTTTCCCGAAATCCACCGTATTTCCTCCCACCAACTGCCCATTTCCGTTTCACTCCACCCAATGAGCACGCCCAAAGAACGCCCAACAGCAGTCAGAAGTGGTCTGATCGCTGTTGCCTTCCCTCAGCACACATGGCAACCGGAGGGAGGGAGGAAACTGATAAGTTTCCAAAGTTATGGTCTGATTTTGGTTGAGTGGAGTGTGATCTTGGGAAGAAAATTGCTCCGTGAGACCTGAAAAATGAGCTCAGAGCCGCTGAGCCCCTAGAGCTCAGAGAGCGCCCATCTCTCATAAACTCTTGTCTGTCTACCCAAAAATCTTTGATCAACGGGCCGCAGAGGCAACGAAACAAACAACAATTACTAAGTGATAAGGTGATAAGAGAGCACTCAAAGCACAGTCTGTTCACGTGTTCAACCTGCTGCTGCGCCGAAGCGGAAGATTACGGTAGACGGGAGGTGTGATGGGGTGATCGCACCACTTTCCCCCCGTCGTCCGCCTCGGTTGTTTGCCGCTGTGCGAGCACAAGACGCAGAGCTTCGTTTTTATATCGCGTGAGTTGGCTTCAATTTGACAGTTTCAGCAGAATGTTACAGACATTGTTAGACAAGATTGGTGAAGTAGTCGAGTCCTTGGCCGTAGTCCCACAGGACGAGTCCGGCGTTGAGCTCGTGCGCGAGCCGCATTCGGTATTCGAGTGACGTCATCGACGGGAAGAAGATCAGCGAGTTGTTGTGTCTGCAAGTTAGCTCGATTTCCAGGTGGATTTGAGATCAATCGGACGATATTTAATCCGGTTGTCAACCTTTTTACAACAGTGCGGACTAAACTCGGAAATTTTCCGGAAACCGGACGATATTCAGGAATTATTCAGCATAAATTATCAAATTCGGAACAATTTGTGTAGAAAAAAATAAAATAACGAACCTCAAAGTGAGCTCATGCTCGACAGTCTCCGTATTGTACCAAAGCATCGCCTCCTCGTCTTTCAGCACTTGAATGTAGCGCTTTCCGTCGATAAACTTGTGCGTTCCCGTGTGCCTTCGATACTCGTTCAGTTTGTACTCGACGCCGTACCAGTTGAGTCCGAGGAGCAAGTTGGGCGGGTAGCCGGCGTATTCGACGTTTCGACGGATCCACGTTGATTTGTCGATGCGGTTAAATGCCTCCATCGAGACGTCGTTGTAGGTGTGGATGAGGCAGTGGTCGTGCGCGGGGAGCACCATACCGAGTTCTTCTTTGGTGAGGAATGGGGTGAATCTGGAAAAAAAGACGATAATTTGCAGTTCCCAGAAGAAAAAAAACCAACATATTATCTTTAACGCGAGTGAGTGGCGATGGGAGAGAAAGGATGGAAACGAGTCCGTTTCTCCGTATAACATTGCCCATTTGCACCATGGCCTCGAATGCCATCAGCCGAATCTCTGGTTTCTGTCTGTAGGTGGTCTGCATGAACATCTCTATAAAGGCGCCGTCGAATCCGAATTCGTGGCAAAAATTGGCAATCGCTTGAGCGACTTTCTGCACCATCCCCTCATCAGAAACCATCATCGCTGCGAATTCCGGTAGAATATTGGCGAATTTGAAGTGCGGCACGATTTTGATATCGCATCTCCGTTGGCGCATCTCGTGGATAAATTGCATGTTCATGTGCTGTCGTCCGGAAATTTTGGCCGAGGTGACGGATTCTCCAACAAAGAGCGGAAGCACTTCGAACCAGACGGGGGTGATGTAGGTGAGACGGTCGATAGTCTTGCGGACGAGATGATAGCCTCGCGGGTTCCACTGGAAATGTTATTACTTTCGATATCTTTTCCAAAACAAATCGTGTGGAAATTAGCTAAATTTCACATTTAAAAATTGGAATAATAAGACTTTCTGAGAAAATGAGTGAAATTAAAAACATAAAAAATTTGTTTTATTCTTCATTTTTGAGCTTCGACTCACCGGTGAGATAATCGCAACAACAACTGTTCCGTTTCGGAGCGATTGTCTTTTCATTTTGTTGTGCTCCGCCAGAACCGACTTCTTGGTGACCGTGTTCGGATTCCACACCAATTCATCGACATTTATAGGCGTAAACTGAAAATAATATGAAATCCGGAAGGAAAAATATGAATATGAGGGATTTTTTCAATTTTTAGAAAAAAAAATCACTCAAAAAAACTGAAAACCGAACATTTTTCTGACAAAAATGGGAAAATTACTTTTTTAAAAACCTTGAAAAAATATCGTAATCTAACTCAAACATTATATTCGCTTTGAGACCCAATCTTTAAATTCACGCATGTACCTTTGAAGGAACAGCAACTACGGTAGAATTGTTTTTTTCGAAAAAAAAGAAGCAAAATCTTATTTTCTTTGAATTTCTTTTATTTTCAAACAAAAAAAGGTTTAAAATACTTACAGAATCTGCAAAAATACACGAAAATAGCAAAAATAGCGAGAAAGTCTCGAATTTTCCCATATTAGACCAAAAATATACAAAATATGGCGAAGCGCCTTGCTTTCGATGTTTTTTCTCATGATTCTCATCACTTACCCGCCATTTTTGGTAGACTAAAAACAATTTCACAACAAATGGATGTCTGGTACATTAGAAATTGCTGTTTTGCACTGTTATTAAACAATTTTCCTGTTTTTTTGTCAGCTTTAAATAATTTTCTGTAAAAAACATGTTAGAGTTCCGCATATTTATTCAATATCACCAAAGTTTAACAAAATCTGATTCAGCATATTTGCAGTGTATCTCAATTTTTATGAACAAGAATCAGACACTCTCGCATTCGAAACCGCAATAAATATTGAACTTAAAAATCATATGAGTAGATACAGTTTATATCAAATCCGCGAAGTAGTCAAGTCCTTGTCCATAGTCCCAAATAGATAAAGAAGCTTTATGATTGACGGCGTGTCGCATGCGATATTCCAGAGTCGTCACCGTAGGGAAGAAAATCATAATGTCTCCCCTTCTGCAAATTTTTTTCACAATGACGCAAATCCATCCGAAACTCACACAAGGGAGTGCTCAACGGTTTCGGGATCGAAAGTCAATTCCGAATCGGGAAGGTTGAGCACTTCCAGGAATCGTTGTGCACTGATCGGCTGCGAGTTGGAGTTGCCCGGGACGACACCGCTCTTACTGCATTCCTGGCCGTAGAAGTTTATTCCGACCATCACATGTCTCGGCATATCGCACACTTGAAGATTCGCTTCGACCCACTCATTTATGTTTTTGCGAGGCCAGTCGGTTTGGTCGTTGTACGTCCGGAGTTGTACATAGTCATAGTGACCCAGCAAGTCTGTACACTGCTGTTTAGTGAACAAAAGTTTGCCGCTGGAAACACATTTTTTATTGACTGATAATTTTTGAGAATGCTCTCACGGCGATCCCGCGTCTTCTCTTATCGGCACTGGCGCTCGCATCGAGAGGATCCGTTCCAAACCGTGTTTCTCAAACACATCGCCCATTTGGGCGAATGCCTCAATCGAATCAACTGTATGCAAACTATCTTGAGAGGAAAATGCGTCGAACGCATCGAGTACAAGCCCTTCGAAGCCCCATCGGGTGCAATGTATCGCAATTTTTCGCGCGATTTCATTAATCCACACGCTGTTTTTCAGGGGCCACACATGTTTTCGGGGCCACGTTTCGGCGTCAAATCGGAATCGTGGCACGATTTTGATGATCGGATTCTCCTTGCGGAGTTGCTTCAGAAGGTCCACGTCGATGTAGCGATGACCTTCAATATCAATACCATAAATTTGATCTTTATCGTTGTAAATTGGCAGGACTTCAAACCAAACCGGCGAGACGTGTGTCAGACGTTGGACTGTTTTGCGTATGAGAGGATAGCCAAGTGGATACCACTGAAAATCAAAGAAACATCTTCGAAACCGATGGAAAAAGAAAACGAACCGACGAGACGAACGCAAGCTTCGCAACTCCCGAAAACAAATTGTGGCCAAGTTCATGTTCTGTCAAATTTTTGTAATCCGCCAGAATCGACTCTTTGGTAACTTTACTTGGGGGAAATTTCAAATCATCCAATTTTATCGAACGATGCTGAAAAAAGCATTTGTATCGGTGGAAGAAAGCAAAACTCGTGCACACTTACTGACTTGTCCGGCACATTATCAAGCCCATCCTTCGACGCTACAGAGTTCAGCGGAAAAACGAGCAGAAGGAGTAGAAGCATTCGCTTCCAGAGGCTCGGTGGTGGATGAAACCTAGAAGAATTGAGAAAATAATTATTTTAGGAAAACCGAAAAAAACAAATACTGTGTGTTTTCAAAAATGAGCATGTTTCGGGGAATGAGAGAGAAAAACAAAAAAAACAAGTGAAAAGTGCGCGGTGTGTCTGCAAAAAAAGCACGCCGGCGCGAACTCAAGCTCCGCCCACAAATATCGATTGGAAAAGTTGATCATTTTTGGATATAAATTTTGTTATAAATTGCAATTTTATTTATTTTTTCACCAAATTAGTTGTTTTATGCGAGTTTCGTTAAATTTTAGGCATATTATTTGAATGGGAGACAGTACGCATAATGAGAAATGCTAAAAATGAGAGTTCGCGCCCGTGAGGAGGTCAACGAGTGTAGCGGCTCATCTTATTTATTTTTCTTTAGGTTTTCGTGGTAATTGCTTGGAAACATTAGTTCAATTATTAAATTATGCATAATTATGCTATTTTTAAATTAATTCTCCGAAATTTTCACAACCGCCTGTTTTGAAAAATGTCTCTTTCCATTGTTCAAATTCACCGCTAGATTTTTTTTACCTGTTCCTTGTGTTTTTAGTGTTTGTCGAGAGGGTTATTCGTTACATTATCTATGTATTGGTTTTTTTTTCAGAGTATCGCGGAACCAGCAGCTGTCGGCGAGAAGATGTCATTCTGGAATGCTCCGAATCAGCCTGACAGTCTGCCGATGAGCCTGCGTAGAGAGTCTTCTCCCATGGATAATAAACAAAATAAGTAAAGGATCCGTCGTTTCCAAAAAGTTCGTTTATGCAAAGAACAGTATTACAGAATTATTGGATTCGGAAACTTCCGGAAATTGGCGATTTTAAAAAATAAAATTCCGAAACCCGTGCGAGGAGCTTGCGGTAAAAGCGTGCCAGGCTTTCAAACTCAAGCTCCGTCCATAAAAATAATTTATCTTGTTCAGATTCCCAAATTTTCAGGGACTGGTCGTAAAAGTAATTCATAGAACCCTGCAAATCAGAGGATTTTTTGCAAAATTTGTAGTGTAGCTCAATTTTTATGAACAACAATCAGACAATCTCGCGTTCGAAACCGCAATAAATATTGAACTTAAAAATCACATAAGTAGATACAGTTTACACCAAATTCGTGAAATAGTCAAGTCCTTGTCCATAGTCCCAATATGACAAGGCAATCCTACGCTTGAAGGCGTGTCGCATGCGATATTCCAGAGTCGTCATCGTAGGGAAGAAAATCATAATGTCTCCACTTCTGCAAATTTTTTCACAATGACGCAAATCCATACGAAACTCACACAAGGGAGTGCTCAACGGTTTCGGGATTGAACATCAATTCCGAATCGGGAAGTTTGAGCACTTCCAGGAATCGTTTTCCAGTGATCGCCTGCGAGTTGGAGTTGCCCGGGACGACACCGCTCTTACTGCATTCCTGGCCGTAGAAGTTTATTCCGACCATCACACGACGCGACAATTGGCACACGTGAAGATTCTCTTCGACCCACTCATGGATGTTTTTGCGAGGCCAGTTGGTTTGGTCGTTGTACGTCCGAAGTTGTACATAGTCGTAGTGACCCAGAAGGTCTAAACACTGATCTGGGGTGAACCAGAGATATCTGTTTCTGGAAAAAAATTTTTTATTTACTGATAATATTTGAGAATGCTCTCACGGCGACTCCCAGTCTTCTTTTATGTTCACTGGCGCTGACATCGAGAGGATCCGTTCCAAATTGTGTTTCGCAAACACATCGCCCATTTGGACGAATGCCTCAATTGAAAATACTCTATAGAAACCAAATGGGAAGAACAATGCGTCGGACGCATCGAGTACAAGCCCTTCGAAGCCCCATCGGGTGCAATGTATCGCAATTTTTCGCGCGATTCGCTCAATCAACGCGCTGTCTTGAATCACCTCTGCCGCATTTTTTCCGGGCCACGCGGCGGCGTCAAATCGGAATCGTGGCACGATTTGGATGATCGGATTCTCTTTGCGGAGTTGCTTCAGAAGGTCCACGTCGATGTTGCGATAACCTTCAATATCAATACCATAAATTTGATCTTTATCGTTGTAAATTGGCAGGACTTCGAACCAAACCGGCGAGACGTGTGTCAGACGTTGGACTGTTTTGCGTGCGAGATGATAGCCACGTGGATTCCACTGAAAATCAAAGAAACATCTTCGACACCGATGGAAAAAGAAAACGAACCGGCGTGACGAACGCAAGCTTCGCAACTCCCGAAAACATAATGTGACCAATTTCAGGTTCTGTCAAATTTTTGTAATCCGCCAGAATCGACTCTTTGGTGACTTTACTTGGGGGAAATTTTAAATCATCCAATTCTATCGAACGATGCTGAGAAAAGCATATGTATCGATGAAAGAAACCGAAAATCGTGCACACTTACTGACTTGTCCGGCACATAATCAAACTCGTCCTCAAACGCTACAGAGTTCAGCGGAAAAACGAGCAGAAGGAGTAGAAGCATTCGCTTCCAGAGGCTCGGAGGTGGATTGAACCTAGAAGAATTGAGAAAATAATTATTTTAGGAAAACCAAAAAAAAAACAAATACTGTGTGTTTTCAAAAATGAGAATGTTTCGGGGAATGAGAGAGAAAAACAAAAAGAAACAAGTGAAAAGTGCGCGGGATGCCTGCAAAGAAGCGGCCGGCGCCGGCGCGAATTTACGCTCCGCCCACAAATATCGATTGGTAAAAGTTGGTCATTTTTGGATATTAATTTTTTAAATTACCATTCTTTCTACAAATTAGTTGTTTTATAAGAGTTTCGTTACATTTTAAGCATATTATTTGAATGGGAGACAGTAGGCATAATGAGAAATGCTGAAAATGAGAGTTCGCGCCCGAGAGGAGGTCAACGAGTGTAGCGGCGCATTTTTTTTTTGGGTTTCCGAAAGCAATGCATGGAAACATTAGTTCAGTTATTAAATTATGCATAATTATGCTAATTAATTCTGTAAAAATTGTCACAAAATACCGCCTTTTTGAGAAAAGTTTCTCCTTTCATTGTTCAAATTCACCGCTAGATTTTTTTACCTGTTCCTTGTGTTTTTAGTGTTTGTCGAGAGGGTTATTCGTTACATTATCTATGTATTGGTTTTTTTTTTCAGAGTATCGCGGAACCAGCAGCTGTCGGCGAGACGATGTCATTCTGGAATGCTCCGAATCAGCCTGACAGTCTGCCGATGAGCCTGCGTAGAGAGTCTTCTCCCATGGATAATAAACAAAATAAGCAAAGGATCCGTCGTTTCCAAAAAGTTCGTTTATGCAAAGAACAGTATTACAGAATTATTGGATTCGGAAACTTCCGGAAATTGGCGATTTTAGAAAATAAAATTCCGAAACCCGTGCGAGGAGCTTGCGGTAAAAGCGTGCCAGGCTTTCAAACTCAAGCTCCGCCTATAAAAATAATTTATTTTGTTCAGATTCCCAAATATTCAAGGACTGGTCGTAAAAGTAATTCATAGAACCCTGAAGATCAGAGGATTTTTTGCAAAATTTGCAGTGTAGCTCAATTTTTATGAACAAGAATCAGACAATATCCCATTCGAAACCGAAATAAATATTGAACTTAAAAATCACATAAGTAAATACAGTTTACACCAAATTCGTGAAGTAGTCAAGTCCTTGTCCATAGTCCCAATATGACAAGGCAATCCTACGCTTGAAGGCGTGTCGCATGCGATATTCCAGAGTCGTCATCGTAGGGAAGAAAATCATAATGTCTCCACTTCTGCAAATTTTTTCACAATGACGCAAATCCATACGAAACTCACACAAGGGAATGCTCAACGGTTTCGGGATTGAAAATCAATTCTGAATCGGGAAGGTTGAGCACTTCCAAGAATCGTTTTCCAGTGATCGCCTGCGAGTTGGAGTTGCCCGGGACGACACCGCTCTTACTGCATTCCTGGCCGTAGAAGTTTAATCCGACCATCACATGTCTCGGCATATCGCACACTTGAAGATTCGCTTCGACCCACTCATTTATGTTTTTGCGAGGCCAGGCGGTTTGGTCGTTGTACGTCCAGAGTTGTACATAGTCGTAGTGACCCAGAAGGTCTAAACACTGATCTGGGGTGAACAGATATCTGTTTCTGGAAACACATTTTTTATTGACTGATAATTTTAGAGAATGTTCTCACGGCGAATCCGCGTCTTCTCTTATGTTCACTGGCGCTGGCATCGAGAGGATCCGTTCCAAATTGTGTTTCTCAAACACATCGGCCATTTGGACGAATGCCTCCATCGAAAATACATTATTGAAACTATCTTGGAAGAACAATGCGTCGAACGCCTCGAGTACAAGCCCTTCGAAGCGCCATCGGGTGCAATATCCCGCAATTTTTCGCGCGATTCGCTCAACCAACGCGCTGTCTTGAATCATCTCTCTCGCATTTTTTCGAGGCCACGCGGCGGCGTCAAATCGGAATCGTGGCACGATTTTGATGATCGGATTCTCTTTGCGGAGTTGCTTGAGAAAGTCCTTGTTGATGTTGCGATGACCGTCAATATCAATGCCATAAATTTGCTTTTTATCGTTGTAAATTGGCAGGACTTCGAACCAAACCGGCGAGACGTGTGTCAGACGTTGGACTGTTTTGCGTGCGAGATGATAGCCACGCGGATTCCACTGAAAATCAAAGAAACATCTTCGAAACCGATGGAAAAAGAAAACGAACCGGCGTGACGAACGCAAGCTTCGCAACTCCCGAAAACATAATGTGACCAATTTTAGGTTCTGTCAAATTTCTGTGATCCGCCAGAATCGACTCTTTGGTGACTTTACTTGGGGGAAATGTTAATTCTTCCAATTTCACCGAACGATGCTGAAAAAAGCATTTGTGTCGGTGGAAGAAAACAAAACTCGTGCACACTTACTGACTTGTCCGGCACATAATCAAACTCGTCCTCAAACGCTACAGAGTTCAGCGGAAAAACGAGCAGAAGGAGTAGAAGCATTCGCTTCCAGAGGCTCGGTGGTGGATGAAACCTAGAAGAATTGAGAAAATAATTATTTTAGGAAAACCGAAAAAAACAAATACTGTGTGTTTTCAATAATGAGAATGTTTCAGGGAATGAGAGAGGAAAACAAAAAAAAACAAGTGAAAAGTGCGCGGTGTGTCTGCAAAAAAAGCACGCCGGCGCGAACTCAAGCTCCGCCCACAAATATCGATTGAAAAAGTTGGTCATTTTTGGATATAAATTTTGTTATAAATTTTGTTATAAATTGTAATTTTTTTCATTTTTTCACCAAATTAGCTGTTTTATACGAGTTTCGTTACATTTTAGGCATATTATTTGAATGGGAAACAGTACGCATAATGAGGAATGCTGAAAATGAGAGTTCGCGCCCGAGAGGAGGTCAACGAGTGTAGCGGCTCATCTTATTTATTTTTTGAGTTTCCGAAAACAATTCTTGGAAACTATTAGTTCAATTATTAAATTAAGCACAATTACCGTCAAAACTCTATTTCAACGGCACCCCTTATTTAACGGCTTTTCGCATGTTACTTCGCGGTGTTAAGACAGATTCTCTGAGATTTACTGATTTCCCGGGGAAAATTCCCAGTGACACCGAAAAAAAAAATTAAAATAGAGTTTTTACGGTATTTCAATTTTAAATTCATTCTCTAAAACTTGTCACTAAATACCGCCTTTTTGAAATAAGTTTTCTCCTTTCATTGTTCCTTGTTTGTCGAGAGGGTTATTCGTTAAATTATCTACGTTTTGGTTTTTTTCAGAGTATCGCGGAGCCAGCAGCTATCGGCGAGAAGATGTCATTCTGGAATGCTCCGAATCAGCCGAACAGTCTGCCGATGAGCCTGCGCAGGGAGTCTTCTCCCATGGATAATAAACCAAATAAGCAAAGGATCCGTCGTTTCCAAAAAGTTCGTTTTTGCCTTCTTTTGACATCAAAAATTGTGATTTCTTTCTTTCAGAAAACAACGTCACCTGGAAAAATAAGCGGCCCGGTTCGTATCCACGTTTCACAATGCTCGGACGATCTGTCGCTGGTGTATATTCATTGGAAAGGAGACACCGTCCGAGTGCCCGAAGTGATAACGTGTCTACGCTGCAAATCAATGATGACTCTGTCCATGCGCAGAGTAATCTATCGCGGAGAGCTAAATGAGTATCCGTCTTATCGGTCGGTTTTTATAAAATACAGAAAGAAAACTACTATCTTTATTCCAGATGCGTCCGCAAAGGATGTCAAACATTCCGTTCCGTCAAAAGTTATATTTTGAAAACACAATCAGACGACAAAAGTACATCAGACGAATGTGAGAAGACAAATATGCCTGTTCTGCCACCTTCGGAAGTCAAACCCGATGATCGAGTCGAGTGGACGAATTGTTCCGAATCGCCAAAACCGATGTCTCCTTCAAAAATTGATGAATTGCCAGTCTGTGATTCTCAAACTCTCTCCGACGTGCTGGGAAAAGAGAACAAGTATCCGCCACACAATGTGGATGACGTGGAAGATGAGTATGATGCCCCCGAGGAATTTGACGCAGAAAGAGAAGAATTTGTCGCGGAAGTTGCGGAAAATCCGCCAGAAGAGCTTCAATTGCTCGGAGCCATCGATTTTTTGAAAATGCTCATCCAGCAGCGAATCGAGAAAAATGATCTCGAACCACATGCCAATCTCAAATAGAATCTCGTGAGTTTTCCAAAAACTGAAAATCTCAATGCAATTTTTTTCATTTCAGTGATGATCCTCCAGCGAATCTCCTATGTAATCAGCGTGATCTTCTAACAATATTTTCAATCTAGAAATTTTTGATTCTTTCTTCTTCAATTGTCTGACAATATTCACATGTTATTGTTTTTAAAGTTTCTCACTTATTTCCAAAACTCCCCTAAACTCTTCATTTTGCACAGCGGATTTATTTCATTCAAATTCTATTCAAATATCCAGACTAGATTGTAGATTCTGCTCTGTAATTATCAACACTGACCGCCACCGTCACCGAATTCGCGCCGAAATTGAAGCAAAGGCGTTTTCGAAGTGCCGGAAGAAGGAAAATGATGGCCAAAGGATCCAAAAACGGGAACATTGACACGGCGACGGTGGCTCCCCAGTACACCCAACTGGAAAAAACGATAACTACTCAGCGCAAGTTAACGGCTCACTTGAAAAAGTCAATTCTCAGAGCGGCTCCGTAAAAAGAGAGTGAGCACGGAAGGAAACTGACACAAATCGGGATGACCGTTTGGATGGTGAGCGCTTTGAAGAGCTGTTTTTGCATTCGAGCCGTTTTTTGGCTCATCGAGTTTACGGCAAAGTTTATGCCGGTTATTATCTGGAAATTTTGACAAATTGACATTTTAAAATTTCGAAAAAAAAAGATTTTTCAAAAATTTCAAAAATTTTTCTTTTCATTTTTTAAAAATTTCCCAATTCCCCTAGAACCTAAACTCACTTTGTATCCAAGTAAAAAGTACAAAACAATCGAATAGCCGGCAATTGTGGTCAACAAAAGTGTGCCCACCCACGAGCGGCGGGCGATATCTGGCGAAGTTTCCTAGAAAAAATTAAACTCAATTTTCTCTGAAAAACGTACCGAAAAAAGGGCAGCGACAAAATTTATTCCCTCGACATCTTCGTGAAATTCCTGTTTAAAAGAAAATCTTATATAATCCCTCATCAGTGGTGCCGAGAAAATCGAGTTTTTGACAATCTAGAAAAATAAAAAGTTTCGATGAATTAAAAAAAATTAGAAATCCCTCACCGCCGCCCAAAGGACCCAATGACCAAGGACATAAAAAATGGCCGTGATTAGTCCATAAGGCATGAAATAAGTGGCGACCAGGTCATTTCTTAATGTAAAATTACAATTTTCAAAAATCACTAAACAAATTTCCATTGGTTTAAAAGTACTTACCGTTTCAAAATCAAATATCTGAAAATAAAGTGAACATTTAATATTCCGTAGGTTCCAGAAATGAATGCGCATCGGTAGGCGATGGAATCCTCGCCGAATCGGGATCTCTGTACGAAAATTTTTGAAAAAATCGATAAATATTTAGTAAGTTCCAACGAACCGATGAAAAAGGGCCGCCGGCGACGAATGTGACGCAAGCGTACCGGTAGTTGTGGACGCACTGCAATTATAGTGATAAGGATTAGAACTTGGGTCTGCTAAATGAATATTTTGCTTCGCTTGCCAATTTAGCAGACCCAAAAAGTCCCAGATCCAGTTTCGCTGCTTAACGAATCACCTGTTGCGTTCGATTTCATCGCACCTGTCGATTTAGCAGACCCACGCATTTGGGTCTGCTAAACAAATTTTTTGTTTCAGGAGGAGGCGATCTAGCAGACCCAACCCAACAGCCACTCACCACCGGAACCAATAGGTCTGCCAGCGATGCGAACATGTTGAAAACGGCGAAAAAGAACAAAAGATAACGATAAGGACCCATGTGCGCATTATGGGTTCCGGATAGCAAATAGATGAATAGCGGGTTTGAGACGTAGGCGAGCACGAACGAGATCTTCGGGATGATGTAGTGAGCCAAATTGACGAGCATTTCGAGTGATAATGTAGGTGATAAGACGGGCTGATAACGAGGGGAGAAGAAGAGGTGTTTTTGCCGGTGATTTCCCTGGTGATAAAATTGAATTGGGTTTTATCCCCTATCTGAAAATTTATGAAAAATAAACTTATTAGGACAATAAGCGAGATATTTTTTTCGAAAAACAAAAGAAAAACGCGCGGTTGGGTCTGCTAAACATGCACCGTTTCGCGTGTCGATTTAGCAGACCCATTCCATTTGGGTCTGCTAAACATCGTTTGTATATGGCGCCGGTTTAGCAGACCCATCTGCCTTGGCAGACCCACTCAACTTGGGTCTGCTAAACATATTTCGCCGATTTACCGCTAAAAAACTAAAAAAAGAGAAGGATAGAGTGGTAGGTGTTCGAATGCGAGATAACGAATGTTTTGGCGCTTTTCTTGATTTCCCTGGTGATTAGGTGATAAGAACCGAATTTTCGTCGTCATGTCTGTGAACGCTTGCAGCTGTCTGCGGCCGGGGAGATCAGAGATCCATGTGGTTCCGGGGATTCCGGAAAGCGCTTTTTCAGTCGAAATAATAAAAATCCATTGGAAACTCTTCAAATTGGTGCATTTTTCGAATTAGCAGACCCAGCCGATTTGGGTCTGCTAATGGTTTAGCAGACCCAAATGGGTCTGCTAAACCTACATTTGAGGATTTAGCAGACCCAAGTTGGTCTGCTGGCTTGAGAAATTGATAAGGAGGCGAGAGGGAAACTGGAACACTTCCTTATCTCCTCCTTATCAAAACAAGAAATCCTTATCACTTTGCTTCTCGATCCGCTTATCACATCCTCCCAACAAACATCCCCCCAAATTGTCATTTCCTCGTCATGGGACGGTTCGATGGAAAAGTTGCTATTATCACTGGTAAGGGTTCCTAATCACTTTATCACCGTATCACTTTATCACAGGTTCGTCCCAAGGAATCGGAAGAGCCACAGCGATCCTTTTCGCCCGAGAAGGCGCAAAAGTGACGATAACCGGAAGGGACGCCGTGAGCCTTGAGGAGACGAAGACGTTGATTCTGGCCTCGACGCCTTCTTCAGAAGTGAACGCCGTCGTTTCTGATATCACAACGTCTTCTGGAGTCGACGTTCTCGTCGATTCGACGATTCGAAGGTTCGGAAGAATCGACGTTTTGGTGAACAACGCGGGAGCCGCGTTTGCGGATGAGCGGGGCAGGAGTGGAGTGGAAGTCGGATTGGATTGCTATCAGAAGACGATGGATATCAATGTTAAGAGGTAACTTTCAGTTAGGGTGGGTAGGAACGAAACGGGGAGAGTTCGAAGTGCGCTCTATGGCAACAAAAAGTGCACTTCACGAAATCTGACATATCTTGGCTCAAAATGCTCCGTTTGAGCCCATCTTTGGACTGGAAGTAGTCAAGGGGTCTAGACACGTGTTTGTTGAGTTTCAGCAAGATCCTAAATGATCCCGAGTTGGTAGGATCTCTGAAACTCAAGGTTCGCACTGAACTCACCCTGAAAAGTGCTCTTCACGAAATTTGGCATATCTCGGGCAAAAATGCTCCGTTTGAGCTCATCTTTGGCTAATAATAGTCAAGTAGGTTGGAAACATGCCATCAAGAACCTGGGATCCTAGCTGAAAATCTGAAACTCTGGGGATATCTGAAAATCTGACTTTTGAGATTTACACTGAAATGGCACGCCACTCGAAAATTGTCACGGAAACCCGTCAATTCGCCTATTCCAGTGTCATCGATCTAATCCAAAAGTGTCGTGAACATTTGATCTACTCGAGAGGCGAAATCGTCAATGTGTCAAGTATAGCGGCGGGGAAGCACGCGGTACGTTCTTCGAGAAGATTCCCCGACCTGATATCGCACTGTTCAGAACACCAACTTCGCCTACTATTGCATGTCGAAGGCGGCGTTGGATTCGATGACGAGATCGTTTGCGATCGATCTCATCGCCAAGGGGGTTCGGGTGAACTCGGTGAGCCCCGGCATTGTGGAGACGCACTTTTTGAATGCGCTCGGCATGTCGGAGGAGAGTGTGAAGAGGGTGAGTTCGGGAGAAGAGTTCGATAGAGCGCACTTGCACTTTGCTATTGTTTTCGATGAGTTCATTAGACCGCGGTTGCTTCATCTTTGATTTCCCGACATGTTGGATAGAGCGCACTTGCACCTCCCTTTCTTTTTGTTCATTAGAGCGCGATTGCTTCATCCTTGATGTTACATATGTTCAATAGAGCGCACTTGCCTTCTCATCTATATCCCGACATTTTCCACACAGCGCGTTTGCACCATTCACTCATTTTTTGGCGCGTTCCATAGAGCGCAATTGCATCATCATCTCTCTCTCTCTCTATCTTTCGGCCTTTTCAGCAGAGCGCACTTGCACCCTCCAGCATCTTTCGTCCTGCTCAATTGAGCGCAAATTCCGTTTTCCTTTGTTTTCAAAGTGTTCCATAGAGCGCTCTTATCTCTATCTTCCGGCGTTTTCCATAGAGCGCACTTGCACCATTTACTCGTTTTTTAGTGTTTTCCATAGAGCGCACTTGCCCCCATCTCTTGTCCAACAGAGCGCACATTGCAGTGCTACGACTACTACACCAAACACCGCGACATCATCCCGTCCGGAGCTCCGGGAAGACCCGAAGAGATCGCCGCAGTGATCGCGTTCCTCGCCGACCGCTCCGCCTCCTCCTACATCGTCGGACAGTCGATCGTCGCCGACGGGGGAACTTCGCTGATCCTCGGAATGAACACTCATGATTTGGGCCCGATTGGGAAGGGGTGAATGAAGGTTTTCTGGCATATCTCTGCTCTAAATGCTCCGTTTGAGCCCATCTTTGGACTGGAAGTAGTCAAGTGGTCTAGACACGTGTTTGTTAAGTGTCAGATAAATCCCAAATGATCCCGAGTTGGTAGGATCTCTCGAAATAATAAAAATCCATTGAAAATGCTTCAAATTGGTGCATTTTTCGAATTAGCAGACCCAGCCGATTTGGGTCTGCTAAATGAAAATGTTTTGATTTTCGACTCGCGCGACCGATTTAGCAGACCCACATGGGTCTGCTAGGTTCGCTCTGAACTAACTCTGAGCAGTGCTCTTCACGAAATCTGGCATATCTCGGCCAAAAATGCTCCGTTTGAGCCCATCTTTGGACAGGACATTCCAGACAAGAGCCTGGAACCCTAGCTGAAAATCTGAAACTCTGAGGATATCTGAAACACTGAAATGACTCTAAAATTGTCACATACAGTGTGGAATTCGGCCTGTCTCGCCGAAAACGGAAGAGATGTATGTACATCGTTGTGAACAGATTGATTGCCATCTTTTGTGCGACTCTTTTCGGTCCTCCGAATGAGGAAGAATATGGAAGAAGGATGGTGGAGTGTGATTTGTGGTTAAAGTATTAGAGTCTAGTCGCATTCATTGATGCTTATCACAGCCGGGACGCAGTCGTTTTTACGACGAAGGGCGGAACCCGCGAGATGTCGGTCCATGCGAAAAGGTACCTCAAGCCACTTGATCAACATTTTTCGACTTTCCATAGAAGATTTCGACCTTTCGAACGAAAGATCTTCGGATTACTGTATCCATGGCCCATGGCCCATGGCGTAGCGTAAATACGTTCATTCACCATCTCAACGGTTCTTTTTTCTCAAAATTGCACGCCAATATTCGAAAAATATCCTGGAAATATCCGCGGATTTTTTTTTCCTTATGGATATTCCAGGATATTTTTCACCTGAAAAGAAGCGAAAGTATACCCTTGCAAATTTATAGAAAATTCCAATGCTGCGTGCAAAAATACTTCCCTTGTGAGTCAGTCTGACGCTGCCGGAGAACTGATATATCTCGAGATTGATAGGTGATATCAAAAAGTTGTCAATAGCAAACTGATAGATCACAACTAGAACTGCAAATTTGTAATTGACAACTTTTTGATATCTCTTATCAATCTCGAGATATATTGATTCTCCCGGGCTATCCGCTAAACACTAAAGTTCCCTCAAAATAGGGGACATGCGTTGTTCAAAAAGCCATTGGCCAGTTGGTCTTCGAGGGGGGCTGATCAGTCATTTGTCTCTAGTTCAGTGCCCACCGCAAAAACATGTTTCATTGTACTGCATCGACAAGATTCCCATCTAAACAGAGCGAAATGGAAATCCCGCGGGTAGGTCAAAAGTGTTGTGTTTTGGTGGAGTGATGCTATCACGCGCTCCACCGAACCTGTCCTAGCTTCACTTGTCAATAGGGCGCGTTTGCAATTCGCTTATCAAACGTGCTCTACCGAACTCCCGAAGTAACTGGTCATTGAACAGTTCAATAGATCATCGAGTAATGGGAGGTGCGGCCCCTCTTCCGGTTATCTCGCCCTGGCAATCGAACGTTTCGCAGAAATCTTATTGATCTTGGCACGGAATCGCACGGAACGTGTCAGAAGTTCTAATAAACAGAAATACATGGAGGCAGCCATGATTGGAGGGAGTCCTGGAAAGATACCGTATTTCCTCGAATAGAGCGGCAATGCAGCCGGAAAATCGATATATCTCGAAATTGATAAGAGGTATCAAAAAGTTGTCAACTGCAAGTTTGTAGTTCTAGTTGTGATCTACAAGTTTACTGTTGACAACTTTTTGATATCACCTATCAATCTCCAGATATGAGTCAGAAAAAGCATGACTCAATAGTCCGCAATGTTGCGTCAAATGTGGTGCCATTGCACAGAGGGTGCCAAACAATAGAAAGAGCAAATTTCCGCTAAAGATGCTCTATTTGAAGGTGGATTTGGACAGGGTAGAGTTAGTAGACCATAAATCTTGAAATATATAATAGAAACTAGTGCGCAGGGGTCTAGAAAGAACTTTTGACTGGATTCCAAAGTTTCTCGACCTCTAAAATTTGCTGGCCACTTTCAAACTCCAGAACTTTTTCTCAAAGACACCTAACCAATGGATTGGTTCGAAAAGCGATAGAATGAGTTGAAAACCCGAGTGTCTAGCTCTATGGACATTCCGGATTGTCTCCAGGAGCCCGGATCCGGAGAGGTCTGCCGGAAAGAATCGTTATAACTCGAGATTGATAAGAGATATCAAAAAGTTAACAACTGGAACCTTGTAGATCATAACTAGAACTAGAAGTTTCCAGTTGACAACTTTTTCCTATCTCTTATCAATATCGAGATATCAGGGTTCTCCGACAGAGCTCTTGCGGGTCATCTCGACGGCATCCAAACAAGAGGGTCTTTGTTTTGGAGAAAAGGAAAGTGATTATATCTCGAGATTGATAAGAGATATCGAAAAGTTGTCAATTGCAAACTTGTAGATCATAACTAGAACTAGAAGTGTCCAGTTGACAACTTTTTCATATCTCTTATCAATCTCGAGATATCAGGATTCTCTCTGTTCATTAGGGGCTCCGTTAGGATTAGCATGATCACCCGCGACGACATATGTCAAGTTTTTCTCAGAAAAAGAGAAATCTTCCGGTTTCAACGGCCTACCGTACGATTTCGTTCCTATCGGCCCCCATGATGTATCGGTGCCCCGCCTTTTCCTACCGTACCGATCTGCCGATCTCATCTGTCCTCCTCCTCCTCCGAAACATCGCACCAGTGTAGCTTGCGCGATGTGGAGAAGATAGATAGAGAGACCAGGGTGTTTCACTACTCGAATGCGAATGACGTATCTGGGCAACGGATCAGAGTGCGTGCGAAGCGGCGAGTCCAATTCGGGAGGGGGGGGGGCACGAATGAGGACACACCGCCACGGAGGGGGAAAACGGAATCTTCTTGTTCTTTCTTTCTGTTTCGCCAGAGAAGAGTGCGAGTGTCCCCCTCCCCCCTCCGGGAGGTTCCGAGAGCGACGAAGATTTCGAGTATCGATAAGAGCACGAATTCGATTGTACCGTCCGTCCGTCCGATGGGGGGGGAGGTGGGAGGGGATATAAGGAAGCGGTGGAGGAGGTGGGAGGAGGAGCGAAACATTCAGCACCGTCCGTTCAAGTTTATTCTTGTTTGTGTGTGTGTGATCGGCTTCTTGCCTTTTCTAGGATCATCATTTTTCGAGGAGAAGAACAATGAAGAAGGTGGTGAAAGGTGAGATCACTACTATATGCGAATGCGTTGCTCTATATCTCGCGACTGATAAGAAATATCAAAATGTTGTCAATGGCAAACTTGTAGTTCTAGTTTTGATCTACAAGTTTGCAGTTGACAACTTTTTGATATCTCTTGTCAATCTCGAGATATCCGGTGAGCAAGTACGGTAACAAGGTCCTCTAGCATAGCAGAAGTTCCACTAGGGAATATGCAAATGCGCTCTATTGAACTCGCTCGAAAGAGCTAACAGAGCGCGTTTGCACCAATCGCGAGCACACTCAAGAGTTAGCGGGTGAATCTAACCTTGAATCATCATCATCAAATAAAGACCAATCAGACACTTAGGCGTGATAAATGACAGGCTACCGTAATCCCCCCGAATGATCTGTAACCCGAAAGGGTCGCTGTACTATAATGGGATTACTGTATCTAGAGGAAGCATACCGTACCTCTTTCAGTTCCGAGCCATCTGGCGTATAGGTCAGAATCTTACCCAAATCTTGTACCTATACAGCATCTCTGTACTATACAGTATCTCTGCACAGTATACAGTACCTCTACAGTACAGTATCTCTATACAGTTTCTCTGTACTATACAGTATTTCGGGAATCCCCAACCATACCTTTCCACTGATAAACTGCTGGTGTGTACTCAGCGGCTAAAATTGGATCTGCGTGTACGCAGCGGGTCCGCCAGCGGTTGGTGGGTTTAGCAGTGTGTCACCTCAAGCTTCCAGAGCTCTCCCCGTGCCTCGTGTGCTCTGGAACCGAGCGTACAAGTACCCATTTCGGGTCGACGGCGTGCATGGCGTGCGCCTCGTTCTTCCGACGGACAGTCTCTTTCGGCATTCGGTTCCTGTGCAAGGCGTCGAATGATTGTGTCATTTCACCAGGTGAGTCTACTTCCAAGCTTCAAAATCCATATATTCGGCGTTGCAGACGTGAAGTTCATCTGTCGATCGTGTCGCTATGACAATTGTGTCAAAGCCGGGATGCGGAGGGATTGTGAGTTTTCGAGGGTGTCTGGGGTGTCTAAAACCGTCTTCCGATTGCAGTGGTTCAGCAGAAGCGGGACGACAGCCGCGTGCCCAAGTACGTGTTGGAGTCGCGAAAAGGAGGCATTCGGGAGGTGGTTCGAGGTGCATTTCCAATCCGATCCAATCCAATCCAATCCGACCTTTTTCCAGGATACACCACAACGTCCTATACGAGCTCTGCGGAGAGCAGCACCTCGACGAGCCGTGTCAACTCCACGAGCCCTCAGTCGACGCGGTCGAGCACTCCGACAGACGCCGAGTTCAGCACTATCTTGAACTCGACGCACGACGAGTTGCTTCAGTATTATGTGAAGCAGATTCAGGAGGCGGCGACGCATCGACAGTTTGATCTACCCGAGGTGAGTGCGTATCTCGGCTCTGAATGCTCCGTTTGAGCCCATCTTTGAACTGGGAATTGTCAAGTGGTCTAGACACGTGTTTGTTGAGTTTCAGCAAGATCCCAACTGATCCCGAGTTGGTATGATCTCTGAAACTCAAGGTTCCCGCTATATTCCCTCGTAACAGTGCTCTTCACAAAATCTGGCATATCTCGGCTCAAAATGCTCCGTTTGAGCCCATCTTTGGACTGGGAATAGTCAAGGGGTCTAGGAACATTGTATAGTGAACCTTAGTGTCTATTTGGAAAACTGGAAGAGATACATAGTTGTAAAGTTGCGCCTTCCAGGACCCTCTCCAACAATTCCTGCTCTCCAAACGAATCAACGACCAGTTGGCTCTGGAGATGTGCAAAACGTGTCCGGGAACTGATCTACTCGATCGATCGGATCTAGAGGTGCTCTTCCGATACTGCTCGTTCGCGAGTCTCTGGATGGACTCTGCGTGGATCACCGCCAGTCAGAGTCAGCAGGTGTGTGGAAATGGATCGTTCCTTCTCCACAATTCTCAATTTCTTTCAGATTCCACGAGAAGAGTCGTCGTCACCGCCAACTTCAGACTTCCACGATCTCCTCCACTTCATCGACCACTTCCAACACCTCATCGGCGCCGAACTCGCACGTCTTCGACTCGACGTCGTCGAGTATGCGGCATTGAAGTCGTTCTGCATATGGAAGTTGGGACTTCTCGATTCGACGCTAACGCTGAAGATTGTCGCTCAAGAGCAGTACTTTGGCGTGACGCAGGCGTTGAGCAAGTATTATCAGTGTTCGAGGGGCATGGAGGCGTATGAGATGGCGACGCGGTTGGCCGACGTCACCCTCATGTTGGGATCGATTTTTGTGAGTTTTTCTTGAGAGTTCTACCGGAGAGCCAGGATATCTCGAAATTGATAAGAGATATCAAAAAGTTATCAACAGCAAGTTTGTAGATCATAACTAGGACGACAAAATTGCTGTTGACAACTTGTTGATATCTCTTATCAATTTCGAGATATAGAGCAGTGTTTCGGGTGGTTCTGTGGAGCGCATTTGCATATAGCCCGAATCTGGAGAGCTCTACCCGAGAGAGCCATTATATCTCGAGATTGATAAGAGATATCAAAAAGTTGTCAACTGGAAACTTGTAGTCCTAGTTGTAATCTACAAGTTTGCAATTGACAACTTTTTCATATCTCTTATCAATCTCGAGATATGATTCTCTCGGGCAGATTTCTTGCGGGCCATCACAATGGCAACGGATCTTCCCAATTTCCCGAACTCTGGGATTACTGTAGACCACAAAAAAACCTATTCAACTCTTGCAGAACGTCTACCAAGACATGTTGAAGCTCTACATGTCTCTCGGAATTGCGCAGTCGATGGATCAAGTGTCAAATGGATCGAGTTGAAACTCACGTCATTCTTTTGTATCTCTTCCTTCTTCTCGTCTCCCATTATCGCCTCTGTTCATCGGAACAACGGGTGCGTGTGTGTGTGCGTATGTCAAGTGTCGGAACGATCGTCTACAAACTATGACATGTGTGGAGACGACGGATTCTACGGGTAAATAGGGACAAAGTGTGTTTCCGAATGAATGTTTCAATGTCTTATGTTTCGTTTGGGGAGGAGGGGGGATTTTGATCTACGCAAAACAAAACGCACAACTACTCCCTCAATCAGAAAAACAATGAATCGATAGTCCGCAATGTTGCGTCACATGTGGTGCCATTGCACAGAGGGCGCCAAACGTTACGACCATATATAGTGGAGCTCTCAAGCTTCTGTGATTTCCGTCATTGAGTTCCTGAAGACGTCCCACTTCTGAATGAGATCCTTATTGTTCTAGGAACACAGGACTCTATGTCCAGGCTCCTTGGCTTTTCCCCTAGCTGAAACGAAGCATTTAGAGTCGAGATATGATAATTCTAGTGGACTGATCCAGGGAAGGTCGAATGACGTATGAATGAGATTGGAGAGGAAGTGGTGACTTCAGATTCTTGGATATTGCTCTGTAACTCGCGGAGCACCAGAGATCCGGCAAGATAGGTTTAAAGGCAATTCTCAAGAATACAACTGGATAACCTTTAGCCTGCATAAGAATCTCTTTATGTCGACGAAACCGACGGCTGCATTCCACATAGGAAACCCGCATAGCACATCCCGGAGGTCTTGTCCATTGAGCACGGCGTGTCGTCGATTCCAGTGCCTCCAGTCGTCTGTGCTTTGAAGTAGAGACAGTTGGAGTTTGCAGAGGTGTTGGACATGCCGTCCGGCTGACCGGCGAGCCATTCGTAGCCCCCCGGAGAGCTCATCATGGCGTCGGAGAAGGTGAATTCCTAGGGGGAATCAAGGATGGGTTACTGTAGTCCTACGGTAACTCACATTGGTTCCATTACACGTGGCACTTGGTGGGTATTGACACGTGGACTTTCTAGTGCCATCCACCCAGAATCCCAACTGATTGTATTTAACGGATTGGATTGTTGATGGGATATACGCATTTGCAGATTCTCGAATGTACTCGAACTCTTGCTCATTCTCAATTCCGCTGAGCCTTCCGTTATAAAAGTTCGAAGTGCACATTGAGCTCGCGTTGTTTTGATTGAGACAGCTGGTCCAGAGGAATAGCTGAACAACTATGTTGGGCCAGAGATGTTGAGAGTGATTACCCCAATGCACCACACGCCCAGATCTCTCTGAACAAATGTGAATTTCGACTGACAAACGAGGGCTTTGGCTGGTGTCACACTCCAAATACCATCGTTGAGAGTGATATTGAACGTGATATAAAGTGGCAATCCGTTCTGAGTGTATTCAGTGTCTCCCTGAAAGAGCTTAATGACGTGGCAGCGCTACAGTAACCCTCTACCTCCATAACTGCTCCATCGAGGAGTGGAGAAGCCCCGGGAGCCGGGCATTCGGAAGATTTGACACGGAAAGCTACTCGACTGCCATTCGACAGCTTCTGGATGGTAGAGATGTTAGACACAGTGTACAGTTGACACTTGGAACCTTCATAGGCCATCTGAAACAAGATCCTCCTCTTTCAATGGCCGAGACACCCCTACCACACAAGTAGTGTCATTCCAACACTCTTGGACACAATCCACCCAGGCCAGTGTCAAAGTTCGGGAGCCATTGGCCTTGAGGGGTTTCCCAAAGGCGATGATCATTTTGTAGTCGTCCAGGGTGTCTGGGAGAATGGCGACGAAGGTGGGGAAGAGGCAGAAGGAGAGAATAGTGAACATGATGCTCCAGGGGGAAGCAATTGAGCAGGAAATGCGAGTATACAAAGTCACGGGGGCTCGCGAGAGCATGTGACATCCTGGAGGCGGTCAAGTGTAGCGAAAGTGTATATTTCGGGGGGAGGGAGAAGGGGAAAACAACAATTAGAGAACACTTTGCAAAGATGACCGCGGAAGAGTCTATCTTGTCCATTTCCTAATTCTGAACAAATGGATAGGACACTGATGGTTGCATTCCACATAGGAAACCCGCATAGCACATCCCGGAGGTCTTGTCCATTGAGCACGGCGTGTCGTCGATTCCAGTGCCTCCAGTCGTCTGTGTTTTGAAGTAGAGACAGTTGGAGTTTGCAGAGGTGTTGGACATGCCGTCCGGCTGACCGGCGAGCCATTCGTAGCCCCCCGGAGAGCTCATCATGGCGTCGGAGAAGGTGAATTCCTAGGGGGAATCAAGGATGGGTTACTGTAGTCCTACGGTAACTCACATTGGTTCCATTACACGTGGCACTTGGTGGGTATTGACACGTGGACTTTCTAGTGCCATCCACCCAGAATCCCAACTGATTGTATTTCACGGATTGGATTGTTGATGGGAGATACGCCATTGCAGACTCGCGAATGTACTCGAACTCTTGCTCATTCTCAATTCCGCTCAACCTGCCACCGTTGAATCTCTGAGTGCACATTGAGCTCGCGTTGGTTTGATTGAGACAGCTCGTCCAGAGAAAGAGCTGGAACTTCGTCGTTTAGCCGCCGCTTCAAGGAGAACTCACCCCGATGCACCAGACACCCTTGTCTCTCTGGACGAACGTCATTGTGGACACGCAGTGAAGCGGTTCGGCTGATAGGACACTCCAGATGTTGGCAGTCAGGGTAATATTGAACGTGATGAAGGTGGTGAAGTATCCGAACAGTGTCGAACCTTCCGTGTCTCCCTAGAAGAGCTTAATGACGTGGCAGCGCTACAGTAACCCTCTACCTCCATAACTGCTCCATTGAGAAGTGGAGACGCCCCGAGAGCCGGGCAATCGGTGGATTTCACTCGGAAGGCTACTCGACTGCCATTCGACAGCTTCTGAATGGTAGAGATGTTAGCCACAGTGTACAGTTGACACTTGGAACCTTCATAGGCCATCTGAAACAAGATCCTCCTCTTTCAATGGCCCAGACACCCCTTACAACACAAGAGGTGTCATTCCAACACTCTTGGACACAATCCACCCAGGCCAGTGTCAAAGTTCGGGAGCCACTGGCCTTGAGGGGTTTCCCAAAGGCGATGATCATTTTGTAGTCGTCCAGGGTGTCTGGGAGAATGGCGACGAGGGTGGGGAACGAGGAAAGAGAAAGGAGGATGACTAGAGACGGAAGCATTTGTCTCGAGGAAATTTGAATATGAATGAGATGAAATGAGATGAGACTTCAGACACTTGAAGAATCAGTGGAGGTGAACGTCTCCGTGGAGTTGGTCGATGGTCGTTTTGCAGGTTGTCTATTCCAGGGGCAATTGATAAAAGCTCAAGGAGCCCCATCGGTCAATTCATAAAATAATAGGGGAAGACAAATACTTCAAAACGAATAGAATCTTGAGCCAATCGATTAACTGATCTCTGATTCCCGAAGCAGAGATTTCCAGCTTCAACTATCATGTGAGCCTGAAAGTACCTCTGAGCCAGCTTGTTAGTCCTCCTGGCTCCAAGTGAAAAGTCAAAGTTCATCGACCATCTCCACAGAGCTCGTTTCCCTTGACTGATTTCTCCACGACGACCCACTGTCTTTAAAGGAGGTCTTTCTCATTTCTTGCTCAATCGCTTCCCCCCGGAGCATCATGTTCACTATTCTCTCCTTCTGCCTCTTCCCCACCCTCCTCGCCATTCTCCCAGACACCCTGGACGACTACAAAATGATCATCGCGTTTGGGAAACCCCTCAAGGCCAGTGGCTCCCGAACTTTGACACTGGCCTGGGTGGATTGTGTCCAAGAGTGTTGGAATGACACTACTTGTGTGGTAGGGGTGTCTGGGCCATCAAAAGATGAGGATCTTGTTTCAGATGGCCTATGAAGGTTCCAAGTGTCAACTGTACACTGTGGCTAACATCTCTACCATCCAGAAGCTGTCGAATGGCAGTCGAGTAGCCTTCCGTATCAAATCTTCCGAATGCCCGGCTCCCGGGGCATCTCCACTTCTCAATGGAGCAGTTATGAAAGTGAGGGTTATGGTTTTACCTCGTCATCAAACAAGTTTAGGGAGATGTTGATGACTTGCTACCCACTGGTGTTATATCCTACCTCACCTTCAATATCACCCTATCCGGTAGCATCTGGAGTGTCTCCGCGACGAAACCCCTCGTTTGTTGGTCGTCTCTCGTCTTCGTTCGCCGCCAAAAGGGCGTTTGGTGTATTGGGGTGAGTTCCAATGAGTTGTTTTCATGGATAGATCATCTTTCACAGTTGTTCTTCATGGACGAGTGCTTGAATCGAACCCTCGCCAATCAGAGATGCTCGACGTATTTTAGCAGCGGTGGGTTGAGTGGAATTGAGAATGAGCAAGAGTTCGAGTACATTCGCGAGTCTGCAATGGCGTATATCCCATCAACAATCGAATCCGTGAAATACAATCAGTTGGGATTCTGGGTGGATGGCACTAGAAAGTCCACTTGTCAATACCCACCAAGTGCCACGTGTAATGGAACCAATGTGAGCTACCGTAGGACTACAGTAACCCATCCTTGATTCCCCCTAGGAATTCACCTTCTCCGACGCCATGATGAGCTCTCCGGGGGGCTACGAATGGCTCGCCGGTCAGCCGGACGGGATGTCCAACACCTCTGCAAACTCCAACTGTCTCTACTTCAAAGCACAGACGACTGGAGGCACTGGAATCGACGACACGCCGTGCGCAATGATCAATTCCTCTGGAATGTGCTATGCGGGTTTTCTATGTGGAATGCAGCCAACACAGACGGTTTCATGATGGGACACACACTGGAAGTATTGAGATTGAGAGTGTTTTTCAATGATTATGTCTACATATGAATGCACCTCCAACTTCAAAGGTTCATGAAAAAAATGGACATTTTGGCTCAGGAGCGGGTGCCAAGACACCCTCCCCCCCCCCCCCCCCCCCCCCAAAAAAAAACAGGAAAACTAGTGGAAAAGTGGCTATCCTGACTATCGGATTGCCCACCATTCGAGCAGTCCGGATGGGTTCGAGAGCAGCTGGGTAGCAGGGGGGGGGGGGGGAAGAGGTACACTGCTGCTAACCGCTGGCGTGTACGCTGCGGGTCGGCTGCGTACACGCCAGCGGATTAGCAGTGTAGAGTGATGAGGACGGGGGGGGGGGTATGTGGAGAAGAAGACGTGCAGGTGCTAAGAGGTTAATTGGTCTCGAGACACACAACTGTACCCCTTTTGCAAAAGATCGATAGTTATGATTTTTGGCGATCAATTTATTATCCATTAATAATGAGAGAATGATAAGACATTCAGTTAAGGATGGATCATTCCACCAGTTGCGAATCGTCCTCCAATCATGTCCACCGCAGCTTCGTTGATCATGTTGAAGATAGTGTTGGGGATGTCCGCTGTAAACATAATCGTTATCAATTGCTTATCAAAGGGTCCCAACCGTGCATTACTAAGGTGAAAAGGATCAGTGGCTTCTTCTTCAACACCACCTCCATGACCTCGAGGATCTTCTCCACGGGGACCTCCTGAGGATCCCAAACAAGGAGTGTCCCATCATTCATCGTCACTCGCACTCTATTCGTGCCGAGAGAGATGCAGAAGTGGGGGTGGATGTGGGCGTGCTCCGAAATGAATTGGGTCACTGACGGACAGTCGCCGAAGAGCAAGGAGGAGAAGGAGCTGATCTCAATCTTGCCGATCATCTCGATCAGCTCCTTCCTCTTCATTGGAGCCGTCATCGCATTGTCCACGATTCGGAGAGCCGCCAGCTTCTCCAGACTCGTGACGGGTCCAGACTCTCTTTTCACGAGAGTCTGGACCATTCGGGCAGCCCGGATGGGCCCGAGGGCAGCTGCGTAAGGGATGCACGCGGCGACGAAGTCGTAGCAGGGGGAGGAGGAGGACTGCATGGTGGTGGGGTGGTTGGGGGGATGTGAGTGACTGGAAATGAAGGGGGGACGACGCGGAGGAGGGGGTATGTGGAGAACAGTGTATGCAGGTGGCTGGTCTCGAAGCGAAATGCCACCGTACCCCCGTTTTGTAGAAGATCGATATCCAATGGCTCCTGGCAAACATGGCAAACAAGAGGGTCTTTCTTTTGGAGAAAAGGAGAATCATTATATCTCGGCAGTGATAAGAGATATCAAAAAGTTGTCAACTACAAACTTGTAGATCATATCTAGGACTATAAATTTGCTGTTGACATATTTTTGATATCTCTTATCAATCTCCTCTGGCGGACCCGCAGCGTAGGCGCAGCGTACACGCAGATCCGATTTTACCCGCTGCGTACACGCCAGCGGTTTAGCAGTGATCACAGTTGTTCTTCATGGCTGAGTGTTTGAATCGATTCGTTTTCACCTTCTCCGACGCCATGATGAGCTCTCCGGGGGGCTACGAATGGCTCGCCGGTCAGCCGGACGGGATGTCCAACACCTCTGCGAACTCCAACTGTCTCTACTTCAAAGCACAGACGACCGGAGGCACTGGAATCGACGACACGCCGTGCGCAATGAACAAGACCTCTGGAATGTGCTATGCGGGTTTCCTATGTGGAATGCAGCCAACACAGACGGTTTCATGATGACACACACTGGAGATTAAGTGTTTTTCATTGTTCATGTTTATGTTGATGATCCGCTAATTTCAAAAAAGCCAAATTCAAAGAAAATGAGTCATCGAGAGTCCGGATGGGTTCAAGAGCAGCCGGGTAGCAAGGGGGGAAAGTGATGAGGAGGGGGAAGATGTGGAGAAGAAGACGTGCAGGTGTTGCTAAGAGGTTAATTGGTCTCGACGCGACTGTGTACCCCTTTTATAAAAGATCGATAGTTATTTTGGGTGCGATTTATATTATCCATAAATGACAGTGGAAGACATTCAGTTAGAGATCACTCGAGCAACGCAGAATCGTCCTCCAACAATGTCCACCGCAACTTGTTTGATCCTCTCGGTGACCACTGCGGCGTCGGGGGTGTTTGCTGTAAACATAATGGTTAACAGTTGATAATCAGGAGAAAGGTACCAACCGTGAACTTTAAAGGTGAAGATTTTCAGTGGCTTCTTCAACACCACCGCCATGATATTGAGGATTTTCTCTATGGGGATCTCCTTTCCCTGAAGCTCGTGGACAATGACATCTTCCAACGACAATTGCACTCTAGTCGGGCTGAGCCAGAGGCCGAAGTGAAAGTGGAAGTGGACGTGCTCTAAAATGAATTCGGCCACTGACGGACAGTCGCCGAAGAGAAAGGGGGACAAGGAGTTGATCTTAATCTTGCCGATCATCTCGATCAGCTCCTTCCTCTTCATTGGAGCCGCCATCGCGTTGTCCACGATTCGGAGAGCCGCCAGCTTCTCCAGACTCGCGACGGGTCCAGACTCTCTTTTCACGAGAGTCTGGACCATTCGGGCAGTCCGGATGGGCCCGAGGGCAGCTGCGTAAGGGATGCACGCGGCGACGAAGTCGTAGCAGGGGGAGGAGGAGGACTGCATGGTGGTGGTGGGGTGGTTGGGGGGATGTGAGTGACTGGAAATAAAGGGGGGACGACGCGGAGGAGGGGGTATGTGGAGAACAGTGTATGCAGGTGGCTGGTCTCGAAGCGAAATGCCACCGTACCCCCCGTTTTGTAGAAGATCGATATCCAGATCGATAAATAGCTCCCTCAAATGAGGAGAGCTCTATATCTCGACAGTGATAAGAGATATCAAAAAGTTGTCAATTGCAAACTTGTAGATCACAACTTGGACTATAAATTTGCTGTGGACATAGTTTTGACATCTCTTATCAATCGCGAGATATGATGATTCTCCTGCAACGTTTTTGAAAAAGATAACATTTTTTTGAATTTTTTTGCAAAGCTTTCAAAAAACGCCCGTCACCCTTGACTGCAAAACCTCTTCCCAGCTCAATGGCTCATTTTCCTTCTCACTTCCTCATTTCAATGCTTCCGTCCCTCGTTGCCCTTATTCTCCTAACCCACCCAATCCTGGCCATTCTCCCAGACACCCTAGACGACTACAAGATGGTGATCGCCTTCGGGAAGCCTCTCCAATCATCCCCGCGGGCGGCGTTGAATTACACCTTCGATAAGTGCGTTCAGCAGTGTTGGGAGGACGTGTCGTGTGTGGTAGGTCAAATCCCGCGAGTTCTTATTCTAATCACTGATAACAGCTCGCCTATCAGTCCCCTCTTTGCCAACTGTACACCATATCCGACGTGTTCACAGTCGAAAAGCTATCGGGTGGCAGTAAAGTGGCGTTTCGTGTCAAGACCACATCATGTCCATCACTGCAAGTTATGCAGGTATGTGTGGAGAGGTAGTGCCACGTCATCACTCGCCTTGCAGGGAGACACCGAGTCAACGGTACTCGGCCGCGAGTCCTATGGCGTTTATATCACGTACACTGTTACGTTAGCTTCGGGGATTTGGACATTTCCCGCTTCCAACCCATTGAAGTGCTCATTGAGCTTCACGTTCACCCGGAGGAAGAAGGGCGTTTGGTGTATTGGTGTAAGTGTGCTCGGAGGATTTCTCTCACCGCTCCTTCCAGCTATTTCGGTCTTCCCAATGCCTCAATCAAACTGATGCCGCCCAAAAGTGCTCCGCGCTCAATGGGAGGTTGAGTGGGATTGAGGATGAGGCGGAATTCTCGTCGATGACATCATCTGCGATGGCGTTCACTCCGTCCAACATCGAATCCGTGGACTACAGTCAAATGGGATTTTGGGTGGATGGGTCTAGAAAGGCCTCCTGTAAATACCCTGCCACGTGTAATGGCACCGATGGATTCTCCTTCTCCGACTCGATGATGAGCTCTCCAGGCGGCTACAAATGGCTTGCAGGGCAGCCAAGCGGGCTCACAGAGAACCCGACAAAGTCCAACTGCCTCTATCTCAAATCCACAATGCCTTCCGCCGTGTTCGGAATCGATGATGCTCCGTGCTCGATGGTCAAGTCATCGGTGATGTGTTATGGGGGATACATGTGCGGAGTGGAACCTACGAGTGTCTAATTGAATATTGTTCTTTATACATTATTAAAGAGTTCAGAAACCAATACATGAGATAACAGGCGTGTAAATGGAAGGGTGTGGAACTAACAGGGTGGGAGTCTATTTGTAAATGACAATGTATCTGGGGAGGACTCGATGGGGATCGCGGACGATGTACTCCGAGTAGGAAAGCGTCGTGAATCCGTACGACTGGCCGGTGATCTCATCTCTCTTCCGCAGTGGTAGAAGTGGCATTCCGATGCCATCAGTGGTGAGGCTTCCGGCCGGATAGCTGTCGCCAACGTAGTGGAGGGTGTCTTCTCCCTATAATTGATTACAGGGATAATTGGCTCAAGCGGAATCAACTCACTCTCTCGGCTGGTCCTTGCTGCTGCTGTGCGTAGTGATATGGAATGGTGACAATCTCTCGAACTTTGCCTAGAGCCGCTTGGCAGATGAGCATGTAGTTGACGCCGTCGGCGGACGGCTGGCAGTAGTGGGTGCTCTTTTCAAAGCTGTCGGCGAGGTAGATGCCGGATCCGAAGAGGTTTCCGTTGCGGCACGCGCTTGGCGGATCGACGAGGAATCCGTTTCGAAGGATGCTCATCAGGTTCGTCGCCTTCGTTCCGTGCCACAGGTACTTTTGGTTGTCGTCGTTGACGAACGGCTCGAACTTCTCGGTGGACTCTTTCGGTCGGATCTCCAAGATTCCCTTGACGACTCTTCCGTTCTGTCCAGTGTTCTGGATCCATTGAAGGATGCGCTGGCTGATGGCCGAGTCGGGGGTCTCCAAGCGATAGTCGCATTGGATAGCGGTGCGGATGTAGTCGACGCGGTCGAGATCTTTGCGATGCTCGGCTCCGCAGAGGAATCGCGTGGCGGTCTCAATCTCATCGAATCGGTTGAGCTTGAAGCGATGACGAGCGATCTCTTCGAGGGTGTCAAGGCGAGAGAGGTTGCTGTACTCGTAGTCTCCAGTTGGGATCAGTGTGTAGTACTCGTTGGAGAGCTCGTTCTGAAAAAATTCTGATAAGCCATTGTCAGAATTCACTGAAATCTTACCGTAGTCATGTGAGCCGCAAGAAGATTGGACTCGGAGAGCACCGACGTCGCCTCGACCATCTCCTTGATCCTCTTCGCGTTCTTCTCCAGCTTGTCCAACACCGCTTTCGCGCGCTCAATGCTCTCTCTGGTGAATCTTCCGAACGGCTGCGCGCTGCTGTTCAAGCTCACTTGCGACGAGTACTGCTTCAACGTCTTCGGATCGCTGATGTCGGCGATGAATTTGCGAATCGGCTCCTCCTCGGTGTTCTTCTTCCACGCGAGCTCCACCTCGGCGATGCTCGTCGGCATCGAGTCCGTCTCCACCAATCGATACTTTTTCGGTTGCTCGTTGAAGTTGTCGAGCGACGACCACTCGTTGCCCGACTTTGATTTGAAGATTGACTTGAACTCCTTGGCGGCGAGCTCCAAACTGTTGAATGGTGTCGTCTGGAACTCTCCGGCGCCTTGTCCGATGCGTCCCCAGTTGGTGAACAGGATGTAGAGGTCGGCGTCGTTGCGTTTGATTATTTGCATCCGGTAGAAGTTGTGGAATCCATAGCGGCCGTAGTTGAGGTCGGTTTTGTTGAGGAGCACGTCAAAGTACTGTTGGGTCTCGTCGCAGAAGCTCACCGCCCCGCTGTTCGTGTAGCTAGAGTTGCGGTGCGGTTTCGGCGCCTCGTTGGCTCTCTTCTTATCGTTCTCAGCGGCCCAGTGAGTCAAGAAGGCTTTCGCGTCCTCATCAACATTGCTAATCGGCTCAATGTCCACCTTCTCCAACGTCAACTTTGTCTCTTTCACAGGTCTCGGCAACGCGGACGACTTCACAATCTTCAACATCTCGCTCTTCATCCTTCTATTCATGTTCTTTGCCGCCAGTTCGATGGGGTTCGGGTTCCTCTTATCGATAAGACACTCAGTGATAACCTTTTTGTTCGCCGCCGCAAGATCGGCGAGCAACTGAACGTTCTCCCAGGCGAGCGGCTCGACGAGATAGTGGAGAGCGTTGTAGCCGCGGCGATCGCGAGCCGAGAAGAGAGATGGATCGGTGATGACGAGCATTTTGCGGCTAGATCCTGTAGACGTTTCCGGCTCTTCAACGCGACGCTTCTTCTTCGCTGGCTGCTCATCAGCACTTTCGGCTTCCGACGCTTCCGATTCCTCCGATCCATCTTCCGACTCCGATTCACTTTCACTTTGTGCAGGCATTGAAAACGTTGGCCTTGCAGACGTCGAAGCTGCCATACTGGGTTTCACTCCAAAGAGCATCGGAGTTCCCTTGGTCTTCTTCGCCGGAGCACTAAGTATCGGCTTCAACACAACGGTCGTCTTCCCGTCGCCAACGATCGCGTCGACGAGACTTCTGTTGTTGGTCATGATGGCGTACATGAGCGGTGTCCGTCCGTGCTCATCGGCCGTGTTCAAGTTGGCTCCGGCGGTGCGCAAAGCTCTCACCAGCTCCGTTTTGCCTTGGAGCACAGCCCACGAGATGGGCGGGAGTGATCCGAAATCCAAAAGGTTCTCGTATTTCTTAGGTATCTCGAATTGACACCACGCATCGATGTTGACGCCTTTCATCGATTTCAGCTCGGTGAGGAAGCTCACCGCCTCCACCGTCACCATTTTCTCCTTCATGTAGATGACGATCGATCGAATCGGCGATTCTGTCGGCGACTCGGTTCTTTGTTGCGTCCACAGCTGCGCGCCCATCTCTCGTTTGAGGAATCGCAGCAGGTTCCAGTTGCCGAATTGCAGAGCGGTCCGGATGATTTTTCCGGTTTCCGGTCGGTTCCACGCGATGCCACGTGTAGAGATGATGCGGTTGAGGACCGTGCGCTCGATCGTCTCCTCTTCCAGACTTCCGAAACAATGCTCCGCGAAGTTGTCGAGAAGATCGTAAGGGGAGGTAAGAGTGCGACCGTCCAAGAGGGCTTCTATCGATTTCAACAGCTGATTCGCCAAGTTGTACTGTCCTCGTCTCAGAGCCGCGTCTGTCAGTTGCGCCATCGAAACCGTATTCTGTCCGAGGACGTCTAGTAGCACGTAGACCATCGCCTCCCAGGCGCCTCCTTTGCTGACGACAGCGGCCGGGATGGAGGTGACGGTGTTCTCGTGGATCTTCTTCTCCTGCCCCTTCCACACCCATTCCGTCTCGTCGTCCTTCTTCTTCTTCTTCTTGTTCTGATCGCTCGGTTGAATGGCACGGATGAAGATCTAAAACGGGGAATTTCTCATTAGAGCGCGATTTCTACCATATCTCGTACCTTCTCCGTAACATCCGCATTGGCCTGAATCAGCGTCAGCGCCGAGGATTGTCGTCCGTGATGGACTGCGAGGGCGAGCGGTGTGTTGCCGTCTTTGTTTTTCAAGTCGACGCGGCACTTCTTCCGGATCAGGGTCATCAGGCAAATGTTGGCGTTTTTGATGGCGGCGAGATGGAGGATGGTGTTTCCGTGGATGTCGGGGACTTCAAGCTGATCCGGGCGGAGCAGAGAGGCCAGCAGAGAGACGACGGCGATCGGGTCGCTCTCGCCAAGTGGAACTCTTCCGTCTTTGAAGTCGTGCTCCGATCCGAACGCGTAGTGAAGAGCGGTTCGATGAAATGTGTCGAGTGCGTCGACTCGACATTTAGTCGACAACCACGCGATGGGCTCGAGCACCGAGTTGGCCGACCCATCGCACGCGAGGGTGGCCGTGTGGAGGATAGATCTTCCGTCGCGGTTTTCCGAAAACTGCACACCTTTCGATTCGAGCAATTTGAAGAGCCAAACAGTCTTGTGACAGTTGACTCGTGCTGCATAATGGAAGAGATTGTTCCTCTGCGCGTCGGCTTTAAGCCAGAACTCTGGGGGTGCGTTCAACTTGGGAATGAGATCCCACATGCGCATCTCGATCATGTACATGACGTTCGTCTTCATCACCAACACATCGCCCTCTTTCTCCTTGATCGCGTAGTGGACGCCTTCCCTGACTTGCGCTTCCGGCGCCGAGTCGAGCATCAGCTCGACGACTTTTGGTTTGTCAAGTTGGATCGCATCGAAGATGAGCACGTCTCCCGCGTCGTTGCGTTGTGTGAAGAACTCGGCGCCTCTCTTGAACTCGATGCTCAACTTGATAAGAATCTTGAAAAGCGCCAGTTGGTTCTGCTGATGGATTCCATCTTCTAGGGGGATTGTCATCGCGAGTTTCGCCAGAGTCGTCGAGGAGGTGGCTGGCTCGTTGTCGGGTCGGGCGTATTTCTGAGTGAGTTGGATGGGATCCAGCCGGATGACCCACTCGAAAAGCTCGTTGACCGTGGAGATGAACGTCTGAAAAAAATTATGGTAAATAGGGGAAATAGTAGAAGATGTGGTGCTCTTGAGCGGGAGGAAAATGGTGCTCTATGAAAAACAAGGGAAGAACAAAAGGGAAAGGTTGCATATTTCGAATTTGAACCTTAATCTCTCGAGAGTCAATGTGAGGAGCATGGCGTTGATTCGCATAGTTTTGATATCTCTGATAGCCTCTGGCTTGTTTAAAACTCTGAAGCGTCTACGGATTAGTGGTTAGGGTACTCCCCAACCCCCCCCCCCCAAAAAAAATTCCAAGTTTCCATGGCTCACCTGATTGGCTTCCGTTCGAATTTCCCTGCTCGGCGCCAACACTTGATACTGCTTTACGGCTTGTACGATGGGCGAGTAGCCCTCCTTGTTGTACTCATTGACCCATTTGGTGAACAGCTCGGGGAGCAGTTCGTGGAGCTCTTCGAGGATGGGCAGCACGTCGTAGGCGGGCTTCGTGAGCGTTTCGCCTTTCCAGAGCACCGGATCCGCGTAGACTTTCATCGGGAGCGCGAGAATCTCGTGGAGGAAGTTCTGCTGCGAAGCCCACTTCTCGAGGAGCCGCTTCTTGTCGGCGACTTTCTCGAGCATCAAGTTGAAGAGCATCAGGTTTCCGTTGCTCAGCGCGATGTGAAGCGGCGTGTTGTCCTGATGATCGTAGCACTCTACTTTGGCTCCTGCCCCAATCAGCGCATCGAAGCATTTGCGGTACTGGGCGAGCGTCATTCGTTCCGCATCCCTCTCCGCCGCCTCTCCGCTGCCCTTCAGCACGACGCGTTGTTGAGCGAACAGGTGGAGGGGCGTTTGGCCGGTGCTGTCGGCGATTCCGGCGTCGGCACCGCGAGAGATGAGGTAGTCGAGTTGGGTGTCGAGGGTCTTGTGCATGCTCTCATCGGTGTAGGAGAGCAAGTTGGCGATCAGCGTGCCTCCGTTGTTGTCCTTCGCGTTGATGTTCGCCTTGTCCTTGTGCGGACCGTCGAGCAGCCACGAAACGATACCATAGTGACCTTTGAGGTAGGCGACAGAGAGCGGATAAAGCTGCCAGTCGTTGGCCTTGGCGAGAATTTCCTCATCGATGGAAGCCAAAAGTTTGAGACAATCCAAAAATCCATAACCAGCCGCATAGTGGGCAGCGGTGTTGCCGGACGAGTCGGCGCTAAAGACGCTTGCTCCAAGGGCCAGGAGCATGGCCGCGGTGTGCATTTGTCCGTTGAGCATCGCATGGATCAGTGGGGTTCGCTTCTTCTTGTCTTTTCCCTCGACTAGAGCTCCCTTCGCGACGAGCTTCTTGGCCATTTCCAAGTGTCCCAAAGAGCAGGCGATCATCAAGGGTGATTGGCGATTGGTGGCGGTGGAGGTGGGGATGTCGACTTGGATTGTAGGCTCTTCGAGGAGCGCATCGATGGCTTCGAGGCGATTGTAGCGGACGGCGAGCTGGAGAGCCGTGTATCCGTGACGGTTCCTCGCGTTCAGCACAGATCGATCCGCACGGGTTGTCGGCTGTCCGTCATCTCCTTTCTCGAGCTCGAGCATCTCTCTCATGAGCAACTTCACCGTCGCAGATCTTCCGGCTCTCGCGGCAACGTGGAGCGGCGTCTCCGCCTGTTTAGTGAGCATCGTCACAGAGCCGCCGTTCTTGAGCATGTACTCCAATGGCGCTGTTCCGGGAGCCAGTGCGGCGTAGTGGATGGTATACCAGTTGTCCGAATCGGGAATGTTGATGGTTGGGTAGACGGCGCGCATCGCTTCGAGCATGTGGGTGCTGTTGGAGATGGCGGCCGTGTGGAGGGGTGTGATGTTCTTGTTGCCGAACGCCTTCTTGGCCACCGAAACGGGCAGGATCTTGGCTGGCAGCTTCTGATCCTTGAGTGTCATCCGATGCAGATCATTGCAGTGATTGCGGACGGGTCCCTGAGCAAACGCGGACGCCAGCTCGCGGTGACCCATCCGGACGGCGGTACAGAAGTGCATCTCGAATTGTTCCTCGTTGAATGCTGAAAAGTCAAAAGGGTTGGGAGGTTGACGTAATCTTCAAAGCCACTCACGTCCATTGGGGATCTTGGACAGTTGATAGAGCTTCGTGTACGGCAGGTTTTCCTCGATGAGCAAAGGGAGCATATCCGGATGAATTGGCTGTTTCTCATAGTTCAACAGCGCGTTGTTACCCTCTTTTCCGCCTCTCGCCATCTCGACGTGACGGGTTTGACGGCCGATCATGTAGATGTTTCGGCGGCCAGAGGATTTCTGGAATTTGTGGGTTTTTTTTTTGAAAATTGCAAATTTATCGTAAAATTTTCACTTTTTTCAATTTTCATTTTGTCAGATTTTTCATTTTATTTTCAAATTTAAACTTTCAAAAAAAAAAACCGCCACTCACAAAATCCAACAAATTGGGCTCCTGAACCGGTTGATAAGAGTCATCAGTGGACAATTTCCAGCTCATTTTGTAGAATTCGGTGGCGAATTTGATGTCTCCCTTGCACGCTTCATAGGAGGCGGTGGTGGCACACGAATAGGAGAACATCTGGTCGGTGCCGTTTTTCAGGCACTTTTTGGACTTGAAGTACTCCTTGACGGCCTTCAAATCTTGTCGACGGACGGCTCTTTGGAGCCATCGGAAGTAGACGGAAGAGCTCACGTATTCCGGTTGTCCGGGGTCCGCAAAGAACGGGTTGTCGACGTATTCGGTGATGGTGCGAGGGGTCAGACGATCGTTGCCTTTCTTCGCCGCTTTCTTCACTTTTATCACTTTTTGAACGGTTTTCTTGACAGTTTTAGCGGTGCTTTTCGTTGATTTCCCGCCTTTCGTCACTACGCTCTTCTTCGAAATCGCCGTTGAGGTGGTCTTCCGGCGGATAGCGGTTGGGGTGGGTGCCTGGTGGAGCACCACTTGGGTTCGGTGACGTGTTGAGTGGCGGCGGACTGAAAATTCGGTGATTTTGAAAATTTCTAGTGTTTGAAATTGAAAATTGCTACTAAACGCTACTACAGCTTCCAATTTTTGCGATTTTTCAAATTGAACGAAAATTTAAAAAAAAAAACGTTCTAAATATTTTTTTCAGGTTTTTAAATATTTTTGAATTTTCAAAAATCTATATTCAATAACAATATGAAAAAGAAAACATTGAAAATTTAGGAAAAAATGTTGAAAAAAAAAATTAAAAGTCTCCGAAAATTTTTTTTTTCAACTTTTTCAACTTTATAATTTTTTTTCAAAGTCGATGAAAAAATGACAAAAACTATGGGATAAGGTGTGAATGAAGAAAAAAAAATATTAGAAATTTCTTAATGATCGGTGAAAAAACAAAATTTTGTTTTTTTTGTTTCAATTTTTTTCAAAAAACGCCCACCATTCTGCGTATTCCTTCCGATTTGTCCGTCGACCACGACCACCGTCTTCTTCTTTTTCAGCTGCTTCTTCACACGTCCAGCCATGGAAAAAAAAGCGAAGAGTACGCTGAAAACAACAAGGACGTGAGGGTTTAAAAACTGTCGAGACGTCTGCGTCTCTTCGAGAGGAGTGAGGAGAGAGATAAACAAAAACAACATTTGTTTCGCATGTTTTCGACCTTTCCAGAGCGGTTCTTCGGGGTTTTTTTTTGGTTTTTTGTTGTGGAAGACATTAGAGATCAAAGAATTGAATTGAAATATATTTATTATCAGACGACCAACCCAACACCTCACAAACACACCAACACACACAAAGGCCATAAAAAATGGGAAAGAGAAAGCGGAGGGCGAGGAAAGAGCGTGCGCGCGGCGAGAGACGCAGAGCGGCAAAGTTGCCAAATGTTCGAAATCGCCGCGTATTTGTCATTCGGTAAACAAGGAGTGAATGGGAGATGAATCAGAGCCCTCCCGCTGATCTTTATCACGTTTTCAAGGACATTTTAAGTTCGGAAAATCGAAAATCGGAAAACGGGCACGCGCGCGCGCTAAACGGCATGCCGCGGCAAAAATGGCGACGTCTCGCTATTTTTCTTTCAGTAAATGAGACAAAAAGCGGCCAGTTGCCATGAGAAACCCAAAAAATCACCATTGACAACGGGCGGCGCACTCTGAATTGCTGAAAAGATAGACCAGACTAAACATTTTACACGGCCGCCAAAAAAGTTTGCCGTGGTGGAAAAATGACGAGAGGGGCGTGCGTTTTCGGCAAATAATGACATCAGAATGTCGCCGTGGCCACGGAATCAAACTATTTACAAACTGATAACAGGAGATTGTAAAAAAGTGAATTTTCAGTTTGACGGAGACGGTTTTTATATGGGAAACTTTCGAGTTGTTGACGATGACGATGATGATGACGATGATGTGATTGATAAGGGAAATGGGGCTCTAAATCGGTTATCAGTGACGATTTGGAAGGTGATTATGATGTTGATTACATTCTTTCTCCGGTTTGCCGATTTTTGATGTTGGAGTTTGAGAATTTTCAAACGAAATGTTGAATTTTTTTTTTGAAAATTATTGAAATTCAGTGTTTTCAAGAGTTTTTTTTTCGAAAAATTTGATAAATAATGAAAAAATGGAAAAAAATAACGAAAATTGAATAATTTTTTCTTGAAAAAATTCCAAAATCCTAGATCGCTGTGAGACCTTTTGACAAAAATGAGTGTGCGCCTTTAAAACAAAGAGTACTGTCGCCGGCAAAAGTTTTGCTCGCCGATTCCCCAAAATATCCTATTTTTGACGGTTTTTAAGCAAATTTTATTTGTTGTTCATTATAAAATTTCTTAATTATGTAAAATCACGTCTCACAAATAAAACTATCTTCTAAAATTGTCCCGAAACTGCACGTCTTTGTTAAATTTTTCAAAAAATTTAAAAGCGTGGCGAGACCCGTCGACAAAACACAACGTGCGCCTTTAAGGTACGGTCACCGCTAACTTTCTCCAATTTTCAGTAACTTTCAGGATTTTTCCCGTCGTTCATGTCATTTTCGGCTGAAAACAAGTCATCGGTGAGTTTTTCTTCATTAATTTATAAAAAATTCCACGTTTTTCTATTCATTTCCAGAAATTTTAGTAATCTTTCGGAAAATGAAAAAGAAAATTTCGAAACCAATTATATTATTTTTTTAATTCTCAAAATTCGCTAGTCCAACGGAACTCTGCAACGTTTCCGCAAAAAACCAAGAAAATCTCCCAGTTGCCCGTCCAAAAACGTACATGACTCCCATCTGGCAACCATGACTTGACGTGTCCGTCACCCGGTCTCCGATTACCTCCGCCACCCGACCTGAAATCGGATCCACGGCGTCCGGAATCAACATGGAATCCATCGGGGCCGCAGGGGGGATGTATTCATGTATCCGCCCATCTCGAAAGACATGTCATGTTGTTTTTGTGTCTCTTCTTCAGCTTCTTCTCTCCGAGGAACAAGTGTCTGTCTCTAATAGATGGAATCGACCTGTTGCTGCTCGTCATTATTTTCGGGTGACGGAAACATGTGTAATCACCCGCCTCCTCCATCTCTTCGTCGCCGTGCGATCGCGTTACAACACTTTTCCCTCCCGATTCCCGGCCGATGGATGCGACTGGAGGGAGAAGAAGAATGCAAGAAAAACTACTTTGTCCTCTTCTTTATCCCTTTTCTTCCCGTGAACTTTAGCGCGCGTTCAGACAAAAAATTCACCGGCGCCTACAGTATCCCCTAGTTTAAAGGCGCATGCTTGAAAATGAAAATGTTTTGAAAAAAAAAATGAAAATTTCCCCAATTTTTCCAGAAATATGTTAAACTATAAATATCTCGAAATTTTGAAAAATTGAAAACAAAAATTCCAAAAAAATCCAAAACTTCAATATCCCCCCCATCCACAAGTGCCTCGCAATTCTCTCCCCCTTATCCCGTTTCTAATATATAAATTCTTATTCATAACTCTTCTCCTCCCATTCCAATTTGTAATAACCACTCCCCCCCCACCACTAGTTGAGCGGCGATGGCGACGAAATCTAAATTAGATCTACCCGAATGGCTGACGGAGAGCAGGTGCTCATTCCCCGCCCAAAACCCGCCTTCTCCCTAACCATTCGACTCGGCGGAGACTTTTGGCGCCACTTGTCCAGGTTCTCCTCATAATTTGCCGGCGGGACTCTCTTCCCCGTCACTCACGGCTCGTCAGTGTGAGCACAGATGCTCCCGCGGAGCCGGTGTGGCCAACGGGGGGTTTTCCGCGAAAAAATGCAAAAATTCGCGCGACCTCCGTTCGCCACGCACCTATTCTTCCCCCCGCCAAGCTCCGCCCATTTTTCAATAATTCATCAGGCTTAGGCCGCCTTCTTGACTCCTTCCCACCGCGCGGCGACATTACAATTAATTACCCCCTTACATTTCCCCCTTCTACCCGCCAGCTCCCCTCCTGGTTGGTTTCCCCCCCCCCCCCCCCACTTTTCTAGTTCCTGCGCACTTTTTCTCACTTCTTCCCACTTTTCCCCCACTTTCTCCCGATTTTCTGCAATTTCCCCCTTTCAAACCTCTTGCATAGGGCTTCACGTGCTCACTGATCGTCTTATCATTTCAGCCTTTCGCACTTTTTATAAGTTATCACTGATATCTCACGGGCAAAACAAAAAGTCCGTCGATAATCTCGTTTTTGACGTTTTTCTGGCTCGGAAAACAGAGACAAATCGTCATTTTCTTGTCGCTTTGAGACCCAAACACTGAAAATTTCTTCCTCTACAGTACCCATTACTTTAAAGGCGCATGTCAAAAATTGAAAAAGTTTCGCAAAGCGATCTTTGTTTTTCGTTGATTTTTCAAAAAAAAATCAGAAAATAAGTGAAAAATCAATATTTTCTGCAAAAAAACCCCCAAAAAATTCTCGTTTTTTTTCCCACTCGTTTTTCGAAAAAGGCGCTAATTTTCTTCTCACTCACATTTGGAGACACGAAAATGTGCAGTATTCAACGTCTAATTTCATAGTATTCGCTCGTTTTGACTGCAAGAGAAAACTATACGAAAAAAGGCGACACGAAGAAGCAAAAAAAAAAGTTTTTTTTGTCATGTCTATTCTTCCATCCCGATCCATCAACATCATCATTCTCGTTATGAATAATTGAGGATGAAATGACGAAAAGCTGTTCGTCTCTAGCCTATATAACAGATCGCCTTGTTTATCGGGCCGCCGTCAAACCCGCTCCATAACTTCATCCATTTTTATATATATTTATTTTCCACGGCCATCTTTACCAGAGAGTGGCCTCCTCCCGCGAGACCATGTCAAACTAGGCGGCGAGCACCGAATTAAAATAATTTCATATACCCCCCGTCCCGGCCACACACACAGAGACACACACAAACTGAGCCGGATTGACGAGCCGAGAGCAGCTATACATTTGACGGAGGGGGGCGGAAACGGAGAGGAGGAACGAGTTTCACACACAAACAAAACTACACATGTTTTCCAGTACCATCTCTCTCGCCATCCCATCCATTTCAGCCGGGAGGGCGTAGTTGATGCCCTCTCTCTCTGCTGTTTTTCCCCATAATCCTCGACGCCCCGTAATCCTTTGTTCTTCTGGTGATGGTGGTGGCCAGGGCGGGGCTCCTCCTTCCCCCCCCCCCTCTTCAGATTTATCGCCGCTCGTCGTCCTCCAACAAATCATAAAATGCGGCGCCTTTTCCTCGCTTCTTCTTCTTCTGCTCCCAGCCATCTTCCTTCCGTTTTCACTTTGCACAACTTTTTCGCATTTTCATTTTTTTTTGGAAAAAACTCACCGAAAACTGTGTTTTCGAGGTGAAAATCGACAAAGATCACTGAAAAGTGCAAGATTTTCTTTTTCCCGTGGGGAAAATCAGAAAAGTTCTCAAAAAAACCGGAAAAAAAAAATAAATTCACCGCCTACAGTACCTCCTGGTTTAAAGGCGCATGCCCTTTTTCGTTAGCAGGTCTCGACACGCAGTTCAAGTTTTTCGGCTAATTTTGACGTTTTTATGATAGTTCCAGTGGAAAAAACTTGATAAAAGTCGGGAAATGCAGTTTTTACAAAAATTCATTGAAAAATTCGAAAAAAAGGCCAAAAAATCGAAAAATTTAGGATAAAGCCGAAAAGAATTTCCACCGGCGACAGTACTCTACCATTTAAAGGCGCACACTGACAATTGTCCACCGGTCTCGAAGCGTGAACATTTTATTTCGGATTTTTCGCCGAAATCCCGGGAATTTTTCAGAGAAAACCGCAGAGCTTTGGTGATTTAACACAAAAATCGAAAACTCCACATGCAATTTTCGCTTCAATGCTCAAGCATCACCCGTTGTGTGTGTGTCAGCGCAAAAAAACGTCGAAAAAGGTTCGATGAATTATTCGGAGGGCTGTTTCACGAGAGAATGCCTCCATCATGATGACGTGCTGTGTGTATGTGTGTCTAAAAGTTGTCTGAACATTTATTCCTCTTTTTTTCGCCTTTTTTCTAGCTTTTCTTCCGGCAAACTTTGCTCCCTCTTGTTCTTTTCTTTTCAATCTTTTTTTTACTCTTTCCCCCAATTTTTTCGCTTCGAATCGTTCAAAAATTGTCGAAAAGTTGGGCTAAAAATTCGAAAATGCAAAACTTCTCAAGTGTCCGTCATGCGCCTTTAAACTCGGGGGTACTGTAGGCGCCGGTGAATTTTCGCCAAAAAATCCCAATTTTCGTTGAAAAAAACGCATTTTTCACCGATAAAATTGATTTTAAACTGTTTTCATTTAAGCTTTAAGCAGAATTACCCTGTATTTCCCGAAAAATCACTGAAAAATCGCAAAAATGTCAAATTTTCGCCGATTTCTCGCGCATTTCCTCTCTTTTTTTCCAACAAGAACACTGTAATCCTTTGCCAAGTCCCATTTTCCCCTTTCAACAATGAAGTTTTCAATCGTTAATCTCGCGTTCTCTGCTCGTCGGCGCATCCCCATTCAAAATCCAAAAAGATCCTAATCCCTGCCCATCGTTTCGCGGGGCGTCTCAAAAGTGTCACATCATCGTCCCCCGTCACGAAAAAGGACCTATAAGAGGCCGAAGAAGAAGAAGAAAAGGGGGTGCACATTTTCGAAATCTCAGCCTCTCCGCTTCTCCTCTCGGACATCCGGAACGCATTTCGATGACCGCGCGGGCCATAGTGTAACGGGGGGAGGGGCGGCCAAAAAAGAGCATTAAAAGGAGAGGGGGGACCATGAGAGTAAGAGAGTTTCTTCTTTTGCTCCCCTTTGAGCACTTGGAAACACACGCGAGGGCATGTGTGCCCTGCTGCTGCCCCTGACCGCCCGAAATCTACTCAACTCGACACCCCCTCCCCCCCTCACAACCGAATTACCGCTTGTGTGGAGCTCCCGGAGCACTGATTTTGTGTATGTGTTTCTGTCTCCAACATATTTCTGCTCTTTGTGAGCTCTGCGCTGGGGGTTAACCATTGAGGTGTGATACGGAGTCGTTAGAAGTGCACGTTTAGGTCGTCAATGACGATTTTATGCTCAGTGGAGCAATCGCGCTCTATTGAACTTCTTTCAACGCTGCAAATGCGCGCTCTACCGAACCTCTAGGGCTGTCCGTGGATAGAGCGTACTTTCAAGGGCATGCAGCTAGGATTGCAGTCAGTCCAATAGAGCGCACTTTCATTTACACGTCAAATGTGTGTCGGGGACATATGGGACATATGGCCGATGCCGCCGCCGCCCGGGGGGTAACGTGTGCCTCCTGCAGCCGCTGCTCTGATATGAAAAAGGCGTGCACGCCCTTTGACCGCCCCCCTTCTTTCATGCATTTCCGACGATTTTTCATTCTCATTCGCTACCCCCTTCCCTCCCCAACACTGCAACCACCAGAAGAGCGGTCCCTTCTTCAACACCTCTCTCTCTTTTTGTTTTCCTTTTCTTTCCTCTCTTCGTCATTCTGTTTTCCTCTTCCTCCTCCTCCCGCTCGGCTCTCTGAACTTTTTTTTCCTGTCCCTCGTGTCAAGAACACTTGTACACAGACATGTCGTTTGCCAAAATAAACATGGTCAAAGAGCTGTAACCCCGAAAACCTACCGCAAGGTGTCGAGGGGGTACGTTTTTGGGGGGAATGAACATTTGGGGAGTCCCGGGGGAGTGGACAATCACCCCCGAGAAGAGAGATTGATGGTTTCTGGCGGCGAAGGGTCGAAAGTGCGCTTTTCGGCGTTTTGACAGGTGCAACGCGGTCGCGTAGCGGTTGATACAGTTTGACAGAGCGTGCTCAGGCAATCGCGCTCTACCGGAATCGGTGTAACCCAATAATAGAGCGCATTTTCCTCAAGAATGCAGTGACGCTCTACCGAATTGTCATCTCGAACGAGTTCTGTAGAGCGCACTTCCAACGAGATAGCTCGTCGAATGCAATCGCGCTCTACCGGACGACTGCTGGATTTCATTAGAGCGCACTTCCAACATCCCGGAACTGTGCGACCCTATAGCGAGAGAGAGAGAGAGTTCGGTAGAGCGTACTTCGAAAACATTGCTTCGAAACCGTTAGACTCACGCGAAACAGTGCAATCGCGCTCTACCCGCACTGCCAGATTTCATTAGAGCGCACTTCCAACATCGCTGAACATTCCATATTCAATAGAGCGCACTCTGCCATGAGATGTCGGCGCGCTGCCATCGCGCTCTATCGGCACTGTTAGATTTCGTTAGAGCGCGCTTTCAATAGCGCTGCTCCACCGAACTATGTGATGAACTCATAGACAGAGAGAGAGAGAGAGGAAGTTCAGTAGAGCGCACTTCCAACAAGTCCTTCTCCACTAGATGGATCTATTTGGGGGGGGGGTGCCCATCTCTTCACACTGCTAATCCCCATCATCATCATCATTTCATTCTTCTCCACATCGTGTCAGTTGTCCATTTTTGACAAGACACCCCCCTCTGCTCTTTATATCCATCCCTTCACATTTATATCCATCCCTTCCCTTCCTTCCTCCGCCAATTCCTTCATGATGAGAGCCAGCAGGAGGAGCACAAAAACAGAACATCCGTGTGCTCTCCTCGGCCGCGCCGGTTGCTCCATCCATCCATTGGTTCCCCCCAACCAACCATTTCTATCATGTTCCGCTTCACGGCGTCCGTGAGAAGAGTGTGATGCATTTCCCCCTATTCGGCTCCTTCTTCTTCTTCGTCTTCTTCTTCGACGGCTACATGTCTCCTTTTTGTGTGTCTCCATGTGCCTGCTACGTAGTTTTGTGATTTGAACACCTACTGACAAGCTGAAAAGGAAAGGGGCCGCTTTTTACCAAAAGTACCGTATCTCTGGAATAGGATGAGCCAGAGGGTCTATGAACCGAACGATCGAACGGTCGAGTTTTAGACATGAGATCTACGAAATTTCAGAGAGATAGGTTGTCTGGAACTTTGGGTTATGTAGATCTGGGATAGTCAGGGTGTTGAAGGTTTTCCGGAATATGGTAGATCATCTGAACCGGAGCTGTATTTTGAACTATAGACAGTTAATTTTCTTGATGTACATCTGAAAATCTTCTAGCTTGTTTGTCTCGAACATTCCCCGTGGAGTTATGCTCCACTTCCAGACACCCTATCTTCTCCGATTTTCTAGATATCACTCTCCAACTCTCCGAGCTTGCTCTTGAACCTTTTGACTCGTCTCAATCCAAGAATGAGTCGAAAAGGAGCATTCTCTTCAAAGTTATGCTCATTTCCCTAGATTGAGCTGAATTTCGGTCGTATCTCTAGTTCTCTAGTTCGATTTTCCAGATATCAATCTGAAATTGTCTCCCAGCTCATTTCTAGACCCCTTGACAATCCAGAGTCCAGAGACGAGCTTAAAAGGAAGCATTCCCCTTGAAGTTATGCCCCGTCCCCACTTCCAGCCCCAAATCGTTCCAAGTTGTGGCTAGATCCAAGGGGGAGAAGGGGGGGGGGCATTCTTGCAAATCCCCCTCCCCCCATCCAGAGAATGTGTTCTTGCGTGTCAAGTGCATCTTGGAAAACGAGGAGGGAGTAGGAGGGGAGAAGGGGGGCAATCTTGAATATTCTATTCCAAATGTGTTAGGCTCAAACTCAAAATGGCTGGGGGAGGGGGATGCTCAAGTACCTATATGTCAATCTCCATCTCGAGTGTGTGCTCCATGGGTGGCTCTCCCTCTAGGGCTCCAAGGGGGCACTGATGAGGCGGGAATGCCCCCCGCTCTCTCCAGAATGCAATTATACTTCTCACTCCCTCTCTCTCTCACTCTTTTGACTTAATCGCCATGTTTTTTGTGTTTGTGTGTGTGTGGCCGATTCATTTTCATTTTCTCATCTTCTTCGCCTCACTCTCAGCTGTTTTTTGTTGTGCTGGCGCTCTTCCGCGGCTCATTCATTATATACATGCTTTTTCTTGTGATGAGTAGTCGTTTTGATCTCTCTACCGTATTTCCTCGAGTTATATCTCGAGATTGATAAGAGATATCAAAAAGTTGTCAACTGGAAACTTGTAGATCAAAACTAGGACTATAAATTTGCTGTTGACAACTTTTTGATATCTCTTATCAATCTCGAGATATAAGGATTCTATCGGGCAGAACTCTCTAAGAGGGTACTATCGGATGAGAACTCTGCCGAGGAATCAATATATCTCGAAATTGATAAGAGATATCAAAAAGCTGTCAACTGGAAACTTGTAGATCACAACTAGGACTACAAGTTTCCAGTTGACAACTTTTTGATATCTCTTATCAATCTCGAGATATCATGATTCTCCCGGGCAGCGTTTCCGCTCGATTCGAGGAAATGCTATAGATAGGGTTACTGTGTGGTTACTATAGGATTACTGTACATTTTTCGATTTTTTCTCCGATTCTCCTCTTTTTCTCAACTCACCACATATCCATTAATTTCCAGACGACTCTGCCGGCTATGCTCCAATGCTCGTTTGGACGAGTCCACCATCTGCGCTGATCCATCGGCTCCTCCTCACCGCCGCCCTTCTCGCCACGTGGCACTCCACATCCATCGCCGTCGACGCCATCAAGTGCTACTCGTGCGCCAATGATTTCATCGTTTGGGTGCGTTTTTTTTTTGGATTTTCCCCGTTTTTCCTCGAATCGAGCGGAAACGCTTCCGGAGAATCGATATATCTGCAGATTGATAAGAGATAGCAAAAAGTTGTTAACTGGAAACTTGTAGATCACAATTAGGACTATAAATTTGCTGTTGATAACTTTTTGATATCTCTTATCAATCTCGAGATATAATGATTTTCCTGCAGCGTCTCGCTATTTAAATAGAGAAAACTTTCGAAAAAAACACCTGAAAAACAAAAATGTTAGATCACATATCACATATCACACCGAGTTCATGTACATTATAGCCTAGACACCCCCTTAACATCTTCCTCTTTCAATTTGGCCCTATTCATCCAAAAACTAGTTTTTTAAAAGTACCATTAGAGAAGCCCGGAATTGGCTATTTTTTGAAAATTTTCGAAAAATAAGGGAAGAAAATTTTTTTTTAATATAAAAAATTACAAAAAAAATGTTCTGAGCATGAAAATAAAAGATGGGATAATTTTAAACAAAAAAAAACAATTAAAAAAAAAGAACAAGAATTTTAAAAATTGAAGAGTTAAATTTTTGAAAAATTTTAAAAATTTAAAAATAATTGAAAAATAACTTTTTTTTCAGAAAAAAATTCGAAAAAAAAATCGAAATTTAAAAAAATTCTGGTTAATTTAAAAAAATCATCGAAAAAAATTTCAATTTTTTCCGATAAAAAAATTATTAAAAATTTAAAAAATTATATTCAAATTGGTATTTTTCCGTTAATTTTAAAAATCAATTTTAAAAAAGTTTGAAAAACTATCGATTTTTTCCAATTTTCCTAGAATACAAAAAACCCTCTCATTTTGGCATATTTGCAGCAATGGCGTCACTTTTTTCTGAAACGCAACTACGACATTTCGACGAGCGACCCGGAGTGCACGAGCAGGTACGGTGCACACGCTCTTATCACTTATCACCTCCCAATCGATCAGAAGTTTTCTGCACTTCAGGGACTACATCTCGGATCTCTATCAGAACTGCCATTCGACGTGCTTCGTGTTCTATTTGAATGGCACTAATAAGCAGACTGGACACACTACTGTACTTGGTACGTTTCTCGGCTAAAAATGCTCCGATTGAGCTGGGATTTGAACTGAGAATAGTGAAAGAGTCTGAAAACAAGGTGGCAAAGTTTCAGAGTGATTTCTGAAAATCTGAAGTAGTTAGATACTCTGAAAGTGGTATAATCGCCAATTTTCGAATGTTTCCACTTAAAGTCCCATAACTCGGCTAAAAATGGTTTGCTTGAGCTGCAACTTGGACTGGAAATAGTCAAAGAGTCTGAAAATAAGGTGGCAAAGTTTCAGAGTGATATCTGGAAATCTGAAATAGTTAGATTGTCTGAAATGGTACAACTGCCAATTTTCACATTTTTCAACTTAAGGCTCCATTTTTTGGCTGAAAATGTTTCGATTGAGCTCAGATTCAGACTAGAAATAGTCAAAAGGTCTGAAAATCAGGTGGCAAAGTTTCAGAGTGATATCTGAAAATTTGAAATAGTTAGATTGTCTGAAAATGGTAGAACTGCAAATTTTAGATACTTTCCACTAAAAATCCCATATCTCGGCTAAAAATGGTCCAAACTGTGAAATAGCCAATAAACTCCGCCCACCGCATATTCTTTCTTTCAGGCGTCGGCCGCGGTTGCTCGGCGAACTTCCTGACCGACGATCAGCACCTGCACTTGGGATTGGGTGCACACTCGCGTCCGTCGCATGTCGGAGAGTATCTACCTCATGACTTTGATCAGGTGAGCAAGGGGACATTTGGGGACAGTTGGGGACATGTCGAAACCCGATTGGCACTGATTTGAACCTCTTGAAACTTGTCAAACCTGGTTCGATAGTTGGTCAAACTTCCCCCACTAGATATGCATCAGTTTTTGGACCATCAAGTCCTTTCGAAGTTCCTAGAATCCTGAAGATCCATGTTCTGTGCATTCTCAAGGCATTAGTGATAACTATGTCCAATGGACCAGCTGCCAATTTGATATTTAGACCCTCATTATCATTCTGAAGATCCATTTGGTTTTTCAGCTCTGCCAGAGAACCCTTATATCTCAAGATTGATAAGAGATATCAAAAAGTTGTCAACAGAAAATTTGTAGATCATAACCAGGACTACAAACTTGCTATTGACAACTTTTTGATATCCCTCATCAATCTTGAGATATAAGGGTTCTCCAATGGCATACCTTTTTGGCGGGCACTGTATGACAAATATAATAGGGTTTGAGCAAGTTCAAGAAGCTCTCCAAGAGCGCAGTTACACCTTGAGCCAATCCCAACCATCTGAACCCGAATTCCAGTTTGACATCACCGAGCACTGGTGCTTCTGCGCGACGGAGAAGTGCAACAGCGAGGAGTGCTTCTCGTCGCCGTTCGGCTCTCGCGAATACGCCTCCTCGTACATTGCGAAACGGCTACAGTACTCGACGTACTCGCACAATCCATGGAAATATCGAAATTCGGGTCCCACCGCGACGAATGTAGCGCTCGCCGCCGCCACCGCGTGGTCTCTTCTTTTTGTGTACAAATTGCCATCTCTTCTTTTGTGACGAACTGTTATTCGGAATGTATTTCATCGCAGTATTATACATATATTTATGATCTACTCTGGAAAAACGAGGAAAATGAATAAGAGTGTATGTACGTCTTTGAACTTGATCTCGGCTCAAAATGCTAAATTTGAGCTAGAACTGTCACACTTGGCATCTGTCCGCTTAAAGTCCCATATCTCGGCTGAAAATGTTTCGATTGAGCTAGGCTTTGGTCTGGGAATAGTGAAAGGGTCTGAAAATAAGGTGGCAAAGTTTCAGAGTGATATCTGGAACTCTCAAATAGCTACGGTGTCTGGAAGTGGAGGATTCTTCAAAAACCTGCAATCTTCTTTAAAAAGTTCTATATCTCGGCTGAAAATGGTCCGATTGAGCTGGGATTCAGTCTGGGAGTAGTCAAAAGGTCTGAAGACAAGGTGACAAAGTTTCAGAGTGGTATCTGAAAATCTGAAATAGTTAGATGGTCTGAAAATGATACAATCGCCAATTTTGGCATCTGTCCGCTTAAAGTCCCATATCTCGGCTGAAAATGTTTCGATTGAGCTGGGATTTGGTCTGGAAATAGTGAAAGGGCCTGAAAATGAGGTGGCAAAGTTTCAGAGTGATATCTGAAAATCTCAAATAGCTACGGTGTCTAGAAGTGAAGGATTCTTCGAAAATCTGCAATCTCCCCTATAAAGTCCCATATCTCGGCTGAAAATGGTCCGTTCAAGCTCATCTCTGGACTGACCATAGTCAAGAGGTCCAAAAACAATCCGGCAAGCGTTTCAGAGTGATATCTGAAAATCTGAAAAAAGTACAGTGTGTCAAAGTCGTCGAAAGTTCGAAATCTCGACAAGAGTGACTATAAAACACGCCAAAGTGTCCCCTTCTCCGTCCGATTCTGCCGTCCAAAATGTAACAACTGCCTCTTTCCATCCCCGGGGCGACCCATTCATTATGTGCGCCACAAGTGTCGTCGTGGCCGTCTTCGCGAAGGAATCGTATATAAACAAAACAATTCGCGCCCTTCGCATGCCCCCTCCCCACGAGAAAAGGGGCGGGGCTTAAGCCGTGGACCATGTGAGCTCTTTTTCCTCCCCACATCCACCCCCAGCGACCCCTTTCCTCACCAGGTCACTTTCTCATTACCTCCTCCTCCTCCTCATTTCCCCCGCCCCTTCTCGGCCCCCACCCGCCCCTAATCTCATTTTCCCCCTCCCCCCTCCCACTTCGGGGGGCACACAAGGGGCAGCCCTTCTTCGTCCAAACTTTATGGATTTTACGGTTTTTCAATGGCTCCGCTCAAAATCACTCAAAACTGCTCAGTTGCATTCAAATTTCGCCTTAAATCGATCATTTTTCGTTGAGTCGCTACTCAGCGAATTTTCCACCGTTCATCATTAGCCGGTGATACGGAGTCATTAAAAACACCTCCTATCCAGGAATTCCACTTTCAAAAGTTCATTTACGTTGAATTTTGTTTGAAAAATCATGGAAACCATGAAAAATGTGAACTTTTAATGACTCTGTATCACCGTCTAATGGTTAAGAGAGGTGAATTCACTGCGTAGCGACTCGGTGGGTTTTCGCGTTGGAAAATGACTGGAAATTTGGTTTTCTAGATTGATTTTGAACAAGAGACATAGAGAATATCTAAAAATATGGAAAAAGGACAGATTTTTGAGAATTTCAATTTTTCAGTTTTTCGCTCTACTTTGAGATTTTCCAGAATCCTCAGATTTTCAGATATCCCACTGAAACTTCAGAATAGTTTTTCAGAACCCTTAAACTGTTTCCAGTCCAAAGATGAACTGAAACGGAGCATTTTGAAGCAAGTTATGCCAATTTTACGTACTCTAGCGGTTTCTGTGCATTTTCCCGTCGTTTCTCGTTCCTTCGGTGTTTGCACACTTTCCAATCTACAGTAACCTCTGCAAACTTCTATTTCACTTGAAAATTCAGAAAAACGAATGAAAATAGTCAAATTTACGAGAATTGAGTGATTCGAATGACTCCGTATCCCCGCCATATGGTTAACGTGTTCAAATTCGCTGCGTAGCGACTCACTGGAATTTCGAGCAATTTTGACTGGAAATCAATATTTTCATGATTTCAAACTTTCCGGATCAGTTTCCGGAGCTTCTTTTGCTTTCCGGAGCTTTATATGGCTCCGTATCCCCGTCCTATGGTTAACATGTTCAAATTCGCTGCGTAGCGACTCACTGTAAAATTCCACTGTTTTATTAACCCAATTTTGGTATTTTCATCATTCCGGACCTTCCGGAAGGGCCTAGATTCCGGAAAGATCGGCTTTTCATCATCTTATCGTATTTTCTGAAACGCCAAACGCTGTTCCGAAGAATCACTATATCTCGAGATTGATAAGAGATATCAAAAAGTTGTCAACAGCAAATTTATAGTCCTAGTTGTGATCTACAAGTTTGCAGTTGACAACTTTTCGATATCTCCTATCAATCTCAAGATATAATCATTCTCCGGCCGCTCTATTCAAGGTAATGCTCAAACAGGTCCTAGATCGGTGCGCAGCCACTCCAAACTTCAAAATTCATCTCAAAACCTGGCCGGGACCTCTTGTTTACTCCCCAGAGCGCCAAAAGTTTTTCAGGAACGCCCGCCTTCTCAAATTGCCAGTCTATTCTATTCGTTTCGTTTCGTTTCGTTCCTCCCCCTTTCACCATGTGTTTTCGGCTGCCTACCTGGTGGATTTTTCCGTGTTTTTCGACTTGTCGAGAGCAGCAAAACGGCCCCCCGACGACGACTTCTTCGTCGCCATAAAAATTCGCTTCGTCGACTTTTCCGTAAATGTGTACAAATACATTGATGACGTGGCACTAGTGGGTGTTGGACCAATCCGATCCAATCCAATCCAATCCAATCCTAAACTGATTGGTTTTATGAGTTGATAACGTTTTTTTAATCAGTTTTGCATAAAGTTCCAGTTTAACCGCTTCTCCCATAGATACACCTATATTTGAGCTGCAAAACATAAGGCTCTCGGAGATCCATTATATCTCGAGATTGATAAGATATATCAAAAAGTTATCAATTGCAAAATTGTAGTCCTAGTTGTGATCTACAAGTTTGCAGTTGACAACTTTTTGATATCTCTTATCAATCTCGAGATATAATGGATTTCCGTGAGGTTCTCCGTAGAATCTAGCGTTTTCTGTGCATTCCGTGCAATCTGTCGTCAAATGTGGTGTTTTCCCCGAACTACAGTAACCCGAGGTCATCCGCTCGTCACCAGAGTGACTCGTCAAAGTGCACGCGACCTATGATCCACCGGGGGCGCGGATGAGGCAGACATTGGGCGCCCCGGTTGTTTCCAGTCTAATGAGTTCATTGTCGGTCTATTCGTCTGCATTTTCTTTCTCTTTTTGGAGCATTTTCCTGAATTTGGATCGAAATTGCTCAGTTTCATTCAAATTTCGCCTTAAATCGATCATTTTTCGTTGAGTCGCTACTCAGCGAATTTTCCACCGTTCATCATTAGCCGGTGATACGGTGTCATTAAAAAACACCTCCTATTCAGGAACTCCACTTTCAAAAGTTCATTTACGTTGGATTTAGTTTGGAAAATCATGGAAAACATGAAAAATGTCAACTTTTAATGACTCCGTATCACCGTCTAATGGTTAAGAGAGGTGAATTCACTGCGTAGCGACTCGGTGGTTTTCGCGTTGGAAAATGACTGGAAATTTGGTTTTCTAGATGGATTCCAAATAAGAGCCATGGAGATTATCTAAAAATACAAAAAAATCGTTAAGTTTTGAAATTTTCAATTTTTCGATTTTTCGCTCAACTTTGCGATTTTCTAAAATAGCCAAAATTCCAGATATCGCTCTGAAACTTCAGGATCGTTTTTCAGAACTCTTAAACTGTTTCCAGTGAAAAAAATGAGCTGAAACGGAGCATTTTGAGCCGAGTTATGCCATTTTTACGTACTCTAGCGGTTTCTGTGCATTTTCCCGTCGTTTCCCGTTCCTTCAGTGTTTGCACACTTTCCAAACTACAGTAACCTCTGCAAACTTCAATTTCACTTGGAAATTCAGAAAAACGAATGAAACTAGTCAAATTTACGAGAATTGAGTGATTCGAATGACTCCGTATCCCCGTCCTATGGTTAACATGTTCAAATTCGCTGCGTAGCGACTCACTGGAATTTCGAGCAGTTTTGACTGGAAATCAAATGTTTTCATGATTCCAAACTGTCCGGATCAGTTTCCGGAGCTTTATATGGCTCCGTATCCCCGTCATATGGTTAACATATTCAAATTCGCTGCGTAGCGACTCACTGTAAAATTCCATTGTTTTAAACTCAAATTTGTTGTTTTTTTTGGTTTTTTCGACTGAAAATCAAATGTTTTCAATGATTCCAAACCATACAACTTTCAGTGAAAAAAATTTCGAAAATTCAAAAAAAAAATTTTTTTTCAAAATTTTTTTTTTCAAATTCAAAATCCTACATCTCTTTTGAGAAGATCAAATCCAAAGAGCTCTCAACAGCAGCAGTAAAAGAGGAGCAAATCACAAAACTCACTGCACTTTTGAAGGTGTATGGGGGGAGGAAGGGCGTGGAGAGCGTACCCCTTCCCCTTCCCCTCCCCCCAGGGGGGAGGGGGGGAAGGGGGGAAATGGAATGGTTGCCCCAGGTGACCAGCACTCCACACACTCGCACCCCGCATCCGTTTCTCCGTCTCTCTCTCTCTCTCTTTGCTGCTCATGAAGAAGTACTTCTCCTCCTCCTCCTCCTCACCCTCCATTCCATATTTCCACTGATTACACACACACATATAATCCAGCCAGGGGCACGGATTAGGCTTAGTGTCGCCCGTCCTCTGAGCCTCCGTCTCTCTCTCTCTCTCTCTTAATCTGTCCGCGCTCATTTTGGGGTGGATTTCCTTATTATTATGATCATTTCTCTCTCCCGTATATTCTGTTCTCCCTCAATTTCCCAATCCATTCAGCCCCTCACTCTCTCTGAAAATCGCCAGCGCGCGCACTAATTCTAGTCCCCTCGATTCCCACGGGCGGGGCAGCCTATGATTTGTGGGAGATCAAAAACAGCATTGCGCATTGAGCAAGTGCGCTCTATTGCACACACGGTTGCTCAACGTTGCCCAGGAAAAAAACTATCACTGCTGCAAGTGCGCTCTATCGCGCACCCTCACTCAAACTACCCTGTAAGTGCGCTCTATTGCGTTCGAGTCCGATAAAGCACGGTTGCTCATCGCTGGTGCAAATGCGCTTCATTGAACTATATGAATCATGTACTATGAAAACGCGCTCTATCGCACAAAACCCCTTGTGAGTGCACTCTATAGCGCTAGACTCCGATAGAGCACAGTTGCTCAACATTGACCACCAAACTGTCACTGCTGCAAGTGCGCTCTATCGCACAACTTTTCTGTTTTTAGATATTGCTCCAGTTCACTCAAACTACCCTGTAAGTGCGCTCTATAGCGTTCGAGTCCGATAGAGCACGGTTGCTCATCACTGTGCTGCAAATGCGCTTCATTGAACTATATGACTCCTGTACTATGCAAACGCGCTCTATCGCACAACTCCGATAGAGCACGGTTGCTCTCTCCTAAAACTATCACCACTGTTCTTCGCAGTCTGCAAATGCGCTCTATTGCACAAGATCGTCCCAGTGATTCGCCGACGATTCGTCCTTGGCTGCAATCGCGCTCTATTGCACTCTCGGCGCCAACTATGTCCTCTGCAAGTGCGCTCTATTGCACCCAAACTTTGACCCCCCTCCTGGCATCATGCCAAAGCTCCCCTTAGTTCAATCGCCCGCCCTACACGTGCCCTTCCTTTGCCCCCTCCGGGGTTGACCCGGAAGAGGAAGAGCAAACGAAGAGCTGGTGGGGTTCATCTCGAATTACAAATTTGCCAACTCCTCCTCTTTTCCTCCACAATCCCATTTAAAACTTTGGACCCTTTGTGTTTTCTCTCTCTCTCTCTCTCTCTCTCTCTCTCTCTCTCTCTCTCTCTCTCTCTCCCAAAATAGAAGGGGGACGACGTCGCGAACTTCTAATTTCTCTCTGTCGTCGTCGTCGTCTCATACACATACTTTTTGAATGAGGGGGGAAGGAGGACAGAGAATTAGTTGGCGTGTGCTGGTGTGCTCTTTCTCTCTGTTTTAGTGGGGGAGGGAAGCAAGCTCCCCTCCCATTTCGTTCTTCTTCTTCTCAATTGAAAAAAAGAAGAAGAAGGAGAGCTAGTCACTAAGTTTCTGTGTCTTCTGTGTCTTCCACCCCCTCCTCCTCCTCCTCCTCGTCCAAAACTAAATTCATTTGACTCTCGAGGTCTCTGTTTGAACTCTTCGAGCATCGGAGGTGTCTTCTAAGACCCCCCCCCCCCCCGTTTCCAGTGTTCGCAGCCTCTGGGGATGCTCTTCGCTGAGTTCCACTGTCTAGAGCTGGTGAAGCACTTCCAGAACACCCCGAGACTGCTCTTAGATCCCTCAAAACCATGAAAATTCGTTTTTGTCTTGAACCAATCAGAAACTTCTCAACTTCTCCGAAAAACTTCTCGGAGTGCTCCAAAACCGTATTTCCTCGAATAAAGCATCCCTCCCAAGGAGATCCATTATATCTCGAGATTGATAAGAGATATCAAAAAGTTGTCAATAGCAAATCTATAGTCCTAGTTGTGGTCTACAAGTTTGCCGTTGACAACTTTTTGATATCTCTTATCAATCTCAAGATATAATCATTCTCCGGTACGATAGCTCGAAATCATCAAGCAATGCCCGTGTTTGACTGTGTTTCTGAGGTTTTCCGTAGAATCTAGCGTTTTCTGTGTAATCTGTCGTCAAAGGTGGTGTTTTTTCCTAGTGCTAGCATACCCACCCCAAACTAGGGCAACCCAATGTGATTCTTTTTGATCTACCAATTCTCACGACCTACTCTCTCTATCGCCCAATGGAGCTCTGGGACGATGGTCTAGAACCTGTGAGGTGTCGGCTGCTTCGTTTCCCTCCTCTCTCTCTCTTTCTCTCTCTCCCTCTCTCTCTCTCTCTCTCTCTCTCTCTCTCTCTCTCTCTCTCTCTCTCTCTCTCTCTCTCTCTCTCTCTCTCTCTTTCTCTTCCTTTCCAAAAACGTACGAATCGCGAATAGGGCCCGAATTGGCTCAAGTTTTCGACTCTCTCTGGATTATTTATTACCCCTTCCGTCCTCTCTCCCTCTCTCCCTCTCCCTCCCTTGCCTCCGTCACACTCCACTTCTTCTCGGTTACTTCCGTTCCCTTTTTTCTATTCGCTTCCTCCTCCTCCTCCATTTTCCTCCTCTCCTCCCAAATACATCCGAGGGCGTCATCATGAGCTCTCAGGTGCCCCTGGCTTATTCTAGGGCATACTGTACACTTGACCGCTCCAGCTCACAAGGTGTTCTCAATAGAGCGCACTTTCTGAATCCCTCTAATTCCTCATCAAACCTGTTAAAACTTCTTAAAACCCTCAAACTCATAAAACAAGGTGCGTTCAATAGAGCGCACTTTCGGAATCTCCTGGATAGTGGGAATGGAGCTCATCAAATTTCTGATTGGCTCCCATAGCTCCCAGAACCCCAGACCCCCCACGAACCCCCTAGAATCCCCCTGAACTCCCCAAACCCCCCCCCCCCCCAAAACCGCCTAGAATTCCCTAGAACCCATTAGAACCCCCCAGAACTATCTAGAACCCCCACGAACCCCCTAGAGTCCCCCAGAACACCCCATAACCCTTCAGAACCCTTCAGAACCGTCTAGAACCCTCCAGAACCCCCCAGAACTCCCCAGAGCCCCCTAGAACCCTCTAGAACCCTCTAAAACCTCTAGAACCCCCCCAGAACCCCTAGAACCCCCTAGAACCACCTGGAATCCCCCAGAACCACCTAGAACCAGCTAGAACTCCCTAGAACCCCTTAAGAGCTCCCTAGAACCCCCATAAAAGCCCATAGAACCCCTCAGAACAATCTCGGAACGAGTGTCCTCTAACCGTTCTCCCATCTGAGCCCCCCCCCCCTAAAATGACCTTGGCACAGTGCCAAAAGAGTCGTCGTCTCTTCTACACAAGAACAACCGCCACTTTGTCTCTTCTCCATCAGGGCCTGCGGTGGGGGGTCATTTTCTTCTTTCTTCTTGTGTTTCTCCTCCTCCTCCTTCGTCCCTCCCTCCCGCCACCACCACCACCACACCAGATCAAACTAATTAGCGGTGGAAGAGTGTCTTCTTCTTCTCCCCCCAGCAGCTTATCGTCCTCCCCCCTAACCTCCTTCCCGTTTGTCTTTTCTTACCCATCGTGTCGAGGAGTTGATGGTGACGTGGCACTACCACACTCTCTCTCTCTCACTATCTCAATTCCAATTATACCTGGAGAGCATGAGAAAGAGAGTCATGTCTCAATTGGATTGGCGGGCTTTCTCCCCCCCCCCCAAGAGATTGACTCTGTGCGGAGTCAATTGGCATGAAACATAAGAGAGAGAGAGCAAGCAGGTGACCTTTGTGGGGGGCTCCGAGAGCTCTGTGGAGCTCCACAGAGCTTCACAGAGCTCTCGGAGCCCGAGGAATGTCTCTCTCTCTCTGTTTCTTTCCCTCTTTTTGTCTTCCTCCCGAAATACAATTAGGCGCGCGCGCCCCCGTGGCGCCCCCCGCCATGTTCCAATTCGTTCCCTCTCCGGCTCTGTGTGTAGATGATTCGCGAATTGAAATCTCTTGAAGAAGAAGAAGAAGAAGCAGAAGACACCTATCTCCAAGTGGATATTCCCTTCAAAAGGCCAAGTGACTCTTGAGAGGGAGAGAGAGAGAGATCATCTCTCTCCTTCCTCGTTTCGTTTCGTTTCGCTCTCCCCCCACCCCTTCTCTCTCTCTCTCTCCTGAGCACCGGACTCAGCTCTCAATGTCACGTACATTGCGGGTTTTCCCGGAAACATGAGGTTCCGGAAGCTTTCCGGAGACTTTCCGGAAGCTTTCCGGACAACTTTTTCACTGCTTCCAACTTTAACTTAGACTCTGAAATGTATATGAAATGGCGTTTTTTCGAGAAAACATGGTTTCGGAAAGGTTCCGGAAGCTTTCCGGAAGGTTTCCGGAAGCATTCCGGACAACTTTTTCACTGCTTCCAACTTTAACTTAGACTCTGAAATGTATATGAAATGGCGTTTTTTCGAGAAAACATGGTTTCGGAAAGGTTCCGGAAGCTTTCCGGAAGGTTTCCGGAAGCATTCCGGAGACTTTCCGGTCAACTATTTCACCGTTTCTAACTCGAAAATGGCGTTTTTTTTTGAGAAAAAATGGTTCCGGAAAGGTTCCGGAGACTGTCCGGAAGCTTTCCGGAAGCATCCTATATAACTTCTTAGTGATTTCCAACCGAAAATCAAGCTCTAACCTCATTTTTCATCAATTAAAAAAAAAAAACCGCGACGCGACCGCTTCGCAGCAGCTAAAATGGAAATGGGGGCGCTTCGACAAAAAACCGCAACGCAACCGCAACGCAACTGTAATTTAGGGAAATTTTCGGGAATTTCATGGAAAAAACTAACCAAAAAACCCATTGAAAATGGCAAAATGACCAAAATGCCGTATTTCCTCGAATGGAGCAGCATGCTGCCCGGGAGAATGATTATATCTCGAGATTGATAAGAGATATCAAAAAGTTGTCAACTGGAAACTTGTAGATCACAACTAGGACTACAAGTTTCCAGTTGACAACTTTTTGATATCTCTTATCATTGTCGAGATATAATAGCTCAAAGTCTCCGATACAATAGCTCAAAATCATCTGTGTTTCTGAGGTTTTCCGTAGAATCTAGCGTTTTCTGTGCATTCCGTGGAATCAATCTATCGTCAAATATAGTGTCTTCGAAATACAGTAGTAACCCAATGTGATTCTTTTTGATCTACCAATTCTCATGACCTATCAATTCGATTCCTCGTTGATCTACCAATCTATCGCCAACCCGTGTCCCCGATCCATTAGTCTAGATCTCCACCCCCCCCCCCCCAGATCGCTCTACGTCACCACACAGGAACATCTGGTAGAGTGTATAATCCGCCGCCGGAGAGCGTCGATTGACGGGCAGGCGCGCCCCCTCCGTGCCCCGGTCGGCTCCAGATGTTTCTGCACCAGCGAATGCATATAAACTGACGCGGGGTGTCTCCACACACATTGTTTTCATTCATTTTTTTTTCTCGTCCATCTCATCTATTTCCTCCCGGCGGATGATGGCCAAGGAGGATAAGAGAGAGAGAGCAAATCTGTCACCCCTGGCCACCTCTCATCAATCCATTTCGAGTGATCTACCCTACATCTACCAATTCCAAATGGCTTCATCCCCGTTGTTTTTCTGTGTGTAAATGTTCCAGTAGTCGCTCCCTCTCTCTTCCCCCCCCCCCATTCCAGTTTCGATGAAACGAGCAACTGGGAGGGGGGGGGGGGGGGGCAAAACAAAATCAGCCGAGTGTGGACGTGTATGTCTCCTTTGCCGGTTTTCTGTCTTTTTTTTTCGCTGAATTTCCAATTTGGTCCCTCCATCCCTCTCTCCCTCTCTCTCTCCGTTTCGTTCCCCTTTGTGAAACCGTACCATCTTCCGAACTTTTCCTTATTGATCTGGAATAATTGGAGGATGTTTCTACACCTTTCCACTTGTTTCAGTCCAAAGATGAGCTCAAACGGAGCATTTAGAGCCGAGATATGACAGTTTTAGTGAAAGATGGAAACATTGCGAATTTAGGAAAAATGATGATTTTCAGCAAAATCTCCTAAATCTGGAATTGCAGCTAGGACTCTGAAACTTTCAGGGAATTTTTATAGACCCCTTGACTATATCCAGTCCAAAGATGAGCTCAAACGGAGCATTTTGAGCCGAGATATGACACTTTTCCTGGAGGATCGTGAACTTCGAGTTTCAGAAGACGTGGGGAGTTCAGAATTCTAGATATCACTTTGAAACTCTCGGAGCACATTTTCAAACCACTTTCACTTGTTTTAGTCCAAAGATGAGCTCAAACAAAGCATTTTGAGCTGAGATACACTTTTTCAAAGTTGGGATACCTGTAATTTTGCTCCAAGGGCTCCATTGGAGCTCACGGTGTCTCCGAGGCTCTTTATCCAGAGATAACTGTGATTCCTGGCATTTTTAAGAATCCCGATCCAATTTGAGTCCCAGGACCCCGTCTTGTGTCTTCTAGACATCATAATCCTGTGCGAGTACGCCGGAGAGCTTATCTACCGAATGTGCCGGATTAACCTATGATTTTCAGATTTTCAGAGCTCTTTAGAGCTCGGGAAGCTTTTGGGAAGTCTAGAAAGGGCCCAGAACCTCTAGAATCCTGGATGCTATCCTGAGACACTCCCCAGAAGTCTGACAATTGATCTGAACCTTAGACACCCATGAATTGTGGTCCGAGACACCTTAAGACACCCTCAACTTCATAGATCTTCAATTTTCTGGTCTAAGACACCTAGACACCCCTAGACACCCCCATGACCCAAAAAACCTTTTGAAGTCCTCAGAAACCCCTGATCTTTATGGATTCCGCTGGTCCCTCTGAATCCCTCGGATCCCAGTTCACAACGCCTATAGCTAGATCCCTAGACACCTCTAAACTACATGGATTCCTAAAACAGCCTAGATCGTGACCCTCTAGTCCAGGACACCGTTAGACACCCCTTTGCCTCCTAGATCTTCAAATTCTCGAGATCCTAGATCATCAAGTCTGAGGCACATCTAGACAATCCGAACTTCTATCAACACCCCTAGATTTTTTCGGGATCCTAGTCCAAGACACCTCCGGATTCCTAAAAGTGCCTAGACAAGGAAACCGAAAACCCTGGGATCCTTAAACTTCCCGTCCAAGACACCCATAACCTATAACATGCCTAAGACACCCTTATACACCCTGGATCCTCTAGACCCTGGATCCCTGGATCCTAGACCCAGGGTTCTGAATCCTATGCCAAGACACCCCTAGACACCTTCGGACTCCTAAAAAAGCCTAGAAACCCGAAGACTCTAGAACAAGACACCCCAGACCCTCGCGAACCCTCGGATCCTTGAACCGGAGATAGACTTCCAGTCCAAGACACCCCCAACCCTTCAAGGTCTTGATTCTAGTCCATGACATGTCTAAGACCCCCCCCCCACCCTTATAAACCCTTAATCCTATCCCAAGACACCTTTGGACACCCCAACACACCTCTAACGTCCTAAAAAGGCCTAGATCGTGAAACTTCCAGTCCAAGACACCCCTGGACTTGCTAGACTTCCTAGACACCTAGCTCTCTGGATCCTTGACCCTAGGAATCCTAGACACCCCCCCCCCCCCGGCCCAACTGATCGAAGATGATGAATCAGCTTCTCCCCTCGAAACTCCTCCCAAAAGAACAAGGGATGCAAAAACCAATCAGAAGACGAGACCCCTGCTCACTTTTCCTCCTCCCCCCTTCACTTTTCCCCCCTTCCCCTTCCCCTCCCAACCAACTTGTCCATATTCGCCATAAATTTTTGATGTCGTCGTCGTCGTCGCCCGCCCCCCTAGTCTTCTTCTTCTTCTTCGTCCCCCTCTGCCCCCTTCGAAGCCCCCACCCAGATCCCCCTCCTCGCCCAATACATGCCCTTTTCCGGACACATGGCCCCGTGATGAATAAGTGTCTCCTCCCCGTGAAAAGGATGGGGATGGGAGGGAGATTCTAATTCTAATCCACTTCGTGTCTTGTTTTGATGACGTCTCTCTCTCCCGCTCCTGGACACACAGATTAACTGATGATAGCGACGGCGCCGTCTGTTTCTCTCCGTCTCTCTCTCTCTCTTGCTCCCCAGTGCTAATGCTCATCTGACCAGATATCTTCCATCATTTTCGTTTCCCCCCCCCCTCGTCCCAATGACCTCAAGTCCCCGGGAACTGTCCTACGACGTTTTGAGCGGATTCCTAGACCCCCTGACTAGTTCCAGTCCAAAAATGAGCTCAAACGGAGCATTTTGAGCCAAGATCCACTCTTCCAACTTCAAATTTGCACATCTCACCTCAAAATGCTCCGTTTGAGCTCATCTCTGGAATGATTATAGTTGAAGGGTTCAGAAATAAGCCCTATAAGTTTTCGAGTCATATTCTGACTGTAAGGAACGCTTAAATTCTGTCGAAATTGTGTGAAACTGATCTACACCCACTTCTAGACGTTCTAGAATCTGTATCTCTCTCAACTTTTTTCCTATCACTCTGAAACTTCACCAAAACGTCTTCAGACGTCTTTCCTTGATTTTAGTCCAAAGATGAGCATGATCGGAGCATTTTGAGCAAAGATATGCTATATTGAGTATGAAGCGGTGTAACTTGGCTCTAAATGCTCCGATTGAGCTCATCTTTGGAATAGAAAAAGGTAAGAGGTCTAGAAATGTGCTCTAAAAGTTTGAAGATGAAATCGATGATTCAGAAGGCGTCACGTCTTCTGAAACACAGCTAATCCTCACTATCCAATTTCAAAGTGATATATCTCATCTGAAAATGCTCCGATTGAGCTCATCTCTGGACTAGAAAAAACCAAGGCGTCTAGAAATGTGCTCTAAAAGTTTCAGAGTGATAGCGATGATTCAGAAGGCGTCACGTCTTCTGAAACACAGCCAATTCTATATCTCATCTGAAAATGCTCCGATTGAGATCATCTTTGGACTGAAAGTAGTCAAGAGGTCCAGAAATGATTCTGAAGGCGTCACGTCTTCTCTCCCCCCCCCCCCCCCCCCGACTCTTCCAGCTCACATTTCACTTCCGAAAAGAGCCCGGAAAGCGAGCTGAGCCGTCGCCTAGCGCCACCGCTTGAATATTAGATCATGTTCGGGGCGGAGATGGGCGGTTTGCCGACGAAAAAAGATGTCTCGTCCATGTTGCGTGAGAGCGGGGGGTCTGGCTCATGCTCAGGACGATGATGATGATGCTCCGAGAGCTCCGAGACACTTGGAGACCGACCTGACAACCAAAACGGGGGAGATAGAGCTCTCTCTCTCTCTCTCCTCCCCAAATCATCCGCATTCCTTATCATATCACGCGATGATATGATATGACTCGTTGCCTTCCTTTTTCTTCTTATCTTCTTATCACTCCCCCCCCCCCCCCCTATCCGCCCCATCTTACCCAATTCTTTTGCAGATACCAACGCTCTCTCTGGTCGCCCCCTCACACACCCAATTCACCAAAGATAACAGCTCTCGTCCATGTTGTCCGAACCTCACGTGTAGGGGGTTCCCGCCCGCCGCTTATCACCATCATTATCACTATCAACGTACCCATCAGCAGCACTTCGCTTTTTCTTCACGATGCCGGTCGGAAAGCGTGGCTTGGTCGCGCCGCAGAACACGTTTCTGGAGAATGTCATCAGGAGGTGCAATAATGCAGGTGCGTTCTTTTTCTGGGTTTTTGAAGATTGGATCATGAACTGTGATCCTTTGAGTAGAAAATGTCCAAAGATGAGCTCAAACGGAGCATTTTGAGCCGAGATATGACAATTTTCCTGTAGGATAGTGGAAATTGACATTTTTGCCATCCCCTCAAGTTCCAGAAGATGTCCTGACTTGAAAACTTTAGATTTCACTCTGAAACTTTCGAATCAAGTCTACTGATCCTTTGAGTAGAAAATGTCCAAAGATGAGTTCAAACGGATCATTTTGAGCCGAGATATGACAGTTTTCCTGTAGTATAGTGAAACTTATCAGTTACTGCGAGTTTCAGAAGACGTGGGGACTTCAGAATGTTAGGTATGACCCTGAAACTTTGGTAGTACAATTCTAGACTCCTTAGCTAAATCCAGTCCAGAGATGAGCTCAAACGGAGCATTTTGAGCTGAGATATGCTAATTTGAAGTTAGGGTAGTGTAACTTGGCTCAAAGGGCTCCGTTCGAGCTCATCTCTGGAGCAGACCTAGTTGAGATAGTACAAAACCAATTTTTGATGTTTTAAGATCAAATCCAAAAATCTAGAAAAAGTACGGAGCATGTCTTTGAAAGTCGCAAGTTCCGCAAAAAATCATCAAATATTCATTGAGAGCATGAGTCACGGACTGCACACGGCAAAAAACGTTCCTGGTTCAGAATTCAAGTTTTCCGTGTGCAAAAATGGGGAAAAACTTCTTTCCCCTCAGCTGTTAGAAATGCAAAGATTAGGGCGAACGGAGCATTTGGAGCCGAGATACACTGTCCCAACTTCGAATTTGTATATCTCGGCTCAAAATGCTCCGTTTGAGCTCATCTTTGGACTGATAACAGTTAAGGGGTCTAGAAATGTGCGTCTGAAATTTCAGAGCAATACTGCAAATTTTGAATGGGATACACATATTTTGAAACTTGGTGTGAAATCTGATTTTTCGAAATTTCGATATCCCAACTTTGGAAAGGTGTATCTCGGCTTAAGATCCTCCGTTTGAGCTCATCTTTGGACTGATAACAGTTAAGGTGTCTGAAACTATGTTGACCAAGTTTCAGAGTTGTTCCGGCACTTCGGAGGAAAGTGGGGTTTTCTGAAACCCAACGAATCCTCAATTTTTCGAATTTTCAAGTTTCCTCATAATTCCAGAACCCGCAACTCAGTAAGAAATTGGGATTTCACTCTGAAACTTTGAGAGCTCATTCTTAGACCCCTTGACTATAACCAGTTCAGAGATGAGCTCAAACGGAGCATTTTGAGCCGAGATGTGCTCATTTGAAGTTGGGACAGTGTATCTCGGCTCAAAATGCTCCGTTCGAGCCCGTCTTTGGACTAAACTAACCGAAACTTGGCCCTCTACCATTTCCAGACACATCATTCATTTTGGCGAACGCACAAGTCGTCGACTACCCGATAGTCTACTGCAATGACGGGTTCTCGAAGCTGGTCGGCTACACACGGGCGGAAATCATGCAGAAGCCGTGCTCGTGAGTTCTGGAGCCCCCTCAGCTCTCAAAATGATCTACAATCCGACAATTCCAGGCTGGCGTTCATGCACGGCGAGCACGGCGAAGTGGGCAGTCTTCAGAAGATGCAGGAGGCGTTGGAGAACGCGCGAACCGAGCAAGCCGAGATCGGGTTGTGCAAGAAGAATAGTGAGTTGAATCCTTTCCGGAATTGTTCCGGAAACCGTTCCGGAAACCAAAACCATGCTTGCAGAGACGCCCATCTGGCTGCTCGTCCATCTGGCGCCCATCAAGAACCACAAAGACGCCGTCGTGCTGTACCTGTGCCAATTCAAAGACATCACACCGCTCAAGCAACCGCTCGACGACGAGAATAACAAAGGTGATAGCTGATAACTGATAACTGATAACTGATTTGTGCAGGCCTGTCGCGGATCCTTCAAATCGCACGCATCGCCAAGTCGAAGCAGCAATTCAATCAGATCGAGACGAAGGATTTGCACAAATCGCCCGGAAACACTTCCAGTAACTTCAATCAGGTTATCAAGGTTGAGAGTCTTGACGCTTCTTTCTGTTGCGCGGCGGGGGACGGGCGAGCGGCGCGCGCGCGGCGCGCGCGCCCCTACCGTGCCCCTCTCCCGCCCTCCGCCGTTTCGCCCCCCAACCCCCCCCCCCCATGTCTCGGTTTTCGCGCCTCTAGGGTGTGTAGAATAGCCATCTCCTGGTTTGGTTTCCCCATTCGTTAATCTGCGAATTCCTAGTGACTCTATGTTCCTTCTTCTTCTTCTTCATTTGCTTCTTGTGTGTTTGTTGACGTGGCACTACCCGCTCCTCATCTTCCCCCTGGATATATTCCAAGAAGAGACGCACACACACACACACGTGTGTGTTTCATGTTTCATGTTTCCGGTAGATCAGGAGAGAGGAAGAGGAAGAGGAGGAGGAGGATGCTCATCATCACTCCCTCCCTCTTCCTCTTTTTTTTTCTCTTCGGATCTCTCTTTTTTCAAATTTGCATACCTTGGCTCAAAATGCTCCGTTTGAGCTCAGATTTTAACTGGAAATAGGCAAAGGGTTCCAGTACAAGCCCTGACAGTTTCAGGTTTATACCTGAAAAACTGTAAGAGCCATGACTTGTCAAAGTGTCTTAAAGTGTCTCAAAGAATCGCTGGAAGCTGGAATAGGGCACTTTGGTCGAGTTCCAGACAATGTAGCTCTTTGAAAGTTTTTGGAATTGCTCTCATATTTTGTATCCACATTTGTAGATCACTTTGACCTTTTTCAGTCCAAAGATGAGCTCGAACGAAGCATTTTGAGCCGAGATATGCTAATTTGAGCTTGGAACAGTGTAACTTGACTCAAAATGCTCCGATTGAGCTCATCTCTGGACTGGATATAGTCAAAGGGTCTGAAAATCAGCTCCCAAAGTTTTAGAGTGAAATCCCAATTTCTCACTGAGTTACGCGTTCTGGAACTAGGAGGAAGTCTGAAATTTCAAAAAAATTGAGGTTTCATAGGGTTTCAACAGACGTAGCTCTATCAGAACTTGCAGAATACCTCTCATATTTTGTATCCACATTTATAGATCACTTTAACTTTGTTTCAGTCCAAAAACGAGCTTGAACGGAGCATTTCGAGCCGAGATATGCTAATTTGAAGTTGGCACTCCCCTCTATGTCGTAGCTTGTGATCCTCTCCCCGGAAATGTTTCATTTGAGCTCTGAAGTTCAAGATATGATATTGAAACTCTTCTGTTTCGTTTCTAGACCGTTTGCCTAGAAAATGTCCAAAGATGAGCTGAAACGGAGCATTTTGAGCAAAGTTATGACCATTTTCGTGTAATGAATCTTGAAATTTTCGCAAATTCGCTCATCGTGCTCCGTTGGAGCCTATTTATGAGCATTTTTCTAGTCAAGGGGTCCAAAAATGTGTTAGGGGTGTCCGAGAGTGATATCGTCCAGATTGATCCCCATCACGTCTTCTGAAACACAACCAAAACCTAAAATTCATACTAGAAGACATAATCCTTCTGAATTAGAAGACATGTTTCCTCTGGATTTTAAGATATCCTTCTGAAACTTGACCGACATAATTTTAGCCTATTTGGCTTTGTTTCAGTCCAAAGATGAGCTCAAACGGAGCATTTTAAGCCGAGATATGCTAATTTGAGTTTGGAACACTGTAACTTGGCTCAAAATGCTCCGTTTGAGCTCATCTCTGGACTGGATATAGTCAAAGGATCTGAAAATGTGCTCCTGAAGTTTCAGAGTGAAATCCAAATTTCTCACTGAGTTATGGGTTCTGGAACTATGAGGAAACTTGAAATTTCGAAAAAGTTGGGATTCAGCAAACCCTACCTCCCTCGGAATTGCCGGAACAACTCTGAAACTTGGCCAACATAATTTCAGCCACCTTGACTGTTATCAGTCCAGAGATGAGCTCAAACGGAGCATTTTGAGCTGAGATACGCTGATTTGAAGTTGGGATAGTGTATCTCGGCTCAAAATGCTCCGTTCGAGCTCGTCTTTGGACTGGAAAAACGGAGCATTTGCAGTTTATGTTATGATTGTTAAGTTGTAGATCATAGTGCTAGCCGTCTAGCCAACTAGTCCCTTTATCACCAAACACCTACTTCTTCTTCTTCTTTTAGTGCAATGGCAGCTGGAACGAGCATCGCTTTGTGAGTTATGTAGTTGCCCTTCTCCCGCCCTAACCCTGCCCCACCACTTGCACGTTGATTCTGATTCTGATATTGCCCCCATTGACCTCCCCCCCCCCGCATGATGACGTCATCCAACACGAATAACAGAAAGAAGCACCAGTGTCTCACCCTTTTGAACAAAATTGATTTTTCTTGATCTACTACTACTACTACAGTCACTAGGAATCTCCCGATGATCTCTCTGGGGTCTCTTCATCTCGCCTAGTCTCTAACCACTGGCCCTTGCCCCCATTCGCCCCCTTAGCCCGCCCATAACCCGTCTGATTGCAGGTGATGAATCTAGGCGGCGACATGCTTCCGCAGTATCGTCAGGAGACGCCGAAGACGTCGCCGCACATCATCCTCCACTACTCGTCGTTCAAGACCATCTGGGACTGGTCGATACTCGCGTTGACGTTCTACACGGCGTTCATGGTGCCGTTCAATATTGCGTTTAAGAATAGGTGAGTGGATGGATGGAGAATGACAAGGTTTAATTGTGGTTGTTCTTTCAGTTTACGACCCTTCTACTTGATCAGGTATGTTTGTGAGGGGGAGGGGTGTCCTGAGAAGGGTCTAGAATCTTTCTGAAATGATCCTGGGGCTCTAGGAAGATCCTCGGCGTCCTAGAGGGTTTAGGACCTTTCTGGGAGTCCTTGAATGGTTCTGGACGTTCTGGAATGATTCTGAATGCTCTGAGAGTGTCTCCGGGGTTCTATGAAGATCCTGGGTGTCCTAGAAGATTAAGGAAAGCTAAATAGTGTCTAAGATCTTCTCTGAAAGTCGTTGAATGATCCTGGATGTTCTGGAATGGTTCTGGAGTTCTAGGACGATCCTGGGTGTCCTAGAGGGGTTAGGAAAGCTGAAAAGTGTCTAGGATCTCTCTGAAGGCCCTCAAATGATCCTGGGAGCATCAGAGGAACATCTGGCGTATCCAGGACGGTTACAGGGCCCTTGCAGCACTTTGAGCATTTTTCTGGAGCATCAACAGCTACAGGGTGTCTGGGAAACCCCTTAAATGGTCCTGGACGTTCTGAAAGTGTCTCCGTGGTTCTAGAAAGATCCTGAGTGTCTTAGAAGGTTTAGGACCTCTTTGAAAGCCCTTGAATGATCTTGGGAGCATCAGAGGGACATCTGGAGTGTCGACGATGGTTTCAGAATCCCTGAAGCACTTTGAGCTTTTTTCTGGAGCATCGAGAGCTAAAGGGTGTCTGGGAAGCACATTTTCGGACAGTTCAGGGTGTTTGAACCTGCCTGATACTCCTGGACTCGTCGAGGGGTGTCTAGGACGGTCTGATGTCCCAAATAGTCCATGACAGGGGGCTCCGGACCGTTCCGAAGCATCTATCTCAATATTACAAGGTTCCACGTCTTCTGGCGCATTCTGAGCCGGTTCTAGGGGCTGCAGAAGGTGTAGCCAGTGCCAGCGTTTACAGAAATTTCAGCACACGCGAGAACCCGGGCGGCGGCATCGACTCGGTGGCTCTCATGGACTCGATCGTCGACGTCATCTTCTTCGCCGACATCCTCCTCAACTTCCACACCACGTTCGTGGGCCCCGGCGGCGAGGTAACTAGGGGTGTCCTACTGATCTACAGTAGTCCACTCATGCTTTCAGGTAGTGATCGAGCCGTCGGTGATCCGGCAGAACTACTTCAAATCGTGGTTCCTCATCGACCTGCTCTCGTGTCTTCCCTACGACATCTTCTACATGTTCAAACGCGACGATGAGCGCATCGGAAGTCTGTTCTCGGCCCTCAAAGTCGTCCGACTGCTCCGCCTCGGCCGCGTCGCTCGGAAGCTCGACAACTACCTCGAGTACGGAGCGGCGACGCTGCTGCTCCTGCTCTGCGCCTACGTCATCGTCGCCCACTGGCTCGCGTGTGTTTGGTTCTGGATCGGCGACTCGGAGGTTCGACTCAAGATGGACAACTTGGCGCTGCCGGACGGATGGTTGTGGAAGTTGTCGAATGACTTGCGGCAGCCCTACAATGTGTCCCTTTCCAATAAGACCACACTGGTCGGAGGACCGTCCAGGACGTCCGCTTACATCTCTTGTGAGTCTTTTTTTAGTTCAAAAATGAGCTCGAACGGAGCATTTTGAGGAGATATATCTCGAGATTGATACGCGATATCAAAAAGTTGACAATAGTAATGTTGTAGATCAAAACTAGGACTACAAGTTTTTACTTGACAACTTTTTGATATCTCTTATCAGTCTCGAGATATACTGATTGAAAACATGCTGAAATCGTTTTGGAGTCATCGAAATCTGAAAAACTGAGCAAGGTCCGGCTCCTGGGATTCGGCTGAAAATCGAAATTTCGAAAAATCCGGTTTTCAACAAGTTTCGGAAGATGTATCTCATTCAAATATTCCGGTTCAGCTCTGAAATTTCAGACGCACATTTTCAGACATCTTGACTGTTATCAGTCCAAAGATGAGCTCGAACGGAGCCCTTTGAGCCAAGTTACACTATCCCAACTTCAAATTTGCATATCTCGGCTCAAAATGCTCCGATTGAGCTCATCTTTGGACTGAGCACAGTCAAGGGGTCTGAAATCATGTTGACCAAGTTTCAGAGCGATATCTAAAAAATTTCATTGAGTTACGACTTCTGAAACTATAAGAAAACTCGAAATTTCGAAAAATCCGGTTTTCAGCAAGTTTCAGAAGATGTACCTTATTCAAAAATTCAGGTTTTGCTCTGAAATTTCAGACGCACATTTTTAAACATCTTGACTGTTATCAGTCCAAAGATGAGCCTAAACGGAGCATTTTGAGCCGAGATACACTGTCCCAACTTCAAATGAGCACATATCGGCTCAAAATGATCCGTTCGAGCTCATCTTTGGACTGAGCACTGTCAAGGGGTCTGAAAATGAGGTGGCAAAGTTTCAGAGTGATATCTCAAAAATTCAAAGAGGTAGAGCTTCTGGAACTCAACTGAAGACCCATTTCTCATGAAAACCCCCAGTTTTCTCGAGCTGAAAATGTTCCATTTCAGTTTCAGCAATTAAAAACCAAAAAAAAAACATCATTTTTTCAGCTCTCTACTACACGATGAGTTGCATGTCGACGGTGGGCTTCGGCAACATCGCCAGCAACACGGACAACGAGAAGATCTTCGGCGTGTGCATGATGATCATCTCGGCGTTGCTCTACGCGGCCATCTTCGGCCACATGACCACAATCATCCAGCAGATGACGTCATCCACCGTTCGCTATCACGAGATGATAAGCAACGTTCGCGAGTTCATCAAACTGCAAGAGATCCCGAAAGAGCTCGCCGAGCGCGTCATGGACTACGTGGTGTCCACGTGGGCCATGACGAAGGGCATCGACACGGCGAAGGTGCTCGGCTACTGTCCGAAGGACATGAAAGCCGACATTTGCGTCCATCTCAACCGCAAGGTCTTCAACGAGCACAGCTGCTTCCGGTTGGCGTCGGACGGATGCCTCCGCTCGCTGGCCATGTTCCTCGAGCTGAACCACGCGGCGCCCGGCGATCTGCTCTACCACACGGGCGAGTCGGTCGACGCGCTGTGGTTCGTCGTCTCCGGCTCGTTGGAGGTGATACAGGACGACGAGGTGGTCGCGATTCTCGGCAAGGGCGACGTGTTCGGCGACGAGTTCTGGAAGAACAACGGCTCGACTGGACAGTCGGCGGCCAACGTCCGGGCGCTCACTTATTCCGATTTGCACATGATCAAGAAGGACAAGTTGATGGACGTGCTGGACTTTTACAAGGCGTTCGCCAACTCGTTCGCCAGGAATATGACGTTGACGTACAATTTGACGCATCGGATGAAGTTCCGCAAGGTTTGTCAGCTCTGAAATTTCACACGCACATTTTCAGACATCTTGACTTATTCCAGTCCAAAGATGAGCTCAAACGGAGCATTTTGAGCCGAGATATGCTAAATTGAAGTTTAGCACGTGTATCTCGGCTCAAAATGCTCCGATTGAGCTCATTTCTGGACTTAGCACAGTCAAGTGGTTTAACAATGTGTGTTGAAGGATTCAGGAGGATATCTGAAATTCTCATTGAGATACGACTTCTGAAAATAGGGGAAAACTCGAAATTACAAAAAAGTTGAGTTTCGGTTGTGTTTCAGAAGACGTACCTCAATCAGAATCTTCAGGATAGCTGTCAAATTTCGTGACCATATTTCTAGACACCTTGACTATTTCCAGTCCAGAGATGAGCTCAAACGGAGCACTTTACAAGGGAACCTTTTTGGGTCGGTCTCATAGAATTTTCTACAAATTTGCATCGAACGGAGCATTTTAAGCCTAGATACACTATCCCAACTTCAAATCGGCATATCTTGGCTCAAAATGCTCCGTTTGAGCTCATCTTTGGACAGATAACAGTCAAGGTGTCTAGAAATGTGGTCACAAAATTTAAGAGCCATCTCGGAAATTTTGAAGAAGGTATATTTTGTGAAAATCTACAAAAATGATTTTTTCGAAAAAAAAAATTTCATCGAAATTTCAAAAATAAAAAACCGCTCAGAATTCGAGAGAAAATGAGCGCCAAGGTACTGGGATAGTGTGCTCATGAGCAATCAATATCTTTCCGAGGACGATTCTTCTTTAGGTAGCCGATGTGAAACGAGAAAAGGAGTTGGACGCTAAGCGAAAGAACGAGAAGCTCACGCTGCCGAACGATCATCCGGTGCGGAAGCTGTTGTTCCGAATGCGCGAGCGGCACGGACCGCGCATCTTCCCCAGTCCCATGTTCGCCGACATCGAGAAGGGGCTGAAGAAGTCGACGGAGATCTCGAGGATATCCTCGTTGCACTCGATGGTCGACGAGACCACCGGCGGCACTTCTTACGTCAGGTCGCCGCGCAACAAGCCCAAGAGGCCGCCGTTGTTGGTGAGTATAGTGGGAGTGTGCCAAAATCGGGTGGAATTGAAAAATGTGGTTACCAAAATCGGGCAAAAATGACCAAAATCTTTTTTCGATGGAATTTAATTTTTCATGAAATTTCATATTAGTACTGGCGTCCGGACATGAATAGCGAATTTTTTGATATGTCGTCAAATCGGGTGCTTCTGTGCACTTTGACGTGACGGTGTATGCACTATTCATGTCCGGACGTCAGTACTTGTATGAAATTTCATGAAAAATGAAATTCCATCGAAAAAAGATTTTGGTCATTTTCGCCCACTCCCGAGTATTGTCCGTTCATTTCGCCGAAAAAACTTTCGTTTTTTTCGGATTTTTGTGAATATCAAACCCTGAAACCAATAAAACAATTTTATCGTAAAAAAATGCGATAATTCACAATATTATGAGTTCGCGGCGAGCGTGGACCTCATTTTTGACGTGAAACGTGTTGAACTTGTCTGCGTCTCTGAAATTTACGTGCTGCCTCGCTATTTCGTTGCGGGACCTTCGCTGACACCGCGATTGCGGAGTCCACACTCGCGGCGAACTCATAATAAATCCGATGAAAAAATTAATTTCGGCGCGGCTCCCGTAAATCGACACAAGAGGGGACGAGGCGTAGGCCAGCGAAACACTGGAGCGCGTTTTTCCAGCGAAATGAACAATAGTTTTTCGTGGGGAATTTGAGGGATCTTTTCCATCCGTGTCTACCTTGCAGAAGCGTCAAACCGTCGACGAGGACGCGCTCTCGCGAACGAGTTGGGGAATCGACAAGAAGGACCGCGAGTGGAGTTCGCTGTCCAACATCAAAACCGAGATGAAGAGCAAGTTCGAGTCGATCGGCGAGCGGCTCAGCATCATCGAGCAGATCAACAGCCGGCTGGCGCTGCTCGAGCGAGCCCTCATCGGCAATCAGAACGGCGGCGCGAACACGCCGTCGACGATACCCGTCGGCTCGTTTTCCGCGTTGAACGAGTCGCAGAATCGGCTGACGTTGGACGCGCCGCCGGTGGCGAGGAGCGTCTCGTGGAGCGAACAACACCAACCGCAGTGGCAGAGGTAGGCCCCCTTTTTTTCCGAATTTGATTCGAGAAATTGAGAAGAAAACTGTTTTGAAACTTTGAAATTTTCATTGAACATTAAAAAAATTGTTTTTCTCAGCACTGGGATTTTAAAATTTTTCGAAAAACATTGAATTTTTAAAAAATTTTCCCGAAAATTGAAATTTTTTTTCCAAATTTAATTCGAAAGAAAATCAAATGATCATTTTTTCCGAAAAAGAAGAGAAATTGAGAAAAAAGCTGTTTTAAATATTTAAAAATTGCACTTTTTTCAACATTTAAAAAAAATTTCTCAGCACTGGGATTTTAAAAAATTTTCGAAAAACATTGAATTTTTAAAAAATTCTCCCGAACATTGAAAATTATGTCAAAAATAATCGTTTTTTTTTCCAAATTTAATTCGAGAGAAAATCAAATCAAAAATAGAAGAAATTGAAAAGAAAGCTGTTTTGAAATTTTGAAAATTGCACTTTTAAAAGCTTTTTTTGCTTTTTTCAACATTGAAAAACATTTTTTTTTTCTTATTCAGCACTGAGAAATTTTCCCGAAAATAAAAAAAAAATCTAGATGCATTTGCGACCGACATGATTTATGGCAAAATTTGTAAATTTAATCCCCAAATTTCGAAAAAAAAAATCACATCTCGGCTCAATGATCCATTATTTTGCAAAAAATTCCTCAGAACGGCGATGGTTCCACCGCTGCGCGAGCTTGAAGCGGGCGAATGGGAGCCGACGAGCCGCGAGGGAACCCCCAACCCAACGAGTTCCTCCTCCCCGCCAACAGTCCCTCACATTCAAATCGATGAGGGCGAGTCAGCGCGTCCGCCGACACGAACGCGGATTTGAATATATAGACGTTGATTTGTTTTCTTTTTTTCTTTCCCCCCTTCTCTTCTATGTGATATGTATTTTATTGTGTAACAATGTTGAAAATTACGAGTTTTTAAATATAAGTTATTGATTTTTTGTATTTCACTCATCCCACCCCCAAAAACGTTCACTTTTCACACAAAGCAAATAATAAAATAAGAATAATACCACTTAATAAACCCGATTAGTTTGGAAAGTAGCATTTTTTCAAATTTCAATCACCCCCCGTCTTTCTTTCTCTGGTCTAACACCCCCTCTCATCCTTCCATCGAAACGTATCCATTCACATTTCTTTTTTTTAATTTAATTTTTTTTTCAACCCAACCCAACTTTCTCAAATTTCCGTTTCGCCCCCCCCCCCCCCTCCAATTTTTCTCACTGATCTCAACTCACTTAAGTAAAAATGATTAAGGTTTTCTTTGAAATGTACTCTGGCCCGGACAATTATCGACGTTTTTTTTTATATGTACAGCGATTTCTATGAAGGTTTCTTCTGTCTTTTTCTCTAAACAGTTCCGCGTCACGACTTTTCGCGCCGAGCAAAAGTTCACTTCCGGTTGCTCTTTTGAGCACAGAGAACACAGAGCACGCGGAAAATTGAGCAAATTGTGAAGTTTTTTCCATGAGAATTCTAAATTTCGGTCGGGTAATTTTTTGAAATGTTTTTTTCAAAAAATCATTTCCATTTGTCGCATAAATTTCTTGTTTCCTGCTCAGACAAATCGTTTCGCATCTAAACCGAGCGAGTTTTGAATCTAATCGTAGAAAATTTTACAGCAAACGTGTCATAATAAGATTCCAAAATCAGTAAATTAGATGCGAAAAAGAGGCGAATTTGAGTGAATCGTCTAATTAGATGCGACAAACGTTCGAATTAGATGCGAAAATCGCTCAAGTTAGATGCGAAAATCGTTCAAGTTAGATGCGAAAAACAGTTGCATTTCGAAAGCGGAATGAATCGATAAATCGGGAAAAATAAATTCAACACTGTAAAAAATTAACAAAATTTATTATGAAAATATGACAGCAACAATTGAAAAAACAAAAACAACAGTTATGATGAAAAGGAGAATCAGTGGAGCTGGGAACTGGTTGTTGCATGTTCGTGCTGTTGAGATTCGTCGTTGGCGATTTCGTCACGGATTGGTGCCAACGGCACACGTTTGCGTAGTCCACGAGCGTGACTGCTGAAACAGAATTTGATAAAAAAGCTATTGCAATGGGAGAACTCACAAGAGGTAGTTCATGTGAATCCGGAACGAAATCCCCACTTCTGTGCCGAGATCGAAGTCTATGTCACCGTGAATAGCCAAGATCGAGAGAAGCAACTCTGAAAAGAAATTTGAAGTTAACATTTTTGGGTGATTCAGTGAACTCACGTGTAGGGACATTTAACAATTCCGATGGGAACGTTCGCATCGATGACTGTAACATAATTTTTTGAGCATGGTTATGATAAAAGCTTCATACCTGTTCCGTGGATTGTTTTGCAGTGTAGTGTAGTCGCGGCAACTCCAATAAATGTTGCGAGTTGAAGCTTCCGATGATTTCCTGTAAATTAATTATTCCAATAACAAAGTCGAGACAAGAAAAAAAGCTCACCAACGAGTTCGGTTTCGTGAACAACTTCACTTTCATCATCGCTTTGCACTTTTCTCGCACGCTTCATACGATCCAACGCATCTTTCATCACATTCTTACACGTTTCTCGAAACCGTTTTCTCGTCAGTTTGACGTCGTTCGATGTGACAAATTATTTCCCTTATGGAGCTTTCAGATACTTTTACTCCCCGAGACGCTATTTTTTAAAGAAAAAACCGGAACAATCGAGAAACAACGCAGAAAAAAACTCAAAAATACTGAAAACAACTAATTTCCATTGGCCTAAAATTCTACTTTTCGAATATCGCCTAATTAGATTCCAAACTTTCTCGAATTAGATTCCAAACCTCCGTCCTGAAATGCGCCAATTATTTGCTGGCCCGCACGACAACCGCGTCATGTGACGTCATCAAAACTTCGTTTCAACCGAATTAGATTACAATTAGATGTGAAAATCACTGAACTTTTATTAAATCGTCTAATTCGATGCGAAACGATTTGTCTGAGTGTTGGCGGCGTGTGACGGCGTGACGGAATGCTGAAAAAAAACTATTGAACAACTTATTCCATCCACTTGAAAATCGATATTTTCTAATTACCTGAACATTATTAAACAGAAATTTAATGATTAGCAAAATTTTCAAAAAATTTCCATTGAAAAACCAGCCTCTAAATACCTGAAGCTCTCCAAATATAATAAGCACTGAAATAAGCAACCGGTTGCAATCGAAAATACCCATCAAGTTCCAATCTGACTATATTTAGTCGCTAGACACAATGGAGTTGAATTGAAATTGAAAAATCGTGTGCTTTTTGCTCCAAAAACGGTGCGAAAAGTGGCGCGTGAAGTGGCGCGAGAGAGTGGTCAGTGGCGAGACGCAGAAAGAGAGAGGAAGAGACAAATACGGACGGTGCGGATGTCTGTGGAGGTTGCTCTCGGAGTGATATTGATAAGGAAGCCGGTGCGCCGATGGTGATGGTGGTGTTGATCATCAGTTGATAGGTGAGAGCCGAAAACAATTGAAAAAGGAGTTGACCAGTGCAATGCACTTTTTTGAGGGAAAGAAAAGGGCGGTGCTCGGCGAGCAAACAGTAAATAGGCCCTGAGAAGGGTATAAAAACGAACCGATGGACACGAATTGAGCAGACATGGTGTCTTCGTTCGCAATTCTCGCACTTTCGGTGATTGGAGCCGTTGTGGCGCGGCCACAATTTCCAGGAGGACCACCACCTGGCATGAGCGTGAGTTTTTCAATTTTTAAATGAAAAAATCGATAAATTTTGCAGGCTGTCCCACCACCAATCGCCGCTGTTCTTCCACGTGAGACTTTGGCTCAGTTGGAAGCCATCCACGCCGATCCTTCGCTGTCGGAACTTGAGAAGCACGCGAAAATCGATCAAATTATGGTCAATTTGCCGGATGAGGTTCATGAGAGAATCCCACCGCCGCCAGGATTCACCCAACTGCCGGAAAGCGTTCAGGCGTCGCTGAAGGGCATCCATCGCGACAAGTCGCTGGATTTCCAGCAGAGACAGGCGGCGATTCGCACCGTTTTGGATGGACTTGAGCCACAGTACAAGCGACTTCTTCCACCACCACCACCAGGGTGAGAAATAGTAAAAAAGCTGAAATTTTTCGAAATTTTCAAAGTTAAACAAAAAAAAATTCAGAAACTTTTTTTTCGGCGTAAAATTTATTATTTCCCTATTTTCTACTTTCAAAATGAGAAACTTTACCCATATTCCAGATTCCCCCAGCGTCAATAAATTGGGAAATCGGGAAAAATTGACACGTACGTGTGAACTCAAAAAAAGAGGTTATTCAACGAAGAGAAACGGAAATTATTGACATTTATTTATCTATATATTTGTATATTACTAATAAATTTAATTCTACACTTTCAAATTGTGAGTTTTTAGAAATTTTAACGGAAGTTTACGAAAAAAAAAAGGAAAAAATTGTGTTTTTGTTTTTTTTCAAATAGAGAAAACAATGCAAATGCGCTCCATCGAACCAAATTCGTTGGCGGGAAACCGAGAAAATTTTGAATCTCCTCCGCGTTTTTCTTTTGTTTTCTTGATTTTTCCCAATTTTTGCGCGATTTTTCAAAATTTTTGCAGATTTCCCGCCGAAAAATTGCAGAAATTCTCTAGGGGAATTGAGAAATTCAAGTTGCAGCTGCAAAAAACGAACGGAAACCCGCTATCAATCACGGCGCGCCGCGGCGCCGCTCGCCCGGGCGATCGCGTTGTTTTGCCGGGCGAATTCTCAAAATTCTTCCGGGGAAATCGGTCCGGCGGGTGCCCCACATGTGTCTCCAGACTCTCTCACTCCTCCTCCCTCTCCGGCCACTGTGATATTTATTACAAACAAAAATGTGCGCCGCGCCGACGCGTTCTGGCGCCCAGATGAGTTCAGCCAATTTCTTCTTCATCAATTTCCGTTTCGTCTCTCTCTCCTCCTCTCGTATCAATGGAAGAAAACGAGCGTTCTGATAGTGATAACGTGCGGAAATCGTCATTGCCCGCGTGGAGCGTTATCGAAAAGCTGTAAAATGGAACCAGCTCGAGGAGGAACAATAAAAATGGAAAACCCTCTCTCTCCACTTTTCGACAATTTTTCGACAAAAAAAAAGACGTTTAAAACCCTAAAAACATTGTAATCCTCGTTCTTATCAGCTAAACCGACGGGAAAGATGCGTCGAAAAAATCGCAAAAAATCGGCAAAAATTTCTTTCGAAAGAGAAATTCGACACCTCTGTTTTGACTGAAATTGTTCCGATTCGCCAGTTTAAATCGGAGATCTTTGCCGCATCTGGCACAGATGGGGGTGGTTTATAGTAAAATGAGATAAAATGAGTCATATTTATGAAAAAAATGGGGAAGATGTGGGGATAGTGGGGGAAAGTATCAAATTCGAGTGTTTTTTCTTTACGTTTTGTGTGTATTTTTCGTCGTCGCTGGGCCGCTGCTGATGACTAACTGTGAATCATTTCTTTGTCTAGGCGCTTTCTGTTTGGAGAACACTTTATCATTTTTTGGGAAGAGTACTGGAATTCTGGAATTTCAGCCTGAAAACTTTGACTTTTCTCGTTCAAGTTTTCCAATATTTTTCAAAAATTTCCTAGAATCCAAGGTCTTCCAAATCAAAAATAATTTTATTGAAAATTAAGGAAAAAATAAATTTTCATTTTCTCAAAATTTTTCAACAAAACTACGATAAAATTGATGCGAAATTGAGATAAATTGCAATTTTTAAAAATTTCAAAATGTATTTTTTTTCAATTTTCCATTTTTCTAAAAATGCTCAGAACTCGAATTTCTTTTCATATCCCCCAACTTTTGCTCAATTTTTCGCTCAATCCCTGGACTTTCTCATTTTTTCCCCTGTCCTGACCTCCATCTCCCCCGCCCTTCTTCCCCATAGTGAGTCACCCGATTTCCCAGTGGATGTAGCCCATTTCATCACTGATAAACTGTCCCTTTGACACCATCGAATAGCAACATTTTCCTTATTGTTTTCTCTCTTTTTCTGTGATGTTTTCTCCCTTTTCCATTTTTATCCGATTTCGTGGAATTTTTTTTTTCAAAAGCTCAAGTTTCGCCGGTGGAAAACTGAATCTTCCTTGCCATTTGAAATGAATTTTTATTTCAGATCTGGCAAAAATTGAAAAAATAAATGTTTTTTTTCTCCCGACACTTCCCGCCAATTCTCCTCACATCATTGATAAGTGTTGTGAGAATGCGGTCTCGCGCGGCGGTTTCGACGTCTTCTAATCGTCGCCTTCGCTCGCATCCGATTGCTATCGTCGCCTAGTATTACCGTCTGTCCGTTTTCCTCGTTTTCCTCCTCGGCGCCCAATTATCCGCCCGAGACCGATTTGTGGAAACTTGTTCGCTCCTAGCTACGGTTCTCAGTGTTTTTTCGTCTACCGGACGCGATTCTGATCCGTCGGTGATATTTAGTGGAAACAGAAGCCGATGGCTAGCCAGGTTTCCGGCGGTTTTTAAAAATAGCCCGATTTAGTTTTCGAAAAATGTCTCTGCCAGTTCAAACAGCTCCCACCCCCACGCAATCCGGTATAATTTTGCATGTTTTTTTTTCCGGAAACAAACCTGTTCTCTGATTTTCGAATATTTTTGTTTCTTTTTGACACTCTGCCCCTTGTGAGTCACTTTTTCAGAGTTTTTCTGCTCTTTTCCAGAAAAATTGACTTTTTGGATAATTGGAAAATCATACGAATTCAAACCCAATCATGATCGGATTGGAAAAACGAACTGCGAACTGACACCGACTGAATGAGTGCACTCTTTGAGACGAACGAAGATGAATGGGTTGTTCTCCCGGCGGGCGCCGCCGCCGCTCTCCCACTCGTTCCTCCTCCTCTTTTTTCACTCTCTTTCTCCTTTTTTTCCTCTTCAAAACAAGACGAAACACGGGTTCTGCAACAAAAAAAAGAGCTCTTCTCTCTTCCAAAATCGTTGGGGTGTGATCACTGAATCTTTTACGAAATCCCCCTCCCCCGTCTCGAGATCCCCCCGAGGGATTCAGATTCACTCGAAGTTGACGGCGACCGGGTGATGTCACTGTTTTCGTGAAAATGAGAAAGAAAATTAGCCAGCCGCGGCGCGAGCAGTTCATTGTTCTTTTTTTTCGGGATTTTCAAAAAATTAGAGCAGTGAAAAAATTTCAAAAAAAAAGAAGAAAAATTGGAGTGACGAATAACCCAAAAACTAAAAAAAAACGTGATTTTCAAAAAAAAAAAAATTTTACGCGACGTGAAAAATATACTTTTTTCGAGTTAACTGCTTTCTCAAAAAAAAAAATTTTTCTGATGAGTCAAATTTTTTGCAATATTAAGAATATTTTTATAGTGAAAAATCGCGCCAAATAGTGAAATTTGTGATTTTTGATGAATATTTTTTCATCAAAAATCACCTCTGAAATTCGCAGAAAAATGACAATCAGTGAAGCGCGAAATTGGGCTCGTTAGTCTATTTTTTCTCTCTTTTCCCCTCCTCTCTGCCCTCGTGATATCACCGATGATTATCAGCAGCAGCTGAGAGGTAGATAGCGGAATGGGGAGGAAATTTAATTTTCTCTCTTCTTTTTTTTTATTAAACAGTAAACAAAAAAGTTGGTTATCAGCGGCGACGCAAGCACGTTTTTGTCCATCGTTACCTCGTTATTGCTCTTTGGAATTTTTTTCTTGTCTCTTTTTTTCAAAAATTTTTTCTTTCAAATAATTCATTTCATTTTGCAGATATCCTTGGCATAACTCTCTAAGTGCATGCGTTCTTGACACTCAAATAATGGTGAGTAAAACACATCGTATTGATTTTTAGAGTGTTCACCTCTAAATTAGAAAAAAAAGCACATTAAAAAACAAGAAGTGTGACCAGATGTGAACTTGAGCCGGGAAAATTGGAAAGTTTGCTCAACGCCAACATGTGTTGGGTTATGTGACTCGGAAATGAGAAATGGGGTCAGTTGGGAGCGAGAAACTGCTCTTCCGGAACCGGAATTCCGCGGACTTGAAGGACATACGTCTTGTCTCGTTAATCATATTCATTTATGCGGGCACAGAGAGCGGCTGTTTTCCCACCGGAACGCTCGGATGTGCAATTGCGCGTAAGTGTGTTTGCGGATCGTCGGCGCGCTGAGTGGTGAATTCAAATCCGTCCGCGCGATGTTTTTGGATGGTTTTTATGATTTTTGCGATTTCCCTCTGAAAATACGTATAATTTGTAGACAAATTGGGCTTTCTGTTAGAAGAGGTCTATTTCTAGCTACATGCGCCAGGAATTCTCACCAATTTGTTCAAATGTTTTCCTAAAATTGAATCTTAAGTGATTTTCAATTTAATCCATACTTTTGTTCGTATTAGAGTGGTGATTCGAAGAGGATCGATAAGAAATGCTGGGAATTCTCCCCAGTTTTCATTGAAATCCGACAAACCAATAATTTTTATACTGTAGAAACAATTTTTGTTCAAAAAATCACAAAAATCGTTTTTTTTCTCCATTTTGCAAAAAATTTCCATATCAAAAACACTTTCTCACCGTAAGTTGTCCCGAAATGTTTCTATTTCTTCCCAGTTCCTCCAACAACTTCCAATTTTTTCTTTTTTTTCAGGCTGAACGAGAATCAATGGAATTCAACGATTTCCGTGTCGTCACCTCGAGCTCAGTCTACCGAAAAGGCTCGACGGCGGGCGGTGTGGTGTCGGCGGGCGGACAGACGTCCGGTCACCGATTCCGCCACACACTGGGCGAGGTGTGCTCGACGAACATCACGATGGACGTGAACGTGGGCACCGGCTGGACGCGAATACGACTCAAAGAGGTGCCCAAGTTCATCGTGCACGCCTTCAACATGATCAGCAAGTACGGCTTGCAAGTGGACGGAATATTTCGCCGCGAGGGCAACTCGGCGCGGCTCAATCGCGCCGAAGTCCAGAACATTTACAAGGGACAGTGCGAGATTCCCAACGACTACACGGTCATCGATGTGTGCACACTTGTCAAACGCTTCCTGCGCGATCTCAAACCGCCACTTCTCGACTCGGACGAGTTTCGGCAGCGATTGCTGAAAAAAGCGTGTCAGGCGAGAATATCCAACTGTTTTGTGCTCACACGCGACGAGATGGCCGACATGTGCTACACGGACGACGCGACGAAAGAGCGACAAGCGGCGCTGCTCTCCGACATTCACTTCTCCACACTGGGATATGTGATGCGGCAATTGAATCGAGTGAGTGCTTATTTTCATAATAAATAAAGTTTCGCGGAGTTTTGAAAAATTTTAGAAAAATATACTTTTTCCAGATCGCCGCTCACTGCGACTCGCATCGAATGTCCATCGAGAACCTCGCGCTCGTCCTCCTCGGCAGCGTTTTCGGCGACGAGATTCACAATCCGAAGAAGGGCGGGCAGTTGCGGCGCGGGTCACAAGACGACATTCTCGCGCAGAAGAAGCATGACATGAACGTTCACGTGGCGGCTGTACAGCTGTTGATTACGAACGTGAGTCTTTTTATGCACAAAATCCTTGAAAAATGATGGTTTTCTAGGCGAATCTAATTGGTGTTCGTCGAGATCCGTACGTGACGAGCAACGCGATGCTGCGAAGCTCTAGCGCAATGCCACGCTGCATGTCGAGCGGCTACGAGACGGCTTCATCGGACGCCGACAACGCATCGACGAGAACCGGAACGCTGAAGAGCTCCGAGGCGGGCTCGATGGGACCCTCTACGTCGTCGTTCATCTACCGACGCGACTCGGAAGCCGCGCACAAGATAGTCACCTCGCGAAAGAAGACGGAGCAAATGGCGAAAAAGAAGCGGTCCGCATCGTTCTTGCCCAGCTTCCGCGACCTTCGACACCGCCTGACGAACATGAAGCGCACGAAGAGTCCGAGTCCGGAACGTCTCAACGCGGCCGCCGAGAAGGGAACGGACACGACGAGCTCGTCGGATCAGAACTACATTGAGCCGCTTCCGGAGCTGATCCATCGGAAGAAGGTGGCGCGCAACGAGTCGAACACAATGTCCACGGGCTCGACGGCTTCCGGACGGCAATCGAGGAGTCAGCAGTCGCGACGCGGCAACACGAATGCGGCGCCGCGAGGAAGTTCGAAGCCCGTCACAATGGCCAAGATCTTCGACGCCGATGCTCCGCCGGTAGTGAGTAGTGGAGCTCTGCGACGCCTCTCGGCAAGCGATCAGAATGCGGATGCGATTCGATTCGCCAAACATCGGCTCTCGAATGAGCAGATGAGTGTGACGGGTGAGATTTTTAAAACATTCGAGAAATTCATTAATCTCATTGTTTCTCCTTCAGAATTCCTCATGTCGGAGCACGAGCGAGAGAAGCAAATCACGTCCTCGTCGTCGAATGCTCGAATCCAAAAACGGAATACAATGGTGCTTGGCGAAACGCAAAAAGCTGCCGCCAAACACACGAATCGTCGACACACCGCGCCAATAAACAACAATCGTCTCCGACGCAACCGTCCGAACACTGTCGGCGCGGGCCTCCCGCAACAACAGCGCCGTGACACGCTCACTGGAAGCTCGTCCATCGAGGAGAAGGAGAATCAGGCGGACTGCGAGACGGACGACACGCTCGAGCAGCTGACTGTCAACGATCACTCGAAGCAGCTTCTCGAGCAGAAGGCGATGGAGGCGCGATCGAGACGAGCGGGCAGGAAGCAGAAGGCGGCCGCGCGCAACGTGAGCACTGATTCGTTGGTGGTCCTCAATGGATCGATGGCGGTGACGTCGACGGTGAGCATTGCGAAAGCGATGGACCCACTCTCGCCGACGGTCATCAATGAGGAGACGATGAGCAAGACGACGATCGAGTTGGGTCCTTCGCCGACGCAACACGTCATCCTCCGCAAAGAAATCGAAGAGATCAAAAAGAAGCAGTTTTGCGACGTTGCCACTTCGCCGCTAATCGTTGATACGCCGAAAGTGAGTTTTCCGCCTACTTCCCGCCCCAAATAAAGCGTCAGAGTGTGTTCTTCAGAAATCGGTGACCGTTCCCCACGAGAATGGCCATGTTTGGGTTGGAACGCGACAAGTCATCACTTTGACGCCATCGCCAAGTCTTGTTCGACGCTCGTCTCGAGCTCGTCTCTCCTACTCGAAAGCGACGACGGATACGCCGATGGAGATGCCGACGTCGGCATCGCATGCTTCATCTTCGGCACAGAAGCCTCGCGAATCGGCGAGACTCTCGATGTCGCCTCTCCTGCGACACGTTGCCACGAACAACAACTCGCCGCCGTCGCAAATATCGTCGCCGGGGTGAGATTGCTACCGAGTTTTTTTCTTATCGATTACAATCGTTATTTCAGAGCTAGCCTCTCGCCGAAATCGCACACATTGTCGCCGTTGGTATTGAAATCGGAAACGGCGACGACGTCGACACCACCGCCGCCAATCCCGTCGCACTCGCCCCCGCACCTCACACCGCAAACTTCAAAGTCATCGGCGATTCATCCGCACGCTGTCGAAAAGAATCGTCGCCCACCGACGCCGCCATCTCATCCGAAGATGTCGAATCCGTTCTCTCCGAAGCTCCCAATCCGTTCCGTCACCGTCGACAATGGATACGAGTTGCCGGCGGCAGCAGCAGCAGCAGCAACAGCAGCGATGAGCTCCTCAACGCCGGCTCCGTCGCTATTCAAACTTCCGCAACTGCCGAAGAAGATTAGCGCCGTCGCTCCGCCGCTCTCGCCACTCTCACGCCAACCGCAATCCGCATCGACGCTATCGATGCCGAATCGAGCCAATCTTCGCGAGACGAAGAGCATCGACACGGCCGACACGGTACCGCTTCGATCGGCTCCGGTGCCGTCGTCGTCGTCATCGCGGCCAGCGTCAGGACAGCTGTCGCCCGGCGCCAGTGACTACTTTGAATTTGGAAAGTACACGCATCTATTGAGATCGGCGAAAGATGAGATGGTAAGCTTGAAATTATCGATTTCTTTCCATTTATTATTGATTTTTTTTCCAGGCACTGCCAAGCAGGAAGCACTCGGTCGAGCCACGACCATCGGTGGCCATCATTCGGAACAACAATTGCGGACTTGTGCGATCAAGAGTGAATCATTTCCAGGTGAGTATTGGGATTTTTGTGAAAAGTTACGAGCAAAAAAAACATTTGATTTCCAGGAAATTGAGCAGATGAAACGCAACGAAACATCGCTGAGTGGCCGCGTGTCGGCAATGTCGCAACTCTCGCTGCGCAGCAACGACACTCATCCGTCGTCGGATCGCTACTCGGACTTTTCCGACTCTCGCCACAACTTGACGCCGTCCGAATCGCTCGACAACACGCCGACGACGCCGACGACGGCCACGTCGAGAACTTCGTACGATCCGATCCACCACTTTTAATCCATCCATCATGTTTCTCTCTTTCTCTCCTTGCAATTCATCCATTTCCTCCTATTGCGTGTATCCATTAATTGTGCTATGGGTCTTTTTCTCATTCTCTCTATTCCTCGCTGTGTCTCTCGTTTTGTGTCTCTTTCAAAGATCCTCATCACCAGAACTCTCTCTCTCTCTCCATTCATTTTTTCTGTCTCGTTCGCATTTAATTACTTTTTCCTCCTCCTTTCTCAATGTATGCGTGGCATGCTCACTTTCTCGTCATCCTCCTCTACCCTTTCCTTCTACCATTATCTGTCTATCCTTCCTTTTTTTCTTCCTCCTCCTCCTCCTCCTCATTCTCATCCTCGTCTTCCTCCCTTCATCATGTCTATTTTAATGAAGCGCCCCAGGCGTCGTCTAGCAGTTGCAGTTGCTCAGAAGAAGAAAAAAAGACAAAAGTACTCGGCATCTCCATGGTCCCCTCCCTCTCAATTTTCCATTCTTTATTCCTCTCTCTCTCTCTCTCTCTCGCCTTCGTTCCATTTGCGTTCATTTTGATGTTGGCTCACCGCCGCCGCCGTCGGGCCTCGTCTCGATTCCCATCATGCCGGAAAATTGGAATTGGAATTAGAATTCAGCCGACGGCGCCGCCAGCCGTCTATTCTGCCTTCTGGCACGCATCGAGACGAGGCGTGACGCTTCATTCCACTCCATTTTTCGTTGTGTGTGCGTGTGTAAGTAAGCAAGTTCTTCTCTTCTTCTTCTTCTTTGATTTTTTTCCCTCAATCTTCAAGTCGAAAGTTTAAAGAATCGAGAGAAATATAAGATGGTGCGGATGATGATGAAGCGCACTCACGCAAGCATACATCTCATATCATCAGGTGGTTTCAGATTTGCTAAGTGATTCGAATCGGAAGAAGGATGCTCTCTCTCGCTCACCATCTCTGGCTCACGATTCATAATTCATGAGAGCTCCCGGAGAGCCCCGGGGGGACATCCGGTAGATTCTCCGCCCATCATTCCCCTCCTCTTTGCTCATTTATCGTTGGTTCGGCACTCATTTATTTTCTATTCCCGCTTGGCCAGTATCTATTTATTTTCCGCCCTCCCCCCACTTTTTTTTTCTAATTAGCACCCAGTTATCTAGAGGATATATCTAGTGAGGGGGCTATTCGCGGGAGCTTTCTACGATGGATTTATAGCTTTTTGAGAAGAGGAAATGCAATTTTTTTGGTCGGATTACGGGCGCAGTCGGTTTTATAAAAAAAATTCGAAAAAAATGGGAAATCAAAAAAATTACGATTTTCGCGGTTTATTTTTTTAAATATTGTTTCTTAGCGAATTTTCTTTATTTTCTACGATTTCTATATAAAAAATGCACATTTAAGTACATACGTTTTCAGATTTTTTTCGAAATTTCACTGGATCCTGAAATATAAGCGAGTGCCAGCCGACAACGAGTTGAGGATGTTTTCGTGAGTTATTTTCCAGCTATTTTTGAGTGATCCACTGAAAATCGACTATTTATGGTTACGGTTAAATGTAAAATAAGTAAAATGTAAAATAAAACGCGAGAAAACTCCAAAATTCCCCCTCGCAAAATCTTACGATAATGTGTGCATTTTGACGTGGCAGTGTTTGCAGACTCGTGTACAAGATAATACGCGCAATCCCATGAAACACGTCTATCGCGGGGTCGCGGTGACATTTTCTTCCCAGAGACGGTTCACGGGGTGATCCGAAACACAGTTACCTTTTTAGTAGTCCTGAGTCCTGACGAGACCCACATTACCGTATTCCCTCGAATTTCATTATATCTCCCGAAGAATTATTGTATCTGGAGATTGATAAGAGATATCAAAAAGTTGTCAACAGCAAGTTTGTAGATCAGAACTAGGACTACAAGTTTACAGTTGACAACTGTTTGATATCGCCTATCAATCTCGAGATATACTGATTTTCCGGGAGCATTGAGCGAAGCGCGTTCGCAAGCAGGTTCCGAGAGATTATCAGCGAGTTCTGCAGAAATTTTCCGCGAATAGGAATACAAAAAAGAGAATGAGGAAATGGGAAAATGTCCAATTTCGCCTAATCTCCCCTAATCCCGAGAACACCTCTCTCATTTCAATTTCCATCAAATTCGTCAAATATTTTCGAAAAAATCTTCCACTTGCAAGTTATTCGTACCTAATCCGGAATTTTTCCGGTATTTTCAAAATCCGGTTATTCATTCTCCACGAAAAGTACACACTTGTCTCACTGGCGTGTAGTTCTCGTGGAAAAAAAAAGAGATTTTTTGAAGTTCTGTGAAAATAAAAAATAGAAAAAAAAATGAAAACAGCCATAAAAATCGAGAAAAAAAAACCGAAAAGGAACAAGATTTTCGCAATAATTTCTCACGTTTTATCGTTTTATTTTTTATTTATTGAAAAAAAAAATTTTTTTCTCAAAATTTTCATTTTATTTTTCAAAAAAATCGATAAATACTTATTTACTCTTGAAGCATTTTTTCCAACTTTTGAAGAAAAAATAGAAAAATGTTTCTTAAAATTTTATTTTTATTTAAAAAAAAATCGAAAAATACTCTCGAAAAATGGGACTTTTTTTTCCATTTTGAAGAAAAAAGAAAAAACGGCAAAATCGCCAACCAAAAAAAGAAAAAAAAAAAGAAAAATGGTCACTATTATAAGTTCGCCGCGAGCGTGGACTCCGCAGTCGCCGTGTCAGCGAAGGTCCCGCAACGAAATAGCGAGGCAGCACGTAAATTTCGGAGACACAGACAAGTTCAACACGTTTCACGTCAAAAATGAGGTCCACCGCTCGCGGCGAACTCATAATAATTCTTCTCCCCCCTCAATTTTCGCGTCCATCTTCGAAAAAAATTCCACTACAAATCCATCCCAATCGTCCAAAAAAAGAAAGAAAAAAGAGAGAAAAGAATAGAGAAATGTATTGAATTTCGTGTCACTCGTCTATTTTTCACCAATTCGCGTCTCTCCATATATGTATTTTTCGCAGAAATTCAAAAAAAGCCGAAACAACACAAAGAAGGACGTTAGAAAAAAAAAGAAAAGAGAAATAAAAGATAGAGAGAGAGAACGATTTTTGAATTACCCTCCGCTTTTTCTTCGTTCGTTTCGCTTCTTCTTCCTCCAAAACGCGCACATAAATTTAAGCCCCCCTTCAACCCGCCGCTCGGACAGTTTTCTTTATTTTATTTATTTTCTCCTTTTTCCGCCCATTTTCTTCGTGGTTTCTAGTTTTCCGGTTTTCCGGTCGTTTCCGAAGATATTTAAATACCGTTATTGGGAAAATACGAAAGTCCAATTGTCCTCGTGGACTACACAGCGAGCAAGCTGGTCGGAAATTTTTTCTGTGGGAACAGAAGACATTGGGAAAAGAAAAAAGGTATAAAATATATTAAATAGCGGTTCAACATTGAATTAGAATTATTTATATAAAAATTTTTGAATTTTTTGAAAAATTCAAAAACTCAGAAAAACATTTTTTTTGAATAATTTTTTTTTTGAAGTTACCTTTTTTTTCTAATTTTTCAGGAATAAGATTCAAAGTTTTCTTTGAAAAATCGATTGTATTCATAATTTTGAATTGGATTTAAAAAAACAATTAAAATTTTTTTTTCGATTTTTCCCAATTCCCATTTCAAAACTTTCTCATTTTGAAATAGGGGAGTTTTACAAAAAAAAAATCAATAATTGAAAAAAAAATCTGAAAGTTAAAATTTTTGAAAAATTCAAAAACTCGGAAAAAAAAATTTTCTGGATAATTTTTTTTTTGAAAATTTCAATTTTTTTCTGATTTTTCAGGAAAATAAGATTTTTTTTTTCGATTTTTGCCAATTCCCAACTCATTTTGAAATAGTGGAGTGTTACAAAAAAAAGTCAATAATTGGAAAAATTCCACATTCTTCAAAAAATCAATATTTTCCAACAAAAAAATCGATTCTCGTCTATTTTCTGTACCGAATTCGGCCGAAAACCCACTCTATCCAAAAATCCAAAAAAGAGGTGAAAAACGTGATATGATAAATAAAAAAATAGATATTTATACGTATTTAGAGAGAGAGTTCTCACGGATAATCCCCCCGTCGCCAGATCCGCGCGCGCGCCCCGCGCGTGCCCTCCTCCCCAATATTCCGCATTTTATTCTTATTCAAGAGAGAAAAAATAGGAGAAAAACGGGCGCGATTCTCTTCTTCTTTCTCGTCCGTTTTATAATGAGCTTGTCTTCCTGAATATGACTGCTCTCTCTCTCTCAAATTGGAGCTCCAATTTCTCCTCTTCGCCGCCGCCATTTCTTTATTTTGCAGCAGAGAAAACAGAAAATTCGCGCAGCTAGACTAGAAAAATTGGCATTTGTGTGTGTTTGTATTCGTGGTGCTTCAATTTCGGTCCGCTCTTTGGTGATGATTCGCCGCGAATATTCGTGTGTGCTCATTCGACCGCTCTTATTGCTTTTCGGCTGTGATGGACGTGTCGCTTCACTATTTTCTTTTTGCCACACCTAAATTTCCTCAAAATCCTCCATTTTTTTTGTCATTTTTACGTTGAAAAACCCGAAAATCCACGAAAAAAAGAAGAACAATTTTCCACCCTACCGTAACCCCATGATTAAAGGCGCATAACGAAATTGCTTCTGAGAAATTTCGCTTTTTTCGATTTACGGATTTTCCACGGATTTTTGCAATATTCTCAAAAATAACTTGTTCTCAATCACAAAAAATTTCAATTTCCTGCCAAATTTCACCAAAAAATCATCAAAATCCCCGTTGCCATCGGCGCCTACAGTAACCTCGAGTTTAAAGGCGCATGACGAAAAACGAAAAAGTTTCGGGGGGAAAATCGATTTTTCTCATTTTTTCTCAATTTTTCTCATTTTTCTCATTTTTTCCCCGCGAAAACTGAACTTTTTTTAGATTTTCGCGTAGAATTTTCACCAGACACCCCCATCCACCCATTCGATCAAAAATCACACTCCCCACCCCCAATCCCGGCCCTTTCTGTCAGTCAGAAAATGAAAAGCGGGTTGTGAAGAGGAGGGGGAGGAAAACAGTGAATAGCATCAAAATGAGGGGGGCGGGCATGAGGCGCGCGCGCGCCCATTTTTGACAACAATGCTCGAGATACACACACACACGTCTCAATCAATGCTTCCGAAACGGCGAGATAGCTGTCTCTCTTTCTCTCTGCGTCTCTCTCTCTCTCTCTCTCTCTCGTCAAAAAAATCGCATCCAAATTGAATAAAATTTGTTTTTATATGCTCTCACCCCCCCTTCATTTATGTCATTTATGCACATATTTACACCACCACCACCACCACCGAATTCCCCTTGTTTTCCTGTTTTCTCTTCCCCCATTTTCGTGTTTTTCGACTCCCGCCCGTTGACGGCCATTTCCAGGGGGAAGATGGAAATGAGTGAGCACTTTCAGCACACACTCCAAATTCCACGGAGCACACCTCGGCTCAAAATGCTCCGTTTGAGCTCGGACTTGGTCTGATGGGAGTCGAGGGGTCTGAAAAGATTCCCTTTTAGTTTCAGACCTCCATCTGTAATTTTGAAGTCAGCACGTCATGTGAAAGTTGAGGAAAATTGAAAGGTGTTTCGCGGTCCGGTGAAAACCGCCTTGTTCTCGGCGAAAAATGCTCTGTTTGTGAGCTCAAACTTGGTCTTTGAATAGTCAGATCCTGATCTACCTAGTTGAAGAGTCTTTTGATATAGTCGGAAAGTTTCAGAGGTCTAACTGGAAATCTGAAAATCTGAAAATGTGAACATTCCAGAACATCTGAAACATGGAGACTAGCAGTTTTTGAATATGGAAAATCTTTTTTTCCCCAAAATTCTCGATAGAGCGCACTTCCAAGAACTATGAAGAAGTGATGCAAGTGCGCTCCACTGAGCCGAAGCTGAAAACCCACTCGAAAACAAACAAAAACTACTCATCCGGAATCACCTAGTTTTGCTCCATTTTCCATTGAAAATTGGCTTTTTTTCTAGAGTCCTTCTTCGATTTTTGCCCAATAGACTGGTTTTTTGGACGGATCTATATTCCGGAATCTGGAAGAAACACCGTATTTCCTCGAATAGAGCGGTACAAAAATACTGCCAGGGAGAATCGATATATCTCGAGATTGATAAGAGAAATCAAAAAGTTGTCAACAGCAAGTTTGTAGCCCTAGTTTTGATCTACAAGTTTTCTGTTGACAACTTTTTGCTATCTCTTATCAATCTTGAGATATCAGGGTTCTCCGACAGAGCTCTTGCGGGCCATCTCGACGGCATCCGAACAAGAGGGTCTTTGTTTTGGAGAAAAGGATAATCATTATATCTCGAGTTTGATAAGAGATATCGAAAAGTTGTCAACAGTACACTTGTAGATCAAAACTAGGACTACAAGTTTGCTGTTGAAAACTTTTTGCTATCTCTTATCAATCTCAAGATATAATGGTTCTCCCGGGCAGCGTCTGGGGGTGCCGCTCTCTATTCGAGGAAGTACATGCATTTTTGACCATTTTTGACGAATTCCTACAATTTTTGCTAAAGCAGCGTTCATTCGAGGGGAAATAATACAGTATGATGATATCACTGCTGATACCCACTGATAAGAGAACCAAGATACCCTTCGTCGCCAAAAACAACAACAACACATCTCCTTCTCTCCTCTCCATCTGCGTCTCTAATTCAGAATTCCCACGCCTTCAGTGGGGGGGGGGGGGTGCCTCGTGAGAGAGAGAGAGAGGGGGGAGCTAACGGCTTCTACGTGCATTTCTCATATCGATTTGTCCCTCTCGTGTGCTCCCTCTTCTCTGCGTCTCTCTCTCTCTTCTTGTCAACTCGATTTTCCACTGTTTTATCGGCTCTCGAAGAGCCTTGAAGCGTGAGGTCTTCTTCAAAAGTGCAAAAGAGCCACTGAGCAGCTCACTCTCCTCGTCAAAAACCGCCCCGTCTTTCCTTCTTTTTCATAAACTATTCAAGGGCTCTTCTCTCGTTTCCCCCCATCTCCCCACTTTTTGAGTGCCAGTCAGCTCTAGCTCCTCCTCACTTTTTTTTCCCTTTTTCCTCTTTTTTTTGTCCCCTCCCCCCCCCCCTTTCCCTGAAAAAAAGACACATAAAGACTTTGGATTATCAGCAGCGGCTAGCGCCGCCGCCGACGCACCTCTTTCTGTTTTTGACGTTTTCTTTTTTTTTTTTTTTGAGAAAAAAACGTTTTTGTCATGACTGAAAGATAAATGAAGAAAGAAAAATTGTCATGAAAATTGAAAAGTGAATTTTTTTTGAAAAATCAAAATTATGTTTCTTTTTGTGAATTTTTGGGAAATTTTTGGGAAATTTCTTAATTTTTAAAAATTTTTTTGAATATTGTAAAAAACATTTTTGCATTTTTTGCTTATTTGTTTTTTTTGAAATTTTGAAAATTTTCAAGAAATGGTTATTTTCGAATTTTTTTTGATTTTTCAGAAATTTCGAAAATTTTCATTTTTCGTGAATTTTTAAAAAATTTCAAAAAATGGTGATTTTCGAATTTTCCCGAAATTAAAAAAAGTTTTCTGGGAAATTTCTGAATTTCTTGAAAATTTTTGAATATTGCGAAAAACATTTTTTCAAAAGCATTTTTGCTTACTTTGAATAATTTTACAGATTTTCTTTTGTAAAAAAAAATTTTCAAAAAATGATAATTTTCGAATTTTCACGAATTTTTTAAATTTCATTGAATCTCGAAAAAAATTTCGCCATTTTTCAATTTTTTTTTCAAAATTCCCCAAAAATTAGTTATTTTTTTCTGTCCAATCTGCTCATTTCTGAAAATTGTGATTTCTAGATTTTCCATAGAAATCCATTTTTCAAAGCTGCTTTCGAAATTGAATTGAAAAAAAAAAATTTTCCGACCTTTTTCGTTAATTTCAAAAAAATCGATTTTTCACTTTTTCTCTGCAAGTTTTTGCAAAATGTATTCAATTTTCCCAGTATTCTTTCTCTCAGCAAAAAAAATCTGTTCCGATTTTTCTTCCAATTCTCAATTTTCCAAGAAAATGTTCTCCCCAAAAAACATGCAAAAATGTGCCGCGGCGGCGCAAAAATACATATTACCCCCCGTTCAACCCCCGAGATTTTATATGCGTTTTCGAGGAACCACGTGTTTAGCGGGGGGGGGGGGGGTGTCTTGGTATACTGGTCTGGTTTCGGAAAACAAAACACACAATATGGAGAATGCGTTTTTTCTATTTTTCTCTCTTTTTTGTTTTGTTTTTGCTCCGTTTCATCGGAAAATCCTCTGGAAAAGGTAGTGGTTATTCTTTTTTTTTGTTTTTTTTTTCGACTCCCTGCTGGCTTTTTTTGAACCAAAGTCCACTTTTTTCCAGTTATGCAAGCTCAAAAATCAACGCGGAAAGCATAAAACGCATAAATAAGAAATGAAAATGAGCGACACCAACCTGAATTTTTTATAAAGGGCAAGAAGATTCAGAATTAGAAATCCTTTTTTTTTTTGGAATATTTTACTGATTAGGACTCTTGAGAAATGAATCATAAAGATAATCGCGTTTTTTGACCTTGAAATAGAAGAAAAATTGGCGAAAAATCGGATTTTTCAAATTTCAAATTTCTGCGGAAAAATCTTTCACAAATTTTCGTTCATTTATTCGATATTTTTCGATGAAACATGCGGTTTTTTTCTGAAAATTTCTATTGAATTTTAATTCTTTTCCTTATTTTTCTTATTTTATAATCGAAAACCCTGAAAAACGCGTCGAAATTCGGAGAAAATCAGAAAATCAGCGAAAGAAAAAAAATTTCACCCAAAGTTTTGCCGATTTTCGTTATGCGCCTTTAAACTTGGGTTACGGTAGCGCACTTTTTTTTCTCTGGGGATATCCGGATTTCCTCATTTTTTCGCATTTTTTACCGGATTTTTCAGATTTTCGAGGATAAGAAGAATAGAATTTAAGAATTCTAAATCAAAAGTAAATTTTTTAACCAAAAAATCAGCAAAAATCCAGGATTTTTCTATTTTTCCGATTTCACCCTCGAGTCTCCCATTTTTCTTGTTCACTTCCTGGTTTCGTGTTCACTGATACTCCAGAGTCCGAAAATAGCTGAAACTTCGGTAGATCAAATTGAAAGGGGGCGTCTTGTTTCACCTGCCTGCTGAATAGGGGTTATTCTCGTATTTTGTGCATATCTCGACTAAAAATGCTCCGTTTGAGCTCAGATTTGGACTGGGAGTAGTCAAATGATCTGCTATTCAGTTCGCGAAGTTTCAGACGCCTACCTAGAATTCTGAAGTCAGCACGTCATCTGAAAGTTGGTCAAAACTTCTATGAACTATCTTTCTGGAAAACTTCCATATCTCAGCTCTAACCGGCCCGATTGAGCTCATCTCTGGACTATACATAGTCCAGAGGGTCATAAACTCCCCTGTTGAGTTTCAGACGTCTACCTAGAATTCTGAAGTCAGCACGTCATCTGAAAGTTGGTCAAAATCAAGCCCGAGCTCATTAGCGGGGGTCTAGCCATCTAGAAGCCGCCAAAACGAACCCAATGACCATAGACTACCGTAACCCGGTGTGCTCTTTCCAATAATACGTGCTCCCAAGAGAAATGAGGCGCGAGTCACGCCGGTTGCACTCTTGCATAAATTAGCGATGTTCCGGGGTGGTTTCGGAGGTGCACAACCTCTTTTTGCAGCTCCTCCTCCTCCTTTTTGCTCATTTCGAGAGCTCTTCGTGTGCTCTCATTGGGCTCTGTCTTCTCCCATTTTTTATTTTTATTTTGAAAAAAAAAATTTTTTTTCAAAAAAATTTTTTTTTCCAAAAATGCTCATTTTTCAAGTGAGCACAACTCGGCTCAAAATGCTCCGTTTGAGCTCATCTTTGGACTGGAAATAGTCAAATGGACTAGAAACATGTTTCCAAAATTGCGGACCGGCTGTGTGTTGATTCTGAAGCGTGACGTCTTCTCAAAGTTGGATGATGGTTGGAAAGTGAAAATTTGAAGTTTTCGATTTTTCCGGAATTCCGGAAACATGTTTTTCAAAAATTTGGTGTTTTTAAAATGAAATTGAGCTGGAAATAGAGAAAAATTCAAAATTTTCTGAAAATCGAAAATTTTCGGAAATTTTTTTTTGCTCAAAAATTTTTTCAAAATCTAGAAAAAAACGTTTCTCAAATTCCAAAAAAAACATTTTTTCTCTGCCAAAAATTCATTAAAAAGATTCTTTGAAAAATAGAAAAAAAGTAAAAAAAAAGATCTAAAATTATTTTAAAATGATTTTGAAAAAAATGCAAAAAATTTTTTTTCGAAAATTTCCATTATTCAAACATTTTTCTCAGCCAAAAATCATACAGATGTCTCAAAAATCGTATAAAAAAAGTTCAAAAAAATTCAAAAAAAAATGCAAAAAAAAAAAAAATTTTTCAAAAATTTTCCCAACCACCCCTCCAAATATTGTTGTTTTTCAGCCCCCTTTTCTTCCCTTTTCACTTCGCTCCCATCTCCCCCCTTCGACCCCCTCATTAGAAATTTCAGCGAAATACGAGACCCCCCCCCGTCCATTCGGGGGGGAGTCCCATGAGAGAATGATACTTCTTCTTCTTCTTTTTCTCCACTCCTTCGTGTGCTCATTCGACTACGAATATGGGTGTACATGTGTCTACAATCAACATGTTTTCCTCCTCTCTCTCTCTCTCTCTCTCTCTCTCTCTCTCTCTCTCTCTCTCTCTCTCTCTCTCTCTCTCTCTCTCTCTCTCTCTCTCTCTCTCTCTCTCTCTCTCTCTCTCTCTCTCTCTCTCTCTCTCTCTCTCTCTCTCTCTCTCTCTCTCTCTCTCTCTCTCTCTCTCTCTCTCTCTCTCTCTCTCTCTCTCTCTCTCTCTCTCTCTCTCTCTCTTTCTCTCTCTCTCTCTCTCTTTCTCTCTCTCTCTCTCTCTTTCTCTCTCTCTCTCTCTCTCTCTCTCTCTTTCACTTATTCATTCCCGGTCATAATCCAATAAAAAACCCCCTCTTCTGTCCTTCTCCTTCCTTCCATGCCCTTTATGACCGGCTTTCATGTGCCTTTTCCTCCCCTTCTCATTCTCTTTCGGTTGGGTCTGCAAGCTGAGTTAGCAGACCCACTTTTGGGTCTGCTAGATCATATCTGTTTGCGTGCAGCTGAGTTAGCAGACCCACTTGGTTTTGGGTCTGCTAAACCTGTCGGTTCTCGTGCCGCTGATTTAGCAGACCCACTTGGTTTTAGGTCTGCTAAAACTATCGGTTCTCGTGCCGCTGATCTAGCAGACTCACTTGGTTTTGGGTCTGCTAAATCATGTCTGTTTCCATGCCGCTGATCTAGCAGACCCACTTGGTTTTAGGTCTGCTAGATCATGTCTGTTTCCATGCCGCTGATCTAGCAGACCCACTTGGTTTTGGGTCTGCTAGGTCATGTCGGTTCTAGTGCCGCTGATTTAGCAGACCCACTTTTGGGTCTGCTAGATCATGTCGGTTCTCGTGCCGCTGATTTAGCAGACCCACTTTTGGGTCTGCTAGATCATGTCTGCTTGCGTGCCGCTGATCTAGCAGACCCACTTGTTTTTGGGTCTGCTAGATCATCTCTGTTTCCATGCCGCCGATTTAGCAGACCCATCCGATACGGGTCTGCTAACATCATCCCGACGCTTTCCCCTCTTTTCCGTGCCCTTTCCGTGCCCATTATTTGTCCTCCTGGTGGGTGGTTAGAAGGGTCCTTATGGGTTCTCTTCCCCCCATTTTCCCATTTTTTCCTCCTCTGGAGCACACTTGACAATGTCCATTGCTTTTTTTGAGCTTTCTTTTCTGGATGCTTCTGGCTGATACAAAGAGAATGATTATATCTCGAGATTGATAAGCGATATCAAAATGTTATCAACTGCAAACTTGCAGATCAGAACTAGGGCTACAAGCTTCCAGTTGATAACTTTTTGATATCTCTTATCAGTCTCGAGATATAATGGTTCCCCGGCAGCGTTTGGTCGGCACATGAATTTTGGACCGTTTTTGTCAAATTTCAAATTTTTTCGATTTTCCAATTTTTGGTGGTTTCTCCTGATTTTTCATGATTTTTTAGATAACAAATCTGCAAATTTAAAATTAAAAAATAACGCATTTTTCAGGATTTTTTTCATATCCGAAAAAAAATAATAAAAAAATTCGAAAATTTCTCGAAAAATAAGAAAAAAGTTCTTCTCTTAAAAAACCTCCACAATACCTATCAAAACTTATTCCCCGTATAATTCCAGAATGTCAGTATCGAAAAAGAAGGACGAGGACAAGGAGAAGAAGTTCCTCGGCCGTCTACAGTACAAGTTGGACTATGATTTCGACAAGAACGCGGTGAGCGATTGTGTGCATTCGCCGTCACGTCAAAGTGCACAGAAGGCACCCGATTTGACGACATATCGAAAAAATTCATATTAGAAGTTAGATTTTTCGATATGTCGTCAAATCGGGTGCATCTGTGCACTTTGACGTGACGTGCCGAGAGAGAGAGAGAGAGCTTTGCCGAAGAATCATTATATCTCGAGATTGATAAGAGGTATCAAAAAGTTGTCAACAGCAAACTTGTAGATCAAAACTAGGACTACAAGGTCGCTGTTGATAAAATTTTGATATCTCTTATCACTCCCGAGATATGATGATTCTCCGGCAGCCTACCGGTTTACCCCGAAACCGAGAAGAGCTCTGCCGGCAAATCATTATATTTCGGGAGTGATAAGAGATATCAAAAAGTTGTCAATTGCAAACTTGTAGATCATAACAAGAACTACCAGTTTTCAGTTGACAACTTTTTGATATCTCTTATCATTCTCGAGATATAATGATTCTTCGGCAGAGCGGGTGCTTCTGTGCACTTTGACGTGACGGTGTATGCAGAACATCTCTAAAACCCCCAAATATGGCTAAAACTCGCCCGAACTTGCAGTTGACCGTGGTGATTGTGCAAGCGGAAGAGCTGCCGGCGATGGATCTCGGCGGCACCTCGGATCCCTACGTCAAACTGTTTCTGTTGCCCGAGAAGAAGAAGAAGTTCCAGACGAAGGTGCAGCGAAAGTCGCTGAATCCCGTCTTCAACGAGAGCTTCACGTTCAAGGTAAGTGCGCTCTACTGGACTCGTCGATGGAAACTGCCCCCGTTCTTTCCAGATCCCATTCAACGAGATCGGAGGGCAAACTCTTGTGCTGAACGTCTTCGATTTCGATCGATTCGGAAAACACGACCAGGTGAGAGAACCGGTCCGGAAGCATGTTCCACGACCCTCTTCCAGTCCAAAGATGAGCTCGAACGGAGCATTTTGAGCCGAGTTATAGCATTTTCAGTGCAGGGAACCGTTTCTCAACTTCAAATGAGCATAACTCGGCTCAAAATGCTCCGTTTGAGCTCATCTTTGGACTGGAAATAGTGGAGAGGTTCCAAAACACTGCCAAACAGTCTTAGAGCGGTATCTGGATTTTTGAAGGCGTCACGTCATATGGAAGTTGAAGCATTGTTTTTGTTTTTGTTTGCTCCCACATTCAGACGACGTGCGGATTCTGAAGATAGAGATATCGGCACTAAAATTTGTCAACATGATTATAGACCTATTGACTGTTTTCAGTTCAAAGATGAGCTCAAACGGAGCATTTTGAGCCAAGTTATGACATTTTCAGTGCAGGGAACCATTTTTCAACTTCAAATGAGCATAACTCGGCTCAAAATGCTCCGTTCGAGTCCATCTTTGGACTGAAAACAGTCAGAAAAACTGAAAACATGTTCTAAACGTTTCGAAGCAATATCTGAAACTCTGAAGAAGATCCGGCCCCTGTAACTTGTCTGAAACTCGAATTTTCGAAAAAAAAACATTTCCATGAGTTTCAGAAAACGTGCCTCCGTCAAAATTTTAGATAGAGCCAATTGATTATGTGAACACATTTTCAAGCATCTCGACTGTTTCCAGTCCAGAGATGAGCTCGAGCGGAGCATTTTGAGCCGAGTTATGACATTTTCAATGGAGGAAACCGTTTCTCAACTTCAAATGAGCATAACTCGGCTCAAAATGCTCCATTTGAGCCCGTATTTGGACCGGGAATAGTCAAGGGGTCTGTTAATCAGCTCCCAAAATTTCAGACGTCTACCTAAAATTCTAAAGTCATGACGTCATCTGAAAGTTGACAATTTCCCTTAGAAATCTACCTTTCTGGAAAACTTCCATATCTCGGCTCTAAACGGCTCGATTGAGCTCATCTCTGGACTATACATAGTCAAGACGGTCATAAACTCTCCTGTTGAGTTTCAGAATCCTAGCGGAAATTCCAGATTTAGGAGATTTTGCTGAAAATCAGCATTTTTTCGAAAATCTCAGATTTGACACTTGTAGATCGGTCAAATCTCGATCCCCCTCGGCAAAATCGATCTGGCGTCGACGATCGAGCGCACCGACCTCATCGAGAGTCCGCCGGAGAATCGGCTCGGCGAGGTGTGTCTCGCCCTCCGCTACGTGCCCAACAAGAACAAGTTGTCGGTGGTGGTGATGGAGTGCAAGAATCTGAAGAAGATGGACGTGTTGGGACTGTCGGACCCCTACGTCAAGATCTACCTGATGATGGGCACGAAGCGGCTGGAGAAGAAGAAGACGACGATCAAGATGAAGACGTTGAATCCCTACTACAACGAGTCGTTCAGTTTCGACGTGACACCCGAGAAGATGATGGTGGGTACTAACAACAAACACTGCCTCGGAGAATCGTTATATCTCGAGATTGATAGGAGGTATCAAAAAGCGGTCAATTGCAAACTTGTAGATCAAAACTAGGGCTACCAGATTGCTGTTGACAACTTTTTGATATCTCTTATCAATCTCGAGATATGATGATTTTCCGGAAGAGCTCTATAAAAGGGTACTATCGGATTCCTTCGGTGAGCTCTGCCGGAGAATCATTATATCTCGAGATTGATAAGAGATATCAGAAAGATGTCAATAGCAAACTTGTAGATCAAAACTAGGGCTACAAACTGGCTGTTGATAACTTTTTGATATCTCTTATCACTCTCGAGATATAAGGATTCTCCCGGGCAGCGTATGGGGTGCCGCTCTATTCGAGATGGTTTTTGGAAGCCAGAATCTTTATGAGAATAAGAAGTCTTATCAAGATGATAGTGATCAGGAGCTAATTGGGAACTGATAAGAATGAAATGATAAGGATTGATAAGCAATCAATCGATTTTCAGAGAGTCCATCTCCATGTCACTGTGTCGGATTACGATCGTGTCGGATCCAATGAGAGAATTGGACAGGTGAGCGGATTTTTTTGGTAAAAGAGGGATTTTTTCTGAAATCTCTAAAAATTTAAAAAACAATTCTAAAAAAATAAAATTAATTTTTTGTTTTTTCAAAAAAAAATTTTTTTTTTTCAAAATTCAAATTTTTCAAATTTTAATTTTTTTTGTTGATACTTGATGCTTGGAAGTGATCTACTTCAATCAATCAATATTCCAGGTCCTAATCGGCACGTGCGCCTCAGGAGTGGCACTGAAACAATGGAACGACATGTTGGCGACACCGCGCCGTTCGGTCGCCCAATGGCACACCCTCGTTCCGTTCAATGACGATTAAGATCTACAGTAATCCTTCTTATCACCTTATCAGCTTTGCCCTCTTATCACTATCGCTAGAGTCGTCCATCAAATGCACAAGAACAAAAACCCTTTTAGCCTACCGTTTCCTCGAATAGAGCGGCACCCCTGCCGGAGAACCATTATATCTCGAGATTGATAAGAGATATCAAAAAGTTATCAACAGGAAACTTGTAGATCCAAGCTAGGACTATAAACTTGCTGTTGACAACTTTTTGATATCGCTTATCAATCTCGAGATATGATGCTTCTCCGGAAGAGCTCTCCAAAGGGGTACTATCGGATGCCCTCGGAAAGCTCTGCCGGAGAACGCTTATATCTCGAGATTGATAAGCGATATCGAAAAGTTGTCAACAGGAAACTTGTAGATCCAAGCTAGGACTATAAACTTGCTGTTGACAACTTTTTGATATCCCTTATCAATTCCGAGATATAATGATTCTCCGGCAGAGGTGCCGCTCTGTTCGAAGAAGAGCCGAATCGATCAAGCTTCCAACCCAATTTCTGTGAATCCCCATCGGAAATGTTTATGTTTATTGTATTGCTGCCCCCTTTCCCCCGGAATATATCAAATTTCGCATTCCTCCGAAATCAATCGATAATTTATATAAACTCACCTTCCCGCCCCCAGCAACCCCCCCTATCCTATCATCTTTCCGGTGTCTAGGACCTTTTCGCCCCTTTGACCCTCCCTAATCCTTATCTTCTTATCACCTTATCACCAACCTCCTTATCATCATCCAATCATCAATTTTTCGAATTTATTGATGAATTTTCGCTGATTCTCAGATTTTTTCTAGTCATTCCTCTAGCAGCACCAAAAGATTTTTTTTTTTGGAAATTTTCCCGATTTTTTTATATTTTCCAACTCATCAGAAACTGTATAATAAACTAATATATTTGGCGATTTTTTTTTTTGTTGAAAAAAAATTTTTTTTTTCCGATTTTCCAAAAACTGAAAAAATGGGGGGAGGGGTGAATTTTCTTTCAAATTTAAAGTAGATCAGTCAATTTTTTAAATTAATTTTTTGGTACTCACATTTTTTCCTTATTTTGAGAAGAATTTTTTTAAAAATTTTCGAAAATTTTTGATATTAAAAGTTTTTTTTTTTTTTAATTTTAAAAATTAAAATTTCTCAAACTAGAAAATTTTAGTCTAGTAAAAAATGAAAACGAGACTTTAAAAAACTGTTTTTGAAATTTTTGAAAAATTTTTGAAAATATTTAAAAATTTAAAAATTCGATTTTTCCAAAAAAATTTTCCAAAAAAATTTTTCAAAAATGCTCCAATTTTCAGACACCCGTTTTCCCCAAAAATGCTTTCCATCATCCTCTTATCACTGTTATCAGTGATATCAGCCACTCACTTCACTTTCGACCCAACGAGTCGGGCGACGACGCCGGAGAACTGGCTGAATGGACAGGTTCCGTGTGTTGGTAAGTGCGCTCTATTGATAATTTTGTGATGGTGAGGAGAAGGAGAATTCTCCATGATTCGCAATAGAGCGCGTTTTCCCCGGGTACTCATGTGACCCCTTGAAGAGTCAGTTTTGCACACATTGCCGGAAAATCGATATATCTCGAGATTGATAAGAGATATCAAAAAGTTGTCAATTGCAAACTTGTAGTCCTAGTTGTGATCTACAATTTTGCTATTGACATCTTTCTGATATCCCTTATCAATTTCGAGATACGGCCATCCTTCCAGGCGACCACATCCGCTTCGACAACACCCTTCCAGTCGTCGCGTTCATCGATCATAATATGAACGTGAGTTGTGTGGGCGGGCGGTTTTTCAAAAATTGCATTGAAATTGCAGGTCGAATCGATAACTCTGCCTGATAACGGAATAGTGGTGTTCACTGATAACGGAGTGGATTTGGGCGGTGTGGCGAATTGGCAGTGTGAGAAGGAGGCGAGTGGACCGAAAGGTACGGCGGGGTCTTCGGCAGCACATAGAGGGCCTTGGCAGCACTAGAAGCCCCGGTGGGGTCCGAGAAGCACCCTGGCAGCACTAAAGCGCTCTAGCAGTACCAAGTTCCCTAGCAGCACTATTTGCAAGAACTCCCTCTCGGCAGCACCATTAGCCATCCAAAAAAGCGCCTTGGCAGCACTAGAAGGCCCGGCGGAGTCCGAGAAGCATCCTCCCAGCACTAAAGCGCCCTAGCAGTACCAAGTTCCCTGGCAGCACTATTTGCAAGAACTCCCTCTCGGCAGCACCATTAGCCATTCAAAAATGCGCCTTGGCAGCACTAGAAGCCCCGGCGGGGTCCGAGAAGCACCCTGGCAGCACTATAATGCTCTCATCAGGCAAAGAACTTTCTAAGACAATCTAGCAGCACTAAAGCTTCCTGGCAGCACTAGTTCCCCCAGCAGTCCCCCGTAGGTGTCCTAGATTCCAAAATCCACGGGTTCTTAGCAACACCAAAACGCCCTCAGCAGCACCAAAGCTTCATTCCAGACGTGTTCTTCACCCGCGACGAAACCCACGACACCTCGTTCTTCAATCCGGAGAACTGGATCGCCGACGGCGAGTTCTTCCTTCACATGAATCAGGTGCCGTCGGAAGATGTGAGTTGGACTTCTAGACGTTTTCCTGACGTCTTCAGAATCATTTGGAGCTAGCCTTCGACGTCTTCTGAAGCTAGATCCAACTGAACGTTATGGCCTCCATGAGAATCATCATATCTCGGGAGTGATAAGAGATATCAAAAAATTGTCAATTGCAAACTTTCAGATCAAAACTAGGACTACAAGTTTGCAATTGACAACTTTTTGTTATCTCTTATCAATCTCGAGATATAATGACTTTCTTTCAAGGTACGTCTTCAGAACCCTTCCGTACCTCTTTTAAACACATGAAGACGTTTCCTGAATCCCCCAACGTCTTCTAAACCTCCACATCTTCCAGGACGACGTGACAGTCTCCTCGCTGACCAGCGCCCAACTCTACCTCGACATTCCGGTCGTCGTGAACAATTTCCAGTGGTACAAACGAGATGTGAGTCTGAGTCTTTTAAAATGAATCTTAAAAGCAAGAAAAATAATGGATTCATTATGGCGGCGATGGTCTCGGGAAGAGGCAGATACTCGTAAGCAGGTGGGGATCATTGGGATTGGGAGGGGGTGTCTGGGGGGTTGATGGCCGGGACGAACTGGAACAAAAGAGGAAAAAGCAAAATACACAATGCATATGTACATGGAATATAGATATCTAAATACTATGGCATTTGACCGATGGTGTCGCCAATCGCCCAAATGCCCATTTTCATCTCTCGAATGATGAACGAGATGAAGATGTTCCACGCGTCCAGCGCCGCTTCTCGTTCCTGAGAACAGATATTGATAAGGGGAAGTGATAAGAGGGTGATAGAGAATATTCTCTACTAAAAATATCTCGAACTGCGATTCTTTACGGCCAATTTTGAAGGTCTAGACACCTATGGTGTTGCTAGCGCTGTTATAGGGCTACTGGCGCATCAATAGTGCTGCTGGGAGAGTGTATGGTGAATTTTGAAGTTCTAGACACGTGTGGTGCTGCTGGCGCTTTTATAGGGCTATTGGCGCATTAATAGTGCTGCTGGAACATTCATAGTGCTGCGGGCACTCTAGAAAACTTGCTGGGACACTGTATGATGAATTTTGAAGCTCTAGACACCTATGGTGTTGCTAGCGCTATTCTAGTACTGCTGGAGCATTAATAGTGCTGCTGGCGCTGTAGAGAGTCTTGTGAAATACATGGTGTTGCTGGTACGTTTATAGTGCTGCTAGGTCCTTGGGAAGCTGTCTGATTATTTGGCACAATTTTTGTGTTGCTGACAGTTTCATAGTACTACTAGTGTATTTCTAGTACTGCTAGGGCCTCTATAGACCTCCTTGGGACACATGGTACTACTGGCACGTTTATGGTGCTGCTAGATCCCTATTTGAACCATTTGACAGGAATAGTGCTGCTGGGCTGCAGCACGCCAATCTGCGATTCTTTATGGCTAATTTTGAAGTTCTAGACATCTATGGTGTTGCTAGCGCCCCTGTAGTGCTGCTGGAACTTTCATAGTGTTGCCGGCAGTCTAGAAAACTTGCTGGGACACTGTATGATGGATTTTGAAGTTCTAGACACCAATGGTGTTGCTAGCGCCCTTATAGTGCTGCTGGCGCTCTAGAGAGTCTTGTGGAACACATGGTGTTGCTGGTACGTTCATAGTGCTGCTGGCGTGACTCTAGCAACCTTTTTCACTAGAATCGTTATATCTCGGCTGAAAATGCTCCGTTCGAGCTCAAATTTGGCTTCTAAACAGCTGAGAGGTTTAGAAATGTGCCACCGCGGCCTCCAGAACCATATCTTCGAAACTGATGGTTCTACATCTTCTGGAAATTGACCAAGACCCTCGGGAAGGTGACATGGCTTCAAAATGCTCCGATTGAGCTCAAATTTGGGTTGCGAGCAGTCGGAGAAGTCCAGAACAGGGATATCAGGGTTCTAGAGCAACGCACCTGTGGCGACGAGAACTGCACCTCCTGAATGATGGCCTGTATCGTGTGCTTGAACTCTTTCCAAACGCCCGATGTGAACACGATGCCCTTGTCGTAGTGGACGGCGCCGACGCGTCGGATTCGCATCACAATGTACTGGAAAAGTAGATCGTTTTGAAGCGGGGTTCCATCAACACACTCACACTCTCCGCCTGGTTCTGCTGCATGAGCTCGAGGAGCTCGGAGATGAACGCCGAGATGCGTCCGCCAATCTCCTGAAACTTGGCGTGGTCGATGCTGCGCTTGCACGAGCCGTTGAGCAGCGACACCTTCTCGGGCTGCTCGTCCGTCTTGCACATTGTCGGATGCTTCCTGACCATGTTCCACGCCACCCGAACTCCAATCTCCCCGTTCGTCATCTCGTTCGCCTTCTCCCACGACGACTTGAGAATCGTCAGCCGATCGCCGAGCAGTTGTCTGCAACTATAGAACCCAATCTTTCCCCGAGCCGATTTGCCTACACCTACCCCGAATCGCAAATCGTCTTCTTCCGCTTGATCGTCTTCCGCTCGACCAACTTTGTGCTCAACCACTCGGTCGCCTTCAGGTAGATCAAACAGTTGGTCGCCGAGTTGACCATCACCAGAAAGTTGCTCGTGTCGATGATGTAGTAGTTGGGGTTGCCGACGGTCACCTCCATGATGTCCAAGGCGAACGTGAGGCTGCGGAACATGATGAACTTGATGACGAGCATCACGGCGATCATCGTGTTCATGCTCTCCCGTGACGCGTACCTCTCCAACAAATTGTCGGTCATTTGGAACAGTTGACGTCGCGAGCGATTCGAGCCGCGCAGGAAGAAGAGTGTGAGGGCCGAGATGCAAATGATGAAGATGTTCGGCCCGACAGACACGAGGATCATCCGTGACAGCAGCCGATAGACAGTGTAGTTGGGGTTGGTGCGCAGCCACGTCGGCGTCAACTGGACCGTCGTCAGGTTGGTGAAGCGGTTGACGCACGGCACGCACTGGATCTCGAAGAAGGCCGGGAAATTGAGCAGGATGGCGGCGGCGGAGAGGAAGAGCGGCATGCGGAAGAGGCGCCGGTACGTGGCGCAGTAGATGAACGAGATGCGCCGCTCGCTGCGGAACGACTGCACGATGACGGTGGTGCGCGACGTGCGGAACGGATCGCGAGTCGCCATGAAGCGTTGCATTGTGATCGCCACCACGCACCAGATCTGCAAGATTCGCGATGAGGTTGGTGCTGCTGGGGCTCTGGTGTAGTGCTGCTAGGGAGTAGGGTTTTAGGGATCTTCAGGACAGCTTAGTGAGCATCTTACAGTCTTTGCCAGTTATGGTGCTGCTGGGAGAGTGTATGGTGAATTTTGAAGTTCTAGACGCCTGTGGTGTTGCTGGCGCATTTATAAGGCTACTGGCGCATCAATAGTGCTGCTGGAACTTTCATAGTGCTGCTGGCACTCTAGAAAACTTGCTGGGACACTGTATGCTGGATTTTGAAGTTCTGGACACCTATGGTGTTGCTGGCGCTACTATAGTGCTGCTGGGGACACTGTATGTTGAATTTTGAAGTTCTAGACACCTATGGTGCTGCTAGCGCCCCTATAGTGCTGCTGGAGAATTCATAGTGCTGCTGGCGCTCTAGAGAGTCTTGTGGAACACATGGTGTTGCTGGTACGTGTATAGTGCTGCTAGGTTCCTAGAAAGCTGTTGAAAGCATTTCTCTGGTTATTTGGCACAATTTTTGTGCTGCTGCCGGCTTTATAGCACAACTAGTGTATTTCTAGTACTGCTAGGGCCTCCATTAACCTCTTCGGGTCACATGGTACTGTTGAGCTCTGCCGGAAAACCATGAAGTTCTAGACACCAATGGTACTTCTGGCACGTTTATAGTGCTGCATTTGACAGGAATAGTGTTGCTGGAGGCATCTATAGTACTGCTGGGCTGCAGCACGCCATTCTGCGATTCTCTATGCCCAATTTTAAAGTTCTAGACATCTATGGTGTTTCTGAGGCTTATATAATGCTGCTAGAGCATTCATTGTGTTTCGAGGGCTCTAGAGAGTCTTGTGTAACGTATGGTGCTGCTGGTACGTTTATAGTGCTGCTGGTGTTACTCTAGTGCTGCTAGGGAACTATAAAGCCTTTTTAGACATTTCCTGGCTTGTTCTAAACCTATTGACACTAATAGTGCTGCTGGGGCATTTCTAGTGCTGCCAGGGCCCCCATAGTGCTGTCAGGTGCTGCCAGGTCGTCCCCACTCACCGACGCAGTGTTGGCGATCTGCGACAGAGCATGAAACCACGGCGTCAACTTGTTCAAGTAGTCCACGTACAGACTCTCGGGCAAATTGAGCCTCTTGACGCCGTAATAGAAGAAGGCGCTCCACAGCAGCACCGTGTCCCAGAACGCCAACGCCAACATCGAGACGGCGAGCACGACGCCGCGATTCTTGTCCAGTGACGTCACGTGCACACTTTTCACGCCGTTCAAATTGCCTATCGTGCCCAGAATCACCACCGCCGTCGTCATGTAGCCGTTGATGAGCACCGAGAATTGTCTGCAAACGAGAACCATTTTTGCCGTATTTTTTTGGAAAATTTGGGAAAATTCGGGAAAATTCGAGAAAATTTGGTAAAATTCTGCAAAATACGGAAATTGCAAGTTCTAGACACTGTTTTGGATAATTTTTTTCTTGATTTTGGAAAAATTTTGAGTTAAAAAAATTTTTGAAAAATTGAAAAAAATTGAAAAAAATTTTTTTTTTCGAAAATTTTCTGAAAATTTCTGGAAATTTGTGAAACCCATTTTTATTTTTTCTCGCGGTCTGAACATTGTTTTTGATCAATTTAGACTCATTTTGACAAAAATAATAAAAAAATGGTTTAAAAAAATGTTTTTCAAATATTTTGAAAAATTGCAAAAAAATCCAAAAATGTCTAAAATTTCCAAATTTTCTTGTTTTTTAAAGTTATTTTTTTGAAAATAGAAAAATTCCACAAAAATGGGGAAACGAAAAAAAAAATTTTTTTCGAAAATTTGAAAAAAAAAATTTTTAATTTTTTTTTCAAAATTTTTAATTTTTTCAAATTCTTAAAATCTGTTGGAGAAATTCTTCATTGGACCATTTAGTGTTGCTTAGCTCAATTCCCTTGTAGTTTCGAAGCCCCCGGAGCCCCCCGGAGCCCCCCCCCCCCCCCCCCCCAAATGGAAAGGAGGGGAAAAGATTGAGAAAAGGCTTCGTGGGGTGGAAAAGAGGAGAAAATCGGCGAAGATTTTGCATAATACGGAAGGAAGAGCCATCTTTCGGTCGGACTTTCTGCCAAGAAGGGCAAAGTTTAGCCAAATGCAGCCAAATGCAGCCAAATTTAGTTACCGTGTTTCCTCGAATCCTAATGCTGCCGGAAAACCATTATATCTCGAGGTTGATAAAAGATATCAAAAAGTTGTCAACTACAAATTTGTAGATCAAAACTAGGGCTACAAGTTTGCAGTTGACAACTTTTTGATATCTCTTATCAGTAGCGAGATATACTGATTCTCTTTCTCCCCAAAACAAAGACCCTCTTGTTTGGCAGAGCTCCGCAAGAGCTCTGCCGGAGAACCATTTTATCTCGAGATTGATAGGAGATATCGAAAAGTTGTCAACTGCAGACTTGTAGCCTTAGTTCTGATCTACAAATTTCCTATTGGCAACTTTTTGATATCTCTTATCAATCTCGAGATATAACAGTTTTCCGGAAGCGTCCCAAGAACTCACTTATAAGCGGCGTCATGGTTCTGTGTGTAGCAGTAGGTGAGGTTGTTGTCTAACATCGGATCGTCGTACACGTCGTTCGGCATCATCGTCGTCGTCGTCAGAAGCAGCGACGGCGTCGTCATCGTCGTCGTTGTCGTCGTCGACATCATCACTGATGCATAGTCGCCCGAGGAGAAGAAGAAGAAGAAGGGATTGCTATCTGGAAGTAGGAGAAGATGTTCTTTTTCATGAGCCAAGTCCGAGAGCCACGGAGCACTCTCTCTAACAAAATTGGAGATGGGGAGGGGGGGACAAGTGGGAAACGAAACGAAACGAAAAGAGAGAGAGAGAGGGAGCGGATTGAATTAGAAAGATTGGGAAAGGGAGAGTTGGTGCTCACTTTTGGAGAGCAACCCCAACCTAACCTACCCCCTTTGTGAAGAGATTGGGGGGTTCTGAAGCATTGGGAAGCTCGAAATGGCTCTGGCAGCACTATGGCGTTATTGGCAATACTAGAGACTGTCTTGGACCCTTGGCAGCACTAAGAAGGTCCCTAGCAGCACATGTCAACGTCCTGGCCTTATTAGAGAGCTCTGGCAGTACTAAAAAGGGTTCTGAAGCATTGGGGAGCTCGAAATGGCTCTGGCAGCACTATGGCGTTCTTGGCAATACCAGAGAATGTCTTGGAGCCTTGGCAGCACTAGGAAGGCCCCTAGAAGCACCTGTCACCGTCCTGACCTTATTAGAGAGCTCTGGCAGTACTAGAAAGGGTTCTGAAGCATTGGGGAGCTCGAAATGGCTCTCTGGCAGCACTATGGCGTTCTTGGCAATACTAGAGAATGTCTTGGAGCCCTGGCAGCACTAGGAAGGCGCCTAGCAGCACCTAGCTCTCTGGCAGTACTAGAGAGGGTTCTGGGGCATCGGGGAGCTCGAAATGGCTCTGACAGCACTATAGTGTTCTTGGCAATACTAGAGAATGTCTTGGAGCCTTGGCAGCACTATTAAGTTCGGGAGGATTGGGGAGCTTGCAGGGTCTCTCGGCAGCACTATGAAGCTGGGGGAAAGTTCTGGCAGCACTAGGACTTCTGGTGAGCCCTGGCAGTACTACATAGGGTTGTGAAGTGAAGGCGTTCTGGCAGCACTACAGAAGGCTCGGCAGCACTATTGACCCTTGGCAGCAGTACCAGCAGCGCCGTAGGTGTCTTCAAGATTCTAAAATCTCTGGCAGCACTATGACCCCCAGAGCACCACTATGATCCCCCAGCAGCACTATGATGCTCTCAGCAGCACTATGAACCTCTCAGCAGCCCTAACCGCAATGTTAAAGCTGGAAGGAGCAAAATGCAAAAGAAAATCGACTCCCATATCTTGGCGATAGGCGGACTTCCGGAATCGTTGACAGGAATTCCGGAAGGAAGGGCAAAAAATAAATATGGACACGTTTTGCACACAAAACGGGATGTTTTTCCTCAGGGGGCACAAATGATCTACGGCCTTTCAAGGAGGGGACGGGTCAACTGGTCATTTTGAGGAATTTGAAATGGAAATATGCAAAAAAGGGCGATGGGCGCTTGGCGGGTAAACAACTACAGTAATCCTTTTCATAGTGCTGCTGAGAGGTTCCTAGTGCTGCTGAGAAGTTCATAGTGCTGCTGAGAGGTTCCTAGTGCTGCTGAGAGGTTCATAGGGCTGCTGAGAGGTTCATAGGGCTGCTGAGAGGTTCATAGTGCTGCTGAGAAGTTCATAGTGCTGCTGAGAGGTTCATAGTGCTGCTGAGAGGTTCATAGGGCTGCTGAGAGGTTCCTAGTGCTGCTGAGAGGTTCTTAGGGCTGCTGAGAGGTTCATAGGGCTGCTGAGAGTTCATAGTGCTGCTAAAAAGGTTCATAGTGCTATTGAGAGTTCATAGTGCTGCTAAAAAGGTTCATAGTGCTGCTAAGAGCATAATTGTGCTGCCAGAGTCTAGGGGGGAGGGGCGGCGCTGCTGGAGCCTCCGGGAGCCAACTTTTTCGCGAGAGTGCTCCCCGGAATGACTAAGAGCGTCTACATGTGTCTATGGGAAAAGGACAATATGTCTCTCTGTGTGTGTATTTATATGAAAAGGCGAGAAAAGCTCATAATTGGATGGACACTCTTGCGCTCACTGAATAATTCAGTGCTGCAATGTGTCAAGAGAGCTCAGGAGCCCGAGGAGGAGGCTCACCGAGGGAGGTTGGATGGGGCGAGGAAGAGCAGGACGAAAATGGTTTATAGGGCAACAACTCAATTGGATTGTTGGGAAGAAAGGGTTTTTGGAAGGAGAAGAAGCGACCAAAGTACGCCTGATAGACGCTGCCCGCAGCTCTGCCCGGGAGAATCACTATATCTCGGAACTGATAAGAGATATCAAAAAGTTGTCAACAGCAATATTATAGACCTAGTTTTGATCTACAAATTTGCTGTTGACAACTTTTTGATATCTCTTATCAATCACGAGATATAATGGTTCTACGGCAGAGCTCTCGATAAGAAGGAGATAAGACGGGGATAAATGGGGGGATGGGGGGAAATGAAAGAAAATCAAAAATAACGGGACGGCCGCCTTCTCTGGATGAATGATGTCCTCAATTTCCCGTGAGCCGCGGCGTTCTTTTGTCATGTCAACACAAACATGTCCATGTGTAGATGAATGGTGTGTTTTAGTGTCTCTCTGACCTATTGATCTTTCCAAATAGGACTATTATCTCACTAGGTGGTCCTGGGGGTCAATGTCCCGAGTACAGTAACCCTCTGGGGTGCCATAGAGTCCCTAGAGTCCCTAGAGTCCAGGCGGGGTCGGGTGCAAGAGGGAGATTGAAAAATGAGCAGGTGAGCTAACAACAACATGTTACAAACAGCTGCAGGAAGCTCTTTCGATCTCATAGGGGGAGTCCTGGCAGTACTAGAAGCTCTCCAGCAATACTATAGTGGCTCAGCAGTACTACACGTGGTAGAGAGCCACAGGAGAGCCCTGGCAGTACTAGAAGCTCTCCAGTAGAACTAGAAGTGGCAGAGAAGTACCATAGAGCTCTCTCAGTACTAGAAGCTCTCCAGCAGTACTAAAAGCCCATGGCAGTACAAAAAACGCCCCAGCAACACTATGAGCGTCTGCGCGGCATGAAGGAGTCCAGCAGTACGAAACGAGTCTCTGGCAGTACTACAAGTGTCAAAGAGGAACATGACAGCCCTGGCAGTACTAGAAGCTCTCCAGCAGTACCAGAAGCTTTCCAGAAGCTTCCCAGCAGTACTAGAAACGTCTGCGAGGCAAACCGAGCCCTGCCAACCCATAAAATCTTCCCAGCAGCACTATAAAGCCCTTTCCCCCTCACCGATGGGTCTAGCAGTCCCAAGAGCCAGAACATCCGCCAATTGAGCAAAATTGCGCACTATCAACGCGTAGATCACTATCTTTCAAAATGAAAACATTCCAAACGTGCACTTTGTCCATCAAAAACGGGGAAAAAGAAGGAGAAGAGCAACGAAATGCCAACAACAACAAAGATGAAAAGAGGAGAAGGAATCGTCTGGGAGCATTCGAATTTTTATATTTTTTTTCCGGAAAACGGAGAGAAAGGACGACGTTGAGATGAAGATATGACACTGGTCAGTCAGTCAGTCGAGCCACGATCTCATACATAAATAAATGAAACGGAATGCGGCGAATCCGAATAGCCATTCTCTTGAAATAGAGACAAAGAAACATGTGTCTAAGGGAGCCGGAAGTGTTTTCCGGAGAGCTTTCCGAGCCCCGAGAGCTCAGAAAGAGTGCTGGAAGTGACTTGTGCACACACACGAAAAAAGCGGAAATGCACTTAATTACTGGGGGGAAGGAGGAGGAGACGACGACGACGATCAAAACACGTTATTAGAGAGAGAGAGAGAGAGAGAGAGAGAGAGAGAGAGAGAGAGAGAGAGAGAGAGAGAGAGAGAGATAAGTGGACGGAAATAGACAGGTGGATGGAATGATCCTCCGGAAGGCGTCCGGAAATTGACTTTGAAGAGTTTAGGAGGCTCCGGGAGACCTGGGAGCCCCTGGAGCACAATAGAAGAGCTTGGAATTGGTCTGGGAGCTTTTCGCTAGGTTCGGAGGGCTCGGAACCGCTTGGTAGATCACTAATGGGCTCCTGGGGGGTTTAGAGAGCTCGGGTAGGCTTTGTGAGCTTTGGAATTCATCTGGGATCCCAGGAATCCTCCATGTTCGCTCCCAGGAGCATTCCGAGTACCATTGCTCCATTAGTCCTAGAAAAGCTCACAATGAGTCCTTAGATGCTCAGAAGGGTTCTGAGGCTTCTGACCCCTTCAGGGATGCTCTCAGAGGGCTCCTGGAGCTCCAGGAGCCGCACACGTGTTTCCAGGAAGCTAGCAACCCCCCTCCACGTGACAACACACATCATCAGTGCGCTCGAATCGAAATTGAAACTGACAATCGAACGTCATCCGGCTCCGCGGCGCGCCGGTCAAATGAGGAGCCGAATTGAGAGCAAGTGGGGGGAGAGAGAGAGAGAGAGTGCTATTCCCGGAAGCGGACACGAAGCGATTCTCTTAATCACGAGGAGGAGGGGCGCCCGGATGAGCAAAAGAGAGGCAGGGGGGGGGGGGGAGACTTTTCAACTCTAAACACACGCTGTCGATTTGGACGACGGAAGGAAGGACGGAGAACATGTTTTTCGCGGCGGCGTTGTCGCATGTTGCCCCCACACAGCCCCGCAACACATCCCCGAACTTTGACCTTCTCTGTGCTGCCAGGGGGTGTTCATAGTGCTGCTAGAACCCGCAGCAAGCTCACTGGGGGTCTAGTGCTGCTAGGGGACGCTTGATCCTGGTTAGAGGAACTTTTGAGACTGTCACGGCACTGATTGTGTTGCTGAGATGCATTTTGAAGCAGACTCATGGGTTGGTAAGCTTCCGGATATCCTGGAGCATTACTAGTACTGCTGAGAACCCTCTGGTATTGCGGGCAACTGGTGGGACGCTTGTAGTGCTGCTGGGCCGTTTTCCAGGCTTCTGAAGCTCTCTGAGTAGTACTACTACTCATAGGAACCTTCTAGTACTGCTGGGATCCCACTGGCACTCTCTTGAAGCTCCTGGAGCTTCCTCAGCACTACTAGTATTGCGGAGAGCTATCTGGTGCTGCTAGGCCGTCCTCCAGGCTCCTGGAGCTCTCTGAGCAGTACTAGTACTGCTGAGAGCCCTCTAGTGCTGCTAGGGCGTCCTCCATGCTCCTGGAGCTCTCTGAGCAGCACTAGTACTGCTGAGAGCCCTCTAGTGCTGCTAGGCCGTTCTCCAAGCTCTAGGAGCTCTCTGAGCAGTACTAGTACTGCTGAGAGCTGTCTAGTGCTGCTAGGCCGTTCTCCAGGCTCTAAGAGCTCTCTGAGCAGTACTAGTACTGCCAGGAGCCCCCATTCTCTCCACAAACTTTGACCTTTCCTCTGCCGTCTTCCGCCCAATTCCATATCCGATTAAAGCAGACAGAGAGCATCCGTGGCGTCAGCAGCACAGAGGGGGGAAGTGGGAGGGGGGGGGAATTGAAATTGGGGAGGAAAGAACTAAAGGGATATATAAGGGAAGGACAACACACACACAGGCCAACTAACTAGAGAATGAGGTATTCGGGAGAGAGAGAGGCAAAGGAAACGAGCATCGATCATCTCTTTCATCGCCCCCCGACTCGATGATGACGTTGACGGATTCTGACGCGACGGATTCTGACGCGCCGCTCCAGAAACTCTTCCAGAAGACCCCTGGACCCCTTGGGGGTGCCTGGAAGGCTTGGGGAGCCCCAGGAGCCTTTGGAAGAGTCATAGATCATCAACAGGGATTTGAGAGTTGATCCGGGGTGGGATCAAGCCATAATGTACAGAAAGATAATTAGAAATCTGTTTTTCCCTGTTCCCACAGACCGACCTCGAGAGAAAACAGTGAGATTTGCGGGTTTTAGGGTCTTGGTCACGAGGAAATTGAGAATAGTGCTGCTGAGATGAGGATAGTGCTGCTGAGATGAGGATAGTGCTGCTGAGGTGAGGATAGTGCTGCTGAGGTGAGGATAGTGCTGCTGAGGTGAGGATAGTGCTGCTGAGGTGAGGATAGTGCTGCTGAGGTGAGGATAGTGCTGCTGAGATGAGGATAGTGCTGCTGAGATGAGGATAGTGCTGCTGAGATGAGGATAGTGCTGCTGAGATGAGGATAGTGCTGCTGAGATGAGGATAGTGCTGCTGCGATGAGGATAGTGCTGCTGAGATGAGGATAGCGCTGCTGAGATGAGGATAGTGCTGCTAGGAGGCAATGGAGCCATACTGGTACTGCTAAGGTGATTGGATGTTTATGGGATGGGACGATAGTGCTGCCGAGGCGGCAGAAGCGGCTGAGGTAGTACTAGTACTGCTAGCGGGAACATTTGTGCTGCTGGGAGCATTTTTGAGCATCACAGATTTCCAGAGCGTTCGGAGACTGCTTGTGGCGAATAATGGGTCTGCTGAGATGAGGATAGTGCTGCTGTAAGCATTCTAGTACTGCTGGGGAGCTGGGACTGTTAAGACGATATATACAACTGCTGAGATGGGGATAAGAGCACTTTGGTACTGCCATTACAATATTTGGGCTGCTAGAACGATTTAGGGTCTGTTGGGATGGGGATAGTGCTGCTAGAGCATCTATAGTACTGCCGAGCGCTCAATTAGTGATGCTAGAGCGAAAACTCGAGGAAAGCAACCTAATTCCTAATTCATTTAACACCAACCCAAAAACATTAGTCACTCCACCACCGGAACAGCTGTTTTTTGTCTATTCGGCGGTTTGGACGCTTTCAAGAATAATAGAGGGAAAGATATGGAAAAAAATATAATGATCGCAATTTTTCGTTTTTTTTTTCTTGGAATTCTTTAGGTGTCATAGTTGACGTCAAATAGAGATTATCTTTTTGGTTGGAACGTCCATAAAGTGATTAGATTGGTGAGCAGCACAAAAAATAACCCCTAGCAGCACTAAATGTCCTCCTGGCAGTACCATCACTAACGCTAGCGGTACCTTTTGCTCAAATGAGGATAACTCGGCTCAAAATGTTTCGATTGAGCTGGAATTTGGACTGGAAATAGTCAAGGGGTCTAGAAACAAGATTGTGAAGTTTCAGAGTCCTAGCTGAAAATCTGAGAATCAGAGTTTCAGCCAAACTTCAAATTTCAAGTGAAAATGTTCCCCAATTCAAAAATGAGCCCCGATCGGAGCACCGTGAGCACCAAAATGACATCATAACACATCAACCTCATGACACGGGGAGTTTCAAGTGGGAAACGAGAAAGGGGGGATCTCTTGATGCTCGGCGAGCAAACTGAACTGAGGAATGGCAAGAAATGGGGAAGGAACGAAACGAAGAGGAATCCAATCTGACTATACACGAAGGAGATGCGAATCCTGTCAATTCCACACACACAGCCAATCTTAACGGAAAGGAGGGAAAATGGGAATAGAGTGGTTGGAAGCGGATTTCGAATTTGCATAAGACGCCCGCGACCTTCTGAGTCACGTTGCCAGAAGGCCGTCTGCGCTTTTCGCGGGATGCCTAATGCGGTTTCTGGTATTGCCAAGGATGTTGGAGGGTAGTGCTGCTGAGGGTAAGCTTGAAAACGGAAGATGGGCTGCTGGGAGCTCAATGGGGCTGCCAGGGTCTTGTAATGCTGCTGTGAAGGTAGTGGGTATGCTAGGAGACTTCCACTGGTCAAAAAGAGGATATAGTGCTGCTGGGAGCTCAATGGGACTGCCAGCGCAGTTTTGGTATTGCCAGGGGTCTTGTAATGCTGCTGTGAAGGTATTGGGTATGCTAGGAGACTTCCACTGGTCAAAAAGAGGATTTAGTGCTGCTGGGAGCTCAATGGGACTGCCAGAGCAGTTTTGGTATTGCCGAGGGCTCTTGGGACACTTGGGAAGCGATAGTGCTACCAGAGGCATTCCACGACTGCTGAGGTGGTTTTGGTATTGCCAAGGCTTGGAAAGCATGCATAGTGCTGCTGAGAGCTCATTGGGAAATAGTGATGGTATTGCTGAGGGCTAGAACATTCCTGACGATGGGAAAACGGGAATAGTGCTGCTGAAGTGGTTATGGTGTTGCCAGGGCTCTTTGGATACTTGGAAAGCAAGGATAGGGCTGCTGGTGCTTAGGAAATAGTGATAGTGCTGCCAGGACATTCTTGACGATAGGAAGACGGGGATAGTGCTGCCAGGGCTCCTCCGCAGCACTAGTGCTGCCAAAAGGCCAAAAGTTTAAGAAACATCGAGGTAGCAGCAGCAGCAGCAAAAAAACAGCCGCAAATCCGACGAAAAGTCAGGCGGGCGGCGGCGGCGGCACAAAAAGCGACACATATAGCGACGACGAGTCATTAATGTTTACAGTTGTGCGGATACATGTACGAGTACCCCCAAAAAGCCGCCAAGAGCCGTCGGCTGCTGGTGCTCGGCTGCTGTCAGCCGCCGCCGCCGCTCCGAGAGACAGACAGGACAGGGAGGGATTTGAGCACACACCGGGGAAGACACATTATTACTCTGGGGGACGCTCTACTGTATGTGTGTGTGAGAGTGTGTGTCTCTAGGTGTTTGCCTTGTCAAATGTACTTGGAGTGAGAAAATCCGACGAAATCTGAGAGAAACGGAGGAACGCGGGAGTCGACGCGCCGACTGGCAGCACTATGGATGTCTTGGTAGTGCTAGGTGAGCGTCAGCAGCACCAGAAGCGCCCAGCAGCACCAGAAGCGCCCAGCAGCACTAGGAACATGAAAATCTAGAGTTAGCTCCAAAATCATCCTAGAACCACAATGTTTCTCCTGGCAGCACTATAGATGTCTTGGTAGTGCTAGATGAGCGTTGGCAGCACCAGAAGCACTCCAGCAGCACTAGGAACATGAAAATCTCGAATTAGCTACGAAATCATCCTAGAACCACAAGTTTTTCTTGGCAGCACTAGAAGCACCCTTCATTACCAGAGACGCCTCAGCAGCACTACAAACACGAAAATCATCCTGGCAGCACAATTTTTCTCCTGACAGTAATAGTAGCGTCTTAGCAACACAGCAGTACCAGAGGCGCCTCAGCAGCACTAGAGACGCTCTGGCAGCACTACACACAGCAAAACAACAATTAAAAAGTTGGCAACACCAAAATCGTCTAGAAAACGTCCAAGCAGCACCAGAAATGCCAAAAATGTTTGGAAAACACCTTGGCAACACAAAAACAGTCTAGAACGCAAAAATTTGCTCCTGGCAGCACCAGAAGAGTCCTGAGCCTCCAAAAGCCTGAAAATGGCTCTGGCAGTACCAAAAAAGGTGACAACGCTTAAAACCGGAAAATCGCTATCATGGCAGCACTAGAAGAGCCCTGGCAATACCAAAAGCTTCGAAATGACACAAAAGTCTCACAGCAGTCCAAAATGGCTCCTGGCAGCACTAGAAGTACCAAAATCGTCCTGAGCCTCCAGAAGCCTGAAAATGGCTCTGGCAGTACCAAAAAAGGTGACAACGCTTAAAACCGGAAAATCCCCATCTTGGCAGCACCAGAAGAGCTCTGGCAACACAAAAAGCTTCAAAATGACACAAAAGTGTCACAGCAGTCCAAAATGGCTCCTGGCAGCACTAGGAGCATTGCAAAAGTCATCATCACAGCGCCAGACATCCACGGAAAGGGGGGGGGAGGAGGAAATGAATGGGTTGCGGATGGCAACCGAAATAGCGGCGGGGCGGGCCGATTGAAAACGCGGCAAGCAACTACTGCAAATTGCCTCCACCAAGGCAATCAAAAACCTCACTGGACCCCTGTGGACCCCTTTGTGCTCCCCCGAGGGCTCCACGGACCACTCGGACTTTGTTCAGGTCTTCGGTGTGTCTTTTCGAGGAAAAGTTTGCAAAATTGAGAGAGAGAGGTGAAAATTGGGGCGAAAAGGGAAATAAATTCCATTTGCACTTCATTTTCGGAAAGTTTCGACAAAGTTTGCAAAAAAGAGAGTCCTCCCCGTTTGCCTCCCTTGAGAAACGAGGGGGGGGGGGAGACGCGGAAATTGGATGCAAATTCAATGTGAATGCGGGTCGCCCGAAGATGTACTTGAACGAGGAGGAGGAGGAGGAGGAGCGAAAAAGGAGGGAAAGGGGTCTTGGCAGCACCTTTCGGGGTGTCACAGAGTGTTCTGGAAGTTCTGGAGATCATTTGGGGGGCGCTAGCAGCACTAGAAAAGCCTCGGCAGTACCAGATGGTTCCTGGCAGCACTAGTCTCGTTTAGAGGTACTCGGAGAGTCCTAGCAGTACCAAAAGTGTCCTAGCAGCACTATAGACGTCCTAACAGTACGAACAATTCCTTGGCAGTACCAGATAGTTCCTGGCCCTGTTTAGAGGTACTGGGAGAGTCCTGGCAGTATCAAAAGTGCTCTGGCAGTACCAGATTGTTCCTAGCAGCACTAGCCCCGTTTAGAGGTACTCGGAGAGTCCTAGCAGTACCAAAAGTGTCCTAGCAGCACTATAGACGTCCTAACAGTACGAACAATGCCTTGGCAGTACCAGAGAGTTCCTGACCCTGTTTAGAGGTACTGGGAGAGTCCTGGCAGTACCAGATGGTTTCTGGCAGCACTATATCAGTTTAGAGGTACTGGGAGAGTCTTAGCAGTACCAAAAGTGTCCTAGCAGCACTATAGACGTCCTAACAGTACGAACAATGCCTTGGCAGTACCGGAGAGTTCCTGACCCTGTTTAGAGGTACTGGGAGAGTCCTAGCAGTACCATTTGGTTCCTGGAAGCACTAGTACCGTTCAGAGGTACTGGAAGAGTCCTAGCAGTACCAAAGAGCCTTATCAACACTATGTACGTCCTAGAAGTGCGAACAAGCTCTGGCAGTACTAAAAGTGTCCTGGCAACACTATTAGTGTCTCTTGGCAGTACGAACTAGCCCTGGCAGTACCAGATGTTTCCTGGCAGCACTATAGAGAGAAATAACAGAGATGATGAAGTTCGCGCATCGAATTTTGTTGTTATTATTGAAAATTGAGGAATAATTGAAAACGGGAAGTGGGGCGAATAGGGGCGGAAATGGAAAAGTGTGGAGGAGGAGGAGCTCTTTGAGTCCAAAGTAACTAATAAGGGATGGAGGGGGGATTCCCGGAACCATAGAGGTCAAAGGTTCAAAAAATGATAGGGTATTGGAGGCTCTGGGCTTTTAAAGCATTGGGAAGCCTCTTGGCAGGCCAATTGGGTTCTAGCAGCACTATGGGCGGTACTAGATGACACTAGTAGTGGAAAATGGTGATTCTAGCAGTACTCGACGGCTAAAGGGCTTTGTAACTACCCTAATCACTCAAATGAGCCCCGGCAGCACTATAGAACGCCTTGGCAGACCTCAGCAGTACTAAACGTTCATAGAGCTCAAAATGTACAAAAATTGCTTGAACAGGGGTTCTGGCAGCCTCTAGCAGTACTACAGAGCCGTTCGGCAGTACTACCCGAAACGCTGCCCGAGAGAATCGTTATATCACGAGAATGATAAGAGATATCAAAAAGTTGTCAACAGCGAATTTGTAGATCACAACTAGAACTACAAGTATACAGTTGACAACTTTTCGATATATCTTATCAATATCGAGATATGATGATTCACTGGCAGCAGGCAATGCCAAAAAAAGGCCAAAAAGTCAAACTTGTTGAAGCACACTGATAACAATAGAAATGAGGAGGGGGGATGTGCTCAACTCGACAACTCGAGTTGTTCCCCGTGTGCTCCGCGGCGGAGCCTTGTGTATCCTAGGTGGAAGGACAGGGAGAGAGAGAGAGAGAGAGAGAGAGAGAGAGAGAGAGAGAGAGAGAAAACGCGACAGTTGGTGCCAGAGAAGTGTTTGCAGGGTCATTCGGCGGGTGGCCCGTCGATCATGCATCGAGGTGTTTATTGGTGATATCTCTCTCTCTCTCTCTCTCTCTCTCTCTCTCTCTTTTTCTGTCCGTTGGGTTGAGAGATTCAATGGGGGGATCCGCGGGGATTGATGGTTAAGAGCGAATGTTTTGGTGTCCCCCCCCCCCCCCCCCCCCCCCGGCCTTTTTGATGTTTTTTGTTCGGCTAGGCTAGCAGCGCTTTGCAATGACTATGAAATCCGGAAGTTCTTCCCGCGCAAAAGCCAGACACACAGACCCCGGGATTCGATTAGGGCTCTGGCAGCACTATATTGGTTTCTTGGCAGTACGTAGTGATCGATGGCTCTCTTCTGGCACTGTTTCCGGCGTTTTGCAGCCTTGGCAGTACGAAAAGCGCCCAGAAGAGCCCTGGCAGTACCAGGACGCTCAGCAGTACTATCGCCCGGTTTCGAATGGTTAGAAGAGCCAAAATTAGAGCCTAGCAGCACTAGGAGCACTTTGGCATTACCAAATTTGCGCCAGCAGTACCAAGGAGCTCAAAGAAGCGAAATAGTGTTATAAGAACCCTAAAATCAGTCAAAGAGTTCAGAAACGCTCTAGCAACTTATCAGACAGTGGGTTGAACCCTAGCAGTACTAGAACCACCCTAGAAGCACTGTAAACCCCTCAGCAATACCAAAATGGCGCCAGCAGTCCCAAAACCAAAAAAAATCTGTTCAATCATCAAAAAAACCCTAAAACCATTCCATCAACTCAGAAGCGCCCTAGCAATACTAGTATCTCTTCAGCAGTACCAAAATGGCGCCAGCAGTCCCAAAACAAAAAAATCTGTTGAATAAAAGCTCTAAAACCCATCCATGAACTCTAAGACCCATCCAGAAACTCACTAGCAGCACTAGTATCTCTTCAGCAGCACCAAAATGGCGCCAGCAGTCCCAAAACCAGAAAACCTATTAACAAGTGCGTCTTCGCGCCATTGGAAACAATCAAAAACACATTAAGAAATTGGGGGGAAAGGTGTAAACAGGAAGAAGAAGAAGAACGAACGGAGAGAGAAAGAGAGAAAGAGAAAAAGAGTCAAAGTTTGAAAAGTCAGTCGGATGGGGGGGGGGGGGGGGGAGATGCTCAAGTTTCCAGTAGTGTCATCAATTACAGCTCACGGAGCTCTCCTCTGAAACATGAGAAGGTGGGGAGGAGGGGAAAAGTGACGTGAGGATGAAGAAGAAGAAGATGGTTATGAGTTGAAACAGCTCAGGACCAAGTACTGATCTACCCCTAGAAGGGGGGCTAAAAGTGAGCGGGCGGGAGCGGGGGGGGGGTGTCTAAGAGTGTGTGTGTGTGTGCTGCTGAGCCTACACGGCGGCTCATCTTTCAAATTGAAAGTTGATTTAAATTAACGTTTCTTCTTCTTCTCTAGCTGCGTTTGACGTGTGACGCATGCACACACACACGAAAAAGAGCCGAACCAGAAGAAGCCGCACCAGCAGCACCATCAGCAGCAGCAGCCACAGCAGCAACAACAACAACAATACGAAATGAGATTTCGGGGGCCCTGGGAGGTGGCGCCGCCGAGGGGAATTAATTGAAAAAGAACGCGTCGTCGCGGCTCCTCCACACGTCACACACGGTTCCTGAGATTTGACGAAATGGGGGGGGGGTCTTGGGAACGGCGACCATCTTCGGTTTTTGGTGTTCTAGAGGACTCTGACAGACTGGTTGTGTGTTTTTGAGGTACTCGGATCGGATTTTCCAGATGTTTTTGGTGTTAGATGGGGTTTAGTGCTGCTAGGGATGTCGTAGGACTGCTAGGACCACTTGGCGGGCTCTTGGAACCACAACTAGGCTTTGTGTGCTGCCAAGAGCGTTTCTCGCAACACTAGGTCATAATTGAGCTGGCAGAGCATCCCCGAAAGTCCAAGATCCTATTGTGGACTGCCAGGACGGTTTTGGGCTGCTAGAACATCTACGAAAGAGGAATGCGCTGCCAGGAGGGTTTTTCCATGGGCTTTTGGGGTGGTACTGCTGCTAGGGCTCTCCCCAAAGTTCAAGGTCTCATTGTGGACTGCCAAGACGGTTTTGGGGCTGCTGGACCCTGTTTGCCGTCAATTTTGAACTAAGAACTGCGCCAGACCAATTTTTGGCTGCCAGAGAGTTTTCGGACTGCTAGAATGCTCCCGAGTGTGTTGCTGGGCGGCATTCGGAATATCAGGCCATTCAGAAGCAACTCACTTTGCTATTTGGCTGCTGTTCACCTCTAGGTGGTCTGCTGAGCGGCAATTGTGCTGCCAGAGCAGTAGAGGTGCTGCTGGACCATCCCATGGTCTGCCAGGACGCGCGAAAGTGCCGAAAAATGATGAAACGAAATGAGAGAAAAGGCGCCAAAAAGTTTTCTCCGGGGCTCCTCAAAGGAAGCGTCGCTTTCGAAAGGTATCAAATGTCGCCCCCGTGCGCCCTTTCTCGGAGACGTCTTCTGTGTGTGTGTGTGCAGCAAAAGAGACACATATACTTGCGCCAATTAGTAACTCAATATTGTCCGGCAATTGTATCCCTCAATTATTCATCCGCTTCTCCTCGTCTCGTCGCCGCCCTATTCTCACACCAACAGAGGGCTCTGTGCCCCGAAGGTTTCCCTCTTTAGAGTACGCGTGCGCGGGGGTGGAGAAGGTCATTTTGGGAGACTCGGGAGCAGATTGGGTGTCACTGATCATAAGGGGCTGGGTTGAACAGGCATGGTGCTGCTGGGGAGAGCTTGAGGTTTTAGAGTGCTCCAGGTGGGTCTTGGTGCTGCTGGTACAATCGTAGTACTGCCAGAGGTTCCAGACTGCTCTAGGTGGGTCTTGGTGCTGCTGGGATCAATTTTGGATTGCTGGAGCAATAATAGTGCTGCCAGCGGTTCCAGAGCACTTCAGATGGGTCTTGATGCTGCCGGGACTGTTTTTAGACTGCTGAAGCAATTATTGTGTTGCCAGGGGTTCCAGAGCACTTCAGATGGGTTTTGGTGCTGCTGAGACCATATTTGGACTGCTAGAGCGATGTTGGACTGCTGGGACACTTTCAGATGCTCAAATAGCTGCTAGAGTGACTTCAGACGAAAAATGAGCTTCACAGAAAGCAGAAAACAAGAAACAGGAAAGTGGGCTGCCAGGGCGAAAATTGGTTGCTGAGTGGTGCTGCTAGAGTTTCAGGACCTTCTGGGACAAGTCTGGTGCTCTAGGAGCTGCCAAAACCTCTCCAGAACATCATGAACTCGTCGAGACACCCAAAAACACCCAGTGGGGTCCAAAAATAGCACCAAGAACACAACGTTTGTTTGTGTCCTATCCAAAATCAAAATGAAGATGCTTCGACCACGTGGTGCATGACCACATTGAACTGGGAGCATGCTCTCGGCGCGGCAGGGGCGGGGGAAGGGATAATTGCATTTTGTTTGGTTTCGAAATGGCCGGTCATGTGGGGCGAGAGAAGAACATGAGAATGGAGGGGACTATGATCAGCGGGAAAGGGTGAAACACGACAATTCAATTGTTTTTGGGGTGGCGAGGAGCAAGAGAGCAATTACCCACGCCTAGGACACCCTCCCAGGACACAAGGGGGTCTAACTGCGAGAAGTCAAAAGCCGAACTCGCTTCCAGTCATATCCGCGCCTTCTTCGTGCCCCTGGTTCGATGGAAGCGGTCTTTGGTCGGTTTTGCCCCCAGTTTTCCCATGGGAAGTGATAGAAAGTGTAGACGTCTAGATTGAAATTTTGTTGTGTCTTTATTTTCGGGCGAAAATGAGACAAGAGATGTTTGGGAGTGCCCTGGCAGCACTATGAGCTGATGGACAGAGTGTCAGCAGCACTATGTGAGCTAAGGAGTACCCTGGCAGCACCAAAGTGAGTGGATAACAACTTGAGACTTGACTACAGTCCGAATGCAGCTGAATCGACGGGCAAATGCGGGACACAATGATCGATGCTGTCAGGAACGCCCCCGGCAACACAAAAAGGATACTGGCAGCACGAGAAGTGTCTTGGAAGTACTAAACGCTTAGAAACGCTCTCAGCAGCACAAAAAGGATCCTGGCAGCACCAGGAGTGTCTTAGCAGTACTAAAAGCTTAGAAACGCGCACAGCAGCACAAAAAGGATCCTGGCAGCACCAGAAGTGTCGTAGCAGTACTAAAAGCTTAGAAACGCTCTCAGCAACACAAAAAGGATCCTGGCAGCACCAGGAGTGTCTTAGCAGTACTAAAAGTACCCTCAGCAGTACTCCATGGTGTGCTAGGGCTAAGCAACCCAATTAGTCATTAGCAGGCCTAAAGATGCTCCAGCAACACAAAAAACGTCCTCAGCAACACACAGGTTCTCTAGCAACACCCCAACATCACAGTTCGGCTCTAACTGAGTTGGTTTTTCAAACTCTGAACAAAATTTGTCAAGGGGTTTCCCTATTCCCATTGAACTTCAAGTTCGAAGGCAGAGATCAGAAAGGAGGGGAACATAGTAGTCAGTTGACACACACACACACACGGAATGGTTCGAAGAGTGGTGCTGCTGCCCAAACAAATGCTGTTGACATTGTTATCACAAGAGATCTTATCTCTTATCTTTCAGAGAATGACCACCGACGACTTCGACGCGTTGATGCGAACGATGGAGGGACAGTTTCAGCTGCAACTGCCGATGACGTACGCGCGGGAAAGCGATCAGGGCGGCATTCAGCGGATGATCTACGCGGGTGCGGTGACGGTCCGCAACCGCAATATTCGACACATTCGAGAGGGAAGAGTCAACGGGAATTCGGGCAACGAAGTGAGCAGTATTGAAACCTCCAAATCTCGAGATTGATAAGAGATATCAAAAAGTTGTCAACTGCAAACTTGTAGTCCTAGTTGTGATCTACAAGTTTGCAGTTGACAACGTTCTGATATCTCTTATCAATCTTGAGATATAATGATTCTCTCGGGCAGTGTTAAGGTAGTACTGCCGAAGAGCTCTGTAGCACTGCTAGGGGCTGCGTTTTAAGACTCTATGAACGTCTAGTACTGCTGATGTCTGCCAAGGCGTTCTTTAGTGCTGCTAGGGGTAATTTGATCTTTTAGAGTAGTTACAAAGCTCTATTTCCACTACTAGTGTTATCTAGTACTGCCGAAGACATCTATAGTGTTGCTAGAGCTCAGTTGGCCTGCCAGGCGTTATTTTGAGCCCTAGAACTGTCGAGATTTTGGAACTGAGCTCAGATAGAGCATTTTGAGCAGAGATATGCTCATTTCAAAAAGTTGTGCATTTAGAGATTTTAGTTGTTCTTTTTGCATCAATTCCATCGAAAGACACTTGAAAATATGTGGACAACATGGAAAACACTTACTATTCTTTTTAATCTCCCCCTCCACTTCCTCGTTTTTCTGATTTTCCTTTGTTTGCGGCGTTCTTTGTATTCCAAAAGGATTTTGGGCTCCAGGAGACACTTGGAAGCCTTGGGGCCCGTGGCAGTACCAAAATTGCCACCAGCAGCACAAACATGTAATAGTTTTTCCGGCTGCACTCTGGCAGCACACAGAGCTCCCAATCTGAGACTTCATAGCTCCAGCAGCACTATTATCTTCCTGGCAGCACCATAAGCGCCTTAGCAGCACAAAATTATCCTAGCAGTACCACAAGAGCCTTAGCAACACAAAATCGTCCCGCCCGCACCAAATCGCGTTAGCAGTACCAAAAGAGATCCAGCAACACAAAAACGGACTATCAGTACCATAAGCGCCTTAGCAGTACCACAAGCGACCCAGCAACACAAAAATGGCCTAGCAGTACCACAAGCGCCCCAGAAGCACTAATATCGCCCTGGCAGCATCAAATCGCCTTAGCAGTACCAAAAGCGATGCAGCAACACAAAAACGGCCTAGCAGCACCAAAAGCGACCCAGAAGCACTAAATTCGCTCTGGCATCACCAAATCGCCTTAGCAGTACCATAAGCGACCCAGCAACACAAAAATGGCCTAGCAGTACCACAAGCGCCCCAGAAGCACTAATATCGCCCTGGCAGCATCAAATCGCCTTAGCAGTACCAAAAGCGATGCAGCAACACAAAAACGGCCTAGCAGCACCAAAAGCGACCCAGAAGCACTAAATTCGCTCTGGCAGCACCAAATCGCCTTAGCAGTACCAAAAGCGACCCAGCAACACAAAAATGGCCTAGCAGTACCACAAGCGCCCCAGAAGCACTAATATCGCCCTGGCAGCATCAAATCATCTCAGCAGAACAAAATCACCCTAGCAAAACTGAAATCGACCTAGCAGTACCACAAGCGCCCCAGAAGCACTAAAATTGCCCTGGCAGCACCAAATCGCCTTGGCAGTACCACAAGCGCCCCAGCAACACAAAAATGGCCTAGCAGTATGTATCAAAAGCGGTTCTAGAGTGTAGTAAGAGCTGAATTTCCTCAGCGGCACCATGTAGCACCAAATCGCTCTCGGCAGCACAATGAGCTCCGTATCACACAGTATCCAAACTAAATCGAAAAACGAATTGAAAAACAAAAGGAAAAAGAGCAAGAATCGAATGCTTCGAGAACTCTCTCTTGACTCTTTAGTCTTCTCTCAAAGGTATCACAAGAAGACAAGAGAGAGACACTGTCTCTGTTTACCCCCCTTCCGATCCCCCCGTCTTGGCCACTTGAGATTTGAAGATTCCGACTAAAAAACGGGAGGACGAAATCGGTTCAAATTTTGATGTATTTAGGCGTGTATTTAGTATCTCTCTCTCGTTTCGTCTCGTGCGCGCGGATTCGACACGTAGCCGCAGCGGGATCAAAGAAAACGAAGAGTCTAGTGTGCTCTCGGAGTATCGGTTACATTCGGAGGGGACAGGGGTGTCTGGGAAGAGGAGATGGCAACCCCCAAGGAGAATCATTCATATCTCGAGATTGATAAGAGATATCAAAAAGTTGTCAACGGCAAACTTGTAGATCACAACTAGGACTCGAAGTTTGCAGTTGACAACTTTTTGATATCGCTTATCAATCTCGAGATATATTGATTTTCTCGGACAGCATAGCTGAGGAAGTGAGAATCGATGTTAGAAGGGCCCTTGTAACAGCCCAAAACCCCCAACTAACCTCAATTTCCAGACAATGCACGCCATCTGCGAGTACATCAAGTGCGACTACAAGCCGCCGTGCCAGTACGCCTTCGTTCCGTTCGGTCACTGCTGTCCGATTTGTGGAGCACAAATCCGGTTTGGTGCGATCGAGTTGGACTTTGAATTGGCTAAAACCAAGATCAAGCACGTTTTGGAGAAGATGGACGTGTTCTCGAAGGTCACTGTGACTGCTGAAAGGACGACAATGGACCAGTTGAGCTCCGGTTATGAGGTGAGTTTCAGGTGATCTACCTCTTACCGATTGCTAGTCATGGCTAGGCTATTTTGAGGGGGGTTTTCTAGACACCTTGACTGTTCCCAGTCCAAATCCCATTTAAATCGGACCATTCTCCGCTGAGATATGCTGATTTTGGAAAAACGTGCATTTCCTGCAATTTCGCGTTTTCCCTCAACTTTCAGAAAACCTACCTATTCCAGATTTCTAGCTAGGACTCTAAAACTCTCAGCACACCTTTCTAGACCCCTTGACTACTTCCAGTCCAAATCCCAACTTAAACCGAGCATTATCCACCAAGATATGCTGGTTTTCCAAAAACGTGCACTTTCAAGTAACTTCGAGCTATCCCTGGATTTTCAGAAAACCTACCTCTTCCAGATTTCTAGCTAGGACTCTGAAACTTTCAAGCCTTTTTTCTCGACCCCTTGGCTGTTCCCAGTCCAAATCCCAACTCAAACCGAGCATTTTCAGCCGAGATATGCTGGTTTTCCAAAAACGTGCACTTTCATGTAACTTCGAGCTACCCCTGGATTTTCAGAAAACCTACCTCTTCCAGATTTCTAGCTAGGACTCTGAAACTTTCAAGCCTTTTTTCTCGACCCCTTGGCTGTTCCCAGACCAAATCCCAAATCAAACCGAGCATTTTCAGCCGAGATAGGCCGGTTTTCCAAAAATGTGCACTTTCAGTTAACTTCGAGCTATCCCTGGATTTTCAGACAAGCTACCTCTTCCAGATTTCTAGTTAGAACTCTGAAACTTTCAAACCTTTTTTCTCGATCCCTTGACTACTTCCAGTCCAAATCCCAACTCAAACGGATCATTTTTAGCCGAGATAGGTCGGTTTTCCAAAACCATGCATTTCCTGCATTTTCGCGTTTTCCCTCCAACTTTCAGAAAACCTACCTCTTCCAGATTTCTAGTTAGGACTCTGAAACTTTCAGCACACTTTTCTCGACCCCTTGGCTGTTCCCAGTCCAAATCCCAACTCAAACCGAGCATTTTCCGCCGAGATATGCTAATTTTCCAAAACCGTGCATTTCCTGCATTTTCGCGTTTTCCCTCCAACTTTCAGAAAACCCACCTCTTCCAGATTTCTAATTAGGGTTCTAAAACTCGCAGCACACCTTTCTAGGCCCCTTGACTACTTCCAGTCCAAATCCCATCCCATTCGAACCGTTCTCTCAGATAGTAATCGCCAGCCGCGCGAACGACACCTTCGACGACGAGCTGTTCACGCGGGCGGCGAGCAAAGTGATCGAGAAGTTGCGCTCCTCGCTCTTCTCTCACAACCAAAAATCGATACTCGACTTTGAGATATTCGTCTCGCGGACGGATCGGACCATTCGAACAGCGTCGAAAGTGATCGCGAGTGTCGTTTATTTCTCGATTCTCATCGCGTTGATCGCCGGTTTCGCCTATCGGAATCTCGAGTTACGCGTGTCTAGGTGGGTTGATTTTCAGCGGATTTCTAGTCTGGAATTGCCAAAATTTCAGCCAAACTCCATTCAGTTCGACGGTGAGGTATCGGAGGTTCGATGATGACGTCGTCATCGAGTTGGACGACGTTGCGGGCATGAATCCGAATTATGAGGAGTCGAGGGTCGAAGACGTTTCAGAAGGCGTTCCAGAAGACGTTCCAGAAGACGTGGAAGTTCCAGAAGACTCAGAAGGCTTAGAAGACGTTCCAGAAGACGTTCTAGATGACGTGGAAGTTCCAGAACGCTCAGAAGGCTCAGAGGACGTTCCAGAAGACGTTCTAGATGACGTGGAGGTTCCAGAAGGCTCAGAAAGCTCAGAAGACGTCGAGGACACTAAGTGCGTTAACCCGAACTTTGAGGCGCTTCCAGAAGACGTCGAGGCTCCAGAAGACGTTGACGTTGACGACGACGACGAAACTTGCCCTACACCACCCTCCGCTGACATTCAATTGATTGATTTTTGATTTTTGATCGTATCAGTTCCTAATCAATAAATCCTTCATTCATTCATAAATACATACAAAGCTGGTAAGATCTGCAGTGAGAGAGAGAGAGAGGGGGAGAGAGAGTCAGACAACGAGAGAGAGTGTGCGAGATGGAGAGACGTCAGAGAGAGAGAGGGGGCGCTTTCAATATGAAAGTGCGCCCTATTGCGAAAACCAGAAGAGCATCATCTAGGAACAGGGGGGAGGGGAGGAGACCGGTCTCGGATCACAGACGGAGAGAATCTTTGGGTGGGGGGAGGGGTGTAGATCATTTTTTGGCTTTCGGCATGTTTTTGTAGGCCTCGGGCACCTCGGGCAGCAGACTGTGCCACTGGCCGACTGGCTTGTTCTTCTGGAATAGAGGTGTCTAGGAGGGTCTAGGAGGGTCCAGGTGGTCCGGGGGTGTCTAGGAGGGTCTAGGGGTGTCTAGGAGGGTCTAGGAAGGTCTAGGGTCATCTACGAGGGTCTAGGAGGGTCTAGGAGGGTCCATGTGGTTCGGGGGTGTCTAGGAGAATCCAAAAGGGTCTAGGGGTGTCTAGGAGGGTCTAGAAGGGTCTAGGGAGGTCTGGGGTGTCTGGGACGGTCTAGGGGTGTCTAGGAGGGTCTAGAAGGATTTAGGGGTATCTAAGAACGTCCAGAGGTGTCTAGGAAGGTCTAAGGGTGTCCAGGAGGGTGTAGGAAGGTCTATGATGGTCTAGGTTAATCTAGGATGGTCCAGGAGGGTCTAGGGGTGTCTAGAGCCATCCAGAGGTGTCTAGGTTACTTTAGGAGGGTCTAGGGGTGTCTAGGATGGTCTGGGAAGGTCCAGCTGGTCTGGAGGTGTCTAAGACCGTCCACAATTGTCTAGGGGTGTCTAGGAAGGTTAGGGATATCTAGGTTAGTCTAGGAGGGTCATGAATGGTCTAGAAAAGTACCGGTGGCCCAGGGGTGTCTAGGAGGACCCAGAAGGATCCAGGAGGGTCCAGGGGTGTCTAGAGCCACCTAGAGGTGTCTGGGTTACTCTAGGAGGGTCTAGGGGTGTCTAGAAGTGTCCCCTTACCTGCTGTCCCTCCTCGGGCGTCGCCTTCAAACAGTTCTCCCACTGCGCCTTCCCATCGGCCGTCGGACTATCCTTGCCCAGTATACAACACCCCAGAAGGTCATCTTTTCCTATTCTGAAACACGCGATCCTTTGGAATCAGTTCGGAACCATCGCCTCTCACCTATCCCAATCCATAACTTGGATCAAAATGTTCGTCTCGGCGACCTGCTGAGCGGGAATGTCGAAAGTGAGAGTTTCATGGAACACCGGATTCAAATTCGCCCTCTTCGTGCTCGATTTCTTCGATTTGAAGCGCTTCCCGTTGAAGGTTTGCTCGATTTTCACATACGGATCTGGAAAATTGGTTTATCTTGGGAACCAATGACGGTAGAGAGAAATTGTCAACTACAAAGTTGTAGAGGATTGAATTTCCGACAACATTGTAGTAGATCACTTTTTGATAGCTGTTATCAGTTCGCTGATAATCAGTGTTAAGTAAGAGAATGTGAGTCTTTACTGTTTTCTTTTTTATCTGAAAAGCTAAAAGAGATATTAAAAAATGGTCAACTACAAACTTGTAGCAAATTCAATGTAGATCATTTTTGCAGTTAACAACTTTTCCATATCTCTTATCACTCCCGAGATAACGTACCTGACGCGCCAGTGATGTCCATCGGCCGCAAGTTGTACGCCTTCGACACGTTGATGTACAGCTTCTCCTCCTGATGCGAGTAGGTCAAAAAGAGCAGCAAATCGCCGTAATCGTTCTTATTCTGATTGCCGACAATGTGCATCGTGTACTCGGTCCACGTGTAGAGGTCCGACTTCTCGAACAAATCCCGCATTATGATGTTGCCGATGAGGCCGTGCCGTGTGAATCGGTCAAAGTCGTAGACGGTGAACTGGAATGAATATGTTTTTTTCTTTTTTCTTTTTTTTTATTACTTTTTCACTTTTTTACAACAAAAATCAATGATCTAAGGGTTTTCAAAAAAGCTGCGCGTCGCCGCCGGCCGCGGCGGACGCGACGACATTACAACCCTCGCGCCGCATCTGTCTCAGCTCACGAGTGGCGCAGCGGCTATGCGCGCGCCTGTCGTTTTCAACCTCGCGGGTTCGACCCCGCACCCCACCAAAACCGTTTTTCCAAGGGGGAGCTCCTCACCTGCAGCATCCGATTGGCGAGGTTGTTGAAGGAGACGTCGAAGGAGAACATCTCGTTGAACTCGGGATCGTTGCTCTTCTTGCATATGCGCGTCTTGCAATGACCCCGTCGCTCGGGCAACAGGTACATCTTCACATACGGATCGACGGTGGTTCCCTTGTCCTCAACGGGCAGGTTGTTGGCGCGAATGACGTGCAGCATTAGGACTCTGTGAAGGAAAGAAATGAGATTGGATTTGGGTTAAATGGCAGCACCTATGAATGAAGTCATATCTCAAGGCGAACGTTAGCGTTCCCCGAATACATCCCTCGTCGGATTTGTCGTAGAATCCCAACTCGTAGTGCATCACAGATCGCTCGTCGATGTCTTCCATCTGGAAACTCGGGGAATAAAATGTAAAATGAAACAGAATGCTCTCTCTTTCTACGTTTTTGAGTATGTTTCGGGGGGCTATATCGGATTACAGGTCCATAATTGGCGGGTAAATAGAAAGTACCAGGCCAATCGAGGCGGCTAACGCCGCCTCTCTGCCTGGGCTATGCCCCAAACCTGCCTCTGGGAAGATAGGCGAGTCGAGTCGACGCACGCAACCTTCCCAGAGGCGCAATTAAGAGGGAAAATGTACAAAAATCAGTCCAGAAGCCGTCAGAGTTAACGGATCGCTTAGAAAATTTACGTGCACCTTGCGGTCAATACTTCTGACCTCTGTGCCAAAAATGGGCTTAAACGGTCCAGTAGGCGCTGAGAAACGGCTGTGGACAAACAAACCCACAGACAGACAGACAAACACACATCCTTTCCCTTTTAGTATAAGAAAGATCCATTTATGCGTTTTATGATGGCCCCTTTTGGTTTTCGGAGTTTGGTCAGGTTTGGGCCCGGGGGAAAATAATTGGGGAAACATGGAAAAAATTTTTTAAATTTTTTTAAATTTTGGGATATTGAAAGATTTTTTTTGAATTCTTTAACTTAAAATTTTTTTCACAAAATTGAAAAACCATCAAAAACATTTTTTGATTAAAAAAAAAATTTTTTTTTGAAAAATTGAAAAATTTTAAAAAATGTTACGAAATTTTTTTATTAAAATTTTTTTTTCCTAATTTGCAAAATTTTTTAAAAATTTCTTAATTTTCGTAAAAATTTGAAAAAAATTACCAAAAAAAAAGAAAAATTCTGGAAACCAGAAAAAAACATTTTTTCCAATTTTTCAAAAATTTTGAAAAAAATTTGAAAAATCACCGAAAAATATTTTTTTTAAAAATAATTTTAAAAAATAATACAAATTTTGAAAAATGGTAGTAAAATGCGAAAATCGAAAAAAAAAAACTTAAATTTTTCAAAAATTCCCAAACCATCAAAAAAAAATTGTTTTGAAAATTTTTTAAAAATTTTTCAAAAAATTCCAAAAAATCTAGAAAAAATTCCCAAACCACCAATAATCATTAAAAATTTTTAAAAATTTCAAAAAATTCCCAAGACCAATAACAATTTTTTGAAAATGTTAAAAAATTTTTCAAAAAATCTAGAAAAAAAATCCCAAGCCACCACCAAAAAGCAATTTTCTTAAATAAAAAGTTGGTTGTAAAGTCGCTCAAAAAAAAAAAAAAATTTAAAAAATTTTTTTTTTTTAAATTTAACGAACCTCATCAATGACCTCATGATTATTGGCGTCGACATTGAACAGGAACATCGAGTTCCTCATCGAGGCCGCTGATCGAGGGTCGGCCGTGTCGGCGAGCAGTTCGCAGCTGTCGGAGCTGGAAAAACAGCAAATGGGGGTGTCTAGGGGGGGGGTGTCTAGGGTTTGGCTCTTCCACCAATTGATCCCCTTAATTAGGTTTCCGCGCCCCATTCCAATACGGACCCCGCAACCACCACCCAACTCTAATCTTTTCCTTCTTTTCCATTTTCTGCTCTTTTGTCTTCTTTTCCCCTTCTGGTTTAATGGGTTTTCCCCCCTCAACTAATTCCCATTCTTATGCTTCTGCGCTCTGCAGAACCCCCCCCCCCCCCCGCCAGGAGAGCACTGCCCGAGAGAATCGATTTACCTCGAGAGTGATAAGAGATATCAAAAAGTTATCAACTGGAAACTTGTAGTCCTAGTTTTGATCTACAAGTTTTCTCTTGAAAACTTTTTGATATCTCTTATCAATCTCGAGATATATTGATTCTCTCGGGCAGAACTATCTTCGGTACTACTTTCGCGCAATAACCGCATTTCCTCAATTTATATCTCGAGATTGATAAGAGATATCAAAACGTTGTCAACTGCAAACTTGTAGATCAAATCTAGGACTACAAACTTGCTGTTGAAAACTTTTTGATATCTCTTATCAATCTTGAGATATAAACATTCTCTCGGGAAGAGCTCTCCTCAGAACCCCTTATTGAACTTTCTCCCCTCTTTTGGGATTACTGTAGGTAGCTACAGTAATCCCTCAATTGTGGTTTCCTACAAAACGGTTATTATTTTTGAATAGTTTGGGCTAGAAAAAACATATTGGAAAAACACATTGGACATGCTTTTTGACATGTTTTGATATGTTTTGACTTGACGACCACTTTCAGATGACGTGATATTTTCAGAATTTCAGATATAGCTCTGAAAAGTTGGGAACATGTTTGTAGACGTCTTGACTATTTTCAGTTCGAAGATGAGCTCACATGGAGCATTTTGAGCCGAGATGTGCGAATTTGAAGTTGGGAACCCCGAAAGTTGAAGACCATAAAATTTCCGGATTTTTAGAGAATGTGGAGCTTTCAGAATTTTAGATATAGCTCTGACACTTCAGGATCACATTTCTCAACCACTCAACTATTTCCAGTCCAAAGATGAGCTCAAATGGAGCATTTTGAGCCAAGATATGCTAAGTTTTGTGAAACATGTCAAAATGGATAATTCTTGAAAAATGCTGATTTTCAGCAATACCTCCTGAATCCAGATTTTTAGCTAAGACTCTGAAACTTCAGGGCCATGTTTCTAGACCCCTTGACTATTCCCAGTCCAAGTGTGAGGTCAAATGGAGCATATTCCGCCGAGATATACCAATTTTTGTGAAACATGTCAAAATGGATAATTCTTGAAAAATGCTGATTTTCAGCAATACCTCCTGAATCCAGATTTTTAGCTAAGACTCTGAAACTTCAGGGCCATGTTTCTAGACCCCTTGACTATTCCCAGTCCAAGTGTGAGGTCAAATGGAGCATATTCCGCCGAGATATACCAATTTTTGTGAAACATGTCAAAATGGATAATTCTTGAAAAACGCTCATTTTCAGCAAAACCTCCTGAATCCAGAATTTCAGCTAGGACTCTAAAACTTCAGGGCCATGTTTCTAGACCCCTTGACTATTTCCAGTCCACGTTTGAGCTCAAACGGAGCATTTTCCGCCGAGATATGCTCATTTGAAGTTAGGAACCCCAAAAAATGGTGAAGCCTATAAATCGATGATCTTATCACTCTAAAACCATCCAAAGAGCTCATCCAGCTCCCGTTTGAAGTACTGTGCTGAAACACACTCTGAAACTCACATTGGCAACGAGTTGGACACGTGGAGCATCATCTCTGAAGCGATTTTTGACATGAGAGCAATGAAAATGAAGGAAAGAGGGAGGCGGAATGGAAAAAAAAACAAGAAGAAGGAGAAGGAGAAGAAGGAGAGAAAGTGGGAAAATGGCTAATGAAACAGACACAAAAGAGAAAACGGGGGCCCGAATGAGTTAGTGAATGGTCGAGTTGAGCTGCTGCTCAATAGGTGGAATGGAATGGCTCGGCGAGCTCGAGCTGATCACCTACGTGCTCAGGAGAGCCGCCCGGGGGATGTTAATTATGAAACTTGAGAGCAGCGGGGGCTCAGAAAGATGGGCGGCTCTATATAATGAACAGGTGTTCCGGGCGGTGATGGGGCGGGGTTGGGGCGCGGAAGGAGAGAGAGAGAGAGAAAGTGCATCGGGGGGATATTCGATATCTGCTGGATATCCGGCTCGCGTTATCACCCTCCCCTCCCCTCCCCCACGTGATGATAATAATGATAAGCAGAGAAATAGAGGATCAAACACGCTGGAAAGCATGGAAAGTGTGCACCAACTTCCAGGGGGTCTAGATGACATGGCATGTATGGATATGAGGTTTCTGGGGCTCTATTCACATAGTGGTAGATCAAAAACGAGCTCTCTCTCTCTCTCTCAAGTGGAGAAATAGAGGATCAAACACGCGCAGAGTCATGGAAAACCATGGATAGTTGAAAGTTTCACTGTGATCACTTCCAGGGGGTCTTGGAAGTGGGGTGATATGAGTTCCGGATTGGTAGATCAAAAACGAGCTATCTCGCCCTCAAAAGGAGCCTTTTGTTTTTTGGGAAGGTGCTCGTCTAGGGTTCTTAATGACGTGGTACCTTTGTATGGCTCTGGGGTTTTCGAAACTTGATTTTCGGCTCTTTGAGTTCAAAAAATGAGCTCTCCAGCTCAAAAATGAGCTCGAACGAACAATTTCCCGTTGAGATAAGCGAATTTTTCACAAAAAAGTGAGAAAATGGAGATTTTGGAAAAATTCCGGATTTTCAGAGAAATCTTCTGACTCTGGATTTTCAGCTGGGACTCTGAAACTTCCAGGACATGTTTCTAGACCCCTTGACTATTTCCAGTCCAAAGATGAGCTCAAACGGAGCATTCCGAGCCGAGCATATGGCATTTCTAGTGAAAAACACCAAATTTGGATTTTCAGTCACTTTTCAGACGTTTGAAACTTTGAAACAGTTTCAGATTTCCAGTTATGGCTCTAAAACTTTTCGAGCATCAACCCCGGCCCCTTAACTACTTCCAGTTCAAATCAGAGCTCAAATGGAGCATTTTGAGCCGAGATATACAAATTTTTGTGAAAGGTGGTGAAATTGCGGATTTTGGAAAAATGCTGATTTTCAGCAATACCTCCTGAATCCAGATTTTCAGCTAGCACTCTAAAATTTCAGGGCCTTGTTTCTAGACCCCTTGACTACTTCCAGTCCGAATCCGAGCTCAAGCGGAGCATTTTGAGCCAAGATATGATGCTTTAGGTTTAGGACTCCTCCAGATGGCTTGAAATAGCCTTCAAAACTCCGAATAGTGCCCCGAAACTTTTGTGATCATAGTTCTGAGCGACTCACGTCCAAGTTTGAGCTCAATGTTCAAAACGGAGCATTTTGAGCCGAGATATATATTCATTTGAAGGTGGTGCACAAAACATAATTCGAGGACACCCTTCCAGAGGTCACCAAGACCAGGGTTCAACTAGAAATCGTATGAAAAGCTTAAAAATGAGAAAAGGAGGCAGGCAGGCATCTCCTCGGGTAAAGAAAGGGTAATCCGGTGGAAAAAAGAAGAAGAAGAAAGGGGGCACGGAAAGGGCGCGCGCGATGTTCAACACACCTAATCCCCGGTTTCTTTCGTGCGCGTCTAGTCGCATTTGTTCACCTCTCGCGGCTCAAAATCCAATAAAATGGGGCCCCTCTAATGAAGCTCATCAAGACGTCCTGCGTCTCTTCACTCTCTCTCTCTCATTATCGCCCGACTCTTCTCCTCATTTCTCACGTCATGTCAGTGTTATGTACTCATTTTACAACAAACGAGACGAGAATCCGTGTGACAGGGGGATCTAGGGGGTGTCTAGGAGAGTTTAGAGGTGTCTAGGGGTGTCTAGAGGTTCCCAGAGGGTTTAGAAGTGTCTTGAGGTGTCTAGGGACATCCAGAGGTGTCTAGTAGTGTCTAGGGATGTCTAGGAACTTCTAGGAGGCTCTAAGGGTGTCTAGAGGTGTGTAGGGGTGTCTAGTACTGACCAGGGGGTTTATGAGTGTCTAGGTGTCCAAGGAGGGCAAGGAACGTGCAGGGGTGTCTAGGAGTGTCTAGGAACATCCAGAGACATCTAGAAGTGTCCAGGAAAGTTTAGAAGTGTCTAGGGGTGTCTAGGGGTGTCCAGATGGTCTAGGAAAGTCTAGGGATATCTAGGATGGTCTAGGAGGGTCCAGGAGGGTCTAGGAGGATCTAGGAGGATCTAGGAGGGTCTAGGGGTCTCCCATTGACGTCCAGAGAATCTAAGGGGTGTCCAGAGGTGTCTAGGGGTGTATAGGCTTGTTTAGGAGGAAAAAAGTTCGGTGAGCTTCCCTACCAGCTTCCTGAACTATTCAGACCCCTTGGAGAGCTCTGAGAATGCTCGAATCGACATCCGAGATGGTTATCGAACACGTGGACTAACCAGAGACCTTCTTGGATGTGTCAAACATGTCCATATCGTCTTCTAGGACCCCCCGGAGAAAAAGGAACCTTCAGGGACCATTGGACCCTTTTCACGTCACTCACTATGTTCTGAGACCGTTGGAAGACTTCCTGATCTACCAGAAGAGCTCTAATAGCAGTCTGGAGCTTTCTCAATTTCCAGGCACTCTAGGAATTGCTTGAAACGTGTCCAGAAGCCAATTATAGCATTGCCGGACCGGATTTTGAACTTTCTAGAGTATCTAACACTGCTAACCCGCTGGCGTGTACGCCGAGTACACGCTGGTGGTACGCAGCGGCCGAAAGTTACCCGCTGAGTATCTAAGCCAATCATTATAGCTCCAAAGCTTTCAGAATTGCTCAGAACACCTCAAGACACCTTCCGATGTCATTCCGAACGTTCCAGACACTTCCAGACACCCCAGAAGACAATGATCGAAAATCGGGGTGGGGAAAGCAAAGAAAAAGAGGGTAAAGGGGAAGTAACACGGCTCTCAAGCTCTCCGGGTGGGCGTGAAGGGGGCCGCTGTCGGGCGGGCGGGCTGAGGAGGAGGGTTCTCAAAAATGTATGAAAAATTTAGTGTTATTTAGTAAGGCGTCTCGTCTCCGCGGCTGAAATGGAGAAGAGAGAGAGAGAGAGAGAGCTCTTGAGATTCGCGAGACGCCTCTTCTAGATTTTCCAGAGGCGCGAAAACGAAAAAGAGCCGCGAAATATGATATTTGACACCTCGGGGATTACTCTGCTCTCTGGAGCTCTCCCCCGCTGTCCCCCTGTCCCCCCGGAGAGCCATAACACACACAAGAACCCATTAGAAATAATAAGAAATGCATATTCATGACTTCTTCCCCCCCCCCCCCCCCCCCTCCAACCCCTTGGAGCCGCCCATCTGAAACTGGGGGGGGGGGACGGAGAAAGGACACAAAACAATGCATTCCTAGATGGGGACATGTCTAGCCGGGGCCCGATTTTTGATGGGTTTTTTTGGGAATGGCGCGGATTATTATGGATCATCTCTTCGGAGCCCCCCCCCCCCCCCATCAAACCAAGAGCACAAAACACAGTCTTAGGGGAAAAGGGATTTAGGTACGGGTGTGTCTTGTTTTGGTTTGGATGGGGAGAAATCCCGGAATTTTGAAATTTTGAGCAGAAATATAGAGAAATATCCTATCGGATGCCATAGAGATGACCCGTGGAGAGGTCTGCTGTTGATAACTTTTTGATATCTCTTATCAATCTCGAGATATACCGCTCTATAGTAGTGCGCTTATTAGAAAACCGTCGTTAAGGAAAATCCTCATGTTCCTGAAGACGTTGAGTCTTCAGAATCCTAGATGCCGTTTTTTTTTACCTTGACGGCATGTTTTTGGACTTTTCAGAAGAAATTTAACAGCTCCGGGAGAAAAAAAATCAAATTTAACAGCTTGGAGCATTTTGAGCTGGTGATTTGCGGATATTTAAAACTCGTCTCATTAGTTTGGTTTCAGAAAACCTGTTTAGAAATTGCGCAATTGCTCTGAAACTTTGCAGCCATGTTTTTAGACCCCTTGACTAGTTCCAGTTCGAATTTAAGCTGAAACGGAGCATTTTCCGCTAAGATATGCCAATTTTAGTCAATAGTGTCAAATTTAAGATTTTCGAAAAATGCTGATTTTCAGCAAAACCTCCTGACTCTAGATTTTCAGCTAGGACTCTGAAACTTCAGGGCCATGTTTCTAGACACCTTGACTATTCCCAGTCCAAAGATGAGCTCAAACGGAACATTTTCCGCTGAGATATAGAGGTTTTACTGGAGCGGATCACTTTCGAAACCTGTTTTCCGAGTTTTATCCATCAAGAAACATGTTTTGCAATGGCGAAACATGTTCCGAACATGTTTTCCAATTGATGGCAACAAGTTCAAGACCTCGCTCATTCGAATCCCCCGTCCCGCTTCGCGGAGCCCATTCCAAGGATCTCCAGCCAGAAACGACGTGTCTTCTGGGAAAATGACGACGCTGTGAGAGTTTTGAAGTGGCTGGCGGGGAGGGGATATTTCGGGAATCTGGGGAGATTTTCTGGAAATCTAGCAGAAATCCGGGAGAAAAAGGGCAATAGTCATCATGGGAGAATCGACGCGGGAAAAAGTGCAAAGACATGGGAGAAATGAGAGTGCACTTTGATCGGAATGATTTCCTGCGATTTTCAGATGCTCTCAGAGCACAAAAACTAGCGGGCTTTTCGAATTATCATCTTGGCTTGAGATTAGTCAAAAGATGGGCGAAAAAGGACAATTTTGAGCCGAGATATGCCAATTTTAGTGAAAAGTGTCAAAACTGAGATTTTCGAAAAAATGCTGATTTTCAGCAAAATCTCCTAAATCTGGAATTACAGCTAGGACTCTGAAACTCTCAGGGTATGTTTCTAGACCCCTTGACTGCTTTCAGACAAAATTTGAGCTCCAACTGACCATCTTGAGCCGAGATACGCGAATTTTCTAGAAATGCACTGATATCGTCCCTATTGCTCAGTTCCAGGCGACCTAGTGGTTTCAGCTTCTTGGCTACAGCTCTAGAACTCTCAGATATTGTTTCTGGACGCCTTGTTTATTCCCAATTCTATTCTGAGCTCAATCGGAGCATTTTGAGCCGAATTATCATCCACGGAGCTAACACCAATTTTTGAGAACTAACACCAAGTTTCAGATGTCGTAGAATTCCCAGATTTTTAGATATAGCTCTAGGATTCTCAAATGTCGTTTTTAGACCTCTTGACTGTTTCCAGTCCAAAGATGAGCTCAAACGGAGCATTTACCGCCGAGATATGCCACTTTTTGGGAAAAGTGTCAAAATGGATCGTTTTTGGGAAAATGTTGATTTTCAGCAAAACCTCCTAAATCTGGAATTTCAGCTAAGACTCTAAAACTTTCAAGGCATGTTTCTAGACCCCTTGACTATTCCCAGTCCAAAGATGAGCTCAAACGGAGCATTTTGAGCCACTTTTAGTGAAAGGACCATTAAAAACGGCTACCGTAACCCAAATGGTGAAAAACAAGTGGTGTCTAGAACTGAGAATTCTGGAATTTTGCTGAAATCCAACATTCATGAATGGGAACCGACGAGCAAGATGCTGGAAATGAAAATGAGCAAAAACGGGGGAAGATCCACAAATGTATGTGAGTGCCGTGTCTCAGGGGGGTGGTCTGTGTTCGCAGCCGGTTCCGGAATTCCGGAATTCCGGAAGAGCCGTCCGTCGCAGAGGAGAATGAAGGGACGGCCAGGAGGAGATGGACTTCCTTATCAAATCCTTATCACTAAGCCTATCACATCTCCTATACACTAATCCGTGACGAAGAGCGCGAAGAAAACATCCTTCTTAAGAGGATGATGACCTGGATTTGAGAATGGCAGAAGCGGCCGGATTTTCTTCTTGGACCTTGGGGGGGACTTGAGAAGTGGGAAATAGGGCCTCAAAACTCCCCCTAACCTCCCTATCAGTTACCGTATTCCCTCGAGCCCAAACACCCGTCGGAAAAACCTTTATATCTCGAGATTGATAAGAGATATCAAAAAATTGTCAACTGCAAACTTGTAGATCACAACTAGGACTACAAATTTGCTCTTGACAACATTTTGATATCTTTTATCAATCTCGAGATATATCGATTCTCCCGGGCAGCGTTTCGGGTAGTACTGCCGGAGAGCTCTAAAGTACTGCTAGACTGAAAATATGGTTAGATGAGGCTGAAATTTGGAGTACCTCCAGGACTTCTGAATGCTCAGAAAACTGCTCAAAGGAGCCTAATCAGTTTTTTGAAAATTTGGTGGGAAATAGATCAAAACTCCCCCCAACTAGTCATTCACACAATGTTCAAGGATCTTCCGGTTTGTGCTCAAAAGTGGGCTCAAAATCTGCAAAACTCTCATGACAAGTCACGTCACAAGAGCTGTATAAATCACTCCCCCGCGCGCGCGCCCGAACGTGGCCCTTAGTGTCTCTCTCGTCAAAACGTTTTTGCACGATTTCGGGTGGGTGGCCAGTGGTTTTCTGCTCTTCTCGAGAGTCTGATGTGCATGATGTCATGGGGGCTAGACAATCGCGTTGCTGGAATTCGGCTGAAAATCGGATCTGCGTGGACGCAGCGGACACGCAGCGGGTCCGCCAGCGGTTGGCGGGTCGCCGGCGGACACGCAGCGGGTAACTTTCGGTGCCCTTTACCTGCCCCCAAACCATGCCCTTAACGATGGAGCTCCCAGAAGCAAGGTGTTTTGAGCTATATTGCGCTGGGTCAAATTCGCAAAAATGAACCTTTTCCAGTGATTATTATGGGGGGTTCTCCTATTTCTGATAGCTCCTAAACCATGCCCAAATCTTGCCCAAAGCACGCCCTTAACAATTGCCTAGATTCCCACTAAACCATGCCCAAATGCTGCCCAAAGCACGCCCTTAACAATCGCCTAGATTCCCACTAAACCATGCCCAAATGCTGCCCAAATGCTGCCCTTAACAATCGCCTAGATTCCCACTAAGCCATGCCCAAAGCTTGCCCAAATGCTGCCCTTAACAATCGCCTAGATTCCCACTAAACCATGCCCAAAGCTTGCCCAAATGCTGCCCTTAAGAATCGCCTAGATTCCCACTAAACCATGCCCAAACCTTGCCCAAATGCTGCCCTTAACAATCGCCTAGATTCCCACTAAACCATGCCCAAAGCTTGCCCAAATGCTGCCCTTAAGAATCGCCTAGATTCCCACTAAACCATGCCCAAACCTTGCCCAAACTAGGGACTATAATTCGGGCTGAAACTAGGGGCCAATCCCCCCTTAGAAAATCCCCTAACCATCCCCCGGAATCGCTATAATTCTCAGCCAAAAAAAAGAAAAAAGACTCACGTGGACGCGACGGCGGGCGATGTGCACGGCGAGGAGCGCGACGAGTGCACCGTCTGCGCCTCAAAATTGCGATCCATCCACGGCGGCGAGCATCCGTTGCGGCTGAGCACTCGCGCCCGATACGATCCGTTCATTTCTGCAAGATGGGACATATGGGACGGGGAAAACGGGAGAAGGAGATGGAGTGATGTGTGACAATGGAAGCGCGAAAAGTTTGACAGCTTCAGCTTCGTCAAGTTGAGAACTTGAAGGCGCCGACGACGACGACGACGACGACGACGACGACGACGACGACGCCGCCGGCCGAAGAAGGGCACGCGCGGGGCGGGCGGATGAGAAGGCGGCTAATGAGGCTGAGCAGCAGCAGCAGCCGGAGAGCAGCAGCAGCTCCAACACACACACACACGGGGCCAGCAGCAGAGCACTGCTTTCACTGGAAAAAAGGCGCGGAAAGAGCGCGTGGAGAGATGGAGAGAGAGAGAGAGGCGAATATATATGTATATATATATATATAAGAATGGCTCTCTCTCTCTCACCCCTCTCTCTCTCTCTGCCTCTTTTTCAAAACTTGACGCCTCTAATGATATGTTAGACGCCAGGCCTTGGGCCCTGGGCGGGAAGCTGAGCAAAGCAGTTGGGTGTCACGTTTTCGGGCGGTTTCAAGGTGTCCCATGTATCAGAATCATTATATCTCGAGATTGATAAGAGATAGCAAACAATTGTCAACTGGAAACGTGTAGAGCTAACCTAGGACTTGAAGTTTGCTGTTCACAACTTTTTGATATCTCTTATCAATCTCCAGATATATCGATTCTCCGGCAATGTCTATTCGAGGAAGTACGGCACGCTGTCGCTACCGGAAAATCATTATATCACGAGATTGATAAGAGATATCAAAAAGTTGTCAACTGGAAACTTGTAGATCACACCTAGGACTTGAAGTTTGCTGTTTACAACTTTTTGATATCTCTTATCAATCTCGAGATATATTGATTCTTCCGGGCAGCGTTTCGGGTAGTACTGCCGAAGAGCTCTTTCAGCGATTTTCAGCCAATTTCCCGAGCCTCGCCTTGCTCGGAAATTGGTGACGTCTAGATGAAAAGTTGCCCCATTCAGACAACAAAATGTAGATCAAAAGTTGCACAAACTTTGCTCAAACTTTGAGCCGAAATTCGCCCAGTTTGCTTGCTCAAAATCAACTAGAAAATAACTCAAAATGTAGATCAAAAAAGCTCAATAACTCACTGCTGATGGAGAGCGTCGAAGTGCTCTGCGGCACGCTGACCTTGATCTCCGGAACCGACGTGGGCACTTCTGGAAAAGCGATAAGGATGATTCAATGATGCGATTACTATTCTTTGACCCTTTCCCCCCAATAGCCCGCCCAAAGTGCACCTGGTTTACTAACTCGGCGCCAGTATCGAGACATTGTGTTGATTGATCAGAAAGAGCGGAACTGGAAAATGAGAATGAGCGGCGGCAGGTGGAGTTGAGGAGACAGGTGAGATTGAAAAGATGGAAGTTCAACGAATCTCATAAGCGTAGAGAGAGAAAGGTCGAATTACCCCCGCGGACTAACTTTATGAAAGTGGAGAAGTTGTCGTTGTCGCGCGAGTGTCGATTTTCTAGGCGCACTTGGCGATGAAAAACACTTTCGCCATAGGCGGAACTCGAACCCCTGACCCTCAAAACGTCGGACGCATGCACTACCGCATGCGCCACCCAGGTCGCTGAAAGCAGCGCAGTAAAGGCAAGTGATATTGTCGCGGTGGGCGCGCGGCGCCGGGTCACGCGGGTCATTTAGTTTTTGCGCAGTTTTCACTGATTTTCAGCTTTTTCAGCTTTTTCAGCCAGGAAAAACCGAAAAAAGAAGAAATAGACTAGTGTGCAATAGCCGTATTGCGTCAATTGGGGTCTTTGAGATGGCGACGACTACAAAATTTTGTGTTTATAAATAAATATATATTGGATTTTTTTCCTCGAATATAAATGATTGAGAGGAAAGAGACAGAGAGTAATCCGGAAAACCGGATCCGGAAGAAACGGAAAAAGTGCGACGAGGAGGAGTTTAAACGAAACGGGCGGCAACGAGGCATTCACGCCTGATTTATCGGCCCGAGCCGTCTAATGAGCCATTATTCGACGAGCCGTTATCAGCAGTGTGCTCCGCGGAGCTCTATGGGGCTCTTTCTAGAGCTCAAAGAGCCCTAAACACTCGATTAGGAAGGTATTCAAGGGGTGTTGCAACTTTCAGGTGTCGCGATGTCATGAGATTTGGTGATATGGGAATGGGACATTGGGAATATGTTTCTAGACCCTCTGACTATTTCCAGTCCAAAGATGAGCTCAAATGGAGCATTTTCCGCCGAGATATGCCAATTTTAGTCAAAAGTGTCAAAACTGAGATTTTCGAAAAAATGATGATTTTCAGCAAAATCTTCTGAAACTGGAATTGCAGCTAGGACTCTGAAACTCTCAGGAAATGTTTCTAGACCCCTTGACTATTCCCAGTCCAAAGATGAGTTCGAACGGAGCATTTTCCGCTGAGATATGCCAATTTTAGTGAAAAATGGAAAAGTTACGAATTTTGGAAAAATGCTGATTTTCAGTAAAATCTCCCAAATCTGGAACTTCAGCTAGGACTCTGAAACTCTCAGGGAATGTTTCTAGAGCCCTTGACTATTTTCAGTCCAAAGATGAGCTCGAACGGAGCATTTTCCGCCGAGATATGCCAATTTTAGTGAAAAGTGTCAAAACTGAGATTTTCGAAAAAATGGTGATTTTCAGCAAAATCTCCTAAATCTGGAATTTCAGCTAGGACTCTGAAACTCTCAGGGTATGTTTCTAGACCCCTTGACTATCCCCAGTCCAAAGATGAGCTCAAACGGAGCATTTTCCGCGGAGATATGCCAACTTTCCTATGGAGACCGGGAAAATGTCAATTTGTTTCAAAAAAAATGGAAAAAACTGCTCGGAGCCAACTAAAAAATGGATAAATGGATAAATGGTCCATGGAGCATCAAAATCTTCAAAAATGGCCAGAAAAACGAGCCGTGGGGGTGTCTGGGAACCGGAAAGAGCAAGTGAAAGAGAGCTCAATTAGAGCCCTATTCATGCATGTTGATTCGCCTTTTCACACCCTTTCCGACTACTGTATTGGGCGGGAATTCAAAAAAAAAAGAAGAGTGCTGATTTTAAGAAATCGTTGAACACGGTTTGAAGTTGGTCTTAAAAAATGAAAAATTGGAATTTTGAAAAAAATTTTTTTTTGAGTTGAAAAATAGAAATATTTTTTTCAAAAATACAAATGTTCAAAGATTTTTCAAATTTTTGAATAAAAAACATTTCAAACTGAAACTTTGTGAAAAGAAAAAATGAAAAAGAAAGAGAATGGAAATGGTAAATTTTTTTTTGAAAAATCATAAAATTTTTGAAAATTTTTCATATAAATTTCTCGAAATTTTTTTTCTAAAAAAAATGAATTTGAATTAAATAAATTGACAATTAACAAAATTTTTCAAAGCTTTGATTTTTCAAAAATAAAATTTTTTGAGCTTTTGGAAAAAAAAAATTTTATTTCAAAAAATCCAAAAAAATAATTTTAAAAAAATTTTTTTTCTCAAAAATTTTTTTTCTTGTCCGTCTTGACCTTAACAGCTCATTCAAAAATCAAAGTTCTTCTAGAATAAAAAAAAGTCCAGAACTCTGACACCACTTTTGCTAATGAAAATGTCTAGCCGGGAATGGAAAAGTCTAAATGGAAGTTTGAGAAAGAAAGTGTGAAGCAAGACATTATGGAGGTGATATAGAAGATAAACCCATATCAGAGGCTTATCACATATCAGTGAAGAGGATTAGACGGCATGGAGCTGGTCATTCTCCCTCTTTCTGTCATCTTCCACTCCGAAACGCTGCCCCCCCCCCCGGAGAATGATTATATCTCGATACTGATAAGAGATATCAAAAAGTTGTCAACTGAAAACTTGTAGTCCTACTTGTGATCTACATGTTTTCTGTTGACAACGTTTTGCTATCGCTCATCAGTCTCGAGATATAATCATTCTCCTTTTCTCCAAAACAAAGACCCTCTTGTTTGGATGTCATCGAGATGGCCCGCAAGAGCTCTGCCTTAAAATCATTATATCTGGAGATTGATAAGAGATATCGGAAAGTGGTCAACGGCAAACTTGTAGATCAAAACTAGGACTACAAGTTTCCAGTTGACAACTTTTTGATATCTCTTATCAATCTCGAGATATATTGATTCTCCGGAGAAGCGTTTTCGAGGATATACGGTATGTCGAGCAGGAGGCGGAAGAAATGAAAAAGTATACGACACTCCGGAAGTGCAGAATAAGTAAAGGAATGAGACATCTCTTGTGTCTCCGACCCGTCCCCTCAACACAATGAGAGCTGATTTTCATTAGTAGGGAGAGAGAGAGAGAGAAAGAGATAAAGAGAAATGAAATGAAATGAGTCAGGTCATGAAATATGGCTTCTTCTTGTTCTCTCCCCATAAGTTATTCAGATCAAAAGAAGCCCTTCCCCCCACTGAACTACGTGTACCCCAAGTAGATCAGTGGATGCTAAAATAAATTAGTCCTTGGGATCAACGTCATCATGTGGAAAATTTTATTTTTTTAGTATTTAGTAATGGTGGTTATTTTTAGAAGGGGTTGGAGATATTTGGAATAAAAAAATTTAGATTTTCATGGATTTTCATAGGATTTTCATAGAAGGGTGAGGTTTTTGAGCATTTTTGAGCATTTTTTTTTTTAAATTTAAATTGAGAATTTTTTTTAGAATTATAAAAAAATAATAAAAAACATTTTTTTAATTTTTTTTTCTGATAAATACTTAACATTTGAAAAATTTTACAGAAAATCTATTCTTTAAAAAAATAGCATAATAAAACACAATTTTCCTGGCGTTTCTGTAGAAAAATTTTAAATTTTACTTTTTTTTTTCAAAAATTCATATATTTTCAAAACATGCTGAAAAATGATCAAAAAATGGGAAAAAATCTGAAAATTTCCCGTTTTTCCCGTTTATCCCAAAAGTTTTGGACCAAATGATTTCACAGGAAAGCTCTCCGGAAGGTTCCGGGAAATCTTTCCGGAACAACCGGAACAACCCCAATTGAAATCGGATTAGGTTGCACACACGGATGCAAGTGGTGTCACACACATTTGAAGAAGTCAGGACACCCCCAACACCACCACCACACGTTTACTCATCACGTGTCGTCGTTTGGCACGTCTTCTTCTTCTCCTTCTATTCGTAACCCAATCACGTCATTTCATTCCAATGTCAACAATTGAGAGAGAGAGAGAGAGAGAGAGAGAGAGAGAGAGAGAGAGAGAGAGAGAGAGAGAGAGAGAGAGAGAGAGAGAGAGAGAGAGAGAGAGAGAGAGAGAGAGAGAGAGAGAGAGAGAGAGAGAGAGAGAGAGAGAGAGAGAGAGAGAGAGAGAGAGAGAGAGAGAGAGAGAGAGAGAGAGAGAGAGAGAGAGAGAGAGAGAGAGAGAGAGAGAAAGCATAAACAAACAGACAAAGTCAGGAGGAGGAGGACGATATGCCAACTTTTCCAATTTCAATTTTCAGATGAAGTGGTCACTTGAGAATTAGGCATGGCTCTCAAACTTTGGATCTGTGTTTCTAGACCCTTCAACTGTTCCTAGTCCAAAGATGAGCTCAAACACAGCATTTTCCGCTGAGATATGCCAATTTTCCTATGGAGACCAGAAAAATGTCAATTTGTTTCAACAAAAAAATGTAAAAAACTGCTCGGAACCAACTAAAAAATGGATAAATGGTTCACCAATTTTTGAGAATAGTACCCTGAATCTCTTGGTTTTGAGATTAGTCCGATTTCCAGAAGGTTGTTCTGACTCCAGCATCATAGATACATCTCCAAAACTTCAGGGTTACATTTTAGACCCCCTTGACTGTTACCAGTCCAAAGATGAGCTCAAACAGAGCATTTTGAGCCGAGATATTCCAATTTTTGAGAATAGTACCCTAAATCTCTTGGTTTTGAAAATAGTCCGATTTCCAGAAGGCGTGCTAACTCCAGAATCACAGCTACATCTCCAAAACTTCGGGGTTACATTTCTAGACCCCTTAGCTGTTCCCAGTTCAAAGATGAGCTCAAACGGAGCATTTTGAGCTGAGATATACTGAATTTTGAGAATAGTACCCTGAATCTCTTGGTTTTGAGATTAGCCCGATTTCCACAAGACGTGCTGACTTCAGAATCATAGATACATCTCCAAAACTTTAGGATTACATTTCTAGACCCCTTGACTATTTTCAGTCGAAAGATGAGCTCAAACGGAGTATTTTCGGCCGAGATATGCCAGTTTTAGTCAAAAGTGTCAAATCTGAGATTTTCGAAAAAATGCTGATTTTCAGCAATACCTCCTGAATCCAGATTTTCAGCTAGGACTCTGAAACTCTCAGGGAATGTTTCTAGACCCCTTGACTATATCCAGTCCAAGTGTGAGCTCAAACGGAGCATTTTTAGCGGAGATATGCCAATTTTAGTGAAAAGTGTCGAAAATCGGATGTGCCGATGTCATTTGACTCACCTGAGTACTTGACCTTCCTCTTGAACTGTCGCACACATATCCGTGCTCCGAAGAAGAGGGCGCACGAGGAGAGGAGGAGGGCGGAGACGGAGAGCACCGCCACCAGCGCCCACCACCACCACTCGTCCATTTCGCGGCGGTCGAGGAGCAGACGAAAGTGCTCTTTGACGATGTTGTTCAACAATTTTGCCCTGCAACAATTACATTTTGGGTGATTAGGTGATTAGGAGAGTGATACGAGTGATAAGGGGAGGGATTATTGGGGAGGAAGGGCAGAGAATTGGGCAGGTAAATGGCGAGTTTGAAGGGGGGAAAAGTTTCCGGATGGATTCCGGTTGAAAAAATTCAAACATTTTTACAAATTATTTTAGAACATAAAAAAAATAATAAATGAAATTTTTGATTTTTTCCCGCTTTTCAGATTGAAAAAAATTGTTAAAAAATTATTTTTTAAATTTTGAAAAAACATTTTTTTTTTTTTAAATTTTCGAAATTTTTTAAAATTTTAAAATTTATTTTACATCATTGAATATTTTCATTGTTTCCAGTTTTTTAGATTGAAAAAAATTGTTAAAAAATTATTTTTCAAATTTTGAAAAAAAAAAATTTTTTTAAATTTTTTTTTTGATTTTTTAATTTTCAAAGTTTTTCGAAAATTTTTTTTTATTTTTTAAATTTATTTTAGACCATTTAAGTTTGGATTTCTTCCGATTTTTTCAATTGAAAATTTTTTTAAAAATTCCGAATTTTGAAAAAAATTTGTTTTTTCGAATTTTTAAATTTTAAAAAATTAAATTTTTTGAAAATTTTTTTTTTTTTAATTTTCGAAAATTTTCAAAAAATTTTCAAAAAACCAGAAAAATCCCGAAAAGCGTCAAAATGTGAGCCCTTTGGTTTTTTGCGAAACATCGTTTTTTTCTCGCACTTCGAAGCCCCCGGGTAACACGTCATTCCCAAAGGGGCACGCCCGCCACGAGCCTGCCCTTTTTTCGTCAAAAATCTTGACGATTTGAAAAGCGGAAAAATGAAAAATTGGGAAAAAAATGGTTCCGGTTTGGTCTTCAAAAAGCTCTCAGGTTGGGGTATCAATCGATAGGAAATCATGTGTAGATCATTTTTCTAGTTGACAGATTTTCGATATCTCTTATCAATCTCGAGATATAAACAAAAATTTGCAAGCTACCTAAATATCAATTTCGTGTTTTAGAGTTGGCCACAGAAATCAATCGATATCTCGAAATTGATAAGAGATATCAAAAAATTGTCAACTGCAAAAATGATCTAGAGATGATTTCCTATCGATTGACACCTTTACATAGCAAATTTCATCCACGACCAAGGCCAAAACGTGGTCTGCAAGTGCGCTCTACCGCACACCTCCCCAATTTCGCTAATATCTCGAAAATCTCAATCGCTACTGAGAAAGTGTCAATTGCAAAAATGATCTACAATCTATTCTTGATCATCATAGCGTATCACCATCCACCTTATCACTTCTGATCTACAAAAAAACGCTCCACTCCGCATTAGGCGTGTTTCATGCGGAAATGGAAGAGAAATGAGTGTGGATGGAAAGAAAATGAAGTGGAAAAGGAAGGAAGGAAGGCTCTTAAGGAAAGTGGGGGCAAGAAGTGGGCGAGTGTGGGGCGGGGGAAAAAGAGGGGAGGGGAGGGGTATAAATCACACTGGAAATCAGAGGAGTTGCAGAAGAGCTCATAAATCTTATTGCGAACCGAGAAGGATACTTGGATTGGAGGGAGAATACGGGGGAATGGGAGGGGGATTCTGGAGAAAACTGGGAGAACCGCTGATAAGAGTTGTGATCTAAAAGATGCTCCAAAGTTGCCGAAACCTCGAATAGAGCAGCACCCCTGCCGGAAAATCAATATATCTCGAGATTGATAAGAGATATCAAAAAGTTGTCAATGGCAAACTTGTAGATCAAAACTAGGGCTACAAGTTTGCAGTTGACAACTTTTCGATATCTCTTATCAATCTCGAGATATATTGATTCTCCCGGGCAGCGTTCAAGGCTAACCGATCATCTGATCCTCTGATCCTCTTCCACCCACCCGGAAGACCATCGAAACTGCTGTTTCTCTGCAAAAAGGGTGTAGGAGGTCTCGAGATGAATAGGAAGGGTGGTGAATACGAGAATAGGGCTTTGATTTCCATTCATTGAACCTTTTTCGGACTTGCACACCAGAGTAGAGCAGTAAGTGACACTTCAGGGGACTCCCGAGGGGCTCCGAGGGGTGACGGGGGGTGTTATGAATGGGATATCAACTTGTCAGGTCGCAAGGTCATTCCGAAGTGGCGGGTAGATCAAAATAGGGGTCTCGATTGGGAAACTGTTGGAAGTGCGCTCTAATGCGAAATCTAGTCTCCTGGGGGGTTTCTCAATAGAGCGCACTTTCAATTACCTTTTTCAAATGTTCTAGAGCTTGTCAGAACAAACGCGCTCCATTGAGAACATCCTAGAACATCTCAATGGAGCGCGTTTGCTCTAAGGTATCTCTGGGGCTCTGATTCCGATGTGATGGGTTTCTCAATAGAGCGCACTTTCAATGACCTCTTTCGAATGTTCTCAATGGAGCGCGTTTGCTCTAAGGTGTGTCTAGGGCTGTGGAATCCAGGATTCCGAAACTCGGAGAATCTAGAATTTCGAAAAAGAAGAAGACGTGAGAGAGAGAGAGAGAGAGAGAAGAGAAAAAGGAGGAAAAGAAGGAGGATAGATATAAAATTTTTATTGGACCCCCCTCCCCCCACTTCGAGGAGCGCGGAGGAGGTCTTCTGGATGCTCCTGTCTGTCTGTCTATGGGAAGGGGGGAACACTGGAAGCCAGGGGGGGGATATAAAAAATGAAAACAAATAGAGGAGGAAATGAGAAAGGAAGCGGGAGAGAGAGAGAGTGAGAGAAAGGGAGAGACGCAGAGAGAGGGATGGATTATGCACACACACACACACACAGAGGTGGTTATTGGGTTATAGTGGGGGGTTTTTTGGAGGACCCTTTTTCTAGACGGTGTTAGTATGATGTACTCTTTTTTGATATGGAATTCGAAATGGAGGAGCAATTTTGAGTGAAAATGGTAAAAACTGGCTTGGAAGCGTCATCAGACCTATCTCGGACCTATGTCAATGTTCCAAGTAGCATAATGGCTTTGTACTTTTTGGTTTTGAACTATTCGCTCTGGGACCAAGTTCTTAGACCCTTTGACTATCCCCAGGTCAAATTTCAGCTTGATTGGAGCATTTTTCGCGGAGATATGGGAGAAAAAGGGCATTCTATCGAAATGCCACGAGAGCTCTACATTAGAATCATTATATCTCGAGATTGATAAGAGATATCAAAAAGTTGTCAACTGAGAACTTGTAGATCAAAACTAGGACAAGAAATTTGCAATTGACAAGTTTTTGATATCTCTTATCAAACCCGAGATATAATGATTCTCCGGCAGAGCTCTCCTCGGAGGTGAGTTCCAGAAGAGTTCCACAAGCCGTGGGACTAATTTTCAGACAGTTTCAGACCGTTTTCAGCCTCGGGAGCCATTTCTCGGTGAAAATTGAGCAGCTCAACTGCAAAATTGTGAAAAAATGCGGGAAAAAATGTCGAGTGAAATGCAATTGGCAACCAATTTGAACGGGAAGGGGGTGCCTTCGGGAAACACCTTTTCGGGTGGAAATGTGCCAAAATTCTGGTGCACTGGGGGTCCCTGGAGGTTCTTTGGGCTCCGCGGGAGCTCAAGGAGCTTCTCAGACCTTCAACCGGAGCTCACGGAGTCAAAAGCGCTAAAAGTGCCTTTCTAGATAGTTTGCGACCATTTTGGGGCGATTTGCGGTATTTCTACAAGCTTTGGGAATCGGGAAATCAGGAAAAATGTGCTTCTGAGCGATTTGGAAGCTTTTGTGCTTTTCCCGAGAGCCACGAGAGCCCTGAGACTTTTGGGGATGATCCAGAGAGCCCAAATAGGCCGAAAAGAGCCCAAAAGATCCACAAAAAGCCCGATACAGCCCCAGAATGCCACAGAAAATTTCGGGGTCTCAAAAATCCCAAAAGAGCCGAAGCAAGCCCAAAAGAGCCCAAGAGAGCCCAAAAAAGCCCAAAAGAGCCCAAAAAGCCCAAAAGACCTTAAAAGATCCCAAAACAGCCCAAAAGAACCCCACAATGCCTCAGATAGCCCTGGAAAGCCTCAGAAAGCCCAACCAACCTCAAGACGGTCCCAGGGAGCCCTAGAAAGCCTAAAAGAGGCCCAGAGAGCCCAAAAGAGCCCAAATAAGCCGGAAAGAACCCAAAAGAGCCCGAAAGACCACTCAATAGACCAAAAGAGCCACAGACAGCCCCAGATAGCCCCAGAAATCCCAAAAGATCCCAAAAGAGCCCAAAAGAGCCCAAAAGGTCCCGAAAGATCTCAAATAAGCCTAAGTAAGCCCCAGAGAGCCCAAAAGAGCCCTAGAGAGCTCCAGAAACCACATAAGATCCCAAAAAAACAGAAAAGAGCCCAAAAGAGCCCAAATAAGCCCAAAAGTGCCTAATAGAGCCCCAGAAAGTCCAAAAGAGCCCCAATAAGCCTAAAAGAGCCCAAGAGAGCCTAAAGGAGCCCTAGAGAGCCCCAGAAAGCACATAAGATCCCAAAAAACAGAAAAGAGCCCAAAAGACCCCAAATAAATCGAAAAGTGCCTGAAGGAGCCCCCAGAAAGTCCAAAAGAGCCCGAGAGAGCCCCACGGAGTTGCACCTAGGTCTCCTCCAAGAAGCAGTGCAAGAAGAGACGCGATGAGTCTCGCTTTTACACACCTCTAATATAAATACACACACACACACACGTTTAATGTATTCATGTGTCATTAGGAAAAGAAGAGAGGAGGAGGAGGCGATTTCCTCTTTCGCTCCTCCCCCGGAGCCCCCCGGGGGGCTCCGTGAGCTCCATGAGCTCTCACCGGAAATTTGTGTCAGGGAGATGGATATGGAGGGGGGATTTCAGAAGAAGAAGATGAGATTGAAGGATGGAGGCAAGAAGGAGGGATTCTCTTTTTGGAATATAAAGAGCAAATAATTGAGAGGAGGAAGCGGGCGGGCAGAGCGCGTGTGTGGGGCGGGCGCGGGGCGTGAACCCGCGAACAACAACAAACAACACCAAAACACTTGAGGAGATCCTCGTTTTCTTCGTTCTGAATGAGCAAGAGAGAGAGCACCATAATCGAATTATCGTTCCCTCTCTCTCTCTCTCGGTCTCTCTCTCTCTCCTTTTTATTTTTTGGCTGAAAATGAAAAAAAAAAATTTTTTTCCATCAAAAAAATTTTTTTTTTAATTTTTGAATTTTCACAAAATTATTCTGAAAAATGCACAATTTATCGAGAAAAAAATTTTGGAATTTTTTGAAAAATTGTGAACATTTTTTTGAGAAATTTTAAAATTTTTTGAAATCAAAAATAATTTCTTGAATTTTCACAAAAAGTTTGAAAAAAAAATAATTCAAAAAACCTGGAAGTTATTTTTTTAATTTTGTGGAAAAATTTTACAATTTCAAAAATTGAAAATTTGCGAAAATTTCAAAAAAAAAACTCAGGTTTTCATATTTTTTTCAAAATTTTCTAAAAATTTGAAAAAATCTGAAAAAATACAATTTTCAGATTTTCAAATTTTTTCAAATTTTTATATGAAAAATTCAATTTTCAAATTCAAAAAAAGGAGAAATTTGCGATTTTCAAAAGCCTCAATGAGCATTTTTTGAAAAAGAAATGCTCATAAGAGCACAAAAGAGGCCAGAGACGACACCGACGAACTGCAACCGGAACCAGGGATGAAGAATGAGGAGAAGAATGGGAAAAGAAGGAAAGGAACATGAAAAACGAGAAGTGGGGGAAGGGGGATAAGAAAAAGCACGTAAGAATGGACTCTGGGGACATGGGTCAAGAGTTCAAGTTTTGAAAGCTTGCCGTTGCATTGTTTCTGGATGAAAATGTTCAGGTTAGGGTATCAATCGATAGGAAATCAGCTGTAGATCATTTTTCTAGTTAATCAGAATTTGATATCTTTTATGGTTTTCGAGATATACACGGAATTCCGGAGGGTATGCTCAATGAGCAACAGAATCAATGAGGTCAAGTTTTGGAAGCTTGCCGTTGCATTGTTTCTGAATGAAAATGTTCAAGTTGGGGTATCAATCGATAGGAAATCAGCTGTAGATCATTTTTCTAGTTGAACCGAATTTGATATATCTCATGGTTTTTGAGATATACACGGAATTCCCGAGGCTATGCTAGGAAAATGAAAAAAGTGAAACGCCCTTATCACTACGATCAGCTGATAAAAATTGACAGGTGATTAGACAAATCGATAAGGAATCTACTGTAGATCATTCTTCCAGTTTTCGAGATATTCCGAAAAAGACCATTTTCAATAGTTAAGGTCAGTTTTCCCTTTATATCAGAAAAATGATAAAAGCTATCAGAAAGTGGTCAACTGATAAAATGATCTAGAGATGATTTCCTATCGATTGACATCTTTACATAGCAAATTTCATGCAAGTACGCTCCACCGCACACCTACGAAACCTACACCAACTACAACGTTGCCCCCGGATCATTGTAACAAGAACCGAAAGTTAGAGGGGGGCACAAAAAATAGCGGAAAAAACGAGAAAATAACGTAAAAAGTGAGGAGGAGCGGTGCTGAAATCGGGGTGTATAGGGGGGGGGGGGGGGGGGGGGAGGCAATGTGTGCGGAGCACTCGAGACCTCCACGGAGATTGTGTAATTTTCCGTTTATTTGTGAATGTTAACCGAATGAATGGTTGTAGTTGTAGTTGGGACGGGGGGGGGGGGGCGAGCTACCATGGAGTTCAAGGGCTCCCGGGGGGCTCCAGAGGGCTTCAGGGGGCTCCAGGGAGTTCCAGGGGATCCAGGGAGCTGCCGGGGGCTCCAGGGAGTTCCAGGGGACTTCAGGAGCTTCAGAAAGCTCCAGGGGACTGCCTGAAGTTCCAGGGAGCTCCAGGGAGTTCCAGGGGACTCCAGGAGGCTCCAAAGGGCTTCAGGGAGCTCCACGGACTCCAGGGAGCTCCCGGGGGCTCCCTGAAGTTCCAGGAGGCTCCAGGGACTCCAGGGAGTTCCAGGGGTTCCCTGAGGCTTCAGGAGGCCTTAAGGGGCTCCAGGGGGCTACAGAAGGCTCCAGGGGGCTCCCTGAAGCTTCAAGGGGCTCTCTGAAGTTCCAGGGAGCTTCAGGGGACTCAGGGGGCTCCAGGGGACTTCAGGGGCTTCAGGGAGCTCCCGGGGGTTCCCTGAAGTTTCACGGTGCTCTAAGGGACTTCAGGGCACTCCCTGAAGTTCCAAAGGGCTCCAAGGGCTCCAAAGACTTCAGGGGGCGCCAGGACCTTCGGAGAGAGCCCCATGAGCTTCAGAGGTGTCTGGGATTACGGTAGCTTGAGCGGAAAGCAATCAAGATCTCTTCAGTAGATATTGAGAAGGGGGGAAATTGAAGAGAAATTGGAAAAAAGAGCTCTCGAGCCCGTCCGTCCGTCTCTTGTCATCAGATGTCGAAAAAGAGGAAACAAACGGAATGACAAAGTATAATCGGGTCGCTAGGCGACTTTTCCACGGCGCCATGGTAGCGAAAGTTGTCGCGAAGCGGTCTGGAGACACCGCGGCGCCGTGGGACAGTTGCAAGTGCGCTCCATTGAACATGCGTCCATGTTCAATGGAGCGCACTTACAACGCCCGAGGCGCCGCGGTGTCGCGGGAAACTAGGGGAAAGTGCGCTCCAATGAACTGGCTTGTTAATGAGAAATGTGTGAATTAAAAGAGGAGTGTGTCTTCGAAAATTGGATGGAGAAGGAAGTGCGCTCCATTGAACTTTTGGATATCAATGGCTCAAGAGACCCATGAATCAACGTGTCAGAAAGTGCGCTCTATTGAACACAATCGTCTATACGTCTACCCCTCTAATTAGGAAAGTGCGCTCTATTGAACAAAACAAGTGAACAGTTGCAAGTGCGCTCCAATGAGAATCTTTGTGAAAAATCGACAATGGGGGGTTGAGAACTGAGAAATTTGTTTTCGGGACTCAATTTGAGCTGAGATATGCTCCATTGAAGTCAGGTGATTTCTAGAACACGTACTGATCTCAAAATGAGGACTGAAGCCCAGAAACACTTGAAAATCATTTCCGGGGACCCTTCGACAAGTTTCCGTCCAAAGATGAGCCCAATCGGAGCATTTCAAGCTGAGATATGCTCCACTGAAGTTCGGGAGCATTCTCTGGAGCATTTTGCGTCGAGACACATAAAGGGATTACTGTAGCCAATCTCGATTCTTAGAGAAACGGGGAAAGAAGGATCCGTGAGAGGTATCTCCTCGAGAAAAAAAATGAGGGAGGAGGGGTGTCCCGAGGGCTAAAACAAGGGAAAAGGCGTCGGAAAGCGGCGGAGCAAGTGGAAAATTGGGCAAATTAGGGTCGAGAGCCGGCCGGGGGGACGGCCGGGGAGCATCCAATTATCGGCTAACTACACACACATCTACACGTCTCTTCTTGAAGACAGAGGGGGGGGGGACAATTCTTGGGAGCCTCCTCACGGCTCTGAAATTGGCTGTATTAGGGAGGATTTGCTGTGAGTCAGAGATTGGGGAGCTCCGAGGGGAGCTCCAAGGGAATGTGTTTATGAAGAAAAGGGGGGAGAAGGGGGTGACCTTTCAATCAGCCAGATGTGTGACTTTTCTATTCTTTTGCCCCCTCCCCTCCTCCTACGAGCCGCCCCACGGAGCCAATGGAGCGGAAGGAACAAGAAAATGAGAAGTCTTCTCTTCTAAACGGGGGGCACGTGCTCCTTGTGCTCTTTCCTCCCTTCGAAGATGACTTCAAGCAGAGCAGAGCAGGCTCTCAGGAAATTGTGATGGGCCGGCGGCGGCGGCTCTCGGATGTCATGGCGGAAGTCATCGAAACATGGATGAATGGGGGTTAGCTAGAGAAAGAGAGAGTTGTGGTTTCAGGTCATGGACTGCGAGCCCAAGGATCTGAGGAGCTACTGGTTAGGGGGCTAGGGATCTAGGCGGATCTTGAAATAGAATCTGAGCTCGGTAACATCATTACACCCCAGGCCTTGGGATCTAGAAATGTCAGGACTTTAGGGTTGGGAGTCTATGGATCCATGGCTCTAGAGGATGTAGAAGGCGAAGATCTTGGACTGAAATCCGAGGGTCCAGGGGTCGGTAGCTTCATTTTACACCAGGTTTTGCGATCTGGGGATGTCAGGACTTTAGGGTTCATAGATCAATGGATCCATGGCTCTAGAGGATCTAGAGGGGAACTATTTTGGACTGGAGAGTCCAGGGGTCGGTAGCTTCAGGTCTTGGCGTCTAGAGATGTCTATCTAGGGTCCAGGACTTTCAGGGATATCGGGGTGTCTAGGACTAGAAGCCATGGGAGGTTTAAGGATCTCTAGCTAGAATCCAATGTTCAACGAGTCCATAGGGTTCTCAGGACTCGCGGCTCAGGAGTATAGGCGATGTCTTGGACTTGAATCTGCAGTTCTAGGGATCCCGTGAAGGTCTAGGAGGGTCTAAAAGGGTCTAGGAGGGTTTCGGATAGTCTTAGACTGTCTAGAAGAGTGTAGGAGGGTCTAGAAGGGTCCAGTAGGGTCTTATACTATCAAGAAGGGTCTAGAAGGGTCTAGAAGGGTCTAGGATGGTCTGGAGTGATCTAGAATGGCCTAGAATGGTCTAGGAGGGTGTTAGACTGTTTTGGATGGTTCAGAAGGGTCTAGAAGGGTCTTAGTCTGTTTAGGAGGATCTAGAAGGGTCTAGGATGGTCTAGAAGGGTCTAAAAGGGTCTAGGAGGGTCCAGGAGGGTCTAGAATGGTCTGGAATGGTCTAGAATGGTCTAGAACGGTCTAGATGGGTCTTAGACTATTTTGGATGGTTCAAAAGGGTCTAGAAGTGTCTAGGACCCCAGAGCTCTAGAGTTCCTCAGCCCCATTCATTTCTCAAGAGCTCCCAAACCACAACTTCTCGAGAAGCTGTGCAGACGACTAACGAGCTCAAGTGATCGAACAATGACGATGAATTGAGTTCTCATAATTTCTGCACACTGAATGCAATACGAATGCTCTCGGAAGAGCTCAAACTCTCGCGAGAGCAACTCGAGAGCAGGAAGGAAATGATTAAGGCATTAAGGGGGAGCATTCCTGGAAAAAGAGCGTGGAGATCAGAACAACAGGAAGAGGGGGTCCACGAAGAGGTCAAACTATGAGACAAAGAGAAGGAAGCAATCAAAAGTGCACGGCCACAAGACTGAAGAATGAAACTTGAGATGGGGGCAGGTTCCCAGATTAGTTGGGGCAACTATTGGAAGTTATCGAATTTTTAATGGAATTTCTGTTTGGTAACCTGTTTAGAAAGGTCTAGAGGGTGTCTAGAGGGTGTCTAGCAATTTCTGAGGTCGCCGGGATGTCTAGAAGTGTCTAGGGGTGTCTGGGAGGACTAGGGATGGCCTGAGACGACTAGGACCAACCATAAAGGTCAATAGGTGTCTGGAAACATCAAGAGGTGTCTAGAAGGGTCTAGGGATGCCTCAAAGCGTTCAAGGGTGCGAAAGGATGTCCAGGGGTGTCTAGAGGTGTCTAGAGATGCGAAAAGAGGTCTACAGGCGTCTAGGAACATCTGATGATGCCGAGATGTGTCAAGGGTGGTCTAGGGGTGTCTAGAAGGACCAGGGATGGCCTGAGACGACTAAGACCAAGTATAAAGGTCAAAAGGTGTCTGGAAACATCTGGAGATGCCAAGATGCGGCAGGAGTGGTCCAAGGGGTGTCTAGGAGAAACCAGAGGTGTCTAGGGATCTCCGATAGATCACTAGGCCATTGAGAAGATCAATTTGTCTTCGAGAATTCATTGGAACCGCTTGAAAGTTGAGATTCTGGAATAAAATCGCCTAATCTAAATGGCCAATGGCTCATAGACCGTACCACGGCACTATTATGGTGAGAAGGGTCGTCTAGTGCTCTGTGAGCTTCCAGAAGGGCTTTAGAAGGGGTTCCACGTGCTCTAAAGATGACAAAAAGCTCGAAATCAGAGGAAAAAACGTTCAGAATGCCAAAACTAGTAGAGCTAGCTGAGAACGTTTCGAAACTTTGAAACCCTTTGAGAAAACTGAACACCTCCCCCCCTCCTCCTCCTCCTTCTTCTTCTTGTCTCCTTCCCTCCTCCTCCTTTCCTTTCTTCTCCCCCCTTCCATTTCTAATTAAAAGTCTTGAAGGTGACGACGAAGACGACGAAGACGAAAACCCAATGAAGCGCGTGCGCGCAAGAAATGCAACACAACGCTGTGTTGTATATAACACTAACCTATCAATCAGTTTCTTGGCCATTGAACCGGCGGGCGCGGATGGGGAAAAACTGACACACATGGGAACGTGAGAGGAGGAAGGTCAAGAAGGCAAGGGGGAGAGTGTGAGGGACGACTTTCCTCCCTGATGATAAGGTTCTGATAAGGAGTTGTTTGATGGAGGGGGGGGAGAATAGAGCAAACAGTGAGAGAGAGAGACACCTTGGCAACGCAAATGATATTAGAGAGAGGGGGGGAGGGGGTGTTTTCTTTTTTTTCTTTTTATTTGGGGAAACAGGGAGGAGGAAGGAGGAGGAAATAGGAGGAAGAAGGAGGAGAAGAACTTGTCATCCTCACGATCTGTTGAATGAGGAGGAGGATGGAGAAGGAAGGAGAAGGAGGACAGGAGGAGGAAGACAGGAGGAGGAAGAAGGAGGAAAAAGGAGGAAACAGGAGGAAAGGAGGAGGAAGGGAGGAGGAAGAACTTGTTATCCTCTCGATCTGTGAGATGAGGAGGAGGAGGAAGAAGGAGGAAAAAGGAGGAAACAGGAGGAAAGGAGGAGGAAGAAGGAGGAAGAACTTGTTATCCTCTCGATCTGTGAGATGAGGAGGAGGAGGAAGACGGAGGAAGACGGAGGAAACAGGAGGAAAGGAGGAGGAAGGGAGGAGGAAGAACTTGTTATCCTCTCGATCTGTGAGATGAGGAGGAGGAGGAAGACGGAGGAAACAGGAGGAAAAGAGGAGGAAGAAGGAGGAAGAACTTGTTATCCTCTCGATCTGTGAGATGAGGAGGAGGAGGAAGACGGAGGAAGACGGAGGAAACAGGAGGAAAGGAGGAGGAAGAAGGAGGAAGAACTTGTTATCCTCTCGATCTGTGAGATGAGGAGGAGGAGGAAGACGGAGGAAACAGGAGGAAAGGAGGAGGAAGAAGGAGGAAGAACTTGTTATCCTCTCGATCTGTGAGATGAGGAGGAGGAGGAAGACGGAGGAAACAGGAGGAAAGGAGGAGGAAGAAGGAGGAAGAACTTGTTATCCTCTCGATCTGTGAGATGAGGAGGAGGAGGAAGACGGAGGAAACAGGAGGAAACAGGAGGAAAGGAGGAGGAAGAAGGAGGAAGAACTTGTCGTCTTCTCGTTCTGTGAGATGAGGAGGTGGAGGAGGAGGAGGAGGGAGGAGGAAACAGGAGGACAACAGGAGGAAAGGAGGAGGAAGAAGGAGGAAGAACTTGTCATCCTCTCGATCTGTGAGATGAGGAGGAGGAGGAAGACGGAGGAAACAGGAGGAAAAGAGGAGGAAGAAGGAGGAAGAACTTGTCGTCTTCTCGTTCTGTGAGATGAGGAGGTGGAGGAGGAAACAGGAGGACAACAGGAGGAAGAAGGAGGAAGAGGACAAAGGGGAAGAATGAGAAAGAAGAAGGAGAAGGACTTATCATCCTCACGATCTGCAAAATGAGGAGGAGGAGGAAGAAGAAGGAAGGAAGAGGAAACAGGAGGAAGAAGGAGGAAACATTAGGAGGAAAAGGGAGGAAAGGAGGAAGACCTTGTCATCCTCTCGATCTCAGAGATAGGTAGGAGAAAGAAAAATGGAGGAAAAAGGAGGAAAAAGAAAAAGGAAGGAGAAGGATGGAGAAGGAAAGGAGAAAAAGAGAGAGGAAGACGAGGAAGACGAATAAGAAGAAGAAGATCAGGGATGTGAGCACCGGACAGGCGGAGGACACCCATTCTAATCATGATGACATAATAGGGACAAGACACCCCCCCTCTCCCAAGAACACTCCTCCTCCCTGAATCGAATATGAGAAAGAGGCCCTCGAGCAGAGCGAACAAACACAATTATGATGATATTGGTCGCGCGGCGTTTTCAGCAAAAAAAAAAGAGAAAAAAACGCTTTTCTTGTCAATTGTCAAGAATTTCTCGTCCATTAGTAGCCACCCTCCCCCCTTTTCACAAGAGGAAGGTCTGGGGGGCTCCGGGGAGCCGAAAATCAGCGGGGGTAATTGGAGGAAGTGATGAAAAATTAGAGAACAAGGTGCAAGAACAAGAGGACAACGGGAAGGGAGGGAGAGAGAGATCGATAGAGTTGAGAGACGCAGACACGACGAGAGACACGTCGAAAACGGTTTTCTGTTTCACCGTCTGCGTCTCGCTGCTCTCTCCTCTGGTTTTGAGGAGCAACGGGGTTATTCGGGGGATTTCTAGATGACTTGGCGGCTCCTGGGCACCTTCTAGTGGAAATTCGAGCTCGATGGGAACAAGTTGAGCCACTTCTAGAAGACCTAACGTCTTCAGAACTCACGGAGCACATTTTCAGACACCATCAGCGGTTTCTAGTCGAAATCCGAGCTGAAACGGAGCATTTAGAGCTCAGATGTGCCTGAATAGGCGGAATTTACCGTTGGTCACCGGAGAATCAGTATATCTCGAGATTGATAAGAGATATCAAAAAGTTGCCAACTGGAAACTTGTAGATCATAACTAGGGCTACAAACTTGCTGTTGACAACTTTCTGATATCTCTTATCACTCTCGAGATTTATTGATTTTCCGAGACAGTACTCTCTTGCGGAGGCCGAACCGGGGATCGTACTCAGATGATGAGCTCAATTGGAGCATTTAGAGCCAATATTCAGTCACAAAAATCAGAAAAGAAAGAGGAAAAGGAGAAAAAAGAGAAAGAAGGTCCTAATGAACCCAAAAACGAGCGAACAAAGCGAGTCAGGAGAGGGAAAGGGGGCGGAAGTGCTAAAAACGCGCCCATTCTCTTCCTCCACCCGTTTTGCCGCGGGTCTGTGCACGGTTGAGATGTCCAGGATACATAAATGAACAACATTGGGCCGGTGGTGGCGGGTTTTTTGCGCGCGAGCCCCCTGCGTCTCTCCACCTCGACACAGTGTCTCGCGCAATTGGATTTGGGTGGCGTGTGCTGGGGGTGGGGGGAAGCGACGTCTTCTGGAGGAGTAGGACCTCTTCTGGAGAAGCAGAAGACGTTGCTCTTTTAAAAGTTTGTTATAGAAGACATTTATTAAATAATTAAGATGATAGACATAATTTAGGTATTTAGGTACAAGAATTGGTCGTCGGAGAGAAGAAGAAGAAGAAGTTCGGGGGTTCTGGGACACTGGGGGGATAGTGATTGTGAAGTTCTGATAAAAAGCCCATCATATCAGCAATTGATTCCTATCAGCGACACTGAACTATGGGCTTTTTGGATCAGAGCTATTACATAGGGGATTCAGCAAATGGAAGGGGCAAAATTGGCGAAAGTGTAGAAATTTTTTTGGGTGAAAGTCTAGTACTGATAGCAAATCTTGTAGCCGCAGCTGGTCATACAGCACGACGGTTGCGCCTGAAATTATGGTTTTTGAAGGGGTTTCGTGAGCTCTCAATGATCATGAGGAGAGCTCTGCCCGAGAGAATCATTATATCTCGAGAGTGATAAGAGATATGGAAAAGTTGTCAACTGGAAAGTTGTAGTCCTAGTTCTGATCTATAAACTTGCTGTTGACAACTTTTTGATATCGCTTATCAGTCTCGAGATATATTGATTCTCCGGTAGAGCTCTCCTCGGTTATGGGGCCTTTTCAATGGCAGTGGAGAATAAGAAGGTCTTTGTTTTTCGGGATTTTTGGCGGATTGTGTAAGAGATATCAAAAAGTTTTTAACAGCAAGTTTGTAGATCAGAACTAGGACTACAAGTTTCCAATTGACAACTTTTTGATATCTCTTATCAATCACGAGATACATTGATTTTCAATGGCTGAGCTCCCAAGGATGCCTAAGAAACCCTGAATGACGGATCCTAGACACCTCGGGAAGCTATGTAGGTGTTCAGTTTCATCCGAAGACATCTAAACATCCCTGTACTGATCTACAGTCTTGACCGCCCCCAGACAACGAGTTTGGGTGATAATCCTGAGCCCAAACTTTGTACAGATAGTGTTCTAGCCTCTAATGGACCATTTGGGCTTAGGTGACATCCTCCAAGTTCCAGATCTCCCCTTGGCTCCTATTATGATCATTCTAGATGATACGCCAAAGCGGAGACAGCTCTAGCGAATCATAGAGATGCCATGAACTTCATGGAATGGCTATGGCTCCACTGAGCCATCAATGACGGTTCTGAGCCGAAACCCAGCCGACTCACCGTGTTCTCTCTGCCCAAGCAGTCGCTATCGCTATTACACGCGTCGGCATGAGCGAAAAGACAGTTCAAGCCGGCGTTGGCGTCGGCCGGACACGCCGGCGTCCCCGTCACCCCACTCTGTCCGCACGTCGCCTGACACGACGCCAGCGACTGGAAGTTGTTGGCATTGCCACCGCATCCGCTGAACATGAACTGGTTGCAACGACCCGACGACGCGTCGTAGTAGAAGCGGATGGCGGGCGCGGTGCACGAGCCGACGGCGAGCGGAAGCGAGCAGATGGAGGTGCCTGCAACGATTCGAGGCACTTGTTCACATCCGTCTGGATCTCTCTCGATTACTCTTCTTACTGGCAATTCCGACGGGATCGCGGCAGATGCGCGTCGCCGAGTTCGTCACCGGATTCGGCTCCACACAACACTTTTGAATGCCCGGACAGTTCGAGTCCATCCAACAGCCGATCGTGGTGTCCTGAAGGACGGAGATGCCGAGCGGACGCGGACACGAGCCCGACTTTGAGTTGATCTCCGACGCCGGGATTCCTGAAACACACACACCTCCAGTTGTTTGTTCAGTGTCCCTAAAGTGTCATAATCGGGGGAAGTGCGCGGCGCGCCTGTTTGCGATGGTGGCGGCAAGGCATGTTCATGTTTTGCGCGCGCGTTGTGATCTTTCGCGCCTTGTGATGAAAGCACATGCAACTCAAATAGGCTGCACAGTCAAATAGTGATAGTGATAAGCCGAGCTGGTCAAGCCAAGATGCTCCGAAGCCTAGATGCTCGGAAGCCTAGATGCTCTGAAGCCTAGATGCTCCGAAGCCTAGATGCTCTGAAGCCTAGATGCTCCGAAGCCCCCGAGAATCCCCTTGATCTCGAGGGAATGAGGACTCACCAGCAGTGACAATCTGACAGCACTTGTTCCCATCCGACTGAATGCACACCTGTCCCGACAGCGGGCACGTCTGCGCGTCGGCAGTGCACTGAATCAGCGCCGCCGAGCTGGAGCAGAAGCCGATGCGCGGCGCGGGCGTCGTCGGCGACGGTGTGGGGAACTGACGAGCGCACTCGGGATGCTCGTGCAGCTTTCCGATGAGCTTGTAGTACTCGCAAATGTCGATGGCGCCGAAGACGCTGACGAGTGTCTGCAACTCGGGGGATAGCGGTGGGGGTCTTCAAGGGAAAGGGGTTACCAGGGAAGTGAAGAGCAGAAGGGTTCTGATCATGATGATAAATGCAAAGTGGGGTATCAGTGCCCTTTCAGTGCCTCCGAAGGTGGCTATGAATGAGAAATGAGGTGAGGTGGGTGGGGCAGAGAGAGAGAGAGAAACGACCACACAGGCGGACAGTCGGTCAGTCCGTCGGAGCCGGCTCAAAGGCGGAGCTTTCTCTCGGTTCCGGCCCCGGGCGCCACCTTCACAAGTGCTCTTTATGCTCGCGCGCGCGGGCTCGCGCGCGCGGCAACGACGGCACGGTAAGGGCATGAGAGGGGCACACCGGAAGATGTCCAATTAGGGGATTAGGCGCGCCCTCTGGCGCTCTCACTCTTGCTAGTTTTCGCAAATATTTGACGACGATATCTCTGTGTTGAAGTGTGTGTTGGGTGATGGGCATCCGGTGTGAACTTTTTCTGGAGTGTGATGTGGTCACTTTTTCAGTTGAAAATGGGTTCTTGAACTGTTTGAAAATGAGGAGCATTCCGAACAGTACTTAATCGAATAGAACGGCCCTTATCTCGAGATTGATAAGAGATATCAAAAAGTTGTCAACAGCAATATTGTAGCCCTAGTTATGATCTACAAACCTTATGTTGACAACTTTTTGATATCTCTTATCATTCTCAAGATATAATCATTCTCCACTTCTCCAAAACAAAGCCACTCTTGTTTTCCAAAATAGCCCCCCACAACCGAGGAAAGCGCTACCGGAGAATCACTATATCTCGAGATTGATAAGAGATATCAAAAAGTTGTCAACAGCAATTTTGTAACCCTAGTTGTGATCTACAAATGTTCTATTGACAACTTTTCGATATCTCTTATCAATATCGAGATAAAACGGTTCTCCGGCAGCGTTTTTGAGGAAATACTGTATTTTGTCGGTTTTCAATGAAACGGTACTATTCCAAGATCACTTTGAGCTCACAAATCAATAGAAAGTTCATTTCCTATTTAGATCAGAGCCATTCATTCCCCTTCCTCTCTCTCTCTCTCTCTCACCGGCACATGCTCATGCTTGCCTTCTCCTCCTCCTCCTGTCATTTATCTTGTCATTTTTCCTGTACAAACACTCGCACATTGGCCTTCTCCTGGCCGGCGGCCGTCCGGCCACCTCTATTTGTGCCGGAGAGAAGGCAAACATGGAAGCACACGGCAAAAAGTGTCGCGCGGGCGCCCCGGAAGTGTGGGAGACACACACTCACTCACACAGTAAGCCGCTTGTTCGATTCGACGTGGTAGACACTGACCAGCATGTGTGATGTCATACAAGAGCAAGTACACATGCTCCGCGCGGCAAACTGCTCCAAATGATCTCCTCACTGCTAAACCGCTGGCGTGTACTCAGCGGACACGCAGCAGGTCCGCCAGCGGTTGGCAGGTCGCCTGCGGACACGCAGCGGTTTAACAGTGCTGTGGAACCTTTTCCTGTACATTTTTGCTCGAAATGCTCCGATTGAGCTTAGAGAAACTCTATAGACCCGTCTGGAGAATCCGACGCGGGAAGGAACACAAAACTTGAAAGTGAATGATCCTGACGTCCCCTGAACGTCATCAGAAAGTGTATAAGGTTTATTCCCTCCCTCTGTCAGAGAAATACACGAGAACTACAATTCATCTCTACTCTTCTCCTCCTTCTTCACTCGGCTCGTCGGATCGATCAAATCGAAGCCTTCCCGATCGCGAATCCCATTCCAGAAGTGATACGGCTCTATAGAATCCGGGGATTTAGATCTACACTAGATCTACAAACCAACCTTGGAATAGGCCATTCTTCAAGCTGACTCCCTCTGTGGCAATGTTCAGGTAGTTAATGTCGTCTGGGTCGCTGACAGGCCGCCATGGAACGTCCTGCACGGTGGGGTGTCTGGAAATGAGGGGTTTCCAAGATAAAGGAGGTGTCTAAACCGCACCCGTCCTTGGCAAACGTCACCACCAAATCGATCAAATCCTTTTGGATCGACTTCTCGGGCTCTTTACTAAAGTCGATTTGAGCCAAAACTGGCATCTCGAACAGGTAGTGGTACTCATTGGCGTGTGGGGATCCTGATCACTTATCAACCTTCTTATCACTTATCACCATACCAGCACCAACCTCTAGCCCGCTTCGGGACGTATCTCTTCCAAATCTTCTCGTTATAATGCTCCATAAGGTACGTCCAAACCGGCGTCTTCCTCTCGACACGAGCCACAATCTCGCGGACGATTGGCACGTTGAATGTGATGTCGGAGAGCATCTGAGAGAGACAAAGTGACCACCTAGCTCTAGATCCCCCCTAGATCACCTCCGAATAGCGATCCACGTAGAAGCCGTTGACCTCCTGCTCTTCGGCGGGTTTCCCGTGGTGCAGGTAGTAGTCGACGATCTCGTCCCACACCTTCTGACGGTTCGCCCCGTACCTGTTCTCGTAGAGCAGCTTCCGGCCGACGATCTCCGAGATGAACGCCTCGTCGACTTTGGAGAGCTCGTTTTGGGCGAGCCCAAAGTCGGCGATGACGCGACCCTGGTTGGCGGCGGCTGAAAAGGAGGATTTTGTGGAGGAGGCTCCTGGATGTCTCCAGAAGACGTCAGAGCTTCAGAAAACTTCAGAAGACTCCAAGAAGGTCCTCAGATCCTTGGATTTGCCTAGATGCCCATTGGAGCAGTTTCGAGATCTTGGATGTCTCCAGAAGACGTCAGAGCTTCAGAAGACTTCAGAAGACTCCAAGAAGGTCCTTGAATCCTTGGATTTGTCTAGATGCTCATTGGAACAGTTTCCAGATCTCGGACGTCTTCAGAAGACGTCAGAGCTTCAGAAGACTTCAGAAGCTTGCAAGAAGGTTCTCGGATCCTTGGATTTGCCTGGATGCGCTTAAAACCCACCGAAATACGCGCCCTCCTTGTTGCTCAACCCGATGATCGTCGGCTTCACCGGCGCCTCCGCCACCAACTCCTCGGGGTTCTTCGGCAAAAAGTCGCCGTCGATAACCGGACCCCATCGCAGAATATCAATCGTTCCCGTCGTCCATCCCTGCACCTCGACCGCGTCGAAAATCTCGCTCAACGCCTTCCCCTTCATGCACTCCTTCGCGCCGACGGGCCACGGGCATCCGAGGATCTCGGCCAGTTGCTTCGAGCTCTCGACGACCTTCGCGCCGGTCGCCCAGCCCGAGAACGAACTCGCCGACATTATGATCGATTGAGCGTACAGATCGCGCGTGTGAGGGCTCAGCGTGAGTTGAGAAGCACCCGCCGCGCCGGCACTATACCCCCAGACGGTGATTCTTGCGGGGTCGCCTCCAAAGTTTTCGATGTTCTCGGCGACGAAGCGCAGCGCGGCCGCCTGGTCGAATAGACCGTTGTTGGCGTCAACGTTGGAGCCGTCGGTGAAGAATCCTGCAAAATTGGCTTTTCATCTGATTTTGGAGCTGGAAGATGGTCAAGATGGTAAGGAAGTAAGTATCTCAAAGAAACTCACCCATAAACCCGAGTCGATACTGAATACTGACCACAATGACACCTTGCGACGCGTACTTCTTGGCGAACACCTCATAGCCGTGTTGGCTGCCGGAACCGATCTCATATCCGCCGCCATGAATCCAGAACAACACTGGCGCCTTCTCGGCGCTCTTCGGCTTGATCACATTCAAAGTGAGACAGTCCTCGCCGGAATAGGAGGAGAATTGGGCGACGAGACGGTAGTGCGGCGTGCAGTCGTTGCGGAATTGTGTCGCTTGGTACACGTCTTCCCATGGTTCTGGTGCAATGGGGCGCTGGAAAAAGTGCCACGTCATCTAGGAATCCAGTAAAGTGGAGAGAGAGAGAGCTCTGCCTTAGAATCAATATATCTCGAGATTGATAAGCGATATCAAAAAGTAGTCAACAGTAAGTTTGTAGATCAAAACTAGGACTACAAGTTTCCAGTTGACAATTTTTTGATATTTCTTATCAATCTCGAGGTATAATGATTCTCTGGCAGAGCTTTCCAACGGGGTACTATCGGATGCCTTCGGAGAGCTCTCCCTTGGAATCAATATATCTCTGGATTGATAAACGATATCAAAAAGTTGCCAACATCAAACTTGTAGATCACAACTAGAACTACAAGTTTACAGTTGATAACTTTTTGATATGTCTTATCATTCTCGAGATGTAACCATTCTAATGCTCTCACCTCAAATCTCAACTCGCCGACGGGCGGTTTGGCGAACGGAATCGCCAGAAACACCTCGGCGTCGGCGTACTCGAATCCCTCGACTTTTCCGTAGTTTATGTCGACAATCGGCCCGGCGGCCAAGCATGTGGTGAAGGAAACGAGGAGGAGGACGGGATGGACCCGCATCTGAAAGTCACCCGGGTTACTGTAGATTGGATTGGAGCCGGATAAACCGCCGGCGGGTGGGAAGAAACTTGGAGAAATGGAGAAAATGGGGGAAACCGAAGTATTTGAAAATGAAATGCAACTGATAGCAAATAAGACACACATGTGAAGAGAGAGAGAGAGAGAGAGAGAGAGAGAGAGAGAGAGAGAGACGCAGAGACGCAGACGAGAACTAATCGGCACGCGAAAAGTTTTGTGATCGGAGTGATTGTGACCAAAGATTTCACGCGGCGGGAGCGCGACCTTCTCGAACATAGACCATGTTCTAGATGACGTGGCACATTGGAATCTACCGTATATGGGGTCTAGGATGATCAACGATGGCTCCGAGACCCATTGAGAATTTCTAGAGAAATTTTGAGCTCAAATGGAGCATTTTAAGCATAATACTGTTTTCCAGAGTTTCAGTAAGCTCCCATGAACATGGATCAGGAGGTTTAGGTCTCTGGAACTAGTTGAACATGTTTCTAGACCCGTCCAACTAGTTCCAGGTGTATTTTTAACCAAATTTTGCCAATTCCAAAGATTTTTCAGAACTCCAGTAAGTGTGCCAACTTTAATGCAGTCCTGAACTTCCGGATCAAGCTCCTTTGCACTTTTCACGTTTTCTGGTCAATTTGGAGCTCAAACGGGGCATTTTGAGCCAGGATCAGCTTTTTCAGAGGGACTATACTATTCTCTAAAACTCCGGTGAGAAATGGCCCCACAATCGAGGAGAGCTCTGCCTGATAGAATCATTATATCTCGCGATTGATAAGAGATATAAAAAAGTTGTAAACAACAAACTTGTAGATCAAAACTAGGACTACAAGTTTGTTATTGACAACTTTTTGTTATCTCTTATCAATCTCGAGATATAATCTTTGAGAGAGAGGCGATGTTCCTCACGAAAACAAGCGGGAACTAAAGAGCCTTTTTGAGCCGAGAATTCAACGCAATTCAACAAAAACCAGATCCTCTCACTGATTATCTGACCTCGCATACACATTACCATAAATTTCCGGCGATTCTCGATTCTCACCCCCCGAAAACCGTGTCATCACACAAACCATAGACTACACTGTTTTTTGAACCCTCTCTACACAACATTCAACCCTTCTTATCTCGGGGGGAAATGCAGTGACACTGGCAAGAAGAGTGTGTGTCAATAGAGAAATAGGGATGTAAGTTGTGTTCTCGGTGTCTGTGGTGGTCGGAATCGAGTATAGGGGGGTTGCAGGTGCTTCTGGAAGTCGGGGGAGGTTCTAGAGGATTCTGGAGTCTCCTGGAAGTTGCGTTACACATTCGAAGGGGAAAATGCGATTTGGGAAGGTAACAGTTGCTCCAGAACGCTTGAAAAGCCAAGCAGACTCTTCAGATTCCTCTGGAGAGCTTCAGAAAGTTCCTTGACAACTTTAGATTGCTTCTAGGTGATGAGCATCTTATGTAGCTTCTTTATTAAAGTTCAGATAGGTCCAGAAGGCTCCAGAAGTATTCAGACCACTTCGATAAGCTCAAAAAAGCATCAGATAGCTCCAGAGGGCTTCTGGAAGCTCCAGCTGCTCCAGACAGTTGTAAACTGCTCTGGAGAGCTCCTAGAAGCTCCAAATAACAGAGGAGAGCTTTAGAAGGACGTCTCACAAGGAACAGAACACCTCGAACGTTCCCTTTCTCAAAAATTGAGATCAGGTGACAAAAAACAGCCAGACACATATTAAAAAAAGCGGTGATAGGGGAAGATTTATCTTCGAAAAACACCCTCAAACAGGTTCCCCGCGTTCATTGTCTTTTCAGTATCAACGTCATGGATAAGAAGAACAAGGAACAGATTGCCGATGTTCTTTTTCCTGGAACTGCCTCACTTTTCAACCTTGAAAGTGCTGAACGTTCTGGATATGATCTACACTGTTCTCTAGCTTCTTGTATGCGTATTTGGGCTCTATAAACGGCTGGCAACCGGACTAGTTGAGATCTATGGGTTTAGTGGAAGTTTAGATGGGTATCCAGAGAAATCTTCCACTTAGAGGATCCGTTTTCCATGTCGGACGGTCTCTGGCCATGGACAAGTCCGTATTTCTTATAAGATGGCTCCATACTGATCTACTGATGCATTAGCCCCAGTGACAAGGCTAAGCAGGTGGTTTTTGAGCCATTAGAATGTCTTTGAAGCTCCAAATCCATGGGAAAGTGCCCAGAAACCTGACAGCTCATATTCCTCTTTCAATGAGCTCTACATTGCTCCAGAGCTCTTCCATGTCCTCCCTGGACTCGAAATTGTACTCCAAAAAGCAACAAAACACCTCTGGAAACCTGTGGTGTACGCCATACGTCAAAATCACAATTGCCGTTCAACCGACGGCTACGTCAATGGTTCAAGAACAATGCTCTCCGATTTGATCTCCGTACGATGCCTATTTGATCTGATTGGAACCTCCCGCCCCCTCAAGTAGAGCGGGGCCTCCCAAGAGAATCCTGATATCTCGACAGTGATAAGAGATATCAAAATGTTGTCGACTGGAAACTTGTAGTCCTAGCTTTGATCTACAAGTTTGTAGTTGATAACTTTTTGATATCTCTTATCAGTCTCGAGATATAATGAAGTTGATAATGGTAAGATCATTGAAGACTCCATTCGAAATTCTCCATATCACACTTGATTATCACCAGTTTTCAAACAACCGGTTCCAGATCGAGAAACGTTCTCTCAACCGATACTCGGGAAGGTCACGTGGTCAATGAATGATGAATGCCGGAGAGACCGGTTGTGTGAAATCGAATAGTCTTCCTTCCCCCCGTCTTTTCTGATCCTCCACTCAATGTTCCTGATCTGTTGGAAGATGTGCTCCACTGTACCTGATGGAAGTGCGCTCTATTGAACCCAAGAACCCAATTGCTTCTTGAAGGTTGGAAACACGTTCTATTGATGATTCACGGATGCGGCTTGGAAGTGCGCTCTATTGAACTCCCTCGACATGTTACAAGTGCGCTCTATTGAGAACCCAATGCTTGCTAGATGCGCTCTATTGGCTATCCCCTACCCAACTGAAATTGCTGCTGAAAGTGCGCTCTGAACTCTCCCATCTGTTCAAGGCGTTGAAAGTGCGCTCCAATGCAAAACCGTGCAAATTTCCTTGAAACGCGTGGGGATTTCACTGCAAGTCTCTCGACCCTTCCGACACTAATCGAATCATTGACACTATCCCCCTCCTATCACCTTATCACATTACACCGATTCCAATCAGATCAGCGTGTCATTCGGCTCTCTTTGGTTCCCCCCCCCCCCCCCCCCCATCGTTCCAATTTGTTTCTCTCTCTCTCGAAAAAAAAACCAGCCACTCATGACGAATTCAACAGTGTGACACCTTCTTTTTTGTTCAGCCCCATCGGGGAAGGGATTATTTCGCGCCTTCTCCCCTCCATTTTCCCACTCGTTTCCCACATTTTTATTTCTATTTCCGCGTTTCATTGGCGAATTGCGGGAGTCATTTTGAACCCAATTGATGGTGGGAGAGGAGGAAGAGAGAGTGTGTAAGATGGAGAGACCCAGACAGTTGAGCATTAGAGCGCACATACTACAGTTCGGGAAAGTGCGGTGAACCTGCTGTAGAGCGCATTTTTGCCGGGCTGTGAGGATTCTCATTAGAGCGCACATTCAGCTGTGTTTTTAGCTAGATAAAAAGTTATCAATAGAGCGCATTTTCCACTCAATAGCAAGGTACAGTAGAGCGCGCTTCCAACATTACACCCATTTGTCAATAGAGCGCACTTTTGACATGATATGCAGGTAGTACAGTAGAGCGCGCTTTCAACAGGATCGTTGAAGCTTCCAAGTGAGACGAGACGCAGACACGATTCGAAATCACGATCTAGCATGATCGTCGAGGAAATCCTCTCACGTGGTGTCTTCTTCTCTCTCTCTCTCTCTCTCTCTCTCTCTCTCTCTCTCTCTCTCTCTCTCTCTCTCTCTCTCTCTCTCTCTCTCTCTCTCCTCCCTTCCCGATCATCTGATTAGAGATTGATAACGCTCCGCCCATTCCCCCCAGTTTTCACTCTCTCCTCCTCCTCCTCTCATTGTGTCCTTTTCAGTTGGTTTCCGCCGCCGCCGCCGCCGCCAGGCCACCCGTTGTCTCATTCACGGGTCTATTTATGACCATTGTCAACAAAAATGAAAGGTACGTTGTGTTGGTGATAACCGAGTGATAAGAGCTGTTTTCGTTCTCAGTGCTCCTCATCAAATGGAAGCGGACGGTGGTGTAAAGGGGAATGAGCGTGAGGTGAGTCTCTTCTTCCTGAAGTTTTCTCTCTTATCACTCTTATCAGGAAAAATGGACGCCCTACCTGTTCTTCTGCATCTCGTCCATTGCGCTGGCCTCGTTCCAAGACGGCTTCCAAATCGGATGCATCAACGCTCCAGGACCGCTCATCATCGAATGGATCAAAACGTCGCATTTGGAGCTCTTCGGCGAGGTGCTCTCCAAGTACAAAGCCGATTTTATATGGTTGGTAGTGATCATTTTGAAGTTGAGAAGATGAGCAACATTGCAGGTCGGTGGCGGTGTCAATGTTCTCCGTCGGCGGCATGTTCGGCAGTCTTTCGTCGGGATTTTTGGCGGATCGCGTAAGAGATATCGAAAAGTTGTCAACGGCAAACTTGTAGATCACAACTAGAACTACAAGTTTCCTGTTGACAACTTTTTAATATCTCTTATCAATCGCGAGATATATCGATTCTCTCGAGCAGAGCTCTCCTCGGTTGCGGGGCATTGGCAAACAAGAGGGTCTTTGTTTTGGAGAAAAAGAAGATTGATTATATCTCGAGATTGATAAGAGATATCAAAACGTTGTCAACTAGAAACGTGTAGCTCTAGTTTTGATCTACAAGTTTCCAGTTGACAACTTTTTCATATCTCTCATCAATCTCGAGATGTATCGATTTTTCCAGCTGGGTCGCAAGCGCTCCCTCTTCTACAACAACATGCTCGCCCTCGTCGCAGCCACGTGTCTCTCGACCGCCAAACTCATCAACCTCTACCCGATGATCGTGCTGGGCCGCTTCCTGGTCGGCGTCAACTGCGGCATCACCTCGGGTCTCGTGCCGATGTATCTCACCGAGCTGGCGCCGCCGAACCTCCGCGGCAAGAGCGGCTCGTTCCACCAGCTGAACATCTCGGTGGCGATCGTCCTCTCGCAAGCGCTCGGCCTCCCGTTCATCTTCGGCTCGCCGCAACGATGGCCGTGGATCTTCGCGTGCGTCGCCATCCCGACGCTCCTTCAACTCGTCACCATTCCGTTTTGCGCCGAATCGCCGAAATATCTCATCGCAAAGCTCAACGATCGCGACGCTGCTCGCCGAGCACTTCAGAAGCTTCGCGGGCACGGGAAGGTGGAGGAGGAGTTGGAGCATATGGTTCAGGAGGCGATGGACGCCGCCGAGGGGCACACACCCGGATATGTGTCGCTGTTCAAGGGCGACAATCAGTGGCCGATGATCGTCTCGATTTTGATGATGTTCAGTCAGCAGTTTTCCGGTGAGTCGCGCAAATGCGCTATATTGATAACCCCACTCAAATAGCACTAGTTCCAATGCAACTGCGCTCATTATCTGATGTGACAGTTTGAACGTGTTTTGGGTCCAGTCAGAAAGTGCGCTTTATTGAGAACCACTCAACTAGCACTAGGTCCAATAGGCTTGCATCTGCGTTTTGAACGTGTTTTGTGTCTAGTTAGAAAGTGCGCTTGATAACCACTCAACTAGTACTAGTTCCAATGCAACTGCGCTCTATTGAACATTAGTTGATGTTACCATTTGAACGTGTTTTGGGTCTAGTCAGAAAGTGCGCTCCATTGAGAACCACTCAACTAATACTAGCTCCAATAGGCTTGCAACAGCGCTCTATTGAGCATTTCCTGATTCTGCCATTTGAACATGTGTTGGGTCTAGTCAGCAAGTGCGCTCTATTGAGAATTCTTTGCATTGTCTATACAACAAAACCTGCGAGCGCGCTCTAGTGACAATCTCATAGATTCACCACGTTTCTCAGCATGTGCGCTCTATTGAGAACTCCCCCCGTTTCCAGGCATCTCGGCCGTCACCTTCTACTCCACACTCATCTTCAAACGAAACGGTCTCTCTGGCAACGAGCCGCTCTACGCGACGCTCGGCTTCGGCTGCGTCAAACTCGTCGCCACCGTCTCGTGTCTCTTCCTCATCGACCACCCGCGATTCGGCCGCAAACGCCTCCACATCGCCGGCCTCTCGGGCATGTGCGCCTCATCCGTGCTCATCGTCATCACGTTGACTCTCTCGAACGCCGGCTACCAGTGGGCGAGCTACGTGAACGTGCTCTTCATCTTGGCGTTCGTCGTCACGTTCGCCTTCGGGCCCGGACCGATCCCCTGGTTCTTCACGTCGGAACTGTTCGATTCGGCGTCGCGCGGACGCGCTTCAGCCGTCTCGGCGAGCAGCAACTGGATCGCCAACTGGCTCGTCGGCCTCACCTTCCTTCCTATCAATGTAAGCCTGATTATCAATCTTTATCAACTGATGATAAGCGTTGTTGCAGAACCTCATCCACCAATTCGCCTTCTTCATGTTCACCTTCTTCACCTTCATCTTCATCATCTTCACGTGGAAACTGGTGCCCGAGACGAAGGGCAAAACGCCGCAGGCCATTCGCAAGGAGCTCATCGTCATGAGAAAGAGGATATTCGGGTCGGAGAAGTGATGGACTAGATCCCAATTGACTGTGTATGTGTTTGTAAATAAAACTGCTGTTTTGTGACCAAAGAGGAAGCAAAATGGAGAAGATGGAAGAAGAAGATAGGGCTGTGTCCGTGACAGGTTTGGAGGCGTTCTTTGGCCGATCGAAATGATGATTTTTCGATTTTGAAGATAGGGGTCTAGTTTTTCCCCCCCCCCATTTTCAGACAGATGTTTCTTGATGTTTCCGAAATGAAAATTGGCAAGTAAGGGTATCAATCGATAGGTGATAAGCTGCACTTTAACTTTGTAGTTGACCATTTTTCAATAGCCAGAACCGTATCGGAGTTATCGATTGATTTCTGGAGCGTGCCCGTGTCATATTTTTGAAACTGTTTTTCTCAGCTGCTAGATAAGAAAATTGATCATGTAAGATTATCAATCGATAGGTGATAACCTGCACTTTAACTTTGTAGTTAATGATTTTTTGATAGCTGGAACGGTATCAGAGTTATCGATTGATTTCTGGAGCGTGCCCTTGTCAGCTGCCTAATCATCACTTTGGAACAGTTTTTCTCAGCTACTAGGTAACAAAATTAATCATGTAAGATCATCAATCGATAGGAAATCATCTCCGCTTCATTTTTCCAATTGATCACTTTTTGATAGCTCTTATCACTAGCCAGATATCGACTGATTTATAACGCGTTCTGCATTCGAATATGTCGAAACGGCTGCGTCCTGCGCGTGTTCCAAATTGGCACCTGACTCGACTGAACCAGTGAGCACGGCACGGCGCTGACTCGATGCGAAGAGCTCGGAGCATAGTGCACATCTGGCGACGTCTTCAACTGAGACACCAGAAATTTCCGCAACCCCAATGGAAACGTGTTGTTCTGCACCTGGAAAGACGGGGAAGTTCAAATTTCCCACTGAACACACACACAGACTTGCCTCGCAATTGAAACTCAGGTAGATCACCGCGTTCGACGAGCAATTGATCGAGAAGAAGAGCGGAATGAGGAAGAACCACTCGACGTGCTCCTCGTCGATGATCTCGGGAAGCAGTCGGAAGAGAATCCAGACGAACATGTAGAACAACAGAATCACACTGAACTGGATGGCGTATCTGCGAAAAGGGCACGGTCAAGGCACGCGCGCCTTCCGCTCACCTGATATCCCGCTTCCGTCTCGCCTTATGCTCATTTGGCGTGTTCTTGTGAATGCATATAAATATCTGAAATTGCTGAAACTGTGTGCTGAAAATCTCCGATCCACTACCAAAATGTAGCACAACGCCGAAACGACCGAACTGGTGACGTTGAGCGGTAGATCCAAATCGTTCGAGAAGTTGTGCACGCCGCGAATCTCGACGTACGACCAGCCCATGATCTCCTGGTCGAAGACGAATCTGAGAAATGTGATGATCTCCATCCGGAGACAAACCGGAAAGCCAACACACTCACGAGCAACACGGATTCGTGTACTGCGACGTGTACATGGCGGTGAAGCAGGCGGGCAGCAGGAGGCAGAAGATGAGCAGCGTGTTGGCGAAAGAGAACAGCGTGTGACGTTGGAGGCAGATCACCACGAATCTGGAAAGTGCGCTTTTCGAGGGCGGGCGTGAAAAGGGCGCGCGCGCCCCACAGCTCTCTTGGCTGCGGGCGCGAATGCCCTTTGAATGCCCCCGGAATCCTCCGGAAGCTGCCTGTGGTCGAATCAGGGGCACGCTTGGGCACTGAAAAGGCGCGCGTACCTTCTGGGTGCCTCACTGGGCGCGAAAAGGGCGCGCGTGCCCCCAGCTCCCCTAGCTAAGAGCGCGCATGCCCTTTGGCTGCCTGTGATCAAATTTGAAGCGCGCTTGCCTTTTGGCTGCCCCGATGATTGCTAGAAGGTCAGGTTTTGGGCGCGAACAGGGCGCGCATTTTCCCAGCGTGGTTTCCCTCACCTGTTCACCGCCATCACCAACTGCGTCACCGTCTCGAAGTACCAACAAAACATGAACATCGAGCCGAGCACCAACGTCCATCGCTCCTTCTTCTGATCGGCGACCAGAAACGACTGAAACACACGAATTCTTTGGGGCCCGCTCCCCCGGCACCAACTCACATGCGCAATGATAGCGGGAGCGAGGTAGAACGTCGCCAGCGACAGCTGCACCACATCCGAGCAAATGTTGAAGAAGGCGATGACGTAGACTTGGTTCTTGCGGAGGACGAACGCCAACCGGAAGACCGGAACAAGGGTGAGCAGGTTGAGCAGAAGGCCGACGCCCGAGATGGTGGCGAGCAGGGCGCCGAGCACGACGCGTGTCGTCGGCAAAAGGAACCACATTTGGAATGAGAATATGAGAAGTGGGGGGGGGGGTGTTGATGATGATGATGAGGAGGAGGAACAGAACAACAAAAGGAAATTACCACTACAATCTCGAGCACATCAGAGAAGACGTGCGTGTCTGTGTGTGTGTGTGTGTGTGCTTTTTCGAGAATCGCAAAGTGTAGGGTGCTTGTTATGACGAGTGGCTTGATGAGGTAATCGAGCGTTTTATAGCGGCACCCTAGCCGGAGAAGCATTATATCTCGAGATTGATAAGAGATATCAAAAAGTTTCCAACTGCAAACTTGTAGATCACAACTAGGACTACAAGTTTGCAGTTGACAACTTTTTGATATCTCTTATCAGTTTCGAGATATATCGATTCTCTTGGGCAGCGCCGCTTTATTCGAGGAAATGCGGTATAAGACAGCGTTCTCGGGGATTTCGATGAGCCTATCTTGGCGCAATGTGCTCCATTCGGGCCCATTTTCCATATGACACTTGTCAAATGGTCTAGAAGCGTTTCAGACTAATTCAGGACCCCTGGCTGAAAATCTGAGAAAGCTGGAACATGGGGAAGTCAGCTGGAGCAAAGTTTGCGCTCATTTTTCAACTGGAAGTAGCCACGTGGATTGGGAGCACTTCCAGAAGTCTGAGTGTTGATCTGGAACATCTGAAACATCTGAAACATCTAAAACATCTGAAACACCTGGAAGCCAAAAAGACAATGTTCTCGAACTTTGAATAGCATTCTTTATTGAAGAATTCACAAAATTGGGGGGAAGTTTGGGCTCAATGCTCAGCCCGATGTGTTGTTGTGGTGCCATGCGACATTATGACTGGCTGGCGCATCTGTCTGATATCTCTTATCAACAACTATCCCTCACCTTATCTCCTCACCTGTCTACAACACAACTGACGCTTTATCAGCTTTTGAACGTCTCGATTCAACGCGAGAAGGGTTATCGGATTGATGTAGGAGAAGTTCCCAGAGACCAGAGGGTAATAGATACGAAGCGCTCGACGGCCAGAGTCCTGAAATATTTGGATTTGGTTGTTTTTTGATAGGTTGGGAAACCAACCACTGGACTCTTGGCAAGTATGAACTCCATGAGATAGTAGCAGAAGGTGAGCACTGACATTATGGAGAGGAGGAGGACGTGAACGGCTAGACGGACTTCTTGGTAGCGGAGGGAGTGGTGGCGACTGGAAAATATGATAAATTGATAGGAAATTTGATTCTGATCAGTTTTCCAATTGATCATTTTTCTCTAGCCTTTCTAGGTTTGGAGATAATTGGGGAAACATGTTCTGAGGGTACCGTTTGGAAATCAATCGATAACTTGATCACCGTAATTGCTATCAGAAAGTTATCAAGAGAGAAATTGAAGTTGAGATGATTTCCTATCGATTTGTTTTTTTACTTATCAATTTTCATTACAAACAAGCTTAGGAAACTTGTTTTGAAAAAGTCCCAACTCGCAAAAAGTACAACTGTTTCCTTATCAGCTCATATCTCCATAACCCTTTGTGGTATCAAAAAGTGATCAACTGCAAAATTAATCTTGAGATGATTTCCTATCGATTCGTTTTTTTATTTATCAATTTTGATCTCAAATAAGCAAAATATCGCCACTTACAAAACCACCATCGAACCCGGATGTTTCGATGTTTCTCCGTTTTTCCGAGTGATAAACAGAATTCGTAATATCGAACAGTACAGGACGACTACCATAAGTCCAACGATCAAAAATGAAGAGGTGACGATGACAGAGAACGCCTGAAAGACGCGCAGAGTGCAATAGAGCGCGGTTACTCACCTGCATGTGCACTTGGGTGTTGATGATGAAAAGGGTTTGCGAGTTGTCAAAATGGGCGTCACTGAGCCAGAAAGCCGGCGTGTAGATCAAACAGGGAAGGAGCCAGTGGATGGAGACCAGGAGCAATGGGTGCAGGTTGCTGAGCACCTAAAAGAGCACCTCTGAGAAAGGAGCGGGGGGTGTCTAACCCACCATGTTCAGGCTCCCGTTGGGTCTACAAACCGCCAGATATCGTTGAGCAGTGATCAGAAACACGCCGAACATTCGAATTGTGAAGAGGAGCGGACCGGTGTTCGAGTGCACCGACGCCATGAATTCCAGATTGAAGGTGACCTCGTTGGAGATTGAGAAGTAGCGCGCGAGAAGAAGATTTATGATTATCACGATTGTCAACACATCGGCGAGGCCCTGGAAGGTTATTGGGTGTCGCTCTCTCTGATGGCCCCCGCAACGGAGAGCGATATCTCGAAATTGATAAGAGATATCAAAAAGTTGTCAACAGGAAACTTATAGTCCTAATTTTGATCTACAAATTTGCTGTTGACAACTTTTTGATATCTCTTATCAATCTCGAGATATTGTGATTCTTCGGTAGAGCTCTCCGAGGCAGCGCCCCTTTGGAGAGCTCAGCTCGAGAGAATCAGTATATCTCGAAATTGATAAGAGATATCAAAAAGTTGTCAACAGCAAACTTGTAGCTCTAGTTTTGATCTACAACATAGCTGTTGACAACTTTTTGATATCTCTTATCAATCTTGAGATGCGGTACCTGGGAGATCACCAAAGTGTAATAGGGGCTTCGGAAGACGCTCTGCTTCCGTCTAGCCACCCAAATATCAATTATCAGTGCCACATAGACAGGGAAAATGGTGATAGTCTCGATGATAACGAAATCGGTTTGCCAGTAAGGGGTGAGCATTTTTGGAATGAGGGGGGAGAGCTCCGAGCTCATTAGAGCAGCGGAGCATAAGAGGTGGAGCTCGAAAACGTGAGAAACCCGCTGGCAATGTGTCATGCTCCCGTGCTGTCTGCGCGGGTTTTTCTCAGAAGTTGAATGTGAGAAAGTGGAGAAATCGGCGTCACTGGAAAGTTCATTGAACGAACGAGTGATATCTAGTGATATCCCGGAGGTGATAAGAGATATCGAAAAGTTATCAACTGAGGAATGGAAGAGGAGATGATTTCCTATCGATTCATACTCTTACTTGAGTTTTTTCACAACTGATAAGCTGATAAAATCGCTTTTGAAAACAGAAAAACTGGGTACTATGCTCTATACACTTATCCTTTGATAACTCAAAACCGCCACCGTTTTCGAAAAACGATAAACTTCAAAGTTGAAGTGGAGATGATTTCCAATCGATTGCAACCCTTACCTGACCCTTTACCCGCATGATAAGCCCCAAAATGGTCGGGGAAAGAGCCGGTTGCGCAGGATATGGGCGTGGCATTAGCTGCGGATGTAGCGTTAGCTCCCTGAGCCCCACAGGGCTAGGGGATTCGGGCCCAAGGCCCCAGAATCCCCTAGTATGTACCGTAATGTCTCTATTAGAAGGGCGCCTCTAATAGAAGGGCATCTTGAAGAGGCTATTGAAAAATAGAAGGACAAAATACGTCAAATTATTATAAGACGATTTATTTATAAATGAAATTTAGTTATGAAGAAAGTAAATTAGAAAGACCATCGGGAACTTTTGTGTTGTGCAACGAGGAGACTGTTTGGAGAGCTTGAAGTTTGGGACGGCGTCGTTTGTTTTGTGTGTTCAAATGAAGCCGTTCGGGAAACTTGTCCATTGGAAGACCATCGTTTGGGACGTAAGTCCACACTTTAGAGCACGGTTGGCCAGAAGCTTGTTGCCGAGGTGTCCGTCTCCAGTACTTTCGTTCGATTGCGATTCCTGGTGGAGGTTGTCCAACTTCATTCGAAACAACGTCTTGGATATACTGTTTCTGGGGACTTTTCGGCGGTTTTATACCGATTATCTCGAGGTTTAATCAAGGACATTGGGGTGTCACGTGGACTAGCGAGAAATGAAAAGCTGAATGAATAAAACAAATGGCACGTGTTGTTCCATTCGCCCTTCTGACCACCCACGCGACACCCCAATGCCCTTGATTAGACCTCGAGATAAGCGGTATAAAACCCCCGACAAGTCCCCTCCACAATCAGTACGCTCTCAGCTGAAATGAAATGAGAAACGAACGCAGAATCCTATTCTTTGTCGCACTCGCGCTTCTCGGAGGAATAGAAGGTTAGTTTCGAAGCGAGTGTTCAATTGAAACGAGTTTTCTTTCAGCACGATCCAAGTTGACCGCAGTCAAAGTTTCCGAATCGTTAGCAGTCAAGATCTTCAAAGATCAACACCAAATCTCCAACCAGATCCATCAATCGGATCAATCGGATTGGACTAGTCATTTGATTGCCTTGTTGCCTTGTTCCAAATCTTTTATTTATAAATAAAACTTTCTATAATTGAATTGAACGAACTTTGTTTCGGGAATCTCGGGAATCAATGTGCTCCGACAGCTCGAGGAAAACTATACATTGCGGATGTATTTTTTTCTATTTCGCTGTTTTTCTTTTCTCCATTAAGAGGTTTTTAGGAAAATTGCTTTGCTTTCATCATTAAAAATATTTCTTCGAACTACGGTTTACGCAAAGTACGCAAGTACACGGCGGCGCACAATTGCGTACGCCGGTAACTTTTGTATTGCGTCATCGCCCGAATTTCTCCTTTGTTTTCTCCCGTTTTCAGCGCATTTCTGCTCGTATTCTCATTAAAATAACGTTCTTAATTATTTTTCTATTTATTTAGTGTAATTTTTTCAGTCGAACAACAAAAATCGGACAAAATGACGGGTAACTGTCTCACCGACGAAACGTGGAAAAAAGAGCGGATTGCCGGCGCGGGCACGAAAGGATAATTAGTGGTATGAATTAGTGAAAAAATGCAACAGTAACCAAATTCCTGTTCGCGTTCAGTGTTTGGATGAAAACCGCGAAGGAATCCTCAGCCGGGCAACGCTAATTGAGGAGCCACTTGCCAGGCTCATGGGACTCTCAAAACGAACGTTGATCGAATCTTCCGAACGGTGATCGCTTTCGTAGTATATTTTCAACGAAATATCTTCAGAGTGCGGTGAAAGGTAGTGGAAATCAGTTGGTTCACCGCCCTTCAGGACTCATCCGCAACACGCGAGAAATGAAAAGCTGAATGAATAAAACAAAATACACGTGTTGTTCCATTCACCCTTCTGACCATCCAATTCCACGCGACACCCCAATGCCCTTGATTAGACCTCGAGATGAGCGGTATAAAACCCCCGACAAGTCCCCTCCACAATCAGTACGCTCTTAGCTAAAATGAGATACGGATATATTTCCGTTTTCTTCGCTATTGCACTTCTCGGAGCAGTCGCAGGTCAGTTTCACAGGAAGTGTTCAATTGAAACGAGTTCTCTTTCAGCAGGAGCCAGAGGGTCAACCGCAGCCGGAGTTCTCCAATCGCCTCCAGTCAAGATCATTCACGATGAGCAACCACCAATCTCGAGCCGGATCAAGAGAGATCCCCAAAGTGAGCATCTTCCCGTTTTCCTGCCGCAAACAAAAATTCTGAATTCCAGATGACGTCTTCGCCTCAAAAGTCGACCAGTTGGCAATGGCCGCCCGTGTCGTCTCTGCAATTGGGCTCCGCGTCGGACTCGCAGACGGCTCCATCACCATCGACGAGGCCATCGCGGAGTTGAGCAACATCGCTCCAGTCAAAATGAGCGACTTGGCCACTTTCGACAAGAAAATGGTCGACGCCTTCTTCGAAAAGCTCGAAAAGCTGACTGTGAAGAATGTCGACACGTTGGAGAACGGGATCGTTGCCATGGACGAGAGGACCACGGAGTACGCCAAACTGGATGGCTTCGATGAAAACATTGAGTCCTACTTCAAGATGATCAGTCAGGTGGACAGCTTCCGTACGAATAAGATCAACTCCATTGACAGCAACATTGATGATGTTCTCAGTGATCTCCGTGGTATAAAGATGATGCCCGATGCTGATGCTAATGACGATGCCAAAAAACTAACAGACCTGAAAGAAATGCTCGAAAAATATGGCGAGCTGAAGAGCGTGATTGATGATTTATCCGCCAAAGTCAATGATGTGAAAGTAAAAGGTCTTGCCGACGAGAACCAGATCAAGCACTATCGTTTTGCACTACTCGTCAAGCAATTGCCCTCGAGCAACACATCTATTGGCAACGCGGAGAGGGACCTGATTGAGATGTTCAAGAATACGGCAGCGCTTTCCGCCGACTTCGACTCCGTCAAGAAGGACGTCGACATCGTGTCGGCGATCGTATCTGCTGTGAATGTCGTCGAGAAGGTGGCCGCTCGTCAGCACACGGCAGGACTCATCCACGGCTTCAACGACCTCCTCAACATCTCCGCCGACGTGCAGAACCCGTGGATGGTGTCGACGTTCCCTGGCTTCGATGCGAATCGGATCGTGTCGGGACTGACGCCGTTCGCTGAGTTAAGTACAGACGTGGAGAACTATGTGTACACGTGGAAGAGGATTGTCGACGTGGCAGTGCACAGTTCTGTTCAAGTGGCCACCCCGGTTCTCGAGAGCTTTGGCGACGTGAGTGCGGCTGCGGTAGATGGGCTTCCAAAGATTAAAAAGTGCTCGAGCTTTGAGGGTCAAAAACCCAATATCGATTTGAAAGTTGATGAAGCAATTAAGTTGAGAAATAATTACAACATAGCCATCGGAAGCCTGGATACACTGAAGAACATCCCATTAAAAGATCACAAAACGTTGGTTGATTTGATTAAGTTCTCCGACGATGTGAACAATCACAAGGCTGAGTATCCGAACGTCATCAAACAACTGAAAGGATTCGCTGAACTTGAAGATCATATCAGCTCGATCAATACTGTGAAAACACCACTCGAGGGTTTGGCAAACGCCTTGAAAGACATGAAAACAGCCGCCAAGCAAATCAATGATGACCAGTCGAACGTCAAAAAGTTCTTCAGTCACGCGTCGATTGCCGAACTCAAAACGTTCTTCGGGTGCACGAAGTCCATCTCTGCAGAAGTCGCCGTGGTCTCCAAGGCGATCGGTTTCATTGACAAATTGCGTGACATGCAATCCACCAAGGGCGTCGCCAATAACGTCAAAATCGCCACCGCCGTCATTGCCGAGTCTGCCCTCGGCTATCCAAATCTACAAGAGACGGCCGCAACAAGAGGTGAGGTATCGGCCAACGCGCTTCCAGAGCTAGCGCCCTTCAAGAACACATCGAAACCATTCGGAGATGGTGTTGTGCTCCTCACAACCATTCGACGAGTGCTCGAGAAGAAAAAATCGTTCGATGTGTTATTGGAAAAGTCGCATTCGGTTGACGAATTCATCGCAAAGCTGAGCAGCGGGAAGTTGAAGTTGAAAGTGGCGAAGGCGTGGGGAAATTCGGATGAGATGAGGGAGAGTGTGCGGAAGATGATGGAGACGGTGAAGAAGGTGACGAGTGCAACGAGACGGAGGAGACAGGCGTCCGGACTGTCTTCGTTCGGCGAGTTGTTCTCTGCTCTTGCTACTCTGGAGGACGTGAAACTGGATGCCGCTCGGCGTGTGGAGGCGTTGGACGTCACGATTCGCGCGCTGCCGAATCAGGACGTTAAAGACGTTCGCGACGCGCTGCAGGACATCCGATACCTCGATTTGGACTTCTCGGCCTACCAATCGACCATTGCTGAGATGCCAAGCACCCTGGCCGACATCGAGACCACCTTCGCCACAGCAATGCAGCGAGCAGCTGATGCGAAGGCAAAGCTGCGCGTTGAATTCAAACGGGTGAAGAAGAATTAGTGAGTTTCTCAATCATCGCAAAAAGTATACAGTCTTGTTTTTCAGTGGCGCCGCCGCGTTGTTCTACTTATCTGTGATTCCCGGGTACATCTTCTGCATTGCCATCGTTGTCGTCGTCTGCAGGAAAGCGAAGGAGTACGCCGAGTACGATAAGAATTTTGCAAAGTACCAGAAGATGAAGAAGAAGAAGGATGAAGACAAGAAGAGGAGATCACAGGCTAAGAAGAAGAGAAAGTCGAAGAACACGAAGAAGAAGGGTAAAAAGTCGAAGAACACGAAGAAGACGGGCAAGAAGTCGAAGAACACGAAAAAGTCGAAGCCGACAAAGAAAGGGCCTAAGAAAGGAAAGAAGAGCAGGCAATCTGCGGGAAAGCAAGACGATTCTGCGGGTAAGTGGAACTCTTGAGCAGCTCATTAGCAGTTTTCCATTTTTACAGCATCGGATTCTCGAGATTTCCTCATGGCAGTGCGAAACGATGCTCCACGAGAAGCAGTGAGTTGGAAACTAGAAGAATCTGTTGGAATTCATCATCTTTTCAGACCAGAACAACCGTCGTCAGTAGCAACGATGTGCCCAGAATCGAGTCCTTCTCTCGGATCGAATCTTCTCCCACGCAGTTGACCCGCGTCCAAAGCAAGAACATGGATGAGTTCCACTTCAAGAACAACAAGAGAGACGATTTGGCTCTTGATAACTCGCCAGAGTTTCCGCTTAGTCTTGATTGTGTTCAGGAGGTGAGTTGAATCAAGACACTTTTTGTATCTTATCAATTGGTTTCCAGAACTTCTACTCTGATGACAGATGTCTTCAGATGCACGACTACAGCAACGACGACGTCGCTTTGGACATTTCCGCTCAATCGCACAAGCTCCACAAGGAATCGCCACTGGGTGAGAGCACAAGAGATATCCGCAATACAAATGACCTTCATCTCATTCGTGCTCTGGCGTGTGGACTCGAAGTGAGTTGAATAAGAAGTATATTGTGATCCTAATGGGTTCTTTTTAGGGATCCAACTCGGTTGATTTCCTGTCCCAATTTCACTGTCAAAACATCCTCTTCAGCGACGCCATCCCGAACAAACGCATTCAAATGGAGGGCGAGTTCCCTGAACAGTGGTCGCGTGACACAACAGAGAAGTTCGTGGTGGTCAGTGGAAAGCACATAATGGCCTAACCCTCTATTTTTCATTCTTAAATAAAAATCATATAATTTGACGTATTTTGACTTGAACGGGAGATGCCACTGAAGTATCAGATGTACCAATGAAAGGTTGAGTGATGAGTGCGACGATTGGAAGAGAGGGAGAAGGGGTAAGAATCCGATGTCTTTGACTTCTCTATTCTGAACGATTTTCAGCGATAGCTGCTCTGGCGATCGGCTGATCCTCGAGCCAATCGATGCCGGACCACCGGTTTCTGCTCCTAAACCGTACCTCAAGTCCCGATCTTGCTCCAAGACACCAAAGTCGTGTCTACTGGGCTCCGGTGCGTTCGATCATCTTCTTCTGATCTTCCAGTCTTCTAGTCTCGAAAAATGAGAGTTAGAAGGGGGCGTAATGAAGATTCTACAGCTCACCAGCGGGCCACTCCTCAACGCTCCACGGGCCGTCATCTCATGCAGGTCAAAGTAGTTCCGGTGGGCTCTTTTGTTCCACACGATCACTTGCCAGTAGATCGCCGACTCGACGGTCTGACGCTCCGCGAGTGTTACCGCAGTGGACCTTTTCAGCTGGAAGACTGATTAGGTTGATATTGATAAGGAGGGGAGACTTACATGGAGCCTGTGGAGCCTCTCCTGATGCTCCTGCTTGGCGAGCACGTAGCCACGAGTTTTGAGGATGATTTGCATCTTGAAGTGTCGTGATTTGTTGCGAATGAGATGCAGTCTTGGATGTTGGTCCCTGGTGAACGAGCAGTTTGAACCAATCCGATTTCCAGCCGATTTTCAGATTTCCATTTCTCAATTATCACTCTGAAACTGGCACATCATGTACTCCTGACAAATAGGGCGTTTCAGAAGCGGTTTGGAAACGGCTGAAATTGACTGAAACTGAGCTGAAACGAACAGCTCTATTCCATTGTACGTGTTGCTGAATACCTGCACAATGAATATGAACATGGTATTGACAAGACATCAATGGCGTCATTGTCAGCCACTGTGCCACTGCTCAATGTATAAAAGAGCCGGTTTTCAGAGAGTTTCAGCACTCCCCCGAAACAGCGAATGTCGCCGATTTCGTTTCTAGGCGTTCTTCTAATTGTGGCCATTTCCTCTTCCTTTGGAGAGCCCAGACCCCCTAGATCAAATGAGAATGACTTTGTCATTGAACTGAACTCAAGGTGGAGCCAAAATAACAGTGATAGATCAAAACGACAAGTGATTATTCAAAAAGGGGGTCTTTATCGGGCCCGATGGCCTGACGCCACGGTTAACTACTATTTCGATGAGAGGCGATTTGGTGAGTGTTGGAAAACCATTATATCTCGAGACTGATAAGAGATATTGAAAAGTTGTCAAGAGCAAACTTGTAGTACTAGTTTTGATCTACAAGTTTGCTGTTGGCAACTTTTTGATATCTCTTATCAATCTCGAGATATATGTTGTTCTGTTCAAGGAAATACAGGGTTTGCAGACCCTCGAGTCGAGGAATCGGTCCTCCGCGCCATGGACAAGATCTCGAACCAGACGTGCGTCCGCTTCACCACCGAACCCGCCGACATCATGATCCGCATGATCTCCCGATCCTCCGGCTCGTGCCACTCTGTCATCGGACGAATGATCGACGACCAAGAGTTCATGTTCAACGACGACTGCTACTCTGTCGGGCAGGCGGTCCACGAGCTCACGCATGCTCTCGGATTCATCCATGCTCACCAGAGAAAGGATCGCGATGAGTACTTGGACATTGATATGGACAAGTACTGGGACACCGATGAGGAGGATCAGTATCGCATATTCAAGAGGCAAAAGTTGTTTGTTCCATATGATTATGGAAGTATTATGCAGTATTATGGAACTGTGTGAGTTTTATGGCTTAGATATGGCTATGGGGTAGTGCTGCCAAGGGCGCTGAATAGTACTGCCAGGACACTAGGTGGTGCTGCCAAGGGCGCTGAGAGGTACTGCTAAGGACGCTAGGTGGTATTGCTAGGCGCCTGGATAGTGCTGCCAAGAGCGCTAGGTGGTATTGCTAGACGGCAGGATGATGCTGCTAGGCGCCAGGATGCTGCTGCTAGGCGCTTAGATAGTGCTGCTGGGCGCTGGGTAGTGCTGCTAAGGGCGCTGGGTGGTATTGCTAGCCGCCAGGACGATCCTGCTAGGCGCCTGGGTAGTGCTGCCGAGCGTTTGTATGGTATTGCCGCTGGCGAATAGTGCTGCCAGCTCCCGTATTCATTTTCAATTTCAGCCAAGAATTCACCGCCAAAAAGCCCGAATTCCAATACACAATGGGCTCCGAGACGGTGTCCTTCTACGACTACCTAATGATCAACAAGTACTATCAATGCTCCTGCCCCTCGCCCCTCAAATGCGAGAACTCTGGGTACGCGAACCCGGCGAACTGCTCCCGGTGCAATTGTCCCTATGGATTCGGCGGGGACGATTGTGCTCGCCGCGCCGAACCAGGGGAAACGGTCCAAGCCACTGGTTCTTGGCAACAGGTCAATGTGACACTGGACGCTGGTTTCCGGAAGCATAATGGACAGAAGGATCGACAGATTGACTATGTTTTCCATTATCTTTGGATTACTGTGAGTCCACTTGCTCCCAACACCGAATCTCCATGTTTGTTTTTCCAGGCCCCGGAAAACCAGACGATTGAGATTCGAGTTGACGACTTCTCGGGTGTCGAATGCCGCGAAGGGTGTGTGAGGGGTGGATTCGAAGTCAAAACCTTGAAAGATCCGCGAATGACGAGTCCCCGACAGTGCTGTGACGAAGGGAAAAAGGTGTTCCGATCGGAGAACAACCCAACTGTCGTTCAGGTCTATAATGTGGAGGGACTTGATACATATGGCTTTTCTTATCGATTCGTTGATTAGCGAATAAATATTTTGTCGAAATTTCTCGAAAAACCCGGGGGAAAATCGAAAAATCACCCGCGGACTAGCTTCGGCGGCCGCGCTTTCACATCGTGTACTCCTCTCGGACAAATTGAACTTTTTTCACCGAAACGTTTTTTCTTTTCATTTTCGTAATTTTTTTCAATTTTCCTGTCGAAAATCAAAAATTTTCCGATCTCGTCAATGAAATAATTTGTAGAACACCACCGGAAAATCAAAAAACCCACAGAAAAAAACCGATATCGAGTCAAAAGATGGAAAATCAGTGTCGATCGGATATTGAACATCTGGAGAGATTTCAACAGCTGACAATGTTTCGAAATCGCTTTCCAGTGTTTATTCTCGCTGGGAATGAAAAAAATTCAATTGTGGACTCGCAAAATTAGCAAAATTTATTCTGCAAAACCGGAAATAAGACAACTAGCTGAATTGATGTCGGTAAGTAAAACTCTCTTTTTTAAATTATGAAAAAAAAACTTTCATGCAAACATCTACTTGAAAACGTCTAGGAAAGCAAACTTGCAGCAAAACTGATCAAAAATCGCGCGCGCGTCGAAGAGGGTGTGTTGAAATGAGAGAGTGCGAGACGTGCAGAGAACTCGAACCTCGCCCGCTTTCAATGTCATTCTCATGTGCGCTGAATTGTTTTTCTCTTCAGATTCTGTCCTTTATTTGATATTTTTTCAAAAATTGATTCTTTCAGAATGGCGTACTTCGGCTGCGCCGGCTGGCAGGACCTCGTCAAGTACTTTGAGGAAGGAAAATACGACGATGACCGAGAAGAATTTTACAAGGGCAAAGACGACGATGCTATCGCGAATGTAGAGAATTCGGTTCGTAGAAAAACGATTTTTGATTTGAACGGTGAGGAATAAGGGGAACTCCCAGACGAAACTGTTTTCAGGTCACGCTTTCGCGGCAGAGTGCCACTATGTCACTGGAATGACATACATTCGTCGTTGGTACGATCACTATCGCTCGCAACAAGAAGCAGGAAACGTGTTTTGTCTAGATCGAGTAGTTAGCACTAGAAAGACAACAATTGGATCGGTTAGGTGTACGGAACGAGTAGGAAGCACAAAGTCCCAAGTGTTAACACTCACGAGTACGTTTTACAGATTGTGACCATTCTGGTTCAGTTGAAGAAGAATGTAATCATCAAAGATTACTTGGGCATCAGACTGGGAGGGATTCCGTTCGTAATCGGATTAGACCTCGATTACCACGAAATAGAAGGCAGACTCGTGATGTGGGGAGCATTCGTGATCGGCTTCGATGAGGTCGAGTGGTCGAGAAAAGCGAGCGGTGTCGAGTTGGTCTATCACCACTATGCAAAGTTCGCCGTCCACAACGGCAGCTATTCGCATGCGCGAGGCAGAGCGGCAAAGCTGAAGTTGTACACAGTCACTGATAAATCCAAGCTGCTGCAGCCCTCCGAAATTCGACCTCCACCGTTCTATAACATCCGAGAAATGGAGGAAGCGAGAGGTATCAACACGTAACCTTAGACCCGGTTTTGTCAAATTACGATTTTTCAGCCGCGACTGTCATAACGTGTACTACTCACTCGTTCGATGATATCGTAGACGTCGCTCAAGCCGCCAGCCTGATTTCCAGTAATTTGAAAGAACCCGTCTCTCTTCCGAAACTCACCATCAAATTTGTTCTGAACTTCAAGAGGATTGAGTGAGTTTTCTCAAACGAAATAGAGTATTTGGACACTATTTTGACTTTTCCAGCTCGGCTAGAATCGCCTATCGTAAAGTGGAGAAGTTCGAAAAGGAGGGCCACACCGTATCGATTTTCTTTGAGGATGGCTTCAGAACTTTGGCAGAGGCCGAAGAGTTTCTACAAGACAAAAGTCGGTTCAATACTGCGAAAAATGAATGCAAATACAAAGTGGATCGCGATGAAGATCGGCCCGATTTTCTCGTGTGCGCACTTGACGGTAAGTGAATATAAGTCAATGGTAGTAAGATAATCTCAAATTTCTACAGAGAACAACACCACCAGCTCACTATCTCGACTGACGATGCCGGTGCAGCCGTCTGATGACGACGACGAGGCTGAGAAGAATTGCGACGCCTTCGACATTGTTCGTCACGAGAGCGAAACGAACACGGTCAGCCTCATCGAGTTCGGCAGCGATTTTCTCGGTTTTGTGAGATATTTGTAAAACATTCCTTCCAAAGTTTCTTCTACATTTACTCGGCATGTACTTACTTCGTGAATATCTTTATTTTTATGGCATCCCATACAAAACGACAATATAGAAATTATCCAATTGCACGAAACTATTTAATGTTAATAATTTTTCTCACTATTTGGCTACTATGTTGACTATTTTGAGTATTTTCTCATGCCTGATACCTGCATAATATGCTATTTTGACACTATTTCATCTGAAGATGACTATTCTTGAAATAATAACGAAGTTTCATTGATTTTGCCTTTTTTCTTTTTCGAAAAATTTGAAAAATCAACGCGGACTAGTTTCAGCGTGTGTACTTCTCTCGGACAAATTGAAACAATTTTTCTCAACCTTTTTCAGAATTTTTTCGTCATTTTTTTGTTTTTTTCTTCCCCTTGATTTTTCATGTGAGACGCAAATTTCTGCAATTTAATTTAATTTTATAGTTTACAGAATTCTAGAACAAAAAATACACAAAAGAACAAATGGAGCGATTTCGGAGGCGTTCGATATTTCGGAACCCCGTCAAGTGATCAATTTTGCTGGAAATGGAGCAAATTCAACTGCGGACTCGCAAAACATCAAAAATCAGTGAAGTATTTACTAAATCTCAAGTTAAAAATGTTCTTTGTTGAAGCAGTTTCTCATCGCGATATTTAAGCTAAACGGACAATTCAAGTATAAAAATTTTCCCGCGCGCCTAGAAGTGCAAATTCGCAATGAAATTGATGAAAAGTTGCGCGCGCGTCATCACCGCGAAGAGAGTGTGTCGAAATGAGAGAGTGCGAGACGTGCAGAGAACTCGAGCACCCGCTCGTTCTCAATGTCATTCTCAATTGTTTTTCTCGTCAAATGCTTTTGTCTCTTGCCTTATGTGAAAACATCGACTCTTACAGAATGCCTCAAGACGGTTGCCCCAGTTGGAATGCGCTCTGCGTGTACTTTGAGAGCGAAGAATATCGTAAGGACAGAATAGCAAATCTCATGGACGGAGATAGAGCTTCCATCACGCGTTCAGAGGATTTCATCCGTGAGAGAACCATCAATGAAATAAACGGTGAGCGAATGAGGAGGAGAAGATGGGGATCTGACAAGGGAGGTCATTTTACCCAAGGTTTCAGAATTTTTTGCTATTTGGCAAGGGTACAGAAGAGCTCACTCTGAAAGTGCACTCGTGAAATTCTAGCCTCCACTTTTGCGAAATTCAAATTTGCACTGAAATCTGTTTATTTTCCCAATTCGAGGAGCTATAAGGACGATTGTCAAAATTACGTGAAATGATAATTCTTCGAAGAATTTAATGGAGTTTTGCCTCGGAAATCAACAGTAAATTAGTACTGGGATTCGTCCTAAACATTCCATGCATGGAATAGCTCCAGAATTCCGCAAAAGTGGAGGCTAGAATTTCACGAGTGCACCCAGAATTAGCTCTTCTATATCCTGCAGATACTTTACGGGTATTTTGGAATATCCCGCGGATATTTTACGGATATTTTTACCCGCGGGATATTCACGGATAAGGAAAATATCCAGCGTCCGGGGAGGGAGTATCCAGGCTGCTCCTGGGATATTCCCCGGATATTTTTCACCTGAGTTGTAAGACGTATTTTTCTCAGGTATCCCTTCATTTGGACACAGCGATTACCCCACTGGAATTACTTACCTTCGCCGATGGTATGATAACTACCGTCCACAAGACGAAGGAGGATGGAGCCTAGACCGAAACCTTCGCGACAGAAGGACAACGATTGGAACGGTCAGGTTTACGAGCTACGTAGGTTGCTCAAAGTGCCATGTGTCGACCACTTTTACAGTTTGTGGACATCTTGAACCGGTTGAGGAGCATAACCGTCTACGACGATTATTTTGAAACACCACTGAGAGGGATTCCGTTCGTTATCGATAACGAATTGAATTGCGAGGAAATAGAAGGATCACTCGTGGATCAAGGGGCGTTCCAAATAGGGGTTGATGATGTGATGTATATGGGGTCAACGAAAGCAGGCGGCATCGAGATGGTCCGTCACCACTATGCGAAGTTTGCCGTCCACCTTGGCCATTTCTGGCATGCTCGATACAGAGCGGCAAAGTTGAAATTGTACACAGTCACTGATCGGGCCAAGACACTGCAGCAAGACAAAACTAAAGGTACCAAATCAATACCCGACTAAATATGTTGTGTAACAATACTATCCGTCCTGCAAAAGTTGAAACTTCTGCGCCGACCACGACGCGGCCGAATATGCGTTCTCTCGCCACGAAAACGGCTTTTTCGACGAAAAGTACGGTAGAAAAGTAAAGTAGCAGTTTTGCTGAAAGTAAAGTGGCAGTTTCTATTGTTAGAAACGAACAGGACTACCTTTCTTGCCCAAACGTCATCCCAAACCGCACATCTCCGAAGTTACCTACTCCCGTTTCATAAAAATACAATTTTGCAGCTAAATTTGTCTTCACGTTGACTGCTCGCTCGTTCGATGATGTAGCAAGTGTCGCTAAAGGCGCTGATCTGGTTTGCGGTGTAGAACGACACGGGACAGTCTTTCCGAAGCTCACCATCAAGTTTGTTTTCAACTTCCAGACGCATGAGTGAGTTTTTTTCCACAATTGAACTTGACAACAAACACATTTCATTGAATATCTTCACTTTTTCAGCTCGGTCAGAATCGCATATCGCTTAGCGGAGCAATTAAAAAGGCAAGGCCACACCGTCTCGATATTCTTTGAGAATGGCAGCCAAACTTTGGAGCAGGCCTTAGTGTTTATACGAGACGAGCTTCGGTTCAACAATTGGAAAGAGCAATGCGACTACAATGCGAACGCCGACGAAGATCGACCCGATTTTCTCGTGTGCGCACTCCACGGTAAGTGAATTATTTTTCCAACGGTATAGTCTGAAATTTCTACAGCCGTCGGAACCGGTGGATCGCTCTCTCGACTGATGATGCCGGTGAAGCTGTCCGATGATGACGGGACTGTGACCAATTGCGACGCCTTCGACATTATTCGCCACGAGAGCGAAACGAACACGATCAGCCTCATCGAGTTCGGCAGAGAATTTGTCAGAGTATTGAAAACCTTGTGAACCACATCTCCCGCCTAGTACTTTGGGAATCTCATCAATTTTATTCTATCGCATACAAGATGACAGTATAGAAACTCACCAAATCGTCCCACTGTGGCGCCAAACTAATGTTAATAATTTTCTCACTATTTGGCTACTATGTTGACTATTTTGAGTATTTTCTCATGCCTGATATTATATATTTCAAAAATCCTGGAACCTGCGCAAACGCGCTCCGCTGGATCCGTGCTGGTCTCGCCACGACTCTTGTCTACGTCTCTTGTGGAACACACGATACAGAAACAATAGTCGTCGCGAGACCAATACGAATCCAGCGGAGCGCGTTTGCGCAGGTTCCAAGATTTTTGAAATTTATAATACCTGCATAATATGCTATTCTGTCACTATTTCATCTGAAGATGACTATTCTTGAAATAATATCGAAGTTTCATTGATTTTGCCATTTTTCTTTTTCGAAAAACTTGAAAAATCACCGCTACTTTCAGTTTCAGCGTGTGTACTCTCGGACAAATTGAACCATTTTTCGCAACGTTTTCCGAAGTTTTTTCGTGTTTTTTCTTTCCCTTGATTTTTCATTTGAGACGCAAATTTCTGCAATTTTGTTTAATTTTATAGTTTGCAGAAAAAAAGCACAAATAAAATCGAAATATTTTAAATCGACTGAAACGATGAAAAACGGGCGTCGATCGGAAATCGAACAAATTGAGAGATTTCGGAGGCTTTCGATATTTCGGAACCCCGTCAGGTGTTCAATTTTTCTGGGAATATAAAAAATTCTACTGCAGACTCGCAAAATATCAAAAATCAGTGAAGTATTTACTAAATCTCAATTTAAAAATGTTCTTTGTAGAAGCAGTTTCTCATTGCGAAAAGCCAAACGGACAATCCAAGTATAAAAATTTTCCCGCGCGCCTAGAAGTGCAAACTCGCAGTGAAATTGATCAAAAATTGCGCGCGCGTCATCACCGCGAAGAGAGTGTGTCGAAATGAGAGAGTGCGAGACGTGCAGAGAACTCGAGCACCCGCTCGTTTTCAATGTCATTCTCAATTGTTTTTCTCGTCAAATGCTTTTATCTCTTGCCTTATGTGAAAACATCGACTCTTACAGAATGCCTCTAGACGGTTGTCCAAGTTGGAATGCGCTCTGCTTGTACTTTGAGAGCGAAGAATATCGCAAGGACAGAATAGAAGAGCTTATGGACGGAGAGGAAGTGCGTGCAGAGGATTTCATCCGTGGGAGAACCATCTATCAATTGAACAGTGAGCGAATGAGAAGATAGGAATCTAGGACGTATTTTTCTCACATGGGAAGTGTTCTTACACAAAGTTTTGGAATTCGCTATAAATTCGCAAGGGCACACTTTTTCGTATTAGGAATCGATCCCACCTAGTGGCTAACTGCGCAAACTTCTAGTTTTCCGAATATTTCGTCTCAAAGTGACCAAAAATGCGCTTTTTCACGAAATCGGGCGTTTTTGGTCACATTAAGACAAAATATCTGGAAAACTAGACGTTTGCGCAGTTAGCCACTGTGTGGAATCGATTCCCAGTATCAAAAAGTGTACCCTTGCAAATTTATAGAGAATTCCAAAACTTAATGTAAGAACACTTCCCTTGTCAGCTACCCTTGGATTTGGTTGGCATTTGGAACGCATCCATTACCCCACTGGAATTACTTACCTCCGCCGATGGTATGAAAACTACCGTCCACAAGACGAAGGAGGAAAAAGCCTAGACCGGAACATTGGCGCGAGAAGGACAACGATTGGAAATGTCCGGTTTACGAACTACGTAGGTTGCCAAAAGTGCCATGTGTCGACCACTTTTACAGTTTGTGGACATCTTGAACCGGTTGAAGAGCATGACGCATCGTATAGATCGTTTGAACGAACCACTGAGAGGAGTTCCGTTTGTTGTCGATGACAAATTGAATTGCGAGGAAATAGAAAGATCACTCGTGGGTCAAGGAGCGTTCCAAATAGGGTTTGATCATGTGGAGTATGTGGAGTCAACGCAAGCAGGCGGCATCGAGATGGTCCGTCACCACTATGCGCAGTTCGCCGTCCACCTTGGTCATTATTCGTATGCTCGACACAGAGCGGCAAAGTTGAAATTGTACACAGTCACTGATCGGGCCAAGACACTGCAGCAAGACATAGCTAAAGGTACCAAATCAAAGATGTTGTGTAACAATATATGAAACGAACAGGATTACCTTCCTTGCCCAAACGTCATTCAAAACCGCACATCTCCGAAGTTACCCATTCCCGTTTCATAAAAATACAATTTTGCAGCTACATCTATCTTCACGTTGACTGCTCGCTCGTTCGATGATGTTGCATACGTCGCTAGCGCAGCTGAGCTCGTTTGCGGTATAGAACCTATCGGGAATTTCATTTTAAACGGGATACGCCTTTCGAAGGTCACCATCAAATTTGTTTTCAACTTCCAGACGCATGAGTGAGTTTTTTTCCCCAATTGAACTTGCCAACAAACAAATTTCATTGAATATCTTCACTTTTTCAGCTCGACCAGAATCGCGTATCGCTTAGTGCAGCATTTCGGAGGGCAAGGCCACACCGTCTCGATATTCTTTGAGAATGGCAGCAACACTTTGGAGCAGGCCTCAGTGTTTATACGAGACGAGCTTCGGCTCAACAATTGGAAAATGCAATGCGACTACAATGCGAACGCCGACAAAGATCGCCCCGATTTTCTCGTGTGCGCACTTCACCGTAAGTGAATACTGTTTCCAACGGTAGTATGATATAGTCTGAAATTTCTACAGCCGTCGGAACCGGGGGATGGTTAACTCGACTGACGATGCCGGTGAAGCTGTTCGATGAAGACGGGACTGTCAAGAATTGCGACGCCTTCGACATTATTCGTCACGAGAGAGAAACGAACACGGTCGGCCTCCTCGAGTTCGGCAGAGAATTTGTCAGATTCTTGAGAGCCTTGTGAACCACATCTCCCGCCTAGTACTTTGGGAATCTCATCAATTTTATTCTATCGCATACAAGATGACAGTATAGAAACTCACCAAATCGTTCCGCTGTGGTGCCAAACTACTGTTAATAATTTTCTCACTATTTGGCTACTATGTTGACTATTTTGAGTATTTTCTCATGCCTGATACCTACATAATATGCTATTATGCATTTCCATCGAAGCGGCGCGACAGCGACGCGTGGGAGAAGTCGGGTCTCGCCACGAGCTCAGTAAAATCTCGGCGAACGATCGGCGAGCTCGCCGTGATTGGCGAACTAACGGCAATTCGCCGATTTTTTGGCGAACCATCGGCCAATTCGCCAATCGTTCGCCGAAGTTCGCCTTGCAAATCAATGCGCGCGGCGAGCTAGCCGATTTGGGCGGCAAATTCGCCATTAGTTCGCCGAAAATGCACTGAGAAAACGTAAAATTTTTCGAAAATCGACATGCGCCTTCAAAGCAACTACGGTAGACCGTACCTTAAAGTTCAAAGGCGCATGTCGATCTTCGAAATGTTTTATGTTCTCGAGACCCGATTCCTCCCACGCGTCGCTGTCGCGCCACTTCGATGGAAATGTATAATATTCTGTCACTATTTCATATAAAGATGACTGTTCTTGAATTAATATCGAAGTTTCATTAATTTCGCCATTCTTCTTCTTCGAAAAATTTGAGAAATCACCGTGGACTAGTTTCAGCGTGTGTACTTCTCTCGGACAAATTGAAAAAATTTTTCTCAACCTTTTTCGGAATTTTTTCGTCATTTTTTTTTGTTTTTTCTTTTCCTTGATTTTTCATTTAAGACGCAATTTTCTGCAATTTCGTTCAATTTTATAGTTTGCAGAATTCTAGAACAAAAAAAACACGAAAAAACAAACGAAGGGATTTCGGAACCCCGTCCAGTGTTCAATTTTGCTGGAAATGGAGCAAATTCAACTGCGGACTCGCAAAATATCAAAAATCAGTGAAGTATTTACTAAATATCAGTTTAAAAATGTTCTGTGTTGAAGCAGTTCCCATTGCGAAAAGCCAAACAGACAATCCAAGTATAAAAATTTTCCCGCGCGCCTAGAAGTGCAAATTCGCAGTGAAATTGATCAAAAATTGCGCGCGCGTCATCACCGCGAAGAGAGTGTGTCAAAATGAGAGAGTGCGAGACGTGCAGAGAACTCGAGCACCCGCTCGTTTTCAATATCATTCTCAATTGTTTTACTCGTCAAATGCTTTTATCTCTTGCCTTATGTGAAAAAATCGACTCTTACAGAATGCCTCAAGACGGTTGCCCCAGTTGGGATGCGCTCTGCGTGTACTTCGAGAGCGAAGAATACCGCAATGACAGAATAGCAAATCTCATGGATGGAGATGGAGCTCTCCCCTCGCGTTCAGAGGATTTCGTCCGTCGGAGCACCATCTCTCAATTAAACGGTGAGCGAATGAGGAGAAGGTGGGGATCTAAGACGTATTTTTCTCAGGTATCCCTTCATGTGGAGACAGCTTTTACCCCACTGGAATTACTTACCTTCGTCGATGGTATGATAACTACCGTCCACAAGACGAAGGAGGATGGAGCCTAGACCGAAACCTTGGCGACAAAACGACAACGATTGGAACGGTCAGGTTTACGAGCTACGTAGGTTGCCCAAAGTGCCATGTGTCGACCACTTTTACAGTTTGTGGACATCTTGAAGAGGTTGAAAAGCAAACGCTTTGACGATTATTTGAACAAACCACTGAGAGGGGTTCCGTTCGTTGCTGATAACGAATTGAATTGCGAGGAAATAGAAAGATCGCTCGTGGGGCGAGGAGCGTTCCAAATTGGGTTTGATGATGTGAAGTATGTGGGGTCAACGAAAGCAGGCGGCATGGAGATGGTCCGTCACCACTATGCGCAGTTCGCCGTCCACCTCGGTCATTTCTCGCATGCTCGACACAGAGCGGCAAAGCTGAAATTGTACACAGTCACTGATCGGGCCAAGACACTGCAGCAAGACGAAACTAAAGGTACCAAATCAATACATGACTAAATATGTTGTGTAACAATATATTTAACCGGTTTTTTCTCATATTTTTTTTTACCTTTGCCGTTTTCCGAAATTTTTTGACAACAAGTACCAATTTTAAACCAGTCAAATTTTTGCTGAATGTAAAGTGGCAGTTTCTATATTAGAAACGAACAGGACTACCTTTCTTGCCCAAACGTCATCCAAAACTGCACATTTCCGAAGTTACCTATTCCCGTTTCGTAAAAATACAATTTTGCAGCGAGATTTGTCTTCACGTTGACTGCTCGCTCGTTCGATGATGTAGCAAGTGTCGCAAAAGGCGCTGATCTGGTTTGCGGTGTAGAACGATATAGGACAGTCTTTCCGAAGCTCACTATCAAGTTTGTTTTCAACTTCCAGGTGCATGAGTGAGTTTTTTTCCCCAATTGAACTTGCCAACAAACAAATTTCATTGAATATCTTCACTTTTTCAGCTCAGTTAGAATCGCGCATCACTTAGTGGAGCAATTCGAAAAGAATGGCCACACCGTCTCGATATTCTTTGAGAATGGCAGCCAAACTTTGGAGCAGGCCGTAGATTTTGCACTAGATGTGCTTCGGTTCAACAATTGGAAAGAGCATTGCGACTACAATGCGAACGCCGACGAAGATCGACCCGATTTTCTCGTGTGCGCACTTCACCGTAAGTGAATACTGTTTCCAACGGTATAGTCTGAAATTTCTACAGCCGTCGGAACCGGTGGATCGCTCTCTCGACTGACGATGCCGGTGAAGCTGTCCGATGATGACGGGACTGTCGAGAATTGCGACGCCTTCGACATTATTCGCCACGAGAGCGAAACGAACACGATCAGCCTCATCGAATTCGGCAGAGAATTTGTCAGAGTATTGAAAACCTTGTGAACCACATCTCCCACCTATTACTTTGGGAATCTCATCAATTTTATTCTATCGCATACAAGATGACAGTATAGAAACTCACCAAATCGTCCCACTATGGCGCCAAACTAATGTTAATAATTTTTCTCACTATTTGGCTACTATGTTGACTATTTTTAAGATATTTTTTCTATGTCACTATTTCATCTGAAGATGACCATGCTCGAAATAATAACTGTACGCCGTCACTATTTTTTTTAAATTTTTCCCCAGTAGTTTTTTTAAAAATCTATTTCTTTAATTCCACCATTGAGACTATCATGCTTGTTCGACGGGAAACGGATCGGTAGGTTGAAGAGTTGCTCGCATCTCTGACGCTTCATCCATAGCTGAGAAATACAAAAGTTACTGGTGACTTCGACCATGCACGCTTGATACATAAATTACGAAAATCCGAATTTCATGATTCCGGTTGGATTGAGCCAGATGGCAAATGGACAATTTAATTCCGAAATAATCCTATTCGGATGAAATAGCGATACAAATGATAGTTGGTGAGGAGACATGAATAAATACTCGAAATAGTGACGATATAGTCAAAATAGTAGACGGATGGTGAGACAGAAAAAAAGTTATTAATGCTCCGCGTTTTGTGCCTCTGGTTCCTGTGGCGCTGCGTTTTGTGCCTCTGGTTCCTGTGGCGCTGCGTTTTGTGCCTCTGGTTCCTGTGGCGCTGCGTTTTGTGCCTCTGGTTCCTGTGGCTCTGCGTTTTGTGCCTCTGGGTCCTGTGGCGCTGCGTTTTGTGCCTCTGCGTTCCGTGGCGCTGGTTGCATAATGTCGAAGAATTTGCGACCGAAATTGACGAGAGAAATGAAAAGATCGCGAACGTTGAAGCGAACAATGTCGACGGTCTCCGATTGGTCACAGCTGAGCGGTATCGTCAAGCGAGAGACCGACCTGGGGGCGTCTGGAAGTGAAAAAAATAGTTGTCTCGCCTAAAATTAATCCACTAACTATCCATCGGCAACACGGCGAAATGGGGGTTTCCTTTGACATCTTTCACCCCATAATTTGGTGGGTTTACTATCCACCTATTGATCCGGGCCTCGTCTTGCACAAACCGCTCGGCCTCATCTATAGGGTGCTCGTCGTTCTCAAAACACATCACGACCTTGTAGCCTCCCAGGTGGAACTGTCTGGCGATTTGACAGATGAGTTTGTTCGCACTGAAAAAAAACAACGAGCCTCACTTTCGGTTTCGCATTTGACTTGAGAGGACTATCACCAACTTCAAAAACTCACTCGATTGTTTTGAAATGAAGAACGAATTTGATCCTGATACTTTCAGGTTTTATATCAAGTTTATTCGGAACAACAGTCAGCCCAGCGGCTTCAGAGACGCGTTCGATGTCATCGAACGAGCGAGCGGTTATGGTGAAGAGTTCGCTGTTAGTCTCGTCTGCAAAACATTTTTAATGGATAGGGAAAAGCTTCTTCTCGGGCTGCCCAGGATATCAACGAAACACACTTCTTGCATCAGTGATCGTGTACAACTTCAACTCTGCCGCCTTTATTCTCGGAAACACCAACTCTCCATCGTTGACAGCGAACACCACGAAGTTGTAGCGCACCAAATGACAACTTCTTTCCCTTGGGCGATCAAAACTGACGTTCTCTGTTCCCACAACGAACGCTCCGCTTTTTTCGAGTGCTTCGACCACTTTTGTGCACTTCAAATTATCAGCAACGGTGAACAAAATTCCGGGAAGCAGCATGTTCCTGTTGAGGACGCTTAACTTCTTCAATTCTTCAACGATTTCCCTGATCTGTAAAATGCACATGTGAAAAATCTACACTTGGAACTTTGTGTTTCTTACTTGGTACGTGATCAAAACGTTTGCGATCCTTGCCGCTTCATATTTCAGATATACTCCGTCCTCGCCAACTCGGTCGTAATAGATTCGGTGAATATATGCCATTCCAATGCGGTACGGGGTTAAGACCATGTTCCCACCAATGTCTGCAAAGTTCTAAATATCAGAATCTCTCTTTTTTATCTCTGACTCACCGTTCAACGTGGCGATGGTATTCTCCCGAACATACTTCATACAGCGCTCAATAGAAGCATCATCGAAAGGGCGGAAAAATGTCGTCTTATCTTTGTGGTACTCCCCATCATCACGAAAGTAGGTGTTGATCTTCAGACGTTCGTTGTTTTCATCCACCATTCTGAAAGTAAAAATTGCATTATCATGCGATGAAACAGCCATATTTATGGCAGTGGAAACTGTTGAACGAAAAAAAAGAGAATGAGCGAGCGAGGCTCGAATTCTCTGCGCGTCTTGCACTCTCTCCTTCCCGCACACTCTCTGCACGATGAGTGCGCGCGCGTTTCCCGAAAATCCCGCGCGCATGCAAAAAATTTGACCAGTCCGGCTGGAAGGCCAGTGGGAAAACTTTATTTCAGGCTATTCGTGACATAAACATATGTGAAAGTAGAGCCAACAGCGGAAGAAAACAAAAATATTTTCGAAAACATGGGGGTTTCACTTACCGACGTCGTTCCAGCAAGATTTCTAGTTTTCCTGATTTTATACCGAGTTCAAAATTGAATTTTTGCTTTCCAGCGAGTTCGTAAACGGGGTGCCGTCAAATCGAAATCTTACTATGGAGACTTGCTGATCTCCGATTCTTGGCTAGCCGTCATTTTAAAAATAGCCATTTCTCCTTGATTTTGGATTTTTTAAAACGATTTTCTGCATTGCTGGATGTTCAGTCCGCGTTCTGAAACTATTTTATCAAAGAAATTACGAAAAATTTTGCAAAAAAAACGGAACAGAAGGAAAATCAGAAAAATGAAAAGTTTCGAAAAGTTTCTGGTTGTCCGAGAGGAGTACACGATGAGGAAGCCCGGCCGTTGAAGTTAGTCCCCGGAGGTATTTTCGGGTTTCGGAGAAAATTGATGCGCGTATGCGTACGCTGAAGAAATTTCAATCTGACGGAGGAATATGTGTCCATGCTTATAAGTTGGCCTGCCCTTTTTTATACAGTTGATTAATATTTCGATAGACTTGGTGGGTTCCAGAAATGCTCACATCTCTGAGATTGCAACCAGAGATTTCAAACATTTTCAGAAAAAAAAAAAGTTTTTTATCAAAAAAACAAAAAAAAATTAATTCGAAAAAAGTCATCCTTCGATGAAATACCGATGCAAATGATAGTTGGTGAAAAGACAATACTCGAAATAGTGACGAAATAGTCAAAATAGTAGACGAATAGTGAGACAGAAAAATAAACAGTTATTAATGCTCCGCGTTTTGTGCCTCTGGGTCCTATGGCGCTGTCGCATTTTGCATAAAGTCAAAGAATATGCGACCGAACTTGACGAGAGACATGAAATTATCGAAAACGTTGAAGCGAGCAATGTCGACGGTCTCCGATTGGTTCTCGTCTCCGTTCTGCGATCTGAGCGGCATCGCCAAGCGAGAGATCGAGCTGAGGACGTCTGGAAAAGAACAAATAGTTGTCTCGCCTAAAATTAATCCACTAACCATCCTTTGGCAACACGGCGAAACGGGGGTTTTCATTGACATGATTCACCGTATATCTTGGGAGGTTTTCTATCCACCCATTGAGCCGGACCTCGTCTTGCACAAACCGCTCGGCCTCATCTATAGAGTGCTCGTCGTTCTCAAAACACATCACGACCTTGTAGCCCCCCAGGTGGAACTGTTTGGCGATGTTATAGATAAGCCGGTTCGTACTGAAAAAAAAACAACGAGTTTCACTTTTGTTTGCGCATTTGACTTGAGAGCACTATCACCAACTTCGAAAACTCACGCGATTGTTTTGAAATGAAGAACGAATTTGATCCTGATACTTTCAGGTTTTAAATTAACTTCATTCGGAACAACAGTCAGCCCAGCGGCATCAGAGACGCGTTCGATGTCATCGAACGAGCGAGCGGTTATGGTGAAGAGTTTGCTGTTAGTCTCGTCTGCAAAACATATTTTTAATGGACGGGGAAGAGCTTCTCGAGCTGCTCATATCAGCGAAACATACGCCTTCTATCAGTGATCGTGTACAACTTCAACTCTGCCGCCTTTCTTCTCGGAAACGTCGACTCTCCATCGTTGACAGCGAACACCACGAAGTTGTAACGCACCAAATGACAGCTTCTTTCTTTTTCGCGATCATAAGTAAAGTTCTCTTTTCCCACAACGAACGCTCCGTGTTTTTCGAGTGCTTCGACCACTTTTGTGCACTTCAAATTATCAGCAACGGTGAACAAAATTCCGGGAAGCAGCATGGCAGTGTTGAAGACACTTAACGTCTTCAACTTTTCAACTATGGCCCTGATCTGTAAAATGCACATGTGAAAAATGAACACTTGGAACTTTGTGTTTCTTACTTGGTACGTGATCAAAACGTTTGCGATCATTGCTCTCTCATATTTCAGAAACACTCCGTCCTGGCGAACCTCGTCGTAATAGATTCGGTGAATATATGTGATTCCAATGCAGTAGGGGTTTAAGACCATGTTCCCACCAATGTCTGCAAAGTCCTAAATATCTGAATCTCTCTTTTTTAACTCTGACTCACCGTGCAACGCGGCGATGGTATTCTCTCGAACATACTTCATACAGTCCCTAATAGCAGCATCAACGACAGGGCGGTAAAATAACATCTTGTCTACGTGGTACTCTCCATCATCACGAAAGTAGGTGTTGATCTTCAGACGTTCGTTGTTTTCATCCACCATTCTGAAAGTAAAAATTACATGATCATGCGATGAAACAGCCATATTCATGGCAGTGGAAACTGTTGAGCGAAAAAAGAAGAGAATGAGCGAGCGAGGCTCGAATTCTCTGCACGTCTTGCACTCTCTCCTTCCCGCACACTCTCTGCACGATGAGTGCGCGCGCGTTTCTCGAAAATCCCGCGCGCATGCAAAAATTTGACCAGTCCGACTGGAAGGCGTGTAGGACAACTCTACTTTAGGCTATTCGTGACATAAACATGTGTGAAAGTAGAGCCAACAGCGGAAGAAAATAAATGGTTCCACTTACCAACATCATTTGCAGCAAGTCGTGAGATTTCTAGTTTTTCTGATTTTATACCGAGTTCAAAATTGAATTTTTGCTTCCCAGCGAGTTTGTAAACGGGGTGCCGTCAAATCGAATCTCACTATGGAGGCCTGCAGATCTCCGATTCTTGGTTAACCGTCATTTTAAAAATAAATATTTCTCCTTAATTTTGGATTTTTAAAAATATTCCTGCATTGCTGGATGTTCAGTCGGCGTTCTGAAACTATTTTATCAAAGAAATTACAAAAAAATTTTGCAAAAAAAAAACGGAAAAGAAGGAAAATCAGAAAAATGAAACGTTTCGAAAAGTTTCTGGTTGTCCGAGAGGAGTACACGATGAGGAAGCCCGGCCGTTGAAGTTAGTCCCCGCAGGTGTTTTCGTGAATTTTCGGAGAAAATTCGCTCAAAATTCGAGAAAAATTATGAATTTCAAAAGGTCGAAGAAAAATTTATTTTCATTTATTAAAAAAAAAAAACAAGAATCTCAATCTCTGCACCAGCCAGCAACTTCGGCAGCACTATTTCGCTTTCTAGCAGCACTCTCCCTTTCCTCAGCAGTACTCTCCAGAGCCGTCGGCAGCACTATTTCGCACCCTAGCAGTGCCATCCAGCGCCCCGGCAGCACCATCTGGCAGCACTACTCATCGTCTCGGCAACACCATCCAGCGCCCCAGCAGCACAATCTTTCGCCGCCGGCAGCACTACTCATCGTCTTGGCAGTACCATCCAGCGCCGTTTGCAAGTGAAACCTTCGATTTTTGTTAGTTGCATGTATCTGCGAAAGTGAAACGTCTTCCTTCTCATCAACTTTGTTTCTCCTCCTCGTCAAGGAAACGAAGACCGTTGGCCGCGTTCTTATCATCATCTGCGCCCGCGCAAAACCAGTTCCTTGTTACACAAAACCGTCGTCGGCACGGGGCAAGACGGCTGCCTTCCGGAGAGACGTAGAGACGAGTAATTTCCAGAAAAAAACCGCCAAAATCGAAGAGATCACAGTTACCTAGGAGGGTGTGAGGGTTACACAGGTAACGCGGCGACGAGTATAAATAGGCGGCGGCGGGGCGGGAGAAGTCACTCTTGTCTTCAACCCGAACAACAACGACATGGGCAAGCTGATTTTGGTCGGATCGTCGGTCGCGCTGACGTGCTGCCTCGTCACCGTCTTCACGATGGGCTCGCTCATCCAGGAGATTGCCGAGATGAAGATGGAAGTTGAGGATGGCATGATCGAGTTCAGAGTGAGTTCTGCCCCCCTCTCTAGAAGCATCCCTTAATCCTAAATTGTCAGGAGATCCACCAGGACACTTGGTCACGTGTCGTCAACAAGCACACCAATCCGACCGGCGAGACTGACGCGCCGCCAACGTTCCAGACGCTGTTCGGCGTGCGCCGCTCGCGTCAATCCGGCTTCCCGGAGCAGTGCAACTGCGGGCCACGCTCTGAGGGCTGCCCACCAGGACCACCAGGAACTCCAGGAGAGCAGGGACCACAGGGAGAGCCGGGACCGGACGGAGACGACGGAAAACCGGGATTGGCGGGAGAGATCGTCGCGATTGTGCACGATTTGCCAGGCGGTTGCATTCAGTGCCCACCGGGACGTCCAGGACCACGCGGACCACCAGGAGAGGTCGGACCAGCCGGACCGTCGGGAGACAACGGACGCAACGGACCACCAGGACCACCAGGAGGACCGGGAGGACCGGGAGAGGGAGGAGACGCCGGAAAGCCAGGAAACGCCGGACGCCCGGGACCACCAGGACCACGCGGAGAGCCAGGCACCGAGTACAAGCCAGGAAACGCGGGACGTCCAGGACCACCGGGACCACGTGGAGAGGCCGGACCAGCCGGAGGACCAGGAACTCCAGGAAACGACGGAGAGCCAGGAAAGCAGGGCAACCCAGGACGTCCAGGACCACCAGGACCACCGGGAGGCAACGGAACCCCGGGAGTGCGTGGAGAGGATGCCGCTCCAGGACCAGACGCCGGATACTGTCCGTGCCCGGCTCGCGCCTACAAGGCCTAATTCTAGCGGTTTTTGTGTCGAAGTTGACCAAATAAATAGAACATTTGCATTGGAATCGTGTGGTTTTTTGAACTTTTTCACTATCCAGCCTGCTAGCAGCACTGTCCAGGCGCCCAGCAGCACTATCCTGGTGCCCAGCAGCACTATCCTGTAGCCTAGCAGCACTATCCTGTAGCCTAGCAGCACTATCCTGTAGCCTAGCAGCACTATCCTGTAGCCTAGCAACACTATCTTGGCGCCCAGCAGCACTATCCTGTAGCCTAGCAGCAGTACCCTGTAGCCTAGCAGCATTATCCTGTAGCCTAGCAGCACTGTCCAGGCTCCCAGCAGTACTATCCTGTAGCCTAGCAGCACTATCTTGGCGTCCAGCAGTACTATCCACCGCCCTTGGCAGCCCTCGTGATTCAAAGAGGTGGTAACCCGTGGCAAAATCACCGATTTATAACAACAAATGACCCGATAACAAAGTGGTTTTTCAATCAAGTAGACCGTTTACTTTGCGATATTGCTGCACTGATTTGATTATTACCATCCGTCTTCGATTTGCCGAATCTTATCAGTTCCCTTATGAACAATCGATAAGGGCTATGGCTCATTATCAATGCCAAGGTGGCGACAGTTCCGTAGAAGTTGAACGAGAGAACCACCAGGTTGTTGAGTCCTGAACCTCACTGATTGCTTTCCCACTTTCTCCCCTCCACTTACTATGATCATAAGTGCCAGTGAGGACTGCATAGCTACTGTAGAACGTGGCGGGAGTGATGAATCCATAGGGAACACTAATTTGGATCAGGATCCCGAAGAAGAACTTTCTCTGTCGCGCGATGGTCTCCCTGGAGGTTTGCGTCGACTTTGTGAACACTAGGTAATGGAGGCATGTGAACGAGTAGAAGTTGAGTTGGAGAATTGCAAAACTCAAAAAAGTGCACATTGAGCCCACAGTATACGCCAAATGGTGTCGGTTTGTGGTCAATGTGAAGACGGGCAGGGTGAAGAAGTCTTCGTAAGGACACGGGATAGTGTCAAGGACCGTCAATTTGGCTGCGGATTGGTCAGGAATGGCGACGAATAGAGGGGTTATATAGAGCAACGAGTAGATGTAGTTGAGCCCAATGATTGTCCATCGGAGCAGAGGGCTCTTGATGCGAAATCGGTTGTTTTGAATCATGTGGTGACGGTTTTCAAATAGAGACACTATTGAGGACATGGAAACTGGAAATTTGGAAGATAGAGGGATTAAACTTCTCGGGGGATAGCCTACCCATTATGACGGACATTGCCAGGTAGGCTTGGAAGACTTCTGGGACGCCGATCCTGGATAATAGGCCCAACATCGACATGGATATGGTTGGGAGCCAGCAGATGGGGGTGTTGAGTAAACTTACCGAGAGGCTTAGCAGTGACGTCCTGGAATGTATTCCAGAGTTGTTGGGGCTTTGCAAACTTCACGGAAACCTACCAAAAGTGCAAATTAAGGTAGACCCACTTCATTGGCGCCATGGCTTTCGGGGTCTTGAACAGAATACAGTAGGCGGCGAGAAGGGAAAGTGGGATGAAGAGCAGATTGGAGTACTGTAAAGGGGATACAGTGTAGGAGGAGGAGCGGAAGAATGGGGATTGCGGGGGACACGAAGCGTAGGTAGTCGAGTGATACGCGTCGAGAGCAGTGCTCATTGCTGAACTGGCTCTTGTCTCCGTTTCGTTTTGGTTTTCTAAAACGAACGCGTTGGCTGAAAAACATAATTAACGTCTGGGAGCACAACACAAAGTGTGTGTGTGTGTGTGTGATCATCGAAATTCCTTCGCTGCCCCGAAGATTGATTATATCTCGAGATTGATAAGAGATATCAAAAAGTTGTCAACAGGAAACTTGTAGTCCTAGTTGTGATCTACAAGTTTGCTATTGACAACTTTTTGATATCTAGTTTGTGAATGACGGAAACCGCTACAGTAACCCATTGCTCATCTTATGACTAATATCCGCCACATCGGCGTTTATGTGGCAAAGGCGCATGTTTGGGGAACATGTGGATGTTAATCCTTTAGGGGTTCGATTCCCCTCCCCGGCAAATGTTTTTTGAAGGGCTTTTGGTGCAGTTTTTGGTTCCCGTGCTCCGAATTCGAATTCCGAAGCGGATTGTGAGCAGTTCTCATTCTGACCACCCGAAAATGAGCCGAACACGCTCCCAGCAACCAAAAAACAATGGACTCGGTGGTTTCTTGCAGTTCGATTGCTCGTGTGATCTTCAGCAACCCATTGCTCATCTTATAACTAATACCCGCCACGCTCCTCTTTTCGCTGGCGCCGGGGTGGCCAAGTGGCAAAGGCGCATGTTTGCCGGACATGTGGATGCAAATCCTTTAGGGGTTCGATTCCCCTCCCCGGCAAATGCGTTTTTGAGAATTCAAGATTTAAGTGGATCGTTTAGAGATGACAACACTGACAAGGGAACTGTCTGAACAGGCCAGAACCGTTTGGAATGAGACCTTGTGGGATTGAAAGAGGTAGGTTTGAAACCCCCGAATCAGTTTTCAAAGTCTGCTATTGGGCTCCGTGAGCCGAGAAAAAGCGGCTCAAAGTTTCGAGAATGTCGGCCGCTTGCCGACACCGTGCTTATAAACTCTCGCGGACCTAGTTATTCCAACGGTTGGATGGCCGAGTGGTAGTGGGTTCATCTATGGGTCGACTGGGGTCATGATCGATTCCCTCACGATTTTTTATTTTTTGCATTCCTTCGTCGGCACGGATAGTGGTGCCCAAAAAGTCAAAGTCCAAAAATGTCCGAAAAAAATTTTTTTTTTTTTCAATTTCTGATTTCGGTCGTTGGCTATTTGGAGTGCGGGCTTTTTTCGCCTATCATTTTTTTCGCCTATCATCAGCTATGTTTTCCATCAAATTTTCCTTCATAGAGCTATCGCACATCGCATGAAATTCTCCAAATAGCCAACGACCGAAATCAGAAATTGAAAAAAAAAAAAATTTTTTTCGGACATTTTTGGACTTTGACTTTTTGGGCACCACTATCCGTGCCGACGAAGAAATGCAAAAAATAAAAAAATCGTGAGGGAATCGATCATGACCCCAGTAGCCCCACAGATGAACCCACTACCACTCGGCCATCCAACCGTTGGAATAACTAGGTCCGCGAGAGTTTATAAGCACGGTGTCGGCAAGCGGCCGACATTCTCGAAACTTTGAGCCGCTTTTTCTCGGCTCACGGAGCCCAATAGCAGACTTTGAAAACTGATTCGGGGGTTTCAAACCTACCTCTTTCAATCCCACAAGGTCTCATTCCAAACGGTTCTGGCCTGTTCAGACAGTTCCCTTGTGAGAGTTCCTCCTCCTCCCGCACTTGACACAATCTTCATGATGAACCCCCGATAAGGGCTATGGCTCATTATCAATGCCAACGGGATAGTGTCAAGGACCGTCAATTTGGCTGCGGATTGGTCAGGGATGACAAAGAGTAGTGGGGTTATATAGAGCAACGAGTAGATGTAGTTGAGCCCGATGATTGCCCATCGGAGCAGAGGGCTCTTGATGCGAAATCGGTTGTTTTGGATCATGTGGTGACGGTTTTCAAATAGAGAGACTATTGAGGACATGGAAACTGGAAATTTGGAAGATAGAGGGATTAGACTTCTCGGGGGATAGCCTACCCATTATGACGGACATTGCCAGGTAGGCTTGGAAGACTTCTGGGACGCCGATCCTGGATAATAGGCCCAACATCGACATGGATATGGTTGGGAGCCAGCAGATGGGAGTGATGAGCAAGCTTACAGACACACTTTGCACCGAGATCCTGGAGAGTCGTTGGGGCTTCGCAGAACTTCGCCGGAACCTACCAAAAGTGCAAATTAAGGTAGACCCACTTCATTGGCGCCATGGCTTTCGGGGTTTTGAATAGAATACAGTAGGCGGCGAGAAGGGAAAGTGGGATGAAGAGCAGATTGGAGTACTGTAGGGGATAGACGAGGTAGTGCCATGAGCGGAAGAATGGGGATTGTGGGGGACATGGGGTGCTCATTGGAGCCAACTTCAGAAGCAAGTGAGCTGGCGTATCCGGGGGGAGAAACTAATCAACGGCGAGCACAACACACTGGCTAGTACCTCGAAACCCGTTCAGTTGTCGCCAGTGACGTTCTTCCCACGGATTCTTGAACCAGTACTACCACTTCGGACTTCCTCTTCCTCCAACTCAACAACTGTGTGACATAGTTCCTATAGGGAGCATTGATATATAGGAAGATGAAGGTGGAGGTGAAGCCGTGCATGGAGAGGAGCAGGGTTAGCGAGCAGTTGAGGCTCTGGTTGTAGTAGTTGAAGGTGATGACGAAGATCATGTAGCCGATGAGCGGGAGGAAGAAGGTGGCGGGCACGAAGACCTGGTGATGTTAATGGGGAGCTTATCTCGAAATTGATAAGAGATATTGAAAAGTTGTCAACTGGAAACTTGTAGTCCTAATTGTGATCTACAAATTTGCTGTTGACAACTTTTTGCTATCTTTTATCAATCTCGAGATATAGTGATCATCCTTCTTTCCAAAACAAGGCCCCTCTTGTTTGGAAGCCATGGCCTCGCAAGAGAGCTCTGCTCGAGAGAATCGGAGAGCTCTGCTCGAGAGAATCGATATATCTCGAGATTGATAAGGGATATCAAAAAGTTGTCAACTGCAATCTTATAGACCTAGTTCTCATCTACAAATTTGCTATTGGCAACTTTTTGATATCTCTTATCAGTCTCGAGATATATCGATTCTCTCGAGCAGAGCTCTCCCCACCTGAACCACAGACATGATGAAGAATTGTCGTTGAAGGGACACCGTCTTCTTGGACACTTTAGAAGAGGTGAAGACGAGGTAGTAGGTGCAGATGGCGTTGTAGAAGACGATTTGCGAGGAGATGACCGATACAACGATGAACACGACTAGGGCGAACTTCTCTCGAGTTGACGGCAGGGTGGAGAGGACGAAGACGTCGGTTTGGAAGAATAGCACAGACGGGCAGGGGATCAGCTGGGAAATGGGGCAAGAATTCGGAGAGATCAGAAGACTGATACCTCTAGAGTGGCTAGTCGTGCAGCTGTCTGTTCGGGAATGTCGAATAGGAACGGGATGAAGAAGGTGGCGCCGAGGAGGTAGTTGGCGGAGAGGAGGGCGGCGCGGATTTTCGAGTTATCAATGCGGAACATGTTGTTGATGATAAGGTGCTGACGGTTTTCGAATAGCGCTACCATTGAGGAGCCAACCACTGCAAGTGCGCTCCATTGGAAAGCTGAAGAGATCCCAGACTCACTTGTCACTGTAGTCAAGCCCATATACGTTTGAATGCCTTCTGGGATGCCAAAAAGTTGGAACAAACCCAAAGACACCCCGGACAAGGAGGGTAGGAAGAAGTAGGGCGTGATCAGGGTGCACATGAGAATGTCCAGGAAAGACACCCAAAAGTGAAGATTGAAATAGACCCATTTCAGGGATTCCATCTGTTTGGGGGTTTTGCGAAGGATACAGTAGCCGCCGAACGTGTAGAGCGGCAGCAAAGTGATGACGGTGAAGTGGGCAGTGTAGGCCTCGTATTGCCACGTTTGGAAGATGCTGTCGTTGGGCGGGCAGTGGGTTGAGTAGAAGTGTACGTAGTAGTGCTCGATTTGCACCGACGAGTCGGTCATTTAGCAAATATGTGTGGAATCGAGTCGACGCGGACCGCGGCGGATTCATTTTTCAGCTGCCTCTTGATGTTTTCATGGAGTTTTCAGGGAATCGTATTGGAATTTGGGCAGATGTTTACCAAATAAGAATTGTGTAAAAGATCAGGAATTGCGGGGAGGGCGCTAGATAGTGCTGCAAATGGCGCTGGATGATACTGCCAAGTCGCTAGATGGTACTGCCAGATCACTAGATGGTACTGCCAGAGAGCGAAATAGTGCTGCCAAGGGCGCTGGATGGTACTGCCAAGGCGTTTGATAGTGCTGCCAAGGGCTCTAGGTGATTGCGCTAGATGGTACTGCCAGGTCGCTTGATAGTGCTGCCACGTCGCTAGATGGTACTGCCAGGTCGCTAGATAGTGCTGCCAGAGAGCGAAATAGTGCTGCCAAGTGCGCGGGATGGTACTGCCAGGTGCGCGGGATGGTACTGCCAGGTCGCTAGATGGTACTGCCAGGTCACTAGGTAGTGCTGCCAAGGCGTTAGGTAGTGCTGCCAAGGGCGCCCCAATAGTACTGTCGAAGGTGTTAGACGGACCTTCCATGAGCTCTCAGAGGTTATTATAATTATCTTTATCAACTTTGCTAGATCAGATTCTGATCAAAACTATAACAAAAAAAGGGGACATTTAACAAGGGGGAACAATATAAAACAATAAAGCTACTTAATCTAATCCCACCGACTCACTCCTTCCTGATCCTCGAGCTTCGCCGAATCTCCATCGTCTCCAAGAGCTCTTTCACCTGAAAACCTACATTTCCACGGGGGGATCTCCACCTCTCTCCACTCACCGCTTCCACCTGATTCGCCTCCAGTTCGCACTCCCTCACGATATCCTCCGCGGTGTGCTCCGAATCGCCTTGCAACGCATCTGGATGCCGATCGACGAATGCTAAGATGCTTCGCCGGTCGGCCTGCTGAAAATGGAACATCCATTGAACATTAAAGGATAGAGACTAAGCTTACACGAAGAAGTCCCATGTCCAGAATCTCAGCGTTGTTCCGTTTTCGTCCGCAACTCGGTCTTCCTCTTTTCGGCTTCTCCATCTTCCCCGGTCGCCCTCTTCCTCGTTTGACCTCGGACTCCTCCCAAAGAGAGATCTTTCTTGAAATTCCACAGCTTCTTTTGGCCGCTGGCTCCGCATCAAAGCTCCATTTGCGAGGACGTCTTTGGATGACTGGCTCTGGATCCTGGTTCTCCGGCTCAAATACCTCGTCCTCCAGTTCCTCCTCCTCAAACCACTCTTCGTGAATCCCAATCTCTGGAAGCTGATACTCCGGCACTTCGTGGTAGAGTTCCTGGTATTCTGGCTCCAGCGCCTCCGCAATTTGCCAATCCGTCGCAAAAGTTTCGACGAGTTCCTCGAACTCGACGGGAATTGCATCGGCATCGAAGAACATGGGCTCCGGTTCAAGTTCAGGTTCAGGTTCAGGTTGACTCGAATCGTCCTCATCGTCACTTAACTCCACCAGATCAATCTCCACTGGCTCCACAGCTCCATCTTCTTCTTCGTCGTCATCCACCAAATCAATCACCGGAATGTCCTCTGCTGGCTTTTGAACCGGAGCACGCGCCACTGGGGTCTGAAGCTTTCTCGAGTGGGTTCCCATCACCTCAGGATCCACAGGAGGAACCAAATCTCCGTTCTGCACCCTCAACATCTCCTCCATCGTGCCCAGGAACACTCGATTCAGCGCCAAAATGCAACGGCTCTTATCGAGTGCTCCCAGGGCCACTGCCAAGTTGTCCATGACCACCATCCATTGTGATCTTGACTCTGCTTTCCGATCCAGACCATTTCCGATGATATTGTTGTCCAGTGTCCGATCCTTATCAAGTCCATTGGCGGAGAGACGGGCGGTGAGGATATTGCGGAGCGTTTCTGGTTCTGGAGCTTTCTGAAATGCTAGAATGATAAGAGAAGTGGAACTGGGACCACTTACCAGACCAAACAATGGGTAAAACCTAAGGAATGTCGCTTCGAGGATGGTCATCAGGGTCCAAATCCTCCTTCCCTGTGCTTCGTGGATCAGGATAATGGCAAATATACCAAGATCGATCTAAAACAGTTATGATTTCAATTGGAAAGCACTTCTAGATAACTCACCCATTCGGGCTGCTTTCCAGCCATCACGTGCTTCATGTTGCCTATCATCGAGGCAATTGCGGCTGCCAAAAAGGTTGCAGAAAGCATTTTACACTGAAAAACGATCGATGACTGACGTTCAAAAAAGAGCAACAAGGCGAAGATCGATAAACGACGGATGGCGGCAAGATGGGAGGATGAGTGTGCGGTAAATGTGAATAAACACACAATGAAAGGTGTCGTCGTTAGAGGGGGGGGGGGGTGTCTATCTAATGACGTGGACTGTGCTCATGGGGGGCAATCTCGGTGTGACCCCTCCAGGGCCGCGCGGGGGATTAGTGGATGTACAGATGTTTTTGTGGAATAGACACTGTGCGGAGGAGGTGCAAGTGCAACAGCTGGAAATGCGTCTGGAATAGAAGAGGTGCAGAGGGAATGCGAAGTGATTGCAGATGAACATTGATAAGATAAGGAGCAAGAGATTCAAAGGGGGTGATATAAATTTTACAGCGGCAGCGCCACATTTGCCACTTCTCTCGTCGCTGTCGCCGTGAATCGATGAATTATACAACTTCGCGGCGAGACCCATAGAACGGAAGATTTGCAATGATAAGTGTAAGGGTAAGGGATTTGAAGGGGGTGATATGAAGAGCCGGGAGAACATGGGAAAGATGGCTCTAGGTGAGCCAATCCCTGGCATAGACACTGTGAAGATCTGGTATAGATATAGTGGCCCCTAGACACCATCTAATCTCTTATAATCTGGACCATTTGTTTTCCAAGGGGTTCCGAGTCAGAAGACACAAAAACAGTTTAATCTTATCATCTTCTTGACAGTTGGATGTCAGAGAAACGTGTGCTCACGGAAAATGTCCCCACGAATCCCGATTTTTCACTCGAAAACCTTACTCGTTCAAAGAATAAGGAAGATTTTCATCATTAAGAATGTCTAGCTATTGGGGGCGATTTTGAGCAGAAAATCAAGTCAATCTATCCAAGTTTCACACGAATTTCTGTTTTCCGGAGTCTCATCCAATCCGTTTTCCGTTTTCCGGATTCCGGAACCAAAAATGGTCATTCCGCCCAACTTTGTAAACTTCTAGCTCCCCGTGTTCAAGGCGTACTTCAATCGAAAAAAGACACACTAAAAATCACTCAGTTCTTATTGAATTTGAAAAATATGAACAAAAGTGAACAAAAAAGTTGAAAAACAGCGGTACTCCTGCGATCATCCCATTGTTTCTAGAAGCTCTTCTCACCTGTAAACACCCACTTTCATTGAATCGCCAACTCTTTCACTTACCGGATCCAATTGGATCATTCTAGTTCTCTGCATCTGAGTCCTCGTCGACATTCGGAAGAACAGGCTTCTTCGGCCGTCCAACACTTTTTTTCGGCTTTTCGGCACCCGGGGGGACGATATTTTTGGGTCGTCCGACGCCTCTTTTCGGCGCCCCGACGTCTCTTTTCGGCTTTTCGGCACCCGGAGGGACGGTTTTTTTGGGTCGTCCGACGCCTTTTTTCGGCGCTTTTTTCGGCGGTCGTCCTCTCTTTGGTCGTGGTTCCTGGAGCATCGGTTCCTGGGGCTCGGCCATTTGTTCCTCGGGATCCTCAAGTTGTGGCTCACACTGCACTGCCTTGTGTTGGTATTTTGACGCTTGTTGCTCGAGATCCAGGTGCACTGGCTGCTGTTGGTGAGGTTCAGGGAACTCCTGTTCCTGAAGCGCTGGCTCCTGCTCATATTGCTGGACTTCGGGCTCCTGGTTCACCGGCTCCTGGGGCTCGAGCCCATCCAGCACAGGCTCTTGGTTTCCCTGAGGCAGCACTCTCACTTCATCGTCGTCATCGTCCTCCAACTGGATGACAGGAATCCTCTCAGCGCCCAGGAACTCGTCCACAGTGTTCAGGAACACTTTGTTCAGCGCCAGAATGCACTGATCTTTGTCATCGGCTCCCGCGGCCAATGTGTCCATGACGAATTGCCATCGGAACCTCGCCTCCTGAGAATATGAACTGCATTATGTAGTCACAATGATCCCCTCTTCTGAGTTTCTCACCGAAATCCCCTCCAGACCAGTTTTAATGTCTCCGCACACCACTGTCACATCCTTATTGAGGCCATTGGCGGTGAATTGGCCGATGAGCACCTCGCGGAGCTTCTCAATGTCAACAGAGGTCTCAAAGAAGATCATGTCAAGTGAGCAAAAAGGTGGCAAACTCACAAGTCCGTAGGTGCTGCTACACGAGTCCACCACAATCCCGAATAGGTCGAGCAGGGATAGGTTGTACTTTCGAACCGGCTCGTCGAAGATGCGCGTCGCAAAATGCACCAAATCGTTCTGAATATTGAAATAGGGAAGGGAAAAAAGAAAATAACTCACCCATCGCGGGTATTTGTAGCCGGGAAGGCCTGGCGGCAAGTTTCGCATATTGTTGACCATGCGGCCGATTGCGAGACGAAAGTGCTCGACTCTAGAAGATCGAGCAGCCGTTCTTCCGGAATCCGAATCCATGAGAGCTGAAAAAGGAGAAAGTGGTTGGAAAGACGGGCGGGAGGGGATAGCGGAACGCCAAAAAATCAATAAATGAATGGTGCTGCGGGATGGGGAGGGGGGGGGGGGGTGGTATGTCTAATGACGTGGTGACGAGGTGAACAACTGTGTTGCGGTGCACCAGAGTTGCCGTCGGAATACGGGTTACGGTTGGCCGCGGAATCCGGAATCCGGTATCCGGAATGTTGTGAAGAAATACGGGAATCCGGAATCCGGTATCCGGAAAGCCATAAACGTTGATTGAAATCCGGAACGAAAAACCCAGAATCTGGTATCCGGAATACCATAAACGTTGACTGGAATCTGGAATTGGGTATCCGGAGTAACGCTAACTTTGACCGGAATCCGGAATCTAACACTGCTAAACTGCTGGTCCGCTGCGTACACGCCAGCAGTTTAGCGGTGACGGTATCCGGAACACGGAAAAACCGCCGAAACCCGAGAATTTGACACAATTCGAACACTTTCTTATCACAAACATTGTGTTTATTATTATTATCATAATCATAATCAACCGAGGAACATGAATAATACAAGAAGAGGTAAATACAGAATACACGTGATTGTTTGAGATTTTTGCTATAAGATACGGGCAACGATTGGGCAACGCGATCATTCCACTTCGATGACGTCATCATCATCCTCTCCGAGGGGCTCTTCCTTGACGACGACCTCCTCCTCCGCCACTTTCACCACCTCCTTCTCCCGCTGCTCCTCGTGATCGAGCATCCCGTAGCGCTTCTGCCTCGCGAGCTCCTCGAGCACATTGAGCACCATCTCGTAGAACATGCGAATGAACGGATGGATGTGCTCCTCGTGGACGGCCGCCCTGATGCGGTGGCAAATCGCGAACCATCTGATGGCCGTGTCGGCGAACACTTCCTGGAAGGCGATTATGTTCTAAGGGGGGGGGGGGGGGTGAGTGGGAATTCGAATCTCACCGGCGCATAGGAGATCTTCGTCTGAATGACACTCGTGTCCACCGTCGGCATCTCCTCGTCGAACTCGTGTGGCTTCATCGCGTAGTCGACCGCCTCCAGCAGCGTCGTCCTTCGGATCGTCTTCTCGAATCCGAACCGCGGTGCGGCTCGTTTGACGATGCGCTCGAGAAGCGCGCGCAGTTTGAGTCCCGTCGGCGTGCCGTCCTCGCAAATCACCGCGTTCGTCATCTCGATGAGCTCGGCGATGGCGTCGGCGGCGCGTTCCTCTTGCGGCGTTTCGGGGAACGCGCGCTTCATGACGCCGACGAGGAACAGCTTCGAGGCGAGGATGTCGTCCATGTCGGATTTGGCCTGCGCGACGTGCACGTGCGTGTCGGCGATCGTCTCGGCGAGCTTCTCCGGTGACATGTTCATGATGCTAGCTGGAAAGAGAGCAAGCAATTGATGGGGAGAAGAAGGAGGAAAAGTTGTGTGCGTTTCGCAATGGAATAGAACGACGAGAGGTTGGGGAGACGCAGACGGAGAAAGACGTGTGAGGGAAGAGAAAGAGACCGAGAGAGAGAAAGGAAAACAACAACACGTGGCGGAGGAGGGTCAAATCAAAATCAACGTGTTCTCCTTCTTTTTTGCAAATTGAAAGTTTTCTTTGAATTCGAAATCAGCTAATTGAAGGAAGGGAAATTGGGTGATCAAGGAGGAGACAACACAGAGAGAGAGAGAGGAGACGGCGGGAGGCGAAAGAAGAACACAACACAAATGACCAGCGGGAGAGAGCGGGGGAATGTGTGCGAGAGGGCGGGGGAGAGGCGGCATTGAGAATGACAAGACTGATCGGAACCATAGACGCTACCGGAAAACCATGATATCTCGAAATTGATAAGAGTTATCGAAAAGTTGTCAATGGCAAACTTGTAGTCCTAGTTGTGATCTACAAGTTTGCTGTTGACAAGTTTTCCATATCACTTATCAATCTCGAGATATATTGATTTTACTTTTCTCCAAAACAAAGACCCTTTTGTTTGGAAGCCATGGCCCCACAACCGAGGAGAGCTCTGTCGGAAAGTTATTATATCTCGAGATTGATAAGAGATATCAAAACGTTGTCAATGGCAAACTTGTAGTGCTACTTTTGATCTATAAGTTTGCTGTAGACAACTTTCTGATATCTCTTATCAATCTCGAGATATCTTATTATCGTTAAATCTCAAAATCGGAGTTGAAAATAAATATTCAAACGTTCACGTGAGATATCTCGCAGCAAAAAAGCATTGAAAATGCTGAAACATGCTGCGTCTCTCAAGCTACACTACACGTTTCGGTGTTTCTAATTATTTTCTTGCTGCACGGCGAACCACGATCGACGTGTTAGAGGAAAATCTAGGCCATATTTGCGTTTTGAAACTCCGCCCCCGGACACCGTTTCCTAGTCCCCGAGGGTTTTTCGCATTTTTCTCGAAAAACTTCTTTAAAGTTGCAAATTTTTTTTATACAAAACCATCAAAATTAATTTTCGAACGGTTAAAAAAAAATTCATGTCCTAAATTTAGGTCCTTTGGCCGGAAAATACGGGGAAGAGGGCGTTCAAAATGCGTTTTTGGGAGGACTCCGCCAATCGGACCTGCGTGCGGCGGAGTTGCAAAATTTCACGCGGCGGTTGCGAAAGGGGCGTGGCCCACGTTTCAGGATTTCTGATAGGTGGCCGAACCCGAAAAAATGTTGCAAAAATTTACTACTAGACGTCGATCGTGGTTCGCCGTGTGCTGCGAGATATCTCACGTGAACGTTTGAATATTTATTTTCAACTCCGATTTTGAGATTTAACGATAATATGATTCTTCACTTCTCTCGTGTTTCCACCACTTCCGCTAGTGTTTGCTTTACCTTATCTTGCCGTTCAGTGTCTAGTTCCAGTTTTTTCCGGATTTTCGAATAATTCAAATTCCAAACGGTCCGTGTCTGGATAGATTGCCAGGAGCTACTTAAATTGCTGAAAAATGACGCTCGATTCAACGTGAAATTTGTTTTCGGTTTTCATTACGCACAATCAACAACTTAATGGAACACTGTAAATAGGACAAAAGAAAAACGGAGAGCAATAGGAAATAAAACAACAAAAAAATCATGCTCACTACTGACGCTGGACGTTGTTGTTGTCGGCTGCTGCTCTTTCTCTCTCTGCCTTGAGCTCCTTGAGCACGTCGTGGACCTGCAAAAAAGAGCCAATTTCCAATCAAGAGACGACCGATTCAACTAACCGCTGATCTGTGCACCGGCTTCAAGTTGAGCGTCTTGGTGAGTTTCCACGCTTTTCTCGCCGAGTGAGTGAGCAGACTCGGATCGCTGTCGACCTTCTGCCGAATCTTCTGCACTTCGTCTCTCTGAAACAAGATGGATGGTGAAATCGAAGAAGATGGTGTTTGTTTACCGTCAACACGTTGGAAATGATGCGATGTGGCCCTCCTGCTGGCTGGCTTGGTCCGGGAGCATTGTCGTCCGCGTCCACGACGCTCGACTTGACGCACGATCGGCGGGGCGGGCGTTGTGCATCCCTCGGAGCGACGGCGGCTGACGTCTTCTTTGTACCGGATCCTGGTGGACGTCCGCGCTTCTTCGGAGCGACGGCCGCTGACTTCTTCTTTTGACCGGATCCTGGTGGACGTCCGCGCTTCTTCGGAACGACGAGCTGTCTCTCCTGGAGCTCCTGGAGCTCCTGTGCCATTTGTGGCTCCTGGAGCATCGCTTCATCGACAGTCTCTTGCTCCACGACGTCCTCAATTGCAACTGCCACTGCATCCTCGGCGTTTCCGTTGGCGACGACTCCTTCGGCACCCTGGGGCCCATCTCCCGGCCGCTGCTCCGGCGCTGCTGCTCTTGGCTCCACGACGTCATCGTCGATGATGATGATGTCGTCGTCGTTGTTATCGCCAATTTCGTCGTCGTCATCGTCAATTTCGACGACCTCATGAACCTTCGCCACCTCGTTAAGCACGTTGAGGATCACCTCATAGAATCCGGTGACGTTCTCGACGATACGGCGGTATCCGATGGCTTCGTAGACGCAGCCCAATGAAATGATCCACTTCATGGTTTCCTCCGAGTGATTCTGTAAGTTTTGCCGTCAAATTGATCTCCATGACTTTCAACACTCACCTTGGCGACGTTCTTTCCCTTTCCTATCTCCACCTTGTTCTTCGGTTCCATTCGGATCTTATGCAAGTTGTTGTCGACAATCCTCTTCAGCTCTTTCTCACTCTTCTCTTCCTGGAAAGGATGGTCACAATCAAACAATCCTCAATTTCAAGCTCACCATTTTCAGTTCCTGCATGACGAGGCGGGTGATCTTGTGGACGATGGTGGACAGGTCCACCGTCTTCCGCTCCTCCTCCATCACCGCTTTGATGGTGTTGCGGATGAGCGTGTTCTGGAAATTTTTGAAAATTTGCGAAACTTCAACTTTGAACAACCATAACTCGCTTCGAAAGGCACGTAGAACAATGGTTAAAAAACGAAAATGTAGGTAATCATCTCTAGTTTACGACCCACCGCTGATTGTTCTATCAAATTATCAGTGACTAGTTGAATTTATCACTTTTCTTCTCCAGTCAATTCGCCGTTCAATTTTGACCATTTTCCCCCATGTATACTGGTCATCCCCATTTGAGATCACTTACGAGAACATCCTCGAATCTTCGGAGGTGCTCCATTTTCTTCAGATGCGCTTGGATGACGGGGATGGCCTCGTCGACGACCTTCTGCACTCCTTCGCGATCAGTTGGAGTCGGCTGGCACACCATTTCATACAATGACATAGTTTTCCTGAAAAAAAAAACAAAGTAGATTGGGAGGATAGTGCAGCGGATAGTGTGCGGAGGGGTGCGCGCGCACTAACGAGCCACCGGTGAGCGCAACTGGTGAGCGAGTGAATAATGTCAAAAAGGGAGAGGTGGAGGAGTGGGGGGAGGGGGAGGGAAGATGGTTACGACCATGTGAAGATGGAGCAGTGTGCAGAGAGAGAGAGAGAGGGAGGGACGAGGAGAGGTGGACAATTGACGACAGATGAGTGTTCGAAGGGTCTCGCAGCGAAGTTGCGTCGTCAATGAACCGCTGCCCCGACGAAGAGAACAGGAAGCCGAATAATGTTCTAAACGGATCCGGAAACCGGAAGGGAAAACATGTTTTTAATGGAAAACGGGAGAATGTGTCCAGAAACGGATCCGAAAACGAGAACGGAAGCCCCAAAATGTGCGGAAGACGGACTTCTGTGACCCGTTCGCCATTTGGAGGTGACGAGCCCCCTCCCCCCCTGATTGTGAGAATGGCGAGAGGTGAGGGAGGAAGGGGAATTGCGTAAGTGGGAAAAGTGACAGTGCTGTTATAGCCCCCAATCAGGCGGATGGACTGCAATTGAATGGACAGATGTATAGACTGTGTCACATTGATTGAAGGTACGATGGAGGTGCAAGTAACACAGCTGGAAACGCAGCTGGAACATAGGATATGTGGTCAGGACCTAATATAATGTCCCCAAATGAATTCCCATTGTCTTCACTCCTGTTGAGAAGGAAAACTATGGGAAGGTACGAGTTCTTGGAATGGACGAGTGTATATTCCATTGAGCCGCGCATGGTCCCGCATCGAAAGTTGTGCCGTCGATTAGTTGAGACCGAGAAATCGATTGTGAGAATGGCGAGCGACGGGCGGCGGGGGGTGTGAACTCGTGCCTGCTGTGACTTTTCGGAGCAGAAGAAACAGTTACATGTACGCGTTGACAGGTCATCTTTTGGCATATCTCGGGTTACATATCGGGTTACATAGCGCAGACGTTCGTCGAGAAACTCTCGTTCGCCGCCAATTTGAATACATTCGAAAATGCGCAAATGAAGGTCGCAAGCACGCGGGCCCCTCGCCCGCCCGTTGGAAAGTTCTAGAGGGCGGTCGCGCCCCTCTCGTGTGGGGGGCCGGCGGGGAGTAAGCAAACATTGACCGCGCGCTGGGTGGTCTCGTAAAAAGGAAGGAAGCACGGGTTATTATCAGTGCTTATCACCAGTGCCATTCGTTGCGAAGATTCCGGGGGGAGACCCTATTCGATACTAGATTAAGATCCTTGGATCGGATCGGATCGGATCGGAAGACGAAACGATGACGGGGAGAGAGAGAGAGCGGTGAACATTTCGGTTATTCATTAAATCAAAATTGGATGCGAGAACAGAAAGTGATATAGTGATAACAGTGTTCATCGCCGTCGGTGTCTGGCACTTTTGCGTGTGCCGGTCGCCCTCCTAGCTTCTCTGAGCTCCTTGAGCCAGTGTTGAACCTGCAAAAAGTGAGGCAATTTCAAATGCGAAACGCCCCGTCAACTGACAGCTCTTCTTTGCGTCGGCAGCAGGTGAAGGGTCTCGACGAGACACGTGGCCTTCTGCAAAAACGGCCCTCTGAGGAGCCGCGGGTTGCGGGACACTTCTCGCCGGATCTGCGTCTTTTGCGGTCTCTGGAAAGAAGCGGGGGTTGCTGAAATAAAGAGAGAGTGTTACTGTCAATGGAACCGTTCCAGTGTTGGCCGGCTGGCGGGGAAGCTTCTTTGCCTTTTTGGTCTTCTGGGCGTCCGCAGCTGCTGCGCATGATCGTCGCGGTTGGATCCGTCGGTGCTGCTGAGGTTGGCTTGGCGCTGCAGGTTCCTCTCCATCATCCACTTCCATTGGCTCTTCAAGCGGAGGCCCTGGAGCATCTAGTAGCTCATGGACTTTCTCCTCCTCTCCCAGCTCCTCTCCCAGCTCCACGACCTCCGAAGCTCTCTTCTCGCCGAGAAAAATCACATCCTCATCGTCACTATCATCCAGTTGGATCACCTTGCGAGCTGGTTTCGCCAGCTCATCAATCGCATTTATAACGATCTTATAAAACTCCAAAATGTTCCGAGCGCGTCCTTCCCTTTGAATCGCCGAGTCGACGAAGCCCATGAGAAAGGCCCACTTGACGTGTACATCGTTATGATTGAACTGAAAATTCAATTCAGTTAGATGAAAAAATGCCATTAATACCAGGGCGTGATGTTTGATCTCAAACTTGTCCATTATATGTTCGGGATTCGGGCCAATCTTCAGAATGTGGACCTCGACGATCTTCATGAACAACTCGTCCGATTGGGTTCTTTTCTGAACGTCTAACTTGCAATGATCTACCTCTCCACTCACCATTCCTATCCTCCGCATGACCCTCCGAATGACTCTCTCACAAAAACCCAAGAATGAGAGCTCCTGGAGGCTGTAGCTGATGATCGCTTCCATGATCACCGTTCCCAGTGTCCGCTGGAAAAAGAACAGATGAGAAATGGCATCCTTATCATCATCACTTACTTGAAATCCTTCAGGAACCCTCAAATGCTTCATCCCCCTGATACGGTTATCAATGACCGGGCGGATATCGTCGGCGATGGCTCTCGCCTCTCGGGGAAGCATTTTTGAGTTCAGGAGGTCGGTAAGGGGGAAAATTGCGAAGGGGGGGGGGGTGTGAAGCGCCGCGACTGCGCGATTCACCGAAACTGCGCCGAAAAACTGGCTAAGCAGCATCGCGGATATGATACTAAATCATTCGTGTACACGAAGCTGTCAGTTCCCTTTTCTCTCCTCTGCTTACAAGACGCCAACATTCTGAACGATTGCTGGCTTCCCTTGTTAGCTTCAGTAAGGTAGATCCCTCTTCCAAGAACTATTCAGTCTGGATGGGATGGCAAGGCAGGGAGTTGGCGGCAGATGGTATTAGAGAAGGTGCGAATCTCCTTGGCATTGCCTGGTGACCGTTTGGAGCAAGAGAAACATTACATGTAATCGGATAGCCAGGTGTTCGTCTTGGGCAACTGGACTCGGACATAATCCCCCGCGCGTATCGGGTTGCATAGGTGGCAGGACGCCTCCTGGTGACAAGTGAGACGCAGTGTGATCTAAACATTTGCATGCGGGGGGGGGGCACTTGTGGAATCAACAGGTGTCTCGAGGTGGCAGGATTCAGGTCAGTCGCGCTCTATTGTCTTTGTGACGGATTTTCAGCTCGCCTACTCACAAAAGAGGAGGGTGTCTTGCAAGGTCCCTGATCTCTCGGTCCCATCTGTCTCCCCGCGATAAAACCTTGAAATTCAAAACATTGAGATGTGTTGTTCAAAACATTGACATGTTTTGTTGTTGCTGCGCCGCGCCTGACCACAGTAGGCAAACATTGGCGCCAGGTCGGGTGGCACGAGAGAAAATCGGAAAAACGGGGGTATTCGGAAGTTTATTGGAAGAAAATAGGAAAGGACGATTTAGATGGAACGGCAATTAGAGCTGCCGTCTTCTCTGGCTCCGGGTCTTCGCTCGGAGCACCGCGCCGTTGGTGCTCCAGCTCTTCAAATTCTCCAACTCCCGCGTTCTCCCTTTGGGCGCCACTTTGTTTTTAGATCCCAGTGGGCGCCCTCGCTTTCGTCTCGGCGCCTCGGCGTTGACGGCTTGCTCGGCCGGGACTCCTGGCTCGGCTGGGACTCCTGGCTCGGCAGGGACTTCTGGCTCGGCAGGGACTCCTGGCTCGGCAGGGACTCCTGGCTCGGCTCGGACTTCTGGCTCGGCTGGCCCAGCTGGCTCGGCTTGCTCGGCTGGCCCGGCTGGCCCCACTGGCTCGGCTTGCTCGGCTTGCTCGGCTGGCCCCACTGGCTCGGCTTGCTCTTCCGGCTCTTCCGGCTCCAATGGCTCTGGAAAGACGGAGTTGGCAGATTTTCCACGAAATCCTCTCTCTAACTCACCTTGCCGCTGGATCGGGTCGATTGGATCTGCTTCCGCCGGTGCTGGAGCCACTGGCTCAGATGCAGTGGAGGCTGGAGCTCGTGGAGCTATTGGCAACCCATTCGACGGTCCTAAAAACGTTCATCTACTTGATTTTCCTCAAGAGCCATCACTTACTGCGTGCAGTTGGCTGCAGATGTCTCCCGAACTTCGCCTCCTGCTCCACTGCGTCCATCATCCGGAAAAGCGTCAAATAAAAGTAGTGGACGCACTGCTCAACGCCCGCAATCCTCATGTTCTCTCCAATCACCGAGAACATCATATACCACTGGCTGAGTGGATTCGGGATCTGAAAACCAAGGGGAATTGGTGAATTCTAACAATATGTCTATACCTGCATGAAATTTGCCTTCATTGCAGTGCACGGCAGGTTGGCGCTCATTCTGGGAGCGAGACAGCCCTCCGGCAAGGAACGAATCGGCGGGCGGTTCGCTCTGGCGAGCACCACGTTGTACACTTTGACGAGGAGCTCCCGGATCTCGATGACGTCGGCGGTCGTCTCGTCGAACACCTTCATCGTGGTGGCGATGAAGTAGTGGAAATCCTAGAAAATTCATGATGACTAAGTATGAAAATTGGAAAAACTCACCTCATTCCTAAGATTGAAGAATTGCATCGCCTCCGCTTTCCCGTCCATCACGTCATCCATCGTCCGTTTGATTCGCAAAGCATCTTGATACACGACGTTCATTGTGTGTGGTCTAGTCCAACGGGAATGGTAACTTGACTACTGCTCATGGGCGGGGCGACCTCGCCGCGCGTCGACTCCGACCCCGCCCTCGGGGTCAACGAGCCGAGAAGGGGTGAGGAGGGAAGGGGGACTTTCAGATTGACCTGCTACTTTTCTCTTTTCCCATTATCAATTAGAGATAAAAAAAGGCTGACAATCAGATGATGACCATGTTTGGCTCACGGAGCATTCCTCAAACACCGAATTGATGGCAAAGTGTTCCAGACGCTTCTGATAGATCTAATCACCTTAACCCTGTCATTTGATGGTCTTGATGAAGTTTCCCTTGGCCACTGTCTTATTTGAATGTTCACAACCCTTTTTTTCAGCAGAGAAGTACTGACCACTCGACTGCCAGCGGCCACCACTGCCTACCGAGCTATTGATCCCCCCTTATCAGTTTCTGATAAGCTTAGGAAGACTAGGATCTAGTAAATTGGGTGTTCAAATTGCCCGAACTTGGGTATGGAACATGTTTCATTGAAAGAAATGTACAAGATCATCACTCGGGAACCTTCGCACCCTTCCAGCCCTCCTCGTCGCGTCCGTCCGTTGTTCAAATAAAAAAAGAAGGGAAGAAAACATTCAAATTGTCGGTGTCCATGAAAGAGTCGTCGTGTGATGACCGCCGGTGTGTTTCTGACATCATTTGCGACGAACGGAGCGGCGCGCGCGCCCCGGCTGACCACACTGGGCAAACATTGGCGCCGGGTGGCATTTGAATGTGTGAACTTGGTTTATTGGAGGAAACATAGATAAAAGATAGGATGAGGATTTCGGGGGAATGGGCTCAACCCATAAAAGATGGCAATTAGAGCTCCCGTCTGATTATCATGCGTTCCGCTGACACTGATAGTTAACGACGAGTTTAAGAGGTATCAAAAAGTTGTCAACAGCAAACTTGTAGATCATAACTAGGACTACGAACTTGCTGTTGACAATTTTTTGATATCTCTTATAAATCTCGAGATATAGTGATTCTATTGGGGTGCCACTCTATTCGCCGGAGTTTGATCCGAAAAGAATGTTGGTCTTCTGAATGCCAACAACTGACTTAGTAAAAAAAAAATGATGCCATCCGTAAAAAATCATTATCAGTTGCTGATAAGGAGAAGGATGAGGTTGGAGCCGGAAATCCGCAGTTCCTGGAACTACTTATTTGATAATGGGTTACTTTTTATTCAAAGAAAGCAAAAAATGTACACAGTCAGCACTCGGGAACCTTCACACCCTTCCAGCCCTCCGTCACCAAGCCCACATGCTCCTCGACCAATTTCAGCTCGCTCTCCAACGATGTCAACCAATTCGCATCCACTTCCTCTTTCCATATCTCTCCCATTCTTTGAACCCCGTCCAGAATAGGTCCTGCATCTGCGCGAATCGTCATGAAGGCGGTCTAAAGATTATAGTTTATAATGAAAGATCAGACGCTGAAGCTCACCAGAAACTCTTGCTCCACAGTTTTTTCTCCGCAAGTTCTCAAAAATTCGGTGGCCTTCTGGATTGCGACGGTGATGTTTTTGTTGATGTTGATGAACGCGACCTAGAACGCTCAATATCTCGAGATTGATAAGAGTTATCAAAAAGTTGTCAATGGCAAAGTTGTAGATCATAATTAGGACTAAAAGTTTGCTGTTGACAACTTTTTGATATCTCTTATCACTGTCGAGATATAATGATTCTCCAGCAGTGTATACCTCAGCGTTTGCCTGCTTGTTTTTCGCTAGCTTCGCGTTCTTAGCCCTCGAAGCAGTAGTGATCTACAAAACTTTCAGTATCACCGCATCCTCCCCCCACTTACAAATCCAGCGACAGTCTTCACATTCCTTGGGATCTGCGAGATCTGAGAGCCGATTTCCTTATAGAGAGGCTTCAAAGAGGTTCTTGGCCTCGATCCCTCCGCTTCACAAACCGCTCTCAAATTGCCGTCCTCGTTAAAATACCAAGAAACGTCTATAAAAATCATCGAGATCATAGCCTTCTCCGTCACGTCAAGCTCTCACCAATCTCAAACTGCCTTAAAGCTCTCAGTGACTCCTCCTGACTCTCCTTCAGCTTTGTCGTCTTTTCAACAATCTCCCGAGCTTCCTCTTGACGGGTTTCGATATGGTCCATGAGGAACTGAAAAGAGAGATCACTTCAGAACGTTCTCCTCTAGAATACCGAAGCAGCTTTGACACTCATCAGGTGCTCTTCCTCATCGCGAACTTCACGGAGTTGTCGGCTGCCCTCTATGAAGTCCTGAACGTTGTCGCTGCTCGATGGATCCCGCGCCTGCTCATTCTTCTCTGCCAACCTCCTCACCGCTTCTTGCACCTCTTCCAGCTCTTTCCGCTGCTTTCCCATGTGCTCTGCGTGCTCTGAAATTGGAAAATTCGAGGGAAAGGGTTCCTTTCCTTTTACCGTTTTTGTTCTGCTTCGTCTCCTCCCTCACTGGCTCTTCTGCTTCTGGCTCTCTTTCTTCCTCACTCACCGGGTATCTTGGGGCTCGCGGAGCCTTTGGAGCCTCCTCGGCAGCCGGCTCACTCGACTGACTCGATCCCATCTCTGAAGCAAAATCGGAATTTGGTCCCTCTCACTCTTTCATTAACTCTTCTTCCTCATTCTCAATGTGGCAAACACTTCCCGACAAGTCAACAGTCAACAACTTTCACACCGAAACATGCCACAAACACTTGTTATCAGTTGGTGATAAGCGGAAGAAAGAGGAAGATGCACACGTTGCAAAGATAATAGATGAGGAATGTGAGACCTCGACGAGAAAGGAAACAGAGTAGGAGGACAGTAAACGAGTAGATTTATCCGGATTTTAAGAAGAACCACTATCGGATGCCACAGAGGAGAGCTCTGCCGGAGAATCAATATATCTCGAGATTGATAAGCGATATCAAAAAGTTGTCAACAGGAAGAATGTAGATCACCTCTAGAACTAGAAGTTTCCTGTTGACAACTTTTCGATATCTCTTATCAATCCCAAGATATGATGCTTCTCCGGCAAAGCTCTCCTCGGCTGCGGAGGGCCATGGCAACTGATAGTACAGACATTGATTATTCACTCGATTTCCTCAATAACGACCACATGGCCATCGTCCGACCCATCGGTGATCGCTCCAGATGCTCCCGACTCAAAGTTTTGCCATTCGGCAAAATACTTGGTCTTCAGAGTGCTCAACGTCGGAATCTCACGATACGCCGCAAGGATTCGACGCTCGAAATCGTCGATCTCGTCGTAGATCACCGAGGCTTCATCCCTCACGAAACTTCCCTGATATTGACTGTTCAAGTAGTCGGTGAATGTGTTGCACACATTCGACACGTTTCGGAGGGAATTCTGAAAATTGAAATGTCACCTGAAAGCGTCCCCCCCCCCCGTGAACTCACAGCGATATCCAGAACGAACGGTTTTCTGGAGAACTCGTACATCTTGTCCAGGTTCTCCGCCTCTCGCTCCATGACCTTCACAATCTCGGCCAACTCGTCCTTCACTAAATCCATCCGCTTCCGGATCACCTGCACATTGAGCTCCTTGATCCGCGCCTGAGCCAGTTGGCTCTGAAGCTCACTGAGAGCTCTCAAGAGCCGTCGGACAGTCGACTTTAGCGCCTTGAGCCGGATCTCCCAGTTCTTCTCGATCGCGCGGCTCCATTGCGCTCTCTTCATCAACGCCTCGAGCAGTTCCATCTGCTCGCGCGTCTTCCTCTTCATCTCCTCGAACTTTTGCCGTGTCTCTTCTCTCGTCTTTCGAATCTCCTCCTCGAGTTTCTCCATCTGCCGCCGCTCCTCTTCCCGTTCCCTGGCGACCTTCGCATTTAAAACTGCCATCTCCACCTGGCGAGCTACACGATCCGAGTCGTCCAAGGACTGCTGCGCGCGGAGCTTCTGTTGAGTAGTCTGATGGAAGTGCTCGGTGCGACGCTCCTCTTGCAGGTTCTTCCGATTGAAATCCATCTTCATCTGCGCGTTTCTCGCGTCTTGCTCCTGAATAGAAGATGCGCTACAGTAGTGAAACCAAAGCGACTAACCTTCTGAACCCTCTCCCTCTCCCTCCTCAACCGATCCTCCTCCAGAAGGGCTCTCTCCCGTTCCGCTCGCTCGTCGGCTCTCCTCTCCTGCTCAATCAGTTCTCGCTCTTTCGAAAACTTCTCCGCAACCCTTTGATGTTCCAACAGTGTCAATTGAACGTCTTCGTTAATTCTCATTCGCGACGCCTCCGCCGAGTTCCGAATCCTCGCCTCCATGGCCGCCGCTTCAGCCGCCATCTGAGCAGCACGCTGTCGCCTCAGCTCTTCCTCTTGTTGCCTCCGAAGCTGTTCTCTCTTTTGTCTCTCCTAAAGCTCAGTGACACATCTGTCGCCAATCACGGCTTCTCACCTCTTCTTCTTTCTTCTTCTTTCCCCCAGAAAACGGGTTGTGATCATTCACCCATTCTAGGTAACCAGGTTTCTTTTCTGGTACAGGAGCTGGCAAGGGAGCTTCCAGAGGAGCCAATTCACGCTGAAATTCGAAAGTTAGACCCATTTTCAAGCAGGAAACAACTCACAATCGTAAATCCATACATTCCCGCTTCCCTCGCCAACTCATTTCTGTGATTCCTTCGAATCTCCCGTTCTTCTCGGGGAACATTCGGGTTATATATAATCACATCCAACGCCGAAATGCTGTTGATGATTTCTTCAGCTCTCTGCTTATTCGAAGAACTCATCGTTTCTGAATAACGATTAGGAAAAGGATAATGGAAAAGCAACGGCTGTTAGATAAATATAACTGGTTGGAAACCGAGTCATCAAAGCAGAAAGAATCATAGATGTACAGAAAATCAAATGTTTACTGCGAAACAAGAACTATGTTCCTCTTCTATAGATCATTGTCGTGCTCCTTCATCGCCTCCTAAACACAAATTTCATCTTCCCAACCCTCCTCAGAACACACCTCATTCCTCTTCCTCGAAGCCTCTATCGTCTTCCGAAGCATCTCCGCTGTCTCGTAATCTGGAGACTTCTTCTGTTGCTCGTATTGTTTCTTCTCAAATTCCAGCTTCTCCAGTCTGCTCCTCAACTTTGCAATCTCCTGATCTCTTTGTTCATTCAACTGATTTGAATCAACGTCTTCCTCATGGGTTTGTCTACCCGAGTTCTGGATTTTCTCCTCCGTGGCCGTCGCTTCAGCCGCCATCAGTTCGTGATTTTTCTCCAACTTCTCCACATCCCTCTGCTGCTCCAACTGTGTCAAATGAACGTCTTCGTTGTTTCTCATCCGCGACGACGCCGCCGAGTTCCGAATCCTCTCCTCCATGGCCGCCGTTTCAGCCGCCATCTCTGCAGCACGCTGTCGCCTCTGCTCTTCCTCTTGTTGCCTCCGAAGCTGTTCTCTCTTTTGTCTCTCCTAAAGCTCAATGACACATCTGCCGCCAATCACGGCTTCTCACCTGCTTTTCTCGCATTCTTATACTTAAAAACGGGTTGTAAGCATTCAGAAAATTTAGAAAACTGATTCTCTCTCCAACTTTAGGAGACACGGGAGCTTCCAGAGGATCCAATTGACGCTGAAACTCGAAAGTTAGACCGATTTCCAAACAGGAAAGCACTCACAATCACAACTCCATACCTTCCCGCTTCCCTCGCCAACTCATTTCTTTGATTCCTTCGAATCTCTCGTTCTTCTGGGGAAACATTCGGGTCGTATATAATCACATCCAACGCCGCGATGCGGCTTCCAATTTCCTCAACTCTCCGCTGATTCGAAGAATTCATCGTTTCTGAATAACGGCTATATAAGCCTATTAGTCCTATAACCAAAACAATAACACTGACGGATAGGAACCGCAATGATTGGAAGAAGAAGAAAACCAAAAGAATCATCAAGTATATTTTTCAAACAAAACAAGTCTCTCTATCGAGTAATAGCCTTCTGTGTGAGATTGTCAAGAGCCTTCTCAACTTGCTGACGGTACTCCAGAGAGTCCACTGCGGCCAGGGTGCTCTCGGTGACTGCCAAGTGCTTCTCGAGTACCGTTCTGATGCTTTCTAGCATTTTCGGATTTTCTTTCTGAAAACGCCGCACCTTAACCTAAGAAACCGCCCGTTTGCAAACCTGAACAGCCATGATGACTTTGAGAGATAAGGTTTTGGTGTTACTGCACGACTCCTCAAGGCCTTCTAACGGCTTCTGAAAGAACAGGCACGTGCTCCCTCCCAGTTGTCCCCCGTCACTTACCATCAACGAATCCTTGAAGTCGTCGGAGATATCAAAGCACGTCTTCATCCGATTCTTCAGCTCCCTCATCTGCTTGTCCACCAAACTCAACTCGGTGTTGTGCTCGCTGTTCAGGTGCTTCAGCTCGTAGGGAACCTCGTCCTCGTCCGCCGAATTTATCTGAATAGTGACGGTTGCCAGGGAGGGGGGGGGGTCATCGACGCACCGCCTCCATCATCTCCATCGCCACCTCCTTCATTCGCGTCGTGCGATTCGCCACCGCGAGATACTCCCTGACAATGTTGTTATGGATCGTCTCGATCGCGTCCTTCTGCACCCTCCGATAGTTCTCATCCACTATCGCCAGCTTCTCCGCAGTGCTATCGGCGATCCGTTGCAGCGCGTCCTTCGTCTGCTGCTCCATCTGCACGCTCAACTTGTCCCAGTGCTCATTGACGTCCTTCCGATGCGCTGTATACTTCTGCTCCAGCTCCTTCTTATGGCTCCTCGCCGCCTCCTTCTGCCGCGCCATCACCTCCTTCCGCTCGTTCTCCGCCGTCGCGATCTGCTGATCGCGTCGCCGCCTCTCCTCCTCCTTCTGCTCATGAGCCTTTCGCATCTCCTCATCGTGCGCTTCTTTCAAATCGGCCGCCTGCTGATCGTACTTCTCCGTCACGCGCCGCTTCTCATCGTCCGTCTCGCGCTTCTTCTCCGCCAACTCTTGTTCTTGCTCTGCGCGGAGTTTGGCAAGACGCTGCTCTTGCTCGTCGCGCTTCTGACGCAGCTCCTCGTCGTGCTCTCTGAAAACCTCTCAGATGCTCCCCGGAATCTCTAGCCATGTGTTTCCGGTCTTGCTCACCCTCAAATCGGTCGCCATGTATCCTCGACCAGCTCTTAAAAACACGTCCTCCCAGATGCCCCCGGAATCTCAAACTCAAGATTCAAACGCTGAGCAAGATGTCTTGCTCACTCTAAAATCGGTCACCATGTGTCCTTGACCAGTCCTTCCCTTCCCATGTGAACATAATCTAACGATGAGCAAGACTAGAGAACACACCACAATTTCAACATCAAAGTGAGAAAATGAAGTTGAACTGCTCTTCCTAAGCACTCCTCAAACTAGAGACCATGTGAAGTCGCGCTCTATGAAAATAGTAAAGGTCTGGAAGCAATTGAGAGCAGTGACACGAAATTACCCCCGTACGGAGGAGTGCTCTGTTTTAGAATCATTCATATCTCAAAATTGATTAGAGATATCGACAAGTTGTCAACATCAAAATTGTAGATCATAACTAGAACTACAAGTTTGCTGTTGACAACTTTTTCATATCTCTTATCAATCTCAAGATATAATGATTCTCCGACAAACCTCGCCATTTCGATGGCAACCGATGGTTGCACACTATCGTCGTTTCAATAGAGCGCGTTTGCATTAGATTTCAAGTTGAGGATCTCCCAATTACAGCAGTTCCAAAACCAGAAACTTTTTGAAGGTCGTCTCACGTTCCCGTAGCACACCAATTCTAACGATGAGCAAGACTAGAGAACACACCACAATTGCCCACCTGGCACTCCTGATCTCCTCGTCTCGGAGCTTCTGCAAGTCACTGTTCCGACTGCTCAACTCGCTCTCCATCATCGCCGCTTGCCGGCTATGCGCTGGAACTCCAAACATTCATGGATTTTCACAGAGAGGCCTACCGGATCTCAACGTCGATATCTCCTTATCGTTGGCCGCCTTCTTGGCATCACGCTCTTCCTCAAGCTTTCTCAGCTCCTCCTTGCTTGCTTTCGACGGTCCTCCCTGTGAGAAACAGCTGGGGTTGATTCTGGAGAAAGAAGGGAAAACGGGAAAACTCACCCCCATTTTGCGTGTGTGTGGTGTTATCGGTGGAAAATGTTTGTTGACGCGTCGTTCTCTCTCTCTTATAACGCCGCAAAGCTCCGCCTCCCCGAAGGGCAAGGGGCGTGCTTAAGAGTGAGCAATTCGTTACCCGCATATAAATGCCGCGGGTAAACGAGTGATAATGCTTCATTCTTTCTCCTTCTCTCACTGTGTCAATTTCAAGCTCCGTTTAAGCATTACTTTCAGAATGACGTCCCAACAAAAGGAAGCGGTCAAGAAGCAGATGCGAGATGACGCGGAGGCCCATCAGAAACGAACCGATCGTGAGCGCGACCTTCAAAGATCGAACGTCGGCAAGTTCGACACAGACCTCGCGAACTTGGACTCGGCAATCTCGGACAATCTGCGACGCACCAGAAATGCGACTACGGTAACTTGGAACCGCATATAGTTATATAGAGGTGTTGTTCAGGACCATCACAACGCGATGAACCAGTTGAAGATCGCCGAGAACGACATTCTCCGCGAGCAAAACGCGACGCACTCGGAGAACAAAAAGGAGCAGGCGAAGGCGGCGAATCGGGAGCTCGGTGAGTCGGTGGCTCGATTTCCTATGGGAAAGACAGGCTTTCAGAGGCTCTGCAGAGCTCCGAAGCGGCAAATCAGGCGGCCATGATGGCTCATCAGAGTGCCGAGAAGAAGCGAGTCGAGGAGAATCGGCGGCAGGCGGACAAGGAGGCGGCGGAGAAGATTGAGAATGCCAGGGAGCAGGTGAGACTGATAGCTGATTTTAGAGTTAAGAACAGCCCCGCATTTTCAGACAGCGATTGCGGAGAAAATCGGGCATGAGCACGATAAAGAGCGCACTGAGTACTTGAGGAAGGTGGAGAAGGATCAGGTGGCGGAGATTGGCGCGATGAAGAGGGAGTTGAATGAGAATGCGAAACTCGGTGAGCTTCCGGAGAGCTTTCGGAGATAAGCGATAAGCGATATCAAAAAGTTGTCAACAGAAAACTTGTAGATCATCACTAGGACTACAGGTTTCCAGTTGACAAGATTTTGATATCTCTTATCAATCTCGAGATTCAATGAATCTCCGGGGCAATCTTCCAGAATTCGAGCGCACCAAAAGCCATCAGAAAACGCTTGAAACCATTGGATTCATGAAGATTGGCGCTCGCGCCGCAATGGACAGTGCCGAGGTGCAGCTGAAGAAGAACCGTGACGCCGCCGCTGAAATCTCGGCTGTCACCGACGAGATTTTTGAGTTGCGGAGGAAGATGAACGAGGTGGTGTCGAGGGTGAAGGTGGCGAACCACTTGGGAAAGCCGAGTGTTCTGAAGAAGGAGTTCTCGATGATTTTGGTAAGGGTTACCGGAGAATCGATATATCTTGAGATTGATAAGAGATATTGAAAAGTTGTCAACTGCAAACTTGTAGTCCTATGTGTGATCTACAGCTTTGCTGTTGACAACTTTTTGATAAATCTTATCAATTTTGAGATTGCAAGGCCATTTCGATGTCATCTGATAGTAGAGGATTTCAGAGAGCCTCGGAAGTGATCAAAACGAAAAAGGTGTTGATTGAGGACAAGCTGAACACTCTTCTCCAGCTCAATGTCGACGAGCACACGGCGGAGCGACAGAATGTGATAAACCAGGTGATTGAGGATCTGGAGAAGCTGAACGAGTTCCATGCGGGAATCACTTTGATCGCCCCCGAGAAGAAAGACGATGTTGACATGGAATTTCTGCGCGACGCTCAAAAGTATGCGGACGGCGGAATGGAGGCGGTCGAGTCGATTAGCACGATCTGGGAGACGATTCCGCCGGTAGATCAGAAGAATCTGATCCACCTGGAGTTCATGAAGACGACCGGGGTGCTGATGAATGAGGCACAACTGCTGGCGGTCAAGAATCCGGAGGTGAAGGCGTTGGAGGAGGACAAGGAGGAGAAGGAGTGAACTTTCCAAGTTTTTACTGTTATCAAATCATTTATTATCAATAAATTCACGAGGCAATGCTTCTCAACTGATTGGAGCTCTTCAGAGCATCCCTGACTTGTTCAAGGTACTGTGAAGAGTTCACTTCTTCAAGTGTTCGTTCAGTGATCTCCAGATGGTCCTTCAACGATTTCCAGACGTCTTTTAGCAGTTTCGGGTTGTTATTCTGTATTCTGTATAGTTGCTAGGATATTTCGTCAAAATTGCAAACCTGAATCGCCAAGCCAACCTGGTGAAAGACGACTTTAGTGCTCTCACATGAGTTCTCCAGGTTTTTTAATGGGCTCTGCAAAACCAGGGCTCAACAGCCAAGTCCCCAATACTCACCAGTAACATCTCCTTAAACTTCTGATCTACATCGAAACTCCGATGCATTCGATTCCTCAAATCCCTCATCTGATTCCCAAAGTGTGTCATTTCAGTGTTATGTGAGACATTGCAACCTGCCAAGTCATAGTGGATCTTTATCTTCGACTTGTCGACTTTTTTCTGGGCAATTATCATTGTTATCAGTGCCAAGAGTAGGATTACCAATTCTGTCATATTCCACGTGGCGTCCTTCATCCGAAGTGCTCTATCCATCAGCGCCGAGTGCTCTTTGAGAATGTCCATGTGCATCGTGTCAAGCGCATTCTCCAATGCTATTTGAGAGTTGTGAGCGGCAAATTGGACCTGTGTCTTGTCCATTTCCTCCAGTTGCTCTCTAGAATACTTAGAAATACCTAAGCACTCCCAAAAGCCGTCACTCACTGCCTCCGATTGTTCAGCTCTATCTCGAGAATTCTCACTTCCTCTTGGTACTCACTGGTTTCTCTCCAATTCCTGACAAACCTATCGCCACTTTCTTTCGCATGGGTTTCAGCCGTTTTCAGACGCTGGTTTCGAACTTCTTGGAGGTCATTTTCAGCGTTAGCGACTTGCCTTTGACCCCGTTGTCTCGCGAGTCGCTCCTGCTTCCTGAATAGAGTAGCTCTGTCGGAGAAGCATTATATCTCGGGATTGATAAGAGATATCAAAAAGTTGTCAACAGGAAACTTGTAGTTCTAGTTTTGATCTACAAGTTTCCAGTTGACGAGATTTTGTTATCTCTTATCAGTCTCGAGATATCTGGAAAACCAATTTATAATGAGCAAGAAACTCACTCCAACTCCTCCAGCTGCTCTTTCCTTGCTCTCTCGTTCCTCTCCCTTTGATTCTCAAAAACCTCCTGCTGAAACTGAAGCTCATCTTTCACCGCTTCATCAATCTGTTCCTTAGAGGGTTTCTGAAAGAGAACTTGTCCAAACGAAACAGGCCAAAAGTCGCGAGAAACACTCACCCCTCCCATCGCCGCGTTATCAGTGGAATGAGCGGACGAGGAGGGGGTTTTTATCATGAATTAAGGGTGAGCAAGTACTAGTTTTCTAGTTTCTACAACATTTATTGAGACGGGGGGCGGGAGCCGTGATGAGCAACAATTCGCATGATATACAGAAAAGGTGTCAGAGGAGTCAAAGGTAACAAGGTAACAACGAATAAATAAAACGAGGGGGGTTCTCATCTAGTTCTTGTGTCCCTGAGCGTATCCTCCGGCTGGGGCGGCTCCTCCGACTGGTCCGGCGTAGGCTCCGGCGGCTCCGACTGGGGCGGCCTCAATTGGGGCAGATGGGGCGGCGTTGTAGGCTCCTCCGAGGGCTGGGGCGGCTCCTCCGAAGGCTGGGGCGGCCTGGTAGGCTCCTCCGATGGCTGGGGCTGGGGCGGCCTGGTAGGCTCCTCCGGCGATTGGTCCGGTGGCGTATCCGCCGGCTGGGGCGGCGGCTGGGGCGGTGGCGTATCCGGCTGGCGCTGGTGGTGGGGCGGCTCCTCCGCATGGCGCTGGTCCTCCGCATCCTCCTCCGAGCGATGGGAGCGAGAGTTGTGGGAGCTCAAAGCGTGGCAGCTGGAGTGGTGGGAGAGCTGGCAGAGCTGGGGCTCCGCCTCCGCATCCGCATGGTGGTGGTGGTGGTGGTGGTGGACTGCAAATAGGGGAAGAATAGGATATAAAGGGGAACATCGAGAACTTACGCGCATCCGCATCCTCCACCTCCTCCGGACGGGAGAAGGAATGCCTGGGCGGCGGCGATGGTGGTGAAGAAAACGACGAGCTTCTGCATGTTGAATAGGAGAAGGAGTATGAACCAAACGGGGATTGGATGCTTTTTGCCACCCCTTCTCGCCCTATTTAAAGCCCCTCGAAGAGGCGGAGCCTCGCGGCGGCTCCGCCCACATTTTTCAAAATGCCCAACCCTACCCAGAGCCTCAACCTCCTCAAAACCAGAAATTGCGACATTGCGCGCCGCGCGCGCGCGCCCAAAAGGACAATTGATATGACGAGTTCTGCAACAATCGTCCGTCGTCGTCGCATGCCGCGCTTCACCTGCCAGACAGATGCCGTGGATTTGCGCCGCGGCGATACGATGCGTTACGGCGTGCGGGGGAGGAGAGAAAGTGAAATTAGGATTATCAGGATTTGTAGAAGAAAGAAAGAAGAAAGAAAGTCAGCATGCGGACCGGCGGCGAGGGTAGTCAAGCGGAAAGTGCACGAAAGTGTCTCCAAATGGGATGGCTTTTCGGTGTGGCAAAGGTCCGAAATTCTGGATATAGAGTCCCTAGATGTTTCTGCTCTAGACATGTGTGCTCCTGAGAATACAGTCCCTAAACCGCTGACGTGTACGCCGAGTACACGCAGCGGCCGAAAGTTACCCGCTTGCAGACCCGCTGCGTGTCCGCAGGCGACCCGCCAACCGCTGGCGGACCCGCTGCGTGCCAGCGGTTTAGCAGTGGTGTCTTTGAACTTTCAGACCGCCTGGACTGAAAATGACAGGAACCTATCTAGACATCGTAAGAGGTCAATCCAGCGTCCGACACCCCAGAACAAGGCCCAGACTGAAAGCGACCGACCTCTGGACGATTGTGAAGTCCTTCTACTTCCAGACACCCAGGATCCTGGATAGCGATTCCTTGAGTGTCTAGAACGTTCCGAACAGTTTCAGGATCCCTGGAAAACAATGCTCCTTGACTAGCTTCCCAACTTTTTCCATCACTGGCACTGCCATGCCATTATCGGCTTGTTGTGATAGCAATTGAAACTACAGAACATCACACACCGTAGTCAGTTCCTGTCTTTGGCGAAATTCCTTTTGCATTTCGTAATATTCCCCCCCCCCCCCCTCATCCGCCGATGAAGCTGACGACCTTGAACCGCGCTTTCCCCCAATCTTTAGCTTATTCGCTCTTACCTCATGTTGCATAACATTATGATACTCTCCCTCGCATTCCACACTCATTCGTCACCACCATCGTGCCCTTTTGTCCGGTTCTTGTTCAGGCGAATTAGAGAGAAACCCAAGTGACCTCCAAGAGATGCGTAAGCTTGTCTCTAGACTGTATCGTGTCGTCAGGCAGGCGGCAGAAGAGATAAGCATCGGTGGCAAGCGCGGGCGCGGAAGGAGGGCATTTGCGGACGACGGATCCATCTCTCTCTCTCTTTATCTTCTCTTTTTGTTTCATGGAAACGAAACGATTCATTTCCATCCACGATTCTCTCCGATTGAAAGATAAGGGGGGAGAGAGAGAGATAAGAGATGGATCAACTTGGCGAGTGTTATTGAACATTAGAGCGAAACAATCAAACAGTCTAGCGAAGAGAGACTATCTTGATCAGTTGAACTGTGGATTTACCTGGAATAGAGGGTGTCTGGGGGTTCTAGGGCTTCTGGAAAGTGCTAGACACCTCTTCCAGTTCTCATGATCCTGGAAGATCCATGGTCAAGTTTCCAAAGATAACTATGTCAAATGGTACCTCACAGGCTTCTAGACAAGTTTCCGAACCTCTAGAATCTTGAAGATCCGTGATCTATGATTACACCTGTAACATGGTTACGCTTTCAGTGGTAGCCATGTCCAATGTCAATGGCTTCTAGACGATTGTGCCCTAGAATCCCGAAGATCCATGTTCTGTACATTCTCAAGGCTTTAAAGATAACTATGTCCAATTACAGCCTGATATTTAGATCCTGAAGATCCATGGACATAGACATGGACGTGGACATGGACATGGACATGGACATGGACATGGACATGGACATGGACATGGACATGGACATAGAACCGTGGTTGTACCATGTCATGCTAGATGTACCTAAAGACCAATACACATGTTGAACCTGAACCGGAAGCCCTCCTCTTGTCCATAGTACGCACTGTTACAGCTTCTCCCTCTTTTCCTCATTACACTTTTCCTCATCGCCTCATGTCGCCGTTTCGTTTCGCGATTTCAACGACACCACCACCCGACGACCACCCGTACCGCATTCCGTATTGCGTAAGCTTGATTCCTGATTTGAGTGTGATAAGAAGAAGAAGAAGTTAGAACAGTGAATCATTCATTTTTAAGGGAAAGGGGGAGGGGAAATTGCAAGAAACAGGGGGGGGGGGGCGAAAAGGTGAGAACGATTGGAATGATGGGGGGAGAAGAGAAGAGAAGAGTTGTCATAGATGTACAAACACAATTAGATTCCTATATCGTCGAGGGGGGGAGCACCCTGTTTACTTGCGTCCAGCGGTGGCGTATCCGGCTGGTGGTGGTGGTGGGGCGGCGTATCCGGCGGCGGCTGGTGGTGGAGCGGCGTAGGCGGCTGGCGCTGGGGCGGCTCCTCCGCACGGCGCTGGTCCTCCGCAACCGCCTCCTCCGAGCGATGGCAGAGAGAGTTGTGGGAGCTCGAAGCGTGGCAGCTGGAGTGGTGGGAGAGCTGGCAGAGCCGGGGCTCCGCCTCCGCATCCGCATGGTGGTGGTGGTGGTGGTGGTGGGCTGCAAAGAAGAAGATGGTATTAGGATGGATCCCCCGGGGGGGAACTTACGCGCATCCGCATCCTCCACCTCCTCCGGACGGCAGAAGGAAGGCCTGGGCGACGGCGAGGGTGGTGAAGAAGATCACGAGCTTTTGCATGATGAGGTGTCGACTGAGAGAGACCGATACTTTCTGCCCTCCCGCCGCCTCTCTTTTATACAACTCCCCCCTCGGAAACCTGAACAGTGGGCGGAGCCGAGTACTATCATCACAGGTCTCCGCCCCCCTCTGTAAATGACACCTTGTACACGTAATTTTGTCGTTTCTTCTCCTTCTTCTCTTTCGAAAGAAAACGCGATAATTCATCAATGCTGTTGCGCGCGCGCGGCGCGCCGGGCGCCGCGCGTAACACGTTTTCTTCTCGTTGCGCAAGCTTCTCCCCCCCGCCAGAGGACAAGCGAAGGACATGGTCAATGTGGCGAGAAGAGAGAGTACTAGTAGTGCTTCGAGGGATTAATGTGATCGAATCAATCAGCCGGAAGGGGGGAGAGGATTGGCATGGGAACCGAGGTGATGAGGGGGATTTCTAGGAGAGCTCGAAGCGCTTGAGAACTTGGTCATGAGGATCTTGGAACTATCCAAAGGATCCTTGAGCGATTCTAGACCTCCAGGAGCTCCCACGATTCTTCAAATGCTCCCACGGCTTTCCGATAGTCACAATTGTTAAAACTTTGGATTCTCTGGAACCCATGATATAAGTATACAGAATAACGGGACCATTTAAGATTAGGGACAATTTTGACAGTTTTCAAGTTCAAACGGTTATTGAGGGTGTATATAAGGATGGGTTGGTTTTGGAGATCACAGCCAAGTATGTAACTGGAAAATAGCCAAGTCTGACTATAAAAGGATATTTTATTATCAACTGATTATTCGTGTCGAAAAAAGTGAAAGAAAATGTCAATAAATGTCAAACAAAACGTGTTAGGTATTGAGTAAAGATACAATGTGAATGAGTATAATCGAAAAAAAACAAAAAGGAGATAGTATGGCTCAGTTAGTGAAACACGTTCTTACTGGGAGCAATCCGACGGAGGAGCACTGGTCGAGGTGATCGTCAGCCAGTGGCCATTGAGAGGAGTAATCAGTGGAATGTGCTTGCGGATACTCTTTGCCACTGAACTTTTCATCGCGCCGTGCTTCTTTTTGGTGTCCTTTCGAACGTACTTGTTCGAGGTGGCCTTCATCGTTTTGATCAACTTGTTCTGAAAATGGCCAATTTTCGGGTGGAAGGATTTAGTTCCCAGATGGTACACTTTTTTGAAACCGTCAAAGTGTCCAAAAATGCCAATTTTCCGACCCCAAACGCGGATCATTATATCTCGAGATTGATAAGAGATATCAAAAAATTATCAACTACAAACTTGTAGTCCAAAATATGATCTGAAAGTTTGCCATTGACAACTTTTTGATATCTGTTATCAATCTTGAGATATAATGAATCTCCGGGACAACGCAGCATTTGGGTCGGAATTGCCCAGAAATGTCAAATTTTCGTGCAAGTAGCCACTATGTTGGGTCGATTATCAAATCTTCAAGCATTCACCTTATATCCAGTACTCGCAACGAACAGGGTGTTTGGGAAGGTGGCGGACCCGATAGCCGTCAGCTGCGCACTCTCCTCTCCAGATGATGCACCAACTTCGTAGACGGTGACCACTGGCTGGTACTTGGAACGGGTCTCGATTTTGAGCTGGAAGATCAAATGAGAATGGTGTTTTTCTTAAGATCACTAACCATGTGCCTTTCCTGCGCGAGATATCGCTCTTCGATCTTCCCCGTATCCATCGCCTTCGTCTTCTGCTCCTTCTTCTGCTGGCTGCCAATGTTGAAGACTTTGAGTTCACGAAACACGAAGCCCCTCTTGATCAAAGTGGCTCCTGTCAGTGGCACCGAGAAGATTGTGTTGCTCATTTCGGGCTTCTTGGATAACTTGGCCTTGACCCACTGGAACTTCTTCGACGCCACCCTCCGATAGGCATACTGGTGCTCGGATTGAGGAGCCAGATGGACGGCCAGAATGTACTCCGAATCGGGGTTCAAGTGTCCAAAGTTGAAGCCAATGTGTGGGAACAGGGATCTTCCCTGGTTGGTGATCATCATCTCGTTGGTTTGCTCGTGTAATTTGGTCCACTCTGACGAGTTCTTGAGCTCAATGTCGATCGAGCAAGTGGTGCTAGCTGGAAATCATAGGCTACTTGTGAGTCATAAGGGAGAACTCACTGGAAGCAAGGGAGAACGCTCTTTGAGGGAGGTGGGGGTTCAGCAGGCTGTCATAGTAGGTGATGTAGTCCAAGTCTCCGAATCTCCGCAGATGCTTCATTTGGGAGAAGGTGAGAGGGAGTTGAGCATTCAGGGGGACTTCTGTTCGAGCACAATCCTGCTGGGCAATGTCCTGCTCATCCCAGTGAGCTTCTTGTCGAGTAGCGTCCTGTAGAACAGGAAGTGGAGCTTCCCCTTGAGCACCACCTTGTTGAGCATTCTGCGGAGCATCTAGGTTGGAAACCTGCTCTCGGGCATCCCATTGAGGTACTTGAATCGGAATCTCCTGAGCATCATAGTGGCCATATTGTTGGGTATTCCGCGGAGCATCCGATTGGACCTCTTCTTGAGTCATCTCCTGAGCAGCGACCCAGGGACTGTCTTCTTCGATGCCCCCTTCATATCCGGTCCATCGAGGGCTCAGCGTGAGATCTTGGTGAAGAGCGTCCCACGGAGCATTTCCAGGTATCTGCTGCTGCTCACTTACCTCCCACTCATTGCCATCGTATTCTCCGAACGCTTGGAGATTCTCCTCCGCAGCTCTCGACGGCGAGCCGATGATCGATTCGGTGTGATAAAAGTTCGGTTCGTCGAGGAGCGGTTCTAGATTGAAATGGGCGGGCGGACTCGAGAACTCTTCCCAACCGCCGAAGAGTTCGTTGTGGTCGTGGAACATCGAAGCAGCAGCAGAAGGAGCCGAATAAGTTGAGGAAGAGGAGGGTAGGGTCACAGAAGAAATGGGGAAGAGAGAGAGAGAGGGGGGCAGAAGAAAGGTAGATCAAATCTCAAGAGCGCGGGGAAGAGGAGATCATCTATATCATTGATCGTCTGACTCATAGAGATGCACAAAATACAGAAAACCCCCTTCCCCCCCCCTCCTCACAAGACGACCACATTGATCTCTCCACGTTCTGCTAATGATACGCCGTGATATTTTGATCATTTCTGCTTCACACACACACACACATACACCAGAAAACAAGACTACATGAGAAAATGCTAGACCTCCTCGGCCAGCCACTCTCTCCCTATGACCCCAACGACTACTATTCTGGATTCTATGAAGCGTACGAGTTTGGGAAGAAGGACAGGTATGTGTCTAGATATATCCCTCGAAGACAGTGTTTTCCAGGGACCTTCTCACCCGATGCGTTTCCACCTCCCTTGCCGTCCTTTCAATCTGCATCTCCTCCTTTACAATTCCCGCTCTCCTATACTCTGGGAGGACGAACACTGTCTATCGGAGAGTCATCATGGAGCACATCCTCATGTCCACTGCGGTCTCCGTCCTCTTCCCAATCACCGGCATCACGATCCTCCCCAATTATCGATCGATTCTCATGGGTAATCAATCATCCCTGCCACTTCCCCTATCCTTCAACATTTCAGACAAGTGGCTCGACGCGCCAATCCTCGCCCTTATCACCGCCGCCATCATCATCTACGGCTATCTCGCCGTCGCCGTGTTCTGCGGCTTCACGTTCCTCCTGAACTTTGTCATCTCCACAGACATTCGAATCAATCTTCCGCTCCTTCGGAACTACGAAACGTCGAAGCTATTGCGTAGCGGAGCGATTCTCTACGGGGTCTCGACGAGCTTCTTGGCAGCCGTCATTTTCTATGAAAGTGAGGTAATGTACAGCTGACCCTATTCTCAGTATCATTCTCTAGGCGTCAACTACAACACCTTCGGCGTCATCGGAACCACCATCGCATTCGATCCGCGGCTCGTCAAAGTGTTCGCCGAGAAGAACATCCACACGCTCGTCGTCACTCACGGCCTGACGTTCTTCGTCTATTTCCTGGGCGCCGTGTCCATTATCTTCCTCTTCGGCTCCATCCTCATCATTTACTAGTGATCTAGATCAACAGATTTCCCCGAAGAACCTCATTGATTCCAGCAACTACATCCGCATAAACCAGCACAAGGGAAAAATGTCAAAGTTGGTGCGTCGCCAACAGAAGCTCATCATCCGCATCGAGATCCTCTACTACCTCATGATAATCCTCTGCTACACCCCACCAGCCGTCACTATCCTCGTCTCGGTCTTCCTCAAATCACTTCCAGACGCCTGGAAAAGGTCGCCGTGCTTCCTCCTCATCTGCGTTCCCCTCCAACTTTTGCCCACTTTCGACTGTCTCCTCCACGTCTCTGCCATTCGGGCGTATCGCGAGACGGCTTCTCGTCTATTCCGGAAGGCGTTCTGCTCCAGGAAGAGCTCGATAGTGAAGCCCGAGCCACCGATCAGCATTCAGTTGTCGAACGTTCACGTCGTTCTACACTGAGCTTGCCTAGACCCCTCTAACTAACAAGAAGTAAGACGGAGAACACCCATGAGCCATGAGCACACGAAAAACATACCTGCACATATCTACATTTTCCCACATAATGCTCCTCGGCCGACCACTCTCTGCCTATGATCCAAAGGATTACTATTCGGGATTCTATGAAGCCTACGAGTTTGGGAAGGACAGGTACTTCTGGCTTGATCCCTTAACCCATCCTCTTCTCCAGCGACCTTCTCACCCGATGCGTTTCCACCTCCCTTGCCGTCCTTTCAATCTGCATCTCCTCCTTTACAATTCCCGTCCTCCAATCGTCGGGGAGAACTGACAATGTCTATCGGAGGTTCATCATTCAGCACATCCTCATGTCCACTGGCGTCTCCGTCCTCTTCCCAATCACCGGCATCACGATCCTCACCAACTATCGATCGTTTCTCATGGGTATTCAAAATCATCCCTGCCACTTCCCATATCCTTCAACATTTCAGACAAGTGGCTCGACGCGCCAATCCTCGCCTTCCTCGTCGCCGCGCTCCTCATCTACGGCTACATCGCCGTCGTCGTGTTCTGCACGTTCACCTTCTTTCTGAACATCGTCGTCTCGCTGAATCTCAAAATGAAGATCCCAGGAGTTCCAAGTTTCGAGGCGGCTCTTCTGATGAAGAGCTGTGTGATGTTTTATGCCGTCTCGACCAGCTTCCTCTCAGCGGCGTTGGTTTTCGAGAGTGGGTTTTCGGTTTTTCAGTTTGAGGAGGAAGTTGAGGGGCTGATTAGGAGATGCCAAAACAGAAAGAGTCTGAGGTGCTAATTAGAATCGTCTAGAGGGTAGGCCATCGGGTTCATTAGTTCTCAGGCATATATTAGAACCAATGAAATAGCAGACCTAAACATTTGGGTCTGCTAAATCATCGGGGAAACAAGAGAATCTTTAGCAGACCCGAATCGAGTGGGTCTGCTAAATCGACAGGCTAGACAAACATGTTTAGCAGAACTAAATACTTCGGTCTGCGAAATCATCGGCGAAATAAGTGAATGTTCAGCAGACCCATACACGTTGGTCTGCTAATCCGACAAGCAATTCAAAACATGTTTAGCAGACCCAAATCGAGTGGATCTGCTAAATCAGCGGGGAAACATGGAAATGTTCAGCAGACCCGAAACGAGTGGGTCTGCTAAATCGACAAGCAATTCAAAACATGTTTGGCAGACCTGAATCGAGTGGGTCTGCTAAATCACCGGAGAAACATGGGAATGTTTAGCAGACCCATACACGTGGGTCTGCTAATTCGACAAGCAATACAAAATATGCTTAGCAGACCCGAATCGAGAGGGTCTGCTAAATCAGCGGGGAAACTAGGAAAGGTTTAGCAGACCTGAATAATCGAGTGGGTCTGCTAAATCGACAAGCAATTCAAAACCTGTTTAGCACAACCGAATCGAGTGGGTCTGCTAAATCGGCAGGCTAGATAAACATGTTTAGCAGATTTAAACACTTGGGTCTGCTAATTCGACAAGTAATGCCAAGCACGTTTAGCAGACCTAAACACTTGGGTCTGTTGAATCGACCACTATATACTGGTTACTTCAGGTCTCACATTCAACAACAACTCTGAGATCATTGCATCTTCTATCAAATTCGATTCGCGGCTCGCAAAAGTGTTCGCAGAGAAGAACATCCACACCCTCGTCGTCACGTACGGAATGATGTTCTTCGTCTATTACCTGACCACTATCGGAACAGTGTTCACCCTCGGATCGATCGTGCTTATTTTCTAGTAGGTGACACCCCCGCCCAGCCCTCCATCACCCTGTTATTCCCATTCCAGCAACTACATCCGCGTGAGCCAGCAGAAAGCCAAAATGTCGCAATTGGTGCAGCGCCAACAGTCGCTGATCATCCGCATCGAGCTCCTCTACCTCCTCATGATCCTCTTCTGCTACACCCCGCCGGCGCTCATTCTAGCCACCTCGGTCATTCTCCGCGCGATTCCAGACTCGTGGAAACGGTAAGAATAGAGAGAAAACGACACGTGAAACGCCAGAAAGTCAGATGCCCGATCGCCGTGTTAATCTGCACTCCTCTCCAACTGCTACCAATTCTCGACTGTCTCCTGCACACTTTTGCTATAAGGGCCTATCGGGAGAGTGCTCTACGAGCTGTTCGTCGGGTGTTTGGCTCGCCGAGCATTCAGGAGTCGGCTCAGGTTTCGAGGTTTTAGAGCGACGAATCCTCGCTCTGGTCCACTAAACGTGTTTTGTATCGTTTGTCGATTTAGCAGACCCAAGTGTTTAGGTCTGCTAAACATGTTTATCTTGCCTGCCGATTTAGCAGACCTACTCGTTTCGGGTCTGCTAAAGATTCCCTTGTTTCCCCGATGATTTAGCAGACCCACATGTTCAGGGCTTATTTTGCTCTAAGAGCTCAATAGTGGAAGCTAGATACTGATCCAAATATCCTTAAAGTGTCACGGCTTCTGACCCTCTCCTTGTTTTCCGACTCTATGGGTCATTTTCAATGAACCGTTGTCATTACTCATCGTTCTCAATGCTCCCCCTTCTCCCAGGTTTCCAAAAACAAGACATCGAACTTCCGTGCCGCTCGACAGTGAGATTGGAGGCTCCAAGGGCTCCAGGGCTCCAGGGCTCCAGGGCTCCAGGGCTCCAGGGCTCCAGGGCTCCAGGGCTCCAGGGCTCCAGGGCTCCAGGGCTCCAGGGCTCCAGGGCTCCAGGGCTCCAGGGCTCCAGGGCTCCAGGGCTCCAGGGCTCCAGGGCTCCAGGGCTCCAGGGCTCCAGGGCTCCAGGGCTCCAGGGCTCCAGGGCTCCAGGGCTCCAGGGCTCCAGGGCTCCAGGGCTCCAGGGCTCCAGGGCTCCAGGGCTCCAGGGCTCCAGGGCTCCAGGGCTCCAGGGCTCCAGGGCTCCAGGGCGCCAGGGCTCCAGGGCTCCAGGGCTCCAGGGCTCCAGGGCTCCAGGGCTCCAGGGCTCCAGGGCTCCAAGGGCTCCAAGGGCTCCAGGGCTCCAGGGCTCCAGGGCTCCAGGGCTCTTTCCCACTGTTGTTCTCATTTGCTCACCTCACCCCTCCACATCATTTTCCAGCGCACCGAGCACAAACTTCATGTGTTGCTCATTAGACGCGTTCTCTTTCTCGCGAAGATGAGCTGTTCGTGACGCTGATGGCGGTGTTCTTGAGATCTTTCAGTCTCAGCCCCTCTCAGTATTCAGAGATCTCTGTTGTTCTCTGAAATGCTGAAAATCATCGAACTCCTCCAACAACCCGTCGTGGATTTCGACGCGAGCGACTATTACGATGGCTTCTATGACGCTTATCGCTATCAGAAGGATCAGTAAGTCTTGGCTTATCAGTCCTCGACGCTCAGGAACCATTCAGAAAGTTCCCCTTCTACAATCGTCTAATCCTCACTATCATTGCCAGTTTCTCTCTGGTCCTTACCATTCTCACAATCATCGCCATTTTGAGCGCGAAGCAGATGCAAAGAACTTATCAGTTTATCATCCTGGAGCACATCGGTTTATCAACTCTAATGTGCACTGTATTCCCGCTAAGTGGCTCGGATATCATCGCCAACTATGGGGTGGTGTTCATGGGTATGGCCCCTTATATCTTGAGATTGATAAGAGTTATCAAAAAGTTGTCAACAGCAAACTTGTAGATCACAACTAGAACTACAAGTGTTCAGTTGACAACTTTTTGATATCTCATATCAATCTCGAGATATAACGAATCTCTAGAGAAATGGACAAACACCCCGAACCTCCCCTTCCTGGTGTTCGGGATCCTAGCATTCGGCTACATGGGTGTCCTCGTCACCTGCTTCCACACCTTCGTCCTCAACGTCATCTGGTCCACCAACTATCAATTCCGAGTCCCATTCCTAAGAGCCCTCCGAGCCGAGACCGTCGTCAACGGGTGCTTTGTCTTGTATGAAGTGCTCACCACCCTTCTCTACATTCGTCGTCACCAACTTCATCGTCACGGATTCAGATGACACTGTCCAGGCGTCGTTGGAGTTCGATGCTCGATTAGAAGAGGTTTATCGGGAGAAAAGCGTTGCAACTGTCATTATAACAAATGGACTCGTTTTGATGCTCGCCGTGGTGTCCGGAGCATTGATAGCGATCCTTGGAGCATCAGCGTACATGATTCACCTGTGAGTTTGGGGGTGAGCTCTCCGGATTTGCTCTACTTCCAGCAACTACAAATTCGTGTACAAACGTCACCACTTCACCTCCCATACCGTCCAAAAACAGCAAAAGACTATAATCGTGATGGAGACCCTCTACTTCCTGATGACCCTCACCTGCTATACACCCTCTTTTGGAACCTTGCTACTTTCCGTTTTTATGAAATACCTTCCAAATGGAGCTAGACAGTGAGTACACTCAAAGACGAAAATACCCAGTCTCTCAATCAGATACCCGATATTTCTCCTTGTGGCACTGCCACTTCAACTGCTTCCCATCTTCGATTGCCTCCTACATCTCTACGTTCATCTGAAAGTCGTCATTCGGATTCTAATGACGTTCCGGAAGCCGAAGACGGAATCAGAATCATTGAGGGATTCCAGTGTAGTGAATTTGAGAACGATGATAAAGTTTTGAGCGGAGCGGATGGACTTTTTATCAGATAACTTCACCGGGAAAACGCTGCCTCGGAGAATCCTCATATCTCGATATTGATAAGAGATATCAAAAAGTTGTCAATTGCAAACTTGCAGATCATAACTAGGACTAGAAGTTTGCAGTTGACAACTTTTTGATATCTCTTATCAGTCTCGAGATATAATTGGCAGAAGAGCAGAACCGGGTAAATCATGTTGGAGTGCGCTCAGATGAAGACCGGAAGGTCCGGCGTCCCAGGAACGTACTCCATGTTGATAGTTGTCATTATTTCAGAAACTGTTAACAGTCGCTCTTGGAAGCCCTCGACGCCGTCTATAATCGTCTTGAGATTGGCCAGATTCACCTGCAATTCCAAATTTCTTTCAACTATCTTTACAGTAACCAATACCGTTGAGAGTGTGAGAATTCGATGTTGAATGACACGTGTTTGACACTGGTCACACGCCCTCAGATACTCCTCGATAGAAGACGTGATGCTCTGCTCCAGAAGTGCAACGGTGGAGATGGAGCCGCGGAGAGCATCCAGAAGATCGAATCGCTTCCGGTCCACAATCGTCTGCTCCTCGTTCCACTCCTTGACCAGCTCTCGCAAATCACTCAAAACCACTTCGATTTTGTCGTGGGAATTGTTGTCCTGTTGTGCTACAAGACCACTTAGGTTGGCAAGCTGAAACAAGGGAATTCCGGGGGGTGAGGGGCTATGATCTACTCACAAGCTCCTTCATATTCTCCAAATGCTCCAAAGTGCGCGTGACGGGGCCAAGTAGGATGTAGACAAAGTTGATGGCTATGTTCGCCGCGCCCGACTTGTCGACACAGTTTTTCCGGTCGCTTTTCGCCATTTCAACCAATGGTTTGAACTCGTTGAAGCCGTTTTCACTAGAACAAAATCCACGTTGCCGGAGAATCATTATATCTCGAGATTGATAAGAGATATCAAAAAGTTGTCAACTGGAAACTTGTAGATCATAACTAGGACTACAATTTTGCTATTGACAACTTTTTGATACCTCTTATCAGTTTCGAGATATAGCGAGCCCTCTACCCACCAAATAATCCTGAACTGCTGCGCGTGATTTCCATACGTGTTATCAATCAGCTTTTTGTAATATTCTTGAGATTCCGGGAGCTCGGAACCCTTCAAAGTCCCCTGCAGGCTGAGCTTCGACAGTTTGATTCTACTCTTCTGCGCCTCATCGAGGATTTCTCTCAACAAACACTTCAACTGGCAGATGTTGTTTTGGTAGACTTTTTCCTGAAAATTTTGCCTTGGATGAAAGGGGAAACGTGAGCCAAACGACTCACCGATTCCTCAGATGCTATCACATCCGGATCCGTCTTCAAATATTCGGTCAATTCGCTGCTTTTGAGAGCGTTTTCAATGGCAGTTTCCTGAATGATTATATCTCGAGATTGATAAGCGATATCAAAAAGTTGTCAACTGCAAACTTGCAGCTCTAGGTGTGATCTACAAGTTTGCAGTTGACAACTTTTTGATATCTCTTATCAATCTCGAGATATTTTGATCTCCTTGGAGTACCACTAGCAAATATGGTAACTTCTGCGAAATAGGGTATTTAGAGGTTTGATCAGCCGAAAAACCCAGCTGAAACGGAGCATTTTGAGTCGATTTACAGAACGAGAAATGTAGTGTAAAGTCGCTAACAAAACGGAACACTTACCATCTCCTTATTGTGATGATATCTTCTCTCCGCGTCATATCGCAATAGGAAATCTCTCTTCTCGGCCATTGTTTCCGTTTTATCGGAATACGTGTCAATCAAAAAGCAACCGCAAATACATATATAGAGCCAGGTTTATAAAGAAACCGATTAATATGCGAATTGCCCTGTGTCGCCGCAGATAGTGAGAGACGGCGGATGGAAAGAGTAACGATTAGAAACAGTTTGAGAGAGGGGACAGAGAAATAGACATGTATTGTTTGATGATAAGAACTGGAAGGGGGAGAGGGAAGAGGATGCGTGATGAATCATGAGTCACTGAGGGCACGGAGTTGGTGTTCTTCTGGTCCCAGAGAGCAGTGGAGGTACCCCAAAGGAGAATCACTATATCTCGAGATTGATAAGAGATATCAAAACCTTATCAACAGCAAACTTGTAGATCAAAACTAGGACTACAAGTTTCCAGTTGACAACTTTTTGATATCTCTTATCAATCTCCAGATATAATGATTCTCCGCCAGCGTGTTTTCTTCCAGTTGTACACCCTGCCTACCAGTAAGCTACGCTTTACATTTGACACCCCCGGTCATACAGTTCACAGTTTTTCTTATCAGTTATCACCAACTGATTGCGTTTTTGATGGGAAACTATGTAGTGTGTGCGAGAATCATAATCGTTGTAATGATTCATCACTGATATCAGGTTTCAATTGCTTTTTCTTGTGTTGAATATGCATATGCGCCTTTAAATGTTCGCTTCGAGACCCGGGATGCATCATAGCTAGAGTACTGTATGCGCCTTTAACTGTGTTTCGCTTCGAGACCTGAACACAACTTCCAACAACTCCAGAACGTTCCTAGACTGTGTACATAATGTATTGAGCTTTCGCTTCAAGACCCGGAAGCTATAATTTCCCACCCTTTTTTGATCAAACTAGACACAAAACGAGGAACTTCATGTGTGGAAACTTGTGCAAACAAGCAGCTCTGATAAGCTCTGATAAGCACATTTTGAAAGAAAAACATCAGAGGAGACAAACATTGCTATCTTGCTATCGCACTGTCCAATGATTCATCACTTGTTATTATTCTCGCGGCTACCATGCGCTGATATGGAGACGGAGCGGACGGACCGTTTGGAGTTGAGTTTCCTGCAAGCACGTCTTCTCATCAAACCACCCCTCACACATCGCTTACAAGAACTGCTGGAACTGCACAGTGACCGGTTTGGAGACGATGAGGAGCATCCACGCGGAGAACGTCGAGTAGACGACGCAGAGGATGTTGTAGAGGAAGTAGAAGACGCGTTTGTTCATCGACGGGTTGATTTGGAGGGCGTAGACGACGAACGCGAAGTAGATCAGTTCCACACAGCTGACGATGGCCGTCATCCGGTCGAGGGAGCTCTCGCGACGCTGTTGCTCGCGATTCACTTGGTATTGGTTGCCGGAGAGCGAGTTGCGTTTCGAGGCGGATTTCTGGAAGTTGACGTGACATTTTCAGTTGCTATGACTTTCCAGAGGACACAGGGACATCTGAAAAGCCGGGCTAGTTCGAAATGGTCCATGGCGTGGCAATTCATGGCTCTAGGACTATATAATAGGCTTCTTTACCTTGCTAAACTTCAATCGGAACGTTGCATACGTCACTATATTGTTGACCACTATACACACCACGAAGAACACCTCGAGAATCGCCACAAACAGGTAGAACGGTTTGCGGAACGAGTTGTCCGAGAACGCAGAGTACAACCTGAAAGGAAAGTAGATCAGTAGATCAAACCGAATCCAATTCCCACCCGCCATTCTCCTCGATATACTCGTACTTCTTCGGAATCAACAGAGCGACCGCGGCGGCCGCTCCGACCAACTGCAGCGCTTGCATTGAGTAAGTGTACTCTGGTCGACCGAGCTGAAAGAGCAAAATGAGTCACTCTCGACTCCAACCAAACGCACAAACCTTCCGATAGAGCACCGGAAAGCACACGGCGCTGACTCGACAGAACGAGAGAATCGTCGCCGTCGCGCCCTGAATGCATCGTCCGCCGTAGGTGATTGTGTAGAAGATGGCGCCGAGCCAACTTTCGTTGGTCAGGTAGAACTGGGTGAGCCATCGTCGCGCGGGGATGATCTGCCCGGTGAACAAGTTGACGGCGGATAGCATGTCGACGATGATGCCGACGAACATTAGACGGTAGAACGGACCTGCGAGAGACTGCGATGATTGCCACGTCATCAACTGCCATATTTCCTTGAAGGCTACGCTCCAGGAGAATCATCATATTACGAGATTGATAAGAGATATGGAAAAGTTGTCAACTGCAAACTTGCAGCCCTAGGTGTGATCTACAAGTTTGCAGTTGAAAACTTTTGCATATCTCTTATCAATCTCGAGATATAATCATTATCCTTGAGGAGCCGCTCTTTCTCTTAGAGGAGACAATCTGAAATTGTCTCTGAACATTGTTCAAAGTGCGTCACTGGTTCGAAATTGTAGGCTAATGAGTGCATAAGTGCACAAATCAGAAGTTCTCAATCTTTCAGAGTCATACGAACGTCATCCATTGAAGTTAGAGCTTGAACAGTGCACTTGGAGCTAAGCTATTTCGGAAATTGGCTCGGATGACGTGGAACCTTCAGATTCTCACATTTTCGGCTCTAGAGGGATATGGGAGATCCCTGGCTATCCTCTTAGTCCCTGTTTGTTCTATTTCGACCTCAAATGGAGCACTGAATGGACTTTGGATTAGATGACGTGGCATCCATATAGCTGATCAGATATGGCTCTAGGACTATAACATAGAGCCCTGACTATCCTAGTTGGACTTGGAGCTAGATGACGTAGCAAGAAGAAGTTTAAGATCTACCTCGGAATCCCACGTACCTTTAAAAGTGGTCCTTCGGAATGAGAAGAAGATCTGAATCTCGAAGAGATACACGAAAAACGAGGCGACGACGAGAACGAACAGAATGCCAATCGACGCCGATTCGACGATTTCGAACCATTGCGGGAAGGTGTCATAGACGACGTTCTCCATGATCTACGAAATGGAGAAGAGTAAGGTGAAGAAGACGTTTTTATTTCGGGCGTTAGTCAGTCATGCACATGAAAGTGTGTCAGAAGGGTGGCTCTCTCTCTCTTCGAAACACACACCCCAGGGCGTGGGAAAGGCACGTGTCCTCACTTATTGTTGCCCTGACTGCCTTGCGCCGAAATTGAGAACGATCTCGACGAGCGCAACCCGCGGAGTCTGGAGAATCTCTGTTGGAATTGGACTGTGATCGGTTTGGAGACAATCAGAAGCATCCAGGCGGAGAACGTCGAGTAGAAAACGCAAAGGATGTTGTAGAGATAGTAGAAGACGCGTTTGTTCATCGACTGGTTGATTTGGAGGGAGTAGACGACGAACGCGAAGTAGATCAGCTCCACGCAGCACACGATGAACGTCATCCGGTCGAGAGAGCTTTCACGCTTCTGCTTCTCGAGGTTGGCTTTTATTTGAGGATTGGTGGGCTTGTTTTGGGTGGTTGGTTGGGTGGATTTGGGTTTCTGGAATTGAATCGAATCAGAATCACTATATCTCGAGATGAGATTGATAAGTATTCTCGAGATGAGATTGATAATTGGCAGAACAGCAAGAACTCAAAACCCCCGGTTTTGAGTTCTTGCTGTTCTGCCAATTATATCTCGAGACTGATAAGAGATATCAAAAAGTTGTCAACTGCAAACTTGTAGTCCTAGTTGTGATCTACAAGTTTGCAGTTAACAACTTTTGAATATCTCTTAACAATCTCGAGATGTAATGATTTTCCGGCAAAGCTCTCCCCGGGGACCAGTGATCCCTCTAGCTCAGCTAAGCTTCACGGCTCTTCATGAGCTCATTTATAAATCATTATCAGTCACCACTAGCACTTTATAACCTTAACACATCCTTGTAGATCACTGGAGATCACTGGAGATCACTGAAGATCACTAGACGCTCATGAGCTCAGAACACCCTCTTTCAACATCTTCTCGAGCTCCCGCTAATGTCCGATTTCAGCTCCAAACGGCTCTGAAGGTGTCCTAGTTTCCAGTGACTACCGAGCCGTGAAAATATGTACTTTGTTTCTATCTCGACCACATCCCTAGGACAAACGCTGTATTCCTCTCTGATTTGTGACTATTCTACCGTCGCCAACTCAACCTCAACTCACTTTTCCAAACTTCACATGAAAAATGGCATAAGTCACAACATTATTGACAACAATGGCGAGCACGAAGAAGAGCTCCAGAGCGGCGACAAAGTTATAGAACCAAATCGCGTCGTCGTCATTCGAATCGACCGAATAGTAGCCGTCGTTCTCCAAAATGTACTCGTACTGTTGCGGAATCAACAAGTAGCCGGCGACGAAAACGCCGGCGATTTGAAGGAATTGCAAGCAGTAGATGTAACTTGGCTGGTTCAACTGGAAAATTGGATGGACACTGCTAAGCCGCTGGCGGGAGCGCCGAGAACACGCTGGTGGTACGCAGCGGACACGCTGGGTGCCCGCTGCGTGTCCGCAGGCGACCCGCCAACCGCTGGCGGACCCGCTGTGTGTCCGCTGCGTACACGCCAGCGGTTTAGCAGTGGAGTCTCCGGTTTTCCGGCGAAAGTCTAACCTTCCGGTAGAGCATCGGAAAGCACACGGCGGTGACTCGACAGAACGAGAGAATCGTCGCCGTCGCGCCCTGAACACACCGTCCACCGTAGGTGATGAAGAAGAATATGGTGCCGAGCCAACTTTGATTCGCTAGCAGGAACTGCTCGAAATACCTGGAACCAGAAGAAAGGTGCTGCTGGAGCCATATAAAAGACTCACTTTCTAGCAGGGACGATTTGCCCTGTGAAGATGTTGATAGCTGATAGCATGTCAACAATGATTCCGACGAACATTAGCCGGTAGAAGGGTCCCCGGAATGTGGTCTTCCGGTAGGCGAACACGATTTGCATTTCCAGAAAATACACCAAAAAGGAGACGAGGACGAATAGAAATAGAAAGATGATGGTGACGGACTCGAGGGTTAGGAACCATCCGGGGAACATGTCGACTTCTTCGTGGATCATTTGGGAGGCAGAAGGGGCCTTCTATGCGCTGATAGAGACTAATGTGGTAGATCAGAAGGGTCAGTCATGCGGAAGATCACGTGAGGTTGTGTGCATATCATCTTGATTTGGGTGTGGAAAGTAGAACGTAGATCAAAACATCAGAGCACATGGGATTCTCTCACAGGTTGGATTGCAGAGCATTTTGGAGCTACTTTGGAGCCAATATATTTGGCACTGCCACGTCATCAACATAGCCTTAGTGACGTGGCAACATTGGACAAAGTGACGTGCGAAATTGGAATTTGGCAGCCACTCGGGTGTGTGTATGTGTATGTTTTCCTTTCGGCCCGTATTGAATTGTGACTCAGAACTGGCACCGGTCTAGTACAAAAGCCGTCCCGCTCCAGATATATTCCCTTAGATATCAATTTTCAATCTACCATCATGCACTTTTGGATCATCCCCTTTGCTATTCTGGTGCCCAGTGTGAGTTCCGGTTGCTTGTGCACTTAATGGTTGTAAGAAAGAATTTTCAGGTATTCACATCCCATGTACCTCCAACCTGGATAATTGTCCGTGGGCCATCTCCCATTTGTCCAGGCACCAACAGTTGTTTTGTGAAAGTCGAACCGAGTACGAGAAGTCCTGGAAGCACTACGGTTACCGGAAGCCCAGTCAACAGTTCAGTTACCGAAGTCACAGAAGTCCCTTCAACTATTGGAAGCCGTGAACCTTTCCCTAGTTCCGGAAGCCCTGACAACAGTTCGGTTACCGAAAGCCCAAACATCACTTCAATTACCGACGGACCGGAAGACATACTATTCGGAAGCCCAGTCAATAGTTCAGTTACCGGAAGCCCTAACATCACTTTGGTAGCCAAAGTACCTGAAGACACCTCGATTTCCGGAAGCCCAAACGTCACCTCAGTTTCTGGAAGCCCAGTCAACAGTTCTGTTACCGGAAGCCCCGCCAGCACGTCAGGTACCGAAAGCTCTGAACTCGTCTTTTTTCCCGGAAGCCCTGAAAGCACCTCAGTTACCGGAAGCCCAGTGAATACTTCGGTTACCGGAAGCCCTGCACCCCTTCCGGTTTCTGGAAGCCCATTCAACAGTTCAGTTACCGAAAGCTCAAACATCACTTCAATTACCGAAAGCTCTGAACTCGTTTTTTTCTCCGGAAGTCCTGAAAGCACCTCAGTTACCGGAATCCCAGTCAACACTTCGGTCACCGGAAGCCCTAACATCACTTCAGTCACCGAAGGACCTGAAGACACCTATGTTTCCGGAAGCCCTGAAATCCTTCCAAGTTCCAGAAGACCAGTCAACAGTTCAGTTACCGAAAGCCCTGCCAGCACTTCAACTACAGGAGAACCAGACGTTATCGATGTTTTGGTAGAAGGAACCGCCGACGAGCAATTCAACCCCCTCACGCCCGTTTCCCGATCGACTGTAGAACCCAGCAACAACTTGCTCGACCTTGGCTTTGCCTCACACAAGGAAACCGTGGTTGACTCGACGAACATCACAGAAGTAGAAGCGGCAGTAGAGGATGTCGTGAAGACAGAAGATGAAACTTCCATCGAAATCCCCTTCTTTTCCGCCTCTTCAACGTCTCTATCTGTTGTCTCGAGTGTTTTGATTGTTTTGGTTGGAATGCGATTGTGTTGATGATAAGATAAATGGTGATGATATTCAGTTCACTGATAGTCCGGAAAGCACATGGTCCTGATAGATCAGAAGATCCTGATGCATAGTCCTAGTGCAACCCCAGAAGACCAAAAGGATCACAGTGACATAAATGGAAGATTGGCTGTTTTTTTTTGTTTTGCCATGAACATGATTGAATATGATTCATGTCCCGTATAAAAGCATGTCCCTAGACGTCCTCCTTCCAACATTGAACAGAAATGCATCTCTGGATCATTCTAGCCGTCTTCACCATATTCCTTGTCCCTAAAGTGAGTTTTTATCAGCTCCCCATCCCCCATTTTCAGTCAGTTACTTTCAGGTAAGCCCTGAATACGTAGAATGCTCTTTGGAACAATGGGAGAGCTTTTTGAGTCAATTTAAATGCGATGGGATTCAACACTGTTCGGATAACTCGGTAAGGTTCCGATTCAAGATCAGATACAAAATCAAATTATCTCGTTTTCAGGACGAAAAAGACTGTCATTCTTGTACAAACAGCCATCATTGCGAGACGGATCGCAAGTGCATTGCCAAAAAAAAAGTTTGCGACAATGCTGTGGACTGTTCGGATGGCTCGGATGAGAGGAACTGTACTGCAAAGCCAGCAGTGGAAATGGTGGAAGTGAGCTCGTCAATGTGTCTCTCAGCTGTCACGACCGTTCTCTATGTTGTTATCAAAATGATTAACTGATAAGATATGAGAGACTTTTTCACAAATAAAACATTGTAACTCTAGTACGTTTATGTATCTCGAAATATGAAAAACAGAACGTTTGGTCATGGTCCATAGATTCTGTGAATTAGTCAACTTTCCGAGAAGCTACTGTCATCCGGAATTCCGGATAGACTCCTAGAACTTTCTAGATCCCTTTTTAAGAGCTCAATTGGAGTTCGGCTCTTCCTCTTCTAGGACACTGAACTTTTAGAGCGCTATAAACATAGTCCTATCTCGTCATCCTTGTCAGACACCCCCCCCCTGTGAGTCATGATTATGATCCAACAACATCCATCATTCTCTCTTCCCTATCCGGATCATCTCGTCACTTCTCTCACATCCCTTCACAGATCGCAACTATGAAACTCTTCCTAGTCCTTCCCATCTTCATACCCCTTCTGCTCCTTGTCGAAGCACGTATTCGTCGGCCATTAACCGAAAGAGATTGCCTCCTGGAAAAAGAGTTCGGTTGTGATGGAGGAGAACCGAGTTGTATCCGGCTGAAAATTGCTTGCAATGCTAGACGTGATTGCCGAAATGACCTGGTTTGTCCTGTCAGAAGCAATAGTTCAAATCAAGTTTTAGGACGACGAGGAGTACTGCTCGAAACCCACATTTTGTGGTGTAGGAGAAACATTTTGCAAGACCTTTAGAGATTGTATCCACAACTCGAACGTTTGCGATGGTGAGATTGACTGCACTGATGGTTCAGATGAGAGGAACTGTCCTGAGAAATCGTCTACTACCACAATGGCTCCGACCACTACCACAATGGCTCCGTCCACTTCCACAACGGCTCCGTCCACTTCCACAACGGCTCCTCTCAACTGTTCGGACGGCTCGGATGAGAAGAACTGTCCTGCACCGCCAGTGGTGGAAGTGAGCTCGTCAATGTGTCTCTCAGCTGTCACGACCGTTCTCTATGTTTTGGTCAAAATGATTAACTGATGAGATTCGAGAGAACATGTTCTTTTCACCAATGAAATATTACATTTTTCACAAAACAGTCTACTTTTCGGAAGATGTCCCAAGACTTCAGGAGTTTGTTTCGTTTGTTTCCAGACCCATTGATTAATAAAAGATGGGCTTAACTGGAGCATGTGCAGCTGGTTTGTGCTCATTTGAGTTCGGAGCTTCTTGGCAGGACCATGCAACTTCAAAAAAAAAAACATAGTCCCTTTTTTCAAGATTGAATCCGCTTTTTTCCCCCTAACGCCCCTTGAGTCATGCACTTGATCTTCAACAACAATTTCAATCATTTTCCCTTCCTGCCCTCTCCGGAGCATTCCATCGCATTTCTCACATCTCTCCACAGATCGCGACCATGCAACTCTTCCTAATCCTACCCATCTTCATACCCCTTCTACTCCTCGTCGAGGCAACCGAAACCACTTGCAACCCGCAAGTACATTTCGATTGTATGGAAGAACGACAGAGATGTGTCCCACTGAAATTTGTTTGCGATGGTGATCGAGATTGTCCGAATGGCCGGGTTTGTGATACCGGGAAGCTCGAAAACGTGTCAGTTTCAGGACGAGGAGAACTGCTCGAAACCGGGAACTTGTCGTCAAGGTTACACATTGTGCAAGACCACAAACCTTTGTGTCCCCGACTCGTTTGTTTGCGATGGTGAGAAGGATTGCGGCGATGGTTCAGATGAGGCGAATTGTCATGAGACGTCGACCACAATGGCTCCCCTCAACTGCTCGGTGCTCAACTTCTCCTGCGGCGACTCGTGCATCTCGAAAGATCTCGTCTGCAATGGAAACCCGGACTGTCGGGATGGCTCGGATGAGAGGAATTGTCATGGTAGCGGCTACCAGATCATCTATTTAGCTTCACGAGACATCTGCTCCGACTCATCCTCTTCATTTTCTCAATTAGGCATGTTCCTCGCAGTGTTGATGTCAGTATCCAATCTTTTCTAGTCTTTGTGATTTTGCCACAATGTGACTGAAGGATTGATAACGAATGATAAGAACGATAAAGCGCATTCCTTCCCCCCACATGTTGCTCTTCTTCTACCACCAACAATATTAAAACTTGTGGCCTTCGGAGCATTCTTTCCCGAGATATGCAATTCTGCTGCATCCTCTCCATCTTCCTATTCGTCGTGAAACTAAACGCCATTCCGACGCCTTCTAATCAAACTTGCGACCCGAGAGACCACTTCTACTGCCCAGAAGAACGATGTATTCCGAAGGAATGGCACTGCGACGGGGAGATTGATTGTGAGAATGGTCAGGTGAGAGCACACGTTGGATATTTCGAGATTGATAAGAGATAGCAAAAAGTTGCCAACTGCAAATTTGTAGTCCTAGTTTTGATCTACAAGTTTGCTGTTGACAACTTTTTGATATCTCTTATCAGTCTCGAGATAAAAGGTGGCGTTCTGGGTGCTAGCTCTCTTCGCGGGAAATATGGTTTCTAGAGGGATAGAGGGGATAGGACAGATTCTGATAAGTGATATGTTATCAGTAGATTTCCGCTTCTTCCAGGACGAGAAGAACTGCCATCATTGCACCCAAGGCGATTTCCGATGCACCACCGACGGCAACTGCATCTCCACATCATTCCTCTGCGATGGTGACTTGGATTGCGAGGATGGCTCGGATGAGGACCACTGTCCCAGACCCCCCGCTCCCCCGAAATCCCTGATCTGCTCGTCGCGCAGCTTCTCCTGCGGCGACGCGTGCATCTCCAGAGAGCTCGTCTGCGACGGAGCCGAAGACTGTAGGGATGGGTCGGACGAGCGCAACTGTCAACATCACGGCTACCGAATCATATACCTAGCGTCCCGAGAGATCCGCTCAAATGGCTCGGGGCTCTGGGAGCGGTATGTTGGTTTGATTGTGATCATGGTTAAGATGCTCTTTTAATAAAATGGTTCATTAACTTTTCAAAACTTGGCCGTCTTCGTTGTCACTTCACAATGAACCGTTCGCTTCGGTTGTCTCCTCATCAAGCCCATCGCATGTTTCCGATACGGCTTATGGCTCAGTATCCTCGTCACCGTCGCCACGAGTCCGTGTAGGCCGACGAAGCAGACGAACGTGTCGCCGAGGCCTGGAACGAACAAACAACGAGTGCAAATTGATATCGCTTATCACCTGCATGATAAGAACTCGAGGAGTCGCTGCTACTCAGAACGAACGCGACGGTCGGGAAAAACAAGAAGAGGTTTGGGATGGAGGCCTTGGGAACTTGATAAGTACACATTAGCAACACTTTTTCTCGGGTTACCATGAGTGTCAACGCGTAGAGGAAGCCGACCTGTCGCTTCCGAGTGCTTTTCGAGGTGATACGCTGATAGATGCGGATGATATGGAAGCTGTGCACGACAAAGAACACCATCAGGCAGCTGCACGCCGCCAAAAACACAATGTACCCCGTCATCACCTCCCAGACGCCGAACCAAAAGACGAAAATGCGCGGGTGCCAGAGATCGCACGGCGGCGCGGAGAAGGCCGTCTGGAGGCTGTGCAGGGAGGTCTGTTGGTCGGGCAGGCTGACGGCGAACGGGATCATGAAGAGGACGGTGCCGGTGTGGATGGCGGCGCAGAGGGCTGTGAAGTGGGTGGGGGTGCACTTCAGCGGGTGGGTTTCGGGAAGGACGGAGTGATGGCGATAGGCGAAGAGGCAAAGGATCGAGGAGAGCATTCCTGGAAATGGGGGGAGATCTGTCAGGAGCCAAGGGGGACAAGGGAGCCCGGAGGCCGAGGGGCTTAGAGCCCTAGAGCCCTAGAGCCTGGATCCAAGGATCCCTGGATCCCTGAATCCCTAGATCCCTAGATCCCTGGATCCCTTAGATCCGTTGCTCCCTAGATCTCGGGATCCTTGGATTCCTGGACCACTGGACTTTGGGACATCTGGACCCCTGGACCCCTGGATCCCTAAACCCCAGAATCCCTGGATCCTTGGATTCTTAGATTCCGGGATCCCTGGGCTTTGGGACATCTGGTCCCCTGGATCTCTGAATCCCTGGACCCCTAGATCCCTGGACCCTTGGATTCTTGGATTCCTGAATCCCTGGACTCCGGAACATCTGGACTCCTGAACCACTGAATCTATGGATTCCTGGATCCCTGGACTCCGAGACATCTGAACCCCTGGACTTCTGAATCTCCAGATCCTCAGATTCCTGGATCCCTGGACCCCTTGTGCTCACCTCCAAATCCGCTTCCCATCAAATACACGGCCACGACCATATCCACCTCGAAATACTCGAACAATCCTTGCGAATAGAACGCAATATACGGAAAAAACGCGACCGGCGTCAGCCACACACACATCACCACACTGTAGTAGGTGATCCAGACTTGGTGCGCGAACAAAAGGCACTTGGCCTGGAGCAGCGGTTTCGGTGTCAACTTGAAAATGCAATACACGCCGAACCACGCACATGGAGCCTCGAGCAAGATGGTCAAGTGGAGGAATATAGTGGTCCACGTGTGATCGACGTGCGACGAGTTTCCGCATGACGACGGGATTGGGAGCATTTTTTGGGGCCGGGGGAAATAGGAAATCGAGGCGATATGTGGAAGTGGCGGCGGTGATTTCCCGGGCACTTCCAGCTGATATTAACGTGGTTATGTGTTTTTCCCGAATTCCCCCCCCCCCCCACCCCCTACGTGATCTCAGGTTTTGATCTCCCTCGAATAAGAATACCAAACTACATAAAAGGGTTTATTAGTTAGCAGCTACCGAAGGTAATTTCCAATTCAATTCAAAATTTCCCCGACTTGGTGCTGATCTCAATTTGGACAGTGTTCTGTTTCATCTGTTTTCCTGAAAGAAAATGAAAGTCAGAGGGCGTGGAGAGGGCGCGCGTGTCCCGGCATTGAAGTTGTGGGGGCATGGAAAGGGCACGAAGACCCAAGTTCCAGCGGCCCAAAGGAGACTTTAGGGGCATGGAAAGGGCACGCGCCCAGGGTCCTCTGTTCCAAAATGCGAGAAAGGCGTGGAAAAGGCGCGCTTGCCCAAGAAGAAAATTATTTGGGGCATGAAAAGAGCACGAAGGCCCGTTCAAGCGGTCTCAAGGAAGCTTTTGGGGCATGGAAAGGGCACGCGCGCCCAGGGTCCTCTGTTCCAAAAGGCGTGGAAAAGGCGCGCTTGCCCAACAAGAAAATCGTTCGGGGCAATCAAAGGGCACACGTGCCCAGATTCATAGGAATATAAAAGGGCGCGCTCGCCCTTCCCCGCGCACTTACGAAAGGTGGCCCTCCTGAAGAGCGTCGCGGCGGCCGTCTTATACGGCTTGACACTCATGATCAACGTGATAGTGGACGCCAATCCGTGCACCGACAAACAGCACGAGAGGAGTTCTCCGAACGCTAGAAAAACGGAGTTGAAAACAACGGACAACTTGTTCGGAGCAACCGGGGTGATAGGATAAGCCGCTTATTGTGCCGACGACCAAGCCGATGACCGGAAAACACAAGAGCACATTCGGAATGACTGCCTGGAAAATTGGGAGTTGGATTAGGCGTCATTCTGCAAAACAGAGAGAGACCATTAGAATCAAGGCGTAGAGGAAGCCGATTTGCTTCTTTCGCGTGCTCTTCGACGTGGTCGCGCGCGAGTTTCGAATCGATCGGAAGCTGTGGATGATGTAGAAGACCATCATGGTGCTGCAGGTGGCGACGAAGAACGCGTAGAAGAGGAGGAGTCTGGTGAATCCGTAGAAGAAGACGTAGATGTGGGGGCTCCAGAGGTCGCACGGCGGGTCGGCGTATTCCTAGGAGAGGAACTTTTGAGAAGCTCCGAAGGCTCCTGGAGCTCCTGAAGTTTCTGAAGGCCCCTAGATCCTCCCAGAAGCCCATAGCTTCAAGAAGCTGTCTAGATCTCCAAAATCTTATCAATGATAAGCTTTGGAAGCCCGGGAGCTCCAGAAGCTCCTGAAGCGCTGCTAAAGCTCCAGAAGCCCCTAGATCTTCAAAATCTCAGCAATGATATCTTGGGAGGCTCCTGAAGGCTGCTAGATCCTCTTAGAAGCCCATACAGCTTCAATAAGCTATCTAGAGCTCACATGATATCAATGATAAGCTTTGGAAGCCCCGAGATCTCCAGAACCTCTACACTCACCTGCTGCATTCTCTCAATCGACACCGCCTGATCGGGCTCTCCCACCAATATCGGAACCATGTAAAACAGCGAGAACAAGTGCAATCCGCTAGTATAGACGACAAACTTCCGATGGCTCATCTTCAGCCAATGCCCCTCGCGCAGCACACACTGATGACGATAGGCGAAGAGGCCCAGAATCGAGAGCATCATTCCCGCGAATCCGAGGCCGAGGAAGTAGCACTGAACGCGGAGGGGAACGCTCAAGAGGTTGAGAACGCCCCGCGTGTACATGACAATGTCGGGCACGAAAATGAACGGCGTCGTCGCGACGTTGAACATGAAGCTGTAGTAGGAGACCCTGAAACCCTATGTAGATCACTACACCTTTCAGTAGGCACATTACCACAACTGATGCGTCAAAAGGAGCACCTTCAACACAAACATGCGCTTCGGCGTCATGTTGGTGATGCAGTAGACGGCGAACAATGAGCACGGCAGCTCGAGGACGATAGTCGAGTGCAGAAAGATCTCGGAGAAGGTGTGAGCGACGGCTGAAGAGTTTCGGCATTTCGCTGGCATCTGGAGCATGGCTGGAATTCCAGAATGCGAGCTGGAAAGAGAACAGGTGTTTGTTGCTGGCGGGTTATTGTGTCACCAATTGGATTGCCAGAATAGCGCCGAACAACAAGGTTCTTGGTCTGTGGAGCCCCCCGGGTGGCGGAAGTCAACACTTTCTCTTTTGATCTACTGGTTTCGAGCTCTCTGGATCCTGATCCATTCCCCCTCGATCCTCGAAGCTCGAATGGATCTGTGAGCTGTGTGAGCTCTCCGAGAACAACAATAAAACAGACAAGATTTAAATTTTTTTTTGGTTTTTTATTAAATTTTTTTTAAGAACAAGACAAACGAAAAAAGTACACAATTTGATTACATTACATGAAATTAATTATTATTATAATTATTAAACAGAGATCAATTCTTCTCTTGCAGCACTCTCTTGGCATCTGAAGCTCCGGCGTCGGTCATCTTCCGCTTCTTGGCTCCTCCACTCGACGGCTTCAGGAATCGTCCACGACGCAGATCCTTCGCTGAGATGAGGGTGACCAAGGTGCTTTGTTTGGTGTAGAGGATGTCGATCTGAATGGAAAAATGTTATAAGAAGAGAAATATGCAATTGAAAACTTACCTCAACAGTCGGGAGCTTTGCCTGGATCGCTTGCTTCTGAAGGTTGACCTTGAACTTGTCCGTGGTTCCCGTGAGGTCCAGAGCCTTCGCGTGCTCCTCGAACTCCATTCCGACGAACCAGATTGTCTTGTTGGTGGGGTCCTCCTTGGGCACAAAGGACTTGGTGTTGATGTGAGCCAACTTGATGCTCGGGTTCCGCTCCAGAGCCATGACCAACTGACGGATTCTGGACTCGAGGAATCCGGTGAACGTCTTCTGGTCCTTGGCACTCGCAGCATTCATTGTCAAAGCAATAAAGTGCTTATAGCGGCTGAAGAAGTTCACTTCCTCGAACAACTCCGTCCACTCGGCCTTTCCTCCTTCGATCCGCTCGCACAGCTCCTTCGCCTCTTTCATCTCTTGCTGGATGACAGTGGCCGTGGACCTGGACACGTTGAACGTGGTGTTCTGCTGGGGGAAGGAGGGGGTCAGAATGGGCATTAGGTGATACCGATCTGCCTCCTTTCTTCTCGGGTTCCAGACAGTGTCCAGGTCCGGGAGGGTCGAGAGGACGACGGGGCACTTCCAGGACCAATTCCACGAGGCGAAGACGTAGAAGACCTTCTGCACTAGCTTTGAAGCTGTGGCATTCGGGTACATCTGCGCCGTCTTTGCCACGAGAATGGCCCAAGTGACTCCTCCGAAGAAGCCCATGGCATTGGAGCAGATGCCATGGCTCTTCGCCCACAGCTTGATCGCTCGGAGTGCCAAGGCGAACTCCTTCTGGTTGGGCACCAGTTTGAGCAGCTGTTCGGCCACTCGGCAGCCATTCAGAGACCGAATGTCCTTCTCTTCCAGATTCTTCAGAATAGAATCATCTGAGAGATCCACATTCTTCGGGACCTCTTTCATGTCTAGCCGAGCGAAGAGGATGTCCACTTCGACGCCAGAGTACATCATGGTTATGATGGGCACAAAGGCCTCTGGCACAGCCACCAAGTCAGAGACATTGGCTTCCTGCTCGAGCATCTTGCGGAATGATCCGAAGAACTGCGAGCGGCTGATGTGTCTTGGGGCCACCAGGAGGGTGTCAATGTCACCCCCTGGTCCGTGTACTCCCAGACGGAAGCTTCCAAAGGTGAGAAGCTGGGCGGAGGGTTGATACCCGTCCAAGTGAGCTGACACTCCCATCTCCCACTTCTTGATAGTGCCGGTGAGACTTCTGAGCACCTGGACCCTCTTGTTGGTCTCCTCCCGTGGCTCAAAGCTTCCATTCTTCTTCAGCGTCTCCAGCAACTTCTCGGTGAGGGCGAGGTCGGCAGCAGTTGGGGCGGCGGCGGAGATGACGGTGGTAGAAATCATGTTGATAATGATGAGTTCTATAAATGTTATCAAATCAGTGACGAATGGTAGAGCAAGGGTAACAGTAAAAGACAAAGCAACAAGATAAAGATAGAGAAAAAACGCACCATATTCTCCAAGTGAGCCCGTCTTCCAGTCACAGAGCGCCATCTAAACATACAGAATTCAAAATGCCTAATACTCACCGCACAGTGTCCCATTCCATCCGAAAGTGGTCTGAACCTAGAGTGATAACAAAATGAGTGATAACAGCTTATCAGAAATGGGATAAACCTAATGAAACTTGAAAACAACTCACATGATGTTCGATTCCACTGGCAAGGCGCCTCCCAGAGTTTTGTTCGAAATTGGATCTGTTTTTGATAAAAGATAAGGGCTGATAACAAAGGAAAATGATAGTGAAACTCACCATCCATCGCCATGTTCTTTCCCCATAAACCCACCGATTCATTCCCATCTAACAGCTTCCCGAATCCAAGAGAACATATTATCAAATCACCTGAATCAGTGATACCAAAAGTACCAAAAAACATCAAAAACAACCAAGAAACAACAATTTTGACAGAAATTGAATGTGATAAAATCAAAATGGAGGTGGGAAAAAAGTAGAAAAATCAATTGAAAACGGATTAAAGTTATGAAAAGTGATGAATTGAAACGAACAAAGATATCATTTTCATTGAATGTTATTGAATGAAAGGCAAGCGAAATTGGACAAAAAAGGAGAATTTGAATCGAAGTTGTGAGTTTGCGAAAGAGTAGATTTCGAAAGGGAACGAGTTTGTTATTACGGAAACGGAGGGATGGGTTGGAACGGAAGGTAGAGTGACAAGGCTGATTTGGAACCAGAAAGAGAACGGATAGGTAACGGTGGAAGGGACAAAAAGAAGAATATAGGTACAAAAGATGAGAGAGAGAAATGGCAGATGGAAGGAGTGAAGGAAAAAGAAGAGGCTGATTTGGTACAAGAGTGAGAACGGAACGATAGCGGCAGTAACGGTGGAAGGAGTAAAACGGAAAAGATGAAGGTACCAGAAGGGAGAGAGAGAGAGGAATAGCTCACCATCCACGAGGAGGGAAACGAGCACGAATGGGCATAGAGAGGTGCCCTCGAACACGAGAGGTGTAGGACTTGAACAAATCGATAGTTGGGAGGGGTGACAACTGTGAGAACACACCTGTATTACCCCAATTGAGGTGCCATTTACAACCGGATAGATAAGAGGAACGACTTCTCCAGGAGCACAATCAGACCACCTGTGCGTGAGAAAACGGGAATGCACTGGTTCAGAAAAAGAAACGTTGGAAAGAGAGAAAGATTGAAGGAAAAGAAACGGTGAGCCAGGTTCAACAAATCACAAAATGGAGCACAGGAGAGCAATGATAAGGGAGGATTCTTGGTGTTAACTAGGTGAATAAGAATGAGAACTGTGGAGATTGGAAAGCGTGATCCCATCAAAAGCACCTTTTAGAATAGACAAAGAGATTATTGATAACTATACCGAGCAATCAGATCATTAAGTGATAAGAGAGAGAGAGAGAGAGTCTTATATCAGAACGACAGAAGACTAATGGTAAAGGGTGAGAACCGATGCAATTTTGATGATAAGAGGTGATAAGAAACAAGAAGTTAGAAGCAAGGAAGGAGGAGGATAAGATGCCACTGATTGTGGGAGAAGTTACAAAATATAACTGCCTGAATTGGTACAAGAGTGAGAACGGATAGATAACGGGGGTAAGGGTGGAAGGAGAAAAACGGAAAAGATGAAGGTACAGGAGCAGAGAGAGGGGGAGAAATAGCTCACCATCCACGAGGAGGGAAACGAGCACGAATGAAGAGGGGGGACTATGCGTCCTCTAGCACGAGAGGTGTAGAACTTGAAGAAATCGATAGTTGGGAGGGGTGACAACTGTGAGAACACACCTGTATTGCCCCAATTGAGGTGCCATTTACGACCGGATAGAGATAGGATAGGCGAGAATGTGAAGAAAACTGTTTTGTGGGTAGACGTGAACTGTCTCATTTGCGCTCCGTTACGTCCTGCTGGATGGTGAATGTTTCTTTTGCTTTGCTTTCTTGAACACCTTCCCCAACACTGTAATCTTCCTTGGCAACCATTTTCTTATCACCTCTCTCTCTCTCTTATCAGCTTTCGAGTTTGTACGTGCCTATCACCTTCCTCTCCTGAAAACTGATATCACTATCTTGATCATATCATTTGTACAAATTGCATCGTTCTCCCTCTTATCACCTAACACAGTTAGCTTGTGTTCATTTCGAATACTTCTTCCATCGTTTTCTACTGATAGTGAGACTGTAGACACTTTCTTATCATCTAATCAGTCTTCCTTCTGCAATTCATCATTTCGATCCATTTCGACGTATTTATCACTTTGAATCCTTCTATCGTTGTCACTGTTCCAATGAACATCTTTTCTGCTGAAGAGTATGACCCTCTATTTCTGAACCAGTGCATTCCCCGTTTCTCACGCACTGATTGTGCACCTGGAGAAGTCGTTCCTCTTATCTATCCGGTCGTAAATGTCACCTCAATTGGGGGGGGGGGGGTAATCTGTTACAGGTGTGTTCTCACAGTTGTCACCCCTCCCAACTATCGATTTCTTCAAGTCCTACACCTCTCGTGCTGGAGGACACATAGTCCCCCCCTCTCCATTCGTGCTCGTTTCCCTCCTCGTGGATGGTGAGCTATTCCTCCCCCTCTCTCTGCTCCTGTACCTTCATCTTTTCCGTTCTACTTCTTCTACCGTTACTCGTGTTATCTATCCGTTCTCACTCTTTAACCAATCCAACCTCTTCTCTTTACTTCACTCCTCCCACAATCACTGACATCTTATCCTCCTCTTTTCTTGCTTCTAACTTCTTGTTTCTTATCACCTCCTCCTATCATCAAAATTTCATCGGTTCTCACTCTTTACCATTAGTCTGCTGTCGTTCTGATATAAGACTCTCTCTCTCTTATCACTGAATGATCTGATTGCTTGGTAGTTATCAATAACCTCCTTGTCTATTCTAAAAGGTACTTTTGATGGGATCACGCTTTCCAATATCCACATTTCTCATATTCACCTAGTTATCACCAAGAATCCTCCCTCTCTTATCATTGCTCTTTTGTGCTCCATTTGGTGATTCGTTGAACCTGGCTCACCGTTTCTTTTCCTTCAACCTTTCTCTCTCTTTCCAACGTTTCTTTTTCGGAACCAGTGCATTCGCCGTTTTCTCACGCACTGATTGTGCTCCTGGAGAAGTCGGTCCACCTCTTATCTATCCGGTCGTAAATGGCACCTCAATTGGGGCAATACAGGTGTGTTCTCACAGTTGTCACCCCTCCCAACTATCGATTTCTTCAAGTCCTACACCTCTCGTGCTAGAGGGGACATAGCCCCCCCCCTCTATGTCCATTCGTGCTCGTTTTCCTCCTCGTGATTGGTGAGCTATTCCTCTCTCTCATCTTTTGTATCTGTATAATTTCCCTTTGTCCCTTCCACCCTTATCTTTCCGTTCTCACTCTTGTACCAAATCATCCAATTACTTCTTGTCACTCTACCTTCCGTTTCAGTCGAATCCTTCCGTTTCCGTGATAACACACTCGTTTCTTTTCGAAATCTACTCTTTCGCAAACTCACAACTTCGATTCAAATTCTCCTTTTTTGTCCAATTTCGCTTGCCTTTCATTCAATAACATTCAATGAAAATGATTTCTTTTTTCGTTTCAATTTATCACTTTTCATAACTTTAATCCGTTTTCAATTGATTTTTCTACTCTTTTCCCACCTCCATTTTGATTTTATCACATTCAATTTCTGTCAAAATTGTTGTTTATTGGTTGTTTTTGATGTTTTTTGGTACTTTTGGTATCACTGATTCAGGTGATTTGAAAATATGTTCTCTTGGATTCGGGAAGCTGTTAGATGGGAATGAATCGGTGGGTTTAGGGATTCGGGGGAAATACATGGCGGTGGATGGTGAGTTTCACTATCATTTTCCTTTGTTATCACACCCTTATCTTTTATCAAAAACAGATCCAATTTCGAACAAAACTCTGGGAGGCGCCTTGCCAGTGGAATCGAACATGTGAGTTGTTTTCAAGTTTCATTAGGTTAATCCCATTTTTGATAAGCTCTTATCACTCATTTTGTTATCATTCTTGGTTCAGACCAATTTTCGGATGGAACGGGACACTGTGCGGCGGTGAGTATTAGGCATTTTGAATTATTTGTGTTTAGATGGCGCTCTGTGACTGGAAGACGGGCTCACTCGGAAAATATGGTGCGTTTTTCCCTTTCTTTACCTTGTTTCTTTGTCTTTTACCGTTACCCTTGCTCTACCATTCGTCACTGATTTGATAACATTTATAGAACTCATCATTATCATAATGAACTCTACCACCGTCATCTCCGCCGCCGCCCCAACTGCCGCTGACCTCGCCCTCACCGAGAAGTTGCTGGAGACGCTGAAGAAGAATGGAAGCTTTGAGCCACGAGAGGAGACCAACAAGAGGGTCCACGTGCTCCGAAGCCTCACCGCCACCATCAAGAAGTGGGAGATGGGAGTGTCGGCTCACTTGGAAGGCTACCAACCGTCTGCTCAGTTGCTGACATTCGGAAGCTTCCGTCTGGGAGTCCACGGACCAGGGGGTGACATTGACACCCTCCTGGTGGCCCCAAGACACATCAGCCGCTCGCAGTTCTTCGGATCATTCCGCAAGATGCTCGAGCAGGAAGCCAATGTCTCTGACTTGGTGGCTGTGCCAGAGGCCTTTGTGCCCATCATAACTATGATGTACTCTGGCGTCGAAGTGGACATCTTCTTCGCTCGGCTAGACATGAAAGAGGTCCCGAAGAATGTGAATCTCTCAGACGATTCTCTTCTGAAGAATCTGGAAGAGAAGGACATTCGGTCTCTGAATGGCTGCCGAGTGGCCGAACAGCTGCTCAAACTGGTGCCCAACCAGAAGGAGTTCGCCTTGGCACTCCGAGCGATCAAGCTGTGGGCGAAGAGCCATGGCATCTGCTCCAATGCCATGGGCTTCTTCGGAGGAGTCACTTGGGCCATTCTCGTGGCAAAGACGGCGCAGATGTACCCGAATGCCACAGCTTCAAAGCTAGTGCAGAAGGTCTTCTACGTCTTCGCCTCGTGGAATTGGTCCTGGAAGTGCCCCGTCGTCCTCTCGACCCTCCCGGACCTGGACACTGTCTGGAACCCGAGAAGAAAGGAGGCAGATCGGTATCACCTGATGCCCATTCTGACCCCCTCCTTCCCCCAGCAGAACACCACGTTCAACGTGTCCAGGTCCACGGCCACTGTCATCCAGCAAGAGATGAAAGAGGCGAAGGAGCTGTGCGAGCGGATCGACGGAGGAAAGGCCGAGTGGAAGGATCTTTTTGAAGAGATCAACTTCTTTTCTCGCTACAAGCACTTCATTGCCTTGACAATGAAGGCTGCGAGTGCCAAGGACCAGAAGACGTCCACTGGATTTCTCGAGTCCAGAATCCGTCAGTTGATCATGGCTCTAGAGAGGAATCCGAGCATCAAGCTGGCACATGTCAACACAAAGTCGTTCCTGCCCAAGGAGAACCCCACCAATAAGGCAATCTGGTTCGTCGGAATGGAGTTCGAGGAGCACGCGAAGGCTCTGGACCTCACGGGAACCACGGACAAGTTCAAGGTCAACCTTCAGAAGCAAGCGATCCAGGCAAAGCTCCCGACTGTTGAGGTAAGTTTTCAATCTCATTTTTCTCTTCTTATAACACTTTTTCCATTCAGATCGACATCCTCTACACCAAACAAAGCACCTTGGTCTCCCTCATCTCAGCGAAGGATCTGCGCCGTGGACGATTCCTGAAGCCGTCGAGTGGAGGAGCCAAGAAGCGGAAGACGACCGATGCCGGAGCTCCAGATGCCAAGAGAGTGCTGCAAGTGAAGAATTGATCTCTGTTTAATAATAATAATAATTAATTTCATGTAATGTAATCTAATTGTGTACTTTTTTTTCGTTTATCTTGTTCATTGTCTTATTTCTCGTGTTCTCTAAAAAAAATTTAATAAAAAAACCAAAAAAATTTAAATCTTGTGTGTTTTCTTGTTGTTCTGGAAAGCGAAACCCCTCCCCCCGCCTTCCCCTATCTTCCACAACACCACGGACAATTAGTAACAAGGCTCAGGATACACATGTACCTAATTCCCCCGAGGCTAGCTCACGTGCACGTTGCTCCGGGCTCCGCGAGCTTTTCCGCCACTTCCCCTCCTACCTCCCCCCATGAAGCTCATCTTCTACATTTGGCTCGCCTACGGACCACTATCCCTCGCCATCACCTCCATTGCCATCATCGTCCTCACGAGCCACCGCCTCTCCCCCTCCCCGTTCTACCGGCTGATCCAGTGTGATTTGGTGATTGTAAGTGTCAAGTGGAAGTATTTATTGAAATAGCTCCTTTAGAACTGCATCTGCTACCTGCACACTTGGATCAAACGCATCGCCACCGATGACGAGCTGTCTCGGCTTTTGATCCCTCTGGTCTCCGAGAAAGAGTTCCTTCTGAAGGTCAACGACTTCATGAGCCACTGCTTCTATCACATTCAAAGTGGAAGCCTCTTGATCATGTGCGTCTTCAGATACTCTTTGGCGAGTGTTGTGGATGCGTCAGAGGTATGTGTCTGGAGAGAATCAATATATCTCGAGATTGATAAGAGATATCAAAAAGTTGTCAACGGCAAACTTATAGTCCTAGTTTTGATCTTTAAGTTTGCCGTTGACAACTTTTTGATATCGCTTATCAATCTCGAGATATAGTGGACCTTCTTAATCAGATATGGCGAAAGCAATACCTTCGAATCTACCTCTGCACCATCGCCACCTCCATCCTCTACACTCTCCCCTACGCCTTCGCAAGCTCCCTCAAATCGGTCACCCTCAACCCGACCACTAACACCCTAGACTATAACCCTGACAATTGGGGAGATTGGTCATGGATCATGGACCTTCAGATCGCCCTCTATCTCGTCTCCACCGTCGTCATCGGACTCGCCACGTGGCTCAAGATCAAAAAGACGTGGTCCTTGGCGATACGCATCCGAAGCCGCATCTCTCTAGTCGTCCTCTTCAACGCCACCCTTCACACCTTCGTCTGGGCTTGGCACTTCCTCCCACTCCACCTACAAGTGTCCACTTCCCAGAGAACCGCCCTCCTGTTCATCGTCTCGGATTTGGTAAGAGGGATGGAGAAGATAGTGATAAGAGCACACTTCAGATCACCTTCTCGCCCACCTACATCTTGCTACTTTGCGATAGAAAGTTCCGCAAGGCGTTTGGTAGACTCGTCGGGAGAAAGACGCCTATGATCCATCCGGTTATGAATCGGAGCTCTGATAATTTGAAAACTGTGTTTTGATACATAAAGTCGTTCTCTTACTGGTTTTGAGTTAAACCTATAGTGGTTGCTAGGGGGGCCAAAGCATAATCCGATAATTGCGCGGAAGGCCTAGCAGACAGACAGGATGATAATACTCTTATCAGATGAGATAGTAGACAGGGAAGTCGGCTCCTCTTCAAGGGGGCGGGCTCTTTTTAATGACTCTAGCTAGGTAAGTGGAAAGAATCGCTATAAAAGCCCCTCGCGCTCTTCCCTTGCCCGACGCTCGCCCTTCCCCCGCCGCAATGAACTTGTTCACCATCTTCGACTTCCTCATCAACTTCTTTCTCGTCTTGATCTCCCTCGTCTGCCTCATCGTTTTTCTCGTTTTCAAATCTTTCCAACGGCCATTCTACCGACTTTGCCTCGTCAACATTGTAATTGTAAGATTAACGCTGCCGGAGAACGGTTATATCCCGAAATTGATGAGAGATAGCAAAAAGTTTTCAACTGCAACTTTGTAGTCCTAATTATGATCTACAAGCTTGCTCTTTACAACTTTTTGATATATCTTATCAATCTCGAGATATAACGCTTCTCCGGCTGAATATAGGGTGCCACTCAGATCGGAACCCTAGACGCTGCCGGAGATCCACTATATCTCGAGATTGATAAAAGATAGCAGAAAGTTATCAACAGAAAACTTGTAATCCTACTTATGATCTGCAAGTTTGCAGTTGACAACGTTTTGATACCGCTTATCAATCTCGAGATATAACGCTTCGCGTCCAACCCTCTTCAGGACCTCCTGTGCTGGTTGAACGTTTTGTTGGACAAGATTCTGCTCGACGCGGACCTTGCCCGATTCCTCCTCACACCCGTCAAAAATGTGCGATGGATCTTCATCGTGCACACATTCCTCGGACACTTCTTCTTCCACCTGCAGTGTCTCAGCTGTGTGCTCATGTGCTTCTTCCGCGACAGAGCCATTCGGGATCCGTCGCCGAAGGTGGGGTTTGAAGTTGGCTTGTGAGCTGGATTCAGGTTATCAGTCTGATAAGATAAGAGCACTACTGATCAAGTGCACTTCCAAAGGGCTCTCCCACTGACGCAATAGGCTCCCCCGTAGGCGTCAGGTGAGTAACCGTCCCTGGGGAGCCGTCTGCTTGCGTCAATGGTCTAGCGCGATTTGGGCTTGTTTTTGCATTTTTCTCGTTTTCAATACATTTTCATAGTTCTGTGTTAGGTTTTGATCTACCATTCTTCCAGGTACCAGGCCCTACCCACCCTCAACACACATTGGTCAGTTCCACTAAACGCCGTCCTCTTTCAGGTGTGGTCCAACTGGCGCATCGGCGCCTACAACCTCCTCATCGCCGTTGCCGCGGCCATCTTCACCATCCCGTTCGCCCTCATCAACGGCCTCGACGTCATCTCCTTCGACGAACCCTCCCAACTATTCATCCGCAACTATGAAGCATGGCAGAGCTTCAAGTGGGTCATGCTCACTGAGTCGGGCGTCTATCTCTTTGTCATCATTGGACTATCGTCGTGGACGCGGAGCGAGGTGGAAGAGTTGGGAGTGCTTCCCGTCGTCACCGTGTTGAAGCGAACCACCGGCATCGCGCTCACCTGCGACACTGTCACCCATCTGGCGGTGTTCGTCTGGGAGTGGCTGCCCCAGTTGCCGTTCATCCCGCCCTACTATCGAATGGTCGTCCTATTCGTCACCTCGGACATTGTAAGATCCAATAGTGAATCGATATGAGTAGATCGATTGCAGATGTCGCTGACAAGACCTCTCGTCGTCATTCTATTGGACAAGAGGCTCCGGAAAGCGATCCCGTGCTTCCGAGCGTTCGGCGCTCGAGTGGAGCCCAGTCCAATGATAGTCCTCCCCGATGCTTTCATTAATTGACTTTGATTGTCTTGTTTTGCCGCGAAAATTCTTTTTTTCAGAGCAACTCGGCATCTGCATCTGGCTCCGCAAAGCAATCCTCTATCCCTCTTGCTCTCTTTCTTATAGTAACCCTGGGGCTGCTCCTCGAATATATCGAAAGTGATAAGAGATTTCAAAAAGTTGTCAACAGAAGTTTTGTAGATAATGACTAGGACTACAAGTTTTCAGTTGACAACTTTTAGTTATCTCTTATCAATCTCGAGATATAATGGTTCGCCGGCAGCATTTGGCTTTCGCACTTTCTACCGCAATATTGCTATCCAAAAGTCGCTCACTTACTCTTTTTTTTTCTCTTTCCTCATTTTCCCAACTTTCTCATCCAAGACAGCACCAATTTGTCCAGAATCCACGTTTGACTGTCTACACAGAGCCTTATCCCTCGTCATGACTTCCTCTCGTATCTTGACACCCACAGTTCTGTTCTTTATTGTTTTATTCTTTGCTGAACTGTTAAATAAAGCTTATGTATTCTATTAATACATTCTATCAACGAATTTTAAAGAATAGTCAACACTAGACCGCTTAGGGAAACAAGAATTATCCAGATATGGAAGCTGGGGTAAACGACGATGATCAGATGGTATTCCGAGCAATCACAAACATTGCAAAGCTCGATTCCTCATTCTCTCTCCCTGCTCGACGACACAATAGCTCTGCAGAAAAGAGCACATTTGGAGCATTCGGCATTTCCACTCACTTTTCAACCCCTTCCGATACTCTGAAACGATCAACATCATTGCCAAACTATCCAATGATGGATAGAGCGCCAGCACAGAGTAGAATATGTTCGAATGGAAAGAGACTTTGACGTCTAGAAGTGGGAGCAGAAGGATTGGAAGGATGGGAAGGGATAGGAAAAATGTTGGGAGGGTTATCTGGACAAGGAGCGCCTTGAAGAACTGATTCTCGAGGACGCGATGGCGGAACGAGAAGTTTTTCAGCTTTTCGGTGATATTCAAATGCATGTTTACAGCGCAGAAGATGATGATCGCATAGAGGAAGGTCATTATGGTGATCGACGAGATACAGAAGCAGAGGTTCTTCCATCGAATGTTCCCATCAGCATCCTGAAAATAAGGATTCCTTCGGAGAGATTGGGATGCTTCAAAAGCCCCCAACTCACGTAGGGTATCATGATAAACCTCGAGACGTCTTCCATGTTCTTCATATACACTTTCCGCATTTCCTCCTGCAAATAGCCATCTGCATACTCATCCGGTTGAACTAGAATCGCTATTAATCCTGCGAACATCATCCCCGGGGTGATGATCACTGGGAGCCAGAAGAGCTTTCTGAATCCTTGGAACGTCTTCAGGAGGGTTTGGAAGTTGAGGAGTGTCGAGTAGCGAAAGACGAATTGGACTCCGACGAAGGCAATCAACGACATGTAAAGCCCATCGTAGATGAGGATCAGGAAGAGGTAGACTTCATGGGATCCGCTGGAACTGAAGTGAATTAGACTCGCGTTGAAGTTGTGCATTGACGGGCGGCTCAGCGTTTCAACAGCGTCGAAGACCATGCATAACACAGCGAATATGATGATCATGTACTTGTAGGTGCCCTTGATGTAGGTGGTATGGAAGATTGTTATATAGATGAGCAAAGAGTTCGTGACGCAAGTGGCAACGAATCCAAAGCGAACGGTGAAAGCTATCAAGTCGGCCATTCAGGGAGACGTAGTGAGTGAGTGAAGACGAAGGAAAGAGCCAGTTTCAAAACAATAGGTGTAGACAATCAGCTACGAGACATCCTAGATAATTGGCGGATCTGTTTTGAGGATTCTGTTTTCATACATGTTTTTCAGCTTCTAGATACCCTTAGAGAGCTCTCCATTGACGTCAAGAGCAGGCTTGGTCGGAACCGGAACCGGAATTTCCGAAAGTTCCGAAATTTCTGAGAAATTTCGGAACTTTTTTCCGACGGAACTTTTTCCGAAAATATTTTTCGGAACTTTTTTCCGACGGGACTTTTTCCGAAAATTGTCGGAAATTCCGGATCTTTCAACGAAAAGACAAAAGTCTGCAAAATAGCCCGCGAAATTTGAAAATGAATAGAAATTTAGCACTGAAAATGAGAATTTGTTGATTTTTCAGCAAGGAGGAACCTTTTTTCCGAAAATTTCCCAGCAAGAAGTGTTCGCAAGTGAACGGCGCAACTTTTGAATGCTCGACAGGCCCAAACGGTTCGATATTCGCAAAGTTATTTAAGTGTGTTGTTTTGGCTTGAAATTTCACAAATTTTAATTTTTCTCGAGAACCAATTTTTCTTTAAAAAAAATGGTCTCCTAATTGGTTTTTCGAAAGCTAATTGAAAATTGTATTGCTTTCCACTCGTTTATTGTTGAATTTTAGATATTTTATGTTATTTTGGTCATAATTTGTTAAATATTTCGAAAATCCCGACAGTTCCGAAAAGTTCCGAAAAGTTCCGGTTTTTCCGATTTTTTTTTCGGAAAAAAAAACTCGGAACCAATTTTTCCGACTTTTTTTTTCGGAAAAAAAACTCGGAACTGATTTTTCCGACTTTTTTTTCGGAAAAAAAAATTAGTTCCGAAAGTTCCGACAGGTCGGTTCCGACCAAGCCTGGTCAAGAGTCTAGAGCCTAGACAGGGCGGGGGACGTGCTGCACAACGTACGGTAATCAACTGGAAGCAGGTCAAATGATAGCTACCACGGGCAGTGGAAAACTCGATTCCTCATTCCTTCTCCCTGCTCGACGACACAAGAGCTCTGCAGAAAAGAGCACATTTTGAGCACTCAGAGCACTCCACTCACTTTTCAACCCCTTCCGATACTCTGAAACGATCAACATCATTGCCAAACTATCCATTGATGGATAGAGGGCCAGCACAGAGTAGAATATGTTCGAATGGAAAGAGACTTTGACGTCTAGAAGGGGGATCAGAAGGATTGGAAGGATGGGGAGGGATAGGAAGAACGTTGGGAGGGTTATCTGGACGAGGAGCGCCTTGAAGAACTGATTCTCGAGGACGCGATGGCGGTAGGAGGCGTTTGAGGTAAGTCATTATAGAGATCCCCGAGACACAGAAGCAGAGGTTCTTCCATCGAATGTTCCCATCAGCATCCTGAAAATAAGGATTCCTTCGGAGAGATTGGGATGCTTCAAAAGCCCCCAACTCACATAAGGGACCATGATAAGCCGTGGGACGTCTTCCATGTTCTTCATATACACTTTCCGCATTTCCTCCCGCAAATATCCATCTGCATACTCATCCGGTTGAGCTAGAATCGCAACTAACCCCGCAGACAGCACTCCAGGGATGATTATCGCTGGGAGCCAGAAGAGCTTTCTGAATCCGCGGAACGTATTCAGGAGGGTTTGGAAGTTGAGGAGTGTCGAGTAGCGAAAGACGAATTGGACTCCGACAAAGGCAATCAGCGAAATGTAAAGCCCATCGTAGATGAGGATCAGGAAGAGGTAGACTTCATGGGATCCGCTGGAACTGAAGTGAATTAGACTCGCGTTGAAGTTGTGCATTGACGGGCGGCTCAGCGTTTCAACAGCGTCGAAGACCATGCATAACACAGCGAATATGATGATCATGTACTTGTAGGTACCCTTGATGTAGGTGGTGTGGAAGATTGTAATATAGATGAGAAGAGAGTTTGTGACACAAGTGGCAACCAATCCAAAGCGAACGGTGAAAGCTATCAAGTCGGCCATTCAGGGAGACGTAGTGAGTGAGTGAAGACGAAGGAAAGAGCCAGTTTCAAAACAATAGGTGTAGACAATCAAGACCCCTAGGTAATTGGCGTAGGTGTTTTGAGGATTATGTTTTCATACTTTTTTCAGCTTCTAGATACCCTTAGAGAGCTCTCCATTTACGTCAAGGGTCTAGAGCCTAGACAGGGGTGTCTTACTATGAAGCGGAATTGTATTGTCTCCGTCATCTTCACCACTCTATTCGCCCCCTTCAACAGGCTCGACGTCCGGCGAAACTGCAGGATTCGCGATTATGAAGCATTTGTTCGCGATTATGAAGCATGTCGTAATTCCAAGAGGACTATGCTCTTCGAGGTGCCTGCTTGCTCATTAACCATTTTTAGATAACTTTCAGAGCAAATGCAAAGCGCGATTTCTTCTTCCCTCTTCCCGTTCGACGACAGAAAAGCTCTGCAAAAAAAAGACTCCTTACTATCCACACTTCTGGTACCTCACTTTTCAAACACTTTCGATACTCTGAAACGATCAACATCATTGCCAAACTATCCAATGATGGATAGAGCGCTAACGCCGAGTAGAATAAGTTCGAATGGAAAGAGATTTCGATATCTAAAAGTGGGATCAGGAGTACTGGTATGACAGGAAGGGTTAGGAAGAACGTTGGGAGAGTGATTTGGACGAGGAGCGCAGTGAAGAACTGATTCTCGAGGACGCGATGGCGGTAGGAGGCGTTTGCGAGTTTGACGGTAATGTTCAAATGCATGTTTATCGCGCAGAAGACGATGATCGAATAGAGGAAGGTCATTAGAGCAATCCCCGAGACACAGAAGCAGAGGTTCTTCCATCGAATGTTCCCCTCAGCATCCTGAAAATAAGGATTCCTTCGGAGAGATTGCGATGCTCCAAAGAGCCCCAACTCACATAGGTGACCATGATAAGCCGGGAGACATCTTCCACATTCTTAAAGTACACTTTCCGCATTTCCTCTCTCAAATAGCCATCTGAATACTCATCCGGTTGAGCTAGAATCGCTAGCAACCCCGCAGTCAGCACTCCAGGGATGATTATCGCTGGGAGCCAGTAGAGCTTTCTGAATCCCTGGAACGTCTTCAGGAGAGCTTGGAAGTTGAGGAGTGTCGAGTAGCGGAAAACGAATTGGACTCCCACGAACGCTATAAGTGATGTGAAAAGCCCATCGTAGATGAGGATCAGGAAGAGGTGGACTTCATGGGATCCGCTGGAACTGAAGTGAATCATACTTGCGTTGAAGTTGTGCATCGACGGGCGGCTTATCATTTCAACAGTATCGAAGACCATGCATAACAGAGCAAACATGATGATCATGTACTTGTAGGTGCCTTTGATGTAGGTGGTATGGAAGATTGTAATATAGATGAGAAAAGAGTTCGTGACGCAAGTGGCGACGAATCCGAAACGGACGATGAAAGTTATCAAGTCGGCCATTCAAAGTGATATGGGGAGAAGCGTACTAGGTGTTTGTACATAGTTAGTTTTCTTGCACTTTCGATGATTTCCCTTGTGACGAGAGAACGATAGAAAACAACATACGGGGAGACGATCTGATGCGAGAACTCTAGATACCTGACAGATTAGGAGGCATGGAGCCGCTAGGCTCTAAGTTTCAGATAGCGTTCAGAGCAATCACTGCTGGCATTCCAAAGCTGCTCGAGTCCTCCTTCCGACTCATCAAACGGCAACACAAGAGCTCTGCAAAAAAGAGCAAACTCTGAGCACTTTGCATTTCCACTCACTTTTCAAACACTTTCGATACTCTGAAACGATCATCATCATCGCCATACTATCCAGTGATGGATAGAGCGCCAGTACAGAGTAGAACACACTCGAGTGGAAGGAGATTTTGATGTCTAGAAGGGGGATCAGGATGACTGGAAGGATGGGAAGGGTTAGGAAGAACGTTGGGAGGGTGATTTGGACGAGGAGTGCCTTGAAGAACTGCCGCTCGAGAGATCGATAGCGGTAGGAGGCGTTTGCGAGTTTGACGCTAATGTTCAAATGCATGTTTACAGCGCAGAAGATGATGATCGCATAGAGGTAAGTCATTATAGAGATCGCCGAGATACAGTAGCAGAGGTTCTTCCATCGGATATTCCCATTAGCGTCCTGCAACCAGGGATTTCTCTGGGATGATCCAAACAGCTCAAACTCACATAGAGAACCATGACAAGCCGTGGGACGTCTTCCACATGCTCCAGATACACCTTGCGCACTTCCCCTCTCACATAATCATCTGAATACTCGTCAGGTTGCAACAGAATTGCTCCAAACCCCGCAAACATCACCCCCGGGATGATGATCACTGGGAGCCAGTAGAGTCTTCTGAATCCCTGGAACGTCTTCAGGAGGGATTGGAAGTTGATGATCGTCGAGTAGCGGAAGACGAATTGGACTCCGACGAAGGCAATTAGCGATGTGTAGAGGCCAGCGTAGAAGAGGATTAGGTCGAGGTAGATGTCGAGGTGTCCACTTTCACTGAAGTATATCACACTCGCGTTGAAGTTGTGCAACGACGGGCGGCTCAGAATTTCGACGGCGTCGAAGACGACGCACGACGTGGCGAATATGATGATCATGTACTTGAAGGTGCCTTTGATGTAGGTGGTATGGAAGATTGTCATATAGATGAGAAAAGGGTTTGTCAGGCAAGCTGCGCAGAATCCGAAGCGAATGATCAAAGTTACCATGTTGGTCATTCAGGGAGACGTAGTGAGTGAGTGAGGACGAAGAAAAGAGCCAGTTTCAAAACAATTGGTGTACATAGACAATCAGCTACGAGACATCCTAGGTAATTGGCGGAGCTGTTTTGAGGATTCTGTTTTCATACATGTTTTTCAGCTTCTAGACACCCTTAGAGAGCTCTCCATTGACGTCAAGGGTCTAGAGCCTAGACAGGGCGGGAGACGTGCTGCACAACGTTCGGTAATCAACTGGAACCCGGTCAAATGATAGCTATCACGGGCAGTGGAAAGCTCGATTCCTCATTCTCTCTACCTGCTCGACGACACAATAGCTCTGCAGAAAAGAGCTGACTTTGAGAACTCTGCATTTCTTCACTTTTCAACCCACTCACTTTTCAACCCCTTCCGATACTCTGAAACGATCAACATCATTGCCAAACTATCCAGCGATGGATAGAGGGCCAGCACAGAGTAGAATATGTTCGAGTGGAAAGAGACTTTGACGTCTAGAAGTGGGAGCAGAAGCACTGGTACGACGGGGAGGGATAGGAAGAACGTTGGGAGGGTTATCTGGACGAGGAGCGCCTTGAAGAACTGATTCTCGAGGACGCGATGGCGGAACGAGAAGTTTTTCAGTTTCTCGGTGATGTTCAAATGCATTTTTATCGCGCAGAAGATGATGATCGCATAGAGGAAGGTCATTATGGTGATCGACGAGATACAGAAGCAAAGGTTCTTCCATCTAATGTTTCCTTCAGCGTCCTGAAAATAAGGATTTTTTCGGAGAGATCGGGATGCTTCAAAAGCCCCCAACTCACGTAGGGAATCATGATAAACCTCGGGACGTCTTCCATGTTCTTCATGTACACCTTCCGCATTTCCTCCCGCAAATATCCATCTACATACTCATCCGGTTGAGCTAGAAACGCTATTAATCCCGCGAACATCATCCCTGGGGTGATGATCGCTGGGAGCCAGTAGAGCTTTCTGCATCCCTGGAACGTATTCAGGAGGGTTTGGAAGTTGATGATTGTCGAGTAGCGGAAGACGAATTGGACTCCGACAAAGGCAATCAGCGAAATGTAAAGCCCATCGTAGATGAGGATCAGGAAGAGGTAGACTTCATGGGATCCGCTGGAACTGAAGTGAATTAGACTCGCGTTGAAGTTGTGCATCGACGGGCGGCTTATCATTTCAACAGCGTCGAAGACTATGCATAACGCAGCGAATATGATGATCATGTACTTGTAGGTGCCCTTGATGTATGTGGTATGGAAGATTGTAATATAAATGAGAAGAGAGTTCGTGACGCAAGTGGCGACGAATCCAAAGCGAACGGTGAAAGCTATCAAGTCGGCCATTCAAAGTGGTAGGGAGGGGGGGGGAGAGGCCTACTAGATAGAACCCGTTCAAAATAACAAAAGAGAGAGAGAGCCCCCACAAGGAATACACAGTAATGAGTGCAAAACAGAAGGAGAACGGTTCATTCAATTAAACCAAAACCACTTGAAGATAAGCGAAACGTTTCGTAAGCGAGTATCATTGTTTTGAATCTATTCTTCTCCTCCTCTATCTCCCCTCTTCCCCCGCCGCCGCCGCCACGACCAACTTCCACACCATTCCCACATGATGCTCCACATCCTCTCGCGAGATGCTCGTGACGGGACGCGCGTCGAACAGCTGCTCGGTGAGCTGCTTGATCTGCTCCCACGTCTCCGCCTCCACATTCTCCGCTACCACCGGCATTTGGCCGTTCGTCTTTGGGTTGGACTTGCGGAAGGACGCCTTCTTTGAAGACGTTGACGATGTAGAAGGATGTGGTGGTGGTGGTGGAGACGTCGTCGGTCGCGTTGTCCCTGGTGTCCCGGCGGCCGTTTTCCTTGATAACTCACTGAAAGCAGCTCGCTCTCTTTCTCATGTCCTCTTCTCCCTTCACTCACTTATAATACCGAATCACCTCGCTTCTCCGCTTCGCCAACTGCTCGTTCGTCAACTTTGGAGCGCCGGTGGAGTGTAGAGACCTGGCGAAAGGAACATCTCGCCGCGATGTCATTGGATCCTCGGAATGAGGAGGATTCCTCTCTGCCAAAACATCTGGTAAGCACACGTGGTGATGGTCTCCTTGGAATGGGGATGAGTTCACGTGAAAATCAACCGGAATCCAATCGGAAGCGTTCTCGACCTCTTTTCTAATGGATCCCATGAACGCGAGTACAGTAGAGCGCACTTCCGAGCAGCCAGAAATGTGCAATAGAGCGCACTTTCCAACAATTCGCGAAGTCTCAATAGAGCGCGTTTGCAACAGTTCTTTCAAGCATTCAGCGATCGTCAGTAGAGCGCACTTTCAATGTATCCAACCAAATTACATTAGGGCGCACTTCAGATACGCCGGGATTGTGGAATAGAGCGAATTTTCAACAACTTCAGGATTCTCAGCAGAGCGCGTTAGCAACTATTCTAACACAGTCGGCGATCGTCAATAGAGCGCACTTTCAACTCATACGACACATTTTCAGTAGAGCGCACTTCCGAGCAGCCAGAAATGTGCAATAGAGCACACTTTCTAGCAATTCACGAAGTCTCAATAGAGCGCGCTCCCGAGCAGTCGGGATTCTCAATAGAGCGCACTTTCATCAAAACACACAAGATTCTCAATAGAGCGCACTCTCCAACACAAAATCATCCAATCATCTTCATTCATATTCAACATAAACACTTCAATCCCTGCTTCAGTTCAATTCATTCGATTTTCCATAATAATTTAATCTTTTCCCCCCTACAACATATAAGTGTAGAGAAACAACTCAACGTCCATTCTAGAATCTGGAGAATCAAATGACAAATTCAGTGTGGAGTTCAGATTGTCATTTGGGTGGCGTCGCTGCAAAATATATCAATGATAGTGATAAGAGAAAGAAGAAAACGCACTCTTGAATCTCGAGAGCAGTAGTCACGTCTTGCGATGATCTACTGAAAATCCGGAAGGTGTGGTAGATCACAACTCCCCCCTCCCACTCACCTCATCTCCGACAGAATCTCAACGGCCGTGTGCACGTCTTTCGACGAGTGCAGCGATTCGTCAATCTCGTGCGCAGTCAACACCGATTGAGAGCTTCGCGAAGAAGAAATGGCGCCAAAACTGCGCGCCGTTAGCACGCCCTGCGTCGGCGACTGCAGCTCGACACACGTGCGCACGTCGGGCGTCTCGCCCTCGAGCAACAGCCGCGACGAACTGGAACGCGCGGTGCGCACCGAGAGCAGATTGGGCTCTCGCGGCTGAGCAGTAGTGATGCCGTCATGTCGAGTAAAGTTGCCCGGGCTGCGAGCCGAGTAGACGCTCAACAAGTTGGGCTCCACAGAGTTGGCGGTCCGCGTGCTCAGCAAGTTCGGCTCGAGCGATTGAGCAGTCGTCACGCCGTCGTTGCGAGTGAAGTTGCCCGGACTGCGCGCCGAGTAGACGCTAAGAAGATTTGGCTCCCGCGAGTTGGCAGTGCGGGTGCTGAGCAGGTTGGGCTCCGGCGATTGAGCAGTCGTCACGCCATCGTTGCGGGTGAAGTTGCCAGGGCTACGCGCAGAGTAGACGCTGAGCAAGTTGGGCTCCCGCGAGTTGGCAGTGCGGGTGCTCAACAGGTTGGGCTCGGGCGATTGGGCGGTGCGGACCGAGTCGCCGGTGGCGATGGCGAGTTGCGAGACGGACTCGCGGGCCGTCTGCAGTTGGGCGAGTTCCGCCTCGGAGAGCTGATTCTGTTTGACGAACTCCCTCTCGAGGCGTTGGCAAGTAGAGGCGCCGAGCAGTTTGACGAGTTGGCCAAACGTGAACTTCACCTTGTGCAAGTCGACTCCTTGATGATGGGCGGTGGTGGCAGAAGCATTTCCCTCATTCACGTTCGGATTCGAGGCGCTTCCCTCGACGGCGGTGCGAGTGTCGGCTTCGGTGTGCGTGGTGAAGTAGACCTTGCCGTCGATGATTTGCGGAATGACGATCGCGTTGTCGAGTGACTCGATTTGAGCGCTGAAACCATCTCTAAACATACTGCAAATCCCCTGAACAACTCACCGAACCTCCCGGGCGTTGACTGGCACGCCGGTGAGGAAGGGGCGTTCGGGCGCGTCGCGCGAGAAGCTTCGATTCTCGTCGCTCTGATTGCGAAGATCGCGCAGCACGTACTCCGAGTCGACCTTCTGCACGATTTGCGCCTTCTGCTGCGACGAGTTGCCGTTGAGGCCGGCGAGCACGTACTGCGAGGCGTTCGGTTTGAGTTGCTCGCCGAGCGCACTTTCGTACTGTTCAAAGAGATATTTGCTCTGCTCGTTCGATGCCATTCTTCTGGAAGACTGATGGATAGATCGATCAACGGGAGATAGGACTGCTTACCTTTGTTGTTTGGAGTGTCGAGATGCTTCCTTCCAAGTCACAAGTAATAATGTCGAGAAACTGAGCAAAGTGTGACGAGACCACGTGGCAAGGGGTCGCTTATCTTTCTCATCTTTCTGGGGCGGGGTGGATCACGTGAATCGGTGAATCGCGCGTCGTTTTTGGTTTCGGAGTGTTGCTCAAGGCATCGGATGAATGGATCTCGCGGAAGACCTTCTTAGTGCTTCCGAATCAAGGACACTGAGCCGATAAGAGTTCCCGATGTCCGAGGTAGAGTTCCCTGTTCTCGAGTTGTTTTCCACTTCAACAGAAGGTCCCAAGTGGCTCAGAATTCCTGTAACCATCAATATGCCCCAGACAACTCTAATACCGTCAAACTCTGAGTGCATGTCTTGTACTCGGTGATAATGAGCATCATAGCAATACTGTCCATCGGGGGATAGAGGCTGAAGAGTGAGAATAGGAATCCGGATTGGAGGGAGACTTTGAGATCGAGCAGTGGTAGGAGGAGGATGGGTCCGGTGGGAAGTACGAGGAGCAGTGTTGGGAAGGCACTTTGCGCCAGGAGAGCCTTGAAGAACTGCGTCTCCAGCCGCCGGTTTCTTTTGGACATGAGCTTCAGGCGAACTTTCATCTCCCTTCTCATCCGGAGGGCACAATAGCCAATGATGATGAAGTACACTGTTATGCACAAAGATATAACCACCGCAAAACACACAGGCTTCCATCGGACATTATCATTATCATAGGGGATCATGATAAATCTTGTGAGGTCATTGACGCTCACTTCGTATACATTCAATATCTCTTCTCTCATGTAGTCGTCGGAATAATCATCTGGAGGTATCAGAAACCAAAGAAGATAGGCGAAGAGGGAACATGGGAATAGGACGAAAAGGATCCAGATGGTTATTTTGAAGCCTTGGAACGTCTTGACCATTGAACTGTCTGTCAAAGTCCAGCAACGGAATATGAACATGACTGTGATAAAAGCCAATAGAGAGCTGTAGACACCGGGCAGACAAACAGCTCCGGCAGCGCGTAACCATTCAGGGAGGAATTTGTCTAGACAGAAATACATGAATGCTCCATTGAGGTTGTGAGCAGACGGCCGAACAATGGCCTCCGCCAGCGAGAAGATGATTCCCATTGAGGCAAAGATAGCTATCAGAGACTTGTAAGTGGCACAGATGAGTTTGATGTGGAAAACGGTGAGGTAGATCAGGAAGGAGTTGATGAGAAGGGTAGTGATGAACGAGATAGTGGGGATGTAGCCAGCCACCTCGTAGAGCTTCATGGCGGTGGAGTATTAGGAATGTTTTCAATGTTATCGAGCATCGAAGTGGTGGGCCATTGGGGAATACAGCTGATTGAACGCTAGATACAGAGGGGATTGGATGAAGAGGCGGCTGTCATCGTCTCGGACTTATGGATCTTGCGGAAGACCTTCTTAGTGCTTCCGAATCGAGGACGCTGAGCCGATAAGAGTTCCCGATGTCCGAGGTAGAGTTCCCTGTTCTCGAGTTGTTTCTCCCCACTTCAACATAATGTCCCAAGTGGCTCAGAATTCCTGTAACCATCAATATGCCCCAGACAACTCGAATACCGTCAAACTCTGAGTGCATGTCTTGTACTCGGTGATAATGAGCATCATAGCAATACTGTCCATCGGGGGATAGAGGCTGAAGAGTGAGAATAGGAATCCAGATTGGAGGGAGACTTTGAGATCGAGCAGTGGTAGGAGGAGGATGGGTCCGGTGGGAAGGACGAGGAGCAGTGTTGGGAAGGCACTTTGCGCCAGGAGAGCCTTGAAGAACTGGGTCTCCAGCCGCCGGTTTCTCTTCGACATGGTCTTCAGTCGAGCGCGCATCTCCCTTCTCATCCGGAGGGCGCAAATGCCAATGACAATCAGATAGGTCACTATGAAAGTGGTTTCTGTGACCCCGAAAGCGAAATTTCTCCATCGAACCCTATCATTCTCATAAGCGACCATAATAAATCGTGTGACATCTTCAATGCCCATCTCGTAAATTCTCAGCACCTCCGCTTGCATGTAAGCGTCGGAATAGACATCTGGAGGGATCAGGAGACGAACGAAACTGGCGTAGAGGGCGCCGAGAATGGCGACGAATAGGATCCAGATGGTCACTTTGAAGCCATTGAATGTTTTAGCCATTGGGTTTCCGATAAGTGTCCAGCAACGGAATAGGAACATAACTGTGATGAAAGCCAATAGAGAGCTGTAGACACCGGCCAGAGATAGGAGCCCAATGGATAGTAGCCATTCGGGAAGTGTCTCGTTCAAACTGAAATACATAACTGCCCCATTGAAGTTGTGAACACACGGCCGAACGATAACTTCTGCCAATGAGAACATGATTCCCATTGCGGCAAAGATGATGATCATTGATTTGTAGGTGCCGCAGATGAGTTTGATGTGGAAGATGGTAAGGTAGATCAGGAAGGAGTTGATGAGAAGGGTAGTGGTGAAGGAGAGTGTGGGGATGTAGCCAGCCACTTTATAGAGTTTCATTGAGAATGAAGGAGGGGGGGGGGGTGTTTTGAATGTTGTCGAGCATCTAGATTGGGGATTTGGGAGTTGGAAGGACGTCTGTTTTCATGATGTTGGCTGCTTAGTGTCTAGGACTGACAGATCTTGTAGAAGCCCTTCGATGGGTCTTCCCAACGTCAGAATCACAGTTCGCTGTTTGATCACTGCCAACGGATTGTCCCAAGTGGCTCAGAATTCCTGTAACTATCAATATGCCCCAGACAACTCTTCGATCGTCAAACTCTGAGTGCATGTCTTGTACTCGGTGATAATGAGCATCAAAGCAATACTGTCCATCGGGGGATAGAGGCTGAAGAGTGAGAATAGGAATCCGGATTGGAGGGAGACTTTGAGATCGAGCAGTGGCAGGAGGAGGATGGGTCCGGTGGGAAGGACGAGGAGCAGTGTTGGGAAGGCACTTTGCGCCAGGAGAGCCTTGAAGAACTGCGTCTCCAGCCGCCGGTTTCTTTTGGACATGAGCTTCAGGCGAACTTTCATCTCCCTTCTCATCCGGAGGGCACAGTAGCCAATGATAATGAAGTAAATCGTTATCCAAACGGTTATAATCACCGCGAAGCAAACGTTCTTCCATCGGACATTATCATTATCATAGGGGATCATGATAAATCTTGTGAGATCTGTGACTCCCAACTCGTAAACTCGGAGTATCTCTTCTCTCATGTAGTCGTCGGAATAGTCATCTGGAGGTATCAGAAACCACAGAAGATAGGCGAAGAGGGAGCATGGGAATAGGACGAAGAGGATCCAGATGGTTACTTTGAAGCCTTGGAACGTCTTGACCATTAAACTGTCTGTCAAAGTCCAGCAACGGAATATGAACATGACTGTGATAAAAGCCAATAGAGAGCTGTAGACGGCAGCCAGAGACAGGAGCCCAATGGATAGTAGCCATTGGGGAAGTGTCTCGTTCAAACTGAAGTACAGAAATGCTCCGTTGAAATTGTGAGCACACGGCCGAACGACGACTTCTACCCACGAGAAGATGATTCCCATTGAGGCAAAGATGGCTATCAGAGACTTGTAGGTAGTGCAGATGAGTTTAATGTGGAAGATGGTGAGGTAGATCAGGAAGGAGTTGATGAGCAGGGTAGTGGTGAAGGAGACAGTGGGGATGTAGCCAGCCACCTCGTAGAGCTTCATAGGCGCTTGTGAGAGAGGAGAATGGGGGCGGAGGGGTTATTGATTGTTATTCAATGAAAAGTTCAAAGAGCCATTGGGGAGAGGCTTAGGTATTCATTCAGGTTCTTTGGGAAAGATCATCACTGCTCAAGGCATCGGATGAATGGATCTCGCGGAAGACCTTCTCAGTGCATTCGTATCTAGTGCATTGAGTCTATAAAGGTTCCCAACATCCAAGGTAGAATTCCCTGTTCTCGAGTTGTTTTCCACTTCAACAGAAGGTCCCAAGTGGCTCAGAATTCCTGTAACCATCAACATGTCCCAGACAACTCGAATACCGTCTAACTCTGAGTGCATGTCTTGTACTCGGTGATAATGAGCATCATAGCAATACTGTCCATCGGGGGATAGAGGCTGAAGAGTGAGAATAGGAATCCGGATTGGAGGGAGACTTTGAGATCGAGCAGTGGTAGGAGGAGGATGGGTCCGGTGGGAAGGACGAGGAGCAGTGTTGGGAAGGCACTTTGCGCCAGGAGAGCATTGAAGAACTGCGTCTCCAGCCGCCGGTTTCTCTTCGACATGGTCTTCAGTCGAGCGCGCATCTCCTTTCTCATCCGGAGGGCACAATAGCCAATGACAATCAAGTAGATCACTATTAACGCGGTCATTGTTACCCCCACAGCAACATTTCTCCATCGAACTTTATCATTCTCATAAGCGACCAGAGTGAATCTTGTGATCTCTGTGATTCCCAACTCGTAGACATTGAGTACCTCTTCACGCATGTAATCATCGGAATAGTCATCTGGAGATATCCAGAACCAAACCAGACATGTGAATAAGGAGCACGGGAAAAGGAGGAATAGTATCCAGATGGTTACCTTGAAACCTTGGAACGTCCTGACCATTGAGTTTCCGATAAGTGTCCAGCAACGGAATAGGAACATGACTGTGATGAATGCAATAAGAGCGATATAAACGCCAGACAGCCAAGCCAATCCGAAAGATAGTAGCCAATCGGGAAGCGATGTGTTCAAGCTAAAGTACATGACTGCCCCATTGAAGTTGTGAGTGCACGGCCGAACGATGACTTCTACCAACGAGAACATGATTCCCATTGAGGCAAAGATAGCTATCAGAGACTTGTAAGTGGCACAGATGAGTTTGATGTGGAAGATGGTGAGGTAGATCAGGAAGGAGTTGATGAGAAGAGTAGTGATGGAGGAGATAGTGGGGATGTAGGCGGCTATCTCGTAGAGCTTCATGGGTGAAAGTGACGGGGGGAGTGTTTTCAATGTTATCGAGCACCTAGGTGGTCGAGCCATTGGGGAACACTTGTGGTTTTCTGATTTGGGGTTGCCAGCCAGCCAGCCAACCGTGTATATTTTGCATTTTAACACAGATATTGGAGGATTTGGGGCGTTGGAAAGAACGGTTTGAAGAGCCGGATCTCAAATTTGATTCCATTTTCAAATCCCAATAACTCATGGATTCATTCAAATTCATATTTTTGCTCACTGTTAAGTTAAGCGTTATCAATGACACGGGAGCTTTGGATATGTGTGGTTTGAATTCCCGCGGTGCCGGATTCGTTGAATACTCAGGAAACGCGGTCGCAGCCAAATTTGAAAATTTTTGCATTCTGACAGCGCAATTCAAAGTGGCACATATCCCAAGCTCTCGTGACGATCGTCGAGGGTTTTCCATTCGTCAACATTTTTTTTTGGTTTTCCGAAATGTTACGTTGATTTTTTTTAGAAAATCGATAAAAGGATCAACGCAATTACTTCTTAATAAAAAATCAGGCGATACGTACATTATATTACACTCGACGCTTTCTTCTTCTTTTTCGGTGAATCAATTAATGTGCGCTCTGCTGACTTCGAACTTTCGGAGGCATCTCATCGGGTTGATAGCTCCAATGGTCCAATTGTAGATCTTTCTGAAGATGAGGAGCATGCAGTTCGAAGGGACGATATCTTCCTCGTCGTCTTCTTCTGTGCCTCGAATTATTCTGAAAATCCAATCGATTTTACAATCAAATTCTCCGAAAACTCACCCCAACTGATTCTCGTATTTATTTTTTCCCGCTTCTCTATCAATTTTCTTACCCGATCCCTTCGGGGTGTACTGAGTTTGATCCAGGTTCTTTAGTTCCATATCCATTTGACGGCTTGCAACTTTTCTGGGGGGAAATTTGAAAAACATCTTTGTTCGACGAATCCATCCTAAAAAATTGCCTATTGCTAAATGGAGCTCTTGGGTAAAGAGCCGGTGCTCGATGTTGGTTTGAAATGGAAAATGAAAAGAGTTATCAATTCCTTGGGTAGAGATGTCCTCTTATCAGTGTGAATCTTCAAGTCGTCAACATGTTGTCTCGTTCTGAACGGAAGGATTAGGACGAAGAACGCTCAAATAAGAGAGGTAAATATATTTACACTTTCAGTATTTATATTTATGCTTTATTCATTGTTTCCCTTGTCACTTCTACTAAATAAATAAATAGATATCTGTTTCGGTGACAATCAAAAAAACCCAAGTGATTAAGGGGAAAAAGAAGAGAGAGAACAATAAAAGACTAATCAACTACAGAGTATCATGGTGATGGGGGGGAGGCTGTACGGAAAGTATAATGTAACGGTTTGTACAATCCGGAAACGGAATTTAAATGAGGGGGGAAAGAAAAATCAATCATTGTGTGTGGGAGAATTCAAAGAATTTAGCGTCGCACAAACATCATAACCAATCGTTTATAGTCCTCCACTTGGGTTTCGAGCGTCGAAATTGTAGCTTGGAGTTGAACCTTCTTCTTCTCAAGTCGCTCTCTTTCCTCTTTCGCTTCTTTGATTTTCGCCTGACGCTTCTGTCGCGATTTTTGGGATGCCAAGTTGTTCTTGTCGCGTTTTACACGATAGTCGGAGGCATCCGACGATGAGACGGTGCTCACCGATGATGGCTTGCGATAGTGGGCTGGAGGCGTGGCGGCTTTGACTGAAAAATAAGGAAATGAGTGGGAAAAATGATAACAAAGGTTCATAGAACGAAGAGTTTCTACTTTTTTGATGACGTGGCATTCTTCTCTCAAACTCACTTTTATTGGTGTGCTCCAAGTCTGGGAAGAACTCGTCGATCGGGTCGACGTCTGGAGTCACATCAGTGGGGGCAAAGGAAGAGGAGGAAGGGAGCTGATGATCCGGAATCAGGTCATCGTGGATGTAGGCGTCGAGAGAAGTGATATCACAGCTCATCAACGAGTCCAAGTCTAGCAATTCGGGCGTCGAGCCCGTCGGGGAGGTGCTGGCGGCGGTTGGTTGGAACGGTTGTGCGGTGGCGAAATTCGCATCGTAGTCAAAGTTTTGGTGCGCATAGGAGGCGTCAAACTCAAAGTTCAGTGTTGAAGCATGAGACGTGCTCATGTTGCTCATGTTGCTCATTGAAGGCTCTGAAAAATTCCGAGTTCAGGCAGAGTTCGAGAGCTCGAAATGACTAACCGCTCAAATAACTGTTCGAATTCTTCGTCGAACGTCGAGTCATTGTGGCGTACTGTTGCTGCTTGTCCAGAACCACAATTAACTCGCAGTTTGGTTGTGGCATGAACAGTGGTGAAGAGTGCGTCGAATCGATCTGGTGGAGCTGGGGAGCTGTCGCAAGGCAATCCGGCAGTTCTCGGCAAGTGTTGAGGATCCGAGGATGGTTGTGGTCGCGCTGGACTGCATCTTCCAGTGGTGAGTGGGCCAGCCGGGGAAGTGGTGGCGAGGGAGGCCAAGCCGAAAACCCGACGGCTAGTGGAGCCGAGCACTGAAAACCGAGGGAATTCGATGGTCCGAATGGTTTTCGATGACTTACGGCCTCCATACTTGGCCTCATCGGCAAAACAGCATTGCTGTTCATTGAAGAACATTGAGGATGAATGAGCGTGGAATTGCATTGTTGATCGAAGAAGTCAGGAGGTAGTCCGTCAAAGTCTAGGGACAAACGAGCTAGCGACTAGGCTAGAGGGGAACTTCCTGAACGAGACATTATTGATTTTATGTCACACTTGAAGAGTTTTTGCCACGTCACCATTATATCACAATCATAAACAAAAATATATATTACTCACCTGTAGAAGACTGGGTTGGGGCGCTGCTGGGCGTGTTTGGTGGCTTTTCAGGCGAACGGAAGCGGTCGCGGGGACCTTGTACTTGGTCCCTGTCTGAAAGAACCACCATTTTGTGAAGAGACGGTTGAGATGGGTTTGGAAGAAGTAGAGCAAACGATAAGGACCGAACCGTCTCAAGCGCACAAAAAGAGAGAATGAGCGGCCGGTGAAGTCGACGTCGCGACGCGCTCCGCCCAGTATTGCACAACATTTCGCAATTTTACTCCACACGTCACAGAGGTGAAAAAGAGGCAGAGCGCGCGAAGAGAGCGTGCGGGAACGAGAGAGCGCAGACGAAACGAGTGTTTGCCCGGTCGAGGCCGACCGCAACGTGTTTTGTGAGTGAGAGGAGAGTGTGCGCTTAAGAATGGAGATCGCGTGGTCTTTCTCCTCCTATTCGACGCATTATAAAGACGGGGCGGCGGTGATTTTTTGGTCTGTGTAATGTCCTCGAAGTGACATCATTTCGTGAGGAAGAGGCTGGTCGGAATAATGGGAAAGATGCATCACTACTAAATGTTGAGTGCAGAAGGTCAAAATATTGGTTTTTCGAAGGAAAATAGCAATAAAAATCGTTTTTGTACGAACAAAAACAAGAAAATAAATTGCTGCAAAAATGGGAAAAAATTCGAAAACAAAAAAATCCAAAAGCACGTCAACATCCGGAAGCGCGTTAGTAACAGTTTGCTTGCGCGATTTGGGATTTTCAAAATTAATTTTTTTAATTCGCGATTTAATTGCAATTTTTCCCCTAAAAACTCTAAAATACCATCAAAATAAGCACATTTTCATCTTCATTTTGGACAAATTAACCTATTTCTCGTGCATAACAATCACTAAAACTCGAAAAAGTCCAGCGCAGCGAGGTCAAACACCAAAAAACCGTTCGTTGTTCAAATAGGCTTAGTGTGTGGTCGGTTCTCTGACTTTCTGGTTTTATATCCACAGCCAACGATTGTTTGTCTCCTTTTATCAATGTGTCATGAGCGATTTTATTGCAAATCATGACTCATTTATTCCTATCCGATGGTTTTTTTGTCCGTTTCCAAATGATCCGTGCGAATTCGTGTTTCCGTCAACTTTTTGTTCTCGTCAAACATGACTCAAGTCTTCGATCAAACACTTGACGGGTTGATGTCATGGAAAATGTAAAGTCTTGCTGATAAGGAAACTAATAATCTTTTTTTTGTAAATGTCGTAGAAATTTCATATTTGGAGCCTTCGTCATTCTTTTTTGATTTGTGGTTGGTTTTTGCTCGCTATTTGACATTTTTCAGTTCAATTTTATTCCAGAAAATCAAAAAATCATCACCATCGAAACAGAATCCGCTGAAAAGTTCGTCGCGTCCTCAAATGCGGTTCCCACGCGAACTTTGCGCAAATTTGCCCATTTTCGTATTTTGCTCACCGCTTTTCTCCCAAAAATCGTATTTTGTGCTTTCTCCTCTTCTCCGTTTCATATTCATGGTGTCATTTTCAGGCAGCTGAAAGGAAAATATGAAAAATACATTAACCATCGTCATGGTTACCCGAAAAGACAAAGCATGTTTTCCGTCAAAGCTCAACAACTAATTGAAGGGATTGAGGACTTGCTCGGCTTTGGTTTTCTCCTCAAAAGACGGTTTCTGAGGATCGGAAGGAAAACGATAATAGCCAACGGATCGAAAAACGGAAACGCCGAAAGAGCAATGACTCCGGTGTAGTTGAAAGTTCTCAAATTTTTTAAAATTAGATTTAAAAAAAAAAAAAACGAAAAATCTTTACCTTCCCATATTATAATTAAAAACCGGTGAAAACCAAGCAATCATTGATGGCAAAAAACTGACACATATCGGAATGACGGTTTGAACGGTGAGTGCTTTGAGGAGTTTCCGTTGAAGAGATGCGGTCCCTCGGCTCATCATCAATCGAGCGCTGTCTAGTTTTCGCATAATCTTCAAAACAATTTTAAATTCTGATTTCCCTAAACTTCCTCACCTTGTGCCCACAATAAATATACACAGCCACCGATGACGTGGACACGACGACAAACATCAGGATTCCACACCAACTTCGCCAAATTTCATCATCAGTGGCTTCCTGGAATAATGGAATAAGAATGAAATCGGTTCTAAAAAGCAAGAAAAAAAAACAGCTCACTTCATAAATAGCGGCTATGATATTGTACTCTGTGACATTCGCATTGTACTTTTCCAAAAAATCTTCGCGAATGTACTCTTTCACATCTTCCGTCGCAATGAGCCATTTCTCGCAAATCCACCCGGAAAATAGAAAATATAGAGCGCAGAGGTAAAACGAAAACGTCATATAGTGGGAGAAGCGAGTTGTGGTGAATTTGGAGCGGTTGATGACCAGCAGGCGGTAGATGAAGTGGGTTATGAGGATGGCGTAGCTGCACGCGAGCATGGAACATCGGGCGGTGAGGAGGTGGTGGTTGAGGGAGGACGGTTCGACGAACACGCCGTCGGTGAGGAAGAGGAAGAAGCAGTAGCGGAACCCGTCGATGCCCTGCAAAACATAGAGGGAACTATTGCGCTCGGCTCAAAACGCACAATCGGCACGGCAATCTCCAACACCGAGTAGACGAGGTTGAAAATGGCGAAATAGAGCAGAAGGAATCGATAGTTGCCGAAGCTGTTGGTCCGCTCGGTGAACACCAAATAGACGAATAGCGGGTTGACGAGGAAGGCGAGTCCGGCGAACGTCTTCGGGAGCACGTGATGGATCCAACCAATGTACATCGCGTGGTGGGAGAATAGAAGAAGGAAATGAGATGCTCTCCTATTCCCAGTTGTTTTTTATTTTTTGCCAGTTGTTCGGCGGGGGATGGTTTGTTTCCAAGAATAGCATCAAGGACGACTGTATAATCACTTGGGAATAACGATGGCGTTTATCACTGATAAGGTTGATCCATCCACTATTTCATCCTTATTTGACATCTGGAAGATCTCTTTTCTGTTTCCGGAATTCCGGAAACAGCTGTTATAATCTGGTAACCAGCTGTCCTTGACCCTCCCTTCCGTTCTATTCCCACTTAAAAATCAATAAGATCGATAACCGAATGACGTGGTGACAGGAGGTGTAGGAGTTGCACACCCATCCAGTACACCCCAGACACCCCCCATTCGTGTCCATGCCTTGGCGGATGGTTAACCCTGTCACCTTACTGATCTTTTCTTGGTGTCTATTTCTTATCAGTTGCTATCAGTACCCGAGCATTTTCATCCATACATTTTCAATATATCCGTCTATTTGGGTTCTCACTATGTTTCATTCATGCTCTCAATTTGTGATGTCTTCCCTCAAGTTCACAATTCAGCTCTTTTCAAATTGTCCGTCGGCTCCTCTTCTCTTATTCACTGAATCTATCAAAGCACTTGCTCCCCTACACCTTCCCTCCTTTCCATTCCCACATCACTTAAAAATCGATGAAATCAATGGTATCTCTAATGACGTGGTGACAAGAGGTGTAGGAGTTGCACACCCCTCCAGTACACCCCAGACACCCCCTCATTCGTATCCATTTCCGTCCTGGCGGATGGTGACCATTTCTCGTGCTCTCTCGTTGTTCCGTTTTGGTTTCTTGTTTCCGTACTTATTGATTCATTCGTTCCTTTTGTTTTGATTCCTGTTTCCCTGTTTCCCTTATCTCGTTGTCTTTTTCTTATCATTTGATATCAGTTCCCGAGTTACCAATCAACTCGCTGGTAGAAATCCCGTGTAATCAGTCTTCTTTTTGAGATCTCTCTTAGACTCCTGTGCGTTTTGGCTGTCACCCAATGATATTTTTAACTTCCTCATCCCTCTCTCAAGTTCCTTATTCACCTTTTATCATAATTCCTCTTCTTCCATTTCGTGGTTTGTGGCTCCGTCTCTGTGGTTCACCACCGTCCCTTCCGTTCCCACGCCTCTTAAAAATCGATAAATCAATGGTATCTCTAATGACGTGGTGGCAGGAGGTGTAGGAGTTGCACACCCATCCATTACACCCTCATTCGTGTCCATTTCCGTCCTGGTGGATGGTGACCATTTCTCGTGCTCTGTCGTTGTTCCTTTGTGACACTCACTTTTTGTCTGTTCCTTTTATATATAATCCGTGACTTATCCTCCGTTCTTTTATTCCCACCATCACTTTTCAACCATCACAGTCTTCTCTCGTATTCTCACTTTACCTTCGTCGCTCTACGAATAGCTCTCTTTCTCTCTTTTTTCCAATTTCGCTCTTGTTCTTCTAATATAATCTTGGTTTTCATCATTTCCGGTTTCATGTGATTTTCCAATCACGAAACTACTAGATTCCACTCTAGACGTAGTCCCTGTTCTGGTGCTTATCATTGATAAGGTTGATCCATTCATTATCATCCTTATTTGACATCTGGAAGATCTCTTTTCCGTTTCCGGAATTCCGGAAATGGCTGTTATAATTTGGTAACCAGACGTCCTTGACCCTCCCTTCCGTTCCATTCCCACGCCCCGTAGAAAATCGATAAAATCAATGGTATCTCTAATGACGTGGTGACAGGAGGTGTAGGAGTTGCACACCCATCCAATACATCCCCCACACCCTCATTCGTGTCCATTTCCGTCCTGGCGGATGGTGACCGTTTCTCGTGCTCTCTCGTTGTTCTTTTCTTCCAACAAGTCTCTGTTCCTCTTATAATTCTTGCCTTATCCTCCATTCCTTCCTATCTTTTTCCACTCCATCACGCTCATTTCTCTCAATTTCATTTTGAATACTCCATTGAATCTCCCCTCTTTCCATATTTTGTTTCCTTTGCTCTGTTTAAACGTCCGTCCTCTTTTTCGTCGTCACTCTTCATTCTATCTTTCCAACACTTATCAATGAAATCACATTTTATCAGTGTCCATTTGGACAGATCGATCATTTTCCAGTTTTCAATGAGATCATGGATGGTTCCAATGTTCCCGAATGTCGGTGTCAATCAAGGAACCACAAAGGGACAAAGTGTGGAAGATGAACACAATCGGAATTGCTAAATTATCTATTTTTTCGCTTTTATTCTCAAAATTTTTGGAAATTGGTAATGAATTTTGAAGTTTATCTCAGAAAGTTCATCGGAAGCTCTGTTCGGAGTCCCATTTTTTGTCGTGAGCCACCTTTTTTATGCTTTTTTCTTGTTGCCTTGTTCAGTTATTTCAGTGCGATTCGGGGAGATGATAGTGCTGGTTCGAGGGATTCAGAATTCGGTTAGTTTAACTAAAAATTTATTCTTCTAGATATTTAGATTCCGATGTTTCGGGAATGGGGCCTTACGATCGCTTCCAGGTACGCTTCCTTATCTTTGCCCCTTCTCTTCTTTCTTTTTTCTCGTATCACATATTCTCTATCTTTAACTGATACCATTTCTAGATCTCATCTTATCTACTGTATATCATTATGCAATCAATGCTCAACAACTCCACCACCCCACTCCTCGGAGTCTCCCGTCCAATCTCCCTCGCCCCACCAACCGATGCCGACCGACTTCAAACCGCTTCCCTCATCAAGATGCTCTTCAACCTCCAAAGTTTCGAATCGCCAGAAGAGACCCACAAGCGGGTTGAAGTACTTGGAAAACTTTCCGGACTCGTGAGGGATTGGGAATCCAACCTGTCAAAGGACATGGAAGGATACCAACCGTCGGCGAAACTTCTCGCCTTCGGATCCTACCGTCTCGGAGTGCACTGTCCCGGCGGAGACATTGACACATTGCTTGTCGCCCCGCGGCACATCACCCGAGCGGCATTCTTCAGCTCTTTCAAGAGGATGCTGGAGAATGACGAGAATGTGAGTGGATTGACGGCTGTTCCGGACGCTTTTGTCCCGATCATAACCCTCCACTACTCCGGAATCGAAGTCGATATACTCTTCTCTCGATTGGATGTGAAGGAGATCCCACTCAAGATGGATCTTTCGGACGACCGACTGCTGAACAACATGGATCAACAGGATATTCGGTCGATCAATGGATGTCGTGTCGCCGAGCGACTGCTGCAGTTGGTGCCGGATCAAAAGGAGTTCACAATTGCTCTCAGAGCCATCAAAATGTGGGCGAAGAAGCACGGAATCACTTCAAACTCAATGGGCTTCTTTGGAGGAATAACTTGGGCCATCCTCGTAGCCCGCACATGCCAACTCTACCCGAACTCGTCGGCCGCCAAGATCGTCCAGAAGATGTTCTACGTCTTTTCCACATGGAACTGGCCAGCCCCAGTGCTCCTCGATCACGCGCCAATGGATGATGAGAAAGTGTGGAACCCACTGATCAGACAGGCCGACAAGTACCACCTCATGCCGATTATCACCCCAGCCTACCCACAGCAGAATTCCACACACAACGTCTCCCGATCAACTCTCCACGTCATCCGGGAGGAAATGAAGGAAGCACTGGAGATGTGCAAGAAGATCGAGGAAGGAGCAGCGGAATGGAAGGACTTCTTCGAGGAGGTCAACTTCTTCAGCCGACACAAACACTTTTTGGCTGTGAAGTTGACCGCACCGAGCAAGGAAACACAGAATGGATTCATCGGCTTCTTCGAATCACGGATTCGACAATTGGTGCTGGCACTGGAGAGGAACCCCGCCATTTCACTCGCCCACGTCCACACCAACAGCTTCAAAGGAAAGGAGAATGCAGCACTCAAGGACATTTACTTCATCGGATTGGAGTTCTCGGATTACGCAAGGAACATGGACCTCACGAGGATCACGGACGTCTTCAAGATGAAGCTAATGGAACAAGCGGCTAGATCCAGAGTTCCAATGGTCGAGGTAAAGAGTTTTCCTATTTTTCCACTGATAAATTCCTTATTTCAGATGGACATCTCCTACGTCAAACGATGCCATCTGGCCACAATGCTGCCAATCAAGAACCTGACGCAGGGACGCTTCTGGAAGCCGACTGGAACCACTGGAGAGCAGGAGAACAAGAAGAGGAAGGCGATGGAGAGGACAGGAGGACCGGCAGCCAAGAGACCACTTCTGTGCAGGAACAACTGAATGGGTGAGTTTAATAAGTGTAATGAGTCAATAAGCTAATGACCATTTTTGATAATTCCTTTCTTATTTTTCAATTTAAAAACTTACAAAAAACCAAGAAAAATCAACTAATTTTCCAATAATTTAAGCAATTTCGGTACAAATTCTAAATTACATTAGTTAAGTTTCCAATGATTTCAACATTTTCGAAAAAAAAACCAAAAAACCCCAAAAAAAAACCAACTCTTTCTGTGCTGAGCCTCTACGTGGCGAAAGAGATCAACTGGCGTCTTCTCTCTACACAACTAGTGAAATGGACTCCACTAGGGGGAGACGGCAGGCCAAGAAGCACACCCCCTCATGCCAACGGACCCCGACGTGTCTTAGTCCACACTCTTCGGGGGTCCAACCACTGAATAAGAAACATAAGAAACATATTCTTTCTTTCTCAAACAAAATAACAACAAGATGTGTCAATCACTCAATTACAAACAATACACGTCAGTGTTTCCGGACAGTTTCCGGGTCAGTCGCCCTTCGCCGTCTCCCGGTACGTCTTGCCGTCGCTCCACACACACTCGTAGTTGTCTTTGGAGAACCAGCCGATGAGATTGGGCCGAATCTCCTCGCACCGGATCTTCCGCTGCTTGTACACCGTCTCCAGCCTCTTCGTCACCGCCAGTGTCACCTTCTCCTCAATGATCGGGTCCATTCGCGTGACATTGAACTCTTCGGCCATGTACCAAATCCCTAAGAGGCTCGTCATTGTGGTACGGTAGTGACGGACGTAGGCGTCCTTCTTCGGAAGGCTCAACACTCGAACTCCGGGGTATTGGGCGAACGACCAGTGGTAGAACATTGCTTGGACTCTGGAATAATGACGACTCGACGGTTCAGCGGCCAAGGCTCACTTCTCCGGCCGGAATATCACCTTCGGCACATCCCACATGGTCCTCATCGTCCTGTTATACTTCAAATACTCCAAATCCTTGAGCAGCTGCTCTTTCCCAGTGTACTTCTCAGGTAGAGGGTCAGTTCGCATGATCCTCTTCGTCGCGATGACAATCTCGCCGACGTTCGGAGAAAGCGAGTCGAGGAACGGAGGAAGCGGTTGTTTGAGCATGACGAGTCGCTCGTCAATGTCAAGATTCAGCACCCACTTCGAGTGGTGGCGAGCACGAAAGTGACAGTCCTGGAAGAAGAGGGAGAGATGGAAGAGAGGGGCAGGAGGGAGGTACATTGATTTGTAGCAAGTGCGACATCCAATCGATAATCTCGTACTCGTTCTGGATGACTGTCACTTCGAAGTAGCCGAGTCTGGAAGATTCCTGTTGCTTCCAGAGATGTCCCCCTTACCCACCTCTCATACTCATCCACCAACTTCCGTGTGTATTCGTGCATCTTGTTGAATATCGTGTAGTAGAAGTACGTGGCTCCCTGCAACACATCCCTCACTCCTCCCCATCCCTCTCCAACTCACCATCAACAAGTGGTGCTCTGTCGTCTCGGCAATCTCGAGCCACCGCGTCTCGTTCCCGTAGATCGGTCCCACACACACGGCTATATCATGCGCGTATCGCTCGGAGATCCGAACTGTCAGTGGCACCGGATCGGAGACCACTTGCCCGTCGGCGGCGTCTGTGAGCGACATGTACGCGGCGCCGGCGCGTCGAGCACAGAACGCGGCGGTGAGGGGGAACATGAGCGTCTCCCAGACGGTGCCGTTGAGCTCTTCGCGGTGGCAGTCGAAGTAGCGGCAGAAGACCGTCTTCCTGGGGGAACATTCATCTTACTGTATGTACATACTTCTTCTCCTCACCCGAATCGATTCTGCGCCGTCGTCGTCACCACAATCTCGTGTTTATAGACGAATGCTGAAACCACCCGAAGCTCCGCCCCTTTCAGATTGCTCTGAAACTCCAACTGTGAAAGTGCGCTCTATTGAACAACTCACAAAATCCTGTCTCGCCTGTCTTGCCCATTTTCGATGAAGTGACTCGTAAGGAACGCTGTTCGTTGTTTTATTATTCCATTCGGCGATTCTACACGGTTTTTTAATGTCGCTGCAAGTTCGCTCTATTGAAACTTCCCGATTATCAGGATACCTTCCGAGTTGCACGTGTGGGTCGTAGATTGTCAAGTCGCCAGTGTAAATTGTCACTTAAAATTGTTCATTGTCAATGAAAAATCCCAAGTAAGGGTATCAATCGATAGCTTATCATCTCTAGATCATTTTTGCAGTTGACACTTTTTCGATATCTCTGATGCGCAAGAAGATATCGATTGATTTGTGCGACGCATGTTTTTCGGGCGCGCACGACACAAATCAATCGATATCTCGAGTGCCACAACAGATACGGAAAAGTGATAAACTGACAAAATGATCAGCGAAAACCGCTCTACACAATCAGCTATACCTTGACTATTAGAAGGTTTTGATAAGGCCATAGGAATAGCGAAAATGGAAAAGACGCCAAACTTCCAGAACATTGAATATCTGATCAGTTCATCGGAATACGAGCGAACCATGTGCGATGTTGTCCACGAGACAATTGCCTTTGAAAGTTGTCGGTTTTAACGGATGGGAATGGGATGGACATAGTTTCGTGTTCGTTCGGGGGAGGCTTTCTGAGGCGATTTACTAGTCGGGGGTGGGAGAGAGATGGTTATCCGAGTGTATGAAGGCGTGTTTGACAGCACCGAAACAGGGAATCATTCGAGCAAGTTGCAAGTGCGCTCCATCGAAACTCTTCCTCCCATGGAGCACGTTTGCATTCTTCTGAGTCCATCTCCAGTTGCCAATTGTTTGGAAATATTCGCCAGCTCGTTCCGTTTCATTGAATCGAGGAAAAGTGTTTCTGTTCTTTGAGTATTTGCGAATTCCGCTAGAGAAGATCGCAATCGTTTCATCGACTTGTTATTCTGAACTGACTAGGAGAAAGAGGGAAATGAGTTATTACATATGTGGGGAAATTGGAAATTATGCGTATCGTAAGAATCACAAAGTAAAACAACCATTTGAGGGTGTTAGGGAGAAAGTGATGAAAAAAAAAGAAGACCCATAGAGAGACAAAGAAACTTAGGCGATGTGAAGAAGAAGAAGAAAAAATAAATAAATATCACAATTCCGAGAGAGCAAGTTAGACGGATAACCGACGACTAGAAGATGTGGAAGGTTCGGTGGAGACGTCCGGAAGCGAGTTGGACGGCTCGTCGGGAGTCTTCACGTCTTCTTCGTGGGCAAGTGGGGCGACGGTGATTTCGGCGGCCATCGGCTGGACGGCTGTCGATGGAGACGTCGGATTGTCGTAGAGGAGCCAGTCGATGTGACGGAAGAATGGATGGGCGCGGATCTCGTCGAGGGACGGGCGGCACGCAGGAGTTGGCACGAGGAGCCTGGGGGGAGGATCAGTTTGGAATGTGTAGCTCAAAAATGGAATACTCACATGTTCAGCAAGTCCTTGGCTACAAACGAAACCACCGCTTTCTCTGGAATCGGCAGCTCCATGTTACGAAGAACCCCATGCGGCGCCGCGTTGGCTAGCGATCTTCCGCACAGCAACTCGAACAGCAGTGCTCCGAGAGTCCACACATCCGCATCGGGAGTCGGCTGCCAGCCATACTGCGAGCTCTCTGGAGCCGAGTAGCCGTCGGTGAGGCGGGGCCTTCGATTCGTGTGATACCATCGTCCGATGTAGGTGATCATGAGGTTTCCATCGGCGTCAATGAGAATGTCGTCCGCGTTGAGGTCGCCGACGAACTCTTGATGCTCGTGTAGGACGAAAAGGAACGACACGATTTGAGCGCTCCAATGGATCACCAACGACTCGGGAACGTCCAGATAGTTCCACACACGCCGGCGGAGCCCTAGTTGCTTTCGGACGGTTAGCAATGCCTTCGACAACTTCTTCATGAACACTTCCTTCCCATCCTCTGGTGGAGGTTCGATGGGAGCTGCTGTCGACGTGGACGGATCATCTCTTTGTAATCGATTTCCACGCGGCGTTGGAGCTGAGAAGTTGAACTTGACGGCAGCTGGACTCTCCTCTTCCACTTGGAAGAATTGACTTTCGACGGCTTCTCGCGAGTGGCCGACCAAGGTGAAATCGCCGGCGGGAGCGTCAGATCGACCCGTTGGATCCTCGCCGACAGTGCATAGCATCGCCTCCTCAGAGGGTCTATCGGTCTGAAAATGAAATTGTTCCTCATTTTACGAAGAAAAACTCACACTCATCGACTCGTCGCGCATCTCGACGACTCGCTCATAATCGACTCCGACCGTGAACAGAAGCCGCCGGCCTCGATAGTTGGCCTCGTTCTGATGGCTCACGTACACCTGGCTCGTCTTCTCGCCATCCTTCACATCCGCCTTGAGCTCGGCGAGCCAGAGAATGTACCGACTCTCCGCCTCCTCGAACATTCGATTGAGAAACCTCCACAGCCGCCCGGGCTCGACGTACTCGAGCAGCAGGACGATGTGCGTTTCGGTCTCGAAGAATTGCACGAGTTGCACCATGTGAGGGATGTTGGTGGGCAGGAAAATCGAGCTCTCCGCGTCCGGCACACCCTTTTCGAGGAGCTTCATGACGAATTTCTTCTTCAATCCACTCGTTTCCTCCACCAGAAGCACTTTTCGCTCGGCGTCAAGCTCGGGCAGCACTCCGATGAAGCGATAGTTCTTCATGCACTTGTTGGAGCACTGGAAGGCCATCAGGTTCGGGTCTTGCATGGCGGCGGTTAGAAGTCCTTCGAAATTGAACACGGATCCATCCAACGAAAGGTACTGTCGGTAGAGCTTCTCGGCTTTCACCAGGTAGCGGGCGGTTTTCCGGCGCACGGCGTTCCGTTTCGAAATGTCGCTTTCTATTTGGACACCCTAAAAAAACCAGCGTTGATCGAAATTTTCGGTGAAAAACTCACTTGAATCAGACTGCTCGCCGCACTTTTGTAGCACTGGAAGGCCAGCTCATAGGCGTGCTCCTCTTCGGCTCGCTGAGCCGTCGCCACGAGTTGTCCGGCGGCGACGAGATAGTCGGCGACAGGTTCCGACGTTTCTGCAAATGGTAGTGCTACAAGAATCGATTGGTGGAGGACGCGAGAAGTGTTTTGATGTTTTCTGTGTTTTTGAGAACCTCTAAATAGAAGAGATCAAAAATTGTTTTCGAGCGGGAATTTTTTTTTTCCTCAATTTTTAAATTCGAATTTTTTTCCCGATTTTTTTTTAGTTTATATTTCTCACTAATTTTTTTCGGTTTTCACAATTACCAATATTTTGATGGGCGGTACCCCGAAGTTTCGGAAACAACCGTCGCATTGAGCTCTTCCTCGGCACCTCTGCGTCTCCGCCGGCGATCGCCACGTCGGGAAACTCGAAATCGTCGCCGTTCGCCTGAAAATGAGAATGGTCACCACTGTGAATTGCTACGAAAGGCGTTATAATTTATTTTGTACATTAATATGCCGGAACAGATGAGTATTTGAGCAAGTTGCATACAGATAGAGATATCACAAAAACACTATGGCGATAGAAGATGGAACTCAAAGAAATTAGAGAGAGAACATAAATATCAGAAATTCTTTTAGCGAGTTGGACTAACTTGTTCGTTAGTTGGTTCGAGGGGATGCGTGTGGCTCGGCGAGTCGAAATCACTGAAAAATTGAGAAAATTGATTATTTTATCAATAAAGGAGGTTAATACCTATTATTGTTATTCGGCTGGTCGAGAATACTACTAGAATTGTCGTAGAAAACCTCGTTGCCAGTTATTTCTTGAGCCGTGTGCGCTTTCTCTTTGGCTTTCTGGAAACAAAAAAAATATACGATGCTTTCCGAGTAAAAGCTCGCCGGGACATGCACACACAAAGACAAATAAGCCCGGCTCCTCTGGCCACATGTAAAACGACCGAGACGTTACGTCATCTGACGTCTCTCTCGTCGTCTGCGCCTCTCTCTCACCTCGACGAATTCGTGCAGAACACGAGCCTTGCGGAGCACTTCGCTGTCGAACACAAAGTTTAGGCACGCGTCGATGGCCGCACGACGGTCTTGAATCACTGATGGATCGCCTAAACGGGGGATGTTATCTTGAGATTAATAGCAAGGGAACACTCACCAGATCCGATCAATTTTCCAGCCGGAAACGCCGGAAACACACCTCTCAAGTAGAGCTGCTTGTGGAGTTTCGACACGGCGGCGTGCAATTTGGCCATCTCCTTGAAACGAGTCGTCAACACGAATGTCCGGCATGATGAATTAGCTGCGATATTGGCGGCGACTGGGATGCACTCGATTTCGACATTGTAGACGGTGTGCGTTCCGCCGAGATGCTTCTCTTCGAAGTGCGAGGTGACGGTGGAGGTACATGACCAATCGGTCTGGAAATCAAGGTTTTGAAGTAAGTTTCAAATATTTTGCATTTATTATTTGAAAAAGTGCGAAATTTGGGCCTTACTTGGAAAAATGGGAAAAAAATTGAGACTTGCAAATTTTCTCTCTGTACAGTAGTCTTTAAAGGCGCATACCCAAATTTTTTCATCAGGTCTCGCCACGAAATAAATTTCTACAAATTTTTTACTGTTTTTGGGATTTTTGGCACTTTTCCGAAGGTTTTTTTTTGTCTTTTTTTTCATATTTTTTGCGAAATCAGAATTACTCACTTTCAACTGATACAGTATTCTGCCCAACTCGCTGGTACAGTAGCTCTCATCTGGATACAAGGAGCTCATTGTGCATAGCTCTGAAAATCAGAAAAAATGGAAATTTACAATGAGGTTCGGAAAATTGCAAAGGTTCTCAAATTTACGATGAGAAACGCTGACATGTTGGCAATTTTTGTTTACAATTCCAGTTTCTCTCGCCGTCTGCGTCTCTACCGTTCCTAATCACTATCGATTTTTACAAAGAGAGATCGGAATCGGAGAGGAAAAAAAAGTATATATTGACGGTTTCACTTTCACCATTCGCTTACTCGCCGCTTGATCGTTGTCTCCGCAATAAATATGTTTTATTATAGAGAGAGGACGGATATAAATACTTTCCAGCGGGCAGCCCAAATCGAAAAAAAACGGAAAAAGAAAGAAAGAAAAGGCAGGGAGAAAGAAGCAATAAATATAAACTTTTTCGAATAACTTGAAGAACTTTTTTGAGGAGAGGATATTGGGTATCACAAAAGGCCAAATAAAATGAGGAGGAACAAGAAGACAAGAAGAAACAAGATGTGGGGGTAGAAGGAGGAGGACACGAGAAAAGACGGATGAGAGGGAGGAGAGACGAGGGGAGGGAAAATAGAGGACTATGGACAACACGACAACAACAACGAGGAGGAGATGAAGATGCTTTTCTAATTCTGACTAGTGCCACGTCATTGTCATCCTTATTTCTTGCCCCAGAACCATCCGGACAGCTTTCCGGATATTCCTTGCTCGGCGTCCTTTGAAGTGGCAGCCGCTGCTCCTCCTTTGGCCGATTTCTTCGGGGACTGCTCGTCGCGGTCTTTCTGCAGCTTTTCAAGGCGATCACTGACATCAGGCATCTGGAAAACAAAATGTTCTCGTCTTATTTTGGAACTTTTAAAATACTCACCGTCAAATGGAAGTTGGCCAAATCGAAGAAGATCGGCTTGTTAGGCATTGGAATGAATGCTGGTGGAAGGTTGGCGACTGGAATCGTCTTCTTGTCTCTCAACGATTCGCGAACATTCCACGATCGCCACTCGTCCACCGTCTCCAGAAGCGGCCGCTCGTCGATCGCCTTTGCAGTCTCTGCGTCGACTTTGACGTCTCCAGCGGCCGAAGCGAGTCTAGCGGCTCGAACAGAGATTTTGGCAGTCTCCACTTCGGATTTCAGCTCGCTAAGCGCCTTTTGCGTCTCGAGAGTGATGTAGGTGTTGCCCTTGAGCTTCTTGAGCTTGCTCTCCGAGTCGTTGATCCGGGAGAGAGTTCGGTCGAAGAGCGCGGCGGCTTCCGAGTATTTGTGAAGGGCGGCGAAGGAAGAGGCCATGTAGAAGCATCGGAACGCGCGGTAGAACTCGACTTTCACCTCGAACGCCTGCAGGAGCGCCTTATCGTACTCGGCTCCGGGCGTTTCCGAGACTTCCTTGTAAATCTCAATGACCGAATCGTAAAGACGGAGCAGATCTTGCGGCTTGCTCTTCTTCTCGGTTTTCGTGTTCTCAATCATTGCCAAATAGCGAGAAGCGGTTCCGTTCATTTTCAAGAACTCCAAATAAGCCTTGATAGATTGCAGAACAGTCGTGTCGGCGTTCTCCGAGCTCTTGCGGCGGATAATATCGGAAAGGCGATCGATAGCGTCGCGGGTGTCCGCAGTGGCCTTCTCGTACAGAGCCATCTTCTCCTTGGCGGTCTGGGAGTGTGCCAGCTCCGCTTCCGTCTGTTTCCACTCCTGCACAACTTGCTTGGCCTTCTCGTCGTCCACGGTGCTCTTCATTCCTCCCCATTCGATAGTGACAACCTCGGCGGAGTTGGCAGATGCGCGCATTTCAGAGATGAGCTTCTGAAAATTAAAGAATCCTTAGTTTTTTTTTTCCATAAAAGCCAAGACTCACATCAACCGAGCTGTCTCCTCCTTCTCCCATCTGCATTCTCAGCTCCATGAGCTCCGACATGGTTCCGACGGCTCCCGGCGAATCGGCGATGTTGAACTCGCACAAACGGAGTTGTGGCTGAATCTCACGGCAGCGGCCCTTGTACAGAGAGCACAGCGTCGTGTTGTTGGTGGCCTCGGCGAGCTTCTCGTAAACGTTCTTGGCGAGCTTCAGCGTTTCCGACGCTTTTTGCCAGTTTCTCGACTCGAACGCGCACATTCCACGCATCCACGCGGCGTATGCCTGAGCCTCGAGCTTGGTTGGGGCATCGCACTGGAAAATTCGATGAATAACGATCATTTTCTTGAAATTCAAAATACTCACTCTATCGCTTTCCTGGACGATTTGCTCGAGATTTCCAGCGTGCAGAACAGCTTTTCGAAGCGAATTTATCATCGCGTATCTCTTCCGGGCCTTTTCTGGATTGTCCTCGAGGGTGATTTTCTCAATCATCGCCTCGGCGTAACGACGCTCCGACTCGAAAATGCCGAAATTGAGGAATTGAGCGGTGTGAAGCGAGTCAACCGTCAACCATTTCTTCGCAAACTTTGCCGTTCTTCTTTTTTGACAATTGTGAGTATTGGTGAACTTTAACGCTTTTCGCATGCGCTCCAATTTTGCCGCACAATATTTTCTGCAAATTTTTGAAAAAATTAGAAAACATTTCCAAATTTATATTAAACACTTACCTATAACGAGCATAATCTCCATGTCGCAAACCGTGCTGTTGTTGAGCGTCTTTGACAACCTGAATAACACAAATTTAGAAAAAATCGTAGAAATAATGGTAAACCTGAAGAATATGCACAGTTGGGAATGGCGGGAGCTCTTCCGGCTCCGATTTCATTTCCACGTCATTTGTCATTGTCTAAAAATCAGAAAAATTAGATTAAATAACGGAAAATTTTGGTGAAATTGCGATGAAAAATGGACACATCGGCAGATCGAGAAGTGCGCAAGAGATCGCGAAACGCGTCAGCAAACAATGCAAGGCACGCGCGCGGTTTTCGGCAATTCTTCAAACAGAAAAATGAGTTTTTTTTTTTGATTTCTAGAATTCTTCAAATTTTTTCCAACAAAATGCCAAATTTATTTGAAAAATAAGTTTTTCATAAAAAGTGCATTCTCAAGAATGGCTAACAGACGCCATCATCACAGAAACTTGATTGCCATTCGTAAAAGCCTTGGGGCAAAGCATCCGCTTTACCGCTCTCCGGATCGTCCTGTTGAGTGTCAGGTATGCGAGACAGATGGATGCTGCAATTGGTGGATCATTTCTGAAAATCGAAATTGCTCACTAGAGCTCCACTGCCAAGCCATTTGTCCGATCAAAATCAGCGCGTCGGGCGCGGAAAAAAATTGCATATAAGCGAAAAGAACCGCTCCAATGGTGTGAAAGATGCAAAAGCAAAACGTCTGCAAGATCACCTGAAATTCGGCGCAGTGATAAGAAGATAAGAACTGATAGCGCTGCTACCGTGACTTGAATCTCAGATATGTGTCTTGGCGGCTCCGAAGCAGCACTCCGGTGGAGCACCAGATAGCACAAGTAGGAGTAGAAGACGGTGGTGCACACCGCCATGAGGGCGTTGTTGAAGGTGTGGGCGAGGTTGACGAACCGCTCGAGGTCTTCTCCCCCAAGTCGAAAAACCAGGACATGTAGGTGGGGGTGAAGATGACGGGGTTGGTGAAGAGACCCGCGTAGAAGCCATAGAGAACGCATAAAATTAGCCAAAAGTAGATCCTCGCTCCCTCGAAGAGCCCTCGAATCCGAAGCGTTGGGTTGATATCGCAAATCCGGATAACGGCTAGAGTGATGCTAGACACACAGCACCCCATCCAAGACCCCAATCCAATACTTCCCAGGACGAATATAACGCGCGGGTAGTCGCAGAACGTGATCCCATAGAAGCCCAGGAAGCCAGTGGCCAGGAAAGAGACACAAGTCGAGGAAATGTCGTAGAGGCCGAGGACCAGCATCACTTTAAAAGCGGGTGTCTTCATGCGCTTGTGTCTGGCGATGGCGATAAGGCATGGGGTGTAGAGGAGAAGAGTCGCCAGGCCAGTAGTCATGAAATAGAGCCCCCAGTAGGGACGGTGAATGAACGAAGAGGGTCGGTGATTTGAACATTGATAGTAGTGGATGTCCAATTGGAAGCCGTTGGAAATTGTCGAGAATAGGGAGGACATGGTTTGTGTGTAGACACTCTAATAACAAGTTGGTGTTTTGAGAGATACGTCTACAGGGATCTGGGGAGGGTGTTTTGATTAGAAGCGTCCCCCGTCCGTGAGGGTTTCGGACGGTTCTTTGAATTAGGGATTCCGATATGGATCTGGAAGATCAACGTCCGGAAAACCAATGTCTTCACTGCTAAACCGCTGGCGTGTACGCAGCGGACACGCAGCGGGTAACTTGCGGGTATGCTGCGGACACACCGGCGGTCCGCCACACAGCTACCCTTCATGAACCCGCAGCGTGTCCGCCAGCGGTTTAGCAGTGAATTTCTTGGAATCCACATAATCCAGAAACCCTATTGCTGGGAATCTGACCGGAATTTGGTTTCCGGACGGCGGCACGGATCCGGAATTCAATATCCGGAAAACAGTGTTTAGAGTTAGATTCTGGAACAAAATACGAATGTCTTTATTCTTGAGATCATTTTTCTGCACATTCTCGAAGAGAGCGCCATCCTTGCCGAAAAATTATTATATCTCGAGATTGATAAGAGATATCAAAAAGTTGTCAACTGCAAAACTGAAGATCAAAACTAAGACTACAAGTGTTTGCAATTGACAACTTTTTGATATCGCTTATCAATCTCGAGATATAATCATTCTCCTTTAGGGTGCCTCTTGCCGCTGTTATTTCCTTCTCTTCAACGCCCTCCGAATCATCCAAACGACGAAGATGAGGATGAAGATGGCGGCGACGACTACATGATAGAATGCGTAGACGACGAACTGGTCCCGAATCGCCAACTTCTCCGCATCGATCACAATCGCCGTGAGCACCGATTGGAGCACCAACGCCACGAAAGTGTTGATTCCGAAGAGCAGCCCGAACAGTCGGGAATCCAAAGATATCGCGAGGGTGGATTGAGCGATAGTGGTGGTCAGCTGGTAGATCACTCGGTAGACGATGTAGCAGATGTATAAGGCGAGGATGTGGTCGGATTGTGACATCCAGAAGAGGAGGCCGCCTTGGCAGACGCTCCCGACGGCCAGAAGAACGTCTCCCCAGCGGTTCCAGTTGATGTTGAGGTGGCGAGTGATAAGATCAGCGGGGATGCCCATCAGTGGGACTAGCGCTTCGGTGACACCGTTGTAGCGGTTCTGCTCCTCGGGGAGGGTCCCCCAGAGAGTTTGGGTGAAGTTGATGATCTGGAAATTTCATTATATCTAGAGAGTGATAAGAGATATGAAAAAGTTGTCAACTGGAAACTTGTAGATCACAACTAGAACCCTTATCAATCTTGAGATATAGCGTTTTGAATACCTGATAGAAGATACAACTTGAAAGTGCCGACCAGCAAGACCACTTCAAAATGAGTGGGTTACTGTAGATTTTGCACAAATTCCCTCTCAAACCAATGAAAAACAACCGAATGTAATCACTATAAGTCGCCTCTGACACCAGAATCTCTAGCTTCGAGTGCACAGAGCCACCGTCCTCCAACTTCTTCCGATACGCATCGCTCCACGGCACCTGCGGCAGGAGGAGAGCCACTCCGACGGCGATTCCCATCGCCACGAGGCTTATATAGTTGAGGGTCATGTAGGAGGTCCAGTTCATTCCGATGAGAAGGGCGGCGAGCGAGTAGGCGAGGAAGCGGCCGACGAGGAGCGCGGCGCGTGTGAACGCCGTGGCTCTGTAAGGGATAGTTTCCTGAGGGTTTTGGCTGTGGATTGTGGAAAAAATGAGCTTAAATGGAGCATTTTGCGCTGACAAGTTGTGAGATAAACTCAAAATCTCAAAATCGCTTCTTCCCAAAAACCACTGACTTTCAGACAACTTGGAATTTTCAGCTTTTTAGCTAACGCTCTGAAACTTTGGCTACATGTTTCTAGGGACCTTGACTATGTCTTATCAAGTGATGAGCTCAAAAGGAGCATTTTGAGCCGAGTTATAGTCCAAAATGTGGAATAGCCCATTTTCCCCAAAAACCACTGATTTTCAGACAACATGTATTTTCAGATTTATAGCTAACGGTCTGAAACTTTGGTTACATGTTTCTAGTGTCCTTGACTATGTCCTATCAAGAGTTGAGCTCAAAAGGAGCATTTTGACCCAAGTTATAATCCAAAGTGTGTGAAAAGACCTCAATTTTCAATATCCTGCGTGAAAATCGACTTTCAGACAATACACATGCTAAACCGCTGGCGTGTACGCCGAGTACACGCTGGTAATACGCAGCGGACACGGTGCGTACCCGCTGCGTGTCCGCAGGTGACCCGCCAACCGCAGGCGGACCCGCTGCGTACACGCAGATCCGATTTTTCCATTTTTAATGTTCTTGACTATATTTTATCAAGAGATAAGCAGCACTCACGATCTGTACTCTGTCTTTGGAACCTTGACATAGATGTAGGCAAAGTAGGCGATCTCCGTGGCAGTGGCCCATCCGTAGAAGAGCTCTAGAAGCTGAGAACGCCTTCTTTCCCCCGGAATTCCATTTTCAATTCTCACCTGCATACTCCAGACACTCGTTCCAAACACGAAAATGATCCAGACCAGGAAGTAGGAGATGGCTTCAAAGACCAGAATAGGCTTGTAGAGGAGCACATCGGTGAGCAGGAACGCCGGGATCAAAGTGACCAAGTAGCTGTACGTCCAAATGGGGTACACCTGAAATTTGGGATTTTTTGTGGAAAAAAACTTTTTTTTTGAAATTTTGACGAAAAAAAAAATTTTTTTTTAAATTTTTTTTTGCTTTTTTTTTCTAAGTATTTCTGGGTATTGCCATTGAAAAATGTAACTTGATTCTCAAATATGTGGAAAAAAAAGATTTTACAATGTTCGGTTAAAAAAAATTTATTTTTTTGAAATTTCGACGAAAAAAAATTGAAAAAAAATTTGTTTTTTTGCTTTTTTCTCTGAACTTTTCTGGGTCTCGCAACGTAAAAAAGGAACTTTACTATAATTAATGTGGAAAAATAAAGATTTTAAGGTTGAAATTTATGTTTTTTTTTTTTGAAAATTTTTTTTTTGAAATTTTGCCGAAATTTTTTTTTTCAACAATATTTTTGGGTCTCGCAATGAAAAAATAACTTTACTATCAATTATGTAACTTGACTATCAAATATGTGGAAAAAATTAAGATTTTTGTTGAAAAAAAATTTTTTTTTTGAAATTTTGCCGAAAAAAAATTTTTTTTTGAATTGAAAAAAAAACTTTTTTTCGTTTTTTTTTTTTAAAGATTTTTTGGTCTTACAACGAAAAAAAGTAAATCGACTATCAAAAATGTAGAAAAATTTAAGATTTTCTGTCGAAAAAAAAACTTTTTTTTTGCATTTTTTTTTTGAAATTTTCATAATTTTTCCAAAACTCCCCAGGTCCCACAACGAAAAAATCAGCCTACCTGACTGTTGAGGGTGTGCTCGGAGATGTTGAGCACATTGTGCTGGAACTGGTACATGTAGGGCTCGGTGGGTCGGAACTCTTTGACGGCGCCATAGAGACAGATGAGAAGGAGCACTTTCCGCTGGTGCTCCATTGCTCTCCGAGGGCTCCGAGACCGGAAAAAGCTCGGTTTTTATACTGTGTGTCGTATGTGTGTGTGTTATCAATATTGGATTGATAAGAAGAGAAAATGCTCCGGGAGCACACACAGCAGAACAATCAGAAAAGACAGAGAGAGAGTGATGCAAAAATAATGTATTTTGTGCTCGCCACAGTGTAATATTCCCACTTCCAGTTGATCTCCCTCTTTCAGACTTTCAGATTCCACTTTGATATTTCAGGGGGATCATTCTAGACCCTTCAACTGTTCTCAGCTTCGAGATGAGCTCAAACGGAGCATTTTGTGTGCTCCAGGGGTGTCTATCTCACTAATGAGCTCGAAATCTGTGTGTCGATGTCGCAAAAGATTCAGAAATCACCTCAAACACACACAGCTGATTACCTAATACCTGATACCAACGCCTTGTTTACGCGGCGGCCATCAAGGAAATGATGATGATGATTAGCGTCTGCTTATCACCTGTGCTCGATGTGCTCATTCCCCCCAGAATGGTTCCCTGCTCGCCCTCGTCGGAATCCTGGTACAACCACCCGGAATTCGTGCTCGTCTTCTCGCACTTCATGGCTCTAGTCGTGCTGCCGTTGCACTTGCTCGGCGCCTTCTGCATCCTCAAACGAACCCCGTCGAGCATGTCGTCCGTCAAGTGGACCATCCTCAACCTCCACCTCTGGAACACACTCGTCGACTGTCTCATGAACGTGATGGTCATTCCGTGTCCGCTGTTCCCCACTGTGTCCGGGTATCTGTTGGGCGTGTTCAGTTGGATGGGCGTTCGGGCGACAGTGCAAGCATGGCTTCTGGCCACTTCGTTGAGCTGTAAGTCGAATAGAGCTCCGGAAGCGTCTCAGACATTCCGGAAAGTCCGTGGAGTTCCGGAATCGTTTGCGGGTGTCTGGTAACGTCTCTGGAGCTCTGGAAGCGTCTTGATCCTTCCGGAAAGCCTGTGTCTAGTTCCAGAGTTATTCGGAGATCCGGAATCGATCTATCAACTTCTGGAACCATTCTAGACATTCCAGAATCATAAGTTGAGCTCCGGAATGGTTATAACCTTTCTGGAATCGTTCTAGGCATTCCGGAACGATTTTTCATGTTCCTGAATGAATAGGGCCATTCCGAAAAGACTGTGGAGTTCCGGAATCGTTTGAGGGTGTCTGGTAACGTCTCTGGAGCTCCGGAAGCGTCTCGGACATTCCGGAAAGCCTGTGTCTAGTTCCAGAGTCATTCGGAGATCCGGAATCGATCCATCAAAGATTCTAGACATTCCCGAATCATAGGTTGAGCTCCGAAATGGTTCTAACCCTTTTGGAGTCGTTCTAAATGATTCTAGTCATAGACTGTGGAGTTCCGGAAGCTTCTGTAGCCATCCGGAACTTGATCTCGAGTTCCAAAAGTCGCGAATCTTCCAGTCGTGTGCGTCTCGGTCGACTTGATCTTCGAGAACCGCTTCCACCTCCTTCTCGCCAAAAACACCCGTTGGACGCTAATCCGGCCGCTCTGGATGGTGGCCAACTTCACGTTCTGCCTCTCCTACACCCTCCCGATCGTCTGGCAAGTGCCCGATCAGGCGGCCGCGAAGAGAATCGTCCTCGAGGTGAGTATCTTTCGCAATATGACTCGAGAGAGAGCACACGATTCCAGACGCTGCCCTGCCTCCCCGACTACCTCAAATCCATGGATATCGTCGTGCCGACTCTCGACGGATCCCTGTTCATCTACACCACCGCCACCTTCGTCATTGTCATCTTCGGTCAGCTCGTCGGGTTGCTAAGCGTCCTCCTCTACCAACTATCTTCCCACTTCGGAGTGAACCTCCTCTCCAAGACAACGCGACGTCTTCAACGGAATCTCTCCATCACGCTCCTCCTCCAGACCGGCATCCCGTTCGTCTATCTCCTCGCACCAGTCGCCTATGGTGTCTTGGCGATCTCCACCCAATTCTTCAGTTTGGCAATGAACAACTTTGTCATTGTGATGACGTCACTGCACGGCTTCGTCAGCACGTCTTCAATGCTTCTCATCCATCATCCCTACCGGCGAACCGTTCTTATCATGCTCCGAAGGCCAGTGGCGAAGCGTCAACTGCCGACGCTCTCGAGGAATAATGCAGTGGAGTTGACGTATTTGGGGTTGTAAGAAGAGAGGAGAGATCTTCAAGATAACATCTCATAGACAAACTGAAGAGTAGTCAGAACCACTCACACCTATCATTATCACTGATTGCTTCTTCTTGCTTTCCATATCAACAACTCGTCGCATTCCCCACAAAATGGTTCCCTGCTCGCCCTCGTCGGAATCCTGGTACAACCACCCCGAATTCGTGCTCATCTTCTCGCACTTCATGGCTCTAGTTGTGCTGCCATTGCACTTGCTCGGCGCCTTCTGCATCCTCAAACGGACCCCGTCGAGCATGTCGTCCGTCAAGTGGACCATCCTCAACCTCCACCTCTGGAACACACTCGTCGACTGTCTCATGAACGTGATGGTCATTCCGTGTCCGCTGTTCCCCACTGTGTCCGGCTATCTGTTGGGCGTGTTCAGTTGGATGGGCGTTCGGGCGACAGTGCAAGCATGGCTTCTGGCCACTTCGTTGAGCTGTAAGTCGAGGAGAGAGCTCTGGAAGCGTCTCGGACATTCCGGAAAGTCCGTGGAGTTCCGGAATCGTTTGAGGGTGTCTGGGAACGTCTCTGGATGATCCAGGAACGTCTGTGAGTTTTCCGAAAGACTGTGGGATTCGGGAATCATCTGAAAGTTCCGGGATGGTCCCAGACCTTCCGGAATCATCCTAGACTTTCGGTAATCATTCTAGACCTTCCGGAATGATCGATCATGTTCCCGAATGATTTAAGGCCTTCCAGAATGATTCGAGACCTTCCAGAATGGTTTTGGACCTTCCGGAATCATCCTAGACCTTCGGGAATCGTTCTAACCATTCCGAAATGATCTATCATGTTTCCGATTGATTCTAGACCTTCCGAAATGATCTATCATGTTTCCGATTGATTCTAGACTTTCCGGAATGGTTCTAGACGTTCCGGGATCACGCTAGACCTTTTAGAATAGTTCTAGACCTTCCGGAATGAGTCTAGCCATTCCGGAAGTCTTCAGAGTTCCGGAATCTCCCCTAGACACCACTTTCCAATTGCCCAAATGTTCCAGTCGTCTGCGTGTCTGTCACAGTGATCTTCGAGAACCGCTTCTACCTGCTCATCGCCAAAAACACCCGCTGGAAGCTGATCCGGCCGTTTTGGATGTTCGCCAACTTTGTCTTCTGCCTGATCTACACCATTCCAACCATCCTCCAACTTCCCGATCAGGAGATGGCAAAGGAGGCGGTTCTGAATGTAGTCGAACTTCTCTCTCTCTCCCGCCCACTGATCCATCTCCCGTTCCAGTTCCTCCCATGCGTGCCCAAATTCCTGCTCACCGCCGAAATCATCACGCCGACGCTCGACGACCACGTCTTCATCCTCTCCGCCCTCCTCTTCGTCGTCGTCGTCTTCGGCCAACTCGTCGTCTTCACCATCGTCCTCATCGTCGAGCTCTCGACCAACTTCGGCGCCAACACCCTCTCCGCAACGACACGACGTCTTCAGCGGAATCTCCTGAAGGCGTTGTGTCTCCAGACGGGCATCCCGTTCGTCTATTTGTTGCTCCCGGTGGCCTACGCGATCTTCGCCATATCCACTGACTACTTTGATTTGGGTAAGTGAGATCGAGAAGAGGGGTGCAATTAGTCTACCCTTCCAGCCGCCAACAATCTAATCGTCGTCGTCACCTCATTCCACGGCCTTGTCAGCACGTCATCAATGATACTCATCCATCAACCGTACCGCAAGATGGTCAAGGAGCTCTTCCGGGGAAAAGAGCCAGTGGTTGCCCGGTTTCCGGTCTTCAGTCGACAAACAGCCATTGAGGTTTCGTCAGCTGGCTCATAATTGGCAGTTGTTGAGAGCCTCCCGACTCGGGCTCTAGAACTTTCGAGAGATCGAAGCTTACTCCTCTCATGCTGCTCTGCGACGCTGTACAAACGTCAAAATGGTACAACCACCCCGAATTCGTGCTCATCTTCTCGCACTTCATGGCTCTAGTCGTGCTCCCATTGCACTTGCTCGGCGCCTTCTGCATCCTCAAACGAACCCCGTCGAGCATGTCGTCCGTCAAGTGGACCATCCTCAACCTCCACCTCTGGAACACACTCGTCGACTGTCTCATGAACGTGATGGTCATTCCGTGTCCGTTGCTTCCCACCGCGTCCGGATACGTGTTGGGCGTGTTCAATGCGTTGCGTGTCGGCGGTCTGGCTCAGTCGTGGATCCTGGTGACGGCGTTGAGTGGTAAGCTCTTCGGGGAAGCGCTCCCATTTCAATTTTCCAACAGCCGTCTGCGTCTCGACCACTATGATCTTCGAGAACCGATTCTACCTGATAATCGCGAAGAACACCAGTTGGGCCTCAATCCGACCATTTTGGATGGTAGCCAACTATACCTTCTGCCTAACCTTCACTATTCCAATGATCCTTCAAATTCCGGATCAGGAAACTTCCAAGGATCACATTCTAGAGGTAACTTTGTCTTTTTTGAACGAACTGCTAGCAAACATTTGATTCAGGCGCTCGAATGCATTCCCGAATTCCTGCTCCACACCCAACTCATCATCCTCACTCTCGACGGCCTCATGTTCGTCTACACCGCATTCGTCTTCTTCATCGTCGTCTTTGGCCAACTGATCGTCTTCGCGGCTATCATTCTCATTCACTTATCATCGTCCACCACTACAATGTCCGCCAACACTCGCCGTCTTCAACGGAATCTCCTGAAGGCGTTGTGTCTTCAAACGGGCATCCCATTCGTCTATTTGCTACTGCCTGTGGCGTTTGCGGGATGGGCGATTGCAACGCGCATGTTTAGTTTGGGTAGGTGTCGAGTGCTCTAAACCGAAATTCCTTCTTTTTTCTCCTCCTGAAGCCGCCAACAACATGATAATCGTCGTTGCCGCATTTCACGGCCTGGTCAGCTCGGCGTCAATGATATTCATCCATCATCCGTATCGCAAGACGTTTTTGGCAATTTTCGAAAGAAATTCTTCTCGGGTGTCGACGAACTAAACAGTTATCTACCCATTTTGTTTATTTTTGTACAAAATCATTATTTCAAAATTTCAAAAAACCAAAAAACGTGCGTTTCTCTCGACAATCCTCACACGAGTCAGGTCCACAAAAACCGCACGTCTTCGCACAATACTTCCTCTTGATCGCACAACTGTACTGGCATGTCGTGCAGAAATCGTTGTCCGTCCAGTGTTTGCAGCTGAAAAAGTAATCGATTATCGCTAGAAAATGAACGAAAACTCACAAATCGCCTCGATCCTTGCAGTCTTCACTCGAAGTCAAAACAAGAAATAGTATTAGAGAGGAGAGAAAAACGACGAGAAGCAGCAACAAAAGGTTTCTCATTCAGCGGGGCTCTAGCAGGCGCGGTCACTGATAAGGAGTGCAGTACGGTTTTCTTGGAGCACCTTCATCCACCCCCTCATTTTCTTATCAATCTTGGGTGTGGTTAGGCTACGCACATCACTTGCCATCTTATCAGTAGTCTAGATGGTCATTCTTCATGAAGCTTTAAGAAATAAGGCCCATGTTTCGTTCAATTTTACAGAGATCATTCGATTTCAGAGTAGAACACATACAAGAATTGGAAATTAACACAAAAAATGCGAATTAAAACTGATTTTAATAAATACTTTCCGAGCAATCTTCAGGCCTCCATGACGGCTGGAGCAACGCCTTCTGGGTATTCCGTGTTGTAGGTGAGATCGACTTCTGGAGCTGTCTTGTTGTAGCCGAGGTCCATGCACCCGTCGACATAGGCAACGCCGCCTGGCTGAATCTCGATTGCCTCCCACTTCGTCGGCATTTGTGTCAGATCGCCTGGAGCGCCATGCGTGCCGAGAATAGCGCGATATCCATCGTTTCCAGTGGCGAAGATGCGCACGATAGTCTGCGCTCCAGTGCAGAGCACGTCCATTTGAGGAAGCGTCAAATCGAAGCCAATCCGATAGAGAGGAGTGGTAGGATCGATGAGCGTCGGTGCCTTCGGAAGGAACACTCCAGCGGCAATCAACTCGAAAAAGCGGCGGAATGCGGTACCGAGGCAGGCCTTCTGACGATTGGGGCCATTGGAGAGGCAGTAGAAGGCGAGGTATTGGAGCGCCCATACGGAGAGGAACTCGAAGCCATGGAACCGAGTGCGGACGTCTTTGAGCACTCTGACAAGAGCCTGATACTCCTGCATGAAGTCTTCGGGCAGTGTCTCCCGCAACTCGAGGAACCAGTTGGCGTGCCGAACTGCGAAGTAGTTGATCATCATTTGTTGGCTCTCTACTGCAAAAATTTTGTTAAATGTTAGATATTAATAGGAAATTCTTACAGTGCAACCCAGGCTCCAAGTTGCCCGCTTCCGATGGAATAATTGTGACGAGAAGTCGAACTTGACACGAATCACCGATTATCACGCATCCGTAGTCTTGTGGCAACGCCATTGCGATCACTTTCGGATCCGCCGCTTTTATGATCTCTATGACTTTTTCTCCAAGCGTTGAGACGGTTTCAACTGGAATTTTTATGAAAATTGAATGAGTTCTCAAAGAAAACCACTCACATGAAGGCAACACATTCAATTGCACGACAATATCGCTTTTATCGCTCGAATGTGTGCAAGTATCATTGAAAAACGAGCCCACGTGCATAATGTGCTCTATTCCAATGTCTGGCAGGGTTTTCTCCGATTTTTCCTTCTCCAAGGCGTCCTGCACTTTTTTCGTGTATTGATCGATTTGCTTCCGCATGTCCGGCGATGGTGTCAGATTTGCTGCTCGATCGATAATCTCCTAGACCGGGAAATCACTTTTTGAATAGAAAAACACTCATTTTTCACGAACCTTTTCAAACACGGTATCAATGTTATTTTTGGTGCCTGCCAAGTTGGTTTTGTCAAGTGTATAGTCGTAAATTGTCCGCACGGGCGGCGGCGGATATCCAAAGGATCCTCCATAGCTTCCGCCATTGCCATTGTTATTCGAGTTACGATATCCACCTTGAGGGCCTCCTCTGCGAGAACCGCGCTTTTGAGACATTTAGAGCTCTGCAAATTGATTAAATTGATTTTAACTAACGAATAAACAATTTCAGGCAAATATATCTTTGTTTTTCAAGTGTTTTTGAACAAACAAATAAGCAAATTTATGGGAAAATATGAGAACTGCAGCGAACCGGGAAAAAAACTCGAATCAGGAACGACTGAATCAGGAAACAGCGAACCGGGAAAAAAGCTAGCGAACCAGGAATAACGAAACCGGTCGTTTTTGAGCCAATTCAAGAGTTAGACTAACTTTCCATATTTTTCGTAATAGTATTCTGGAGAATATCTGCGAACTAGTTAGAGAATGCTGAAAAAATTTTCTTACTGGCTCAAAAACTCTCAAACAGGCTCAAAAACGACCGGTTTCGTTATTCCTGGTTCGCTAGCTTTTTTCCCGGTTCGCTGTTTCCTGATTCAGTCGTTCCTGATTCGAGTTTTTTTCCCGGTTCGCTGCAGTTCTCGGAAAATATAGAAAAACACAAGGAAAACGGAAAAAAAATAATTGTGTTCCAATTTTCTATTCCACTACGGTACGCAATTGCGTACATTTGCGCACCGTACCTCACTCGAGAAAATTCGCAATGCATTGCTGTCTTTTCTTTTTTATTGATTTCTGCATATTTAATTGTTCCTTTCTCGTAATTCTAATTGAATTTTAGTTTATAACAATGTCAGAGTGGATTTGGCCACTAGAAGCTCTTAAGGTAACACAAAAAAAATCGATAATAACCCAATTCAAAGTTTTCAGCAAACGCCTTCCATAAAATCGGGTCTCAACAAAGAACAAGAGCTCCTTTTGCGACGAGAAGGCATAAAAATCATCTCAGAAGTCGGCTCAGCAATGAAATGGTGAGAAAATTGAAAAATTTTCGCGAAAACTATCAGAAAATCGAAATTCAGCAAAGTAAATCCGACGATATCAGTGGCGTCTGTCTATTTTCATCGATTCTACATGATTCACAGCTTCTACACATTTCCAAGAGAGGTAATAACAATTTTTATTCGAAAAATAAATAAAAATGTTCAGATCACTGCGATAAGTTGTCTGTTCTTAGCTGGAAAAGTGGAGGACTTCCCGAAAAAATGCAAAGACGTGTGCTCGGCGGCGACGACTCGATTCCCCGATATTTTCCAAAAATACCCGAATCTTGTGGTAAATTTTAGCTCGGAACAGCTAAAAATTGGAATTTCTCGCAGGATGACGTCATGGGAACGGAGAGAGTCCTGTTGCACAGTCTGAAATTCGATCTGCAAGTCGATTTGCCGTACGACGCGTTGTTGGAGTACGGAAAGCTGTTCCCGTTTTTGAGCAAGGAGAAAGTGAGCAATTTCCCAATTTTTTTTCCAATTTTAAAAAAATTGTTGTTAAAAAGGTAAATTTTCCAGAAAAATTATTATTTTGTCAAAAACTTTAAGTTCAAATCATCTCAGTTTTCGAGGGAATTAAAAATTCACATCTTAAATGTCTCAAAAACAAAAAAAAAACTGATGAAAAAAAAGCCAACCACTAATCACGTTCCAGATAACTGAAGCTGTGCAAATAGCATGGACATTCCTCAACGACAGCTTCTACACGACGCTCTGTATCACTACAGAGCCCCAGATGATCGCCATCGCCCTCCTCCACCTCGCCTTCACAGTGAAAGGCTTTCAACCAGTACAATCGGACATGGATCCGTGCTGGTGGTCAGCCGACATCAGCAACTGGCCAATGGAGGCCGTCGACAAGTCGTGTCACCTCGTCCTCGACTTCTATTCGGCTACCAAAGACAAACCGGTGCTCGAGAACGGCCGCCTCACCGCTCTCCAATAATATATTGTTTTATCTGTACATTCATTCGAAATGAACTCTCCGCTCCCTGCCAATTATTCGGTACGAATTGTGTGCCCTGTAAAGTGTCCCCCACTCTCAGAAACCAATCCGTCTCGAATTTCGATTCCTTCTTCCCACGCCTGTGGTGCGGGGCAGCGACAACGACGACGCCGATGAGAAGATTGGATGGATTACTGGCGGTGGCGGCCAGTAATAACAACGTGTAGAGCAAGAATCATTTGCTTTTCTTCGTGTTTTGCTTGCATTTCTACCCTTTTCCACCTCTTCCTACTCATTCACCCCTGCCTCGACTAAATAATTCCGGATGGAGTGCACAGAAGACGTCGTCCCGTGTCGGACATGTGCGCATCAGATAAATGTGCACACGGCGCCTCCGCCGCGGAGAAGTCGTTAATCGCGCCGACGTCGTTTATGCACACGACTACTTGTAGTTTCAGATCATCTTCCTTTCTCTTTCTCTCTCTTTCCCTACTTCTACTTTTTTCTCCGTCATACTGGTTTTCTGACGCGAAAAGGCTTTTCTCGAGATTTCATTCGGATTTCGGAGGCGTCGCCATGATTTTGTGTGGTTTTATAGCAAAAAATAGCTAGAAAAAAAACGAATAAATAGAAAAACTGCAGGGCCTAAAATTCCTTTATTTTTATAGAAACAATTTGCGCCGTTGACTATAACTTCTGATTTATTTTTAACTTTTTTTTTTGAACATAAAACATTTATTTAAACATCAAACCGTCTGAAACTATAAAAACCTGAAATATTAAAAAAAAAATGCCCGTAAATCGACACAAAGCTGCTACAGTAACCATACACTTTTCATACACTCCGAAATTTCATACGCTTTTTGGCAGGATTACAGTAATTCTGCAAGTTTGAAAATGAATTTTGAATCCCAAAAAAGCGTATTTCCTCAATTTCCTCGGAAAATTCGGGATTTCAGGAATTTCAGAGTTTCAGATAAAGCGAATCGTGTGGAAAAATATCAAAAATCATCGGAAAAGGTTTGAAAAATAGAAAATTTTCTAGAAAAATAGACCAAAAAGCACCAAACAAAAGCGCGATCATCGCCGAAAAGTTGCCCTGCGTCGCAATTTCCGTTCAGTTCCATCTGCTCCACTGAATTCGAATTTCTCCCTCTGCCTGTCTCTGTCCCGGCGGCCGCCTCCCGACAACTTCTGCTGCGATTTCGCTCCGCTTCCCCATTCCAATTACCCTTTTTAGTCGTGTCGGCTCCCTTAGTACACGCACAAATTCTACCGGAAACCGCCTCCCCCGGCAAACATTTTTCTCACTTTTCGCCTCCTTTTCTCGTTTTTCTCGTCTTGCGCCCCGAAAAAGACCACCCCGTCTGCAAAAAATGTCATCCACACCGAGCGCCGATGTATTTTTTCGAGTTATCCACCATTTTCTTTGAAAATTTCGCCTTCCCCCGATTCAAATCGTATAAATAATCGTCCTCTCGCCTATTTCGTGTCCGTGTCTTTCTTTCGAGTGTCAAGAACACATTTGTTTATTTATTTCGCGACTTATACGCGAACGAGACGTCCCCCCGTCTGTTGCGTCGTCGCTCTTTCTGCCATTAGCGATTCTGTGTTTTCAGATGCCGTCACGATACAAATTTCGCCATTAAAAATGAGCAGGAAATTCATATTCGCGGACTAGCAAGGTTAAAAAGGAAAAACTCGCTTTTTGAGTTATTTTAGAACATTTTTCAGAAAAATTAGAATTTTTTAAAATGAATTTTTAAATTTATTTTAAAAAATTCGAAAAACAAAGCCATAATCTTTGTCACGGGGAAAACATGAAAAATTAAAATAAATTCCCAAATATTTAAATTTTTTCGGAAAAAATTTGAAATCATAAAATTTTTGAAAAAATCGAGAAATTTTGGAAAGTGTCTTTTTTTCTGATTTTTAAAAAATCCGAAAATGCAAAAAACAACCATTCTTCAATCAAAAAGATTTTTCAGAATATTCAGAAAAATGTAGAATTTTTGAAATTTTTTTTGTTTTGTATTTTGAAATTTTGTAAAATTTTCTTTTTTTTTCTAATTTTCAAAAAATTCGAAAATTTGAAAAAAATAATCAATCTTGAAAAAAATAATTACTGATTTTTCAGAATATATTTACTTACAGAAAAATGTCAGAGTTTTGAGAAAAATTTTTTTTTTGAAATTAAATTTTTTTTTAATTCTCCAAAAATCTGGAAGTTTTTGAAAATTTTTTGAAAAATTTTCGAAAAATCTGAAAATATAAAAAATATTTTCCGAAAAAAAATCTCGAATTCACAGAAATCGCCCAGCGCTTCCAAATGTTCGCCCTCCTTCTCTATTCCTCTTCATCTCTCGCCCCCCTCTTTCCCATTTGTCACCGAAACTCTTCTCGTGGTATGTATGTGTGTCCCCCTCGCATCCTTCCTCTTATCATTAATTATCGTGTCATCTCATCTCGAGTCCAGTCCATCGCTCTTGCTCCTCGAGCAAGCTCTGCTGCCCGAGAGAAAGAGAGAAACTACTCATTCTGATAACAGTGATAAGGTTCTCATCCCGAGATATCTAAGCGCCTCTAATCCCCCGAGAGCTCCTCCTCTACCGTAATCTTCGTGTTTGACGTCTTCTCCTCCTCCCCGCGGCTCGTCCATCGACGACAATGAATTGCTGTGTTGGGGCCGTCGCCGCCGACACCTTTTCTTGTTCGCGGCCCCCCTTAGCCCCCCAAGGGTTTGCACCCCTTCTGTTTACTCTCGCCTCCAAAAATATGCAAATCTTTTTCACTCATCCTCATCCCTCAAAAGATTCGCCCCCTCGCGCACCGACCCCGAGAGCCGGGCCGCCGCCGCCTTTTAACTAATTTCCACCCCGGGGTTTCCCCAACGGGTTTATCGTGTGTTGTCTTCGCATCTTTCCAAAGAAGGGGGGTTTGAAACTTTGGTTGCGTACATGTGTGTGTGTCAATTGAATTAGTTTCGCCCCGCAGTCCCCCTGGTCCACAGGGCCTTTGTTTACTTTACTTTTGAGAGAGGGTTTCTTCCCCCCCCCGAAACTTCATTAGACACATCCATTAGCGTCATACGGTACATGTTCAATTAAGACAAAGTAGCCACCGACGAAATCTCCGGAGGGAATAGAGGAAGAGGTTTAAGAAGAAGAAGAAGAGGAGGTTCCAAGGTTGGAGAAAGAGTGAAAACTTGATTAAAAGCCCCTTCCTCCCCCGTCTTCGACGTCTTCTCCCCTCCCTCCTTCATTAACTTTTTAGCCAACCCGGGGGAGGCTCCTCCCCCATGTTTTCAAGCTCAGAGTGTAATAGTCCCCCCCCTCTTCTTCTCCTTGTCATTTCAATCGAGACAACACCACATCAAATTTGTTAGCAAGAAAGATCGAGAGAGAGAGAGAGAGTTGTGTGTCCGCCCCGGTGTGTCGTCTCAGGAAAACACTCCCTCTCTCTTCCTGCTCTTCTCTCCGAGAGACCCTTGTCACTAGATCACCCTGTGGTTTCTTCTGATGATCGACACGATGTCATCGTCGCCGCCGTCGTCACACAATGATGATGGCTTGAGGTGCCACCGCGGCAATCATCGCTTTTCTTCTTTCTTCTTTCTGTGAAAGTGTTTTTGTTTCCGTGTTGTTGTGTTCTTCGTGCTCCACGGAGCCCTCTATGAGCTAGAAGCGGTAGAGAGGCTTTGAGAAGGACTGGGGAGCCTTCTGAAGTTGTCCGACGGCTCTAAATCACTTCGACGGTTTCTGAAGCTTTCATATCTTTGGGAGCATCATTTCAACGGCTTCTGGAACCTTTTGGAGCTTTCAGATCTTTCTGGAGGCATTTCGGCGGCTTCTGGAACTTTTTGGAGGTTTGAGATCCTTCTGGAGCACTTCGAAGGTTTTTGGAACTTTCCGAAGAGTTCCAGAACCTTCTGAAGCATTTCAACGTCTTCTGAAGCCTTCTGAAGCTTTCAGAACCTTCTGAAGCATTTCAACGTCTTCTGAAGCCTTCTGAAGCTTTCAGAACATTCTGAAGCATTTCAACGTCTTCTGAAGCCTTCTGAAGCTTTCAGAACCTTCTGAAGCATTTCAACGTCTTCTGAAGCCTTCTGAAGCTTTCAGAACATTCTGAAGCATTTTGACAGCTTCTGGAGCCTTTCGGAGTCCTTCAGAACCTTCTGAAGCATTCCGACGGCTTCTGGAGCCTTCTGAAGTGCTTCAGAACCTTCTGAATCATATCTACGTCCTCTGAAGCCTTCTGAAACGTCTGGAACCTGAAAACCAGGTCGAGTTGCTTCTAGACGTCTTCTAGAAGCGTCAGCCTCAATGAGGTCGTACGGCCTCTGAAGCCGTCGCGATGTTCTGAAGGCTTACAGAAGACGTCTAGCCATCCAGGAATAGGAAATGAATTCGAGAAGGTTCCGAACAACATCTAGGAGGTCTCTCTAATCCACTTGACCTCTCCTTCTTCCTCTTCCTCCTCCTGCTCCTCTACACAACACCACGTCATCCTTTCTTCCTCCTCTCTCTCTCTCTCTCTCTTTCTCTCTCTCTCTCTCTCTCTCTCTCTCTCTCTCTCTCTCTCTCTCTCTCTCTTTTCCTGTTTCTTTTTCACAGTGTTCCTCCTCCTCCTTCCTCTCCTAATACCTTTGCCCATCCATTTATCATCGTGTAAGCCCTTCTGCTTCTTCCTCCTCACACTTGCCTATTCTTCTTCTTCTTCTTCTCCCCCCTCCTTCCAACGAAAAAACCCCATTTGTTCGTTTTCTGAAGAGCCTCACACACACCCATTTCGTCAGTCAGAGGGAGAGCAGCGGAAAGTGAAGGATGAGGATGAACGGCTGTGTAGATGAGTGTGTGAAGAGCCGATAAATCAAGTGGGGACCGCTCTTTTTTCCGAAGGACTCTCATCTCTCGCGCCAATCGTGAAGACAAGCCGATAAAAATGTTAAGTGCCCCCCGGCTCCAGGAGCTCGGGGAGCTGCTCTCGCGGATCACCCATCTCAAAAAGAGTCCGCGGGGCTCTTTGTGCCGAGGGTTGTGTTGCACTCGACGATTGTCTTCAATGAGCCGAAATCAAATTTCGAACAAAACCATTGCGTGTGTGTGTGTGGGTGCCTTCTCTTTTGCACACACACACATGCTCTCCTTTTCGCACTTTGAGACATTTCTTCTTCCTCTTCGCCTCCTCCTCCTCCTCCTCCTCCTCCTCCTTCTCAACCTCTCCAAGAGAGAGCTCCTCCTCTCTTTTTGACTCGAAACACTTACACACACACCGCGCCTCCTTCACGCCTACTCTCGCGTATTCTCGTCCGGAGGGTGTCTAGTACCTTTCCTCCCTTTCTATCGAATCCTCCTCCTTCCTCCTTGTTTCCTAGAGGATCATCCTCCCAACATCTTCCCTTCCTCCTCCTTCCTCCTCTTTCCTCCTTGTTTCCTGGATCATCCTCCTTCCAGTCATCCTCCCAACATCTTCCCTTCCTCCTCCTTCCTCCTCTTTCCTCCTTGTTTCCTGGATCATCCTCCTTCCAGTCATCCTCCCAACATCTTCCCTTCCTCCTCCTTCCTCATCTTTCTTCCTTGTTTCCTCCTTGTCTCCTAGAGGATCCTCCTCCCAATCATCCTCCCAACATCTTCCCTTCCTCCTCTTTCCTCTTTTTTCCTCCTCCTTCCTCCTTGTTTCCTAGAGGATCATCCTCCCAACATCTTCCCTTCCTCCTCTTTCCTCATCTTTCCTTCTTCTTCCTCCTTGTTTCCTAGAGGATCCTCCTCCCAATCATCCCCCAAGATCTTTCTTTCCTCCTCCTCCTTCCTCCTCCTCCTCCTCGTCCTCCCCATCATCCCCCTTATTCCTTCCAGAAGTGGCGATCTCCTGATGAGTAGATGTTATTGGTTGACGACCACACCACCACCACCACTACCAGTAGCACCAACCCAACGATCATCTCGCATCTCATCGTCAAATTGCTGCTAGTGGCGACGGTGTTGGCGCCGACGACGGGTGCAGCGCATGGCGGCGGTGGAGAGAGGATCTACGAGGAGACGAGTGGCGGCGGCGGCGGCTACCAAGGCAACCTGCCCTACAAGCGTGAGTTTTATGGGGGTACGATGATGGGGGAAACAAAATGATAGGTTTGGATAATTGCAGGGCCCTAGAAAGATCGGGGGGACTTGTTTTCTTAGAGCTACATGGTCAAACGGAGCATTTTGAGTCGAGACCAGCTTTTGGCAATGCCACGTCATTCGAAAGTCCAGGAAGCTACGAGTAACAAACATAGAGGGTACTATATGAGATTTTTCCTAGTGACGTGGCAGCGTCAGAACCTTGAGAATACATTGTGGCCTCCGAATAAGCAGGGAAAATATGCAAATGTGCACATTGAGCAACAAGAACCGAATGTTCAGGTTCCAGGAGATTTCTGATAAGCCTTGGACCCATATGCACCTGTTCATCAGAGCGAACTTGCAACTCAATATATCTGGAGATTGATAAGAGATATCAGAAAGTTGTCAACTGCAAACTTGTAGTCCTAGTTTTGATCTACAAGCTTACCGTTGACAACTTTTCGATATCTCTTATCAATCTCATGATATAGAGCTCTAAACCCATGAGAACACTACAATCTAATCAAAAAGAGTTCCTCTACCCTTAAATCGGGGAAAAAGTTCAATTCCGCTCTCTCCAGCAGCTCCGTCCTCTTCCCAAACCACCACCAACGCTTACTCTCCTCAAGTACTACCCACTTCACACCGTGTCTCTTTTGTGTTGTTGTTCTTCAGCATTTCTGCACTTTCACTGCTTCCCTCCCCCTCGAGGAGACACTTTGTGCCACATATTCCTCTCCCACAGCTTCTTATATTACATAAACTCCAGCTCTAGACGTCATGTGAAAGAACACCTCCTCCTCCTCCGTCTTATCATTCCGCCCGTCTGATTAACGATGATTAGTCACGACACCCCCCTCCCCCCCAGTTTCCCCTCAGTTTCCCCCCTAGTTTCCCCGCTCATAAACCCAGAAAAACGCGCGCCGCGAATCATCGAAATCTGCCCGCGGCGCAAGACTTTTCCCAAATTGAATTTCCGTCATGTTCCGTTCATTACCGGGGCGGTTTCGGGCGGGTGGGTAGCACATGCATATGCGCGCATTGTTTCAGTTGCAAAACTCGGATACATTCCCCTTTATGCCATTTTTCTATCGCTTCGAGACCCAGACTAGACGAGAAGCTTCTGAACTTTGTGGTCTTCAGGAGCACTTCATTCCGAAGCTCCAGAACCCCAGAAGACGTCAGCAACTCCATGAGCATTTTCTCCTCGGTAGATCACTCCCTGAGCTTCCTTTAGAGCTATGGGCTTCTTGATGTGACTACCATCCTCTAAAGTGCACCCCCTCCCCTCTATTAATCCTAATTTATGTATTCTAGAATAGATAAATTGATCAGTTTGCATAGTGCAAGTAGGCGCAAGTGATATAGGGCACATTGAGTCTATATATACTTATCACTTATCAAGGAGGGGGCGGGGGTGACTGATTAAGTTAGTGGGGCTGAGGGGGAGGGGATTTTTCTGCTGTTATCACTGGTTATCGAGCACACCCAAAATGCTGTCTCGGGGAATCGATATATCACGAGATTGATAAGAGATATCAAAAAGTTGCCAACAGCAAAATTAAAGTCCTAGGTGTGATCTACAAATTTGCAATTGGCAAGGCTTTGATATCTCTTATCAATCTCGAGATATAATGATTCTCTCGGGCAGTGCTCTCCACAGCGTTTGGGGGGGGGGGGGTAGCATTGAAGCCCTTATCCGCGTTTCCATCAACACCCAGTGTGCCCCAATAAATCAAGTGCTCACCCACTTCTCCCCCAACACCTGAAGCGCTCCGATGGGGTAGATCAGAGAAAGAGAGAGAGAGAGAGAGAGAGAGAGAGAGAGATGGGCAATCAATTTGATCACATCCAATATATTTATCCCCCTCCTTCCCCTCCCGTCGGCACGCTCCAACTGCCACCGGAGCTGCCGCACAGCTGTCTTTCCTCCCCCCCCCGCCGTCACCATCATCCTCATCATCATCACTTCCTGAAGAAAGCGGCCCCGTGTCTCGCAAAGTGTCACTTTTATCACCTTCGCGGCTTTTTGGCGTTTGGTTTCCTGCTCCTGGGATCGTGCTCGGCTTCCTGTGCTTTTGTGCTCCTCTCATGCTCTTTGGGCCAGCAGAGCTCCAAAGATCCAATTCCTAAGATCCTGGCCCCAACGCCGTATATTACACACTTCCCCTCACCCGCACCCCTCCCTACCGCTCATCGGAAGGACATAATAACAATAATAATAAGCCATCTGGCCTCCACCCTCGTGCAATTTGTCATCCAAAATACGAAAGTCATCTTAAATCCGTCCCGGAGGCTATGCTTCCCCAGCCGCTGAGCCGGTGTGGGAACTTTTTCGACGAAGAGCACATCCACATCCACATGCACACATCAAATACGGATAGAGCCCATTAAATCCACGGGCTCTTCCTCCCTCACATTAAAAGTTTCTCCTCTCCCTTTATTTGCCAATTATTATTCAATCTTGCCCTCTCCTCCCTTCGCAACCATCCCCTCCGAAACAACGTCGTCGTCTAGCCCAAATGCAAATTCGTGTCGTCGTTGTCCGATGATCGATGCCTTCGATCTCGTCCCCTCACCGCCTCATCCACGTGCTGCTGCTACTCATGATCGCCGCCGCGTTGACGGTGGTTCCAAGTGGCGCTCAGAATGCGGTCGGGCCGTTTCTCACAAGTGGTAATGTATTTTGGGGCGGGGAGCTCATCTCTAGTCGGGATGACTGACAACACGTTCTCAAAATTCGAGAGCTCTGAGAGAAAATCTGAAATTGCCACGTCATCTGGAAGAGCTTATAGTTTAAATGACCATATCTCGGCTCGAAATGCTCCGTTTGAGCTCATCTCTGGACTAGACATAGTGGAGACACCTTGGGCTGAAAGCGTTCCCTAATCCCCAATCTCCCTTCAGACACTGCCCGCTGCTACTCGTGCATGTCGAAGCTCTACGAGGCCGTCTGGCCGTCGCTATCGCACATCTACAAGAGGCCTCGGAATTTCACAGGTTTGTGAGACATTTCTGATTGTTATAACTAGAATATGTCTAAATCTTCCCAGACGACTGCAACGACGACCGCATCGCCGAAGGCCGTGTGCCCATTGTTCACTGTCCGACGATATGCGTCTCGTTGTTCGAGCAACCCAACATTGCAGGTAAACTTCCATGAGCTAGAAGGAATGCTCCAAATTTTCCAGGCGTCCGAATCAAGGGCTACATCCGCGGCTGCATGAGCGACGTGCTCATCAACGGCTTTAATCAGACGATCGTCACGTGGTATCGGTGGATGCATCGCGATTCGTGCAGACCCTATAGGTGAGGATGCCAGAGCTCTGATATCTCGAGATTGATAAGAGATATCAAAAAGTTGTCAACAGCAAAATTGAAGTCCTAGTTATGATCTACAAGTTTTCAGTTGACAACTTTTTGATATCTCTTATCAATCTCGAGATACAGCGATTCTCCATTTCTCCAAAACAAAGTCCCTCTTGTTTGGATGGCATCGAAATGGCCTCCCGAGAGCTCTGCCCGAAAGAATCAGCATATCTCGAAATTGATAAGAGATATCAAAAAGTTGTCAACAGCAAAATTAAAGTCCTAGATATGATCTACAAGTTTCCAGTAGACAACTTTTTGATATCTCTTATCAATCTCTAGATATATCGATTCTCTCGGGTAGAGCTCTCCGGGGCATCTCCTGACAGTCCTAGCAAAACTCCACCTGTCTTCCAGGAAAAAAGAACTCTTCAAACTCGGCGGCGAATCCGCCGACGACTCGACCATCGACGTGTGCACATGCTACGCCGACCACTGCAACGGCAACCCGGCCTCCTCGTTGCCCCGTCACCCCCTACTGTTCTCAATTCTTGTGCTCCTTCTCACCTGGTTGTTTTAGTTTCTCCTTCCCTCTCGTTTCGTCCCGCTGCTCCTTCTCCCCCTCCCCCCTTTCACTGCTCATCGCCTCTCCACTCTTCTCGACTCTTTCTCTACCGGTCCTCCTTCTAGCTTCTACCCTTTAAACTGTTCCGTTGAGAACCACCACCACCCCCGTCTTCCTTTCCCCCCAACCCGGGTACAAACTCCTAAGCTTATGTTCTCCTTCTCCCCTCCCCTTCCCCCCACCAGAACGCTTCCGTCTCCTTCGTCTTTGCTCAATGAATCATTATGTCCGCTTTATTATTTTACATGTTCGATTGCACCGTGAAAGCTGATGTAAGTGAGAGAGAGAGAGAGAGAGACAGAGAAATGAGAAAGAAGAGGAATGAAGAAAAGAAAGAGGAGGAAATCCAAAATCTCTCGAAGGTCTCTAGTCCCGATAGTACTGCTGCTGATGTCCTCCTCCCTCATGGCCATTTTTCAGCACGCCACGTGGCGTTCCGTCGGGGTTGAAACGGACGCTGAAATAGGGGGAAAATGATGGATGAGTCAGTGGAAAATGCATTGTGACTGATGTAGAAGTTTCCCTATTGACATGGTTTTCAGCTGTGGAGAGCACTGCCAGAGATAATCAATATATCTCGAGATTGATGAGAGATATCAAAAAGTTGTCAACTGGAAACTTGTAGTCCTAGATGTGATCTACAAGTTTTCAGTTGACAACTTTTTGATATCGCTTATCAATCTCGAGATATAATGATTCTCTCGGGCAGGGCTCTCCTCTGTGGTGGAGGCCATGTATCTTTCATTCAAATGTGTACAAATTGGCTCAAAATGCTCCATTTGAGCTCATCTCTGAACTGGAAGTGATCAAGGAGTCTAACGATTCACTTCCGGAATCATATAGGTATATCCGGGAATCCGGAGACAGTAGGCTTCCGGAAAAATCACAAAATGCTCAAAAAGAGTACTATTTTTGAGCCTATCTCGGCTCAAAATGCTCCGTTTGAGCTCATCTCTGGACTGCAGACAATTAAACCTGTCCCGTGTCATCTAGAAATGCCTCACCGCTGCTTGGAGCTCGGCAGACTCGACATTGACGATCCTCCGTACATCTCGCTCTCCTCGCGATACTGTGGCGGGTGTGTGGAGAAGACGACGGTGCCCATCGGGATGCCGAATCCGCCTGCAAATTCGAAAATCGTGTGTGTTCGTCTGGTGACCATCTGATGGTCGAGAACGAGAAGAGACACAAAAAACCAGTCTTCTCCGTCCCCCTTCTTCTTCTTCTCGATGGGGGACAACGCCCAAACTTTCAGTTTCGTTTGGTGATTAGTCTCTCTCTGCCTCTTTTCCCTCTCCTCCTTCTCAGTGCTCTCTCGGGGGAAAAAAAGCAAACGTTGTTGCTGCCAAGCCATCCATCGAGAAAAGAGAAAAGAGAGAGAGAACAAACAGTCTCTCTCTCTCAAGAGTAAGAGAATAGGGAAACGGCTTGTGTGCCAAAGTACTACTCTTCTCCTTCTTCTCTTTTTCTCTCTCTCTCTCTCTTCCTCTCTCTCTCTCCCCCAACTCACAGCAGATCGGGTACCATCCGTTATTGTCGTGCACACTCTCGTACTGTTGCGGATTTCGGCGGCGATGAAGCCAGCAGCCGTTGCACAGCAGGCAGCAGAAGAAGGAGAGCAGCACGGAGAGCACGATCGAGACGATCAGCCCGATGACGAGCATCGTGTAGTCGACTCTGGAAATTTCAGCTCAAGATGCACCGAATGGGCTCGTTTTTGGACTAATATCTAGCTGAGGAGATGGTAAACATGTACTGAACGTTTCAGAGTCATATCTGAAAATCTGAAAGAGATAGAACGGCTGGAAATCGGGAAATAAATGATTTGACACTACTCTCCAGGGAAATAGGTATATCTTTCGTCGAAATGCTCCGTTTGAGCCCATCTCTGGACTGGAAACAGTTGAGGGGACTAGAAACATGTTTTGAAAGTTTACAGAACTATAGCTGAATGTCTGGGAAAGGTAGCTTTTGTGAAAGTTAAAGAGCATGGAAATTTGAGGTTTGATGGGCTCATTTTCAAATTGGCAGAAGGAAAAAAGAGGTGGAAAAAGAGTTCCAACACGAAACTTGGTTGCCATCGAAATGGCCCTAGAGAGCTCTACCGGAAAATCATTATATCTCGAGATTGATAAGAGATATCAAAAAGATGTCAACTGCAAACTTGTAGATCATAACTAGGACTACAAGTCAGCAGTTGAAAACTTTTTGATATCTCTTATCAATATCGAGATATAATGATTCTTCGGCAGAGCTACCAAGGCCGCTTCAAAGGAAGTGCTCTCCATGGCTTTTTCAACATTTCCCCAGTCTCAATCGCCAATGAAAAAAACTCACTGGAACGTGTTTCCATAGGCCACAAATCGCTCCGCCCTTCCCGGACCACCACCATCGACGGCGTGTCCCTGCGCGTCGGCTCTGTCCAACAGCCGCTTCTCCTCGAGTCCACAGCAATAGTAGCCCTGATTGGGGCCCTCGAAAGACGTGCAACACTCGAACGCACACTCGAGCTCCGTGCCGAACGGGCTCTTCGGGCACCGCACCTAGAATCAAAAGAGATAAAGGGGGCGAGGGATAAGGAAGAGTTACCGTGGCCTCTGTGACAGAGACGGTGGTCAGGAAGACCGCCCAACACAGGAATTTCATAACAATCACTGGAAGGAGGAAGGGGGAGAAGAATAGAAGGAGGAGGAGAGGAATCGATGGGAGGGGGGGGGGGGAGGGGGCGCGCGCGCGACGAACACGCCCACCCGAATGGAGGAGGATGAAATGTCAAGTTTACCTGCCCCTGCTGATCATCTCTCTCTCTTTCTCTCTCTCTCTCTCTCTATCTATCTCTATCTCTCAGTCTCCTGCGGCTTTTACTGTGTGTGTGTGACTGACGGCGGTCTCTTTTTCTTTTTGAAGAAGGGGGGGGGGGGGGGGGGAAGACAGAGATGTATTGTGTTGGTTTTCGAATTGGACGGCCAGCAGATGTTTTGAAATGTTCGTTCGGGCGGCCCTGAATGCCCATTTCGTAGAGAATTTCATGCTGATCATTTTATCAGTTGATCACTTTTTCCTAGCTATCATAGTTTTGGAGATGTTCACTGATTTCGAACCAGCGCGCGGAAGTTCCGAAGTGGTCTCTTCATCGTTTTCCTCTTCTTCCTCTTCTCTTGCTCTCCAGTGGCTCCAGCTGGTGACGTCGACTTCCAGACGCGTCCTCGAGTCAAATCCTCCGCTGTTACCATCTGGACAAGATTGCTCCGTTTGACATACGAGATGTCGATATGAAAGAAGACATTGGAAAAGTCAGTGGAAAATGATAATATATCACCTCAACCATTGGAACTCTGGATCTAGCCGCTTGTTCCATTAGCTTCATCTTGAAGACGTCCGTGATCCTCGTGAGGTCCATGTTCCTTGCGTACTCCGAGAACTCCAAACCGATGAAGTAGATGTCCTTGAGTGCTGCATTCTCCTTTCCTTTGAAGCTGCTGGTGTGGGCGTGGACGAGGGTGACTGCTCGATTCCTCTCCAGAGCGTTCACCAGTTGACGAATCCGCGACTCTAAGAAACCGATGAACCCAAGTTGAGCGTCCTTCGTGGGTGCTGTCATCGTCAACGCTACAAAATGCTTATAACGGCTGAAGAAGTTGACCTCCTCGAAGAAATCCCTCCATTCGGCTGTTCCTTCCTCGATCTTCTTGCACATCTCCAGTGCTTCCTTCATTTCCTCCTGGATTACATGGAGAGTGGATCTGGAGACGGTGTGAGTTGAATTTTGTTGTGGGTAGGCTGGAGTGATGATCAGCATCAGATGGTACTTGTCCGTCATCTTGAGAAGTGGATTCCAAACTTTCTCATCATCCATTGGCGCGTGGTCCAGGAGCACTGGTGCTGGCCAGTTCCAAGTGGAGAAGACGTAGAACATCTTCTGGACGATCTTGGCAGCCGACGAGTTTGGGTAGAGCTGGCATGTGCGGGCTACGAGGATCGCCCAAGTTATTCCTCCGAAGAAGCCCATCGAGTTCGAAGTGATTCCGTGCTTCTTCGCCCACATTTTGATGGCTCGGAGAGCAATTGTGAACTCTTTCCAATCGGGCACCAACTGTAGGAGTCGCTCGGCGACACGACATCCATTGAGTGATCGAATGTCCTGTTGATCCATGTTGTGCAGGAGCCGATCGTCCAATAGATCAAGCTTTAGTGGGATCTCCTTCAAATCCAGTCGGGCGAAGAGAATGTCGACTTCGATTCCCGAGTAGTGGAGGGTGATGATCGGGACGAATGCGTCCGGAACAGCCGTCAATCCACTCACATTCTCGTCATTCTCCAGCATCCTCTTGAAAGAGCTGAAGAATGCCGCTCGGGTGATGTGCCGCGGGGCGACAAGCAATGTGTCAATGTCTCCGCCGGGACAGTGCACTCCGAGACGGTAGGATCCGAAGGCGAGAAGTTTCGCCGACGGTTGGTATCCTTCCATGTCCTTTGACAGGTTGGATTCCCAATCCTTGACCAATCCAGAGATTTTTCTGAGAACTCCAATACGTTTGAGTGTGTCTTCTAGCGACTCGAAGCTGTCGAGATTGTGAAGAGTCTTGATGAGGGAGGCGGTTTGGAGACGGTCGGCGTTGGTTGGTGGGGCGAGGGAGATTGGACGGGAGACTCCGAGGAGTGGGGTGGTGGAGGTAGAGTTGAATGATTGCATAATGATGATAGTGGTTAAGATGAGATCTAGAAATGATATCAGGTAAAGATAGAGAATATGTGATACGAGAAAAAAGAAAGAGAGAAGGAGAGCCATGAGCTTACATATCCACTCGGAACCGCTATCATCCTCATTCTCAATCGCTGGAACTCTAAAATGCAAACCCTATTCAGGTGAAAGTAGTTCACACATTCAGGCTGGATGGTGAAAATGGTAGAGAAAAGACGAACGGTACAGTGAAAAAGTTTCAATTTACAGATAAGATCAAGTTCACGAATGGACAGATGATTATCGGTGTGGACGACGGAAAAGTTGGAGAATCATGTGATGAGAATGGGGGAATTTTTCAAAAACAAGAGAACTGATGGTTCAAAAGGAAAGAAGATGGAGACGAGCCTATTGGAACCATTGATACGGTACCGGAATTGAGTAAGGGCCGCCCGATCTTCCGTCACATCGACTGGCTCCTCGACGACAGTCCGACATCTCCATCGACAGTCGTCCAACCGATGGCCTTGGCCTTACTTAGAAGACGTGAAGACTCCCAACTCGCTTCCGGACATCTCCACCGAACCTTCCACATCTTCTAGTCGTCGGTTATCCGTCTAACTTGCTCTTTCCCCTTCTTCTTCTTATCACTTTCTCCCTAACACTTCGTCAAACGGTTGTTAGTTATTTCCTTCTTTTTCTCCTAGTCAGTTCAGAATAACAAGTCGAAGCAACGATTGCGATCTTCTCTAGCGGAATTCGCAAATAGTCAAAGAACAGGAACACTATTCCTCGATTCAATGGAACGGAACGCGCTCCGATGGCGAATATTTCCAAACAATTGGCAACTGGAGATGGACTCAGAAGAATGCAAACGTGCTCCATGGGAGGAAGAGTTTGAATGGAGCGCACTTGCAACTTGCTCGAATGATTCCCTGTTTTGGTGCTGTCAAGACACTCGGAGATAACCATCTTTCCTCTCCACTAGCAAATCGTCTCGGAAAGCCTCAACACGAAACTACGTCCATTCCATGCCTCGCCCCTCAAAAACCGATAACTTTCAAAGACACATTGCACTCACACTCACTCACACTCACTCACTCACAGACACTCACTCACTACACTCACAGAAGTCGAGCAAAGGAGCAATAGAGCTTCCAGATACGAAACAGTGATAAACTCAGCTCATACTAGACCAATTTGGCCTGTTTTCGGCAACTTTTCATGGCGACCCGATGATGCACTTTTGACGCCTTCCGAAGCGCATCTTCTACTTTTTAGGTTTGATTTTCCGGAGTCCAGCCAAAAAGACGGCGTCAGCGTCCTCGATTTGCCTCGGTAGCCGCCATACTCTGATGGCCTACATTTTCAACAATTGGCAACTGGAGATGGACTCGGAAGAATGCAAATGTGCTCCATGGGAGGTAGAGTTTGAATGGAGCGCACTTGCAACTTGATCGAGTGATCCCCTGTTTCTATGTTGTCAAACACGCCTTCATACACTCGGAGATAGCCATCTTTCCGCCGTCTACGTCTATACCACTCCCACCCCTTCAAACCACCACAACTTTCAAAGACAATTGTCTCGTGGACACCATCGCACCAGATCAGATATTCAATGTTCTGGAAGTTTGGCGTCTTTTCCATTTTCGCTATTCCTCTGGCCTTATCACATCCTTCTGATAGTCGAGGTATCGCTGATTTTGTAGACGATTCCGTGCAGCTAATCATTTTGTCAGTTTATCACTTTTCGAGATACTTATCGATTGATTTGTGCCCCAAAACATGCGTCGCACAATTCAATCGATATCTTCTCGGGCATCAGAGATATCAAAAACGTGTCAACTGCAAAAATGATCTACAGATGATAAGCTATCGATTGATACCCTTACTTAGGATTTTTCATTGACAATGAACAATTTTAAGGGACAATTTACACTGGCGATTTGACAGTCTACGATCGACACGCGCAACTTGGAAGGTATCCTGATAATCGGGAAGTTTCAATAGAGCGAACTTGCAGCGACATTAGAAAACCGTGTAGAATCGCCGAATGGAATAATAAAACAACGAATAGCGTTCCTTACGAGTTTCTTCATCGAAAATGGGCAGGACTGTCGATGCAGAATTACGTGAGTTGTTCGCTAGAGCGCACTTGCAGAGCGGAAAGTTTCAGAGTAATCTGAAAGATGCGGAGCTTCGGGTGGTCTCAGCATTCGTCTACAAAGACGAGATTGTGGTGACGACGACGGCGCAGAATCGATTCGGGTGAGGAGAAGAAGTATGCACATACAGTAAGATGAATGTTCCCCCAGAAAGACGGTCTTCTGCCGCTACTTCGACTGCCACCGCGAAGAGCTCAACGGCACCGTCTGGGAGACGTTCATGTTCCCCCTCACCGCCGCGTTCTGTGCTCGACGCGCCGGCGCCGCGTACATGTCGCTCACAGACGCCGCCGACGGGCAAGTGGTCTCCGATCCGGTTCCACTGACAGTTCGGATCTCCGAGCGATACGCGCATGAGATAGCCGTGTGTGTGGGACCGATCTACGGGAACGAGACGCGGTGGCTCGAGATTGCCGAGACGACAGAGCACCACTTGTTGATGGTGAGTTGGAGAGGGATGGGGAGGAGTGAGGGATGTGTTGCAGGGAGCCACGTACTTCTACTACACGATATTCAACAAGATGCACGAATACACACGGAAGTTGGTGGATGAGTATGAGAGGTGGGTGAGGGGGACATCTCTGGAAGCAACAGGAACCTCATCTTTCAGACTCGGCTACTTCGAAGTGACAGTCATCCAGAACGAGTACGAGATTATCGATTGGATGTCGCACTTGCTACAAATCAATGTAACCATGTTGCCTTCCCTCTCTTCCACCTTCCCGTCTTCCAGGACTGTCACTTTCGTGCTCGCCACCACTCGAAGTGGGTGCTGAACGTTGACATTGACGAGCGACTCGTCATGCTCAAACAACCGCTTCCTTCGTTCCTCGACTCGGTTTCTCCGGACGTCGGCGAGATCGCCTTCGCTACCACAAGGGTTGTGCGACATGACGCTCTACCTGAGAAGTACATTGGGAAAGAGCAGCTGCTCAAGGATTTGGAGTATTTGAAGTATAACTGGACGATGAGGACGATGTGGAACGTGCCGAAGGTGATATTCCGACCGGAGAAGTGAGCCTTGGCCGCTGAACCGTCGAGTCGTCATTATTCCAGAGTCCACGTATTGTTCTACCACTGGTCGCTCGCCCAATACCCTGGAATTCGAGTGTTGACCGTGCCCAAGACGGACGCCTACGTCCGCCACTACCGTACCATAATGATGAGCCTTTTCTCGTTTTGGGCCAAGAAAGAGAGGTTCAATGTCACGCGAATGGACCCGATCATCGAGGAGAAGGTGACACTGGCGGTGTCGAAGAGGCTGGAGACGGTGTACAAGCAGCGGAAGATCCGGTGCGAGGAGATTCGGCCCAATCTCATCGGCTGGTTCTCCAAAGACAACTACGAGTGTGTGTGGAGCGACGGCAAGACGTACCGGGAGACGGCGAAGGGCGACTGACGCGGAAACTGTCCGGAAACACTGACGTGTATTGTTTGTAATTGAGTGATTGACACATCTTGTTGTTTTCTTTTTGTTTGAGAAAGAAAGAATATGTTTCTTATGTTTCTTATTCAGTGGTTGGACCCCCGAAGAGTGTGGACTAGTACACGTCGGGGTCCGTTGACAGAAGGTGTGTGCTTCTTGGCCTGCCGTCTTCCCCTAGTGGAGTCCATTTCACTAGTTGTGTAGAGAGAAGACGCCAGTTGATCTCTTTCGCCACGTAGAGGCTCAGCACAGAAAGAGTTGGTTTTTTTTTGGGGTTTTTTTGGTTTTTTTTCGAAAATGTTGAAATCATTGGAAACTTAACTAATGAGATTTGATTTTTTTTTGGGTTTTTAATTGAAAAATAAGAAAGGAGTCATCAAAAATGGTCATTAGCTTATTGCCTTATATTACACTTATTAAACTTACCATTCAGTTGTTCCTGCACTGAAGTGGTCTCTTTGCCGCCGGTCCTCCTGTCCTCTCCATCGTCTTCCTCTTCTTGTTCTCCTGCTCTCCAGTGCCTCCAGTCGGCTTCCAGAAGCGTCCCTGCGTCAGGTTCTTGATTGGCAACATTGTGGCCAGATGGCATCTTTTGACGTAGGAGATGTCCATCTGAAATGAGGAATTTATCAGTGGAAAAATAGGAAAACTCTTTACCTCGACCATTGGAACTCTGGATCTAGCCGCTTGTTCCATTAGCTTCATCTTGAAGACGTCCGTGATCCTTGTGAGGTCCATGTTCCTTGCGTACTCCGAGAACTCCAGTCCGATGAAGTAGATGTCCTTGGTGTCGGCGTTCTCCTTTCCTTTGAAGCTGTTGGTGTGGACGTGGGCGAGTGAAATGGCGGGATTCCTCTCCAGTGCCAGCACCAATTGTCGAATCCGTGATTCGAAGAAGCCGATGAATCCATTCTGTGTTTCCTTGTTCGGCGCGGTCAACTTCACAGCCAGGAAATGTTTGTGTCGGCTGAAGAAGTTGACCTCCTCGAAGAAGTCCTTCCATTCTGCTGCTCCTTCCTCGATCTTCTTGCACATCTCCAGTGCTTCCTTCATTTCCTCCCGGATGACGTGGAGAGTGGATCGGGAGACGTTGTGTGTGGAATTCTGCTGCGGGTACGCTGGGGTGATAATCGGCATCAGATGGTACTTGTCGGTCAGTTTGAGCAGAGGATTCCACACCTTCTCATCATCCATTGGCGCGTGGTCGAGTAGCACTGGGGCCGGCCAGTTCCACGTGGAGAAGACGTAGAACATCTTCTGGACGATCTTGGCAGCCGTCGCATTTGGATACAGCTGGCATGTGCGGGCCACAAGGATTGCCCAAGTTATTCCTCCAAAGAACCCCATCGAGTTTGAAGTGATTCCGTGCTTCTTCGCCCACATTTTGATGGCTCTGAGAGCAGTGGTGAACTCCTTTTGATTCGGTACGAGCTGCAGCAGTCGCTCGGCGACACGACATCCATTGATCGACCGAATGTCCTGTTGATCCATGTTGTTCAACAGTCGGTCGTCCGAAAGATCCATCTTGACTGGGATCTCCTTCACATCGAGTCGGGCGAAAAGTATGTCGATCTCGATTCCCGCGTAGTGGAGGGTGATGATCGGGACGAATGCGTCCGGAACAGCCGTCAATCCACTCACATTCTCGTCATTCTCCAGCATCCTCTTGAAAGAGCTGAAGAATGCCGCTCGGGTGATGTGCCGCGGGGCGACAAGCAATGTGTCAATGTCTCCGCCGGGACAGTGCACTCCGAGACGGTAGGATCCGAAGGCGAGAAGTTTCGCCGACGGTTGGTATCCTTCCATGTCCTTTGACAGGTTGGATTCCCAATCCTTCACGAGTTGGCTCAGTTTTCCAAGAACTTCAACCCGCTTGTGGGTCTCTTCTGGCGATTCGAAACTTTGGAGGTTGAAGAGCATCTTGATGAGGGAGGCGGTTTGAAGTCGGTCGGCGTCGGTTGGCGGGGCGAGGGAGATGGGGCGAGAGACTCCGAGGAGTGGGGTGGTGGAGGTAGAGTTGAATGATTGCATAATGATGATAGTGGTTAAGATGATCTAGAAATGATCTAGAAATGGTATCAGTTAAATATAGAGAATATGTGATACGAGAAAAAAGAAAGAAGAGAAGGGGGCAAAGATAAGGAAGCGTACCTGGAAGCGATCGTAAAGTCCCCTTCCCGAAACATCGGAGTCTAAAGATCTAGAAGAATAACTTTTAAGTCAAACTAACCGAATTCTGAATCCCTCGAACCAACACTATCATCTCCCCGAATTGCACTGAAATAACTGAACAAGGCAACAAGGAAAAAGCACAGAAAAGGTGGCTCACGGCAAAAAATGGGATTCCGAAGAGAGCTTTCAATGAACTTTCTGAGATACATTTCAAAATTCATTACCATTTTCCAAAAACTTTGAGAATGAAAGCGAAAAAAAATAGACAATTTAGCAATTCCGATTGTGTTCATCTTCCACACTTTGTCCCTTTGTGGTTCCTTGATTGACACCGACATTCGGGAACATTGGAACCATCCATGATTTCATTGAAAACTGGAAAATGATCAAATTGTCCAAATGGACACTGATAAACTATGATTCCGTTGATAAGTGTTGGAAAGATAGAATGATATTTGACAGAGAAGTGACGACGAAAAAGAGGACGGACGTTGAAACAGAGCAAAGGAAACAAAACTCGGAAAGAGGAGATATTCAATGGAGTATTCAAAATGAAATTGAGAGAAAGGAGAGTGATGGAGTGGAAAAAGATAGGAAGGAATGGAGGATAAGGCAAGAATTATAAGAGTTATAGAGACTTGTTGGAAGAAAAGAACAACGAGAGAGCTCGAGAAATGGTCACCAACCGGCAGGACGGAAATGGACACGAATGGGGGTGTGTGGGGTGTAATGGATGGGTGTGCAACTTGTCACCACGTCATTAGGGATACCATGATTTTATCGATTTTTAAGAGGCGTGGGAATGGAACGGCAGGAAAACAGGGACTACTACGTCTAGAGTGGAATCTAGCAGTTTCGTGATTGAAAAATCACATGAAACCGAAAACGATGAAAACCAAGTAAATATTAGAGGAACCAGAGGAAAATTGAAAACATATATATTCGTAGAGCACAAAGTGAGAATACGAGAGAAGGCTGTGATGGTTGAAAAGTGATGGTGGGAATGAAAGAACGAAGGATAAGTCACGAATTATAAAAGGAACATACAAAAAGGGAGTGTCAAAAAGGAACAAGAGCACGAGAAACGGTCACCATCCTCCAAGACGGAAATGGACACGAATGAGGAGGTGTCTGGGCTGTAATGGAGGGGGTTAGACGAGAACTCCTACACATCGGGCTCCGCGACACTTCGCCACCAGACATTTCACCACCACGACAGTTCGCCACGTTTTCACGGGTTTTCCAGTGTTAATTTACTGTATTTCGTGTCGAACTGTCGTGGTGGCGAAATGTCTGGTGGCGAAGTGTCGCGGAGCCACACATCGTGTCATCACCACGTCACTCGGTTATCGATCTCATTGATTTTTAAGTGACGTGGGAATAGAACGGAAGGGAGGGTCAAGGACAGCTGGTTCCCAGATTATAACAGCTGTTTCCGGAATTCCGGAAACGGAAAGGAGATCTTCCAGATGTCGAATATGGATTATAGTGGATGGATCAACGCTTGATACTGATACCATATCAATTGGTATCAGTACCGGAAGGGAGCCCAAATGAGGGTGTCTGTCCTCGTGGCACCACCACGCCATTGACAATGACGTGGCACCACCACGTCAATGACCATTGCCCGAGAATGTCTGTACCTTTACCTCTCGGCGTTGAAATGGTTCATTCATATTATTTTCAAATATACAGGTCAAAAAAGTGGTTCAGTTTCAATTGATGATGATGATGACGATGACGTAGTTTCCCTATTTCCCCATTCGCATTCGAAGACGTTGTTGGATGATCATCGGAAGGCGCAACTTGTCATTCGTGGCGAATTGAGAGAAGAACGACTCGCGAGGTGAGTTGATATCATACTGTAATCAGTTGGCTTATCAAAAGACCTTATCAGTGACCTCACATGTCCCGGCGTCTCATAGACGGCTAGAAAGTAGTTATTCGACTCGAACTTGCACATCTTCGTCCCATTGTAATTGGTCTTCAAGTGGAAGTCCTTCGGCGCCATAATTATCTCAAAGGCCACTTTGAAGTGGTTCTGGACGAACTTGTGAAGCGCTTGGAGCAACGGCCCCAAAGATTTCGGGCCTGTGGAGCCGAACAGGTCGAGTGTCGCCATTCCGCGCTCGACGACTTTCTTGATGAACCCGTCGCAGCACGGCTTCAGGAGGGTTCGCGAGTGGAGGCGTTCTCGAAGTGAAGGGCACGTTCCAGAAGGGTCATTGGATGATGGACCCTGTCTCCGAGCCGCCACTCTGTCTAGGAACCTCTCGCGAACCATCGACATTACCGGGAAATGAGGGCGAGGTGGGAAGAGGAAGCCTAGAATCTTTATTTTTGATTTTTGATCTACCGAAACTATATACCGCTCACCTTGCGCATCCAGGGCCACTAGCCCAATGAGAAATAGCAAAATGCACCTCATAGCGACGCTGATCAATGCGTTTTCGAGACGAATTTATATAGTGGTTAGGCAGATGACCTCGAAGCGGTGGTTGGTGAGTTTCGGGTAATTCAATGAATTCGTCAGTCAGTTTCCACTCGAAGACACTCTCGGATCAGATAAGAAGCGTTTTGACGGGGAAGGCGGGGGTGTCTAGGCTAGAAAAGGTGACCGTTTAGAGAACCGTTTTTGAGGGCTCCAGAAACTTCGCTGTATCGGGAGACTGATAAGAGATATCAACAAATTGTCAACGGCAAACTTGTAGATCACAACTAGGACTACAAGTTTTCTATTGATAACTTTTTGATATCTCTTATCAGTCGCGAGATATAATGATTCTCCCGGGCAGCGATGGAGGCGAAGTTTCACCTGCTATTTGGCTCTAGCAGCTTGAAAAGCTATTTTCGGAGCTCTCAACTCCCCGATGGGCTCAATTCCGGCTGCACTGGAGCCTTGGAGCATGCGAAGAAGACGATGATCATGGCGATTGGGATTGCGATCCGGTCGACTGTTCCCAACTCGCCGAGGTACTGGAAGAGGAGTGATAAGGAATGATAAGCGATCAGTCTCACTATTTCCTCCACAAACTCCTCAACTGAAAGATAGTAATAGGCCATTGATATCTGCAAGTTTCTCTTTGTATACCATATTTCGTCGAGTAGAACGGCTCGAGAGAATCATTTTATCACGAGATTGATAAGAGATATCAAAAAGATGTCAACAGCAAACTTGTAGCTCTAGTTATGATCTACAAATTTGTTGTTGACAACTTTTTGATATCTCTTATCAATCTCGAGATATATTGATCCCCCCTAAAAACTCTACAATCTTGGGTGGAATGATCAAAAGCGTTTGACATAAGGCCGCTTTCACATGGGTTTGCGTCCTGAATGCTCGTCGTTTGATAGCTAAAATTGTATAGATAACAGCCGCAATAATCAACGAGCCATGGATGGCTAGAAGATCAACCTATAATTGAGCAAAAGATTAAGTGATATGTACAGTAGATCACTAACAATCCACCCGATTTCAATTATCCTCTTCATTGTTTCATCGGGATTCAGCGCATTCAGACAGGCAAGCGCCGCGGGGAGCAGTTGTGTGATCCAGCAGAAGGCGTGGACGCATATGAGGACGTGGTTCATTGAAATTGACGAGTTGAAGAGTTGAATGGGGGCGATGACGATCAGAAGCATCGTCTCGATCTTCAGCATCACCGAGAGCACTAGAGACGGGAGGGAGAGGAGGAAGGCGGATAAGAGGATGGCCGAGAACCTATTTGAAGCGTTGTGGATACTCCAGGGGGTCTTTTGGAGACTTACGAGTGAGTGAAGATGAACTTCATTAGGAAAACGAGTATGTTATAGTAGATCACTAGAGGGACGATCCATTTGAGAGCTTCCCGATGGTGCTCGATGAGGGAGAACGCGGGCGGTCTACCCGGCTCGGTTCTGTTGTAAAGGGAACCTTTCGAGTAGGCGCAACGGTAAGCGATGTAGGCGACGGTGAGGATGAGGGTGAAGGTGAGGGCGATGAGTTGGAGAAGGAACTCGGCGAGCAGACGGCGTTGTTGCTCTTCATCGAGTTCGGGGGATGAGGTGGAAGTGGAGGAGAGGTTCATTGGAGATTTGAGAGTAAAAATGGAAATAGGGGAAGGAGGGGGGAGGAGGGGGTGTGTAAAGTGTCAAGTGGTTGAAAACCACCTGGAAGTTTCGCACGTTGTCAAAGAGACGTTTGGCCAGGTGATACGTGAGTTCGGGCCTCCTGCCCTACGCCTGCCCGCGAATTCAATCCGTACGACACTTCACTTCTTACGCGCGCGCTCGGTTTAGCGAGCCGGCGCCAATGATTTTCGAAACAGTTTTTGAGTTTTGAGACTTTTTTTAGCGTTGTTGCTAGTTTTTGCCGGTTTCTACTGGTTTTTTTGAGTAATATCACAGTGTTTGTTTAGGTTTTGTCGATTTTCGATTTTTTTAGGACGTTCGTTGAGCATGTGATTTTTGATTTGTTTTTATTGAGGTAGATATGTTTTTTTTTGTTGATAATTCCAATTAATTAAAAAATAACTCATCAATTAGACCTCGTTTTGAAGAGCCGCCGACTCGCCCAAATTGCAAATATCACGGCGAACAGCACGCCGACGACCCAGTGGTAGATGGAGTAGACGACGAATTGCGGTCGGATTTCCAACTTTTCGCCGTCGATCACAATCGCCGTCAATATCGATTGAAGTAGGAGCGCGGCGAAGGTGTTGATTCCGAACAGCAAGCCGAAGAGTCGCGAATCGAGCGACATTGCCAGTGTGGATTGAGCGATGGTGGTGGTCATTTGATAGATGACACGGTAGATGATGTAGGAGATGTAGAGGACGAGGATGTGGCTCGATTGTGACATCCAGAAGAGGAGGCCGCCTTGGCAGACGCTTCCGACGGCGAGCAGCACATCGCCCCACTTGTTCCAGTTGACGTTGAGTTGGCGGGTGAGCAAGTCGGCTGGGATGCCCATCAGGGGGACGAGCGCCTCGGTGATTCCGTTGTAGCGGTTTTGTTCGGCTGGAAGGGTTCCCCAGAGCGTTTGAGTGAAGTTGGTGACCTGGAGAATGGTGAATTTTAGCTATAGATTTATAGTGGAGCTCACCTGATAAAAAATGCAACTCGACAGCGCTGACCAGACGGACCACTTCAAAATGAGCGGATTGCGATAGATTGCCAACAAGTTCTGACGCATTCCCACAAAGAACAATCGCAAGTAATCCGTGTAGGTAGCCTCCGCCACGAGGGTCTCCGTGTCCGATGGAACGACGACATTGTTGTCCTCCAACTTCTTCTGATACGCTTCCCTCCAAGGCACGTGGGGGAGGAAGAAGGCGAGGAAGACGGCGATCGTCATCGCCACAAGACTGATTATGTTGAGCGTTTCGTACGAGGACCAGTTGAGGCCGATGAGCAGTTGAGCGAGCGCGTAGGCGAGGAATCGGCCGACGAGGAGCGCGGCGCGCGTGAATGCAGTGGCTCTGGAGACAGTGCGGATTTTTATAAATAATTGGCAAGTTTTTATCGGAAATGTCATTATTTTCTTTATTTTCAGATTTTTTTTTCAAAAACTTCGTCAATTGACGAAATTTCACCTTTTTCCACGCGCGAATAGAGACTTTCGAACAAAAACGAGCATTTTTCAATGAACAACTCCTTTTTTCTGACAGAAATCTACATTTCCCGGTTTTTCACTAAATCGAAACAAATTTTAGCTAAAATATGCAAATTTTCCGAAAATGTACATTATTTCGCAAGGTTTTTGGTGAAAATCGGATTTTCTTTTTCGAGACCGCTTTTTTCATTTTTAAAAAATGATTTTCTTGAAAAAACTCACGATTTATATTCAGTTTTTGGGACTTTTACATAAATATACGCAAAGTAGGCGATTTCTGTGGCGGTCGCCCATCCGTAGAAGAGCTCGAGTAACTGAAACAATACATTTATTAGATAATAATATTGTAAAAAAATCACCTGTTGGCTCCAAACACTTTTTCCGAATGTGAGAATGATCCAGCATAGGAAATAGGAGAAGGCTTCAAAGACGAGTAGAGGCTTGTAGAGGAGCACATCGGTGAGCAGGAACGCCGGGATCAAAGTGACCAAGTAGCTGTACGTCCAAATGGGGTACACCTGGAATTTGGGATTTTTTAGAATTTTTTTTTTTAAAGTTTTGGGTCCGCACAGTGAAATTTTTTTGGAGGAAAAGTATAAAATTTTTTTTGAAATTAAAAAAAATGTCCAAAAGTTTTTTTTTGAAAACTTTCCCTTCTTTTTCTTGATCTTGACCCCGCAACCAAAAAAAGTAGCTTGACTGTCAAATATGTGGAAAATAGGATTTTTCGCTGAGAAATTTTTGAAATTTTGTTTTAAAAAATTAAAAATAAAAATTTTTGAAATTTTTTTTTTTTGAAATTTTTTTCTTCAATTTTTGCTTTTTCTTCAAACTTTTCTGTGGCTTGCAACAACAAAAGATAACTTGACTATCAAATATGTGGAAAACTAGGATTTTTCGCTGAAAAAATTTTTTTTTTTAAATTAAAAATTTTTTTTTTTTTAATTTTTGCTTTTTTTTCTATTTTTTTCTGGGTTTTGCAAGAAAAAAGATAACTAGACTATCAAATATGTGGAAAAGATGGAATTTTTTTGATGAAAAAAAAATTTTTTTTTGAACATTTTTTTCGAAAAAATTCCCAGGTCCCACCACGAAAAAAATCAGCCCACCTGACTATTGAGGGTGTGCTCCGACATGTTGAGCACAGTGTGCTGATACTCGTACAAATATGGCTCACTGGGTCGGAACTCTTTGACGGCGCCGTAAATGCAAATGAGCAACATCACTTTCCATTGCTCCATTTTCTGCAAAAAAAACCCTTAATTCAAGTTAAAACATTTTTTTTTTCGAAAAACAAAATTTGTTTCAACAAAACAGAACACAATGATAAGGGAAAACCGTCAGAGAGTCATCAATATTTGACGAAACCGTCAAACGACTCTAAACAATTTTCCCCCAATTTTATACCGATTTGTGTCGGGTGTGTCTGCCATTTATCAGTTGGCAAGATTATCCGAAACGCAAATAGGCGAATTGACGCTTTCGCAGAGATTGGGCGCCCTAGGTGCAAAAAACAGAACGAGGGTTATCAGTGTTGGGAGATTGATAAAAGATCACTGATGAGGTGACCAGATTGTGATTTATGGAGACTGGGCGTTTATTTATGACGTTGCTGGTGATTATGTGTAAATACATTGGAATTAATTATTATGCAATTCTAGAAAAAAAATTTGGCGACTTTTTGTTGAGATCACATGTGAATTATTGACTAGTAATGGTTGTTTACGTCTCCTGCGCTATTCCGTCCTCTTCCTCGGTCTGTAGCCATGTTTTGATTTCTTCCAGCTCTCGCATCAGCTGATTTTTTCCGGTGGGCTTTTCCGGACCGAAGCGTCTGCAAAATCACCTACTTTTTGCCTTCTAATTCATGTTAACACTTACCTGTACCACATCTCCGCCACCCGATCCTCTGCCAACGTGTGCCTCCAATTACACTCGTGGAACGATCGGACGTACTTCAGACAGACTATGCAGTAAACGGATCGATTTGGGCGGATGAATCCCAACTGCTTCATGGGCCTCAATCGCTCGAGAAACTCGTCAACGACGTCGCTCATTTTTCGCGGTGGCTGGAAGAAATTTCGATTTCTAAGAGGGGATTTCCCTCAACTTTCTTACCAGAAGCTGATCCAAATTCAGAAGATTTTGTTGAATTTGCACTTCAACCTCGTCTCCCAGATCCATGTTTGCCAGTGGTTTCGTCTCAAGACTCTTCTTCTGAGCCAAAATGTTCATTTTGCTATCCGGCGGGCTATTGGTGCGTTGGCTCGAACTTTGACTCGGTCCCTCGACCATTCCAGCGACTCCGGTCAAATTCGCAGTAGTTGCCTCGATATCCTGCTTTAGCGCATCGAAAATGTTCGAATTTCCCGCCAAAATGCCGAAAACTTGTTCAAAATCGGGATTTTGATCGTTTTGCACGGATAACAACTGTTTCGGTAGTGGGTGGCGCTGGAGGGCTGATTGATTGATTATTGAGAATTTTAATCAAACACTTACAATAGTCAGCGAGGCATTTGGTGATGTTTTAATTGGTTTTGGCGGAGGTAACATGTTGACTGGGAACTTGTGAGGTTGCGCTGGTTCTGGAGCTCTTTTTGGCGTCTGGATAGGTTCTTCCACTTGAAATTGAGGTTCTTGCTGGAAAAAGAATATTTTTTCTGAATTTTTGCCAATTTAGAGTGTTTTGCTGAATTTTCCAACAAAGTATATTATCCGTCCTGCAAAAGTTGGAACTTTTGCGCCGACCGCGACGCAGCCGCGTTGCGGCTTTTCTACCGTACTTTTCGTCGAAAAAGCCGATTTCGTGGCGAGACAACGCATTTTCGGCCGCAACGCGGCTGCGTCGCGGTCGGCGCAAAAGTTCCAACTTTTGCAGGACGGATAATAGCATTTTTCGATTTTTTTACTAGTTCAGTGTGTAATTTTTTTCAAAATAACCTAATTTCATAATTTCCGCTCAATTTTCAACAAATTCTCACCTCCTTTGCAGATCGTTTTCTATTCGGCGCCCTTCGATTCAGCATAAACTCGCCATGATCGAGAATAATCATGTGATTCATCATCACATGCATATTCATGTCGATTTCGGAGCCGAAACGATGCGCGCACCCGGTCCAGCCGCATTTTATCTGAAAATTACTAATTTAGAGTATATATTACGGTTAAAACTCACATTTTGGATATTATTTGACGGAGAACTCATAGAAAAAAGAGGAAAGTCCTGATTGAAATCTGGAAAAAATCGCACCGCGCCGGTGGCCGAGGGGAGGTTTCTAGGCCACGGCCATCTTTGCGCATTGAATTTTTGCGCGAAAATTTTCATTTTGAGCCGCGGCTAGCCGTTTTTGCGATTTTTTTTCGTAAATTTAGTAAAATTAATTAAAAACAAAATATTCATATAATTATTCATAATATTGGAAAAGTGTGCCCATTCTCCTGCATTAAAATTCTCGAAGGATCCCTGCTAGCTGCCACTTGCGATGTTTTGGCAAACATTGAAAAAACCGCTTTTCTATAAGGCGAATGGATAAATAAAATGCACAACGAGCTGAAAAAACCATGCGAAGAGATCAAAATCACACAGAAATTGTTAGCGACAGGGCTATAAATTTGTTGGAACATTGAGAAAACCGCGTAGAGAATAGGGCAATCGAATGCGAGAAACGGCACGCAGCACTGGAAAACGAGCGCTTTGACGAGTTTTAGTTGCATAGAAATGGATTTTTTAGATATTGATTGACTGGCTGGGCTTAGAATGAGATGCCATAAGACGAGAATGACGAATGTCGCGCATTCGGTGATTAGGAACATCACGAGAGAGAGAACCGAGATCACAAAGACTCGCGTCTGCAGCGCCGCCACGAACATCGGCTGCTCGCCGATGATCATCATGACGCAGGGAAGTTGCTGCAGGATTTCCTGTCTTCCGAGTTCTTGATCGGGAACTTCTGAGCATAAGATAAGCATGAAGGCGGCGCCGATGAGGAGATGGGCGGCGCAGAGGAACAAGCGAAACTTTCCCCACCAAGTGAGGCGATTTCGGGCGACAAGGAGGAAGAAGCGATTTTCGAAGAGCACGACAAACGAGAAGCCGACCACTGGAACGATATTGTGAGTTTTTGGAATTTTTTTGCTTCGCCGAAATTTCGCCGAAACAAATTTTATTTTTCAAAAATTTCAAGACTAAATATTTTCTTCATTTTTATAATTAAAAAAAAAACAATCAGGAATGTTTTTTTTAAATCGTCAAATTATAAAAAAATGTGTAAAAAAATTGTTTTTTCCAAAAATCTTTTTCAAAATACCTATTATCGTTAAATCTCAAAATCGGAGTTGAAAATAAATATTCAAACGTTCACGTGAGATATCTCGCAGCAAGAAAATAATTAGAAACACCGAAACGTGTAGTGTGGCTTGAGAGACGCAGCATGTTTCGGTGTTTCTAATTATTTTCTTGCTGCGAGATATCTCACGTGAACGTTTGAATATTTATTTTCAACTCCGATTTTGAGATTTAACGATAATAACTGTCGTTTTTTGAAAAAAAAAGATAAAAATCAAAAGAAAAACGCATGGATTTTTTTATATTCAGAGACAAATTTCGATTTCCTCCATTAATTTTTTTTCTATAATAAAATCGACTTATAATCAGATTTAAAAAAATATCTTCAAAACAAAAAAATCGAAAAAATTGTCTCCAAAAAAAATTTCTTTCACATCAAAAAATTTCGAAAATTCGATTAAAATTTACAATTAAAAAACGCAAAAAACTCACTAACAAGTATCGCAATCGCTCCGAAAGCCTGTTCCTGACTGTCGATGGTGCCGAATTTGCTCAAAAGTCCCGCTGGAAAATAGGCGAAATAGGGAAGCACTAAATAGGGAATCGACAAAGTGCACAAAAAAAAGTCTTGTAGACAACACCAAATATGACCATATAGTAGTGGTCCTTGAATCGAGCTCATTTTGGTCGGCGTTTTGGAGACGATGCAGTAGAAGCAAATGACGTGAATTGGGAAGACGATGATGGCGGAGACGTGGAGGGTGGTGGAGAGGAATTGGGGAGTCTCCATGAGTTGCCATGTCTTGTCGATGGAGCAGAAAGTCATAGTATTATAGTATGCCGAAAAGAGTGGATAGTTGGGGAAAATGAGCTGGAGTCACAAGGAAACGACAGCTATGTTGTTATTCATTAGTGTCTCATTGCGTGTGAGAAAAAAGAGAAAAATGACAAGGGGGATTCGAAAATGTATCCAAAATGCGCTCTCAATAACCCGAGATATGTAACCTCGGCTCTTTAACTAATACTACCGTATCGCCGCTTTAAAGGCGCAGCACGATTCGGCGAGATACAGCCGATAGACGCGCGTGCAAGCGTGCTCCACTGAGAACCACCGGCGAGTCGCTACGCAGCGAATTTCGAGGAACTTTCACCGGGAAATTCAAATGTTATCATTCTAAAGAGTACCCCCTCTCTATTTCAGAAATCTCCGCTGCTCTCTGCTCCCTCCATTTCCAGCACAGCCGCATTATTATTATTGACGAACGTTCCCGTTAGTGTCTGAGCAGCATCAGAAAACAAGTAGACAACCGCTCTTTAACGCCCTCCCGTATAATGGCTATTTTCGTGAACACGCACTTTTCTTGAGCATATATAAATGGGAGTATTTCGCCGAATGATTAGTGGTAGACGGGAGACACCAAGCGTTTTAGCATGTTTTTCATTAAAACCCCTTCTGGAAACGGAATTTAGAGCTGAGTTTCTTGTTTTTCATTAGTTTTTGGCCACACAACGAACCGTGGTGGCCATGTCGGCGTTCATTCTGAACCCCGATTCGCAAGAAATGCTCTTCGGCGTTGTGTATTTCTTGCTCTCCACTCTCCTCTTCCCGCTCTTCGCCATTGTCATGATGGTAGGTCAAATTTCCCAATTTCCCCCTTCCTTACCCTCCCCCTTCTCCCCAGGCGCTCCACTCGAAGACGCGCCACGTGGCAAACATGACGTACAGCATTATGAACATGATACTGCTCACCGAGCTCATCCAAGTCATCTGTCACTTTGTCACGTCGCCCATCTTCGTCTTCCCCCAACTTCAACACGACTTCGCGTCGGTGGTTAGTGTGAGTTGACTGGAGCCTAGTGATCTACTGAAAACAATCGACTTTTCCCCCTCAGATCTTTGGAGTCGTCCTTAACACGTTCTGGATATTCGAATTCCCGGCGACGACGATTCTGGCGGTTTGTCGAGTGTTGATCTTCAATGATTTCATCAAATCGCAAAAGATGCCGTTGGTTTTGAAGGTGGGTGAGAGCTGTGGCCTGGACACCCCCTGTCCTCGAACAGAGCGCCACGTTGCCTTATATCTCGAGATTGAGAAGAGATATCAGAAAGTTGTCAACAACAAAGTTGATTATCATCAAATTTCCTACATTTTTCTAGTTGACACCATTTTTCTATCTCATTTCACTTTTGTGTTAGAGGCGTTCAAAATCATCTATCAATTAATCACTGATTATCTTGAAAACCAGAGGTGATATCAAAAAGCTGTCAATAGCAAACGTGTAGATCATGACTAGGACTACAAGGTTGCTGTTGACAACTTTTTGATATCACTTATCAATCTCGAGATATAATGGTTCTCTCGGGCAGAGTTCACCTCGGCTACTGGGGGCGATTTCGATGGCATCCTTCCAGATGACGTACGGCTTCTGAATCCATAGTTATTGCTCCAGGAAGTTCAGAACATGTTCAGAAATGCTTATTTTGTTTCCCATTCAATTCTGAGCTCGAACAGAGCATTTAGAGCCAAGATATACGAAATTCTGTAAAGACAACGTGCTCCTCCAAACCTGATGACGTGGGCCTTCTGAATCTAGAGCTGATGTCTCAGAAAGCTGTTCCTAGATGCTCCTTCTATCTTTCATCCAGATCTGAGCCCTAACGGAGCATTTAGAGCAAAGTTATGTACCCCAAACCCTTCTGACCTCAAACGGAGCATTCTGAGCCCGCACTCTTCCAGACAATCATCGGTCTTATCGCCTTCCTGCTCTTCATCATGCTCATCGTCTGCTACGAAACCGGCAGCTTCATCTCCTCGCCACCCGGCTGGAAATACGACGAGAACGCGCCCTACACGCAAATCTTCCAACTCCTCGAAGTCCTCATCGTCTTTCCGTGTCTCACAATCAACTACGCCTCCTACATACTGATAGCGTTTCTGATCTACAAGGTGAGTGAGTGATAATGATAAACGCTCGCCATTTTGATCTACAGAAAAAGCGCGGCTCAACGGTGCACAGTCGAAAGAACGAGGCGGAGATTCTCATCCAGTACACCATACTCACAGTTTACACGACACTATCGATCATTGCGTGGCATAAAGGCGGTGGGTGTACTGTAGATTACTGTAGGTTACTGTACATTTCTTTGAAGAGCTATGGTTTGATTTGGGAGACGCCAAGATTCAAGCGTTCATCAATGCTCTCTGGATCATCGGATGCGCGTTCAACCCAGTGCTAACAGTGTTGTTGAGCCGGTAAGCAACGCTGTCCCTGAGAGAATTGTCTATATCTCGGGATTGATAAGAGATATCAAAACATTGTCAAATGCAAACTTATAGTCCTAGTCATGATCTACAAGTTTGCTGTTGACAACATTTTGATATCTCTTATCAGTCTCGAGTTATCAGGATTCTCCGACAAAGCTCTTGGCATCCAAACAAGAGGGTCTTTGTTTTGGAGAGAAGGATAATCATTATACCTCGGGATTGATAAGAGATATCAAAAAGTTGTCAACTGCAAACTTATAGTCCTAGTTTTGATCTACAAGTTTGCTGTTAACAACTTTTCGATATCTCTTATCAATCGTCAACTTTCAGCTCGATAAGAGAGGAATGCTTGCGGATGATCCACTGGCGGAAGAAGATGACCATCGAGGAGACGGCCCTGCCGCAGCTCGCCTTCTCCGGCAATCACTTGTTCGCTTATCATCACAGTTTGCATCATTAGAAAGAAATAAAGCGGCTCCAAATCAGAGAACATCCCTTGAGAGTGAGACACGGCCTAGACACCCCCTCCCCCCACTCATTGCCATTATCATGTGCTACCAACTATCCTGTACCCTTGTCGCTGTCCTCCTGAACACTCTTCTGATCTACCTCATCTCTACCCGATGCCCCGAGCAAACCGGCAACTACAAGTACCTCATGCTCTTCACCGCCGGCTTCGAAGTCTTTTGGGCCGTCTTCGACCTTATCGCCGCCATTGTGAGTTGAGCGCGGATGTTCGCTAGAGCGCACTTGCATTCACAGATCGCTCACTCGGTCGGCTGCGCGTTTATCGTCCTTCGAGTGGACTCCCCCGGCGCGTGGATCCCGCGAGACGTGTCGCCGTTTGTTATCGTCGTGTACACGGCCATCTTCGGAGCATCAATGGCCGTTTTCGCAGCTCATTTCATATATAGATTCGGCGCCATTGAGAGGTATTCTCCCTTCAAAACGAGCAACTTGAAAGGGGTTTCAGCGAATTTGGAAAGCGATTCACGTCCGGGTGGAAGTTCGGCGTCCTATTTCTGGTCCCTGCCATCTACAGTGTCTGGTGGGGGCTGGTAGTGTACGTGTGGTTTTGGAGAAGCGCGGAGATGACCGAGTACGCGAGACAGCTCATCGAGGACACTGTCGGCGTGCACATTGACAATGTCAGCTACATCGGAGCCAAGTTCTATGACGGTGGAGCATTGAACGCCCCCGCGTGGATTGGAGTCAGCCAAATGTGGTTTATGGTGGTATTGTACCCATTCTTATACAAATCTCTCCTCTCCGCTTGTAGATCACCTCAATGATATGTGTCTTCGGATTCGGAAGCCTTTGCTACACGAGACTCTCCTCTCAACTCTCCACCCTGTCCACCCTCAACCACAACCTTCAACAGCAACTGTTCTACGCCCTCGTCGTCCAAACGGCAATCCCACTTGTCCTCATGCACTTCCCAATCTCCGTCTACTTCTTGTGCCCAATGCTCGACATGGATTTCGATTTCGCCAGCGAATTCGTCGCCTCCACTATCACTCTCTACCCGGCAGTCGATCCGTTGCCCAACTTTTTCATCATCAAGAGCTATAGATGTGCGATTCTAGACGCCTTCCGAAGTCTTCCATGGAAGAGAAGCTCCCAAGTGGCTGCAACCCGTCAAATCAATAGTGTGGCTCTTCAAAGTGCAAGTATTTTATGAGAGAGAGATGAAGTTTTTATCTGGGCGACCACGAACAATAACAAACTCGCTTTCATGATCTATGTCTCTATGTTCGAACGGTGTTTGGAAACCCTGTCTTTGGATCTCTAGGTATTGCGAAAGTTGGAAGAATGGGGTGTCCTCTTAATGACGTGGTAGTGCCAAAAGGACACTTTGAACCTTTGAGCTCAATATTCCTTATTGACGTGGTAGTGCCAATAGGACACTTTGAACCGTTAAGCTCAACATCCCTTAATGACGTGGTAGTGCCAACAGGACGCATTGAACCCTTGAGCTCAATATTCCTTATTGACGTGGTAGTGCCAATAGGGCACTTTGAACCTTTAAGGTCAACTTCCCTTGGTAGTGTCACTTTTATTCAAAATCCAACAATATGTACAAGGAAACAAGAAAACCTTCCTTCGATGGCATGGCATTACCAACTAATCCAACGTCATCTCTCCTCGAAGCACCGTCACCGATGAGCCCTTCAATATCACTCGATCGCCTTCTAATCGCAATCGAAACTGGGCTCCGCGGCTTGGAAACGCCTTAACCATACTATCAAACTATATATCACGAGACTGATAAGAGATATCAAAAAGTTGTCAACAGCAAACTTGTAGAGCATAACTAGGACTATAAGTTTGCAATTGACAACTTTTTGATATCTCTTATCAATCTTGAGATATGATGCTCTTCCGGGAGACTCACCTGTAACGCGTAAAACTCTCTCTTCCCCGTCACCGCCGACCAGAACGGCGCAAGAGCGCATTGCGCGGAGCCCGTCGCCGGATCCTCGAGCACCCCGCACCACGGGGCGAAATAACGGCACGCGTAGTCGAACGGCTGGTTCTCCGAGTCGGTGAAGCCTTGATTTGGAGCATTTCTCGGCGAAATCGTCAGCGCGAGGCCTCGAACGAAGCCGTTGTTGTGGATTTGGAGCATTCTCGATCCATCAACTTGGATCGCTTCCAGCTCTTTTTTGGTGGTTTCTGCGTTGAGGACGATGAAGAGAAGGCTGTCTTTGATGGAGTAGAATGTGGAGTTCACGGTGATCTGGAACACCGGGGGGCTGGGTAATGGGGAAAAAGACAGGATGGCTTACACTCTCCGGGACTACACACTTCACAAGATCCTTTAAGAATGAAGGGGCGTCCACCTGAAAATAGGCTGCCAATGGAAGTGCGCTCTACCGCACTCTCACCTCAGGTAGAACTTCTTGAAGTGGGTTGATAGACCCATCGAACTTGACTGATACCAGTTCATACTTCGGAAAGCTCATGTCAACATCTCCACAGTCATTCCTTCTCACAGTTAAGACACCGGATCGTGTCTCAAATTTGAGGACGTCGTTTGGATTTCCTTCAAGACTTTAGTGCGTTAGAGCGCACTTGCAACTCTTACCAATTTCATTGAAAATCACATGTGACGTGGCAAGGGTGGCGTGTCCGCAAAGTGGGTACTCCACTTTTGGCGTGAACCATCGGAGCGAGAATCTGGAGCTGTTGTGGAAGTCGGAAGAGTCCAGAGGGACTGGAAAAGCGGTCTCGGAGAGGTTGAACTCGGCGGCGATCCTCAAATACTCCTCGTTTTCGAGCGTTTTGGGGATCAGGCAAACGGCGGCGGGGTTGCCAGCGAACCGTTTTCGAGTGAAGGCGTCGACGATGAATGATGGGTGGGAAGTGGGCATTTTGGAGGAGGAGAGAGTGGGGGAGAGAGGGGAGCGTTATCAGTGTTGATGAAAAGGGAATGATGACAAATAGGGTGTTATCAGTGTCAATAGGAGTGCGAGAGTCCTGGAGCCTTGGAGCCAGGGAGCCAAAGGTCTTGGGGATTCTACTAGGAGAGCTCTGGAGAATTATATCTCGAGATTGATAAGAGATATCAAAAAGTTGTCAACTATAAACTTGTAGATCATGACTAGGACTAAAAGTTTGCCGTTGACAACGTTTTGATATCTCTTATCAATCTCGAGATATGATGATTCTCCGGAAGAGCTCCGATAATAAGATCTCTGGAGCTCTGAAGCCCTGGAGCCCACCCAAAAGACAGTGTGAATACTATACAATCAATGTTTATTGTTCATTTATACACAAAACACCGTGTCCTATCCATTATCTATCTCCCATAAACGACCGCCTCCAAAACCTTATGATTCTTCCGGATCTCCTTCAAAAACGCCCATCGCCCTTTGTGATACTCATCGCGCATCTCCCCCTTGGGAAATCCGATCCGATAGTGTCTCTCGGGACTCGCCAACCCGTACCGCTCCCACTCCGTCGACCCCGTGTCATTCGGATTGCCGTACTTTGCAAAGTTCGTGTACATCGTCGTCATCTTGTCGATCATCCGCCAATCCTCCTCGCTCGGCTCAAAGTCGCTGTAGAGGCCCTCGCCAAGAACGTATCGGAGGTCCGTGCAGTGGGTCGGCCCGACGAACGGCATCATCTCCTCGAGCCCGCCGAAGCCGTTCGGATTGCAATAGTCGAAGACGTAGAACCACACGTTGTTCCCGTGACGGACGCTGTCCTGCGCGGTCGCGATGGCTCCGCCGTTGAACAACGCGTCGCCGAAGAACTAGAAGAGGTGTGGTTTCAGGAATGCATCATATCAAACTCACATCAATCATCCGCTCTCTCATCTGCTTCTCATCGTTCCTATCGGCGCCCTTCGTATAGAAATCGTAGATCTTCTCCCTAGTCCGCTCGAAATCCTTCCCACTATCCTCCTTGTACAACGCAAAGATGCCCTCCCTCAGTATCTCGTCGGCCTTCCTCGGATCCTGGCCAGTGAACTCGAAGAAGAGCCCCTCGTGCTCGGCGACACCGAGCATCACGTCCTTCCGCGGCGCCTCTCGCCGCAGCTCGTCCAGCGGTCTCGGCAGGAAATCCCCGTCAATGTTCGGCTCGTAGATGAACACGCCGGTGACGGGGATCACAAACCCGTTCATCTTCTCCATCTCGCCAATCGGCTTGTCTTGGATCCACGCGAGCACCTCCTTCGAGTCATCGGTGCCGGTGTAGCCGATATGACGGAGGTAGGCCAGACACGCCGCCGCTTCTCCCTTCGCCGTCCGACAGCCGAACTCGCAGAGAGCGTTGCCAGACATTGGAACGACGCGGTGGAAGAGATCTAAAGACTTGGAAGATTTGAGGGAGCGCCCCGAACTCCTTACCTCTCGAGTGTGGGCTCAGGGAGAGTAGATCAACGCTGACGCCGCCTGCACTTTGTCCGAACACCGTTACATTGTTGGGATCGCCTCCGAACGAAGCGATATGATCGTGGACCCATTGGAGGCCGAGAGTTTGATCCCACAACCCGAAGTTCCCCTTGCACACGTCGTCTCCAGTCGTGAAAAAGCCAAGGACTCCAACCCGATAGTTCAACGTCACCATGACCACATCCTTCAAAGGAAGCGTTCCAGAAACAGAGTAATCGCAATACTCTCTCGATGCTGACAACTCAAAGCCACCGCCATGAATGTAGATCATCACTGGTCGTCCTCGAGGGAACTCCTCCGACTTCCAGCGCGGGGCGAAGACGTTGATCGTCAGGCAGTTCGCCTCGTCTGGAGTGTCGTCCTTCTCGAAGTGAATCATCTCCGGGAAGGCGCCGGATTGAGGACACCGCGGGCCGTACTTGGTGCAATCCTTGGTCTCCGTCCACTTCTCCGCCGGCACTGGCTTCTTGAATCGCAAACTTCCGATGGGTGGCTTCGCGTAGGGGATTCCCAAATAGCCATCGACCACTTTATCGTCCTGCAAATCCAAAATCCACACTGATCAATGGCTGCTGATGCCTTATCACTCACATGTCGATAAACATTGCCGCGAATCGGTCCACACGTGGCGTCCAACTTCTCGGGGTGCTCCTCGCGTTCCAAATGCGACAAATGACCTCCCATCGTTATCTTATCACTCGTGTGCCTCGGCTTTTATATACCCGATTGCAACCGCGTGGTTGATCGGCGGAAAAGTTCAATGCGATCAACAGAGACAATTCGGACGATTTGGTCAGACACGGAATGGGAATGGGTGTTTGTGCTGTGTTGGGTAGAGAAATATAACTTTTATGGCCAACTACAGCTTTTCTAGCTGATAAGACTAGAAGCTGATCAGTAGGGTGGCTAGAGAGCCGGAGAGTCATTATATCTCGAGATTGATAAGAGATATCAAGAAGTTGTGAACTGCAAACTTGTAGATCATAACTAGGACTATAAGTTTGCTATTGACAACTTTTTTGATATCTCTTATCAATCTCGAGATATAGAGCTCTCCTCAGGGATTCCGTAACCTTCGTATCACTTTATCAACCACCGAGCATTCCAAATGTGCTCATTTCTCTGATCTCTGCTCCTCCTCCCGCTTCGACCATAATTTGCTACCTTGAACATTCTTTGATTCTTTCCCCCTCCTAATTCGGCCGCATCTGATTTGATATCACTTTGAAACACGCGGTCTCCACATTTTCGCCTCGTTCTCTTATCTTATCAATCACAAATCAGTGCCGTCGGCGCGCAAATCAACACAACCTTCTTTGAAGATTTTCGTGACGAATTGGTGCGAACCGGAATAAAAAAGTGTACCTTTGGGAATTTGCAGATGACAATCCTTTTCAGACTAGAAGTTCCAAACCTTAATCGGACGGTGATTGGAGCAGGAACCAGCCGATCGCCAGAGCAGCTATAGCTGAAAATCGTTCAGAATAGAGAAGTCAAAGACATCGGATTCTTACCCCTTTTACCTCTCTTCCAATCGTCGCACTCACCACTCCTTTCATTGGTACATCTGATACTTCAGTGACATCTCTCCCGTTCTCAGAAAGTCAAAATACGTCAAATTATATGATTTTATTTATGAATAAAAATAGAAAGCTAGGCCATTATAACTTGTTCAGGGAGCTCGTTCTCCATTTGAATGCGTTTGTTCGGGATGGCGTCGCTGAAGGGGGCGTTTTGACAGTGAAATTGGGACAGGAAATCAACCGAGTTGGATCCCTAAGAAGAACTCATTAGGATCACAGTATACTTCTCATTCAACTCACTTCTAGTCCACACGCCAGAGCACGAATGAGATGAAGGTCATTTGTATTGCGGATATCTCTTGTGCTCTCACCTAGTGGCGATTCCTTGTGGAGCTTGTGCGATTGAGCGGAAATGTCCGAAGCAACGTCGTTGTCGCTGTAGTCGTGCATCTGAAGACAGCTGTCATCCGAGTAGAAGTTCTGGAAACCAATTGATAAGATACAAAAAGTGTCTTGATTCAACGCACCTCCTGAACACAATCAAGACTAAGCGGAAACTCTGGCGAGTTATCAAGAGCCGAATCGTCTCTCTTGTTGTTCTTGAAGTGGAACTTATCCATGTTCTTGCTTTGGACGACGGTCAACTGCGTGGGAGAAGATTCGATCCGAGCGGAGGGCCCGATTCTGGATGCATCGTTGCTACTGACGACGGTTGTTGTGGTCTGAAAAGATGTTGAATTCCAACAGATTCTTCTAGTTTCCAACTCACTGCTGCTCGTGGAGCATCGTTTCGCACTGCCACGAGGGAATCTCGAGAAGCCGATGAGCCGTCTTCATGACGCTTCACTCTCCGATCTTGTACAGAGCACTTCTTGTTCGCGGACAGTTCCAGAGATATCGGTTGTTGAATGGCTGTAAAAATGGAAAGCTGCTGGTGAGCTGCTCAACAGTTCCACTTACCCGCAATATCGTCTTGCTTTCCCGCAGATTGCCTGCTCTTCTTTCCTTTCTTAGGCCCTTTCTTTGTCGGCTTCGACTTCTTCGTCTTTTTCGTGTTCTTCGACTTCTTGCCCGTCTTCTTCGTGTTCTTCGACTTCTTGCCCTTCTTCTTCGTGTTCTTCGACTTTCTCTTCTTCTTAGCCTGCGATCTCCTCTTCTTGTTTTCATCCTTCTTCTTCTTCATCTTCTGGTAGTTAGCAAAATTCTTATCGTACTCGGCGTACTCCTTCGCTTTTTTGCAGACGACGACAACGATGGCAATGCAGAAGATGTACCCGGGAATCACAGATAAATAGAACAACGCGGCGGCGCCACTGAAAAACAAGACTGTATACTTTTTGCAATGATTGAGAAACTCACTAATTCTTCTTCACCCGTTTGAATTCAACGCGCAGCTTTGCCTTCGCATCCGCTGCTCGCTGCGTTGCTGTGGCGAAGGTGGTCTCGATGTCGGCCAGGGTGCTTGGCATCTCAGCTATCGTCGATTGGTAGGCCGAGAACTTCAAATCGAGGTATCGGATGTCCTGCAGCGCGTCGCGAACGTGTTCAAGGTCCTTAGCTGTCGCCGAGCTAATCATCGATCTCACCGCCTCCAAACTCCGAGCGGCATCCAGTTTCACGTCCTCCAGAGTAGCAAGAGCAGAGAACAACTCGCCGAATGAAGACAGTCCGGACGCCTGTCTCCTCCGTCTCGTTGCACTCGTCGCCTTCTTCACCGTCTCCATCATCTTCCGCACACTCTCCCTCATCTCATCTGAATTTCCCCACGCCTTTACCACTTTCACCTTCAGCTTTCCGTTGCCCATATTTGCGATTGCTCGGTCGACCGAAGGCGACTTTTCCAGAATCACATCGAACGACTTTTTCTTCTCGAGCACTCGTCGAATGGTTGTGAGGAGCACAACACCATCTCCGAATGGTTTCGATGTGTTCTTGAAGGGCGCCAGCTCTGGAAGCGCGTTGGCCGATACCTCACCTCTTGTTGCGGCCGTCTCTTGTAGATTTGGATAGCCAAGGGCAGACTCGGCAATGACGGCGGTGGCGATTTTGACGTTATTGGCGACGCCCTTGGTGGATTGCATGTCACGCAACTTGTCAATGAAACCGATCGCCTTGGAAACCACGGCGACTTCTGCAGAGATGGATTTCGTGCAACCGAAGAACGTTTTGAGTTTGGCAATCGACGGGTCATTGAAGAACTTGTCGACGTTCGACTGGTCAGCATTGATTTTCTCGGCATCATCTTGGATGGCTTTCAAGGCCTTTTCGAAATTCTTGAGTGGTGCCTCAGTTTCCTTAATAATGCGGATGAGTTCTTCCGTTTTAGGAAATGCTTTCAGTCGTTTGATGACTTCTGGATACTCCGCATTGTGATTCGTCTCATTATCCGAAAATTTAATCAATTTACGCACTTCCAGATGATCTTTCATTCCCTTCAGTGAGACGGGGACGCTCTTCAATGTATCCAGGCTTCTGATCGCGTCGTTGTACTTCTTCCGCAACTCAATAGCCTTCTCAAAACTGGGAATGACATCGGGAGCCTTGCCCGTGTAGGTCAAGCACTCCTTAACCTTTGAAAATCCATCTACCGCAGCCGCACTCACGTCGTCAAAGCTCTCGAGAACGGGGGTGGCCACTTGGACAGAAATGTGCACTGCCGCGTCGGTAATCCTCTTCCACCTGTACACATAGTTCTCCACGTCTGTGCTCAGCTCAGCGAACGGCGTCAGTCCCGACACGATCCGATTCGCATCGAAGCCAGGGAACGTCGACACCATCCACGGGTTCTGCACGTCGGCGGAGATGTTGAGGAGGTCGTTGAAGCCGTGGATGAGCCCTGCCGTGTGCTGACGAGCGGCCACTTTCTCGACGACATTCATAGCAGATACGATCGCCGACACGATGTCGACGTCCTTCTTGACGGCGTCGAATTCGGCACGGAGTTCAGCCGTCTTCTTGAACATCTCCTTTAGGTCACTCTCCTCGTTGGTTACTTGTTGGGTGTTGCTCGAGGGCAGCTGCTTGACGAGTTGAGCGAACCGATAGTGTTTGATCTGGTTCTCGTCGCCAAGACTCTTCAAATTATTGACGTTAACGGATAACTCATTAAGATCGATCTCCAGGTCGTTATAGTCGTTGAGTACAGATTGCAAGGTCTTTAATTTTCTCACGTGGACTTGAAGAGCTTGAGCGTCACTTGGCGGATTATCAGGCAACGTTGGGATGTTTCCGAGAGTATTGACAATTGTTCCGATGTTGTTGGTAACGCCGTAAAAACCTCTCGGAGGAATGCTGGGCACCATTCCAATCATCTCGGAGTAGGGCTTGATGTTTTTCTCGAAGTCATCCAGCTTTGCGAACTCCGTGGTCCACTCGTCCATGGCAACGATCCCGTTCTCCAACGTGTCGACATTCTTCACAGTCAGCTTTTCGATCTTTTCGAAGAACGCGTCGACCATTTTCTTGTCGAAAGTGGCCAAGTCGCCCATTTTGACTGGAGCGATGTTGATCAACTCCGCGATGGCCTCGTCGATGGTGATGGAGCCGTCTGCGAGTCCGACGCGGAGCCCAATTGCAGAGACGACACGGGCGGCCATTGCCAACTGGTCGACTTTCGAGGTGAAGACGTCATCTGGAATTCAACGTTTTTGTTTGCGGAAGGAAAACGGGAAGATGCTCACTTTGGGGATCTCTCTTGATTCGGTTCGAGATTGGTTGCGGATCGTGAATGATCTTGACTGGAGGCGATTGGGGAACTCCGGCTTCAGTTATCCCTCTGGCTCCTGCTGAAAGATAACTCGTTTCAATTGAACACTTCCTGTGAAACTGACCTGCGACTGCTCCGAGAAGTGCAATAGCGAAGAAAACGGAAATGTATCCGTCTCTCATTTTAGCTAAGAGCGTACTGATTGTGGAGGGGACTTGTCGGGGGTTTTATACCGCTTATCTCGAGGTCTAATCAAGGGCATTGGGGTGTCGCGTGGAATTGGATGGTCAGAAGGGCGAATGGAACAACACGTGAATTTTGTTTTATTCATTCAGCTTTTCATTTCTCGCGTGTTTCGGATCAGTCCTGAAAGGCGGCGAGTCAACTGATTTCCACTACCTTTCACCGCACTCTGAAGATATTCCGTTGAACATATACTACGAAAGCGAGCTTACCGTTCGGAAAATTCGATCAACGCTCGTTTTGAGAGTCCCATGAGCCTGGCAAGTGGCTCCTCCAATTAGCGTTGCTCGGCTGAGGATTCCTTCGCGGTTTTCATCGAAACACTGAGATAGAATAGGAATTTTGTCACCGTTGCATTTCCCACTAATTCATACCACTAATTATCCTTTCGTGCCCGCGCCGGCTATCCGCTCATTTTTCCACGTTTCGTCGGTGAAACAGTTACCCGTCATTTTGTCCGATTTTTGTTGTTCGTGCTGAAAAAATTACACTAAATAAATAGAAAAATGATTACGAACGATATTTTAATGAGAATACGAGCAGAAATGCGCTGAAAACGAAAGAAAAAAAGGAGAAATTCGGGCGATGACGCAATACAAAAGTTACCGGCGTACGCAATTGTGCGCCGCCGTGTACTTGCGTACTTTGCGCAAACCGTAGTGGGAAGAAATGTTTTTAATGATGAAAGCGAAGCAATGCTTCTAAAAACCTCTTACAATGGAAAAAAGAAACACAGCTAAATAGAAAAAAAAAATACATCCGCAATGTATAGTTTCCCTCGAGAAGTACAATTGGTGCGGAGCTCTCGGAGCAAATTGATTCCCGAGATTCCCGAGACAAAGTTCGTTTAATTATAGAAAGCTTTATTTATAATTTATAAATAAAAGATTTAGAACAAGGCAATTAAATTTGGCGTTCAAATGACTGGTCCAATCCGATTGATCCGATTGATTGATCTGGTTGGAGATTTGTTGTTGATCGTTGAAGATCTTGACTGCTAACGATTCGGAAACTTTGACTGCGGTTAACTACTTGGATCGTGCTGAAAGAAAACTCGTTTCAATTGAACACTCGCTTTGAAACTAACCTTATATTCCTCCGAGAAGCGCGAGTGCGACAAAGAATAGGATTCTGCGTTCGTTTCTCATTTCATTTCAGCTGAGAGCGTACTGATTATGGAGGGGACTTGTCGGGGGTTTTATACCGCTTATCTCGAGGTCTAATCAAGGGCATTGGGGTGTCGCGTGGAATTGGATGGTCAGAAGGGTGAATGGAACAACACGTGCGAGTTGTTTTATTCATTCAGCTTTCGTTTTTCGCTAGTCCACGTGACACCCCAATGTCCTCGATTAAACCTCGAGATAAGCGGTATAATGGTCATTTTGGTCATTTTGGTCATGGTCATTTTAATTTTACTTTCGTTATTACTAAATTTCATTTATAAATGAATCGTCTTTTATAATTTGACGTATTTTGTCTTTCCGTGGAATGGCACACAAGTATCAGATGTACTAATGAGTGCGTTCTTTCGAGTTGAAGGTTGAGTACGACGATTGGAAGAGTCGGAACAGTGAAAGAAATGCACACTTCCTCGGGGAAATGGGAGAAATACACGAAGCGACTTCTCAAGGATCAGGAAAGGTAATCAAGGTTTTTGGTGATACTTTGGATCTCCGGATCGCCCAAAGATTCCATGAACACTCCAGTAGTTAAAACGGGGAAGTGACGTCTTCCGTAGGCCAATGTCAGAGGCTCGGTGGTTTCAGGTGGTACTTGTCACTGTATCAAGTGAGCCAATCTATCATTGCTCAGGGACGTTCACTTTTGATGTGCAACCCGTCCTACATGTGATAGAGTGCAGTTCTGGTCCTTTTCTCGTAACAAAGCTGCTCCGATCAATACTGTCAGCGATGAGATAACCCGATGACGTCCCTCCTCCACCACCTTGTCACCTTTGACAGCAGGGCAGAAGGCGCTCTCATTTGTTGTTCCCACTTTTCTTTCTCTCTTCCTTCTTTTGAAATATCTTGTTTCATCTGTTTCCCCTTCTCTTTAGATTGTTGCTAGAAACTTTTGATACCTACATTTGTGTTCGTCCATCTTTAAGTTCCGTAATAGATTTCCAAGATTGTAAAGACTCCCTGGTCTCATCGCTTCCACTTGTCTTCTCCTCCGTTGATCATTTGATTGACCACGTACATTGATTGACTATGACATCTTTGATGTCTGTGTTCAATCCAATCCATGTTCCCACCCAAAAATCGATAGAGTCAATTGGTTAATGACGTGGTTTAGGGGGGGGGGGGCTCTTCTTCACATGAACTCCTACACCTCCCCCCCTTGGGTCACTTGTGAGGCAGTAGAGGGGACAACGTCATTAGTTCCCGTTGGCATCCTAGCAGATGGTGACTGTTTTCGGGTGCACTCTTTTCATTCCGTCTTTTTCCTATCAGCCGTTCCTAGTCAACAGTTATCCATTCCCTGACACTGATCTTTTGCCATTGATCCCAAATCTTTCCATCTTCTGTACTTTGCTGCTATTTCCGCTCTTTCATTCCAATTCTCAATCGTTTGCTCATTCCTCAATTCCCGATTTTCATGACTCTGTCTTTTCTCTAGGATCGCTCTTTTTCTAATGAATCTCCGGAACTATTTATTCATTTTCCGATTATCAAAATCAAATGTTACCTTGTTCTTTTTGTTCATTTTGTCTGAAGGTTACAGAGCAATTTCTAAGGCGCTTAGCAGTGGGCTAAGTTTCGGAAGGACTCAGGCAAAAGATGAGTGAGTTCAATTTTCATATTTTCTATCGGTTTTCAGAATTCCAAAAAAACGGAAATCAATGTTACGTGAGTTTATTTTTGCTCTAATGAGCACATTTTCTGGTTTAACTGTTCAGGAGATGGTCGGGGTGGGTCAAGGGTTTCGGAAAGGGTTCGCTTCCAGGTACGCTTTCTTTCTCTCTATTCTCTCTTATCTTTTCGTATCTTATCAATCCCACTCCATCTCTTAACATATCATCATACTTATAGAACTATCTTACTCACCATGTCTTCAACCACCACGACAACCCCATCCTTCGGAATCTCCGCCCCTCTCTCCACCGCCTTCCCAACCGCCACCGACGTCTCCCAAACCGAAGCGCTCCTCCAGACGCTGAAAGAGAAGAAGAGCTTCGAGTCGATCGAGGAGACGAAGAAGCGGATCGAGGTGCTCAGGAGCCTCAATCGGGTCGTCCGCAACTGGGACATGAGCCAGTCGGCGGAAGGATACCAGCCGTCCGCTCGACTCATGGCGTTTGGGAGCTACCGCCTGGGCGTGCACAGCTCCGGAGGGGACATCGACACCCTTCTGGTCGCCCCACGCCACATCACGCGCTCCCAATTCTTCAGCTCTTTCAAGAAGATGCTGGAGAAGGATGCGAATGTGAAGGGCGTCAACGCTGTACAAGAAGCGTTCGTGCCGATCATCACACTGCACTACGCAGGTGTTGAAGTGGACATTCTGTTCGCCCGGTTGGATATGGCGCAGGTCCCCGCACAGCTCGATCTCTCCGACGACAAGATTCTGAAGAATCTGGACGAGAAGGACACCCGTTCGCTGAACGGGTGCAGAGTTGCCGAGCGACTCCTGAAACTGATCCCCGATCAGAAGGTGTTCACTCTGGCTCTGAGAGCAGTGAAGTTGTGGGCCAAGAGCCATGGGATCTCGTCGAATGCGATGGGATTCTTTGGCGGCATCACTTGGGCGATCCTGGTCGCCAGGACCTGCCAGCTCTACCCCAACGCCTCTGCGGGAAAGATCGTTCAAAAGGTCTTCTTCGTGTTTGCCACGTGGAATTGGCCGACCCCAGTGGTCCTCGATCACCTCCCCGCCAATGATGTGCGCGTCTGGAGCCCGGCCTTCAACATGGCCGATCGCTACCACTTGATGCCCATCATCACCCCGGCGTTCCCGCAGCAGAACTCGACGCACAACGTCTCCCGATCCACCCTCCACGTCATCCAGGAGGAGATGAAGGAAGCGTACGAGATCTGCCGGCGGATCGAAGCTGGAAACGCCGAGTGGAGGGATCTCTTCGAAGAGGTCAACTTCTTCTCTCGCTACAAACACTTTGTGGCGTTGAAGATGGCCGCTGGGACCAAGGAAGAGGAGACCGGATTCACTGGATTCCTCGAGTCACGGATCCGGCAGTTGGTGCAGGCGCTCGAGAGGAACCCGTGCATCAAGATCGCACACATCGGGACGGAGAGCTTCAAGCCAAAGGACAACGCCCCACACTCGGCCATCTGGTTCCTGGGACTCGAGTTTGCCGACCACGCGAAGAGTCTGGATTTGACGACGACGACGGAGGTGTTCAAGGCGAAGCTGATGGAGCAAGCGACCCGAGCCAAAGTGGCTCAAGTCAAGGTAAGGTTTCTAGTTGTATTTTCTTTGAAATCTTCTCTTTTTCAGGTGGATATTTCGTACATAAAGCGGAGCAAGCTGAACGAACTGATCACTGTCGACAACCTCCGAAGGGGCCGCTTCTGGAAACCAACTTCTGCGACGTCTTCTGCGACGACGACTACTGAAGCCGGGAAGAAGCGAAAGGCGACGGAAGGTGCTTCTGGTGCACCTGCCAAGAGACCACTTCAAATCAGGAACTGAGAAGACGTCGATTTTAATCATTTAATAACTTTTAATAATCTCTATTATCTTTGTGTTCAATTGTATCTAATTGTCCTTGTCCTTGTCCTTTTTTGTTCCTTTTTAAAGAAAAACCAATAAAAACCCAAAAAAAAATATATTCCCGTGTTTTTCTCTTGTTTCAAGCTGGCTTCTGTTTCAAGTGATATCGGATACACTATCAGTCAGATTCCCTAGACACCCCTTGCCATCAGAGCGCAGGTACGGCCATAAAATCAAAGTCTCACTTCTCTGCGTCTCCACTCTTTATCCAACAGGTGCTATTTTCAATGAGCAATGCAATCCAATTCACATCAATAAGGCTCCCCGTGCAAGATGACTTCCTGCTCCCCTTCCCACCGACCATCTTTCCTAGACACCCCTGACTTCCTATCCCTCTCCCTTCACTGTGTCGGAGCCATCGCGCTCCCGGTGCACGTCTTCGGCGCCTACTGCATTCTGCTCAAGACGCCCGAGCAAATGGTCACCGTCAAGTGGACGCTGTTCAATTTCCACTTTTGGAGCTGCTTTTTGGATTTCACATTGAGCTTCCTAGTCACTCCATTCATCTTGATGCCAACTTTATCCGGGTACACGCTGGGAGTTCTCACGTGGATCGGGGTGGGAATAGCCGAGCAGATGTACTTCAATTGTGTGGTTTTTGGAGGTAAGTGTACTGTAGAGACATATGGTAATGACTACATATACAGTAATGGCCATCTCTATCACTATGCTCTTCGAGAACCGGTTTCTAGTGTTGGCAAGCGAGAACCACTGGTGGCGTCGGTGTAGAGCTCCATGGTACTTGCTCTCAGTCACAGTCGCTGTGGTATACTTCTACCCAACCTATCGCAACATTCCAGAGGATCAGGAAGCCAAAAGGAACATGGTTTTAGAGGTGAAGAGTCCCCAGAACCTTCACGAATCTCTCTTCTTTAGAACCTTCCGTGTCTCCCAGACAGTGTCAAACATGGTCCGATCCTTGTTGTAGCAGACAGTCCTTATATCTACCTGGGTACCACAGCTCTTGAAATCCTATTCTTTGCTCTACAATACTTGACATTTGTCGTGTTAACCTTGCGAGTTCTGCAAAAGTTCGGCTCGAAGGTGTCAAGAAGGACAGCAAGTCTTCAGAGGAAGCTTATCAGGTCGCTGCTCCTCCAGCTGCTCCTCCCGTTCGCCATCGTTCTGATTCCACTGCTCTATGGCGCCGTGGCGATTCGCGCGTCGTACTACAACCAAAAGTACAACACGTTGGCGTTCGTCTTCATCTCTTCGCATGGGTTCTGGTCGACGGTTGCCATGCTCATTGTGCATTCGGCGTATCGAGAAGAGCTGCTGGTTTGGGCGAGTTGTGGAAGATGGGAGAGGAAGAGGAAGAGGACTAACCAAGTGACGAACCACAAGAAAAGTGTGTTTTTGTGAGGTCAGAGATCAGCCGAGTGTGCACAATGAGCACCTGCTCCATCCCAGCTCAACAATCCATTCTCCCGATGACTTTCTGCTCCCCTTCCCACCGACCATCTTTCCTAGACACCCCCGACTTCCTATCCCTCTCCCTTCACTGCGTCCGAGCCATCGCGCTCCCGGTGCACGTCTTCGGCGCCTACTGCATTCTGCTCAAGACGCCCGAGCAAATGGCCTCCGTCAAGTGGACGCTGTTCAATTTCCACTTTTGGAGCTGCTTTTTGGATTTCACATTGAGCTTCCTAGTCACCCCGTTCATTATGCTGCCGACACTTTCCGGGTTAAGCCTAGGGGTTTTGAATCGGATCGGGATGAGTCCAGCGGATCAGTTATTCTTCACATGCGTTCTATTTGGGTGTTAGTTGCTAATGGATCTGCCAGAATCTCGATGAGTTGTTGCAGGGATGTCTGTCGCCATTGCGTTGCTCTTCGAGAATCGGTTCCTAGTGCTCGCAAGCGAGAAGCACTCGTGTGCCTCGGCTTTTATATACCCGATTGCAACCGCGTGGTTGATCGGCGGAAAAGTTCAATGCGATCAACAGAGACAATTCGGACGATTTGGTCAGACACGGAATGGGAATGGGTGTTTGTGCTGTGTTGGGTAGAGAAATATAACTTTTATGGCCAACTACAGCTTTTTTAGCTGATAAGACTAGAAGCTGATCAGTAGGGTGGCTAGAGAGCCGGAGAGTCATTATATCTCGAGATTGATAAGAGATATCAAGAAGTTGTGAACTGCAAACTTGTAGATCATAACTAGGACTATAAGTTTGCTATTGACAACTTTTTTGATATCTCTTATCAATCTCGAGATATAGAGCTCTCCTCAGGGATTTCGTAACCTTCGTATCACTTTATCAACCACCGAGCATTCCAAATGTGCTCATTTCTCTGATCTCTACTCCTCCTCCCGCTTCGACCATAATTTGCTACCTTGAACATTCTTTGATTCTTTCCCCCTCCTAATTCGGCCGCATCTGATTTGATATCACTTTGAAACACGCGGTCTCCACATTTTCGCCTCGTTCTCTTATCTTATCAATCACAAATCAGTGCCGTCGGCGCGCAAATCAACACGACCTTCTTTGAAGATTTTCGTGACGAATTGGTGCGAACCGGAATAAAAAAGTGTAACTTTAGGAATTTGCAGATGACAATCCTTTTCAGACTGGAAGTTCCACACCTTGATCGGCCGGTGATTGGAGCAGGAACCAGTCGATCGCCAGAGCAGTTATCGCTGAAAAACATTCAGGATAGAGAAGTCAAAGACATCGTATTCTTACCCCTTCTCCCTCTCTTCCAATCGTCGCACTCATCACTCAACGTTTCACTGGTACATCTGATACTTCAGTGACATCTCCCGTTCTCAGAAAGTCAAAATACGTCAAATTATATGATTTTTATTTATGAATAAAAATAGAAAGCTAGGCCATTATAACTTGTTCAGGGAGCTCGTTCTCCATTTGATTGCGTTTCTTCGGGATGGCGTCGCTGAAGAGGATGTTTGGAAAGTGAAATTGGGACAGGGAATCAACCGAGTTGCATCCCTAAAAAGAACTCATTAGGATCACAGTATACTTCTCATTCAACTCACTTCTAGTCCACACGCCAGAGCACGAATGAGATGAAGTTCATTTGTATTGCGGATATCTCTTGTGCTCTCTCCCAGTGGCGATTCCTTGTGGAGCTTGTGCGATTGAGCGGAAATGTCCGAAGCGACGTCGTTGTCGCTGTAGTCGTGCAACTTAAGACAGCTGTCATCGGAGTAGAAGTTCTGGAAACCAATTGATAAGATACAAAAAGTGTCTTGATTCAACGCACTTCCTGAACACAATCAAGACTAAGCGGAAACTCTGGCGAGTTATCAAGAGCCGAATCGTCTCTCTTGTTGTTCTTGAAGTGGAACTTATCCATGTTCTTGCTTTGGACGACGGTCAACTGCGTGGGAGAAGATTCGATCCGAGCGGAGGGCCCGATTTTGGGCACATCGTTGCTACTGACGACGGTTGTTCTGGTCTGAAAAGATACTCATTTCCAACAGATTCTTCTAGTTTCCAACTCACTGCTGCTCGTGGAGCATCGTTTCGCACTGCCACGAGGGAATCTCGAGAAGCCGATGAGCCGTCTTCATGACGCTTCACTCTCCGATCTTGTACAGAGCACTTCTTGTTCGCGGACAGTTCCAGAGATATCGGTTGTTGGATGGCTGTAAAAATGGAAAACTGCTGGTGAGCTGCTCAACAGTTCCACTTACCCGCAATATCGTCTTGCTTTCCCGCAGATTGCCTGCTCTTCTTTCCTTTCTTAGGCCCTTTCTTTGTCGGCTTCGATTTCTTCGTCTTTTTCGTGTTCTTCGACTTCTTGCCCGTCTTTTTCGTGTTCTTCGACTTCTTGCCCTTCTTCTTCGTGTTCTTCGACTTTCTCTTCTTCTTAGCCTGCGATCTCCTCTTCTTGTTTTCATCCTTCTTCTTCTTCATCTTCTGGTAGTTAGCAAAATTCTTATCGTACTCGGCGTACTCCTTCGCTTTTTTGCAGACGACGACAACGATGGCAATGCAGAAGATGTACCCGGGAATCACAGATAAGTAGAACAACGCGGCGGCGCCACTGAAAAACAAGACTGTATACTTTTTGCAATGATTGAGAAACTCACTAATTCTTCTTCACCCGTTTGAATTCAACGCGCAGCTTTGCCTTTGCATCAGCTGCTCGCTGCGTTGCTGTGGCGAAGGTGGTCTCGATGTCGGCCAGGGTGCTTGGCATCTCAGCAATCGTCGATTGGTAGGCCGAGAAGTTCAAATCGAGGTATCGGATGTCCTGCAGCGCGTCGCGAACGTGTTCAAGGTCCTTAGCTGTCGCCGAGCTAATCATCGATCTCACCGCCTCCAAACGCCGAGCGGCATCCAGTTTCACGTCCTCCAGAGTAGCAAGAGCAGAGAACAACTCGCCGAATGAAGACAGTCCGGACGCCTGTCTCCTCCGTCTCGTTGCACTCGTCGCCTTCTTCACCGTCTCCATCATCTTCCGCACACTCTCCCTCATCTCATCCGAATTTCCCCACGCCTTTACCACTTTCACCTTCAGCTTTCCGTTGCCCATATTTGCGATTGCTCGGTCGACCGAAGGCGACTTTTCCAGAATCACATCGAACGACTTTTTCTTCTCGAGCACTCGTCGAATGGTTGTGAGGAGCACAACACCGTCTCCGAATGGTTTCGATGTGTTCTTGAAGGGCGCTAGCTCTGGAAGCGCGTTAGCCGATACCTCACCCCTTGTTGCGGCCGTCTCTTGTAGATTTGGATAGCCGGGTGCAGACTCGGCAATGACGGCGGTGGCGATTTTGACGTTATTGGCGACGCCCTTGGTGGATTGCATGTCACGTAATTTGTCAATGAAACCGATCGCCTTGGAGACCACGGCGACTTCTGCAGAGATGGACTTCGTGCACCCGAAGAACGCTTTGAGTTTGGCAATCGACGGGTCTTTGAAGAACTCGTCGACTTTCGACTGGTCATTCTTGATCTGCTTGGCTGCTGTTTTCATGTCTTTCAAGGCGTCTCGTACCGCCTTGAGCGGTGCCCCAGTAGTTTCGATCGATCTGATATGATCTTCAAGTTCAGCGAATCCTTTCAGTTGTTTGATGACGTTTGGATACTCAGCCTTGTGATTTTTTACATCGTCGGAGAACTTAATCAAATCAACCAGCTTTTGGTGATCTTTCAGTGGGATGTTCTTCAGTGTATCCAGGCTTCTGATGGCTACGTTGTAATTATTTCTTAACTTAATTGCTTCATCAACTTTAAAATCGATATTGGGTTTTTGGCCCTCAAAGCTCAAGCACTTCCCAACCTTCGAAAGACCATCTACCGCAGCCGCACTTACGTCGTCAAAGCTCTCGAGAACCGGAGTGGCCACTTGGACAGAAATGTGCACTGCCACGTCGGTAATCCTCTTCCACCTGTACACATAGTTCTCCACGTCTGTGCTCAACTCAGCGAACGGCGTCAGTCCCGACACGATCCGATTCGCATCGAAGCCAGGGAACGTCGACACCATCCACGGGTTCTGCACGTCGGCGGAGATGTTGAGGAGGTCGTTGAAGCCGTGGATGAGTCCTGCCGTGTGCTGACGAGCGGCCACCTTCTCGACGACATTCATAGCAGATACGATCGCCGACACGATGTCGACGTCCTTCTTGACGGCGTCGAATTCGGCAGGGAGTGCAGCCGTCTTCTGGAACATCTCCTTTAGGTCACTCTCCTCTTTGGTTACTTGTTGGGTGTTGCTTGAGGACAATTGCTCGACGAGTTGCGCAAAACGATAGTGCTTGATCTGGTTCTCGTCGGCAAGACCTTTCACTTTCACATCACTGACTTCGACAGATAAATCACCAATCACGCTCTTCAGCTTGCCATAATCTTCGAGCAGTTTCTTCAGACCCGTCAGTGTTTTGACATCACCATCACCATCGTCCATCTTTTTAATTTTACTGAGATCATTGAAAAGATTATCAATGTTGCTGGCAATGGTGTTGACATCATTTGTATGGATGTTGTCCACCTGACTGATCATCTCGAAGTACTGCTTGATGTTCTTATCGAAGTCATCCAGTTTGGCGAACTCCGAGGTCCTCTCGTCCATGGCAACGATTCCGTTCTCCAACTTGTCGACATTCTTCACAGTCAGCTTTTCGAGTTGTTCGAAGAAGGCGTCGACCTTTTTCTTGTCGAAAGTTTCCAACTCGCCCATTTTGGTTGGAGCAATGTTGATCAACTCCGCGATGGCCTCGTCGATGGTGATGGAGCCGTCTGCGAGTCCGACGCGGAGCCCAATTGCAGAGACGACACGGGCGGCCATTGCCAACTGGTCGACTTTCGAGGCGAAGACGTCATCTGGGATTCAGAATTTTTGTTTGCGGAAGGAAAACGGGAAGATGCTCACTTTGGGGATCTCTCTTGATCCGGCTCGAGATTGTTGGTTGCTCATCGTGAACGATCTTGACTGGAGGCGATTGGGGAACACCAGCTGCGGTTAAACCTCTGGCTCCTGCTGCAAGAGAACTCGTTTCAATTGAACACTTCCTGTGAAACTGACCTGCGACTGCTCCGAGAAGTGCAATAGCGAAGAAAACGGAAATATATCCGTATCTCATTTTAGCTAAGAGCGTACTGATTGTGGAGGGGACTTGTCGGGGGTTTTATACCGCTTATCTCCATGTTTAATCAAGGGCATTGGGGTGTCGCGTGGAATTGGATCGTCAGAAGGGTGAATGGAACAACACGTGTATTTTGTTTTTTTCATTCAGCTTTTCATTTCTCGCGTGTTGCTGATGAGTCCTGAAAGGCGGCGAGTCAACTGATTTCCACTACCTTTCGCCGCAGTCTGAAGATATTCCGTTGAACATATACTACGAAAGCGAGCTTACCGTTCGGAAGATTCTATCAACGCTCGTTTTGAGAGCCCCATGAGCCTGGCAAGTAGCTCCTCCAATTAGCGTTGCCCGGCTGAGGATTCCTTCGCGGTTTTCGTCGAAACACTGAAATAGAACAGAACTTTGGATACCGTTGCATTTTTTTACTAATTCATACCACAAATTATCCTTTCGTGCCCGCGCCGGCTATCCGCTCATTTTTCCACGTTTCGTCGGTGAAACAGCTACCCGTCATTTTGTCCGATTTTTGTTGTTCGTGCTGAAAAAATTACACTAAATAAATAGAAAAATATTTAAGAACGGTATTTTCACGAGAATACGAGCAGAAATGCGCTGAAAACGGGAGAAAAAAAGGAGAAATTCGGACGATGACGCAATAAAAAATTTACCAGCGTACGCAATTGTGCGCCGCTGTGTACTTGCGTACTTTGCGCAAACCGTAGTGGGAAGAAATATTTTTAATGATGAAAGCAAAGCAATTTTCCTAAAAAGCATCTTACTGGAAAAAAGAAACACAGCTAAATAGAAAAAAATACATCCGCAATGTATAGTTTCCCTCGAGAAGTACAATTGGTGCGGAGCTCTCGGAGCACATTGATTCCCGAGATTCCCGAGACAAAGTTCGTTTAATTAATATAAAGCTTTATTTATAATTTATAAATAAAAGATTTAGAACAAGGCAATTAATTTTGGCGTTCAATTGACTAGTCCAATACGATTAATCCGATTGATTGATCTGGTTGGAGATTTGGTGTTGATCTTTGAAGATCTTGACTGCTAACGATTCGGAAACTTTGACTGCGGTCAACTACTTGGATCGTGCTGAAAGAGAACTCGTTTCAATTGAACACTCGCTTTGAAACTAACCTCATATTCCTCCGAGAAGCGCGAGTGCGACAAAGAATAGGATTCTGCGTTCGTTTCTCATTTCATTTCAGCTGAGAGCGTACTGATTGTGGAGGGGACTTGTCGGGGGTTTTATACCGCTTATCTCGAGGTCTAATCAAGGGCATTGGGGTGTCGCGTGGAATTGGATGGTCAGAAGGGCGAATGGAACAACACGTGTATTTTGTTTTGATCATTCAGCTTTTCATTTCTCGCGTGTTGCGGATCAGTCCTGAAGGGCGAATGGAACAACACGTGCCATTTGTTTTGATCATTCAGCTTTTCGTTTTTCGCTAGTCCACGTGACACCCCCAATGTCCTTGATTAAACCTCGAGATAAGCGGTATAAAACCGCCGGAAAGTCACCAGAAACATTGTTCAAGACGTCGTTTCGAAGGAAGGAGATGTTTGCGCTCAATTGGACAACCTCCACCAGGAATCGTCATCGGACGAAAGCACGGGAGACGGACACCTCGGCAACAAGCTTCTGGCCAACCGTTCTCTGAAGTGTGGACTCACGTCCCAAACGAAGGTCTTCCAATGGACAGGTTTCCCCAATGGCTTCATTTGAACACACAAAACAAACGACGCCGTCCCAAACTTCAAGCTCTCCAAACAGTCTCCTCGTTGCACAACACAAAAGTTCCTGATGGTCATTTTAATTTTACTTTCGTTATTACTAAATTTCATTTATAAATGAATCGTCTTATAATTTGACGTATTTTGTCTTTCCGTGGAATGGCACACAAGTATCAGATGTACTAATGAGTGCGTTCTTTCGAGTTGAAGGTTGAGTACGACGATTGGAAGAGTCGGAACAGTGAAAGAAATGCACACTGCCTCGGGGGAAATGGGAGAAATACACGAAGCGACCTCTCAAGGATCAGGAAAGGTAATCAAGGTTTTTGGTGATACTGTGGATCTCCGGATCGCCCAAAGATTCCATGGGCACTCCAGTAGTTAGAACGGGGAAGTGACGTCTTCCGTAGGCCAATGTCAGAGGCTCGGTGGTTTCAGGTGGTACTTGTCACTGTATCAAGTGAGCCAATCTATCATTGCTCAGGGACGTTCACTTTTTATGTGCAACCCGTCCTACATGTGATAGAGTGCAGTTCTGGTCCTTTTCTCGTAACAAAGCTGCTCCGATCAATACTGTCAGCGATGAGATAACCCGATGACGTCCCTCCACCATCTTGTCACCTTTGACAGCAGGGCAGAAGGCGCTCTCATTTGTTGTCCACCTTTCTTTCTCTCTTCCTTCTTTTAAAATATCTTGTTTCATCTGTTTCCCCTTTTCTTTAGATCGTTGCTAGAAACTTTTGATACCTACATTTGTGTTCGTCCATCTTCAAGTTCTGTACTAGATTTCCAAGATTGTAAAGACTCCCTAGTCTCATCGCTTCCACTTTTCTTTTCCTCCGTTGATCATTTAACCATGTACTAGACAGTGCCTAGAAATCGATAGAGTCAATTAGTGACGTGGTTGGAAGGGTTGTTGTTGTGCACCTCTTCTTCACATGAACTCCTACACCTCCCCCCCTTGGGTCACTTGTGAGACAGTAGAAGGGACAACGTCATTCGTTCTCATTCGCCTCCTTGCAGATGGTGACTGTTTTCGGGTGCTCTCGTTTTTGTTTTCCGTTTTTTCCTCAGTTTTCTATTTTCCTATGCGTATCCTCATCCTTCTCCCTTATTTGAACATTTTGTCTTAACACTGAAAACACTGGAACTGTCCTAGATTCATATTCTGTAGTCTATCTCAATTCACCCTCTTCTCTGTATAGTGTGTGTATCAGAGTTGTGCGGAATGCGAACTTCCGGATTCCGGACGTTTTCGGATTTTCAAAACAACCACTTCCACACAACTCTGGTATGTACACACAGAGTAAAGTGAGCCAAACACTATGACATCTTTGATGTCTATGTTCAATCCAATCCATGTTCCCACCCAAAAATCGATAGAGTCAATTAGTTAATGACGTGGTTTAGGGGGGGGGGGGGCTCTTCTTCACATGAACTCCTACACCTCCCCCCCTTGGGTCACTTGTGAGGCAGTAGAGGGGACAACGTCATTCGTTCCCGTTGGCATCCTAGCAGATGGTGACTGTTTTCGGGTGCACTCTTTTCATTCCGTCTTTTTCCTATCAGCCGTTTCTAGTCAATAGTTATCCATTCCCTGATACTGATCTTTTGCCATTGATACCAATTCCCTCTTCTGTACTTTGCTGCTATTTCCGCTCTTTCATTCCAATTCTCAATCGTTTGCTCATTCCTCAATTTCCAATTTTTATGACTCTGTCTTTTCTCTAGAATTGCTCGTTTTCTAGTGAATCTCCGGAACTATTTATTCATTTTCCAGTTATCAAAATCAAATGATACCTTGTTCTTTTTGTTCATTTTGTCTCAAGGTTACAGAGCAATTTCTAAGGCGCTTAGCAGTGGGCTAAGTTTCGGAAGGACTCGGGCAAAAGATGAGTGAGTTCAATTTTCATATTTTCTATCGGTTTTCAGAATTCCAAAAAAAAAACGGAAATCAATGTTACGTGAGTTTATTTTTGCTCTAATGACTAAATTTTGTGCTTTAAGTGTTCAGGAGATGGTCGGGGTGGGTCAGGGGTTTCAGAAGGGATCCGCTTCCAGGTACGCTTTCTTTTCCTCTATTCTCTCTTTTCTTTTCGTATCTTATCAATCTCGCTTCATCTCTTAACGTATCAACATACTTATAGAACTACTTACTCACCATGTCTTCAACCACCACGACAACCCCATCCTTCGGAATCTCCGCTCCCCTCTCCACCGCCTTCCCAACCGCCACCGACGTCTCCCAAACCGAAGCGCTCCTCCAGACGCTGAAAGAGAAGAAGAGCTTCGAGTCGATCGAGGAGACGAAGACGCGGATCGAGGTGCTCAGGAGCCTCAATCGAGTCGTCCGCAACTGGGAGATGAGCCAGTCGGCGGAAGGATACCAGCCGTCCGCTCGACTCATGGCGTTTGGGAGCTACCGCCTGGGCGTGCACAGCTCCGGAGGGGACATCGACACCCTTCTGGTCGCCCCACGCCACATCACACGCTCCCAATTCTTCAGCTCTTTCAAGAAGATGCTGGAGAAGGATGCGAATGTGAAGGGCGTCAACGCTGTACAAGAAGCGTTCGTGCCGATCATCACACTGCACTACGCAGGTGTTGAAGTGGACATTCTGTTCGCCCGACTGGATATGGCGCAGGTGCCCGCACAGCTCGATCTCTCCGACGACAAGATTCTGAAGAATCTGGACGAGAAGGACATCCGTTCGCTGAATGGGTGCAGAGTTGCCGAGCGACTCCTGAAGCTGATCCCCGATCAGAAGGTGTTCACTCTGGCTCTGAGAGCAGTGAAGTTGTGGGCCAAGAGCCATGGGATCTCATCGAATGCGATGGGATTCTTTGGCGGCATCACTTGGGCGATCCTGGTCGCCAGGACCTGTCAGCTCTATCCCAACGCCTCTGCAGGAAAGATCGTTCAAAAGGTCTTCTTCGTGTTCTCCACGTGGAATTGGCCGGCCCCAGTGGTCCTCGATCACCTCCCCGCCAATGATGTGCGCGTCTGGAGCCCGGCCTTCAACATGGCCGATCGCTACCACTTGATGCCCATCATCACCCCGGCGTTCCCCCAGCAGAACTCGACGCACAACGTCTCCCGATCCACCCTGCACGTCATCCAGGAGGAGATGAAGGAGGCGTACGAGATCTGCCGGCGGATCGAAGCTGGAAACGCCGAGTGGAGGGATCTCTTCGAAGAGGTCAACTTCTTCTCGCGCTACAAACACTTTGTGGCGTTGAGGATGACCGCTGGGACCAAGGAAGAGGAGACCGGATTCACTGGATTCCTCGAGTCACGGATCCGGCAGTTGGTGCAGGCGCTCGAGAGGAACCCGTGCATCAAGATCGCACACATCGGGACGGAGAGCTTCAAGCCAAAGGACAACGCCCCTCACTCGGCCATCTGGTTCCTGGGACTCGAGTTTGCCGACCACGCGAAGAGTCTGGATTTGACGAAGACGACGGAGGTGTTCAAGGCGAAGCTGATGGAGCAAGCGACCCGAGCCAAAGTGGCTCAAGTCAAGGTAGGGTTTCTAGTTCTCTTTTCTCTAAAATCTTCTCTTTTTCAGGTGGATATTTCGTTCATAAAGCGGAGCAAGCTGAACGAACTGATCACCGTCGACAACCTCCGAAGAGGCCGCTTCTGGAAACCAACGTCTTCTGCGACGTCTTCTGCGACGACGACTACTGAAGCCGGGAAGAAGCGAAAGGCGACGGAAGGTGCTTCTGGTGCACCTGCCAAGAGACCACTTCAAGTCAGGAACTGAGAAGACGTCGGTTTTATTCATTTAATCACTAATCATTTAATCACAATCATCTCTATTATCTATGTGTTCCATTGTACCTAATTGTCCTTGTCCTTGTCTTTGTCCTTTTTTGTTCCTTTTTAAAGAAAAATCAATAAAAACCCAAAAAAAATATAATCCCGTGTTTTTCTCTTGTTTCAAGCTGGCTTCTGTTTCAGGTGATATTGGGTACACTATCAGCCAGATTCCCTAGACACCCCTTGCCATCAGAGCGCAGGTACGGCCATGAGATCAAAGTCTCACTTCTCTGCGTCTCCTCTCTTTTTCCGACAGGTGCTATTCTCAATTAGCAATGCAACCCAATTCACATCAATAAGGCTCCCCGTACAAGATGACTTCCTGCTCCCCTTCCCACCAACCATCTTTCCTAGACACCCCCGACTTCCTATCCCTCTCCCTTCACTGCGTCGGAGCCATCGCTCTCCCGGTGCACGTCTTCGGCGCCTACTGCATTCTGCTCAAGACGCCCGAGTAAATGGTCACCGTCAAGTGGACGCTGTTCAATTTCCACTTTTGGAGCTGCTTTTTGGATTTCACATTGAGCTTCCTAGTCACTCCATTCATCTTAATGCCAACTTTATCCGGGTACACGCTGGGAGTTCTCACGTGGATCGGGGTGGGGATAGCCGAGCAGATGTACTTCAATTGTGTGGTTTTCGGAGGTAAGTGTACTGTAGAGACATATGGTAATGACTACATATACAGTAATGGCCATCTCTATCACTATGCTCTTCGAGAACCGGTTTCTAGTGTTGGCAAGCGAGAACCACTGGTGGCGTCGGTGCAGAAGTCCTTGGTACTTGCTCTCAGTCACAGTCGCTCTGGTATACTTCTACCCAACCTACCGCAATATTCCAGAGGATCAGGAAGCCAAAAGGAACATGGTTTTAGAGGTGAAGAGTCCCCAGAACCTTCACGAATCTCTCTTCTTTAGAACCTTCCGTGTCTCCCAGACAGTGTCAAACATGGTCCGATCCTTGTTGTAGCAGACAGTCCTTATATCTACCTGGGTACCACAACTCTCGAAATCCTATTCTTTGCTCTACAATACTTGACATTTGTCGTGTTAACCTTGAGAATTCTGCAAAAGTTCGGCTCGAAGGTGTCGAGAAGGACCGCAAGTCTTCAGAGGAAGCTTATCAGGTCGCTGCTCCTCCAGCTGCTCCTCCCGTTCGCCATCGTTCTGATTCCGCTGCTCTATGGCGCCGTGGCGATTCGCGCGTCGTACTACAACCAAAAGTACAACACGTTGGCGTTCGTCTTCATCTCTTCGCATGGCTTCTGGTCGACGGTTGCCATGCTCATTGTGCATTCGGCGTATCGAGAAGAGCTGCTGGTTTGGGCGAGTTGTGGAAGATGGGAGAGGAAGAGAAAGAGGACTAACCAAGTGACGAACCACAAGAAAAGTGTGTTTTTGTGAGGTCAGAGATCAGCCGAGTGTGCACAATGAGCAAAATCGGTTCCTAGTGCTCGCAAGCGACAAGCACTGGTGGCGGAGGTTCAGGGCTCCGTGGTTCTTTGTGAGTGGACTTGTAGCCACATTCTACTCTTTCCCATCATACCACTTCATTCCGGAAGATCAGGAAAGCGAGCGGAAGTGGCTGGTGGAGGTATCCATTTCCCCGAGCTTCCTTGAGATTCCCCCCTTTTCCAGAAGCTTCCCTGTCTCCCAGACACCGTCAGGACTGCTTCATTGTTCGTGCTCGCCGAGAATCCCAATCTATTCCTTAGATCCGAATGCCTCACCTACATCTTTCTCACACTGCGACTCTTGAAGAAGTTCGGCTCGAAGCTCTCCCGACGAACCGCGGATCTTCAACGCAAGCTCATCAGGAGCCTCGTCCTTCCACTGCTCTACTGCGAGTTGGCCATTCGACTGACCTACTATGATCAGAAACTAAACACCATTGCGTTCCTCTTCATCGCCTCTCATGGGTTCTTGTCGACGATTGCCATGCTCATTGTGCATTCGGCGTATCGAGAAGAACTGCTGGTTCGGGCGAGTTGTGGGAAGCGAGAGAGGAAGAGAAGGAAGCATAGTGAAGCTGCTCATAAACGGAGTGTGTTGCTGTGAAATGAACCTTTTACCATGCTCCCTAGACACCCCCGATTCCTGGAGCATTGACGTCGGCAAAGATAAGAGATCAACAATTGATAAATGTCTCCCACATGATAGACAGGTGCTGAGCCGAGTAGCAAAGTTTCAGCTGTTCTTGTTGAAAACGTGGCTATGGAGGAGAGCTCTGCCGGAGAATCAATATATCTCGAGATTGATAAGAGATATCAGAAAGGTGTCAACTGCAAATTTGTAGATCACAACTAGGACTACAAGTTTGCTGTTGACAATGTTTTGATATCTCTTATCAATTTCGAGATATAATGATTCTCTTGTAGAGCTCTCCTGGCCGTTTCAATGACATCCGATAGAACAGAAATGTGGGCTCCTGGAAGAAAATTTTAAATTCTCATGGTTTGGCCTGTGGTTCTGCCACAAAACACAAAATTTTCACTGCGTAATCACCAAAAATCGTTTCACCTGTTCCCCCGTCTTCCAATCTGTCAAAAATGTCACCTCTCACTCGGCATCTACCTCATCTCAAATGCCCTCCAGAAATGGCCACCGCCATCGAGTTCTCGACTCCTCACTGGCTTATTAGTTGTTATCATATCATTGGCTCGACGTCCATCATTCTGAACGCCTTGGGGATGTACCTGTTGATGTGGCAGAACGGGAAGATGGGCTTCTTTCGCTATTACCTAATAAGCTTTCAGGTTTGACACGTGATTGGTTGTTAAACTTATCAATTTCAGGTATTCTGCACATTGCTCGACATCCATTTGACGTTTCTAATGCAACCAGTCCCTCTGTATCCGTTGATCGCCGGGTATTCGGTAGGAGTCCTGACGAGCGTGTTCGGCGTTTCCCTTCATTATCAGTTGGTGAGCAACGAGCAATGAGCTCCGAATAGCTCTCGATTCCAGGTGATTGTAATGCTGATAGGGATGTTGGAAGCGGAGAGTTTGGTGGTTTGTTTTGCGAAGAAGCATCAAATGATCGGGCGGATTCTCGAGAAGCGAGCAGCCCCAGTTTGGCTGGAGGTTTTGGCCTACATTGGGGTTATCGTTACGGCTGCAGTTGTGGTGACATGGCCTCAATATCTACGAATGTCAAAGGAGCAACAGATAGTGTACATTGAGAAGGTAACACCCTCTGCCTATTCACCCTCGAGCCAGATTTAGAACTATCCCGAGTACATGATCAGTTTCGATACCCTACCGAACTTTGACATTTACGAAGTCTCCACTGGAATGACTACATTGCTGATAGCGATCCTCTTTGGTGGAATCGGCCTATTCTCGACCTTCCTCGGCTTCATCTTAGACATCTTTCGTCTTATGAACGATCTGAAGACCCGAATATCAGCGTCCACCTATCAGAAGCATCAGGAAGCCGTCGAGAGCCTACTGGTGCAACTCGTCACTTCTCTATGGTGCCTTGGGCCTCCCTGCGTCTTCGTCGTGGTGATTCTGGCGAATGTTGGCCATCAGCAATGTAAGAAATCCATAGAGAACTGTGATTTGAGAACATGGTTTCAGTGATCTCCGAGGTGCTGCTGTGCTGTTTTGCGAGTCACTCGTCAGTCAATATCATCTCTTTGATAGTCTTCTTTCCCCCGTATCGGCGGTTTTTTGTGGGGGGAATGCGGAGAGTTGTGCATTCGAAACGTTCGCAGCCAGTTGTGATTGCAGTCCCCTCGTCGATTATCTTCTAGAGTCACTTATATATTCCAATGGTTTTCACTATAAACAGTCTATCCAAAAGAAACAAAGAGCAAGAGAGAAAATCTTCATTTCAAGGTGGTCAGTCAAGAAACAAATCTAGTGATGATCTCCCTTTTTGGCGGGTTTTATGGCTCACTATCACTCTAATCTAGGCGTTGGTTCCTCGTCAAATGGCATGGTCTGTCTCATCGTTCCCGGGAGGGGGGTCTAGCAGATTCGGCACGTCGTCGCACAATAGGAGCGTCTCTGGGCGACGGTGTAGAAGGTGTTGGTGCAGAAGCCGTTGGTGGCCCACGCACGGCACGAGGTGCTCGAGTCCGCAATGTAGGTGGAGCAAGTGCCGGTGCCGCTGCTCGACGAGGCGGCAGTGGTGGTGGCGCATCTGCCGCAGGTCCTCTGGCAGTAGGTGTTGACGAAGTCTTGCATGCCGACGGTGTTGCAGATGGAGACGTCGTTGGCGCAGTCGATGACGCCGTCCACGCATCCGCCGTCGTTGCAGAAGCCGCACGCGGACGGGCAGTCGACGGCGATGATGGTTCTCCAGGTGGCCGAGAGGCATTGGGCGGCGGTGATGGTGGCGCAGTTGAGGCGGGGGTCTGGAAGCGAAACAAGTTCCCTCTTGTTTTGAACTGGTAGAAAGCTAGACGAAGCAAGTCCCTACTTGTTTTCAAGGCTTGAGAGCCATTGAATAACGCTCTCCTGATTGTCACAACAAGTGTCTTCTAGTTTTCTCTGACACTCACACTGGACATTTCTGCAGTTGTAGGCGCTCGTCTGACAGCAGTATCCGCACGACTTGGCGCAATTGTCGACGGCGACCTTCTTGACGTCGGCGTTGAATGTGCCGGCGGCTCCGTCGGTGTAGCAGAGGGTGGCGCGCGGGAACTCCTCTCCGGGCGCCGGGTAGTCGGTGGCGACGTAGAGCGCTTCACAAGCCTTGTCAGAGACCGTGTTCGAGCAGATGGTCGCCGCAGGAGTGTAGACCCACTGGAAAACATTCGAAATATAGATATCTTCGAGGAACGATTACCTTCGCCGCCGTGGTGTCGTAGGTGGTGCAGTTGAAGTCGTCGACGATTTGCGAGTTGCCAACGGCGAAGAGCACGACGAGAAGAGCCCAGAACATGGTTGACGGGTAGGTTTAGGCAAGAGCCAATTGAGTGAGGATACCGACGGTTGTGGGTGCTCTTTTATACCGAGATAATCCGGCGGATGTAGTATACACGAAGGGCGAAAGTTTGTCCAGGTGTTAAACGAAAAAAAAACCGCAGGAATCTGTTGGTTGATCCGCAAACACAATTTCGAAAGATACATGGGATCTCTATGAAAAAGGAAACGAGAGCATGTTGGCGCAGCTGGAGAACTATATCGAAAGAGCGGCCGACGACAAAGATCCGAATCAAACGAGAAACACATTTAAGTGCTTTTTTTGGAGCGCAAGCTTCATTTTTCCTCCGCGAGGAGCCCTTATTCTACACAGGTTTTTACTATAAAGATTTGGTTTGCTGTGTTTCTGTAAAGGTCTACTAGCCAAGAGAAAACCTTCATTTCAAGGTGGTCAGTCAAGAAACAAATCTAGTGATGATCTCTGGGTTTTTTCTTGGCTTTAGATTGGTTCATCGTCAAATGGCATAGTCTGTCTCATCGTTCCCGGGAGGGGGGTCTAGCAGATTCTGCACGTCGTCGCACAATAGGAGCGTCTCTGGGCGAGAGTGTAGAAGGTGTTGGTGCAGAAGCCGTTGGTGGCCCACCCGCGGCACGCTGTGCTCGAATCCGCAATGTAGGTAGAGCAGGTGCCGGTGCCGGTGTTCGACGAGGCGGCAGTGGTGGTGGCGCATCTACCGCAGGTCCTCTGGCAGTAGGTGTTCACAAAGTCTTGCATGCCGACGGCGTTGCAGACGGAGACGTCGTTGGCGCAGTCGATGACGCCGTCGACGCATCCGCCGTCGTTGCAGAAGCCGCACGCGGACGGGCAGTCGACGGCGATGATGGTTCTCCAGGTGGCTGAGAGGCATTGGGCAGAGGTGATGGTGTCGCATTTGAGGCGAGGGACTGGAAGAAAAAAACAAGTTCCCTCTTGTTTTCGGGAACTAGGTAGATGTCCTATGTCTGTTTGAACTGGTAAAAAGCAAGACAAAACAAGTTCCTGCTTGTTCCCAGGACTCTAGGGCTATCCTATCTCCATCTGACCTGGATCATAGCTAGACTAAACAAGAACCTACTTAAGCCCTATCATGCCGTATAACTGAATACCAAACAAGTTCCCAGTTGTTTTCATGGCTGGCGAGCCTATCGCTGATTGGCCTGGTTGTGAGCTAGACGAAACAAGTACCTACTTGTTCCCAGGACTCTAGAGCTATTCCTATCTCTATCTTACCTGGATCCTAGCTAGACGAAAGGAGTTCTCCTTCCTATCCCTAGCTGACAACGTGGTAGGTAACTAGATCGAACAAGAACCATCTAGTTTCCTAGCAGATCCCTACTCCTTTAAAATATCTAGAGGGGCACTTACACTGAACATTTCTGCAGTTGTAGGCACTGCTCTGACAGCAGTATCCACAGGTCTTCGGGCAGTTGGCAATCGCCACCGACTTGATGCTCTCGTCGATCACAACTGGTGTGGCTCCGTTCGAGTAGCACAGCTTCGGACGAGCATTGTCAGTGTCCACTTCAGGCCAAGTGGTTGGTGCAGGGGAGCCTCCGAATAGGGCTCGACAAGAAGCCGTGGAGAGGGCGTCACTGCAGACGACGGCTCCGGCGCTGTATTTGAACTGAAATACGGGGGGGGGATTCAGGTTGATCTATCAAAGGAAACTCACAGCTCCAGCGACAAGTTTCGTGCAATTGTAGTCGTCAGCGATGGCCGCATGGGCTCCAGAAGCCAGGAAGACGAGAAGAAGGGGAGCAATCATGGCCAATTGCTGAATGATGACAAGTCCGGTCCGCTGGCCAGTATTTATAGTATGCTTTCAATTTTTGCAGAATTTGCACATCTGTTTGTTGGTAGATATTCTTTCCTTTCCAAACTAGAGATAATGTACCTAATTGGTGTGTTTGTACAGTCCGAATGAAATGAAACAATCAAATCGAACGTGTGAACTGCAGAAATAGTTGCGCGGATAGAGTGTGTTGGCTCAGCTTGTCGAGGATTCGACTTTTGATATGTTCTCTTGAACTTGTGAGCTCACAGAGCTTCAACTATATCAAATCTTTATCAAGTCTGAAACCCTAGTCTCTGGTTTTTTATGGCACGAGAAGAAGAGTCTAAAAGTGGCCTTTCGATAAGGTTTGTGGATTAGGAGCATCGCCAAAGTCGACAGGAGGCCATGAGTGGAGAAGGCGAGCATTGTGAAGTTGTTGAGCGCTGGGATAGGGAAGGATAGGTCCTCACTTTCCATAACCACTTACCTTGATCATAGTAGCTTTTGGTGATTGTCAGAACGAGATGGCAGAACGGAATCAACATTGCGATCACTGGGACCGAAGTCTGCGCGATCAACCCGTACAAGAACTTCTTCTGCATTCGCAGCGTGCGTTGCGAGTGGTGCTCGGAGTCTCTCACGAGAATCTTGATTGTGAGCGCGATGAAGGCGACGATGACGACGGCGGTGAGAATGAAGACGATGCCGCAGGAGACGAACGCCGCCGAGAAGCGCAGCGTGTAGACGAAGACGCGCGATTTGTCGACGAAGTAGGCGAGGCAGGGGATGCGCTCGAAGACGACGTTCACTGCGTTCTCCTGATCCGGAACTGTCGCGGTGAAGGGGATTAGGAACGTGGCCATTAGGATGTAGTAGCCAGATAGGAACCAAAACCGCCTATCCTCCCAGGAGCCCGTCCGGGGCGCTAGGATGAAGTAGCGGTTCTCGTAGACGGTCACCATTGCCACGAGGACCACTGAAGGTATAAAAGGTCCTTAGTTCTCTAGAAGTTTACTTACTCCCAAAGCCAGTGATAATGAGGTGCACTTGAATGGAAGTGGGGACGCCCAACTTGTGAAGTAGACCCATTGTATAGCCACCGATGGTTGGGAACACGGCGAACGGGGTGGTGAGCACGCTTATAGTGTAGTCTAGGAGCAGTATCCAAAACTGAAGGTTGAGCATTGACCACTTCACAGTCGACATGGTTTTCGGGGTCTTGAACACTATCAACCAGGCGCCGAGCACTTGGATCGGCGCCTCGATGAGGCCGGTGATGTGGAGCGCTCGATAGATAAAATCCGGAGTCGAGAGGTAAGACGTGTCGAGTGCGCAAGTCATGGTCGGCGAGAATGCTCGGCGAGCTCGAAAACATGGATGGCTGAGGCTGGCGGCGGCGCGAGAAAATTCATCGAGGAAAATGAGAAAATCGCCTCCGCGCCGTCTTCTCGTAACTTATTAGCGTGAGATGGGAGAGGGGGGGGGATGATGATGACGTGCAGCGATTGAATAACAAAAAGTGTGAGGCAATCTTTGAGAGAACTCGGCTCGAGAGGGCTCAGGAATGCTCAAGGAAGATTGGAGATGGTCAGGGATGATCTAGTGTGTTAGAAACGTATTATGGATGCTTTAAAGTCCGAAACTTTCGGACTGGGGCTCCGGAGGCGCCAAGGGAATCATCAAGGTCAATACGGCCGTCCGATATGCTCGATGGATCAACACCATTGTCGTCGTTGACAGGAGGCCGTAAAGTGAGACGGCGAGAACGGTGAAGTTGTTGAAAGCTGGAAAACCGCCCGTGAGTTTCCGTAAGGATTCTCGGAAGTCACCCTGGTTCGAGTGGTTCTTAATTATCGATATCAGAACGTGACCCAACGGGAAAAGAAGGACGGCGACTGGAACAGACGTCTGGACGATCAGGCCGATGAGGAACTTCTTTTGTAGAGCGAGAGTGTGTTGCGAGAGAGTCGCGGTGTTTTGGTGAAGAACGCGCTTGGTGAGAGTGATGAATGCGACGATGACGAAGATGGCGACGGCGAAGAAAGCGCCGCAGAAGATGACAGTGGCTGAGAATCGGTCGGCGTAGACGAAGATGCGAGAGCGGTCGATGGACAATGAGAGACAGGGGAGTCTCTGAAACATAGCATCCTGCTGGCTGGGACGGACGGATTCCCCTACCTCGAGAACCTCCCTCACTGCTTCCTCTTGATCTGGGCAGTTGGCGGTGAAGGGGATGAGAAAGATGGCCATCAGGATGTAGTACCCAGAAAGGAACCATACTCTGTACCTCTTCCAGGCGCCCAACCGATTGGAAAGGATGAAGTAGCGATTCTCGTAGACAGCGGTCAGAGCGACTAGAACTACTGGAAGAGTTGTGGCAGGATGAGATTAAGTTGCCTATACTCACTTCCGAAAAGAGTGATAAGAGTGTGGTTTTGAATTGCGACAGGGACGCCGATCTTTTGAAGCAAGCCCATCGAATATCCGCCGATTGTTGGGAACAGTGCGATTGGTACTGTGAGAACGCTCGTCGAAAAGTCGAAGGCGGCGCTCCAGATTTGCAAATTGAGCAGTGTCCACTTGACAGATGCCATGTTTTTCGGGGTCTTGAACACGATTAGCCAGGCGCCGAGCACTTGGATCGGCGCTCCGATGAGACTTGTGATGTGGAGAGAATGATAGGCAAAGTCGGGAGTCGAAAAGTAAGAAGTGTCGGGGACACACGCCATGGTTGCAAGAATAGAAGGGGTGAGGAGGGAATGGGGGGATGGGGGGCTGAATCTCATTAGCAATGGTGTGGTCTTTGAATGATCTCGAGCTGTGATCAATGTTTGTTTACCAATTATCAAACTTTTATCAAATCTGAAACTCTCGTCTCAGGGCTTCGATAGCACCACGGGAAGAACAAGTTCGAAACAGCCATCCGGTAGGCGGCGTGGATCAGAATCATTGTCGTCGTCGACAGGAGGCCGTGAATGGAGAACGTGATTGTGGTGAAGTTGTTGTATTCTGGAAATCGAACAATATGCTGGAACTTGTGGTCTTCTAGTGATGAGTTACTCTGATTCGATGAGTTCTGGATGATTGTCACAAGGACGTGCGCCAACGGCACCAGCATGGCCGCCACTGGGACAGACGTCTGAACGATGAGCCCGATGAGGAAGCGCTTCTGTAGGGCGAGCGTTCGTTGAGAGTGAGATCCCGTCTTTTTGAGGAGAATTCGCGCGATGAGGAAGATGAAGGTGAAGCCGATGAGGACGACGGTGAAGAAGACGACGCCGGTGCAGATGACAGTGGCTGAGAATCGGTTGGCGTAGACGAAGATGCGAGGGATGTCAGTGGACATGGCGAGGCATGGAAGGCGCTGGAAAACTGAGAAAAATAGGAGGAGATCCTTAACTCTTACCTCAAAAAGCTCCTCAATCGCTGTCTTCTGGTCAGGACAGTTGGCGGTGAAGGGGATAAGGAAGGTGGCCATTAGGAGGTAGCATCCGAGTAGGAACCATCTTCTGTACGTCTTCCAGGTGCCTGATTGGTTGGAGAGGATGAAGTAGCGGTTCTCGTAGACGGTGAGCATTGCCACTAGAACTACTGAAAGCTGGTGGGAGGTTCTGTTAAAGTTCAAAGATCCCTGAACTCACTTCCAAAGACAGTGATGACCAAGTGGATTTGAATGGCGACTGGGACTCCCAACTTCTCAAGCAACCCCATCGAATAGCCGCCTATAGTTGGGAACAGCGCGAATGGCATCGTGAGGACACTCATCGAAAAGTCAAGGGTTACACTCCAGAGCTGGAGGTTGAGCATTGACCACTTCACTGTAGACATTGTTTTGGGGGTCTTGAACACGATTAGCCAGGCGCCGAGCACTTGGATCGGCGCTCCGACGAAGCTGGTGATGCGGAGCGCTTGATTGGTGAATTCGGGAGTGGAGAAGTAGGAAGTGTAGGGGACACATGTCATGTTCCGAGGGGGGAATGACTAAAGGGGGCGGGGGCTTGTCATCATCATCACTCATTAGAGATATTCAAAACACCAAAAGTCACTCAGGCGTGAATCAGACTTTAGAGTGTGGTTTGCTGACCCCTCAACAAGTTTTTGTGGTGTGTTACCCAGAAAAGCCAAGACGTGACGATGGTGAGGTGTAGACGAACTTCTATGCTCTTCGGAGCCAGTGAGATGGACAGCTCGGGGAAGGAGCTGGGGGATGGTTCTGGGAGGAGCAAGAAGCAATCATTAAGTGAGAAATTCGCAGAAAATCAAGTTTTCATTCGATGAACGACAAACAACTCATTAGCGACGAGAGCACAAGAAAGCGTATCATCCATCGGTGATCCGAGGTCTTCTTGGGAGGACGATGGTGAACGCGGCTGTTCGGTAGGGTTGATGGACCAGAATCATGGCCACAGTGGAGAGAAGGCCGTGGGTAGAGAACACGAGAGCGATGAGGTTGTTGTAGGCTGAAGCAGGAGATCATTGAGAGCACACTCATCTACTCACCTTGATCGTAATAGTCTTCTACAATTGTGAAAACCAGATAGCCGTATGGCCCAAGTACCAGAATCACTGGCACCGACGTCTGGGCTACCAACCCGAATAGGAACCTCTTCTGAAGGGTCAACGTCTTCTGAGAGTATCGTTTGGTGTTTCTCAATAGGATTCTTGTCGTGAGAACCACAAACGTGCTGATTGTAGCGACAGAGGTGACGAAGACACCTTCGGCGACAAGGATGGCCGCTGAGAAGGGGAGGGTGTAGATGAACACTTGGGATTTGGGCATGGAGAGGCAGGAAAAGTGCTGGAAAGTTGAGAGGATTGGGGGAGGGGATTTGGGGGGGGGGCGAGAAACCGACCTCAAAAACCGAGTCAACGGCGGTTTTCTGGTCCGGAACAGTGGCTGTGAATGGGATGAGGAAGGTGGCCATGAGGAGGTAGTACCCCGAAAGGAACCATTGTCGATATGACTTCCATGTTCCGGATTTCGAGGTGAGGATGAAATAGCGGTTCTCATAGACAGTGATCTTAGCGGCGAGGACGACTGAAGATAGATGCAGATCCCTAGATTTCTATCTATATTTCCCAGACTCACCTGCAAAACAAGTGATGGCCAAGTGGATTTGTATCCCGCTGGAGAGTCCGATTCTGGAGAACAGGCCCAATGTGATACCGCCGATGATCGGGAAGATGGCGAACGGGGTGAGGAGCACGCTCACGGTGAAGTCGATGGCGGTGCTCCATAGCTGCAAGTTGAGCATCGTCCACTTCACCGACGACATGCTCTTCGGGGTCCTGAAAGCGATTAGCCATGCGCCGAGCGCGTGGACAGGGGAGCCGAGGAGGAATGTGAAGTGGAGGTAGCGGAAGAGAAAGTCGGGTGTGGAGAGGTAAGAGGTGTCCGGCACACATGTGGGAGCCATTGGCGAAATAATGATATTTGGTTCTGAGAACGGAGAATGTATGGGAGAGGGGGGAGAAGTCATTAGCAAGGTGTTTTTGTTGTGTATCTGATTCATTGTTAGTGACGTGGCATTGATAAGAGATCACTTTCTATCCGCAATCTGATTGTGAGAGCCGGGTCTTCTTCTCGGGAAGGACTTGAGAATGTTCCAGGTGGCGTGTCGATAGGGTTGATGGACCAGGAGCATGGCCACCGTTGACAGGAAGCCGTGGGTGGAGAAGGCGATGACTAGGATGTTGTTGTTAGCTGGAAGACCAAGAACTTTTCAGATTTCAAACGATCACTTACACTGGTTATAATACTCTTTGACAATCGAGAAAGCCAGATAGCTGAACGGCCCGAAGACCACGATCACCGGGATGGACGTCTGGACCATGAGCCCGAACAGGAACCGCTTTTGGAGTTTGAGTGTCTTTTGCGAGTGAGTCGCATTGTTTTTGAGAAGGTTTCGGATGGTTAGCGTGAAGAAGGTGCCAATTAGGACGAATGCGGAGAGGAGTAACACTAGAGACACGAAGAAGGCGGCGGATAAGTTGAAGGTGTAGACGAAAACAAGCGATCTGTCGACGGTGAGGCACGGGAGGCGCTGGAAAGAGGAGGAGGTGGTAGTACCATGCCGTCTAGCTTACTATGAACAACACGTTTACAGCATTCTGTTGTTCTGGAAATGTGGCTGTGAATGGGATGAGGAAGGTCCATCCCAAGACGTTGATGACGGCTAGGAACCAGACTCGCAACTTTTCCCAGACACCCGTCTGTATTGCGATTATAAAGTAGCGATTCTCATAGACGGATATCATTGCGACCATGACCACTGGAAACTGGGGAGAGCATTTGATACGGGGTATCAGTATAACTTACATCCGATCAGTGTGATCACTGCATGGAACTGAAGCCAAGTGGGGACTCCCCAGTTGCCCAACACGCCAGTCGTGTAGCCAGCGAATGCGGGGAAGAGGACGACGGGACACGTGAGGGAGCCGACGGAGACGTCGAGGATCGAGCTCCAGAAGTGCAGGTTGAGCATTGGCCACTTGACCGACGACATTGTCGTCGGCGTCTTGAGGAGGATTATCAGGGCGCCGAGGACGTGGATCGGCGTGCCGATGATAGTGATAATGTGGAGAAAGAGGTGGAGAAAGTCCGCCGATGCCAGGTACGAGTTGCCGGCGATGCAAGTGGAATTCATGTTTGGAACACCGGGGAGACTAAATGGACTGGTTGGAAGACGGGTGTGTGTTTTGTCGATATTTCTCATATAATTGTCGGGTAGATCGGTGTTATTCAATTTCCAAGTAGACGGCGAGATTCTTGGGGGGGATGGTGTGGCTTTCAGTCAGCTCTCTTGATCTTAGAAGGATTCATGTTTTATTTTCGCGGAACATCGTCAACATATTCGGGAGTGGTCAAGTCCCAATTTGGGTGTCTGTCAGAAGTAGGTGAAGGAAAATAATAAATAGAGCGAGTTGTCAATGGAATTAGCAAAGTCGGCAAGTGGTGGCACATCTGGCTCTTCGCTGCTCGTAGGTGTAGAAGGTGTTGGTGCAGAAGCCGTTGGAGGCCCATGCGGAGCACGCGGTGCTCGAGTCCGCGATATAAGAGGTGCAAGAGCCGGATCTGGTAGTGGCGCTTCCCGGAGAGGCAGTGGTCGAGGGGCATCTGGCGCACGTCTTCTGGCAGTATTGGTTGACAAAGTCCTGCATGCCAATGTTTTGGCAGATGCTCAAATCGGTTCCGCAGTTGGTGACAGCGTCAACGCATCCTCCCTGTCCGCAGAATCCACAGGCGGCTGGGCAGTCCTGAGCAATGATGGTTCTCCAGGTGACAGAGTTGCATTGGGCGGCAGTGATGCCGTCGCATTTGAGGCGGGGGACTGGAAAAGGGTGGGGGGTAACTGACAGATTCTGACTGATGGGCTTACATTGAACATTCTGGCAATTGTAGGCGTCGGTGAGGCAGCAGTATCCACAGGTCTTCGGGCAGTTGGCAATCGCCACCGACTTGATGCTCTCGTCGATCACAACTGGTGTGGCTCCGTTCGAGTAGCACAGCTTCGGACGAGTGTTGTCAGTGTCCACTTCAGGCCAAGTGGTTGGTGCAGGGGAGCCTCCGAATAGGGCGCGACAAGAAGCCGTGGAGAGGGCGTCACTGCAGACGACGGCTCCGGCGCTGTATTTGAACTGGAAGAAGAATAACCTGGTTCAGATGGCCCGGAGAAACTTTGACAACTCACAGCTCCAGCCACATTCTTCGTGCAATTGTAGTCGTCAGCGATGGCCGCGTGGGCTCCAGAAGCCAGGAAGACGATGAGGATAGAAGCAGAAGCAATCATTGTCAGTCGCTGTTGAATGATGAGAATCCCGGGCGGCTTTCCCGTATTTATAGTCTTCCGTTTGTTTGCCGGATTTGCACATCTGTTTGATCGTAGATGGTCTCCCCCCCAAACTAGAGATAATGCACCTTATTGGTGTGTTTGTACAGACCGAATGAAATGAAATGAAACAATCGAAAGTGTGAACTGTAGCAATGATTTCTCGCGGATTGAGTGTGTGTGTGTGTTGTTGTTGGCTCAGCTTACAAGGATTTATTTGTGATCTTGTTGTGGAAATGGTTTTCGTTTTGTACTCTTGAACTCGAGTGGTGTAGGCCAATCGAAGAAGACGTTGTCTAGTGGTCCGGAATCGCTGAGGACCAGCAGCAAACATTCTCAGCATTAATTCATGGTCACATCTTCAAAATCCATAAGAACGCCCTCTTGCTGTTTAGAGAAAGACACAAAGATGGGCGGAACGACAGCTTTATTCAATCATCAGTTTCAAGTTTCAATTATCAACGACAATGCCCGTCGAAATGGCTCCGAGGAGAGTCCTACTCGATAGAATCATTATATCTCGACATTGACAAGAGATATGAAAACATTGTCAACAGCAAACTTGTAGATCATATTTAGGACTAAAAGTTTGCCGTTGACAACTTTTTGATATCTCTTATCAATCTCGAGATCTAATCATTCGCATCCGATAGTAGTCCGCACGTCTCCGCACAGTACTTGTTGAGTTACGGAGTTCCCATTACAGAGAATACATAAAAGGTGTTCTTGGAGGATCCTGTCTAAACGTTGAACAAACATCTGGAATACAGATAGCGCTTGTGAGTGTCTTGGAAGGTGTCGGTGCTTTGTTGTCCAGAAATCTCGATTGGGAGCGCCAAAAAGAGTGCAAGAAGAGCTGTATTGATTCAATTTCAAAGTCTTCATGTTATACTGTGTTCCAGTTTCCAATAGCCCATGAGAAAAGTGAACTGCGAATTCTGGAGGTTGCTCCAAAGTGATCAAACTGGCTAGTACTGTCGACATAATCAAGAATCACCGGAAGAAACATTTATTTAAATATCAATGAAATCTCGTGCGTCTAGAGAGGGGGAATGGTCAGCTCCGCCGTCCCATTTTTAAGTGTGTCTGTCAGAAAGCTCTTTGGGAAAAAACAAATCTAGAACAGTTGTCAATGGAATTAGCAAAGTCGGCAAGTGGTGGCACATCTGGCTCTTCGCTGCTCGTAGGTGTAGAAGGTGTTGGTGCAGAAGCCGTTCGTAGCCCACGCGGAGCACGCGGTGCTCGAGTCCGCGATATAAGAAGTGCAAGAGCCCGAGGAAGTGGTGGCGCTTCCCGAGGAAGAGGCGGTGGTGGTCGAGGGGCATCTGGCGCACGTCTTCTGGCAGTACTGGTTGACAAAGTCTTGCATTCCAATGTTCTGGCAGATGCTCAAATCGGTTCCGCAGTTGGTGACGGCGTCAACACATCCTCCCTGTCCGCAGAATCCACAGGCGGCTGGGCAATCGGCGGCGATGATAGTTCTCCAGGTGACAGAGTTGCATTGGGCGGCAGTGATGCCGTCGCATTTGAGGCGGGGGACTGGAAAAGGGGTAACTGACAAATTCTGACTGATGGGCTTACATTGAACATTCTGGCAATTGTAGGCGTCGGTGAGGCAGCAGTATCCACAGGTCTTCGGGCAGTTGGCAATGGCCACCGACTTGATGCTCTCGTCGATCGCAACTGGTGTGGCTCCGTTCGAGTAGCACAGCGTCGGACGAGCGTTGTCCGTGTCCGCTTCTGGCCAAGTGGTTGGCGCAGGGGAGCCTCCGAATAGGGCTCGACAAGAAGCCGTGGAGAGGGCGTCACTGCAGACGACGGCTCCGGCGTTGTATTTGAACTGGAATACGGGGGATTCAGATGATATAGGGCTACATTGACAACTCACAGTTCCCGCGTCGTTCTTCGTGCAGTTGAAGTCGACAGTGATGGCCGCATGGGCTCCAGATGCCAGGAAGACGAGGAGAAGATGAGCAATCATTGTCAGTGGCTGCTGAATGATGTGATCTTCTGAAAACCAGTGGTTTATATAGCACAGACGCAATTTGCACAACTGTCTGCGGTTTGATCGCGGATTGTCTCAAACTACACAGAGCATGTGCTCTTCGTTGACACAGAGACGAGATGAAAATGAAACAATCATAATGTGAACTGTAGCAATCTCTCCATTGTTCTCGAGGATTTCGGCGGATCTAGTGTGAATTGTGGACTCAGCTTGGATGAGGAGGCTTCGTGCGAAATGATTTTCATAAAATGATACATATTATGTGATACGAGCTTTGAAGTGAGTTCATTTTGGGATATTGTGGGTAGAAATAGTGATCTGAACTTCATTCATTTGTTCATTTGAATAGTATTTCGTGCTGTAGAAGCCCTCAAGCGAAAAACTCTAAAACGATGAATCCAACCGTTTAGTAATCACTAAAAACGTTTATCAAATTGATATTTCACAAGAAAGGAGCCTTTTGGAAAATGAAAGAAGTGATCAGCACATTTTGCACAGGTTGGGACAAAAAAAACATTTCGTCTCGGGGGAATACCAATTATGTGTGCAGAAATTGCCGTTCTTCTGCCAGTATATGCAGCTTGGATGATCAGGTTTACATGTGCAATGTGGTGTCGGCGGAGCAGGCGGAGCAGGCGGAGGAGGCCTAGTTGTCGTTGTTGTGGTAGTTGTGATGGTGGATGGTCTAGTTGTAGTTGTAGCTGTGAACATACACTTCAACTCGAAACAACCCTATACCACTTACGCTGGGGACATTTGGCACTGAACTTTGCCATGTAGGCGTCATATTGGCAGCAGTAGCCGCACGTCTTGGCGCAGTTCGCCACCGCCGCCGTCTTCATTGCCTCATTGATCTTGGAAGACGCATCGGAAGAGTAACAGGAGACAGACCTTTCTTGATCGTCTCCGGCAGTCGGCCACTTCCGATCCATTTCTGCTTCGGGGTACATGGTTTCACAGCCTTCATCGGAGATTGCATTCTCACACGAGACTGCCGCGGCGGTGTACTTTCTGACGCCGTCGACGACTTCGGTGCAGTTGAGATCTCCAGTGATGGTTCCCGATGCTCCCGACGCGAAGAGCAGGAGGAGAGCAAGGAGGAGTGTGGAACTCATTGCTGAATGAATGGAGATGGATGGAGGTTGATTTGACACCCAAAGTGAAATTCATCTTGTAAACAAACTTCCGGTTCACGCCGAATTTCTCGCAGAGTCAGATTTTTCCATGTTCACTTTCGAAGGAAAGAATTAGGTAAATTCCGTGGCACTTTGTTCAAGTTTTTGTTTATAGTCATACCATCCGCTCAGCTGTCGCTGTGACCGGATAGGAGCACTTGAAGTTTCTGTAAGAAATTGATTTGTTGGGTGTGTGTTGTTTGTGTTAAATGAGGGCACAATCAGAAGAATCACTGCGTTTTTATTCATCATCCATGTAGCACAGTATCAACGGCAAAATCCGCAGGTCTTCGGACACTGCTCCCTCATGAGTGTCAAATACTGGGGGTTGTGGCAGTAGGGTATCCTATTAGGGCAGTCACTGATTCCGTTTGCTGGATTGACAAGATCGACACAACGGGTGGGTGGCGGTGGCGGTGGTGGCGGCGGCGGCGGTGGTGGCGGTGGTGGCGGAGGTGCTGGGTAAGGAGAAGGGGAAGGAGTGCCTGGAACAGGGAAGGATAGTTCATAGGAACCCCGCTCCAGTCTTCTTCAAACTCACAGTAACCGCACGACTTCGGACATTCCTTCTTCATGAGAGTCAAGTAAATGGGGTTGGTGCAGAAGGGGATCCTTTGAGGGCAGTCACTGACTCCGGTTCTTGGATTGATGCCATCGACGCAAGGGGCAGATGGCGGCGGTGGTGGCGGCGGCGGTGGTGGCGGCGGCGGTGGTGGCGGCGGAGGTGCTGGGTAAGGGGAAGGGGAAGGGGAAGGAGTGCCTGGAACAGGGAAGGTTATTTCATAAGGTCCGATGTTCTTCAAACTCACAGTAACCGCAGGTCTTCTGACAGTACCGGAGCAGGAAAGTGAGCCAGTCGTGGTCGGTGCAGTGATAGGCCAAGTCCGCGCAGTTTTCGCCAATGTCGATACAAGAACCAGGTGGTGGTGGCGGTGACGGTGGCGGCGGAGGTGGCGGCGGCGGCGGCGGTGACGGTGGCGGTGGTGGCCGAGTTGTTGTTGTCGTTGTTGTCGTTGTTGTCGTTGTTGTTGATGGTGTAGTTGTAGTTGTAGCTGAAAAAATACATTTCAGCGCAAACCAAACTTCCTGGCGGTCGAGGCGATGCTGAACTCACATGTAGTGCTGCTACAAGTGACATTGAAAAACGGGGCAAACTGGTCCTTTTGGCAGCAGAGGCCGCACGTCTTCGGGCACGTCGCCACCGCCGCCTCCTTCATCTCGATGTTGATGTCAGCTGGAGGTGAGTCGTCGTAAGAGTAGCAGTAGAACGATCGCTCTTGATCTCCTCCGGCTGTGGGCCACTTCGCGTCCGTCTCTCCCTCGGGATACATCGACTGACACGCTTCGTCGGAGATGGCATTCTTACATGAGACTGCCGCTGCGGTGTATCTCCAGATGCCGTCGACGAGTTCGGTGCAGTTGAGATCTCCAGAAATGAGTCCCGATGCTCCCGAAGCGACGAGCACGAGGAGAGGGAAGATGAGAGAGAAGGAGAAGGAGTTCATTGAGGAATGAATGTGTTGTGGAGTGGTCTTTGATTATATGAAACAGTTGTTATTGCTTTGACCCAAGTGTTTTTGTTTTTGTTATCTTTTTCAACTAACTTGGTTCACGTACTGTTGTTCAGATAACTTTCCATCCTACAAGGTCTCGCATTGAAAACGATGCTGGTCAGGGAAAACAACTGTCCTGCAAACAAATGGTTAAGTTTGATGATCTCCAGAGCACGTCATTAAGCTCGTCTTTGATTCACAATCTTTATATGAATTCCAGTGCTCATTTGTTGCCGATTTTCAAGGCAGAACTCCCATAAGGTCTTACAACTTTGAGACATCATAACTCGAGAATTTCACCAATGGATCCGAATCATCCTCAAGTGTCACAAGACAATGAATTCCGAGAGGCCACTATGTACAAGACAAACAATTCGCATCATAAAAATCATTTATTCCATAATCAATCCATGAGTGGCACAAGTTCTCGCCAAAGTTCAACAGACTTTGCACGTGGTGGCACACTGCTCAAGTTTCTTTTTATAATCATACCAATGGTCGCACATGCCGTTTTTGGCCCATTCTTTGCAGTAGCGTCTGGTGTCAGGCGGGTAAGATGTACAAGTGCCTGGCGATGGCGGAGGTGGCGGCGGCGGTGGTGGCGGTGGGGGCGGTGGCGGCGGTGGGGGCCGTGGAGGCGGTGGCGGCGGTGGGGGCCGTGGTGGCGGTGGGGGCGGTGGTGGCGGTGGTGGCCGAGGAGCCGGAGGAGGCCGAGTTGTCGTTGTTGTGGTTGTTGTTGTGGTTGTTGTGGTGGTTGATGGTGTAGTTGTAGTTGTAGCTGTGAACATACACTTCAACTCGAAACAACCCTATACCACTTACGCTGGGGACATTTGGCACTGAACTTTGCCATGTAGGCGTCATATTGGCAGCAGTAGCCGCACGTCTTGGCGCAGTTCGCCACCGCCGCCGTCTTCATTGCCTCATTGATCTTCGAAGACGCATCGGAAGAGTAACAGGAGACAGACCTTTCTTGATCGTCTCCGGCAGTCGGCCACTTCCGATCCATTTCTGCTTCGGGGTACATGGTTTCACAGCCTTCATCGGAGATGGCATTCTCACACGAGACTGCTGCGGCGGTGTACTTTCTGACACCGTCGACGAGTTCGGTGCAGTTGAGATCTCCAGTGATGGTTCCCGACGCTCCCGATGCGAAGAGAAGGAGGAGAGCAAGGAGGAGTGTGGAACTCATTGCTGAATGAATGGAGTTGGTGGATGTTGATTTCCGATGATCAAGTTTGTTATTATTTTGACCTGAAGTGTTATGTTATTGTTTATGTTGTCTGTTCTTGTAAACAAACAAGTTTTCGTTTCACGTTGTAACCCTGCAGATTGGAATTGCTCTAATTTTTAGAACCCCCCCCCCTTGCTGAATGAATGGAGATGGTGGATGTTGATTTGACACCCAAAGTGAAATTTATCTTGTAAACAAACTACCGGTTCACGCCGAATTTCTCGCAGATAAGTAAATTTCGTGGCACTTTGTTCAAGTTTTCTTTTATAATCATACGATCCGCTCAGCTGTCGCTGTGACCGGATAGGAGCACTTGAAGTTTCTGTAAGAAATTGACTTGTTGGGTTTCTTGTTGATGTTATGGGGACACAATCAGAAACACTACGATTTTATTCATCATCCTTCCAGAACAGTAATCCAACCAATGACAGAATCCGCAGGTCTTCGGACACTCCTGCTTCATGAGTGTCAAATACTGGGGGTTGTGGCAGTAGGGGATCCTATTAGGGCAGTCACTGATTCCGTTTGCTGGATTGACGCGATCGACGCATCGGGTGGGTGGTGGCGGCGGCGGCGGCGGCGGTGGTGGCGGTGGCGGCGGAGGTGGCGGCGGCAATGGCGGTGGTGCTGGGTAAGGGGAAGGGGAAGGAGTGCCTGGAACAGGGAAGGATATTTCATAAGGTCCGATGTTCTTCAAACTCACAGTAACCGCAGGTCTTCTGACAGTACCGGAGCAGGAACGTGAGCCAGGCGTTGTCGGTGCAGTGATAGGCCAAGTCCGCGCAGTTTTCGCCAATGTCGATACAAGGACCAGGTGACGGCGGCGGTGGCGGCGGCGGCGGCGGCGGTGGCGGAGGTGGCCGAGTTGTTGCTGTCGTTGTTGTTGTTGTTGTTGTGGTTGATGGTGTAGTTGTAGTTGTAGCTGAAAAAATACAATTCAGCGCGAACCAAACTTCCTGGCGGTGGAGGCGATGCTGAACTCACATTTAGTGCTGCTACAAGTGACATTGAAAAACGGTGCAAACTGGTCCTTCTGGCAGCAGAGACCGCACGTCTTCGGACACGTCGCCACGGCCGCCTCCTTCATCTCGATGTTGATGTCAGCTGGAGGTGAGTCGTCGTAAGAGTAGCAGTAGAACGATCGCTCTTGATTTCCTCCGGCTGTGGGCCACTTCGCGTCCGTCTCTCCCTCGGGATACATCGACTGACACGCTTCGTCGGAGATGGCATTCTTACATGAGACTGCCGCCGCGGTGTATCTCCAGATGCCGTCGACGAGTTCGGTGCAGTTGAGATCTCCAGATATGAGTCCCGATGCTCCCGAAACGAGGAGCACGAGGAGAGGGAAGATGAGAGAGAAGGAGAAGGAGTTCATTGAGGAATGAATGTGTTGTGGAGTGGTCTTTTGATTATATGAAACAGTTGTTATTGCTTTGACCCCAAAGTGTTATTGTTTTTGTTGTCTTTTTCGACAAACTTGGTTCACGTACTGTTCACTGTTCAGATAACTTTCCATCCTACAAGGTCGCTGGTCAGGGAAAACAACTGCCCTGTAAACAAATCGTCAAGTTTGATAATCTCCAGAGCACGTCTTTAAGCTCGTCTTAGATTCACAATCTTTAAATGAATTCCAGTGCTCATTTGTTGCCGATTTTCAAGGCAGAACTTCCATAAGGTCTTACAACTTTGAGACATCATAACTCGAGAATTTCACCAATGGATCCGAATCATCCTCAAGTGTCACAAGACAATGAATTCCGAGAGGTCACTATGTACAGGACACACTATTCGCATCATACAAATCATTTATTCCATAATCATTCCATGAGTGGCACAAGTTCTCGCCAAAATTCAACAGACTTTGCACGTGGTGGCACACTGCTTAAGTTTTTTTTCATAATCATACCAATGGTCGCACATGCCGTTTTTGGCCCATTCTTTGCAATGGGGCATCGTGTCAGGCGGGTAAGATGTACAAGTGCCTGGCGATGGCGCAGGTGACGGAGGCGACGGTGGTGGTGGCGGCGGCGGAGGCGGTGGCGGCGGTGGGGGCGGTGGTGGCGGTGGTGGCGGTGGTGGCTGAGGAGCCGGAGGAGGCCGAGTTGTCGTTGTCGTTGTTGTTGTTGTGGCTGTTGTGGTGGTTGATGGTGTAGTTGTAGTTGTAGCTGTGAACATACACTTCAACTCGAAACAACCCTATACCACTTACGCTGGGGACATTCGCCACTGTACTTGGCCAAGTAGGCGTCATATTGGCAGCAGTAGCCGCACGTCTTGGCGCAGTTTGCCACCGCCCCCATCTTCACCTCCTCGTTGATGTCATTCGAATTGGCATCTAACGAGTGGCAGTAGAACGATCGCTTCTCATCTCCTCCGGCCGTCGGCCATTCCATTTCCGCTTCTCCTTCGGCGTACATGAGTTCACATGCTCCATCGGACATTGCATTTTTACACGAGACTGCTGCTGAGGTGTACTTTCTGACGTCGTCGTCGAGTTCGGTGCAGCTGAGATCTCCAGTGATGGTTCCCGATGCTTCCGATGCGAAGAGCAGGAGGAGAGCAAGGAGGAGAGAGGTGGAGGAGTTCATTGAGGAATGAGTGGAGATGGATGGAGGTTGGTTTCCGCAGATCAATCTTGTTTTCGTTTTGCCCTGAACTGTGCAAGAAAAACCTACGTGAACCCAGTTAGGAAAAAGAAAACAATAATAATAATAATACTTTGTGTGATAACAATAACAAGTGTTCTATAAAAGAGGAGACCACCCCATCCATCTCCATTCATTCATCAATGAACACTTCCACCTCTCTGATCTTCGCTCTCCTGGCCTCCCTGGCTTCGGGAGCATCAGGAGCCAACACTGAAGATCTGAACTTGCCGTCATCAGCATCATGCGTCGATGTCGTCAATAAAGACACCGGAATCAGTGAATGCCCTCAAAAGGCCTACTTGTGCAAGGACCCCATTTTTGTGTCACTCATGAAGAAGACGTGTCCGAAGACGTGCGGTTACTGTGAGTTCAAAGAACATAGGAATGGAGTATCTATTTGATATACCCTTCCCTGTTCCAGGCACTCCTTCCCCTTACCCAGCCCCACCTCCGCCACCGGCCTCTTGCGTCGATCTTCTCAATCCAGCAACCGGAGTCAGTGACTGCCCACAAAGAATCTCCTACTGCACCAACCCCATCTACTTGACTCTCATGAAGCAGCAGTGTCCGAAGACTTGCGGTTACTGTGAGTCTGAAGAACATGGGAATGGAGTATCTCTTTGAGTTTTCCTATTCCAGGTGCCCCATCCCCTTCCCCTTACCCACCGCCACCGCCGGCACCTGCAGGTTGCGTCGATCTTATCAGTGACTGCCCTCAAAGGATCCCCTACTGCACCAACCCTGTTTACGTGCCACTCATGAAGCAGCAGTGTCCGAAGACGTGCGGTTATTGTGAGTTTGGAGAACATCGGACCCTATGAAATATCCATCCCTGTTCCAGGCACTCCTTCCCCTTACCCAGCACCTTCGCCACCGCAGCCACCACCACCGTCGCCATCTGCCCCTTGCGTCGATAGCATCAATCCAAGAACCGGAGTCAGTGACTGTCCTCAAAGGACCTCCTACTGCACCAACCCCATTTACTCGAGACTCATGGAGCAGGAGTGTCCGAAGACGTGCGGTTATTGTGAGTCTGAAGAACATGGGAATGGAGTATCTATCTGAAATCTATTCCAGGCACCCCTTCCCCATATCCACCGCTCCCGCCGCCCCCTGCAGGTTTTGACGTTTTCTCAATCGGTCGAAGCAAAAACAACTGAATTTACAGGATCAGCTTCATGCTTTGATAGAGTCTCTAATTGCGATGAATACGCCAAGAATGGTTTCTGCAGTAACTTCATCAACTATGAGTTAAGACGCGTCAAGTGTGCTCATACGTGCAAGCTTTGCTAAATATCCGACAGTTCTTTGCACTTTCTCTTCTTGGCACGCACCACTTCTTTTGAATGGAACTATTCTCAGTGACTTGAGACGCTTTTTAAAATAAATGATTTTTGTGGTGATTGAAACGGTTTGGTCTCCGGAATGTTTGATTTTTGTGATTCGACACATTATACGTATTTTGCGGGAAATGAATGCTCTGAGCCATCAGAACCATCCGGATATCCGTCAGAAAGTAGGGTGAAAAAGATACCTACCCAAAACGGCTCTGAACAGGGAAAACAGCAACTGCCTTAAGATCTCCAGAGCACGTCTTCTGTTCTTAGGCTCGACTCAGGTGTTCAACTATCGTCTTGACAAGATCCAGTACTCGTTTGCAGCCGATTTTCAAGGAAAAACTCTCATAAGGTTCACGTATAGGGAAATGAACAGAATTCTGTGAAAATTTGAAGTGCAAACTTTGAGACATCCTAACTCGAGAATTTCTCAAAAGTGGAGGATCCGAATCTTCCTCAAGTGTCACAAGACACTGAATTCCGATAAGCCACTACAAGGCAAACTATTCGCATCATACAAATCACTTATTCCATAATCAATCTATGAGTGGCGGAGAGCATAAGTGCTCAGGAACCGAGAGAGGGACTTCGGGGGGGGGGGGGGGGTTCCTGAAACTGGTGACCGGATAAGATCGGAGGCACAATGAGAACCAGAATCACTGCAATTTTATTCATCGTCTATGTAGCATAGTAGTAATCCGATCAACGGCAAAATCCGCAGGTCTTCGGACACTGCTGCTTCATGAGTGTCAAGTACTGGGGGTTGTTGCAGTACTGGATCCTATTAGGGCAGTCACTGATTCCGGTTGCTGGATGGACACCATCGACACAACGGGTGGGTGGCAGCGGTGGTGCTGGGTAAGGGGAAGGGGAAGAAGTGCCTGGAACAGGGATGGATATTTCATAGGGTCCGAAGTTCTTCAAACTCACAGAATCCGCAGGTCTTCGGACACTGCTGCTTCATGAGTGTCAAGTACTGGGGGTTGTTGCAGTACTGGATCCTATTAGGGCAGTCACTGATTCCGGTTGCTGGATGGACACCATCGACACAACGGGTGGGTGGCGGCCGTGGCGGTGGCTGTGGCTGCGGCGACGGTGGCGACGGTGGTGGTGGCGGCGGTGGTGGCCGTGGTGGCAAAGGAGGAGGAGGCGGCGATGCGTTACATAGATGGCACGTGAACCGGCAGTATGTCCGAACAGCATCTTCCCAATCCTTTAAATGGCACTTACCTGGACAAGCGGGGGATCTATCTTGGCAGCCTGGAACTCCCGGCAGAGAAGCAGGCTGAGGAGCTGGCTGAGGAGCCGGAGGAGGCCGAGTTGTCGTTGTCGTTGTCGTTGTTGTGGTAGTTGTGGTGGTTGATGGTGCAGTTGTAGTTGTAGCTGTGAACATACACTTCAACTCGAAACAACCCTATACCACTTACGCTGGGGACATTTGGCACTGAACTTTGCCATGTAGGCGTCATATTGGCAGCAGTAGCCGCACGTCTTGGCGCAGTTCGCCACCGCCGCCGTCTTCATTGCCTCATTGATCTTCGAAGACGCATCGGAAGAGTAACAGGAGACAGACCTTTCTTGATCGTCTCCGGCAGTCGGCCACTTCCGATCCATTTCTGCTTCGGGGTACATGGTTTCACAGCCTTCATCGGAGATGGCATTCTCACACGAGACTGCTGCGGCGGTGTACTTTCTGACGCCGTCGACGAGTTCGGTGCAGCTGAGATCTCCAGTGATGGTTCCCGACGCTCCCGATGCGAAGAGAAGGAGGAGAGCAAGGAGGAGTGTGGAACTCATTGCTGAATGAATGGAGATGGTGGATGTTGATTTTCGATGATCAAGTTTGTTATTATTTTGACCTGAAGTATTATGTTATTGTTTATGTTGTCTGTTCTTGTAAACAAACAAGTTTTCGTTTCACGTTGTAACCCTGCAGATTGGAATTGCTCTAATTTTTAGAATCCCTATTCCACTTCCAACTCCCACAAATTCCAGAGGCAGATCGCTTCAACTTCTGACCTTTCCTTCTGATAAGACCACGTGTCTCAGCGGGCCCGCTAGTGGTTGGCGGGTCGCCGGCGGACACGCAGCGTGTTCTCTGCGTACCACCAGCGTGTACTCGGCGTACACGCCAGCGGTTTAGCAGTGCAGGAGCGCTTAAAACATACGAATCGACATTGTTTTCTATGTTCGTTCCCCGCACGTAGTAGCGCATTGTTCAAGCTTTCTTCTATCAGAATTCCATTAGGTGTCATTGCGACGGCTGAATCTGGTATCCGGATAGGAGCGCTTATGGGGGGCCCAATCAGAATCGTAATCACAACGGTTTTATTCATCATTCATGCAGCACAATAAATCAACTAGGTACAGTATCCGCAGGTCTTCGGACACATCTCCTTCATGATCAGCGAGTAGGGTGAGAGGGTGCAGTAGGAGGTTCTTTGGGTGCAGTCACTGAGTCCGGTTGCTGGATTGATATGATCGACGCAATGGGCAGGTGATGGCGGGTGAGGAGAAGGGGAAGGCGCACCTGGAATTGGGAAGAATACTCCAATGTCGTGTTTTTCAAACTCACAGTAACCGCAGGTCTTCGGACACTGCTGCTTCATGAGTCTCGAGTAAATGGGGCTGGTGCAGTAGGAGATCCTTTGAGGGCAGTCACTGACTCCGGTTTTTGGATCGATGTGATCGTTACAACCTGCAGGTGTCGGTGGCGGCGGTGGTGGTGGATGAGGAGAAGGGGAAGGTGTGCCTGGAATAGAGAAGGATATATCCGGTACTCCATTCCCATGTTCTTCAGACTCACAATAACCGCACGTCTTCGGACACTGCTGCTTCATGAGTGGCACGTAAATGGGGCTGGTGCAGTAAGGGATCCTTTGAGGGCAGTCACTGACAAGATCGACACAACCTGCAGGTGGCGGCGGTGGTGGCGGGTAAGGGGAAGGGGATGGGACACCTGGAATAGGAAAATCAAATAGATACTCCATTCCCATGTTCTTTGAACTCACAGTAACCACAGGTCTTCGGACACGACTTCTTCATGAGTGACACAAAAATGGGGTCCTTGCACAAGTAGGCCTTTTGAGGGCATTCACTGACTCCGGTTATCGGATCGACGGCATCGACGCACGGCAATCTGAGATCTTCAGCGATGGCTCCCGATGCTCCCAAAGCCAGGGAGGCCAGGAGAGCGAAGATTAGAGAGGTGGAGGAGGTGTTCATTGATGAATGAATGGAGATGGATGGGGTGGTCTCCTCTTTTATAGAACACTTGTTATTGTTATCAAACAAAGTATTGTTATTATTATTGTTTTCTTTCTTTAACTGGGTTCACGTAGAATTGCCTAACAGTTAGAACTGTATCCTGTTGGTTTTTTTCAGTATATCATTTGAATACGATTTCCTGTTGATCTGGCAGAAAGTGATCTCTTTTTAGAGATGGATATGTTCACAAGAGGGTGTGTCATGCCATTAAAGTGCACAAAACGTGGTTCCAAAAGACTTCCGACATTGCAGTTGTTTTGCCCAACTTTTGAGATGATATTCCGAGAAGCTAAATATGATACATTTACTCGTTTTTTTGTTATTCATTCATTCAGTTGAGAGACGAGTTCGTTGAGGTGCTTATTATTATTATCAATGGTAAGAGCAGGCTGCATTGGGTAGATCCGTTTATTTGATAAGGACCGGGAAGATGATAGTAATGGACCGACGTATCCTGGAAGGCACCCACATCAAAATGGACAAGGCAGCTCTGAACACGAAGGAGGAACTGAC